>CM044890.1:35091115-36481215 GCA_024500025.1 Syzygium aromaticum | reverse complement strand
ATCCTGGGAAAAATGAGGATCTAGGTCCGTTAGAGGATAGAGTCATGCCAATTGATGAGTATGTATGGACCATGTATTTTGATGGGGCCGTAAACTTATCAGGATCAGGTATCGGGGCCGTTTTAATATCCCCAGGCGGTCAACATTATCCAGTGGCTGCAAAATTGATATTTCCTTGCACGAACAATATCGCTGAATATGAAGCATGCATCATCGGGTTACAAGCCGCTATCGAAATGGGAGTAGCTCGACTTAAGGTGTTCGGGGATTCAACCCTCATTATTCTTCAGACCGTTGGTAAGTGGCAAACTAGGAATGCTAAGTTGCAGCCCTATCACGCCTATTTAGAGGAGTTAGTGGAAGAGTTTGAAGACATTTCGTTCGAATACTTGTCGAGGACTCAAAACCATTTTGCCGATGCTTTGGCTGCTTTATCGGCAATGCTACGAGTAACAAGTGGGTTAGAAGTTGAACCTTTAAAGATAGAGGTTTTACAGAAACCAGCTTATTGCATGGCCACGACAGAAGAGCCTGACGGCAAGCCGTGGTATCATGATATCAAGGCATATCTTCAAACACAGGAATTTCCTGACAAAAGTACCACATCTGACCAGAAGTATATCAAGAAAATGGCGTCAAAGTTCTTCTTGAGCGGAGAATGTCTATACAAGCGGTCCTATGATTCGGTCTTATTAAGGTGTGTTGATTCAACCGAGGCTGTTCATTTGATGCTAGAAGTACATGAGGGAGTATGCGGTCCGCACATGAATGGTCATATGCTAGCAAGGAAGATAATGAGGATGGATTATTACTGGCTCACCTTAGAAAGTGATTGCATTCAACATGTCTGAAGTTGTCACAAATGTCAGATCCATGGTGACAAGATTAATACTCCCCCGAATGAATTGCATCAGATGTCTGAACCATGGCCATTCTCTATGTGGGGCATTGATGTGATTGGCCCGATCAATCCTAAAGTGTCAAACGGACATCGGTTTATCCTGGTCGCTATCGATTATTTTTCGAAGTGGATTGAAGCCGTGTCCTATACATCAGTGACGGCACGGAATGTGGTGAAATTCATTCGTCGAGACATCATTGCTCGATATGGTACACCTGAGACCATAATTACTGACAATGGGTCGAATCTGAATAATAAATTGGTGGATGATCTGTTCAAGGAGCTCAAGATCAAGCATCTGAATTCCTCTCCATATCGTCCGCAGATGAACGGAGCGGTCGAAGCAGCCAACAAGAATATCAAGAAAATTTTGGCTAAAACAGCTGAGAATTATCGTGATTGGCATGAGAGATTACCATTTGCACTTATGGCATATCGAACTTCTATCCGGACATCTACAGGGGCAACTCCATATTCTCTTGTGTACGGTATGGAAGCAGTTTTACCTGTTGAGGTTGAAATTCCTTCGTTACGTATTCTTTCACAGGTACAATTGTCAGAAGCAGATTGGATCCAGCAGAGATTAGACCAATTGAACCTGATTGATGAGACAAGGCTTAGAGCTATATGTCATGGCCAGTGTTACCAACAACGAGTTGCTAAATCTTTCAACAAGAAAGTCAAGCCTCGACATTTTCAGGTAGGCGACCTTGTCCTGCGGAAATTATTACCGATAGTTCCTCTTGCAGAAGGAAAATTTGCTCCAAATTATGGCGGCCCGTACATTGTGAAGAAAGTCCTTCCAGGAGGTGCTTTGATTTTGGCCGAGATGGATGGTCGTGTTTTTTCCAGTCCAGTTAATTCTGATTCTGTGAAGAAGTATTATACTTGATTTGTACTCATTCTGACTTTGTCTCAGATAGAATTTCATGAATCAATTGATTTTCTTGTTATGTTACTAAGCTTCGTTTGAGGAAGGCTTTCGATCTGGCAATCTATTTCTGTCCTAATGAGGCGATCATATTATATGAGAGACTTCAAGATGACGAAAGGCAAGCCATTTCCATACATGTCCTGAATAATAATCCCCAATGCGAGTTGAGTGAAAATTCCGTGCTGACAAGGTAAAGGATTATCTCACGAAAAGTATGACGACCAAAATGATGAGAGGCATTCATTTTCTCTATCTAAACACTACAGGTTATCATTTGCTTAACCCTTTGAACGGAGTTTCATTTGTTACCCCTGTCAGGAACAACCCCATACTGGGGCAATTTCTTAGAAAGTTCAAAATGGTTGGAATTTTCTTGCTTTCACTTGTATCAATCTTCAAGTATATTTACTGCATGCAAATTCTGTGTTAGCTTGAGTGTCTTAGATATGACGAAGAGCATTTCTTTCGCTATCCTACACACTTTATCCATTGCTTAACCCACTTGAGCCTGCAATTTCATTTCATAAGAACCTAATTGGTGATCATCCCTCACACTGGGGCAAAGTAAAAACCATCGCTATCCACACAGCATATTCGGAGCGTCAATGGAAAATGAAGACCCTGAGATTCCAAATGTTAGTCATTCAGTCAAAACAAGCCAAAGTGTGGCTAGCCAATGTATGCATTATAGACAGTATATGTCAAAAGTCAAAAAAAAAAAAAAAAAAAAAAAAAAACTAGGGGGCATGAAAAAGCAGTGTGCCTGGTAAAAGCAAGGCCAATGCCGGTAAAAAAAATGATGAGAGAAAGAAAGGCTTTGGTGAAAACTGAGTCAATATGCAAGATCATTCTTCAAGGAAGAGACCATTTGAAAGTTCATTTGTGGAGCAATTGCTAGAGATAGATCAATGGTACCAATAGCATGATTGGATGATCACCAATTTCCATGTTCATAATACCCCCTTTGATGGAAATAGGCCATTCATTTCAAGCCTACCCGAATCTACGTTATAACCCTTACCGAAGTCTCTTCAGAATAGGGCACTTAAGTTAACGTAGAGTTTCAAATGCTTATAAGTGTTGCTCGAAGAAGTGCGAGCAAGATTTTTCTATCTCATTTTTGCAGTATTCCTGACTTGTAAACCCAGAGCAGCTGGTGATATCATTTCTTTCAAAGCCATGACTCTCATGAGTCCCCATTGTGAAACCTTTGACCAAGCCTGCGTTTCAATCCTTATAAAAGACCTCTCAGATTGGTCAAGTTATACTGATTGTGAGAATATCCGAACCATTGTCAAGCACGATGAAGAGAGTTCGAGTGATTCTTATACCCGTATCAAAGGTCGGGTCAAAAGCCTTTCATTGAGAGCGAGTGAAAAGTTCTTTCTGATTAAAGGTCTCTCATTTAATGTGATCAAATTGTCAAAAGGACGAAATTGTTGTTCTTATTGATAAATTTCCCAGTGAAGCTTAATAATGCAAGCAGATTCATGAATTATGTTTTCTCTGCTCCTGCGCATGTGTTGTTTCAACCTTTTCTCAGGTAAAAACAGGTGCAATGCAATTGGCGTTGCCATTTTTATAACACAAGAAGAAATCAGGTACGTTTACTAATTATTTTTCATTATTTCTCCCTCCGGAATAGGAGAAATTATCTCTTTCATATGTTTACCAAGTGGAATAGGTGACATATCTCTGGGTGTTGCTAAGTGGAGTACGAAGCACACCCCATCTCTTGGTGTTGCCAAGTGGAGTACACGGCACACCCCATTTTATGTTGCCAAGTGGAGTACGCGGTAGCATAACACCCAATTTCATGTTCGCCAAGTGGAGTACACGGCAGCATAGTTTCTCGTTTTGTGTTGTCCAATGGAATAGACAACGCACCCTATTTAAATGTTTGTCCAGTAGAACAGGCAGCATAGTTTCTCATTTCGTGTTCACCCAGTAGAATAGGTGACACAACTAACCTCATGATCACCCAATGGAAGAGGTGACATGATCCTTTTCGTGATTGCCTAGTGGTATAGGCAACACATCCGTTTTAATTATGCGTTATTTCGCATCTGTAGGAAACTACAGGTAACAGATAGGCAATCATGTACCTTGAGAACTTTACTTCCAGTGGACTAAAAGTTTAGAGATTGAGGGAATGCACAGCATTATAAAGCTTTCCTCACTTGGATGCTTTTTGTGCGATCCGTATGTAAGACTCTTTCACCGCTCTACACGAAGTGAGAAGCCTTAGCATACGTTCCTTATTGTTTGCATATCACGCATCATTGCATTTAAAAAAAAAAGAAAAAGAAAAAAAATCATTCATCATTTTGCATGGTCTAAATTTAGGTTTCAGTCTTTGAGCGAAACCTCTACGAGCTTCCACTCAAAGAGGGGCAGCTGTTGACACCTAAATTTTAGCACATCATTTAGTGGTTAATTGCATAGAAAATTAGGGATTAAATTTTAACCCCTAAACAAAAATATTAAAATTGCATAACATATAGTTTAGGTTCATTTAGATTAATTGCATTCCGCATCGGATCAGCGGTGACAAGCGAGCTTAAAATTCATTACGTGAATCGAGCTCGGGCATCGAACGAGACTCGGTTCACTCGAAAAGCATGAGCCGAAAATCACACGCAAAAGGGCTTGGTTGTTTTAATTTGAGCTTAAATTAGCCCATCAAGTAATCAAAGAAAAGCCCGAATTAATTCAGTCCACGTAGAATTAAATTAAATTAAATTAAAGCCTAAACCTAAGCCCGTTAGGACTAAAAGCCCGACTAATTGACCTAGGTTTTCATTATAAATACATGCTTATGGGGGGTTCCTAAAAGGGAAGATCAGAATTTTTTTAGAGAATTCATACACGGCCACGAGGAGCACAAGAGGGAGGGGAAGGCCACAATTCTGCAAAAGAAAATCGTGAAGATGGGGGGAGCTTCATCATCATCATCGTGGCTTTTCCTATAAAGTTACGTCCACCACTACATTGAGAGCACCCGGAGTAGAAATTGACGAAACGAAGTTCTAGTCACTTTGGCCATCGGTGACTATTTTCCAATGACGATGCTGCGATCGTGAAGGAGCCTCATCATCCATATTATTTTGCCGCAAGTCATCATCATCCGTAGCGCTCGCCAAGCTCTGACATGTCCTCACCAAAACAGACTAGTAAAGTTTCTATTTTTGCAGGTTGTTGATCATCGAACTGAGTCACCCCTTGCCAATCAGGCGAGTCATCACGAACTCTTCACGACTAACTTCATCCGCTAGACCACCATCCCGACGCTGCCGTTCTCGACGCCGCGCCGCCGCTCCCGACGCACCGTCAATCACCATCCCGCTTCGCAAATCCCGAGTCCGATCTCGAGACGATTCAAATTTGGAAAGAAATCCGCAAATCAGGTAAAAATCTTATCCTAATTTGATTTGAATATTTGGTTGCCTATTTTGTGCTTATTGATATCTAATTTTGCATATTTGAATAATAGGCATTATCCCAATAAGGATTTATTTATTTTTTTTTGAAATCTTAGATATCTATTACTTTTCAAACTTGGATAGAATTTAGAATTTTCAAAATCTTTTGAATATATCCAAGATATTTAAGAT
This sequence comes from Syzygium aromaticum, assembly GCA_024500025.1. Lineage (NCBI taxonomy): Eukaryota > Viridiplantae > Streptophyta > Magnoliopsida > Myrtales > Myrtaceae > Syzygium > Syzygium aromaticum. The sequence goes on along the minus strand of CM044890.1, from coordinate 36,475,766 downwards.
ATCGAGAATTTTTTAAGATGTGATCGATTAGGAAAATTTCCTAATCCGCAACCACACACATGGAAATAAATCTATCTATCAGGCTTTAGATAGAGTTATTTCCATAGCGGGTATTTTGAATTTTAGGATCGATCTGTCAGGCTTCAGATCGAAACTTAATTCGAAAGATTTAGCGGTTATTTTTTTTTTACTTGATTTTAATTTCGAATTTTGATTTTAAAAAAAATACCAAAAGATCACTCTAGAGTAGGTTAATTTCTTTAGTTTAAAATTGCGTGTTTAGATAATTGGTTTTTTTTAATTTCGAATTTCATTAAAAAAATACAAAAAAATAATAATATGCACGTCATTAGAAATAGGTCACGTCATCGCATGACATATAATTTGCATGTTAGGTTGCATTAATCGCATGTCAATTTTTGCACTTCATTACATATAGATTAGCTTTCATTTAAATAAGTGAAAATAAAAAATTTCTGCACCTTTAAACTCTAAGTCAGGATTTATCAAAATTGCCAAATTGAGTATTTTTCTTGAAATTGGTACCGAAAGGGCGTTAGGGTAATCTAGCGTAACCAAGTCCCCGAGTCTATAATTTCTGGTTCGCAGGAATAAAATAGTACTCCCACTATTTTATTTAGGTTTCTAATCAACCCACCTTAAATGATTAGTGGCGACTCCTATTGAAAATATTTGCATGCTCATAATTGGACCTAAGTTGCGATTTGATAGAGTTTGGGAGAACTCGAGCTAGGTTAGTTAATTTAATTGATCTAGTAATCCATTAGCCTAAGATCGAAAACCCGATTTTTTTTAGGTCGCGACACGAGCCAACCCTTTCATTGCTAGTGGCCGTTGACCCTTTTTTATTTAAGTGCTTATGCTGTAATAGATATTGTATATCTTCGTAGCTTATGCAAGTTATAATTATTGTTTGTGTCGCTATCCTTGGTCATGTGTTTTATTGTCTGGGTGTTGTGTTGCTTCCACATATGCTTGTTCTCTGAGATTTGGGCGTTGGGTCGGCGACGCGTCTTGGAACGTCGCACTCAAATCGACCTTTGCTAGGAATGTGGTGCGCCGTAGGATGCGGGACGTGACATTACGTGACCTCAATATTTACAAGAAAAGATAGGAAGGTGGCAACACCCACCTATACAAGTATTTTCTTGACCAACCTTTAGTATATTTCTTAAGTAACTAATTAAAAAGTTTTAGGGCTTATACGTTTAGGATTAAGTATACACAAAACGTGTTTTGCTTTCCCGTCAAAATTTAACACATTATCCAAATTTCAATAAGTAATTGAAAAAAAATATATATGTGAATCTACTTGTCAATACACACACAATATTGTGGAAGTTTTAGATGTTTCAGGTTAAAATTTTTAAATATTTAGATTTAGAAAAAAGTGAAAAGTAAATGCATCTATCCAAACACGTTCTAAGCTTACTAATTTAACTACTTAGATCGTTTATGTACAATCAATAGTTTTTAAATTGAACTATTTCATAAAATATGTCCTTGACTAGTGCTTCGACTAAGGGTCTACCTTGATAGATCATTACATTTTACTTTTATTTAATGAAAATATTGCAGTTTACACACTTTCAGTTTTGTTTTTAAATTTCAAATTGTTGAAACTTTCACAAAATCAATATATTGTTGTCCAAAATTTTCATTTAATTCTTTATAAATATGAATATTATTTTAAATTTTGAGAGTAATTTTTTTAAAAAAATTACTTCTAATTAAGGTCAAACAAATAGGTCCTAAATCAACGCTAATCAATCAAAAGAATCTTCTGTTGGGAGCGAAAGAGCAAGGAATTCCCCTGCGAGACATCAAATCTGCAATCAGTGGTTTACAAGGAGAAAGTGTTAAGAGTCCTAATTGATAAACAAATGTTAAAGTCAAATTTTATAAATCTATATGCCTTTTTTATCATCTAATAAAACATGAAGTAGCTTTGTTTGTGCTCGTTGTAGCCCTCTTTCATATAAAAATATTGAAATTTTATAAGGTTCATAGCGTTACATGACTCGGGAACCATCATTTGAAATCAAACAAACCTTACAAAAAACATGAGATAAAATAATATAATAACATTTAATTTCAATATCATCTAAACAGCATACGGTGATAATGAATATTAGCATATAGATAACTAACGAATTGTACAAACTTGTCATAATCTCAAGGTCGCTTGTCCAAAGGGAACTTTCCTAACATTGATTTTAGTTAAATCTAGTTTGATTCCATCGGGTCTAGTTCTGTACTACTTACGATTTTCTTTTTAACAGCCACTACCAACATGCACCCATTAATTGACGGGAAAAGTACCAAAAAAGTTATAAACATATTGTATTTATATCAATTCAGTTATAAATATTTTAATTAGATCAATTTATTTCTACGCCTTTTAGCATTGGTAGCAAATATGTCCATCCAGCCAAGCTAGCACTGACGTAGACATTTTTATTTAATTATTGAATATATATTTTTTGTTATTAATTTTTCTTTTCTTTCCCTTTTCCCTTTTTCTTCTCTGTTCCTCCTTTCCTTTCTCTTCCTTCTATTAGTCACTAGCCTCCACGATAACCAGCAGAGGCCACCAGTTGCCAGCGAGGTTGAGGGTCAAGAGGTGCTCGTCGGCTATCGGTAAGGGTTGGATAAGATCGCCACTCGCTAGATTTGCGAGGGAACCCTACCCCAAACCTTGCCAGAGGCTGGTGAAGGCTAGGCAAGGTTCCCTTGCCAGATCTTGTGAGCGGCTTTTTATTTAATTATTAAATATTTTTTATTATTCATTATTAATTTTTGTTTTCTTTTTCCTTTTCCTTTTTTCTTTCTCTTTTACTTCTTTTTTATTTTTTTTCTTTCCTTTCTCTTCCCTCCGCCGGTCACTAGCCTCCATGATGACTAGCAGAGGTTGTCGACCATCAACCACCAGCAAGGAGGGCCAAAATGCCCTCACTACCTTTGGCAAGGGTCAGCAAGGGCTAGACAAGGTCACCCCTCGCCAGATGTGGCAAGAGGACCCTCGCCTAGCCCTTGCCAAAGGCTAGCGAAGTTTGGGCAAGGGTCCCCTTAATGGATCTGGTGAACGGCAGCTTGGTCCAGCCTTCGTCAGCGGTCGACGACCTCTACCATCCTCGCGAAGGCTATCGATTGGCGGAGTGAAGAGAAAGGAAAAAGAAAAAATGAAAAGTAGGAAAAGTAAAGGGAAAAGACAATAAAATAAATCAAAAAAATATTTAAAAATTAAATAAAATGTCCATGTCAGTGTCAGTTATGCCACGTGAAACGGTCGGCATCCGCGTCATTTTTTTCTAGCTTAACATGGCCAGATGGACTGAATTAATACCGGTATGAAAATGTTTATAACTAAATTTGTCCGATTAAAAGGTTTATGACTACGTTTATACAAACACAACAAATTCAGGATAACAGGTCACCACTGACCGATTCCTCAAATGCAACAAAAACAATGGAGAACGACAAGACGTGATTTGGTTGTTCCAACGGCTCGAGTGAGGCCCAATTACGATCCTTCTAATCGTCAACATTATTTTGTTTATCCAAACTTTAACAACTCAAAAGTTAGATTTATATGCAATAAGTCCGTGGTTTGGTTAGGCGTCACTTCGCATGCAATATTTTCAAAGCGACTCTGATGTCAGAACAACAACGTAAGGATCTGTGGAACCTCTAGTCCCAAGTCATTAAATAAAGTCTCGTTGCTGGCAACTCGCAAGAACGTAAATAAAAATGCACCTCTCTCGACCCTCATGCACAACAGGAAGCAATTCTACCTCACAAACCGGATAAATGCACCCTGAAATCATCAAAGACTTAATCTTTTCGAACGAGATCTCCATCAACGAGACGAAGCAACCTCTTTCTGTTTGGTAATAGACAACAAGCAATCTATGTGTATCTCGAGGCCAATTCACAAAGCAAGTACCCTCTATTGTTCATTTGGGGTTGGAGCAAAGGTGTTCCGTTACTTACAGTGACCTCTACAACATTTCATTTCTTATCCGTCCGCAGGATTATCTTCATCTCCTTTTGAATTTTCCAATATTATGGACAAATGCCACGTTCCATTTCACGCTCAAAGATCCTGATGGTGATTAAATTTCGACTCATCAAGGAAGAATCACATGCTCAGAATGGGCACATCTCACGTATACAAGAACAAACGGCTGACGATGTGCAATTATCAATCTCTCCGGGAACGTACGTGGTTGCAACAAAACTACGGAGGAATTTCCTAGTTAATGCGGGACTATGTCTCGACAAGTAACGCAAAATCTTAAACAAAGACCTGGAAGTCCATGAAAAATCTCTAAAATTTTGACGGGGTGCTTTCAACAACGGTAACCAACACATCTACATAAGCCAACTCCGCCGTATGTTGATATCACAGCCAGCTAATGCGCTTCACTCTCTAGATAAAAAATGGCACGGTTGTCTTGTCTGATCATCCTGTTTCTGTTCTCATCCCTCATTGGAATACAAGCCATTAACTCATCATTTTTCTCTACTTCCTCTGTCAGCCTGATCAAAAGTCTGACCTGCCTCAATTCATGAATGCGGTAATGCCGAAAAATTCGACACCTTTCTTCTGTCAAACGGATGGCATTTGGCTCAGTAGACCAAAGATGCTTTCTGGAAGGCTGTCACGGATTGTTGCTCGTGGGCCGGAGTCATGTGCAATCATATGACTGGTCATGTGATTCGCCTTGAACTTGGCTGCTACCCCCGAAACCCAACCTGCTACTCCTCTGTAGGGTCTTCAAACAGCACTGAACTATCTACATTGGGTCCGCTCACTCTTTCTTCTCCTCACAAATCAGAAAGGCCATCAGGGTCGAATTCGAACATGCTGCTTCAAAATTTGACCAAGTTAAGAGCCCTCATTCTCGATGGGTTAAACATGTCTGGCATTAACGTGAGTCACTTAATGAATCTCTCTCCTTCTCTGGAAGTCCTCAGCCTCAGTTCCTGTAAATTATGCGGCATGTTGGCAGCAAAAATTTTCCTTTTGCCAAAGCTGACATGTCTTAATTTATCAGGCAACAAGGAGCTTGTGGGTTACTTACCCCAATCAACTTGGAATAGCTCTTTGAAGGTTTTGGACTTGTCCTCCACAGGCTTCTCTGGAGTGTTACCAGAGTCCATGGGCAACCTGCATTCTCCGGAGATCCTCTGCCTACACCAGTGCAATTTCACTGGCTCTATTCCAACGTCACTTGGTAACCTAACACGACTCACTAGATTGGAACCCTCATTCAACGAGCTTAGTGGTCAGGTTCCTCCAACTCTCTCAAACCTTGATCAGCTCACTCTGCTCGATCTTTCCTCCAATAATCTCATAGGTCCAATACTTGATGTCTTCGACAACAAGACACAACTTCAAAAACTGCTTTTCTCGCATAAACCTCTTCCCAGGCATTATTCCTCCGAGCATAATGAATCTTTCCAATCTAGCCCGACTTTGACATTTCCAGTAACCTCATTGGTGGGTCCATACCATCATCACTGTTCTCTCTTCCATCCTTGACGAGACTAGACCTCGGTAACAATGGACTCAGTGGTCAAATCGGCGAGTTCCTCGGTGCACCCTCATTAGTCCATGTTGACCTGAGTGGTAATCAGTTGCGTGGCTCAATCCCAAGCTCGATTTTTCAGCTTGGGAACCTCACTGACTTGAGTATCTCAGCAAATAACCTGACCAGCGTTTTAGACCTACAATTGCTCTCAAGACTCAAATGTCTCACGAATCTCAATCTTTCAGATAGCGATTTGTCAATGAGCAATAGCAAATATGTCGAGCATGACATGCCAAACCTCTCAAAAGTGAGTCTTTCTAGGTGCAATATTACTGAAATCCCTGCAATCTTGAGAAATTCAACCAACATAGGGTATATAGACCTGTCGGGCAACAAAATCCACGGGGATACCCTGTCATGGATGTGGGATGTCGGGACCGAGTCATTGACTTATCTCAATCTCTCACACAACCTCCTCACTAGCTTCGAACAAGTTCCATGGAAAAATCTTATAATCCTTGACCTGCATTCAAACTTGATCCCAGGGCCGCTTACACCTCCATCACTCCCAAACTCTCTTCTCGTCTTCTCGCTAGCTAGCAATCAATTGACTGGCTATATCCCTGGTTCTATCTGCGAAGCGAAGGGTCTACAAATTCTTGACCTCCCTCGTAACAATTTCGTTGGAACAATCCCTCAATGTCTAGGGAACATCGGCCACAGCCTTTTAGTGTTGGATCTGCAAGAAAATGGACTCTTCGGCACTATCTCACTCACATTCGGTGAAAATGCCGTCCTGAGAAGTCTTCACCTCAATGGAAACGAATTTGAAGGCCTGTTGCCATGCTCTCTAATCAATTGCATGCAACTCGAAGCGCTGGATCTCAGCGGTAACAAGTTGAACGACACTTTCCCCAGATGGTTGGAAACACTTCCTAGCCTACGGGTCTTGGTCTTGCAATCAAGCAGACTTCACGGCTCCATAGGCAACCCCAGAACTGAATTTCCCTTTCTGCAGTTGCGCATTCTCTACCTTTCCTCCATTGAGTTCACCGGTCCTTTGCCCAGCGCCTACTTTGCAAATCTGAAAGCGATGATGTCGACTGATCAAGATGGATCCGGGTTGCAATACATGGACCAAGGTTACTACCAGGATTCCATGAATGAGACGATGAAAGGACTCGAAGTGCATCTCCCTAAAATCCTAGTGACCCAGACAACCGTTGATCTATCAAGCAACAAGTTCCAGGGAATGATTCCTGATGTAATAGGAGAACTAGGATTACTCGAGGGGCTCAACCTTTCTCATAATAATCTCGAAGGTCATAAACCATCATCTTTGGGGGACCTTTCCGAGCTTGAATGGTTGGATCTTTCTTCAAATGAGCTAAATGGGACAATACCAACCGAATTGACAAATCTCACGTTTCTGGATGTCCTAAATGTCTCTTCCAATCAACTAACAGGATCGACTCCTCGAGGGAACCAATTCAACACATTTCAAGCCGAATCCTATCGCAGGAACCCAGGATTGTGCGCATTTCCATTGTCCAAAACTTGTACTAATTCCAGGACGGCGGGGGAGCTTCCTGTCCTACCTGAAGGTGGGGTTCACTCGTTCTTTGCAGATTTTATCGAACCAGAGGCCGTGGAAATAGGATTACTATGTGGCATAGTGCTCGGACTAGTCATGAGTAACTTGCGATACCTTAGATCTTTTCCGCGAGCAAAGAGGGAAGTCGGAATCCGACCAAAAAAAGGAGGGAAGCCAGAAAGATAGCTAGGAAACATATTTCTCCAATGGGGCCTTGAAACTGCACGACATAGGCACTATTTGGGAACACTTCAGGGGAAAATCTTTGATAAAATGCAGAGGACTTTAAGTTGAAGGAGTTTTCCAAAATGCAAATTGTGTTTGGTAAGTTATAACTTAAAAGTCCATTGCAAAACAACTTTAGGTAAAATAGCGTTTGAAAAAATTATACTTGCAAGGTACTTTTTTTATTTTTTATTAAGGAAAAGTTGAAACCCTTCGCCGAAGCCGGCGAAGGGCCGCTGGTCGCTGGCCCTCGAGAGCCGTCGGCCGCCAGCCCTCGAGGGTCGTCTGGGTAGCACGACCTCAGCCGGAATCACGTGTCGCCTCTCCAAGGTCGTGCGAGTTCCCGATGAGGGCCGTCTAGGTCGTGCGACCTCAGGCGGCCCTCGCCTGGGTCGTGTGGCCTGTCACGGCGGTCGTGCGACTCCAGGCGACGGTCATTGGGTTGTGCGACCATGCCAGCTCCTCTCCGGCCCGTTGCTATCCACTCATAGCCATGCCGGCCGAGGTAAGCGAAGAAGATAATGCACACTCAAAAATGAGGGTAAAATCGAAAAATCAAAAAATAGATGAGGATAGTTTTGAAAGAAATATTTATTACTTAATCGGTACTGTTGCTTATCGAGAAAGCCAAAGCAGGTGTCCAGGAGCCTCAAGCTTAAGGCCTTTAAAAGGCCTTGGAAATGCTAGCATTTGGGAAATGGACTTCCAAAAATGAATGCCAAACACACTAGCATTTGCCTAAGGGCCTTTAGAGGTCCAAGAGACTTTGCAAAGCTATTCCCAAACGGAGCCATAATAGCCATGATAGTTGATTAATGTTGTTGTATAGAGAAGATTGAAAGTGCAAAGCAGTGTTGCTCAATCATGTGGATCGTTCACGCGAATCATGAATCGTTGGACTTTGTAAAAAGTTGTGGAATAACTCCAAAAAATAATATTCCGTACAAAGTATTATATGTTGCAAAGACACATAAAAATGATGATAATCGTAAACCCATCCAAGCCGTGACTATTAGGGGTGAGGTTCCCGGTTCCCAATTTTGGGAAGCGGAGACCGGACCGCCGGTATGATACGGTCCGGTCCAATAGAACTGGTCACTTAGTGTTTATTTCATATTTTATTAATTTTTGTCAATGAATTTATTTCAATGAAGTTCACTTAGAGTTTGTGTCACATTTTACTAATTTTGTTAATGAATTTATGTCAATGAAATTCACTTAGGGTTTAGTTCATATTTTTTGAAGAAATAAAAAATAAAAGAATAAGAATATGTAGTCGGTCCGATTTGGTCCGATTCTCCCTTGGAACCAAGAACCGACCGGTTCCCGGGAATTGAACTAAACCAATCGGTTCAATCCAATCCAAACGGTTCCTAATTTGGGCGGTCTATTTTGGACACCCCGTGATTATGAGCCTCTGTCATCGTCGTTCCCCAGAAAAATCAACACCAGCGACCTGGTCAGAAGCCAAAGAGCAACATTAAAGACGTAACAAGCATTCTCGTACACATTTCTCAAATCATAATTTAAAAGGACTCAAAAATTACCATGGACAGTAGATGCACCATCGAAAAAGGGGCGTTAAAAAATTAGGTACCATATCCGTTTGGTGAATGGCTCATTGGTTTTAAATTTTTTTTTCTTGAAGGTGCTTCTAATGGATATATATGATAATAGGTTCTAGGTCCTCACTTGGACTCTTTTTTTGATGATTTTTCGTAAATTAAGTTATTGAAAAGATAAAATATATGAGTATATAACCTAGTTATATGGACAACCAAAGTGAAAATAGCATTACCGGACCGAATAAGATTAAAGACGAATGGTGAAACCTTTTAACTTGTACCTCAGTCTTAGAGTTATGTGAGCATTTGCAACTTTAGACTCCGTTTGTTTCGCAGAAATGTGACATCTTTAGAAAATATTTTCCAGGAAATCATTTTTTGACAAAATAACAATATTTTCTAGTGTTTCGATAAAACCTAAAAATAATTGGAAAATTTCTTTCATTGTTTGGTATGAAAAATCTGATTTGATTTTCCTAAATAGACATCAGCAGGTCATGGGCTCAGCCTCGATGGACCTAGCCCGGGGTGCCGGAGATCTGGTGTTGACACCTAAATTTCGACTCACCATTTAGTTATAATTTGTATAAAAATTAGGGATTAATTTTTAACCCCTAAACAAAAATATTGCATAACATATAGTTTAGGTTCATATAGACTAATTGCATTCCACATCGGATCAGCGGTGGTAAGCGAGCTTAAAATTCATCATGTAAATCGAGCTCGGGCATTGAACAAGACTCGGCTCACTCGGAAAGCATGGGCCGAAAATCACACGCAAAAGGGCTTGGTTGTCTTAATTTGAGCTTAAATTAGCCCATTATGCTTAATTGAAGAAAAACCCAAATTAATTCAGCCCACTTAGAATTAAATTAAAGCCTAAATCTAAACCCATTAGTATTAGAAAACCCGGCTAATTGAGCTAGGTTTACACTATAAATATATGTTTATGTCTTTGGGGGGTGGGGGACAACACTCACGAACACACGGCCATAGAGAGGAAAACGTGAAAGAGAATCAAGAGAAAAGAGAGTAGGGGCGCTCATATTGAAGCACGGCCACGAGGAGCACCATTGGCGGAGGAACGGAAGAAACACAAAGAAGGGGTGCTGGTCTTTTGGGGGAGACATCGAGGGAACTCTCTCAGAACTTTGAAATCAGAATTTTCAAGGTAAAATACGTGAGAAAAGTCTTCAACAACGTCTGGGTTCTGGACGCTTCAACGCTGCTTCGAAGTCACGTGGCAAAGCTGGTCTTCATCAACAAGTTCACAGGGATCACTTTTGCTATCCCTCTTTCCCTCAAACCAACGCCCTACCTGCACCAACTAAACATCCTGGAAGTCTACTGGACATAGTCAACAATACTGGTGACGCCTTGGTTGTCCATCGAAGCCTACTCCTGATGTCACTCGCTCATCTCTGAAGGACACCACGTTATGGCCAAGGGTTTTCTTTGTTGTCCAGCTTCCAACTGCGGTCGTCTAGCTCCTTGTATCCACCAGTTGTCAGGGCGTTCCTCGGTGGCTATCCAGCAAGCCTTCACCGCTGTGACTAACCGGTTCGCACAGCTTGCCGCACTCAATCTTTTCTTTGCAGGTTCAGCGAGCGTCCAGCAGTACCAACGTAGCCCCCCATCGAGTTGAGAGTCTACGCAAGGCCACCATCACGATTAGCCTTGTCGTGAGCCTCTACCGCAAACCGCCGCACCGTCGCACGTGCACGCCACCACCGCGGCCAGACGTGAGAAGTCGCCGCTATACTCGTCGTCGTCGCCAATTGACCCGATCCCGATCCGCAAGCTCGATCCCGATCGATTCGAATTTGGAGATTATCTGCAAATTAGGTAATTGGACATTATCCGATAATTTTCAGAATATTTAATTTCCTAATTTGCATGTTTTGAATATTTCATGAATATCATGTAAATAATTAGATATCTTAGGATAATGTTTGATATATCCGCAATATTTTGAATATTCAAAATTAGGAAAATTTCCTAATTCAGCAACGTATCTGGACGACTATCCGACCTTATCCCTAAGGTACGATATGCGGCGATACGGAAAATTATTATTTTATCCATAATCACTTGGATACGATAATAATTTTTATTTGCTTTCCAAATTTGAATAATCGGCTTTCCGTCGATATCTATAACCCTATAGATATGACCGATAGTTCGATTTTTGCGCCTAATCCAAGTTTGAAACGAATTTTGCGGATCACGTGGCTGTTTTAAATATGAATGCTATCTCTGTTTAAATTGTTTTTCCTTTTCAAATAAAAAAAGAAAATTCAAAAAAAATATCAGTTATGATTTGAATTTGAGTTTTGTATGTTTAGGGAATCCTAAATATATCTAGAAGATAGAGTAATTATTTAATTTAAATTAGGACATGAGATAATCTATTTCCTAGTTTAAATTAAGTAATATTCTAATCTTAATAGATTATTTAGGTTATTTTTTAATTCCGAATTTTCATGAAAACCCAAAAAGAGTCATCTTAGGATAGATTAAATTAGGATAGATTGCATTCATGATTTGGGATATTTTTAATTTCGAATTTTAACAAAAAAATTCCAAAAATCAATCATGTTAGGATATGTTAAATCATCATAGATTGCACGTTATTTTAAGCATATTTTTATTCCGAATTTCATTAGAGAAAAATACCAAAAATAAATCATTTGCCTACCATTAGAATTAGATCACGTCGTCGCGTGACATATAGTTTGCATGCTAGGTTGCATTAATTGCATGTAATTTTTGCACGTCATTGCATATAGATTAGATTTCATTTAAATAAGTGAAAATCAAAAGAAAAATTGAGTGAATTGCTTGTTAATTAGAAATCATATTAGGATGTTAATGTGATTTTCTAGCTAACAATGCAGATGCTTGCGTTGCTTCCAGGTAAGTAATTCTTCCAAACTTGCAATTTATTTAATGCTTTCCTGAGTGTTAAATTGGTGGTTTGCGCACCCGCATGAATACCTTACATGTTAATAATTAAGTTGAAATGGATCCAAACTGCATGCCAAAATATTTTTGAAAAGAAAAGGTATCGAAAGGGCGTTAGACTAGATCTAGCGTAATCAAGTCCCCGGGCTTAGAATCTCTGGTTCGTAGGAATAAAACATATCTCCCTATGTTTTATTTAGGTTTCTAATCGACCTACCGTAAATTGATTAGTGGCGACTCCAAGCATGAAGACATTTGCATGTTAAGAACTTAAACCCTAAGTTGCGAATTGGTAGGGCTTGGGAGGGCCCGAGTTAAGATTAGTCTTAATAATCCATTAGCCCGAAAAATGAAAATTTTTTAGGTCGCGACAGCTTGGCGACTCCGCTGGGGATTAATGTTAAAACTCTTAGTGGACTTAGGCCAATTTTTCATTTCAAAAATAATTTTTGTTTGGCAGCGAGGATCCCAGGTACGTCCCTAACATTTTAGGTGTTAAATGTTCTTGCAGAATGGGAGGTATAAGGGGAGGCGTGATTGTTAACCCTTGTTTTGCAGGGAGGGGTTCGAATGTATGGTTTAATTTATGCACGAAGCGCTGTTTGATATAACCTGCTGTGCATGCCTTACATTTACACTACACCGCACACACTACCCGCTGCCGGACCTGGGCGGTATAGGTTTAGGATGGTACTGAGGTAGTGGATACCCCGACCAAAATCATGTGGTACGGGTCGCCCTCTTCGGTCCCGAAATTTTCTTTCATGGTGTCATTGAATACCCACCACGGTTGCGCCCTTTGCAACCCGGGTCGGCTCTTTGACTAAGCCGGAGTCAAGGGAATCCTAGCCTAACCACCACCATGACTGGTTTAGCTCGGTAATCCTCACGTCTCCATTTTGCAAGCCAGAGTCTAGGTTGAAATCGAACCTCACATTTCATGCGCATGTCTATGTGATTGCCATTTCCCTACCCGGTGAAGTAAGCTTTCTTCAACCTTTATCTCGCAATCTATTTACATTTCGTCCTTTTTCTTTGGTCGGTCCATGACATTAGGTCCGTCGTGCGTCTTGGTCTATACACTATGGGAGGGGCAGACATCCGGATTCTTGATGCTCCTAAGGACGAGCTCCGTGCCTGGTGGAATCTACTCAGTCCGACCAACCGCAAGCTAGTTGAGGGCCACATCGGAAGGCTGCTCCCCCTACTGGAAGTCAAAGTCCGTACCGGCCTTGTTCGAGCATTAGCCCACTTCTGGTGCCCCGAGACATCCACCTTTATATTCGGTAAGCATGAACTTACCCCGACTTTGGAAGAGTATAATGTGCTCATTGGGAAACCTTTAGAATCGGAGTTAATCACACCACCTTTGGGAATTGATTCGACATTAATGTTGTCAGAATTTTTGAATGTCGGAAAAGATGAGCTGGCAAAAGTTTTAAAAGCAAATCGTGGAACATGTCCTTTTTTCATTCATGAGTCAATCTTTTGAAAAAGCCACACCTTTTCAGAAGGGCAGAATCTTTCTACTAGCATTTTTCGGGTTCGTCATTCTCCCTCACTGCAAGAATGCATGTAATCCGTCAATTGCATGGTTGGTCCAACAAGTCTGTCTTGAAAAGAATTTTGTCAACACCATTCTAGCCGAAACTTTCATATCTCTCACTAAATTCAAGCAAAATGATGACAAAACATTTCATGCACCCCTTGAACTATTGCAAATTTGGTTTTTGTCTCACATAAAGGGATGTGGCGATTTACTCAAAATATCCGAACTCAGTGATTTCAGTCATCCCGTCTTAAGCTATAAAGAAAAACAAGCGAATGCACCTGACTATCATTATTCCGAATGGATCATTTTCATGAAAAACGCTAGACCCCAAGGTTTCCAATGGCATGCTAACTGGTTCAATGTCGAGGAAACTCGGCTTACGTGTAATGGTGTTGGACCGGTGCCACTTTTAGGCTTCACTGGTGCAATTGAATACTATCCCGCCAGAGTATCCCGGCAATACCAGATTCTCCAAGGGCTCCCTCCGGCGTTACAACCCGAGCTCCTCCATGTCGATTTCTCCAACGAGGGTGAAGACCATGAAGGGACCGTAGCTCAACTCACGAAGATGTGGAAGAAATGTCGTGTGTTAAAGATAGCTCGACCCGAAGAAGAGCTCAAGGGGGAGCAGAAATCCTATTTCGCCACGACCAGATACATTCGACGGCACAAGATCCCGCAGGAGTTACTCCCGAAGATACCTAAGGTGCCTCTCAAGACCGCCAATCGCTCAGAGAATAACCGCCTCAAAAGGAAGGCCGAGGAAGCTGAAGAAAAGGCATCTAAGATAGCTCGGGCTTATGAGCAGTTGAAGAAGGAAGTCGCCTCCCATATGTCTATAGATCAAGCTAAATAAAAAGCTTGAAGTTGTTTTTTTCATTTTAGTTTCAGTTTTAAATTTGTTTAGGAATTGAGTCATTTGTCTTTAATTCAGTTTGATTTCGAGTCATCAGTCGATGTAAAAATTTTCGTCATTTCAATAAAGAGGTCTTTTCAATTCAAAGCGGTTGGACCAATGTCATGGATTGGCGTGTGATTTTGCTTGACACTTATGTATGCCTGTTTCATGCAAATTAGGTAATTACGGACCGATCACGATCGCCTATTCGTACACGGTCGAGAGCCAGAATGGCCGATCAAACCGACTTGCAAGAGCGTGTTGTTGGTATGGAAGATCAGATGAAGCAACTCGTCATCGCAATGCAGCAGATGTCCGCTGAAATCAAGACTCTTCGGTCGATCCCCGTTCCAACATCCCTCGAGGCATCAGCTCCAAAGCATAAAGGTGGAAAGAATGTTGATCTTGAGGAAGATAACGATATGCCTGAATTGGAAGATGACCCCGTCCAGATCATTGTCAACAAAGACAAACCGAATGAACGAGTCAACAAACTCGAAGAGAGAGTGAAGCAGCTGGAGGGTTCACAAGATTCACCCTCGATTGATCTGTCCCTGTACTCACAGATCAAAATCCCAAAGAAGTTCAAGATGCCAGATTTTGATAAGTACAATGGCACCACATGCCCAAAAGCCCACTTGCAGCTCTATCATGTGCAAATGACCTCGTACGTTGACAACGAGCTCCTGATGATCCATGCATTCCAAGCAAGCTTGACCGGCCCTGCTCTGAACTGGTACCTCATGAAGAAGATAAATGGCCTCAAAACCTGGAAGGAAGCTAGTGAGGCATTCCTGAAGCAATACAGGTTCATAACTGACATCATTCCCACCCGCGATGACCTTGAACGTGCTCAGATGAAAAAGACCGAGTCCTTCAAAGACTATGCCATCAGATGGAGGAATCTAGCCGCTCAAGTCGTCCCAGAACCCATAGACAGTGAGTTGAAAAGGATGTTCATCAAGACTCTCCCGTTCGAATACCGTAATCGAATGGTTGCCATTCTGGCTGACAACTTCAACCAACTTATCCCCATAGGCGAACAGATCGAGATAGGGCTGAAGGATGGGTGGTTTATGGAGCCGTCTTCGTCGGCCAAAAGATTTAGTGCAAGGAAGGAGAAGGAACCGGTAGCTGAAGTAAATGTGACGTATAACCAACCGAGCCGGCGGAATACTAACCCAGCCCCAGCAATTCAAGTAGCAGAAGCTCAGCACCAAAACCCGGGTCGTCAACCTTTTCAGAGGAGAAACAACAAGAGACAATTCACCCCTCTCCCTGGATCGTTGTCTCAAGTATTGGCAGTGCTCCGAAAGAAAGGCTTGCTTACTACTGAGCCAAAGCGGCCTAATCCCGAGCAGTTCTATAACTACGACCCGTCAAAGAAATGCGAATATCACATGGGCGAACTGGGGCACTCAACCGATGATTGCTATGTCCTCAAGCACCGAATTCAGAACCTTCTGGACACGAAGGCTTTCTCGTTCCAACCTGCTAAGCCGAATGTTCAGAACAACCCGCTCCCTGATCACGCGGGCAATGTAAATGCCATATTCTGTTTCGATGCTGGTCGAATCAAGAACGTCAAGGTATACACCGCTGAGGTCTACGGCGAGTTGGTGAAAGCTGGTTATTACCCGATTAATGAAGTTCTTTCCTTGGCCATCATGAGAGAAAGAATCTCAGGAATGGTACAGGCTGGATTGATCGTTTATGCTGACCACACCGGCATTGTCTCTACTATCTCCGAGCTCGTCATTAACTGGGATGAAGAGTTTGCTACGTTAAACACCGGAAAGGACAAGCTCGATCCCTTACCTGAAGACATACCCCCGCTCGAAGACGCGACCGATGATGAAGGGATCATAATAAACACGCCTGCAACTGATGAAGGGATAGTGATCGAGATATCTCAACCGTATGAATACTCGGATGATAAGACAGTCCCTTGGTCCTACAGTCTCGATGTTGACTTAGTCACCAGATCTGGACGTGCCTATGGCCAAGCAAATGCTCAACCTGCAAAGCCTGTCACTGATGAAGAAGCTAAAGAATTCCTGGCCGTTATCAAGGCTAGTGAATACAACATAGTTGAGCAGTTACGCAAGATGCCCGCGCAAATCTCTCTACTTGAGCTACTCCAGACGTCTGTCAAACATCAAAAGGCCCTGATGAAAGTGCTAAGTGAAGTCCACGTGCCTGAGACGATCGATCATGAGAGACTGGAGGAATTTGTGGGTTCCATACTCCTCAAAGACCTCATAGCCTTCTCGGATGAGGAATTCCCTCTAGAAGGTAGAGGACATACTAAAGCATTGTATATTTCTGTCAAATACAAGGCCTCGCACGTAGCTCGGGTACTCATTGATAACGGTTCGGCCTTGAACATCTGTCCTTTGGCAACTTTACACCGCCTCAAGATAGATCCTTCTAGGATAAATGCTGCGAAGACCTTCGTACAAGCCTTTGACGGAACGAAGAAAGAAGTGATGGGGGAAATCCACCTCGACATACAGATAGGGCCAACAGTGTTCAACGTCCTATTTCAAGTCATGGACATTCCCACTGCATTCAACTTTCTGCTGGGTCGTCCATGGATTCATACTGCTGGAGCTGTGCCGTCCAGTCTACATCAGAAAGTGAAGTTCGTGGTGGAGAGGAAATTAGTCACAGTACACGGTGAAGAAGAGCACCCAATTTATCATGCAACGGCTATCCCCTATGTCGAGCCGGACTGCAAAATAGAATCGAGTTATCAGTCGCTTGAGCTCGTATCGACCATACATGCATCTAGAGGGTCATTACCACCCGTTCCTGAGGTGTCAAATGCTGCAGTAATGGTTGGAAGAGTAATGGTATCTCAGGGCTTCATCCCGGGCGAAGGCCTTGGCAGAAATGGTCAAGGTATCCGCCAACCGGTCGAAGCCTCTCAAAGACCCCGTACTTCTGGATTGGGGTACCAGGGATCGACTGTGCCGAACAATGAGAGACGTGGATATGGTCGAGGTCGAGGTCAAGGAGTTGAGCAGGATAGACAGCAATCCAATGAAGGGCCGAATGATGGAGAACGTGGGCGTGGTAGGTTGCCTCCACACATTCGCACTACATTCCCAGGCCCTGCAAGAATGATGCATGAAGAGAAGGAGGTGATCGACACTTTGGGGCAACCAAGCGGCAAATTCGACTATTATGTGAAATACTCAGCACCTCCGAGTTTCTATGTTAATCCCCGTGACATTGTCCCCGACGGATGGGGAGGTATGGATGATCCAACACCTCAAATGACAGGAGATTCTGATAATGCAATAGAAGGAATTACTGCTCTGTTCGATGATGTCTTCATTGGAGCTATCGAAGAAGGACCGTTAGAGGGAATGGGCACTGGCCCACAAGAGTAAAACCTTTACTTTTTCGTACACTCCCCTGTATGGGAGTTTTTACTGCTTTTTAGGACTTGCCCCATCTCGGGTGCTGCTTTCCGTTCTCGTTTCTAGGACTTGGTTGTTGCAATTTCCATTCAATAAATGTAATTCATTTTGAAATGATCAATGAAATTACAAGTTATTTTCAGTTTTTTGAGGGCATGTTGAGGTATATCAAACCAGCCCGGTGATGATATCCAACCGATAAAAGAAAATATAGTCCAAGGAGAATTCTGAGGCCTGGGCTTTTTCATGCTCTCTCGTGTTAAAATTTTTCGAAATGAATTTAAAAAAAAAAAAAACAAAAAAACAAAAAACAAAAAAAAAACAAAAATTACAAAAAAATGCAATCTTTAGCCCTGTTTGTCCTTCTGAATCACTTACTTTATGTTTCAGGGCTAATCTTGTGGCACGTGAGGGTATGGGAACGGAACAATCTCATGAATTATGTGCAACCGAGCTTGATCCTAATGACATAGACGAACTCGATGATTCCTCAGATATTCAGCGCGATCTAGAGCGGCATGAAAGGCCCAAAGTCCTTACATCAGACCAAACTATCATTGTTAACCTGAGTGATTCCGGAGAAACCAAGGAGGTGAAAATTGGGGCAACCCTTCCTGAAGGTGAAGCCAAACGCTTAGTCCAATTACTGAAGGATTACCAGGATATCTTTGCCTGGTCATACGCCGATATGCCGGGTTTAGACCCTTCTATTGTAGAGCATGGCTTGCCTACTAATTCCGGCATGCCGCCCAAGAAGCAGAGGCTACGAAGAACCAAACCTGAGCTATCGAAGAAAATAGAAGAGGAGGTCGCGAAGCTTTTGAAAGTAGGATTCATCGAAGTCACTCAATATCCAACTTGGGTGGCCAACATTGTGCCAGTCATGAAGAAGGATGGCCGAATTCGGGTTTGCATCGACTATCGCGACCTGAATAAGGCCAGCCCTAAAGATGACTTCCCATTACCTCACATAGACGTTCTTGTAGACAGTACTGCTGGATTTGAACAGTTCTCCTTCATGGATGGTTTCTCGGGTTATAATCAGATAAGAATGAAGGACAGTGATAAGGAGAAAACTGCATTCATCACTCCTTGGGGTACATTCCACTATAAGGTCATGCCCTTCGGTCTCAAAAATGCCGGGGCAACGTACCAACGGGCAATGGTGACTCTTTTCCATGACATGATGCACAAGGAGATCGAGATTTATGTTGATGACATGATTGCAAAGTCTCGACCCGGAGAGAGTCATGTTGACACCCTGAAGAAATTGTTCGACCGACTCCGTGAGTTTAAACTCCGTCTTAACCCAGCGAAGTGCATATTCGGAGCAACCTCGGGCAAATTACTCGGATTCGTAGTAAGTAGTAAGGGCATTGAAGTTGATCCTTCCAAAGTGAAGGCCATATGTGAGCTACAACCCCCGTCGACCGTAAAAGAAGTGCGGAGCCTTTTGGGTAGATTGAACTACATAGCCCGTTTCATTTCCCAGCTTTCCGAAACTGCTAAACCGTTCTTCAAACTTCTAAGGAAGAATGCTCAAGTGAAATGGGACGATAATTGTCAGGAAGCGTTTAATGAACTGAAGCAGTACCTGATGAAACCACCAGTGTTAGTCCCTCCAATGTCGGGCCAGCCTTTGATCCTTTACCTCACTATTCATAGTGAGTCTCTGGGAGCGATGCTAGCCCAGAAAAGTCCTGAAGATGGAAAGGAGCGAGCCATTTATTACTTAAGTAAGAAGTTCACCATCTCGGAGTTGAATTACCCCGAAGCCGAGAAGACTTGTGCTGCACTAGTATGGGTGCTCCATAGGCTGAGACAGTATACACTGCATCACCAGACTCTCCTAGTGACTAAAAATGATCCCATCAAGTATTTACTTGATCAACCAGCTTTGGTAGGGAAGTTAGCCAAATGGCAGATCTTAATTTCAGAGTTTGATGTCCAGATGATGTCACAGAAGTCAGTTAAAGGCCGAGTAATCGCCGATGTGTTAGCCGAGAATCCTAAAACCTCGGATGATGATAGATATTCCCCAGAAGACCGCATTCTGGTAATAAAGGAAGACACATGGACCATGTTTTTCGATGGAGCCGTGAACTTGTATGGTTCCGGCACTGGGGCTGTCTTAATATCCCCAGATGGGCAGCATTATCCAGTAGCAGCAAAGTTGGTGTTCCCGTGTACCAACAACATAGCCGAGTACGAAGCATGCATCCTCGGACTTCAAGCCGCAGTGGAAATGGGGATAACCAAATTAAAAGTGTTTGGTGATTCCGCTCTGATTATTCTCCAAACTGTAGGAGAATGGAAGACGAGGGACACCAAACTAGTGCCGTACCATGAATACCTTGAAGAAATCATAGAGGAATTCGAAGACATCTCCTTTGAGTACTTGTCGAGGTCCCATAATCAGTTCGCTGATGCACTAGCGACGTTATCATCCATGCTGCAAGTGACTGGTGGAATAGAGGTAGAACCCTTGAAGATTGAAGTCCTAACAAAGCCGGCCTACTGTATGGTTGTGACCGGAGAACCGGACGAGAAGCCATGGTATTACGATATCATGAATTATATCCAGAGACAGGAGTTTCCTGAAGGAAGCACTCCGGCTGACAGGAAGTACATAATGAAAATGGCTTCAAAATTCTTTGTCAGTGGTGAAAAGCTATACAAAAGATCTTATGATTCGATCCTGTTGAGGTGTGTAGAAGCAGCTGAAGCTACCAGAATCATGCAAGAAGTACACGAGGGGATATGTGGTCCACACATGAATGGCCATATGCTAGCTAAGAAAATCATGAGATTGGGATATTATTGGCTCAGTCTTGAAAGTGACTGTATCCAACATGTTCGAAGATGCCATCGCTGTCAGGTTTATGGGGATAAAATAAATGTTCCCCCCACAGAGTTACATCAGTTATCCGAGCCATGGCCTTTTTCAATGTGGGGCATCGATGTAATTGGTCCAATCAATCCCAAGGCATCGAATGGACATCATTTCATCTTGGTTGCGATTGATTATTTCTCCAAGTGGATTGAAGCCGCGTCTTACGCCAACGTTACTGCGAAGAATGTTGTAAGATTCATCAGGCGAGACATAATCGCTCGTTATGGTGTCCCCGAGGCTATTGTCACTGATAATGGGACGAATTTGAACAACAAGTTCATGGATCAGTTGTTCAATGAGTTTAAGATCCGGCATCTGAATTCGTCTCCCTATCGTCCACAAATGAATGGAGCAGTTGAAGCCGCTAACAAGAACATCAAGAAGATCCTGGCCAAAACAGCTGAAAATTATCGTGACTGGCATGAGAGATTGCCATTTGCACTAATGGCATATCGAACTTCCATCCGAACCTCTGTCGGTGCGACCCCTTTTTCCCTGATGTATGGCATGGAAGCAGTTCTGCCTGTTGAAGTAGAAATCCCTTCCTTGCGAGTTTTATCCCAGGTGGAGTTGTCTGAAGCGGAATGGATGCGACAAAGGCTTGAGCAGTTAAACCTGATTGATGAAAAGCGGTTGAGAGCCATTTGCCACGGTCAAACCTATCATCAGAGGATAGCTAGGTTCTTCAACCAAAAGGTACATGCAAGAAACTTCGAGGTAAATGATTTAGTCCTAAGGAAGGTGCTGCCAATTTTCCCCGTTCCCGGAGGAAAGTTTGCTCCAAACTACATCGGTCCATATGTGGTTAAGAAGGTACTTCCCGGAGGTGCCCTGATTCTCGCAGAAATGGATGGTCGTGAGTTCTTCAATCCTGTTAATTCTGATGCTGTAAAGATGTATTATCCTTGATAAAACCTGACATTCTGCAGCAAAAGTTTTCCAGTGTTTGGTTTTATACTTCCGAGTTGCAAACATTTCATTGATGAATAAATGATTTCAAACAATTTCAAGCTAAGATGTTTGTATTGGCTTTAATTTCTGCATGATTTTGTCGGTTTGTATCATTAGCTTCAAAGGGGAAGTCTATTTAGACAATCTGATAACTCATGTGGAATAAATTGAATGTGTTGAATGAGGTACATTGGGATGATGAAAAACAAGCTATATCCTATACACAGTCCCATGCATTAATCTCTAGTGAGTTGAGTTGAAAAAATTCCATGTCTGCAAGGTAAAGAGTTATCTCGCAAAAGGTACGATGACCGAGATGACAGGAGGCATTTCATTTCTCTATCTCAAACACTACAGTTTATCCATTGTTTCACCACTTTGAGCCTAAACACTTGGAGAAATTCATTCAAATTACCCCTGTCAAGAACCACCCCACATTGGGGCAAACTGGAGGTAAATCAGTATCATAAGGTGAAAAATGAATTGAAATTTTCTTGCTCTCACTTGCATCAATCTTCGAGTGTTGCTTTTTCAGATGAATTCACACGAAAGTTCAAGTGCCTTAGGATGACGAAGAGCATTTCTTTCTCTATCCTATACACATTTTATCCTTTGCTAAGCCCAATTGAGCCTACAATTTCATTTCTTAAACCCAGTTGGTGATCATCGCCTACACTGGGGCAAGGCAAAAGTCGTCATTGTCTACACAGCATATCCGAAGTGTCGATAGAAGACAAAAGACAAGGAGCTTCTGAGTTCAAGCAGCAAGTCAATCAGTCAAATTAGCTGGCCAGTGTTTACGTTGTAAGCAACATGTATTAAATGTCAAAAAAAAAAAAAAAAAGAGAGAAGGAAGGGCAAGAAAAAGCAGTGTGCCTGATAAAAGCAAGGCCAATGCCCAACAAAAAATGTGTCAGAATATGACATATCAAAATCATCCCCAGTAGAGCAGCAATCCTACAAGTCTCAAAGGAATCAAGTGATGAACTCTCGAAGCTAATGGAACATCTACCGAGGAGATAATCCCTGGTGAAGAAGAAGACTGGTGACAATGCCAAGATGATCACCAACTTATTCATCCCAATTATACACATTTTGAGCCTAATGATCCATTCATTTCTCAACCCATAAGCCTAGCCTACGTTACGTCCCTTACAAAATCTCTTCAGATTAGGGCACTTGAACTAACGTAGTGTTTCAAATGCTTATAAGCTTAGCTCGAAGAAGTGCGAGCAAGTCCGTTTCTATCTCATTTTGCAGGGTTCTTGACTTGTAAGCCCGGAGACGATTACGAAGGATATTCTTTCAATAGCCTTGACTCGAAGAGTCCCTTTTGCTAAGCCATTGACCAAGCCATGTTACATTCCTAGCAAAGACCTCTCATATTGGTAAGGTCGTACCGCTTGCGAGAATACTCGGATGGTCCACATGATGATGGTGAGATAGAGAGATTCTCATAAATCAGCTTTTTTCAATGAGAATGAGTGAAAGACCTTTCGGACTGAAAGTCCCTCATTCGACATTTTCAAGATACCCGCTTGTGAATTCGGATTGTCTTGTCATGATTTATCCCCAGCGAAGTTTGTAATGCCGATTTGACGAAACCATCGTGCATGAAAAACCAGTTGAAATCATAGTGCGTGTGTATATGTGTTCTTGATAATGCGAATGCATATTACATGTTGCTTAAAACCGTGTCTAGCAGGAGACACACCCTCAAAAGTCGGAGATATCACTAAGTAAGTATATCTCTATCCCTTGGATGTCTATGACTATCTAGGTATTCCCAACATGTTCGAGCAATCATTAGGTCCCATATTTGATCTTTTTGTTGCGATCTCTAGATGCTTTTGATGATGTTCAGGTGTCTATTGATCAAGCCCTTTTCAGGTACCTCCGATGATGTCCAGGTACTTTGTCAAGGAACCCTTGAACACTTGGGCTAGCCCCTTTGTTCACCAAATCACAGATTTTCATACAATCTCAAGAAGATTTCCCCCGCAACTCACCTATGAACAGGTATAGGTGAAGCGGCCAAATCTTTGCATATGAACAGGTATATGTAAAGGTCGGAATATTCTCCTCAATCTCAGGTATTCCCCCGCTATTCACCTATGAGCAGGTATAGGTGAAGCGGCCAAATCTTTGCATATGAGCAGGTATATGTAAAGGTCGGAATATTCTCTCAACTCCAGGTATTCCCCCGCAGTTCACTTATGAGCAGGTATAAGTGAGGCGGCCAAATCTTTGCATATGAGCAGGTATATGTAAAGGTTGGAATATCCTCTTGACTTCAAAAGTTCCCCCGTAGTTCACTTATGAGCAGGTATAAGTGAAGCGGCCAAATCTTTGCAAACACCTATGGAGATGTATAGCTAGTTTGTAAAGGTCGGAACTGTTCTCACGAATCCAGACGATGATTGGATACGTCGAGCGTTCTTCGTGTGTTTTGACTTAATTGCAGATCACCGAAGTTCATCAACAGTGTATCAGGCAAAACCTAGGGGACTTAGCCCGGACATTTGCCAAAACAACATACAAGTCAAAGTCGTGCCTTGAATTGCGCCATTGTTCTGTCAGGTAAGCAATTCCAGGTATGTTTTCCATTCATGTCAGCATGCATCATTTCTTATTGCATTTTAAAAAATGGGACTCATGATCCCGACAAAAACAACATTCATCGCATTTGCATAGTTGAAATTTAGGTATCATTTAGTCTTTGAATGCAACCTCTGCGAGCTCACCTTCAAAGAGGGGCAGCTGTTGACACCTAAATTTCGACTCACCATTTAGTTATAATTTGCATAAAAATTAGGGATTAATTTTTAACCCCTAAACAAAAATATTGCATAACATATAGTTTAGGTTCATATAGACTAATTGCATTCCACATCGGATCAGCGGTGGTAAGCGAGCTTAAAATTCATCATGTAAATCGAGCTCGGGCATTGAACAAGACTCGGCTCACTCGGAAAGCATGGGCCGAAAATCACACGCAAAAGGGCTTGGTTGTCTTAATTTGAGCTTAAATTAGCCCATTATGCTTAATTGAAGAAAAACCCAAATTAATTCAGCCCACTTAGAATTAAATTAAAGCCTAAATCTAAGCCCATTAGTATTAGAAAACCCGGCTAATTGAGCTAGGTTTACACTATAAATATATGTTTATGTCTTTGGGGGGTGGGGGACAACACTCACGAACACACGGCCATAGAGAGGAAAACGTGAAAGAGAATCAAGAGAAAAGAGAGTAGGGGCGCTCATATTGAAGCACGGCCACGAGGAGCACCATTGGCGGAGGAACGGAAGAAACACAAAGAAGGGGTGCTGGTCTTTTGGGGGAGACATCGAGGGAACTCTCTCAGAACTTTGAAATCAGAATTTTCAAGGTAAAATACGTGAGAAAAGTCTTCAACAACGTCTGGGTTCTGGACGCTTCAACGCTGCTTCGAAGTCACGTGGCAAAGCTGGTCTTCATCAACAAGTTCACAGGGATCACTTTTGCTATCCCTCTTTCCCTCAAACCAACGCCCTACCTGCACCAACTAAACATCCTGGAAGTCTACTGGACATAGTCAACAATACTGGTGACGCCTTGGTTGTCCATCGAAGCCTACTCCTGATGTCACTCGCTCATCTCTGAAGGACACCACGTTGTGGCCAAGGGTTTTCTTTGTTGTCCAGCTTCCAACTGCGGTCGTCTAGCTCCTTGTATCCACCAGTTGTCAGGGCGTTCCTCGGTGGCTATCCAGCAAGCCTTCACCGCTGTGACTAACCGGTTCGCACAGCTTGCCGCACTCAATCTTTTCTTTGCAGGTTCAGCGAGCGTCCAGCAGTACCAACGTAGCCCCCCATCGAGTTGAGAGTCTACGCAAGGCCACCATCACGATTAGCCTTGTCGTGAGCCTCTACCGCAAACCGCCGCACCGTCGCACGTGCACGCCACCACCGCGGCCAGACGTGAGAAGTCGCCGCTATACTCGTCGTCGTCGCCAATTGACCCGATCCCGATCCGCAAGCTCGATCCCGATCGATTCGAATTTGGAGATTATCTGCAAATTAGGTAATTGGACATTATCCGATAATTTTCAGAATATTTAATTTCCTAATTTGCATGTTTTGAATATTTCATGAATATCATGTAAATAATTAGATATCTTAGAATAATGTTTGATATATCCGCAATATTTTGAATATTCAAAATTAGGAAAATTTCCTAATTCAGCAACGTATCTGGACGACTATCCGACCTTATCCCTAAGGTACGATATGCGGCGATACGGAAAATTATTATTTTATCCATAATCACTTGGATACGATAATGATTTTTATCTGCTTTCCAAATTTGAATAATCGGCTTTCCGTCGATATCTATAACCCTATAGATATGACCGATAGTTCGATTTTTGCGCCTAATCCAAGTTTGAAACGAATTTTGCGGATCACGTGGCTGTTTTAAATATGAATGCTATCTCTGTTTAAATTGTTTTTCCTTTTCAAATAAAAAAAGAAAATTCAAAAAAAATATCAGTTATGATTTGAATTTGAGTTTTGTATGTTTAGGGAATCCTAAATATATCTAGAAGATAGAGTAATTATTTAATTTAAATTAGGACATGAGATAATCTATTTCCTAGTTTAAATTAAGTAATATTCTAATCTTAATAGATTATTTAGGTAATTTTTTAATTCCGAATTTTCATGAAAACCCAAAAAGAGTCATCTTAGGATAGATTAAATTAGGATAGATTGCATTCATGATTTGGGATATTTTTAATTTCGAATTTTAACAAAAAAATTCCAAAAATCAATCATGTTAGGATATGTTAAATCATCATAGATTGCACGTTATTTTAAGCATATTTTTATTCCGAATTTCATTAGAGAAAAATACCAAAAATAAATCATTTGCCTACCATTAGAATTAGGTCACGTCGTCGCGTGACATATAGTTTGCATGCTAGGTTGCATTAATTGCATGTAATTTTTGCACGTCATTGCATATAGATTAGATTTCATTTAAATAAGTGAAAATCAAAAGAAAAATTGAGTGAATTGCTTGTTAATTAGAAATCATATTAGGATGTTAATGTGATTTTCTAGCTAACAATGCAGATGCTTGCGTTGCTTCCAGGTAAGTAATTCTTCCAAACTTGCAATTTATTTAATGCTTTCCTGAGTGTTAAATTGGTGGTTTGCGCACCCGCATGAATACCTTACATGTTAATAATTAAGTTGAAATGGATCCAAACTGCATGCCAAAATATTTTTGAAAAGAAAAGGTACCGAAAGGGCGTTAGACTAGATCTAGCGTAATCAAGTCCCCGGGCTTAGAATCTCTGGTTCGTAGGAATAAAACATATCTCCCTATGTTTTATTTAGGTTTCTAATCGACCTACCGTAAATTGATTAGTGGCGACTCCAAGCATGAAGACATTTGCATGTTAAGAACTTAAACCCTAAGTTGCGAATTGGTAGGGCTTGGGAGGGCCCGAGTTAAGATTAGTCTTAATAATCCATTAGCCCGAAAAATGAAAATTTTTTAGGTCACGACATCTGGTCCTAGACATTAGGGACTCAGGAATAGCGTTGGGTTTTCCGTGCTTAAGCGCAGAGTTTGGATCAAGTTCTGATATCCAGTCATATTTTGGAAATTGATTTCCAATTTTTTAAAGAGTTGTCATTTTCTTAAATTTAAACATATATTTTCCATTTACTAGGAAAATATTTTCCGTTAACTCATTTTCCTAAGCAAAATAAATGCTGGAAAATGTTTTCTCAAAAAATGTATCTGTTAGGCAACTAGTCTGAAATGATATCGTTTGAGTTTTTAATGACAATAATAAATGATAGAAAAGAAATAACCCGATACATGCTTCATGTGTGTTTAACTTTCTTCCATTTTCTACTAAGAAGTTGTCTAGTTCTTATTGACAATTTAGGACTGAATTAGCATCCGTACAGTAGTTTTAGGACCGATTGGTCATCATAAATTCCAATTCTTTTCCCCAGACAAAGGATGCTAAAATTGATCAAGAAACATCAAATCGGTAGATTGTTTATGGAACTTATAGGAAAAATATACGAATACCGCATAATTTACTTTAGGTTAAAAATATCTATTTATTTTGAGAAAATAATACAAATGATTCCTGAACTTTGGTCCAACATGCATCACCTTTCCTAGACTTTTAATTTGTTCAATATAAACGTTGAACCTTTTGTAAATGTTCAACTAGTCTCTAGACTATACAATGACATCCCTTCATTGATTCAAGTAAATAGAATTTGCCGATATGACTTTCAATCTGTTAAATTTGAAAGATGGAACAAAAAACAAAGTTATACATGAATTATCCACGTAAGGTATTCATTTCAAATCATGACATAATAATAGATATCATCAAATTATGATGGACATGTTAACACTCTAATTTTTCTTTTTATCCTAGAGTAGATGGGTAAATTGAGGGACATGTTGACCCGTCATTTTTAAAAATCTAACTCAATATATATTCACCAGTATTATTGTTGTTTCTATGTCTACAACTTTTAACATTATAACGGGGGCCTAATTCAAAAAAAAAATTACCAAGTTTAGGTCGAGAGACAATTTTAGCCTAATTTTTTTTTTTTTGTCTAGTAAAAGAGCACCAACTTTAAATCAAATGACAATCTTGGCCTCAACTTTTTTTGTCTCATAAAAAGTATAAACTTTCACTTAAATCTCAAATCTGGTCTCCATTGACTTAGAACCATTGATTATCTAACTTGACTATTCCATATCAGCAGTAAATCCATGTGGCTTGCCAACTAGATTTAAAGTACTATTCATTGTCTTATTCTTTTAACCACAGCTTGAAGAATAACGGTAAAACTGTTCGTCTCCTTCACTTCACCGACAAGTCAAAAATATCTTTAGATTGAATCTCTCTAGCTATACGTAATATGAAGTTGTAGACCACCGCTTGTCGACATACGCTATGAATGAGATTCGCCAAGCTCACCACCGTAACATTTTTTCTCAAACAAGAGTAACTTTAGACAAAAAGTCAACAGGAGGCCAAATTTGGGATCATGGTAAAAGTTGTTAATTTTTTTATAAAATAAAAAAAAATTAGGGCCAGAATTGTCACTCAACTTAAAATCGGTGCTTCTTTATGAGGCAAAAAAATTCGGATCAAAATTATCTCTTGATCTAAAGTTTGTGTTTCTTTTTGGAATTAACCTTTATAACGAGTCTTTTGTAGTGTCTTATTTAACGAGGAGGTGGCAACGTAAAGAAGAGGACAAAAATCTCTAGTTGTTTTTCTGTGGCCTTCCTGGTATCTCTTTTGATCACATGAAACTATGCACCTTGTGTTCGCTTCTCACGGACCCCTACCACCTAGTCCTTTCAAGCCCCATTTCCACATTGTTCTTTGCAAACGAAAATGGACAGCTCTCGTGTTTGGATTGCATACGTAATTCCACATTTATCTTCGGCATTTTTTTCTTAGTCTCTGCCTCAAATCTCTTAGTAATGTACCGATTCGAGATAAATTGGACATCAACCGTTGTTCTATGAGCCTAGAGAGAGCATCTTATGCGATGCGATAACATGTGACTCTAACACATGTACTATTACCATATTATTAATTTAATCGTGTATATTCACTTTATGACACGATAACTATCAGATTTTTGAAAAAAAAAATTATTGTTTCATGATATTATTATGTCGATATTGTCAACTTGCATACCATAAAAATCAGCGAAAAATGAATTAAAAAGTGTGGTCTTGAAGGGGGATATACATCGATAATGGCCTGTCATTTTTTTTCAGGCAATCTTACTATTAATACACCATTCGGTATACTTACTATTCTATATCTGGCAAACCTTTTTCTTACTAGGGAATCATACAATTCAGTACATCATATCTCTATCCTTCCATCGTTGAAGTAAGCCAGTACGCAAATGAATGCATATCCACTTGGTCCCTCGGCCATACATATAAAAGAGACTAGATTGCTTCGTGTTCTTTATTTCAAGGGGATCTCACACAGATACTAACAGTGACTCAACAGTCAAGAGTGCGGTCTTGAAGAGAGAGGAACCACTCCGTGAACTTGGGCAAGGTGCACTGATCGGCCCTGTAGTGCTTCTGGGTGAACCGGAGCAGGTCCGACCAGGTGAAATCCGGGTACTTCCTCTCCCCTCCGGGGGCGAGATCGGGCGCCGGTGCGATCACCTTGTCTTCCTGCGGGCACAGGAAGAAAGCCAACGACCGCCTCTCTCTGTGCGAGTTCACCACCGCTCGGTGCGGGCAGCTCTTGTATATCCCGTTTGTCAAAGCCTGCACGCGTGCAAAAGAACAAAAACCCCAATCTTCATTATAGTACATGCCCCGTACATTACAGCAGTTACAAACATGTGCTCGAAGGATACGCGTCCGTAATATTTAGGACCATGATACGTACTTTTATTTGCACTCCGTGCATGGGATTTAATGCTTATCCCTCTAGGATCACACCAAAGTTTCGTTAGATGAAAAACACACCTTCCCATTTCTCAGGAAGGCAGTATCTTTAATAGTCACATAAGAATTCGAACTTCTTCCACTTCTTACACGTTGAAAGGTGATTTCCCTCACATTTCTCACAACGAGCACAAAGAAGGTTCTCAAAAGTAGAGGCTGTTGATCGAATTCTATTAAAATTTTCCTATAATGTTGCTACAAGTATCATAAGTTTACATTAAACAAAAGGATACCTTTAAAAACCACCCTAATAAAAGTCGAAAATGTACTTCTTAAATGCCAAGAACTCACACTTTTCAAATCGTTTAAATGGCGGAGTTGACTCGAACATGATGGAACTTAAAAAAATTATCTATTCACAAGGTGATTGGCTCTCAATTGATCACATGTTCAGGGAAGAGTTTCACCGTCGCTAAGTAATGTATGTTTGAGTAAAAAGTTCATATTTCCAATCCTGTGTATTCACGTAATGTATGATAAAAAAAAAAAAAACTTTTGCAATTAGAAAGTGAGTATATAGACTTGCAAAATTCGAACGGATGATACCCAAGTATGTAGCATCGATGTCTACAAATGAAGACACTTATAAAAATAGTAAAACCTGTCATTTAGCCCTTGAAACTCCATGTCATAAATTGGAAAAAAGAAGCCATTTCATCATTATGCTCACCCTTATTAAGAAAAGTTAATAGCAAATAGACATGAGCGATTCTATATTTGGCTTTGTTGAAAGTAACACATACCGCAAAAGTATCACCGATGTTGATCACTAGGGCATGAGCGTGAGGTCGAACTTTGTACCACTTGTCATTGATGAACACTTCGAGACCTCCAACTTGATCTTGGTGGAGTATGGTGAGGGATGTTGGATCACAATGAGGACCAGTTCCAAGGACAAGGCTGGGCTCTTGGCAAGGAGGGTAGGAGTTGCACCTCATTATGGAGCATCCATCTTTGAAGAAGTCTCTATAGTAAGACCTCTCAAGTCCCAAGCTTATGGCCAATAGCTCCATGAGTGAAAGAGCCAATTTCTTCATCTCTTCACAATATTTCTGGTATACTTTTCTACAAAAATAGAATGGAGGATAGATAAAGGGTGCACTCTTTCTTTTTACAGATTTGCAAACGGATCTAAGATTGTGTTACAACGATAACACAATCAAGAGAAATATCAAAAATCCATTCGCCTTGGAAATCGACATAGATCCTAAGATTATACTTCCTACAACGACTAAATATTTTGTTAAATTTACTTTCTTTGTGGAAATTCCCAACGAACAGCGTTTCGATCGTGACATACCCATGTGACTTGATTTTATTAGATTTTATTGCTAGCGCGTCTGATCTAAATATTATTAATTGCAGAATTTTACTTGTTCATAAGTAATATGAAGAGAAATCATAATAATAGTAGCGCCGTTCTTGTATGTAACTTAGAATGTTGAATCCCTTTTTTTTTTTTAAAGATGTGTGTGAAGAAGAATCAATCCTTTTTAAAATTGAATGTGTATGTAAAATTTCAGGGCAATTGTCAGAGTAAAAACCCAAAATTTAAATTGACTTGGGAAATGATTTTGCTTACCCTGCTGGTTCAAAATCCATCCCTAAGGTGGACTTAAAGAAGCCAACCACTGAATCTGGAGAGCTCTCATGGTAGCCAAAAGTGAAGGCTTTCTTCCATGGCAATTTTGACGAGAACCGATCATTATGAGCTATCGAATGACCCCACGGGGAGTTCAGCTTCTTTTCAGCCCTGAGTTTGTTGCTGACTGTTATCTTGAAGAAGGAACCTATACTATCATGAGCATCGTGAATGAGACTCAAGTCGACTCCATGGTTGATCACTTGGAAAAATCCATGGCTTAGGCAAGCTGCTCTAACAGTATCAGCAGCACGATGCGTTTCTTCTTGATCAACACCAAGAAGAAAGCCTTTGAGATCAACCAAGGGTTCTTCTAGATCGCCGTGAGAGAGAATCACATCTTGTTCTGGCCATTTGAATGAATCGGGAACATGAGATTGCTTATGAAAAAGGAAGGAGTCAGAAATTTTTGGTGTTTCATCATAGTCTTTAAGATCGTTCGGTTTTACAGGGGGAAAGGTAAGAAGAGAGACAGCAGTAGAATCCATTACTAATTTGTGAGATTTGCAGCATTTCTAGGGCAAGAGATGATTATATTGACACTTAAGACAGACTATATAGTTCATAAAAATTATTTTATAAAGTGATGTCGAGTTCTCTTGAATATGATCGACTTGAAAATATTCCGTCGTAATTTCATCTTGCTTAGTATAAACTCATTTTCGTAAAGTACTAGTAGCGCCATTAGAAATTCTAAGTGGGCATGAATACCATAATAGTAAGTTCCATTTTTATTTAAAATGCTGAAGTCTTGAAATGGAATAATTCATGTACCATAGTGGAACAGATAAAATTGCTAAGATTAAAACTGGACTTATTCTCTACTTATCTCTTAACCTACTTATGAGGGTAAACTTTTAATGCCGTCGGCATACAAAATAAAAGTCATCCTAATGTACGACAACCTAAATGTAATACGTAAGGCAGATGGTCATGTTCTTCTTTTCAAGGTTGATGGTTAATAGTCATTTTAAACTAGATCAAAGCATTCATATTTGTTTTCATCCTTTCCATAATTTTAAGGACCGACAAAGGACCCTTCACAACCTTTATTTTACTCATCTATCCACATTTTGAAAAATACGTCTTCAACACTTTGTGGTGAAACAACTACTAAAATTTAATTTCCTACAAGGCTTCGAAATGGTCGATAGTAAGCCAATTTTTTTTTTAGAAAATCTGTTGGAAAAGGGAGAATAATAGAAGGGAAAATTACCAAAAAATTCCTAACCTTTTGTACGAATGTCAATATAGTTATGAACCTTTCAATTTAATCAATTTAATCATAAACATTTTGACTATTTGTCAATGTAGTCCTTCTGGCCAAAATTGGCTGGAAATCATTGACATGGATGCTAGTCATCCTACGTGATTCGGCCAGTATTGGCGTGGACTATTTTTGTAATTTTTCAAAAAAATTCTGAATTTGTTGTTTATTTTTTCTTTTTTTCATTGTGGCTGATGAGGGTTATGGCCCTTGCCAGATTTGGGTGAGGGCTAGAACCTTCACTAGCCACAATGAAAAGAAAAGAATAAAAATATATAAAAAAAACATCATAAATTTTTGAAAAAAAAATCGTTCACATCAGCGGCGATCGTGTCACATAAGATGGCTAGAGTTCACATAAACGATTTCCAATCAAAATTGGCTAAAATGACTATATTCAAAATTTTTATGACTAAATTAGCCAAATTGAAAGGTTTGTGATTGAATTGATATCCATACAATAAGTTTAAGTCTTTTTTGGTAATTATCCCACTAATAGAAAAGCAAAATTAACAAGAACACAAAAAAGAAGTTATCAACAAGTGAGGCGACGAAACGCGGTGTCAAAATACGTTCCATATTGAAGGAACTAGAGCATTTTGATTATGTCTCGACTCTCTCATCATAATATCTAGCTTTATATACATCTTACTTATGATGAATTCATATGAAGTGGTATCGAAGAAAAAGCAAAATAGAATTGTCAATACACAAGAGATGGAATATAAGGCAATATAATATTAACTGATTATTTTAGTAAAACGTGAAAAATGCAATTTGGACTTGCGTCTTTTGACTTAAACAAAATTATCTTGTCCTTACTTCTAAATTCTATGTAGGTTTGCATAAAAATAATTGTACTAGTTATTACTCTTTTAATCCGTTTGAAATTAGAAAAAAGCGCACACTTCATATGGGCAATAAAACAGAAATAAACAAAAGCTTTGCATATATTTAGAGGAAGAAAATATAAAATTATTATATTATGCATTTTACCAAGGAAAAAGCGTCTTTTATTTTATTTGAGCTATTTCATTTTTACTTTATTAATTTACATCTTTGCCGATTTAATACAACAAATAAATGCAATTCATCTTAAGTAAATTGACATAGATTTTGATGGAATTTTTCCAAAACAAACTTGTTCTTGGAACATTGAGTTATTTAATCTTTGTCAAAATATGAAGTACTTTATGTTTTCAATTAATCTTATATATTAGGAAATCATTTACTGCAAATTATTGTTCTAGTGAAAACTTCTACTCAGAACTCAACCAGCCAAAACTCACCATATCTAAACCGAATGGAAAAGAACAATGCTAAATGTACGAATCACAATATACAAATTAACATACAAATCGATATAGTAGACTCCTGTTGCTCTTGAAGAAGTCTTACTTGTTCAGATTTCCACTTCCGGCTTGTCATATCGATTTGCAAACTAATTTCATAAATCAATCTTAGCACAAAATCGGAAAAAAGGCATATTAAATATTGTGGAAATTGAAATACTGTGTCCTGTAATTATTTGCTCCCCCTGGCAAATAAAAACAATTACCAGAAAAACTTTCCTTCATTGATGTCCATGTGTGGGTACAAGCAGAGCAGGGAAAAATCCGACAGAACCCATATATCGCCATTATTACTGTCCTTCCACACTGCTGATTAAATCATCGAAAAAGTTAGTGTCCACCGATAAAGTTCATACTTTTTCCACAGATAGAGGATGACTAGGTATTATTCTTGATTATTCTAAGTGATCGAGAATCACCAAACTGGTAGATCGTGTGTGGAACATATAGACATAGCATAATTTACTTTTGGTTAAAAAATGTAGCATTATTTCTTACCTCAACTATGTTTACACTTGAATCCCCCGTTGCAATTTATGAATATAATAGGTTAAGGACAACAATTAGCAGTAGGGTCATTTGGCAGAGTGCAACATGAGCTTGATCCATGTGTGTAAGTCGAGTGAAAACTTAAAACCATCACCAAAATATACATAATAACAATCGGAACAACGAAATTATCGGCGAGGGACTAAAGTGAGATTAGTGATATATGAATGAGGAGATGCCCGATTTCGATTATTGTATTGTTGTTGACTCTATATCTGCAACTTTTAAGTTATAACGAGTCTCTTTTACTATTTTATGTAACGAAAGTGAGCAAAAATCCCAGAGTTGTTTTTCTCAGTCGCTCCTAAGGACTCTTTTGATCACATTCAACCCTGTACACGTGTTCGTTCCTCTTGGACCCCTACCACCTGGTGCTTTCAAGCCCCATTTCCACATTGTTCCTTTTCAGAAAGAAGGACAACCCTCGTGTTTGGATAGCGCATACCCACCAAGGCTTTGTTTTTTCCAATAGAGATACATCTCAGGCTTTGTTTCTTTGCCATGCATGGAGTACGACGTGTCAGTAGAACCTCGCTCAGATGTCCTAGTCCTTACCCAATTCGAGTTGAATTGAAAGCATCAAGAGTTGTACCAGCCGAGGGGGAATCTTATGCTCAGTGATACCATGTGATGTGAAGGCGTGCATCATAATCACACCAATCGTCTATAACCGTTTATGATGAGAAAACAATCAAACTTTTGAAAACTATGGTTCGTTTCTTGATGTCATTAGGTCGATATTATCAACTTTATGAGAAAATATATTTTTGTAAACATTTTAAATAACGGTCTAAAGTAAACTTTATATCAAATAATGGTATGAAATGGATATTATGTCAAATAAAGAACTGAAATGACTATATCAGTTTCAAATAAGAGCCTGACTTCGTCGGTTGCTGGCCGACTAAATATTCCAATCGATAGAGGCATTTTCGTTCAAAAACAATTTTAAATTTAAATTATTTTTCTTCTTTCTTTTTCTTTTCTTTTTTCCTTTTCCTTTCTTTTTTCCTTTTTCTAATTTTTTCTTTCTTGTTCACCAGTGGTCGGTCGCCGGTCAATGGTCGGTCGCCGACCACCGGCAATGCCAGAAGAGGGCTAGGTGAGGCTCGCCTCGCCAGCAACTGGCGAGGGATGACCTCGCCCATGGCAAGGGTCGCCTCGCCAGCAACCGGTGAAGGATGGCCTTGCCCATGGCAAGGGTCGCCTCGTCGAGGCAAGACCGGCCTCGCAGTGGCCCTTGCTAGATCGAAAGAGGGCAACCCTTGCCCAACCCTCTCTGGGCATCGCCGATGGCCGGCCATCGGCGAAGAAGAAAAAAAAACCATAAAAAGGGAAAAGGCAAGAAAAAAGGAAAAAATTCAAAAAAAAAAAAGGTAAAAGATGAAAAATGCCCTTGATGTCAGGCCATTCTTTGAAGCTGACAGAACCACTTCATGCCATAATTTGAAATAAAATTCACTTCAGACCATTTGGCTCCATTTGGTAACGTTTTTTGTTTTTGGGAACAATTTTTTGTTTAGAAATAGTTGTTTTTTTTATTTCTATTCCCTAGACGAGTTTTTGAGCAAAAGAATGCGTTTGGTAACTGCGCAAAATTTATATTCCTAAAATAAAAAAAGAATAAAAATGCATTTGGTATGACCATGAAAATTTCTATTCCCAATTCTTTTTCATTTAACTATAAAAATGTCAATGGTGGCATAGGAGGAGGTGGTGACTGGGGCAGTGGCGGGGATGGTGGTGGAGGAGATCTTTGTGGAGGCAGTGTGGGTGGAGGAGGAGTTGGAGGTGAGGGTGGCGATGGTGGTGGTGGTGGTGTTTGAGAAGGTTGCGGTGAAGGAGGCGTGGGTCATGGAGGAGGTGATGACTCGGGCTGTGGTCGTGGCATTGGTGGAGGAGGCATGGGTGGCGGTGGAGGTGGTGTGGGTGGAGGAGGCGTGAGTGGCAGAGGCGTCGAAGAAGGTGGTGACTCGAGCGGTGGCAAAGGAGGCATGAGTGGTGGTGGTGTTGGAGGAGATGGCGGTGGAGGTGGCATGGGTCGTGGAGGTGGTGACTGGGGCAGTGACGGTGATGGTGGAGATGACGTGGGTGGAGGAAGCGTTGGAGGTGGGGTTGGAGGTAGGGGAGGAGGCGTGGGTGGTGGAGGTATTGGACGAGGTGGCGACTTGGGCGGTGGGGGAGGAAGCAAGGGTGGCGGTGGCGGAGGCATGGGTGGTGGTGGTGTTGGAGGAGGTGGCGATGGTGACGGTGGTGGAGAAGGCATGGGTGGTGGAGGTGTCGGAGGAGGTGGTGACTTGAGCAGCGATGGTGGAGGTGGCGGTGGCAATGGCAGTGGTGATGGTGGTGAAGATTTTTTTGTTCATGTTTTCCTTGTTTCTTTTTATGTTCCCAGGAACATAATTTTTTTTTTTTTACTTCTTATTTCTATTCCAAATTTATTCTATGGTCACTTTTCTATTCCGATGAATAGAAAAATTAACTAACGTTACTAAATAGATTTTTGTTCTTTTTCTATTCAGGGAAACAAAAGAACAGAAAAAAAGAATTGTTACCATGAAGCTTTATTTGATAAAATAATGGCACTCCGTGCCCTTTATTTGGAATAATGTCTACTTCATATCATTATTTGAGAAAATGATGGTACTTCAAGTTCTTATTTGAAAATTTCTCTATATTTTTTGCAAAAGAAATATCGTGTCACCAATCGGATCGGTTGGACATTTTAAATTTTAAAAAAACAAAGTCTTTGTTTTTCATAGTACACATTCACTTTACGAACATGGGTCAACCGGTCTCACAATGTTGGCAATTTAGTTATTTATATCAAGAAGTTTTCCCGCAATTTACGAATCCATATTGTATTTCCACTATGTTGACAAATGTTCTTTATTCTACACATTTTATGTGCGTCCAAAAGTTTAAACTATATCAAAAGCAGACTCATAATTCACAGTAAGCACATTACAAAACACGGGGCTCATCCATTATAGGCTCTAGAAGACTAGTCATCATCAATATAGGACGAATTCCTATGCAAAGGAAAGAGGATTATTTGATACGACTTCATTAGGCGTTGAAAAGAGAACTAGATTGACCCATATTCTTTATATATCAATGTGGGTAATACGGATACTATAGCAGTGACTCAACAGTCAAGGGTGCGGTCCTGAAGCGAGAGAAACCACTCCGCAAACTTGGGCAAGGTGGACTGATCCGCCCTGTAGTGCTCCTGCGTGAACCGGAGCAGGTCTGACCAGGTGAAATCCGGGTACTTCCTTGCCCCTCCGGGGGCGAGACTGGGCGCCGGCATGACCACCTTGTCTTCCCGTGGGCACAGGAAAAAAGCCAATGACAGCCTCTCCCGGTGCCGGTTCACCAGCGCTCTGTGCAGGCAGCTCTTGTATATCCCGTTTGTCAACGCCTGCACGCGTGCGTTAGGGTCAAAAACCCCCCACATGCCCCGTATATTACAGCAGTTACAAACATGCGTACAAACATGTGCTCGAAGGATACGCGTCCGTAATATCTAGGACCATGATACGTACTATTATTCGCACCACGTGCATGTGATTTAATGATTATCCCCCTAGCATCGCACTAAAGTTTCGTCAGATGAGATGCCCACATTCCCATTTCTTAGGAAGGCAATATCTCTTTGGTGATCTACACTCTTGGTTGGAGGCGGAGGGTAGAGGACCTTGCCAATTTTTTGGAAAAGCGATTTTTTGCTAAGTTCTTTTTCACGTCTTTTTTCGATCGAGATTCAAGCAATCAACTTTGTAATTGTCATACAAGGATTCATAGTCATTGAGAAGGCAACTGCCCCCCATTTCTCACAAGGAGCCCAATGCAGATTCTCAAAAGTAGTGGGTGTCTATCGAATTCTATTAAGAAAGCCATGAACTTTTCCTATAATGTCGTTACCGGTATTATAAGTTTACATTAAACAAGAGGATACCTTCAAAAACCACCCTAATCGAAGTCGAAGTTGTACTTCTTAAGAACTCGCACTTTTCATGAATTCAAATCGCTTAAATGGCAGAGTCAACTCGAGCATGATGGAATTTAAAGAATGATTTGTTCACAAGGTGATTGGCTCTCAACAATCACCTGTTCAGGAATAGTTCCACATCTCACTAAGTAATTTATTTTTGAGCAAAAAGTCTTATTATTTCAATTCTGTGTATTTTCGTAAGATGAGGGGAAAAAACTTTTGCAATTACAGAAGTGAGTACATGGGCTTGCAAAGTTTAGAACAAATGATACTCTCAAGTATATATTGTCGATGTCCGCAAATGAAGAGACTGATAAAAATAATAAAAAAGTGCCGTATCATAAATTGGAAAAAAAAGCCATTTCATCATTATGCTCACCTTTGTTAGGGGAAAATTCATAGTAAATCGACATGAGCAATTCGACGTTTGGCCTTGTAGAAAGTGACACGTACCGCGAAAGTATCGCCAATGTTGATCACCAAGGCATGAGCTCGAGGTCGAACTTTGTACCACTTGTCGTTGAAGAACACTTCGAGACCTCCAACTTCATCTTGGTGGAGTATGGTGAGGGATGTTGGATCACAATGAGGACCAGTTCCGAGAACAAGGCTTGGCTCTTGGCAAGGAGGGTAGAAGTTGCACCTCATTATGGAGCATCCATCTTCGAAGAAGTCTCTATAGTAAGACCTATCAAGTCCCAAGCTTATGGCCAATAGCTCCATGATTGAAAGAGCCAATTTCTTCATCTCTTCACAATATTTCTGGTATACTTTTCTATAACAATCGAATGGAGGATAAATAAAGGGCGCTACTCTTTCTTTTCACATATTTACAAGCGGATTTAAGGTTGTTCTACAGGGATATCACAATCAAGAGAAATATTGTCAATCCATTCACTTTAGAAATAGACATGGATGCTAAGAATATGCTACCTATGACAACCACATATTTTGTTAATTTACGTCGTTCGTGGAAATTTCTAAAAGTAGTGTTTTGATCGTGACGTGTGCATGATTGGCTTTTATTTAAAATGTGACTTGATTTTATCAGACATTATTGCTAGCATGTCTGATCTGGATAATAGCAATTGCAGAAATTTACTTGCTCACTAGTCATACGAAAAAGAAAAACACTTACATCTTCTATAGAACTAAGAACGTTCAATTCCATTGGTTAATCTTTTTTAAGGATTTTTGTGAAGAAGGATCAATCCGTTTGTAAATTGGATGTCTATGTAACATCTTAGGGCAATTGTTAGAGTAAAAACCCAAAATTTAAATTGACTTGGGAAATGATCTTGCTTACCCTGCTGGTTCAAAATCCATCCCTAAGGTGGCCTTAAAGAAGCCAACCACTGAATCTGGTGAGCTCTCGCGGTAGCCAAAAGAGAAGGTTTCCTTCCATGGCAATTTCGACGAGAACCGACCATTATGAGCTATCGAATGACCCAACAGGGAGTTCGGCTTCTTTTGAGCCCTGAGTTTGTTGCTGAGTGTCATCTTGAAGAACGAACCGATACTATCATGAGCATCGTGAATGAGACTCAGGTCGACACCATGGTTGATCACTTGGAAAAATCCATGGCTCAAGCAAGCTGCTCTAACAGTATCAGCAGCCCGATGCTTTTCTTCTTGATCATCACCGAGAAGAAAGCCTTTGAGATCAATCAAGGGTTCTTCGAGCTCGCCATGAGAGAGAACCGCATCTTGTTCTGGCCATTTGAAAGAATCGGGTACATGAAATTGCTTATCGCAAAGGAAAGAGTCAGAAACTTTTGGTGGTTCATCATAGTGTTTAAGATCGTTACGTTTTACAGGTAAATAGTTAAGAAGAGAGGCAGCAGAAGAATCCATTATGAATTCGGGAGATGCGCAGCATTTCTAGGGCAAGAGACCATTATATAGTGGTTTCTGTCAATAGTAGATAGACTATAGTTCATGAAACGAAATAATTCACCTACTATAATCAAACAATTAGAATTGCTAAGAATTCATATCTTATATGGAAACATATCTTACCCTATTGATGAGAGTAAATGATGTAGAATAAATAGCAAATGCTTATATGGAAACCTTCGATCTTCATAAGAGTTGCTTATATGGAAACCTTCTATCTTCATAAGAGTTACTTATATGGAAACCTTTGATCTTTATAAGAGTTGCTTATATGGAAACCTTCAATCTTCACAAGAGTTGCTTATATGGAAACCTATCTTCACAAGAGTTGCTTATATAGAAACCTTCGATCTTCACAAGAGTTGCTTATATGGAAACCTTCCATCTTCATAAGAGTTGCTTATATGGAAACTTTCGATCTTCATAAGAGCAAACAATCCCACCCTTGCCTTAATGACAACTCAATTTTAAACGATCATAACTTTTGATTTGGAGGAATTATGACGCAAATAACATATAAAATCAAAATCCTTGGATTTCCTGACCTTCAAAGATTTCAGACGTGATTTGCAGATTTATGAATGAGTTTTGAAGACTTTTCCCTTTATCCATGTTGTTTTCCTTAATTATGTTATTTGATTTTAAATATTTGGTTGTTCCTCAAAAGGCGACTTCCCTATAAATAGGCGCCTAAGATTATTGTAAATTGTGCTTTAATATCCAGAATAAACGTTATCTTTTGAAATCCTTTTCCAAATCCACCTTCCTTTGAGCAAGTAAACCTTTTAAGCCATCGGCGCACTAAATAGAAGTCCAAACTTTATCCTAATGTACAAGAACCTCAAATGCAATACGCAAGGCAGATGGTCACGTTCCTTTTTTCTTTACAGGTTGATGGTTAATAGTCATTTTAAACCAGATCAAAGCATTTATATCTGTTTTCATCCTCTTCATAGTGCTAGAAAGTTCGCCTTTTTATCTGGAGATAAGGCAAGAAAACTTGTCATTGAGTATTTTTAGATACGTGAACATTCAAAGTGAATGAAAAGAGAGGAACTTGAAAGATACAAAATGCACCATTAAAGACTACATAGGAAATACTAAACGCCATCATTTGATATGATACTCGATATTCTTCTTTTGGAAAATTCGTTACTGCTGCTTAATTATGATTAGTAGAATTTGAAAGTACCAGTAATGGATTCAGAACCGCCTAACCACAAGTCCGACTACTCTTTCTTGATTCTGTCAATTTTCTCTCCTCTTTGTCCACTTTCCTCGCTACGTTGAACAACGTTCGAGCTTCCCTTAAATGGCTTTCTCACTGCTGTCGACTTCATTTACCAGCTTATGCACACGGCTCGGCGGTCGGCATTGCCACCACCACCATCTCTCTCTCGGTAGTTTGTGCCAACCGCCACCATCTCTCTCTTTCCCTGTAGTTTTCATTTCACATCCGAAAACGAAAGCACCATGACTATCAGTGGCCCAAATTTTATGAAGAGCCTTTTTAACGTCGCTTTCACCGTCTACCTTGGTGTCTCACCCGATTGTGACCGGAGGATTGTCACCCTATTTTGAAATTTTGAAGTTACGTGCGTAGGTGGCCCTTACACACGTAAGCTATGAGGATAGAATTATTTTGCACGGACCGATTTGTTTTGACTCCACTTTTACAAATGTTACATGGCATTTATCAGGAAAATTATCAGTCTTAAACATATTATATGGATATTAATTTAGTTATAAACTTCCCAAATTTATCAATTTAGTCTTAAACATTTAGGCGAAATTCCTGTATAATCATTCCGGCTAATTTTCGCCAGAAATTATTAATGTGATGGTGTACCACATGGAACAACAGGCAATGAATGGACTACCACATCAGCAATATCTGGCGAAAATTAGCCGAAATGACTATATTAGAATCTCGTGCGAAAATTTAGGCCTAAATTGGCAAAATTGAAATGTTTAAGACTAATTGGGTAATTTTCCTTAATGATGGGCATAGGGCTAGACCTCTTTTGTTCATCACCCACATAATAAAGTGCAAGTAAATCACCCTTCATCTTTGTAAAATTTTTTGAGACCGTTACCAACTGTTCTAAAATCTTAAATTGTTAAATGAATGCGTGGTTTAATGTTTATATACTATTAACACTCCCTCTAACACATAGGCGGGACTTGATCTAAGATCAAAGCATAAAAATATATAAAAGGGGAGGCATAAAGATGTCTAGAATCATTTGAACTCGAGATCAACTCTTTTGTATATGTAGATATATGTATATATTAGACCAATCCATGGTGAGGATATACTTAGGTATTCCATACAATTGTGATAGAAGATTGCTATCCTAAGTTGGCACTAATGGAATCAATCAAAGATATTGCACGATACAAAGAGATTACACATATCTCCCAAATCAATTGATCAATTAACCATTGGGGACTTGTATTTTTCATAATCATGATATATTCCTTGTGATCAAATAATTTTGATTCCTTTTGAGATTGTCAATTACATAGACGAATAAGACAACGATGTAATGGCAAAGATTAGAGACTAGGGAAAAATGAAATTAAGTAGTAATTGATAATAACAATTTATCAAAATTTGTTGGTTTCTCCAAGATTGCCTATTTATAAAAATTTTAGTGCAGAAACATACTATAATTCGAATATTTCACTATATTTTTGGAACATGAATTGAATCCTTCACCTAGATAGCTTTCGTCCCACTTATGACTCTCCAAAGCGTTCTGATAAAACTCTAGATGGTTCTTAGATGAACTTTAAAATGATGGAAGAATTATAAAAAAAGTCATAAACATATAGTAATTGTGTCAATTAAGTCATAAACATTTTAATTTTGTTAATTGAGTTATAAACCATTTGCATCTGTGCCAATTCAATACATCTAGCCAATTTTGGCTAGAAAATCGCTAACATAAACCCAAGCCATCTTACGTAGCGCAGTCGGCGCTGATGTGAACAATTTTTAACAATATTCTTTTTTTTTTTTTGAATTTTTATTTCTTTTTTTCTTTTCTTTCTCTTTTTTTTTCACTTCTTCCTCTAACCAGTCACCGGACTTGGGCGACCGACCAGAGGCGAGAGGCAGGGAGGTTGACCTCACCAACCACTGGCAAGGGCGAACCTTGCCACGTGGGGAAAATCATGGATGGTGCCTCCGAACATTGAAAAAAGGAGTAGCAAATGACTTATAGGGCAAGGTCGAGCCTCGCCCACACTTGCTATGGCTAGGTAAGGCTCGAACTCACCAAAGGAAAAAGGGAAGAAAATAAGAAAGGGAAAGAAAAGAAGAAAAAATAAAAATAAAATCC
This sequence comes from Syzygium aromaticum, assembly GCA_024500025.1. Lineage (NCBI taxonomy): Eukaryota > Viridiplantae > Streptophyta > Magnoliopsida > Myrtales > Myrtaceae > Syzygium > Syzygium aromaticum. Next base: position 36,431,567 of record CM044890.1, on the reverse strand, counting down.
GAAAAAATAATAAAAGTTGTCCACGTCAGTATTGGTCATGCCACGTAGGATGGCCGGCGTCTATGTCAGCGATTTTTAGCCAAAAATTGGTCTAATAGACTAAATTGACACAAATACAAAATGATAATGACTCAATTGGCACAAAAAAAAAAGGTTTAAGACTGAAATTTGCACAATTGCGACAGGTTTAAAACTTTTATGGTAATTTTCCCTAAAAATGATAATTTGAATTGGGTCTATGCTTTTTAATGATTTGAGCGGCTCATAAAGAAATCCAACTAAACTTCAAAACCTGATGTAAAAAATTTACCACTCTAATAAACATTCATATGAAAAGAAAATAAAAAGGTCACCCAGCCCCTCTCTAATAAGATAACAATCATAGGCAACACTCCGCGGCGACAATGGGGGACCTTCCGGTCGTTGCAAATGCATCGTGCCGGTCATTCTCGAGAACCACAACGACAAACTTCACGTGGGTTTGCTTATCTTCGCTTTGTGGCAGCACTGAGCCTAGGAGAATAATCATGGTACACTTCACAGACTTCATAACCCTACCTGTCTCCCTCTTCGTTGCCGATACCAACTTTGCAAAAAAAAAACTGGTTCATTCACCTCGCGACACGTGTCATTCACGGGCCCACCTGTCAGTTCTCTCTCAAGGTCTATCTTTCCCTCCCCTGTAATCTCACGCGCTGCTCTCTCTCTCTCTCTCTCTCTCTTCCGACGACCTAGCTCTACTCGTCCGCTGATCCCCTCCGGCGATGACTTCACCATTGAGGTCGTCTGCTGCCCCCGCCCCGTTATTCCCAACCCTGAGCCTTCCCTTAGCTCCTAACATCCTCAAAATCCCTGTGGCTTCGATATCGTAGCCTCTCAACAAGTCTAAACACAGCTTCCGGATCAAATCGAGCAAGGGCTGAGCCCTTGCCGAATCTGGCGAAAGTGACTCTCGCCTCTGGCCGATTGCCGGCCACGGTCGAGTCCCAGCCACAGGCCAAAGAGAAAGAAATTTAAAAAAAAAAGAAAAAAAGAAAGAAAGAAGAAAGGAGAAGAAACGGTGAAGAAGAAGAGAATGAGGAGCGCGAGGGGAGAGAGACGAAGGGATAGAGATCTGACAGGTGGGCCCGCGAACGACACATGTCGCGAGGTGAATGGACTAGTTTTTTGGCCGAGTTGGCATTAGAGTTGTACACGATATTTTCTCCATAGTTTGAAAACTAGACACGAAAGCCTATGAAGATCATCATCAATTCATCTATCTTTTTTCATCTTTGTATTCCTGTGCTGGCTAGGAGGGAAGCCCTGTGGTCGCTCAGACACCAAGAGAAGGAGAAGACATAAAAAGCGTGGAAAGATCCGACCCGACATCTCTCGATTGTCAAAAGGCCACAGTCCCTAACAACTATGCGCGTCCTCTGTCGCACGAGCGATTCAGTTCATTTGGGCTCCGTCCATGCGAGACTTCGGACGTCGCATTGGACAGGGCAAGCCTTAGTAATTTGGCCGACATCGATACTGGGCCAAAGTCCACCGATTCAGAAAAGTGTGCGAAAGCTGTTTTTGGGAGTCTTCGGTCCATGACCATCGGTAGACATTATTAGGGACCATTCTGGGATAATTTCCTAGAGATATTTTGATAATTCTATTAATCATCCGTTTAGATCACACGTGTATTTCCCTTTGATTGTGCATATATGTTGCCTCCTAGAAAGGCCAAGCATTACCCATATGCCCTCATGACCTGACCTGACCTGGATGAACCAAACGTTTGCATCCCGTTTGAGTTTGGTTTTGAATTTAAACAAGCGAAAGTATACAATCAGAAGCCTAAACATTCATTTCGAGAGCCGATGGACCATCCGAGCATGTCATCACACGACGAAAACAACGAAACCTCACAAGCCAGCCATCCCTCTTCATCTTATGACGAATTACAAATTGAAATAATGGTTATGAATTGAATATATAAAAAAAAAAAAAAACCATAAACCAAGCCTTGTCTATGTACACACACGCACACAAATAATCCGGGGCACACTATAGAACAAAAAAATGAGTGTATGCATGGGGAAAAAGAAGAGAAAAAAAATCGAGCATGATTAAAGAAAAATGAAACAGTCCAACGAGATGAGTGGATTGTTAAGGTCCTCGACGGAGTCGATCATGTCTTGGTCGGCCAAAACTCTCTGGGCAATTTCGCCAACTTTGGGACCAATTTGGCGAGACAGGAGAGTCTCTGAATGCACCAAACCGGGTCGGATCGGCTGATTCAGATCGTTGTTCGGGCTCGGCAGCCTAACGACATTCTCTCTCCTTGAATTCGTGCCCACGTAATTACTAGGAGCGCTAACCTTGGTAGTTGCCGCTAAACGCTTGTTGCCGCCACTGCCGCCGTCGTCGCTCACCATGTTCACTAAGTTGCCCCTGCACTTCTCTCCTCTGTCGAATCTCCTACTTGGCGATGGAGACCGCAAGGTCCTCCTAGGCAGAGAATGCGCGCAGCTTGGCAATGACCCGTCCGACTGATTGGCCCTGAAGCTCTTTTGCTGGGCCAAATTCGGCGAGCACGCTCGAGTTCTCTTTTGAGCCGCATTCACGGCCGAGTTCGAGGGAGTCGCGTGCCTCACCGGCACCGCAAGTCGCGGTTTGGCCGGCGATGACCCCAGCTCTACGTCGGGGAACTTATCCGCCAGCGATAGTAGGGAGTTCACCTTGAGCGAGTTGATCTGGAGTATGTGGGAATTCTCCTTGGCGCAAGACCACAGGAAGTCGTTGGAGAAGGAACGATCCTTGGAGCTCAGGGCAGAGGACGCAGTGGACGACGACGACGACGAAGATGAGCATGAGACGGGGCCGCTAGGCTTGGCGCTGCTGGCGGTGAAGGAAGAACAGCAAGTGGCGGACGAAGAGCAAGAAGATTTGGAAGGCGAATGCGGGGAGGGCGAGATGCGACGGAGCTGAGCGAGCAGCGTCTTCGGCAGCGGTGGTTGTTGGGAGATCACGAGCTTGTCTTGAACGAGGATGTTGCCGCTGCTTGGATCGAGCGGCTCTTGTGGGAAGGAACGACGATGCCTTTGGGGTCTGCATTTGCTGAAGCAAGAACCCATTTTTTTTTTTTTTGGATTGGTACAAGGGGAGGCAAAAGAAGGGATTCGAAACCATAGGCTTGATAGGTGGCGAAGATGATATATATTAATGTAATGTGCGTCGTTTGAAACTAGGAATGTGAGGGGGGGAGGAGAAGGTGGGTTTCTTGCTTTTTGGCTTTCTTTTGCCTTTTCAGCTTCGTTTGAATTCGCTTGCCGGGAATGAAAACCGTTGTGCAACGGTTCTATATGGTTTGTGGGGTGAAGTGTGATGATGGCTCTCTTCCAATGTGAATGATAATCTACGAAAGACAATGAATTTTTAGGAGCAGTTTAGATCCTTTAAGTTCAAAATCAATTCTGTTGGCGATATCATATCGGGGATTCTTAAAATTTTCTATAGGATATTTACCTATGATTGAGACAATTCTGATGTCACTATTGATTATTTATATCTCTCGAGATTGAACGTGTATCTCCCTTGATAGTGCACATCTTAATTATATTGTCTTATATAGCCATCTCATGGACTTTCTAATATTGTATCCGAGTCAAGCTGTCCCTTTCGCATATGTGTGTCCACCCCTCATTAGTAAAATTCCACTCGCTGCTCATAATCCGGCTTGCACGTGAGACTTGAGATGGGGTGTTGAAATATTGTCTTGCATTACGTGCTTTTCCTTTACCTATCGACTTAAGCTTTTTGTTAGACTTTACTAACATATTCTTTGATTTTTGCACTCTCTCTTCAGATAAATAACTAAATTATTCGTGAATATGAATCGAGGAGAAATTTTTTTTTTGATAATTGACATATAGTCATTGCTTACGGGAGCACCAAACGAGGGGAGGACGTTAATTTCACAAGCTTTAATAGATGGTCGATGACATATGGCCGTGATCGACGGATTGGACCCTTGTATCTTTTTTTTTCCTTTTTCTTTTCTCCCCTCCTTTGCCTATTCAACCAACAATTCTATCTTTTTGTATCAAAAGGCAATACAAAGATTTCTTCCGGGCAGCGTGATCTGTACAAATAAAAAGTTAGAATAGAAATTAAGGTTTTTCGCATCAAGTGTAACAACATTGCATACATCAATTTTGGTCTCTTTTGAGGATACTAAAATTGATAAATAAAACAAATGATATGTTCACTAGAAATCTTAAAACTTAGCTCGAAAGTGCAATTAAATCCTCAAATTTGCAAAAAATTTAATCAAGTCCTAAAATTTGTCAAATTGATTCAATCGAGTCATAAAGTTAATACCGTCCAATCTAGCTAACGGAACAAAAACAAATTCAGAAGTTCTCATTAACAAGACTTAAATTGAGGAGGTGATGGCAAGTTGTCAATATTCAATTAGATGATACATATCGTTTTGTGCCTCAATGTGCCACAAAAGAACGTCGAGGACCCTTTTGATAATTGCCAAATTGTTGAAATAAAGTCGCGAATCCTATAGCACTTCGGGGTTACTCGCCGAGGGATGATTGAATTGTGCCGTGAATATAATCATCTAACGCTTTTTTTCGTTATTTTTTTTATTGCAATTAAAAGTTTACGAACATTTCTCATTCGCAATTTCATTGGTTCAGTGCGTCGTTAGGTTACTAGATACAATCACTAACAATAAAAATTAATGGGTCCGTTTGGATTGACTTTGACTTTTTTTACTGTTCACTTATAAATATTGCGACTCATGCACTCTAGCCTATCGAAAAGACGGAACACTTGAAATATTCATAACATGCAAAAGTGGACACGTGTTCCAATACAAGTTTTTCCATATATTTTGGAAATTCAATCAATATTTTAAATTGTGCGCGAGAAACAAAAGAGTACCTTTTTTTTGTTTTCTCTTAAGCCCAAACAAACATGCGCATCGCTTTTGTCTCCTCTCGGCTCAACAATAACTAATTAATGCAACATCATTTTTTGTGATATTATTTACCTGGAGGCCTACTATTGTCAACTTGTTTTTTATGTGACACGCGTTGGGTGAAAAGAGAATACACAGACACGCATACTATTATGGCAGATTCCGACCAAGAAATGCGTCCAAAATAAGGGTGAGACCAAATCGAGAATCCGAGATTAGCGAACCTATTATTCGTACCTCCACGATGATTCCATAAGATGGTGGTGGAACCAACATAAAATTCCTTTAAAAAATCTGATGATTTATGCACTGAACTTGTTGGGAGACAACATAGCAGACTAATCAGACCGAAACCGCTCAAATTGGCCAGTTCTAGGCAATTCCAAGGGCTCCTGATTCAGTCCTAGGTTTCTATTTTTGGACCCGTTGATCGGTCGATCCAGTTCCCGGTTCGAGGGTGGAAACCAGACCAACCGGATCAGAATGATTATATGTATTTTAATTTTTTTTAATCTGAAGAAAAGAAACCCTGATCTAATTTCTTTCCCAATTCCCTTTCCCCCACTTCTAGTTTCCTTCCCTCTTGAGTCTTGCCTTTCCCTATCACCTAGTCCCTCACTCGCTTGACAACACCTTTCCCTTTTGCGGTGGCATAGCCTGACCTCAACGCCTCATGCCTCTCTCAACGTCGACGCCTTTCCTTCTTGCCTCACTCCTCACTCGGCATGTACGGCTCTCGGCTCTCGCTCTACTTTTAGTCTCAAATAGATGGCCCTTTCCAGATTTCCTATAATGAGTAAGTTTGTAGTTGAACAAAATTGGAAGGTCTTAATGTGAGAAGAAGGGTAGCTACTGCGAATTCCTCTTACATATTGAATTGACACTCTTGCTAGCATAACCGTAGTGATTTACTAAACTAAATATTGAGAAAGCATTCTTCGAGATGCTAATTTTCGTGACTCGTCTGCATTGTATGTAAAGTGGAACTAGACCAAACCGGACTGAATCGGATCAGAAACAGATCGCCCCAACAGTCCGTCTTGCAGAGGAATATTTTCACACCTCCCCCAGCTTCTCTCAACCTCACCCCTTTTCCCATGGCGTCATCAAATCTTCGACAGCGGATTTGTCATCAAGCGTGTGTCGGCTTCAAACTGCGACATAGATTTGAAATATGCCACCCATTATTTCATTTTATTTTTGTCGGAAATTTCATCACTAGCTAACAGCTTGAGCACATAAGTTTCCAGTCCAGACATAAAATTAACCATAAGGAATGGGGGGATTAGAAGGCCAACTCAGGGGTAGGGTACCAATGTATGGGCCTTCGCTACCCAATCCGCGGCCATATTAAATTTTTCGAGCCATAGATGACGGACACGCCACTTAACTGCGCCAACAGCAGCTTGCAGTCCTCCACCATGGACCGAACGGCCCATATAACCTCCTTCCAGTTCCGGCCTGATCAATTTCTTCTTCGGCTCGTGTGCTCTGTTCCCATGTCCTCCTAGGCCACGACAAAGCCTCCCTCATAGCTAGGGTTTCGGCAACGAGGGCAGAGGGGGCCGCAAACCCGCTTAGCGAAGCCGCCCGTCACGAGTCCAAGGGATTCCTTGCGTTTAAGACTCTGTATCTTTAAAAATAAAACGAATGATGCGAAAATTGAGTTTAAAGATAATCGCTTGTATCGTCTAGAAAAATGTACGAACGAAAAATATTTTCATTATCCGTGAATTTATTTAAATACAAAATATTGTCGAGAATGAAAACTCGGATTTTTGTCTGATGAAATTGTATTTCCAGGGGCGAGAGCTAATCAGCAAACGTTCGAGCATGTCGGTCCTAAAGACTAATCAGTAATCAACCTTCAGACAAAAGTCAAAAGACCGGAAAATTAGGAATCTCACGTTTCCGTTGAACTCTGACATCGGCGGTTTTTCGATGAACGTGGAATCCGATCTCTCTCTTTTCCCTCACATTTTGCACGAGATAAAGGTTTCTGCATCGGCGCCGTCTCCCAGGGTTTAACAACTTCAACCACCGGTCAAAACGACATCCCCGACCTCTGCCCAGGGAAAGCGAAACGACACCGACGGCCTCTCTCTGTCTCTCTCGCTCTCACTGTGTTGTGTCCGCTAGTTCCGTGCGAGAGCAACAATTGCTGTCCTCTTTTCCACTCACAGATGCATCGACCCAGTTTTATCGCTTTGCTTTTCATTCGCCATAGCGTAAATTCAGGTGCAGTGACACCGAATTCGAGGACGAGGATGGTAATGTTTTAACTGTCACAACCCAGTGCTCTGTTTTATCCCCCTCCCAATACCGCCGTTCTTTTGTCTTCTTATCACTTTCTGCGTGCTCTGTTTCTGCAGGTTAACTAGACCCACGAATGATGCCAAAAGGGAAGGGGGGGAATTACAACACAAGAAAAGGAAAATTGAGAGTCCCAAAATTCACCCAGAAAGTGCTGAAACTTGATCAATACTAGAATCGTGGGACGAGAGTGGCACCTGGAAATCAAACTGTGATAGGAGATGGATATCTGTGATCCTCCCGGAAAAGGGTCACAGGAGAAGGAAACAGGAAACGGGAAAAGCAGCGAATTCTACACACAGCAACAGCAGCAGCACAGCAGCAACAAGAAATTTCAAAAGTCAAAAATAAAAAAGCGTGGAATCGCGGGCAGGCGATTGCTAAACTGGGAGGGGAACGATCCTCTTGTTTGGCGGCGGAACCACCATCTTCTTCTTACGTTTCTGGGTCTGCAACGCTTGAGGAGGAGATGAAATGCAAGAAGCGGTGAGACAACCCAGAGCGCGATCCCACATCATTCTCTTGACGGATCTCTTCTTTGGTGGGATCACCCCTCCGGCTTTCCTGAGCTTCTCGACCTCGAGCTCTTCACGTTCCTTCTCCATTTCTTCCATCTCCCTCCTCCTCCTCTGCTCCTCACCTGCGTTGCCCCTTTCGAATGTCTTGGCGAGTGAAGCTGATCTCTCCGGTCCTGATTACTCTTCTGCACCAAAACCCCGTTGTTTATAAGCGGAGGGAAGGGCGAAATTGGAAAGAGAGCGTGCTTTTCTTTTGGTTCCTTCTTCTTTTCTTATCCTAATACAAGACAGAAGACGCACACTTCCTCTGCATGATGATGCAATGTGACAGGTTGTGTCAACCTAGATTTCGGACCCACCTATAGAACCGATTGGGAACAATGTCATCCTCATGAAAGCTATTTCCATGGGGTACCCTCACTCATTTGTTTATAGTTGATTCTTTTGCTTGTCTCCCGACATGCCCGGTGAATTTATTGGACGCCCCCTCGTCAATTGCGTGCCCTACTACAATTTTTTTTCTTGATTAGTTAAAAGGTGAGGAGCCACAGTCAGTCTAGAAGATTTGTTCATATCGCAGCCAGAAAGATTTTTGCACCCGTACCGGAATGTTCAATTTTGTGCTGTGACTACTCCGTGCCACCCGCGATCCAAAAGTCCAAGGTTGCCGAGCATGGCATTGCCTGTCATGGATCGGACATCTTCGAGGCACGATAAGCCAAGGTGATCCGCATAACTTGAAGTTTCTAGGTATGTAAGGTTTTCTTAGGTACTATAATGATGTAGTTTGACTTTTTTAACTCCAAACATCTTAATTTCTATAATGCGAATAGTAACACGTGGATTGATCTGTGCTTTTTTTTATATGAATTTTGATGCAAAAGTAAAAAGTTGCTTATTAATCATTTAAGAAGCACAAACAATTGGGCCTATATATTAGATATTCATGCTAGCCTCACTCACCATTGAATCTGCTCAATTCCGCAGATTTTGATTGGGACATCGACATAGCACCTCTATATGATTTGGATTTGATTAACAAGTGTTTTGAGGACGATCATTCACGAAATTCAGGTGATCTTGTCGAAACCCGAGCACAAGATTATCTGCCCTCTTAATCATCCATTAAATCATCTCACAATTCGGTTCAACAACATGACCATTAGCCCCCGGTCTCTACTGAAGATTTCACATGGGGGTGGCCTCTGTTTCACATGTCATTGTTCCTCATGAAAAGTTTGACTTTTGCAAGCCCTACGATCATCATTGCTTTACAATAAGTTCAATAATATAAGAGACTTTCGTACATGTTCCGTCACATAGGTCCTTGCTTTTCTTCCTTTTGTGTCTTTTTTTGGGTTTTGGAAAAAGTTGGGTCATGGTTTCACCCCATTGGATAGTGCAAAGAGGCAATGAAGAGGGACACGTAGGTTGGATTCCAGACACGAAGGTGGGGTAACTTCCATGAATTGAATCCCATCTCTAAAGTCAGGAATTTCTTGCAAAAAGGAAGGGTTTGTAATTCGTTTCTTGTTGCCAACTATTCATTAGAGTTTTAATTGACAATACATTTCTTGCGCTTATGTTTTCAGGATCGACATATAACAGCTAAGAAACTCGAGAGATTCGACAAGATCATCAATATTAAACTATGCACGTGATACGGATTTGTTTCGCTCCACCAACAAAGCAATGGCCGAGTAGTTGGGCTTCAACCGGTCAATCTTCAAATCTCACTAGGAATAGGACCACCCACGTCTCTCGGGCGGTCTTAATTGACTCGACGACCGGTGCGAATTAGATGTACTTTCAATTTGCCGAATATAACGATACAATTAGATCTAACGGTTGTCGGAATGTTGAGAAAGCCACATCCGGCGATGTGACATGTCAATCAATGCAATGTATTCGTCCATGAAGTAGGCTGTGTTGATGTGGGTGGGGCTCGTGGGTGACATCAAAAGAATGCTCGAGGGGTCCTACCTCGGTGCCTTCTAAAATCAATATCTAGATTTGTCTTATTTCCAGAAATCTTCTTAGGAATAAAGCTTTTCAATGAATTGGAGCGAAGAGATCATCATAAAGAAATTTGGTTAAAAGAAAGTAAGCTCAGTGAGTGGCCAACAGCTAAAAGTGCTTACTGTAAAATAGGATCTATTTTGATCTTCATGCAATGAAAGCCAAATTAAAGCTCCTCATCCCCTCCTTAGGCGATTCGAAAGTCCGTATTCCTTCTATTTTCAGGATAACTATTTCCATTTTATGACTGCTTGCATAAAAACATATTTTGTACCCGCGATTAATGCAATAAACATCTATATGGTAATCCTAGATTCACCAAATGAAATCGTTGGTCAGCCTTAAATCCTTAAGTCATGAACTGCCCGGTTTGACTTTTTACGGACAATGGAACAAAAGAACTCCCCCTTCTTGGTTGCTTCCTCGTTTGCGGATAAGAAAACTTTCGCGGTTGCTTTCGCTAATTTTTCTTTCATTGAAGTTGGAAAGGGGTGCTTCTCTTCCTGCTCACCTCGCGTTTTCTTTCCCTTTTTGCCTTAAAAAATGGACATTCGGATCAATCGAAGACAAAAAGAGAAAGAACAAGATAAGAAAAAAGTGGTACAATCCGATGCTCGATTAGCTATTCTACTGAACAGAAAGTTTCTGCTTTGAGAAGAAAGCATCCATACTTTTCTAAAGCGCAGCTAGCAGCTATCTGAATGAAGAATTGAAATGCATCCATAGTATGGAACTAGTTCGTTTTTCCGTTAGTTCTTTTTCAAATGAGATGGATTATTTAAAATTTTGATTAATTTCACCAAAAACTCTCAAAATAGTACATATATATTACATTTACCCCAAACTAATTTTGATGTCACAAAAACTCCTGAATTGGTATACCCTTATCTCATTTATCCCAAACCGATGCACTTATGTTAGTATACTCATGTCACATTTATTTAAAACTAATGCATCCGTGCCACGATTACCCTAAAAAATCTCAAATTTACTATAACTTGGGCTTAATGTGATACGGGTACATCAATTTTGAGTGGGGATGTACCAATTTGAGACTTTTTGTGAGGTAAGTTTGGAGTAATTGTGGCATAAATATATCAGGTTGGAGTTTTTAGTAGTATTGACTCTAGAAAAATTACAAAAAGACTTCTGACTAAACAAATCTCTCTCTTTCTCTCTCTTATAGGCCCTTTTGCTAGCGACGGATGAACAGAAATCACTTGACGAGAGCGAACTCCAAATCATACGGATGCCATAATTGTGCACAGGGCATGCACCCAATTCGCTTCAGCCGACCGAGATACCCATTTTCAAGTGCCTCTCCGATGGTGAACTAAACAAAACGAAATTAAATGCTCTGCTTTGCTCTGCTCACGACAAAGTACGAAGCATCATGAGAAATTAACTCCGGCTCAATATCGGGAGAAAATATTACGAGAGTGAAATACTCCACGTAAGCAATACATAACTCTACTGAATGTGTGACATCTGGCAAGCGGGTCCACATATCGGATTTATTAAAAAAATCTTACCCTTTCCCTTCTCTCTCCCATCCTTCGTTAAACCTCCGTTACCCCCCTACTGCTTAAATATTCACTTTTTCACTTGGTTTCTCTCTCCCTCACTCCTTCCGCTCAAACTTCTCCCGCTCCCGACCTCCTCTTCCTTTCTCTACAACTTTTCCTCCTTTGGTCATGAACCCGCCGCGCCTACGCCGGTTGCCTCCGCCGGCCACTTCCAGAAAACCCATCTGCTCTATCTCTCTCTTTCCTCCATGAAGCACGATTCTTTTTGTGGACTGCGCCTCCGCCTTCGCCGGTTGCCTGGGCCATCACCTCCCGGAGCCCATCAGTGGCTCAAATCCCGACCATGCGGCCGCTTCCGCCTACGCCGTCACCTCCGAAGCCCCCCATTGGCGATTCGTGCTCTGCCCTTCTCTCTCTATCTTGAGAAACGGCTCCACTCGACTCTCTATGACGAACCGCGCCTCCGCCGTCACCTCCCGAAGCCTCTTTGGCGATCTCGGGCTCCAACTCGGCCTTTGCGTTGCCTCCCGGAGCCCCATTCTCATATTAGGGTTTTGTATGACTTGAACTTATTCCTTTTTTGCCTTAACGTGAAGATTGGTGGCTCAGATCCCGACCACATGGCGGCCTCCACATACGCAATCACCTCCAAAGCCCCCCATTGGTGATTTGTCCTCCTCCCCTCTCTCTGTGTCCCAAGAAACATCTTCGTTCGGCTCTCTGTCATAAACCGTGCCATCAACAGGTTCGTTGTTATTATGTTTTTTCCTTGGTTAGTTTGTTTCGTCTTCACGGAATTGTTTTTTTTTTTGGCGTTTGGGCAAATTGTCGGATTGGTCGTGCTTAATTTGTCAAATAATGAGGTTCGTTTGGTGAATGGGTGATAATGTTTGTACTTGTTATGACTCTGTGCTAAATGAAAGATGTGGCATGTGCTCATTCTTATACTCTCTGTTGATTTTGCTCGAACGAAAGAACATCACGCATGTTTCTTGAGTGCAATATGTGGATAATGCCACAAGCAACCATTTTTGTACTTGTGTGGGAGAAAATAGATGCAAGCATCGTAGGTTGTCTCTTCATTGGATTTCATCTGCAAAAAATATAAAAGAGATCTTTTGAGTTGCACTGCTTTGAGATTATTAAGCTCTATTCGTTAAGTGCATCAATTAGTCTATTTTCTACAAACTGATTATGTTCATGTCCGTCATTTTTGTTAATTGTAGTCAATTCAAGTGTAGATCTAATTATGTTAAATTACTGGCCTTTTTTTTTCGGTTAACTATGATGAATTTTATCACTGCCTGAAATTCACCATATCCCTGGTATTTGCCATATCTTACAAATGATTTAACTTTTGCAAGAACCACCCTCCTTAAACCCAATGACATTGTTCTCATTCTCTTGGTACGAGGACACAGGGAAGGGATTTCAACAGGGGGTTCCTCATAAAACTTCTAACTGTTCTTCATCTCAGGCCAAATAAGGTATCAACTACTGACACTCTTTTCCTCTTTTCCACACCTCCATTAATAGTACGACCATGCTTTGATATCTGATTCGTTGTGATGTTCCTTGGCCAAAAAAGGGAAGTAACCAAAAAGAGGAGGAATTTTACTTTTTTTTCCAAACCAGCTGCATATGTATAGTATTTGTTCTTGAATTTCATGAACTCAATGATGGTTGATTTTTGGCAACAAATGGGGCTCTCTATTAACTCCTTTGAATGGAAGCATAAGCTTTGCATATCGATCACTGTAAATGCTTTGTATTTCTAGTATTACTTGCTAGTCATAATTGAATTGCATTAGGTGAAATCAAGGGAAGCAAATTCTTTTTGGGATCCGTCATCGTCACAAGGAAGAATTTAACCGAATAACTAGAGTAGGATTGAGCCATTGAACCAGACTCCTCATCCTACGCGAAGTTCATAATCTATGTCTGTCTTCTAGTTTCATTTGGGTTTTTCATTTATAAGTCCAAGTATGATCCTTTTTTGTGTAAAAATTGTTGAGTTTTTTTTTTTTTTTTTTTGGTCTGCATGTAAAAATTGTTGATTGCTGAGAGAAATTTTGGTTTCACTTGGCTTTAGTTTCAGTCAGATCGAGCATTCAGGGGAGGCCTCGGAAGCTTGATGAGTGTCAAACTTGCTAACACAAATGCGAAAGTATTGAAAGCATAACCATCAGCCATCAACTCCAACAATTCATGGACACAAGAGAAAGGAGGACATCTACTTCAATTCCTGGATGGAAAAAAAAATGAAAAGAGCAGTAGCAGTTCCTTCTCAATAGGATGTGGGAAATTTTCGCAAGCGACAACATATTTCAGCTTGGAATGGATACTCATGCTCATGTGCCTGATGGCGATTCTACTGATACTACCTCTCATTCTTTGGCAGATTTCTCTTTATCCACAATTGGATTTATCTAAGAGAATTTTATTTGGCTTTCTGGGTACCAAAGAAAGCAAAGAAGTGAGACCCGTGATGAAGAACACTAAAGAGTACACAAATTTTGGTGTTCCTTGTGTCTTTAGTAACTGTGTTAGATTATTTTTGCCTACTTATTTCTGTTTGTTTTGGAACTTACTGTTTCATCTAGTAGAAAGACGGAGTCCAATGATTTTCAAAGTTCTATTTAGATCCTTGTCTTTCCAATTATTATTGTAGATTTCATTCTTTTAGTGTTGCACTTAGTTTGAATACTTGGGTGTGGCTGTTTTTCACTAATTTATCCTTACTCACTTCGTTAGATCCATTTGTACGCATTATCAATTTGTATGAATGAAGTTTCTCTTCTGAAAAAGAGAATGGCAGCATTGGAAGCCAGTACACCCATATGTCGTGGAAGGGTGTATTACCTATAGCAGTTACATTTGTCATGACCAGAGTTGGGTTCATGGTGTTCTATGACCATGTAGGGGTTTATCTTGCGTCAGAATAAGCAAAGCTAAAATTGTTTGGCATACTTTAGTTAAAAAGCATTATGTTGCTTAAAACAGGCAAGCACCATGTGTTAATCTTGTCTATCAAGAAAATTGACCCAAAAAAACAATTATGTTTTGAATTAAGGTCCACTTCTGGAGTGGAAGATGGGAAATTCTTCGTTGGGACTTAACAAAATGACCAGCTGGATGAAAAATTTAGCATCCCGTTTGGGATAAGGTCTGTTTCCACAAGTTAGAGCATCATCTCGCCTAATCTCAGGCATAGGTGAAATCTTAGTTTTGAATAAGGTCGCATGAACAAAGGTTGTACCAGTCTCAAATGCTTTCTTGAGCAAAAGAAAGTTACTAGCAAATATCAAGTCGTGTTAATCAATCCAAATTTCTTGCAAAACAAACTCAAGACTCCGTCAATTTCATATTTTGCCCAGGAGAGTTCCTCTAGACAAAGCTTCCATCGCAATGTCATTCGCAAAAATTAGGTGAGTAATTCCAGAAGCTACTCATGTTGCCTTCAATCTGGCCATTCCCTAACCTCCCGCCCAAAAAGAAAAAGGCAAAGAACAACAATAATAATAACAGTTATTGCTATTATAATACTAACAAATTTGCATAAGGAGAGTGATTTGGTAATACATTTTACTAATAACTTTTAAAGCGCATGTTAGTCATTGCTCCCCACATAGAGAATGTGCATTTCCATCATTGCGAATCATCCCAAACTATACAAGACTGCATCATGGACCTCGTTCCTAGGGGTGTCAATAGGTCAGATCGGGTTGGGTTTCTATGATACCCGACCCGACCCAAATCACAAGCAACACATGCTCTCTCTGACCTAGCTCGGCCCAAAACGCATAGAACCCAAAGCGAAAATCCAGGTCAAGCCAGGTTTTCGATTTTTTTTTTTCATGGGTAAACGTATATACAAGTACAAAGTGGGTGTGAACCCCAACTAGCCATAGTAACATTAAAATAGATCACATTTCCCCTCGGGAAAGCACAATTGTAATACTTATTCGAAAGGTGTTCATGAAACGACTGTGTATATACTGTTGTGTACATAAACAAAAGCCGATATTTTAATGTTAGACTGAAAGAAGTCTTTTTTCCTCAAATTCCCTTCCTCTTTTAACACTCTAAAAAGTAAAGCCAAAGTAAATGCAAAGAGCATGACGAATTCAAAATGGACTACGCTATGCGCATAGGTCAAATCTCGTAAGTTAGAAGGGGTGAAAGCTAATATCATGAGCACAATTAGGATGGCAATGGGGAGAAACAGCAGCATGGAAGGAGGGGGAGGCAATGGTGGAAGAATGAGAGGTATTATCAGCAAAATCGCCATCAGGCATATGAGCAAGAGTATCCATTCCAAGCTGAAATATGTTATCGCTCGCAAAAATTTCCCACATCCTATTGAGAAGGAACTGCGACTGCTCTTTTCATTTTTTTTTTTCCATCCAGGAATTGAAGTAGATGTCCTCCTTTCTCTTGTGTCCATGAATTGTTGGAGTTGATGGCTGATGGTTAGCTTTCAACACTTTCACATTTGTATTAGCAAGTTTGACACTCATCAGGCTTTCGAGGCCTCCCCCGAATGCTCGATCTGACTGAAACTAAAGCCAAGTGAAACCAAAATTTCTCTCAGCAATCAACAATTTTTACACAAAAAAGGATCTTACTTGGACTTATAAATGAAAGACCCAAATGAAACTAGAAGACAGACATAGATTATGAACTTCGCGTAGGATGAGGAGTCTGGTTCAATGGCTCAATCCTACTCTAATTATTCGGTTAAATTCTTCCTTGTGACGATGACGGATCCCAAAAAGAATTTGCTTCCCTTGATTTCACCTAATGCAATTCAATTATGACTAGCGAGTAATACTAGAAATACAAAGCATTTACAATGATCGATATGCAAAGCTTATGCTTCCATTCAAAGGAGTTAATAGAGAGCCCCATTTGTTGCCAGAAATCAACCATCATTGAGGTCATGAAATTCAAGAACAAATACTATACATATGCAACTGGTTTGGAAACAGGATAAATTTCTCTTCTTTTTGGTTACTTCCCTTTTTTGGACAAGGAACATCACAACGAATCAAACATCAAAGTGTGGTCGTACTGTTAATGGAGGTGTAGAAAAGAGGAAAAGAGTGTCAGTAGCTGATACCTTATTTGGCCTGAGATGAAGAACAGTTGGAAGTTTTATGAGGAACCCCCTGTTGAAATCCCTTCCCTGTGTCCTCATACCAAGAGAATGAGAACAATGTCACTAGATTTAAGGAGGGTGGTTCTTGCAAAAGTTAAATCATTTGTAAGATATGGCAAATACCAAGGACATGGTGAATTTCAGGCAGTGATAAAATCCATCATAGTTAGCCGAAAAAAAAAAGAGCCATTAATTTAACATAATTAGATCCACACTTGAATTGACTACAATTAACAAAAATGACATACGTGAACATAATCAGTTTGCAGAAAATAAACTAATTGATGCACTTAACGAATAGAGCTTAATAATCTCAAAGCAGTGTAACTCAAAAGATCTCTTTTATATTTTTTGCAGATGAAATCCGATGAAGAGACAACCTATGATGCTTGCATCTATTTTCTCCCGCACAAGTACAAAAATGGTTGTCTGTGGCATTATCCACATATTGCACTCAAGAAACATGCGTGATGTTCTTTCGTTCGAGCAAAATCAATAGAGAGTATAAGAATGAGCACAAGCCACATCTTTCATTTAGCATAGAGTCATAACAAGCACAAACATTATCACCAATTCACCAAACGAACCTCATTATTTGACAAATTAAGCACGACCAATCCGACAATCTGCCCAAACGCCAAAAAAAAAATAATTCCGTGAAGACGAAACAAACTAACCAAGGAAAAAACATAATAACAACGAACCTATTGATGGCACGGTTCGTCACAGAGAGCCGAACGAAGACATTTCTTGGGACAGAGAGAGAGGGGAGGAGGACGAATTGCCAATGGGGGGCTTCGGAGGTGATGGCGTAGGTGGAGGCGGCCACGTGGTCGGGATCTGAGCCACCGATCTTCATGTTAGGGCAAAAAAGGGAATAAGTTCAAGTCAGACAAAACCCTAACCTGAGAATGGGGCTCCGAGAGGCAATGCAAAGGGTGAGTCGGAGCCCGAGATCGCCAAAGGAGCTTCGGGAGGTGACGGCGGAGGCGCGGTTCATCACAGAGAGCTGAGCGGAGCCGTTTCTTGGGACGGAGAGAAGAGCAGAGCACGAATCACCAATGGGGGGCTTCGAAGACAACGGCGTAGGCAGAGGCAGCCGCGTGGTCGGGATCTGAGCCACCAATGGGCTCCGGTAGGCAATGGCGCAGGCAACCGGCAAAGGCGGAGGCACGGTCCACAAAAAGAGCCATGCTTCGCGGAGGAAAGAGAGAGAGTAGATGGGTTTTCTAAAAGCGGCTGGCGGAGGCAACCGGCGTAGGCACGGCGGGTTAACGACCAAAGGAGGCGAAATTGCAAAAGAAGGAAGAGGAGGTCAGGAGCAGGAGAAGTTTGAGCGGAGAGAGAGAGAGAGAGAGAGAGAGAAAAACCAAGTGAAAAAGTGAATATTTGAGCAGTGAGGGAAGGGTAATGGAGGTTTAACAGAGGATGGGAGAGAGAAAGGAAAGGGGCAGATTTTTTAAT
Organism: Syzygium aromaticum; assembly: GCA_024500025.1. Classification (NCBI taxonomy): domain Eukaryota; kingdom Viridiplantae; phylum Streptophyta; class Magnoliopsida; order Myrtales; family Myrtaceae; genus Syzygium; species Syzygium aromaticum. The sequence continues at coordinate 36,413,597 of CM044890.1, read as the reverse complement.
AAATCTGATACGTGGATCCACTTGCCAGGTGTTACGCGTTTAGTGGAGTTGTATATTGTTTAGGTGAAGCACTCAACTCACGCGATATTTTCTCTAATATCTGGTCCGAGGGCAATTAGTTCGTGAGAAATTCTTCTGTGGGACGCAGAATTATTCACAATCCCCAAATTTGACAGCAGAGAGAGAGAGAGAGAGAGAGAGAGTACCCCCATTACTCTAAACAAAACCTTTATTGAGCAAGGCTCAGACTAACAAAAGTTGCAAATGGAAATTAACAGGAACAGCGTTTAGTTTCATCAGCAACACTAATGCTCTCCGGGCAAAGGAGCGACCTCCGCAGCTCCCACGGTCATCTTCTTGGCTCCAACTGGGTCGGAGCAAGCGGCGGAGGAGCGAAAGCAAGGACCCAAGGCAACACAAACCCAATTCACAAAGTGGTCCCACATCATTCTCTTCACCAGCCTCCTCTTCGCCGGAATCAGCCCTCCTCTCTTGGCTCCGGAAAGCGCCACTGTTCCTTCCGCCGGCGTCTTCTTCTCCTGTGCCTCCTCCTCCATGGTGCACAGCACCTTCGATGCAGCGTCGCCGCGACTTTCGCTCTTCTCCATCGCTCTCGATCCCAGTTCTCTCCGCGATCGATCTTTTCCCTTTCTTGAGAAAATAGGAGCGCCTTTAACTCTATCTCTCTCTCTCTCTCTCTCTCTCTCTCTCTGATCTCTGCTCTTTCGGTTGCTTATTATATAAGAAAATGGCGAGAAGCGGGTTGGGACCCGAAGGGCGATGCCGATGGAGAGGTTTGACACGTGGCGGCCAAAGACTCGGTTTCGGACAATTGCTTCTGGATACCCCACCATCGGTTGCGCTTTTGAAGAGGGAAATGTCGGCTCGTCTAAATTCTAATGCTCCCTTTGGGGCCCACTCGCCACGTGGACGTGACGGATGTTAGACTAAAATTTACCATTTATATGATTATTTTACTATCAACGATCTTAACTTTTGAGCTCCGCTCTGGCAAAAAAAAAAACAATTTGTTTTTTGTAAGCTCAAACCTAGACTCACTTGGACTCGAATCTCTCGCAGCGAAAAGGAGATTTTAGTGTGGAGGCAAATAGACCTTTGAACTTGTTTTTTGAAAGAATAATAAAGTCCGTTTTTATTTTAACATTTGCTCATTCGTACTTTCATTAATTCGTCGTGTCGAGGTGTTGTTAGATGCACTCATGAATAATAAATATTAATTGATCGGATTGAATTAACCTTTATTTCTGTTCTTTTATTTAATCAAAATCTTGCAACGCATGAACCTGAACTTTTTGAAAGCCGGAACATTTGAAATTGTCACGAAACTTAAAAACTAACAGGTAAGTTCACATACGGTTGTCTTGTATTTTTTGGAAACTTAATTGACTTTATATATTTAGATGGTAAACTTCAATTTCATTTTTTTTTTGCTTTTGCTCAAACTCAAACAAATAAGCACTTCACTTGTGTCTCCTCTCAGCTCAACAGTCACTAATGATATAACATTTTCCCCCATTTTCTTTTTTGATAACTCGAGGCCGCGGACTTGGAGATCGAACTACTTGGAGGCCCCGTTTCCCAAACTTCTTTTTATGACACGCAACTAGCGTAAAAAGAATTATTAAGCTATGTCGATTTTGAGACAAGAAATGGGTCCAAAATATGAGTGTAATCGAGTCGAGTCGACACACCGTTAAGCTCAAGCTTGGCTCGATTTGTAAAGTCATTGCTCAAATTTCAACTCAAGCTCCATCAAATGCTAAATTTCCTACTCGGTTCGACTAAAATAAAATTATAGAAAGATAAACTCGAGCATAAGCTCTAAGTTTAAAAGCCTTGAATACTATGTAGTTTCATATATATCTGTACCTATTTTTACAATGATTAAATATTCAACTCGATTAAACTTAATTAGGATCTCGCAAGCTTGTCGAGCTCAAATCATCAAAATACTCGAGTAGCTTGGGCTCGACTCGAAATTATGTGTTAAAGCCTCTTTATGTTTATTGTTAATGTTATTGGGCCTAATTAGTTGGGCCTAGTTTATTTATCTAGTTGTCTTAGGGTTGAGGTCCATATCTTCCCTATATATATTATATCTCTTTCTCTTTTCAAAGAAGTAGAAATTATTATTCCTCTCAACATGGTATCAGAGCATGAAGCCGTAACCTAGCACCCCTTCCTTTGAAACCCGTTGCCTCTACTTCTCCTTATTGTTGCTGTTGGCAGCCCCTTCTTCCTCCCATTGCTATCGGTAGCCTTCATGCATCGTGCAGTGATAGCGTAGACCTCTCTATGCCCTGTCCAATGCTTTCCGAGAGCCTCCCTGCTACCGACCAGCCTTGATATTTTCTGGATCATTCCTTATATAATCTAAATCCTGTTTTTTTTATACAACCTATCATCTGAGACCATGTCAGAGACAGAAAAAGCTTCGAACTCTCTTGGAGAATTGAGCCGTAGTGCTCCTGGTGTTTATCCCTCTTTTCCGACAAATTCCATCAAGTTAGATGGCTCTAACTATCTGATTTGGTCTCGCTCTTGTTACCTTACCATTGTTTCACGTGGTCTTGCTTGCTACCTTACCGGAGAGAGCGTGCAACCTACTACTGGAGATGATGTTATCCGCAAGTGCATCTCCGAGAATGCCTTGGTTCTGGCTTACCTTGTCAATTCAATGACTGACTCTATCGCCCGTGGCTACTTATTTTTGGACACAGTAGCCAAGATTTGGGAGGCTACTAAGGACACTTATTCTCAAGTGGGCAATGATGCCCAAATCTATGAACTCCAGCAAAAAATTCATGAAACCAAGCGAAGGGAGCTGACTTTATCTCGATATTATTCTGAGCTACATAGTTTATGGCATGAACTGGATTTTTATGATGATTTTCATCCTACCAACCCTCTTGATGCTGCTGCCTTTCGGAAAAGGGTGGACAAATTTCGCGTTTTTGAGTTCCTAGCATGTCTTAATATGGAGTACGATCAGATTAGGGCCCAAATCTTGTGTCATGTGCCTTTCCCGACCTTGGAACAATCCTATGCCGTGATCCATCTAGAGGAGAAGCGTTGGAGCGCGATGCATGAACCCGTTGTCCCAAAACGCTTTGCCCTTTATACTATTGTTGGAAGCAAATCTCGCAGTCGTTCTGGCAATGACAAACAGATTGTGAAGTGTGATTATTGTGGAAAAGAACGTCACACCCATGAAACTTGTTACAAACTTCATGGACGCCCTTCCAATGCTAACCGTGGCGGCGAACGTGGTCGTACCAAGTCTCAGGTGCACTTAAGTGAGGCCTTAGGTCAACAACCAGCTGCTCCATCAAACTCTTTATCTGCTGCTAAGTTGACTAGTCTGTGCCTCCTCTTAGCATGCAACGTAGACAACTCTAGCACCTCCACATCATCGGCTTCGGGCACTTTGACCTCTAATTTCGCACAGTCAGGTAGTTTTTTCGGTGGTTTATGTAAATTTTCTCAGCCGTGGATCCTTGATTCGGGTGCCATGCATCATATGACCGGACATATTGCATTTTTTGCTGATTATTCTCGTCCTCCTAAACCCAATTGTGTTACTATTGCTAATGGTTCTTTAGCCCCTATCGCCGAGCAGGGCTCGGTGTCTATTACCCATGATATTACTCTATCATATGTTTTACATGTTCCTACGGTTTACACTAATCTCCTATCAATTGGTTCCCTGACTCATGATCTGAAGTGCCAAGTGGTTTTTTTCCCATCTTATTGTATTGTTCAGGACTTGGCAACGAGCCGGGAGATTGGTCGTGGTAGAGTAGAGGGGGGCTTATATGTGTTCGATTCACCACCATCAGCTCATCTTGTCACTTCAACTTCCTCAGCTACCCTACATGAGCTCCATGTTTGGCATCGCCGTTTGGGACATCCATCGCTTGGAACTTTAATAAATATTTTTCCAAATTTAGTTGACAAATGCTGTAGTCAAAATTTCTTTTGTGATTCTTGTGTTCTAGCAAAACAAACTCGTGTCGCTTATTCTTCTAGTAGTAATAAAAGTGACGCACCTTTTGCTCTTGTGCATTCGGATGTTTGGGACCCTGCCCGTGTTTCCTCCATTTCAAGTTATCGTTGGTTTGTGACATTTATTGAATGTTGTTCCCGCACTACTTGGGTTTATTTACTACAATAGAAGAGTGATGTTTTCCAATGCTTTCAGCAGTTTTTGGCAATGATTCAGACACAATTTGATGGCAAGCTTCGTATTCTTCAAAGTGACAATGGGACGAAGTACACTAGATCAGCTTTTCAGGCTTTTTTACATGACCATGGTATTCTCCATTAGACGAGTTGTGTTAATACTCCTGCGCAGAATGGCGTGGCAGAACACAAGAATCGCCACCTCTTGGAGGTGGCTCATTCCCTCTTGTTTGCCATGAATGTTCCAGCTCAATATTGGAGTAATGCTATTTGGAGTGCAACTTATTTGATCAATCGCCTCCCATCACGGATTCTCCAATATCGCTCTCCCATTAAGGCTCTTACAGGTTCTCATCAAGTTTTTGGTCCCTCTGAAGGTGTTTGGGTGTGAATGTTTTGCTCATATTGCTCACCCAGACAGTAAGCTTGCCCCTCGCAGTATTTTTTGACATTTTTGGTAAACAATCAGATGCTACAGCTATTGCTAATACAGAAAACACAGCCCCACCAACACCTCCAGTAGACTCAGCTAGTGCTAAAAATCCTAATTCTGTCAATGCAGAAAATTTAGCAGAAGCCCCTCCGATTCAGGAACAGTTTCAGTACCCGATTGTGTTCCACTGACAGAATTTTCGTGAAGCCCCCTCTATCACTACTCTACTCTTCGACCAATCTCCTCCTGCTAGTCCTATAATCGCAGTTCCGGGTAATGGCACCTCTACTTAGATTATTGATAATGATGATACAACTAATAACTTACCAATTGCACTTAGGAAAGGCAAACATTCATGTACGTAGCATTCCATATCCAATGATGTGTCATATGATAGATTGTCTTCATCCTACCGTGCCTTTTCTTTATCTCTGTTGTCCACAAATGTCCCAGAACATGGCAAGAGGCCCTAGCTAACGAAAAGTGGAAGGAGGCTATGCTTCCCTGAAAAAAAAAGTACCATTAGATGCAAGTGGGTATTTGCTGTCAAACAAAAGGCCAATGGAACCATTGACCGCTACAAAGCTCGTTTGGTGGCCAAGGGGTTCACCCAAACCTATGGCCTTGATTATACTAAGACATTCGCACCGGTTGCCAAAATAAACACTATTAGAGTTCTTATCTCATGTGCTGTCAATATTGGATGGGACTTATAGCAGCTAGATGTGAAGAATGCATTCCTTCACGGGGAACTTGAAGAAGAGGTGTATATGGACATTCCCCAAGGTTATTCTGGCCCGTGACAGAAGGTCAAGTGTGCAAACTCAAAAAGGCATTATATGGCTTAAAACAGTCCCCTTGAGCCTTGTTTGGGCGATTTCAAAGAGCTATGATTGTTTTTGGTTATACTCAAAGTAATGCTCATCATACCTTATTCATCAAACGATCAAGTACTCAGGTTGTTGTTCTCATTGTATACGTCGATGACATTGTAGTGGCAGGGAATGATACAATCGAAATTTCTTGTCTTAAACAATATCTAGGGAGAGAATTCGAAATTAAAGACCTAGGAGCTCTTCGGTATTTTCTAGGTATTGAAGTCACTTGATCTGAAAAAGGAGTATTTCTCTCCCAATTGAAGTATATTTTGGATCTTTTGGCTGAGATTGGGATGCTTGGATGCAAGCCGGCTGAAACCCCTATTGAGGCCAATGGCCACTTGCAGTCTAATGAGGAAAAGCCCGTTGATAAAGGAAGTTACCAACGATTGGTAGGTCGCCTAATTTATTTATCCCATACTCGACCTGATATGGCATATGCAGTGAGCTTGGCGAGTCAATACATGCACAATCCATACTCCTCGCACCTTGAGGCGGTTCATAGGATTCTTCGTTATTTGAAATCTGCTCTAGGGAAAGGGATTTTATTTGCACCCCATGGTCATCTTTCTGTGGAGTCTTACACGGATGCTAATTGGGCTGGATCTTTGGATGATAGATGATCTACTTCCGGTTACTGAAATCTTGTTGAAGGTAACCTAGTCACCTGACGCAGTAAAAAGCAAGCTGTGGTTTCCCACTCAAGTGTCGAGGCAGAATTTTGTGCTATGGTTCAAGGAGTTTGTGAACTACTTTGGCTTAAGACCCTTCTCGCTGATCTCGGAGTTGCTGTTCCACAGCCAATGCAACTTTATTGTGACAGCAAGTCTGCTATAAACATTGCTCATAATCTGGTACAACATGATTGCACCAAGCACGTGGAGATTGATTGTCATTTTATAAAGGAAAAATTGGACAACAACCTCATCAACTTGTCCTTCATTGTCTCTAAGGATCAGCTTGCTGACATCTTCACCAAAGGCTTGAACGGGCGCACGTTTCATACCATTCTCTGCAAGTTGGGGCATGTCCAATATCTATATTCCAACTTGAGGAGGAGTGTTAAAGCCTCTTTATGTTTATTGTTAATGTTATTGGGCCTAATTAGTTGAGCCTAGTTTATTTATCTAGTTGTCTTAGGGTTGAGGTCTATCTCTTCCCTATATATATTGTATCTCTTTCTCCTTTCAAAGAAGTAGAAATTATTCTTTCTCTCAACATTTTGCGAGTTGATCTCGAGTTATCGTTGAATTGAGCTCGAGTTACTCATGAGTTGCTAGACTCACTTTCACCTAGTCCAAGAGGTTGGGTAGAGACCTCCTTATCCAAGCTATTATTTCATTCATCTAGCGACCACGAGGCAGCTATTGAATGATATTTTTCTCTTGATGAGTGAAAAAATGGGAACAGACATCTAGCACTAGCGACTTACTTTAAGGGTGTGGTCGTTTCGCAGAAAATGAGTGATTTGAAAAATATTTTCCGGAAAATAATTGCTTATATCGTTTAGAAAAATTAATCAATGGAAAATATTTTCATTATCGATAACAATCTATACCTAATTATTTTTGTGAGTGATGAAAATATTTTTCATTCATTTATTTTTCTAAATGATACAAGCGATCATTTTTCGAAAATATCTTTTAAATTACTCATTTTTCGCAAAACGAATGCACCCCAAGTGTTATACGATAAAAGTGTTTTGCACCCGGTAAGTAATGCTCAAATCAAATCACAATTACTTTGTACCACTCGTGATTTGGAGGGGGTAAGATGCTAAATGACGGCAAACCAATGTAAGAATCACTTCTCCCCTTCCTCGTAACCTTACCTCTTTATCGTGACATCATCGCTCATCCGTCAGCAGGTTTGCCGTCGAGGATGCGTCGGCCGACGCGCCACGCAGGTCCCACATATGCTGCGCGTTAAAAGAATAATTCGAGACTTCCTTCTCTATTTATCGTTCGGGTAAAACGTCGTCCCCAAGTTTTGCCAATCTGGCGCCAGTGGGAACGACCAAAAAGGGTCATGTCAGGCTTTGTGTGAAGGTTAGATTTTTTTTTACTTAATTTCTTTTCGAACCTTAATTCATTTTTTGTTAAAAAGAGAATATTGGATCAGGTCCTTAAATTACTTCGTCCAAACTTTAAGACATTAAAATTAGGGTATTTCCAGGGAAGAGGGAAGAAAAAACTCTCTCCAATTGAGAAGTCCAGACGTGTAGGTACCGACACGTTTAACAAGGAATGCAGTCCCGTCAGATATATACACCTAAACAGGAGGGACGGCCCCAATCAGTAGCAATATCCCTATTATGGTGAGATATATTCTGTAATCATGGCCAAAGATACTTGGCAGATACCTGGTTCGCCGAGGTTGCCGAAAAAGTATAAAAACCTCTCTCTCTCTCTCTTGTCAGCTAGTTCTGTGCGAGAGCACCTAAGTTGTTTCCTTTTTTCATTGACAGATGCATAAACCCAGTTTTATTTCTTTACTTCTTTTTTTTGCCACAGCATAAATTTGGGTTCAAAGATGATGTTTTGATTGTCACAACCCAATGCTCTGTTTTATCCCCCTCCCAAGACCGCCTTTTTTCTTTTTAATCTCTTTCGGCGTGCTCCGTTTCTGCATGTGTTAACTAGACCCACGAATGATGCCGAAAGGGAAGGGGGAACCACAAAGAAAAAAGGTAAATTGAAAGTCCCATGTTTACGTAGGAAGTGCTGACAGTTGATCAAACTAGAATTGTGGGACGTGAGTTACTGAGCTAGGACATGTCCGAAACCTCCGGAAAAGGAAAAAGGCCGAGGGGATTCACGAGAGAAGAAAAAGGGAAGGCAAAAGCAGCGACTTAATTTAAGTAAGAGCCGATTCTACACACCACAACAACAATAACAAGAAGAAATTTTGAAAATTAACATTAAAAAGTGTAGAATCGCAAGCAGACCATTAGTGATTTGGTAGGGCAAAAATCTGTTAGGAATCACTGCACAACCACAAAGAAAATAAATATTAAAAGCGAAAAAAAGAATTTGAGACGCAAGATTTTAACTTTGTTCACCCTTAAACTAGAATTACGTCCAACTGAGGATTTCAATATAATTAGTACCTCGCACCTCTCTATTGCATCCTTCTATTACATCTCTCAATAAAAAGAAAAAAAGTATATATATAATAGCTATTCATGAACTCAAACCCAAAATACTAATAAAATCACGAACTCAAAGTATAAAAATCCTTTTGGCTTTTAGAAGACGCTGCCTCTTATAACCACTATCGAGGCAGCCTCGGATCCCCATCCGCTCATCCCATGCTATTCGATCGCTGGGGCGTATGAACCGCACTCTAACAAAATCTTCTAGGTTAGTGGTGGAACCACCGTCTCCTTCTTCTTCTTTTGCTGGGTCCGAAGCGCTGAGGGAGGAGATGAAAAGCAACTCGCCACGCTGTCCCATATCATTCTCTTCACCAATCTCCTCTTTGGCGGGATCACCCCTCCAACTTTCCTGTGCTTCTCGAACACGGGCTCTGCATATTCCTCCGCCATTTCTTCCGTCTCCTCTTCCTTCTTCATCCTCACCTGAGCTCCTTGCTCTTCCACCGCTCCTCCTTTGAGTTGCCCTTTTCGAATGTCTTGGGGAATGAAGCTCATCTCTTCGGTTCTGATCACTCTCTGCATCAAAATGTTGTGGTTGAGACTGATGAAGCCTTCCCTCCTATTTTATTATGCGAAGGGAAGGGCAAATTGTGAAGAGAATGTTCTGCTTTTTTTCTTCTTCTTTTATTCCTCTTGTTCAGAATACAAGAAAGAAGGTGCGCTCACTCAGCATGATGATGCAATGCCACAGGGCGCTTCAATCTAGATTTTGAACCTACCTATAGTCTTTAGCGGTTCTTAACGTTTTCAAACCATCAAAATATTCCATTCCCTTTACTTTTTTTGTGTGTCTTTTATTTGCTTTTGCTTTTCTAATGACATGCATGGTGAATTATTTGGGCGCCCTTTGTCAGATTCATTTGACTACTTAAGGTTCTTTTTGAGATAAGTGTGCTAAAAATCTTAAAATTTATCATAACTGAATCCTAAATCTTATAAAAAATACAATCAAATCATAAATTTTGTCAAATTGAAGTAATCAAGTACTTCCTTTAACTACATCAAATTTTACAAATGGAAAATATTGACATGGCTTTTTATATTATTTTTTCTCTCCTACATAGTGCTAACATGAGTAAAAATGAATCATAAGGCTAAAACAACATCGTTTTGGTCAAAATGTGATTTTTAATAGGTATGTTATTTAAATTTAATGAAAAAATAAGCTAAAACTAAAAAAAAGGGGGGGCGAAGGGGGGGCGAGGGAAACGCTGCCACCCCACCATCTTTAGAAAAGACCAACAATGGTTGGGGATGGCTGACTGCAGCAAGGGCTACTAGTGGCTCGGGTGTGATCGGCAACCACTAGTGGTCCTCGGCCATATCTGGGCAAGGGTCATTGGCACTAGTGGTCCTCGGCCATATCTGGGCAAGGGTCATTGGCCACTAGCTAAAGCCCAACAACTCTCACCGATCACAGGGGTGGGCGATGGTGGAGCGACGAGTCCCTGCCGATTTGTCTTCTTCCTGTTTTAAAAAAAGAAGATTAGCTTTTTTTTTCATTTAATTTAAATAAAATATTTATTAAAAATCGTATTTTGACCAAAATGATGTCGTTTTAACCTTAAATTTCATGTTTTAGCCACGCCATTGCCACATAGGAGAGAGAAAATATTTTTAAAAGCCATGTAAATATTTTCTGTTAGCTAAGTTAGACGGAATTACCAGAAGGATTAGATTGCACCAATTTAAAAAATTTTAGGACTTGATTACACTTTATATAAGTTTCATGACTCAATTGCACTTTCGTGATAAATTTTATGACTTTTAGTGCATTGATCCCTTCTTATCACTTTTTCCAGTTATGTTTGTCCAACCAGAAAAATGGAAAATTACAAAAACATGTCATAAACCTATTGCATTTGTGCCAATTCAATCATATTCCTTTCAATTTTGCTAATTTAGTCATAAATATTCTAACAATTTGTCAATTTAGTCATAAACCTTTTGACGATTTGCCAATTTAGTTCTTCGAGCTAATTTAGATCGGAAATTATTGACATGATTGTCTAGTCAATGACGGCCGTCTTATGTAATATAGTTGGTGTTAACATAGGATGGCTAGCGTTAACATGGACAATTTTTGTAATTGTTAAATTTTTTCTAAATTTATTGTTTATTATATTATTTTTTTTCCATTCTAAAGCCAATGAGGTCACCGGCTGACCCTCGTCGACCCGACATGGAGGCATTGGGCCCTCACCCCAATCCAAGTGAGAGATCCAGGTAAGGGTCATGACACCCTTACTTGGACCTAGCAAGGGCGTCGGCCCTTGCTTGGATCTAGGTGAGGGCCCAACGCCCTTGCCTATGGCTAGCAAGGGTATAGATGCCCTTGTCCGTGGATTGCGAGGGTTGGCAATCAAGGTCCCGACCAAGAATTAGAAAAAAGAAAAGAAAATAAGAATAAAAGAGAAAATAATAAGAAAATCAAAAAATGTGAAAGTGTGATGACCCAAGCCAAGTTGCAGAGCGCGAGGAGAAGGGATGGCGGTGCATCCGCTCCACTACCCCAGACGTGCACAGGGAAGTGGGGGTATCTCTCCTGTCTCATATTGCCTAAGGAGGGAGCCTTAGACTTGCTTATAAGACTTGAGAAGCATTAACCTAGTACAACGCGTTTTAAATCCATGAGGGATTCGGCCTAAAGCAGATAATATCGTGCTAAGGCGGAGCATCGGGTTGTTACAGGTGGTATCTTAGCCGACTCCCAACCGCATGTGGAGCCATAGCGAGGGCGCTGTGCCCATAAAGGGGAGAGAGTGTGACGGTCCAAGCCAAGTGGCGAAGCGCGGGGAGGAGAGATGACGGTGTGTCCGCGCCATTACTTCGGACGTGCATAGGGAAGTGAGGTACCTATTCTGTCCCACATTACCTAGGAGGGAGCCTTAGGCTTGCTTATAAGGTTTGAGGAGCCTTAACTTAGTATGACGCGTTTTAAATTCGTAAGGACTCCGGCCCAAAGCCTCAAGTCGTTACAGAAAAAATATAAAAACTTATAAAATTTGACCACGTCAGTGCCGATTGTGCCATATAAGACAACCTGCACTTACTAGACTGTCATATTAGCGATTTTTAATCAAAATTGATCAAAATGACTAAATTGACGGATTGTCAAAAGATTTAAAATCAAATTGATAAAATTGAAAAGTTTATGATTGAATTTGTACAACTGTAATAGGTTTAAGACTTCTTTTGGCAATTTTCCCAACAAAAAAGACATGGGACTTTTTGGCCATCGTTTGAGAGTAGTCAAACTTGGTCCGACTTAAGCAAACATTGGCTTCCTGTAAAGATCCTTCACTACACACTTCCTATATACCTCTTTTCACTATCGACTGCATGATAACAGAGAGAGAAGAATGGGAGGTTCAGTTAAAAGGATTTAGTATGCACCCATTTCAATGATTAGACAAATAAGCCAGAAAAACCTCTTTCGCTTTCCAAATGCAATTTCGAAAAGCGTTAGCTCTCCCGTGGAAGTTCCTGATTCAATTCGTTCTTAGGAGCTTATGGCGATAGGCTTTGCAATTATAGTCTCTATAATCTAGGTCTCGGTAGACGAAAGGAGTGTGGTAAAACTCTTGTGGCTAACTGTTGGTCTAGGGATGATATTATACTATCTAGGTAGATGAAGCTCTTAGTTCACGGCTAAACGTTGTAGGCCAAAGCGCAGTTATTACTCTTGGAGTCTAACCAGTAGGGGAGGAATCCTCTTTAAACGGGGATGAGACTATTGAAATGGCCACCGACGAGATGAAGTAAACTCGAGATAGGTAGAAGGAAAAGAATCAATCAACCGGTAGCAAAGGAGTCCCTACCTGGAAGGGGACAAGGTCAAAATGCTACTACTGCTGGATCTTTTATTCATTTTTCATGAAACAAACAGATCATACGTTTCTTCACTTATATTTTTAGGATCCAATGTGACAACCGCAAAACCTATGAGAATTTAACAAGGTCAGAAAATATTAAACTTTTAACGGTATATGATGTGCACATAACACAAACTTGTTTCGATCTTAGAATCTCGCCAGGAATAGGACCACCCTCCTCACTCAGGTGGTCTTGACTCGAGGGCCAGTGCAAATCGAATGTATTTTCAATTGACCTAAAATAATGATACAATCTAATATAATGAACGCTAGCATGTTGAGAAAACCAAAGCTGACAAATTGACATGTCAATTCACAATATTTATTTCTCGATTAGTAGATCATGTTAATGTTAGTTGGAGTTTGTGATGATAGAGACTTCCTTATCCAAGTTATTATTGCATGCATTCGCGACTGCGAGCCAGCTATTGAATGACGTTTTCTCTTGAGGAGTAAAAAGGTGGAGAATGGCGTCCAACGCTGGCAATCTACTTTGAGTATTATCATATGAATTTTTCACCCATTAAGTAATACTCAATTCAAGTCGTAATTACTCTGTACCACTCATGACTTGTAAGACTAAGATGCTAAACCACGAATCAACATAAGATCCTTAAAATCTAAGGAATTATATGATGAGTTCATGGTAAGGGTGGGCATGGTTTCATGGTATAACCAAGAATCTGAGAATCTGACTTGTGAAAACCTGTAGGTTTCAAGTTTCAAACTATGTATAGTAGGTTTCAAATTCTAAACATTGAAAAGCCTATTTCGATGGATAAGTTTTAGGTAAGTGGAACTTGAAACTTGAAGCCTAAACAAGTTTTTTTATGTTTTTTTTTTTTGTTTAAGTCTTCACGTGATCCTGTGATATTTCAGGCGTTAGATGATGAGTATATAATCTGTAATTACTAGTTTGAACTTTTATTTTATGACTTGTTAATGTTTCATATAAGTTATGGTCAGTGAATCATAACGGCAGGTGGTAATCATTAAATGTGATGATTTACTGCAATTATTCAATTAATAATACATGCATAACTTGTGTAGACCCTAGAATCAAGTTGGAACCTGTGATAGGTTAGGTTCCGAGTTCCAAAAAATGAAGAACCTATTCTCATGGGTAGATTCTAGGTGGAATCTATACAGAACATGGAACCACTCACCCTTAATATCGATTTATGTAATAACTTTTCATTTTAATTATATTTATTTGAATCATAATGCAAGAAAAACTAGTCTTTTGTATTTTCTTTGATGAATGATTAACTTATTCAGTATTATTGTATTTATTTTCGTTTTATTTAACTAAAAATGAAATTAAAAAAAACCTATTAGACCCTGAAATCTACTCTGAAACCTATAACAAAGTATGTTTCAAATTTAGGTTCCAAAAAATGAGAAACCTGCATCTGAGAGTAGATTTCATATTCTAGATAGAACCTCTAAAGAATCTAAAACCATTTAACCCTAGTTCGTGCTAGGAACGAATTTTTTTTTCCCTTCTCCCCCGCTCTTCTCTCAACCTTAAACCCTTTACCGCGACGTCACCGCTCTTCCGTCAGCAGATTTGCCTTCGCGCGTCTGTCGGTCTATGCGGTATGTGCTGCGCAGGTTCCCAGTACGATGCGCATTAAAAGACCATTCGAGACTTCTTTCTTATTCACTGTTCTTCATTTTTTTGGGGGTGGTAAAACGTCGTCCACAATTTTTTGCCGATCCGGCGCCGGCCGGAGCGCCCAAAAAGGTCATTTCGGGCTCTGTCTGAAAGCAAATTTTTTTCCTCTTAATTTCTTTTCAAACTTTCACTTATCTTTTCCTTAAACAAGAAGGCATTCGCTTAAATAGGATAGAAATATCTCTCTCTCTCTCTCTCTCTTCTCTGTGTTGTCACTGCTAGCTGAGTTCCGTGCAAGAGCACCCAAGTTTTTTCCTTTCTCCATTGACAGGTGCATAAACCCAGAATTATTTCTTTACCTTTTTCTTTTTGCCGCAGCATAAATTCAGGTTCAAAGATCACGTTTTTGGCTGTCACGACCCAATGCTCTCTGTTTTATCCCCCTCCCAATACCGCCGTTCTTTTTTCCATCTCTTTCTGTGTGCTCTGTTTCTGCATGTGTTAACTAGACCCAGGCATGATGCCAAAAGGGAAGGGGGGGACCCCAGAAAGTGCTGGACTAGAATTGTGGGGCGAGAGCTACTCCTGGAAATGAAACTGAGCTAGGATATGTCTGTATCCTCCGGAAAAGGAAAAAGGCTGAGAGGATTCACGAGAGAAGAAAAAGGGGAGGGAAAAGCAGCCAGTTAATTTAAGCAAGACTGAGATTCCCTGAAAGCCAATTCTACACCCACCAACAACAAGAAGAAGAAATTTTAAAAGTTACAATCTAAAAGCGTAGAATCACGAGCAGGCGATTAGTAATTTGGTAGGGCAAAGATCCTCCTGGTTGGTGGTGGTCCTGGTGGAACCACCGTCTTCTTCTTATTCTTCTTTTCCTGGTTTTGGAACGCTCGAGGAGGAGATGAAAAGCAAGACGCGGTAAAGCAACTCGCAGCGCGATCCCATATCATTCTCTTCACCGATCTCTTCTTTGGCGGGATCACACCTCCAACTTTCCTGTACTTCTCGAACTCGGGCTCTGCATATTCCTCCGCCATTTCTTCCGTCTCCTCTTCCTTCTTCATCATCACCTGAGCTCCTTGCTCCTCCTCTGCTCCTCCTTTGAGTTGCCCTTTTCGGTTGTCTTGGCGAATGAAGCTCATCTCTTCGGTTCTGATCACTCTCTGCGTCAAAATGTGGTGGTTGAGACTGATGAAGCCTTCCCCCCTTTTTTATTATGCGAAGCGAAGGGCAAATTGGGAAGAGAAAGTTTCTTTTTCTTCTTCTTTTCTTTGCTCTTGTTCAGAATACAAGAAAGAAGGTGCGCTCAGTCAGCTTGATGATGCAACGCTACAGGGTGTGCAATCTAGATTTTGAACCTACCCATAGTTTTTAGTAGTTCTTAACGTTTTCAACATCATCAAACTATTGCATTCCCTTTACTTTTTTGTGTAGCTTTTCTTTGCCTTTGCTTTTCTAATGACATGCATGGTGAATTATTTGGACGCCTTTATCAGATTCGTCTGAGTACTTAACGCTCTTTTTTTACTAATAAAAAGGGTGAAGAGGGATGTTTAGCGAATAACAATACTCACTTGGTGTTTTCTCAAGAATTTTATACTTGCTACGGAATGTTCGATTTGTGTCATATCTGTTCCTGCTGTTCATGACCCAACAATACGAGGTTGGTGAGTTCATCACCTCTTGTCACAGACAGGAGTTTTTACAAGGCACAAAAGGCCAAGGAGGTGGCCAAGATGATCAGACGTGTCTTGAACTTCCAAGCGTCTGGTACCGTAGAGTATTCCTATGGATATTATAGCATCGTATACTCGTATTCTAAAGCATTCTAACTAATGAGGGGAAAATTATCCAAAAAGTCATAAACCTATTGCACTTTTGCCAATTTAGTCCTAAACCTTTTAAATTTATCGATTCAGTCCTAAACCTTTTCACTTCTTGCCAATTGAGTCCATCCAGTCAATTTTGGCCAGCCTGAGCTGACGTGACAATTTTTAAATTTTTCAATCTTTGTTTTTTCTGACTTTTTCCCTTTGACAGGCCAAAGGCGAGGCCTGGCGAGGTCAACCTCGCCAGCCTTTGGTGAAGCTCACCCCTATCGGCCACTGGCGAGGGCGAGTCTCACCGACCCTTGGCTACACGAGGCCAACCTCACCGTCATGACCCAAGCAAGCGAGATGGGTCGCGACGGCGAGGTCGGCCTCGCCTTGGTTGCACGAGGCCGATCTCGCCGTTGTGACCCAGGCGACGGCAAGGTCGGCCTTGCCCAGCCAAGGGCCAGCGAGTCTCGCCGGTGGTCGGCAGGAGCGAGCTTCGCTAAAGACCGGCGAGGTCAACCTTGCTGGCCCTTGCCTTTGGCTGGTCGTCGGTCGCCGGTCGCCGGACCGGCCAGAGGAAAGAAGTCATAAAGAAAAAAAAGAATAAAAAATTCAAAAAAAAATAAAAAATACCACGTTAACATTGCCTGGATGCCCGGCAGCCACGTTAATGCCGGCCGCCCAAAATTGGCCGTATGGATTCAATTGGGAAAAAGTAAAAATATTTAGAACTGAATTGGCAAACTTAAAAGGTTTAGGATTAAATTGGCAAAAGTGTAATAGGTTTAGGACTTTTTGGATAATTTTCCCAACTAATGAGGGTAGGTGGTATATGGAGATACTAGATCTTCACCTCCTAATCGAAAGGATATTTACGGTTGAAATTGAGGCGCTTATCTATATAAGGGATCTCATATCATTGTCTTAAAACATCCAACTATCCAACACAAGAAGAGCAATAAAGCATGCTTTTCCAAAGTGCTCTTCGCTCTAGAGTTTCTCTTTACGTTATGGGTGGACCAACTGAGTGAGTGAGCGATTGATGGGCTAAAGAGGTGGACAACTGCAAATTGCGATCTCAAGTTGTCAGGACATGACACGCAACCTCGCCCAAATGCTAGTAGCCCGGAAGTCTTTCCAAACAAATTACGTCGCAACCAGACAACACACCACAAGCCGTTTAGAGGAATGCCAAGTGTCCACTATGTTATGTAGATTGATAAGTGTTGTCAAAAGAACTAAAGGCGTGTGTAAATAATTTTTTGCTTTTCATTTGATTGTTATTGTGTACAGTGTCAGACGTGTTTTCATTTTTGTTATCGTGAAGCACCTCCATATTTCACAATATGAATGTTGCCACGCAGATTTATATATAATTTTTTAATAAATTTTGAATTTTTATCAAACATTGTAAAATTTGATGCGAAAGTAAAAAGTTGCCTATTTTTTTAAAGTACATACAAATAGCACAGTAGATTAGATATTCATACGAGCCTCGCTCACATAGTTCGTCTATGTGATTTGGATTTTATTAACAAAGTGCTCGGACAACAATCATCCCATAAGATTGATGTGATTTTGTCTAAGCATGAGGGTCAGATTATGTACCCGCTTAATCATCTCACTAAATCATCTTTAGATCCGGTCCCACGACATGGCCATTCGCCCCTGCTGTCTATTGGAGATTCATGTAGGAGTGCGATCTGTTTCACATGATACATTTTCGCCGTGCCGGAAGAAGCCAAGTTCCGTTGCGGTCCTGTTCGTAGACTACCGTGAAGTCATTGTCCACGAACCAGGTAAACCTTCTATTTGCAATGCTCTGTCACACTGAGGCATAGAACGCCGAATTGAATGAATGATTTCTAGTCAAAATCATGTGAAACTGAAGCGGATTTGTGGACTATATTGGTGATTCAGAACTTTATATATTGTGTTTACGCTGAAAATCATTTGAAAATTAAATCGGAAAATCGTTTCCAAAGTTGCCTATCATATGTTCGGCAAAATGCATAATTGAAAAACCGAATTGATTTTCGTGAAATCGACGCATGGAACTCCTCCTTTGTGCTTGATTAGGTCCTAGTTTGATGAATCAATACTGAATCCGTGTTTTTTTCCTTGATTTTGTGGCGTATTCATCATTTTTCCGAGTCGGCCATTGATGGAACTTTCGACGGAGATCCATTCCACTTTTGCCGGAGCGATGCCTGCGGTTAAAAGCCGCTTCAGTTAGTCTATCTCACGATCTGATTTGCATATATGTTTCCTACGTGAGACTGAGTTTCAGTTAACGTGATTTTTAAGTTTGAGAATTTCTCGCCGGATTTAGTCCGACGATGTAGAAACCGTCGGCCAACTAGTGGCTGGTGGTCATTAGCCGGCCGTGGTTAGTTGACGTCGACGATTGAAGGTTGAGGTCGACGGTACTATGAAGTTCACCGGAAGAAGTGTTCTCGGTGAAGGCGGCAAATAGCTATTCGTAGAGAAAGATGTGGGCTGAGATAGTATTGGGCCAAATGGAATTTGATAATTCGGTTTTATTCGGATTGGGCCCATCTGAATTTAGACCCAACTTTGGGTCTTCTGGGTCCGGGTCAGACTAGGAAATCAGACCGGTTTCCCCTCACCCGGTCCGAAATCCATTTCCCCAAAAAATTTTAAAAATTTTAAAAAAAATCAGAAAAATAAAAAAAATGTGAAAAAACCTAAAAAGATGTAGAATTCTCTTAGTTCGGGGGCTTTTAATAAGCACTTTTTGCTTGAACAAAAATTGAACCAAAAATTGAATAAGCCTTTAGGGCTTTACCTTAGGGATTTTTGTTGTTTTTTTTTAGAGACAATGCTAGATCACTATTTGTCATTTTCATTTTGATTTCATTTGATTGCGCACTTTAAATTCATTGATTGTCGTTTTCCCTTTTTAGAATGGTCAGGATGAAAATTCAAAATTCTTGATTAGTAAAAGATTGTCGTGATATTTTAGTTAGCAAATAGTCGAGCTTAGATAGTGAAAGGGCATTAATTGAAAAACTAATATAATCAAGTCCCTGATCCCTAAGAATCTCTAGTTGCGTATGTTTTCGAGATGACACTCCCGCATCTCAATCAAGGTTTCTAACCAATCTTCAATTATGGTTAGTGGCAACTCCTATCGAACAAATAGATTTAAACGATTAATGTCACGCGAAATATGAACTTAGGGAGAGTCCAATAAAATATATTTAAACCTACTTCCTTGAGGCGGCCCTCGAAGATTAGGCCGTGACAATTTCTCAAGAAAATCTTGACTTTGGGACCCCTTGGAGATCATTGCTTTTATGTTGAGTTTTCTGTCACGAATGATATAGATAATGTTGGCAGATGTGATGTTACGTAGGACCACAACTTCACCATCACTTTCATTTCTCTCTCTCTTTTTCGCTTTGGAGAAGTTGGGTCACGCTGTCACTCCGCTGGATAGAGGCTAGAGGCAAGCAAAGAGGGACACGTCGGTCGGAGTCCAAACTCGAAGATGGGGCTAACTTCCATGAATTGAGTTCCAATCTCCAACTCGAGAATTCCCTTTTGGCCTAAAGTTTCGTATCGACAAGATGACATGACACCTCCAAAGAGAGTGGGCTTATAGTTAACTGTATTGTATTGCTTCCAAGCTCTGAGTGCCAAAGTTACACAAATATTTTAGTGGTCGCAAGAGACCTAGGAAAGTTGCGAACTCCAATTCCTTTTGTTTGCATGATCATTAGTTCTAATTCTTTTCTTTTTTTTGGTTAACTACCATTAGAGTTCTAGTTGACAATACGGTTTCGTTTATTTCGAGTAAAATGAATAATTCATAAAATATTTTTCAAAAAACGATCACTTGCATTACTTATAAAAATGAAAGAACAGAAAATATTTTTGTCGTCCACGAAAATGTTTAAATATAAATTATTGTCGATAATGAAAATATTTGCTATTGTCTAATTATTTCCAGTAATACAAGCGAATATTTTTATGAAAATATCTTTCAAATTATTCATTTTTTGTGAATCGTTATGGATGACGCTCGAAACCATAATTTGTTGATATACGGTGTAGATCCAGATGATTGATGGAAGAAATATATCCCAAACATCGCTCCCACCAGCTGGATGATGGAAATGGACCGACTATCGGAAATATTCGTGTCCACTTATTTGTACACGAATATGTGAGTTATACCGAGTACTTGGTGAATTAGAGACCACTTCAAATCTTCGTTTTCGAAAGGGATGATCAACTCCTCAAATATTGTCGAAACTTGAATCCTTGTATAGTTATGCAATTTCATAAAGCACAACAATTGAAATAAGTAATCCGTATTGGTATCAAATGTATTCCCATGTTCGGATCTTTCCATTTTTTTAATCATTTCTTGGTCAAAGTCTCCCAACTATAGTTGAAAAAGAATTTGTTATCCATAAAGATAAAGAAAGCTTTCTTGTCGTTCCGCTTCTTCCTCCCTCTAAACATGGAGAAAGACTTCTCAGAAATCTTCGGTTAGGTTAGTCCAACCAAGAAGGATATGGGACTTTTTGGCCATTATTTGAGAGTGTCAAGCTTGGACCAACTCAAATAAAGACCGGCTTCCTATAAAGATCCTTCACTGCACACTTTTTATATATATCTTTCATTGTCGGCTGCGTGCCATCAGAGAGAGAGAGAACAATGGGAGTTCAGTCAAAAGCATTTAGCACGCACTCACTTCAATTATCAAGAAGATAAGCAAGAAAAATCCCTGTCTTTCCATACGCAGTTTTGAAAAACGTTAGCTCTCCAAGGGAAGTTACTAATTCAATTCGTTCTTAAGGGCTCATAATGATAGGTTCTACTCTATCATCTAGGCCTCAGTAGACGAAAGGAGTCTGGTAAAGTTGTTGTGGCTAGCTCTTGTTATGGGGAAGGTGTGTACTATTTAGGTAGAAGATCTACAATCATTACCTCCAGTTCTCGGCTAACAAGATCATGAATATTAAACTTTTAACAGTATATGACATGCACATAACACAAATTTGTTTCGATCTTAAAATCTCACTGGGAATAGGACCACCCTCCTCTCTCGGTTGGTCTTGACTTGAGGGCCAATGCAAATCGGATGTATTCTCAATTGACCTAAAATAATAGTACAATCTAATCTTAATGAACCCTAACATGTTGAGAAAACCAAAGCTGACAAATTGACATGTCAATCCACAATATGTATTTGGCCGTGAAGTAGATCAGGTTAATGTTAGCTGGAGTTTGTGAGGGCATCAAAACAACGCTTGCGGGGTTCTACCTTGGTGCCTTCTAAAATCCTTTTTTAGGTTAGGCTTCAGGAGACTTCTTGTGCCGTTTCTAGGAAGTTTCTTAGGAGAAAAGCTTCTTGATTGATTGGAGCGAAGAGGATTTCATAGAAAATTGGCAAAGAAAATAAGTTTAGTAAGTGGCTAAGAGCTGAGAGTGCGTATTACAGGGAGAATCTGTTTAGATCATTCATTTAGTGAAGCCAAATCAAAGCTCCTTAAACCCTCTTTAGGTTAGTTAATGACATTTTGTTATCTCTAGGGGTACTCTTGAAACGGTGTTGTCAGTCTTAATTGGGTTAAATTCCTCTAAATTACTCGAATCTATCACGTGTATTTTTTAGAAACTCAAAGGCTTGTCGTGAGGTAACCAATTACTCTATTTTCCCCAACGGAATACCTTATTACACTTTTTTCAACCGAATTGTTTTTCCTTTAATGTTATCCTTCAATTAATTTAAGTTCATGGATAATATTAAATATTTTAATATATATTTGAGGAATTAAATTGAATATTTATCAAAAATTTAAGAATTACATTAAATAAATAAAAGTTCAAAGATCATTTGTAGGATTATTCCTCCATTAATTTCTTCTATTATTGCAGTTTGAAAGGGTGCTTCTGTTTGTTCACACCTCCTGTTTTCTTTTTCTTTGTCTTTCTGCCCTAGAAAAACAGAAGAAACGGTACGGATCCGATGGCGTGTAGGCTGTGGCACTGAAAAAGAATGGTCCTGCTTAAGAAGGAATTGTTGGAAAGCTATCGTCCATGCCTTAATTAAGCACAGCCTAACAGTAATCTAAACCAAGAACATAAAACGTATCCGCGTGTCTACGTCTAATACTACGGAACTAGTTCCCTGCTGCTGACTGAATTGTATTCTACTTGTTTCTACAAGAAAATACGTACTAATCGTTTCCCCTTCAGTATTTTCAAATGATGAGGAAAATTTAGGAACTTTAAAAGAATTACATAAAGAATTCTGATGAACAAATTCTCTCTCTCTCTCTCTCTCTCTCTCTCTCTCTCTCTCTCTCTCTCTCTGATTGAAGGCAGCCTACAGATGAACAAAACTCGCTCAACGAAAGCAATCCCCACGGAATGCGGATGTCGTCAATGCGCATAGAGCATGCACGCAGTTCTCTTCAGCTAACTTAGAATACCCTTTTGTCGAGTGCCAATCTGATGGGGAACAGAACAAACACAAACTAAATGCCCTGCCCTGCCCTGCTCTTGAAAGTAGACGAAGTATCGTGACAAAGTAACTCCGGGAGAAGAAGTTCTCACAAATTAATTATCCTCAAACCCAGACATTGAAAAGCAAAATCATTCATTTCCATAACAATTCATGAGAAATTCTTCTCTGGGACTCAGTATTAGTCACAATCCCCACATTTGACTGGGACCAGAGAGAGAGACAGAGAGAGAACATCACATTACTCAACAAAAAACTTCGACTGAACACGACTCAAATTCAGGAAGTTGCAAATGGAATTAACAGAAACGGTCTTTAGTTTCATCAGCAACACTAATGCTTTCCGGGCAGAGGAAGAGGACTCCTGCAACTCCCACCGTCGTCTTCTTGGCTTTGCCCGGTTCAGAGCAAGTGGCGGAGGAGCCACAACATGAACGCTAGGCAAAACAATCACAACCCACGAAGCAGTCCCAAATCATTCTCTTCACCAGCCTCCTCTTCGCCGGAATCAGCCCTCCCCTCTTGGCCCCGACGCGCGCCTCCGTTCGTTCCGCCTCCGACTTCGTCTTCGTCTTCGCCTCCGCCTCCTCCAGGATGCACCACACCGCCAATTTAGCGTCGCCGTGATTCTCGTTCTTCTCCATCGCTCCCAATCACAGTTGTCTGTGATCAATCTTCTTCTCCTGCGAAAATGCGGGTTCCTCTAACTCTCTCTGTCTCTCTCTCTCTCTCTCTCTGCGGCATTTGGGCTGGTTATATAAAGAGAAAAAGCAAGAAGCTGCCTGGGCTGGGATGGCTTCCGTCCGATGGAGACAGCGAGAGAAAGAGTGCATTGCTCTCAGCGATGGACACGTGGCCACCGAATGGTCCGATTTTGGACTACAGCTTTCGCTTATCTTTTTGAACGGGGGGGAGGTGTCGCCTCGGGAAGCGCGGACAGTCTTGGGGCCCCACTCCGACGGGACGCGCCACGTAGGAATTGGGGCCTCCAAAATTCCACCACCTACCCTCCCCCAGCGAGAGAAGGGGGAGGGTAGGTGGTGGGGACCACTTCGTTTTTCTAGTTAAGTTCTTTTCACTGGGAATATGCCAACAAGAAATGGTGGAATTGACTGGAGTTTATAAAATTTTCATTTCATAAAATACAACATATGCCAACCATTTTGAAAATTTCGATTGCGGTCGTATCCCTAATCAAGTTTTTGACAAGGTGAGATCGAGTATAAAGCTATCACAAGCTGCCAAATAAGGTGTATATAATTTGCCCATGAGTCATCACTATAAAAAAATAACTGATTAGTGACGAATTTTGCGACGAAAATATTGGCAAAATCCGTTGCAAATTCAATTTGCGACAAATTTAGCGACGGAAAAAATTCCGTCCCTACTAGGTCGTCGCAAAATTTTGCAACGGAAAATTTCAATGTTCGTTGCAAAATTACAACGAAAATAAATTCGTCGCAAATTAGCCACAAATACTATCCGTCGCAAAATTCATCGTAAATAATTTGTCACAAATTTGCCACGAACACTATCCGTCACAAATAATTTTTCACAAAATAACCACGAACTTTATTCGACGCAAATTTCGTCATAAATTTCGTCACTAATTAGCCACGAACACTATCTGTCGCAAAATTCATCGCAAATTTACCACGAACACCATCCATCGCAATAATTCGTCGCAAAATAACCACAAACTTTATTCGTCGCTAAATAATTCGTCGCAAACTAGTCATGAACGTTATTCGTCGCAAAATTTGTCACCAAATGCGTCACAAATTTAACACGAACTTTTTTCGTCGCAAAATGTATTCGTCGCAAATTAGCCACGAACGTAATTCGTCGCTACTTATTCGTCCCAAATTAGCCAGAACTGTAATAGTCACAAAATTCGTCTCTAAATATTCGTCGCAAATTTTACACCATTTCAACCATCAAATCTTGTCTATATCAATAGATATGCATTAATGAACATAATGTAATGCATTCAAAACAAACAAAGGATACGAGACAACCATAGATTCCGTTTCAATAACAAAAAACGAACAAACCAGACACAATGACATATAATTGAAAAAAATAATTGAAGGAAAGATGCTAGTTCGCAAAAAATAATGAAATATGCAAAGTTGCAAAGTATAATATGATGCTATTTGATATCCAATCTTATAATATATTCAAAACATTCATAGGAGGCGGGACAACCATAGATTCTGCTTAAAAAATCATGAAAAAGTAACAAACCAGACACAAGATTGGGTAGCTTTGTTACTCGGCAGGACACCAAAAACAGTCACTTTTGTCGACACTTGATGAAAAGTGAATACATAAATAAAGATATTTCAATTAGTCTAGAATATAAAAGAAGAGTTTATGCATATATGTGGAACAAGGTATAAAAAAACAAGTAAAAGGGTTAACAAAAAAATGTTTCAGGACGAACATCAATATTCTTGCATATGAATATGAGTCAACTTATGTCATAAAAGATTGTAAAGCAAGCTTACCCTCGATTTTGGGATGGATAACTAGAGAGTACCGAGAAAATCATTATCATCATCAGCAATCTCAGCATCATTGTGTCACTCATCATTGTGCCTATCACCTATTGGATTGGCGGGAGACACAGGAGGAACCTCATAAGGGTTGAGGTTGAGGTGTCATATAACGATTTCCATTTGTTGTTGCAAAGGATTTATTTGTCCGTCCTTCTGGACAAGTATATTTCTCAGATGATTCACTTCTTGAGTTAATTGCTCGTCATATTGTAACCTCCTTCGACCAATCGTATTGGATGATGAAGTTCCAGCATGATTCGGCATGTACATCCTTGACAAAGATCCCATCCCAAATATTTTTTCTTTTTTCATCCCACCCGTTGCCTTCACCTATAATGTCATATTGTTAACTGATAGCTCAGACGCAGCACAACTATCACTACCACTAGCATTGCTCATTAAAAGTTTACCATATTTTTCCTACATTAATAATATATATGAAAATAAAATAACTTTATATATATATATCTACCATAAATATTGAAAATGTTCATGGTTTTCATTCTATTTTCCATAAAGCCCAAAGTATAACCTTACGTACTTTGATAGCTTTTGCTCGATCGCCAGTCTATATCTTATCTTTCTTTTGAAATGTGCGTTCAAATATAGCTGCAAATGTCGGTTCCGTCTCCAATTCCTGTACCTACAATATATAAACATGAGTAATTGAATTAAATTAACTTATAACTTATTTAACAGACTTACCAGTCGTTTGCGATGCTCCCCAATGTTGAAAGAGCCCCCAGCATATGTGGCTGACCCTTCACTAGAACTAAAAGATTAATTTTTCTTATTCTGCTCAATGATTTGCCGAACATTTTCGATTTCCCAAATTCTATTAATTTCCACCCAATTGTCAGCTGTAATGAAAGACAACTTCACTTGCTTGATCTTTGCTCTATTTATCATATTTCGTATAAAATCATCGACTTTCTTCTGGAAAATTCTTTTCACTTCATTCTCTTTCTCTTCATCCCACCTGAACTTCCGCTGCAATCAATAAAAACAAAACTGAAAGTTGTTATGATGGTCACAGATCCATTACCATGCACCAGACAATTCGGCGGTAGATTTTGTCAAGTTTATCTTGAAGAAAATATTTGATCCCTTAGATACCAAAAACTACAGAGTTGTTCTTGTCCCTTTACATCATTCTTGACCATCAATATACTATACCGAATTTAGTTGGTGAGAAAATAGAATATGTAAAACTTACCTTGAACTCATTCCACCACAAAATCTTTCACTTCTTGTGAAATACTTTTGTAATTAATATACTGCCACATCCAATAGTTTTTCACTATTTTGTTCAATTCCCTCACAACAAACGGAGCATCCGTAAATCTGCAAATATATGGATATTGTGCAACATCGACAATTCAGTTGACATTCATATCTAAACCCATAAATATTACATATACTTAAAAAAAAATAAAGTACTTACGAATCTCCAAATGGGCATATCATGAATCGGTTATCTTCTTCACCTATGTTTCCGTCATTATTCGATTGTTCCACTGAATAATAAGGTGGAACGGAAGGAGAGGGAGCTAAAGGAGATGGAGCTGGAAGAGATTCAGTTTGCATGTGGCCAAGTCCCCCAACATCTTCTTGAGTGTTGCAGGAAGGGGCCAACGTGTTCATATTGTGACAGAGCATATTGTGGTTGAGGGTTAGATGAAAGGACAGGGAAAAAGGAAATGGATGAGGATGAGGAAGAGGCTGGTCTTCTATGCATGTGACCTCTACATTTATACTGACAAGTAGGAAGGTTAGGCAAATATGTACAAAAATAATAACACGTATTACAAACACATTATGACGTACATGACGAAGCTTACCATTTTGGTGTAGAAGAAAAAAATGTTTTCTCGGAATAAGCCAACGCCGAGTGTTTATGACGTACAATTTCCTACGAACAAATATACTATAAATCGCACTCATTTTGATATCAAACATCAAAATATGAGCACGATATGCCATGTTAAGCCGACAATAGCCATAATTAACCACACGATCCACACGATAATTCATCAAGTACAAGATCAACCATGAAACATCAGTTTCAGTCACATGATTTTCATTCTCGACCACATGATCATCAATCAACCAACACGATCGGGCCATAGTTAACTAATTACACACATTTAAGCAAAGCAACCACACGATTAACTTACTTAATCATACGAAGTAAGGGTACAAATGGTAACCATTCTGCTTAAGAAATCAAAATGTTGGAAGAAATTAATTATTCGCATTATTGCCATAAATTGACTTGTGAAGGACAAATCTGTTTGATTTGTAGAATTGTTTTGCCCAAGAAATTTTTTTTATGCACCTAAAAAAATTTAAATTTCACCAAAAGTGGGTGGCCACAGGTATTGTAAGTCATTCTGTAAAGTTTTGTAATAAAAATAATTTATTAATTGCAAAATTTTTTGGGCACCAAAAAAAAATCAAATTTCACTAAAAGTGAGTGGCCACTGATATTCTAAAACATTATATAAAGTTTTAAAATTTTGAAATTTTTAAGTTTTTTTACTTTTTTTTAAAATTTTTCAGATGAACTTAAAAAAATTTTATTTCACTAAAAGTGGTTGGCCATAGGTATTCTAAGCCATTCTCTAAAATTATGAAAATTTTTAATTTTTTGTATTTTTAAATTTTTTACGGCACATTACAAAATTTAAATTTCACTAAAAGTGGGTGGCCATAGGTATTATAAGCCATTCGGTGAAGTTTTGAAATTTTTTAAATATTTAATATTTTTTTCCACCTAAAAAATATTAAATTTCACTGAAAGTGGATGGCCACATGAATTCGTCGCAATTCTGTGAAGTTTTGAAATTTTATATTTTATTATAATTTTTTTTGCATCTAAAAAAATTAAAATTTCTCTCACAATGGGTGGCCACAGGCATTGTCCATAAGTTTAAAAAGTTATGAAAATTTTGAATTTTTTTAATAATATTATTTTTTTGACCACCTAAAAAAATCTAAATTTCATTAAAAGTGGGTGGCCATAGTTATTTTTTGCCATTTTGGGATATTTTGAAATTTTTGTTTTTTTAAATTTTTTTAAAATTAGCACCAAATTTAATATTTTCTCAAAATATGACTTTTTTTAAACTTTGTTGAATTTTTTTATGAATTTTTGTAGAATTGTTCAATTTTCATGCATTTTCTGAAAAAACGCATACTTAACCACCCGATCGTCATTAAACATTTAATCGGCGACATAACGGACATAAAATCCGTCGCAAATTTCCGTTAGATGTTTTTGGTCCATCGCAAATTTGCGACGGAGTTGTTGACCGTGGTCAATTTGGAACGTATTTTTTTTCGGTCCAAAATTTTGCATCTCATTTATTTTGGATTGCAAAAATAAATGACATTTTCAAAACCGTCGAAAAATTGCGACGAATTCGGAAAATTGCCGTGAATTTCACTTCCGTCGCTAATTCTTCGATAAACAGTAATCACGAATAAGTTGTTGTCTAAAAATGAGCGACGAAATTAGCAATAGTCCAAATACAATGGAAAATAGAATATCACAAATGTTATCGCACAAATAATATTTGACTTGTCGTCATTTAGCGACAAATTTTCCGATGATCAATTAAATTAATAAGAATAATCGACAATAATAACAACAACAATAATAATGATGATGACAACGAAAACAACACTTGTCGCAATAATAATTACACATTATGACGTACATGACGAAGTTTACCATTTTGGTGTAGAAGCAGAAAATGTTTCCTCGAAATGAGCCAATGCCGAGTGTTTATGATATGCAATTTCCTACGAACAAATATATTATGAATCGCACTCATTTTGATATCAAACATCAATATATGAGCACAATATGCCATGCTAAGCCGACAATAGCCATAATTAACCACACGATAATTCATCAAATATAAGATCAACCATGAAACATCAATTTCAGTCACATGATCTTCGTTTTCGACCACATGATCATCAATCAATCAACACGATCAGGCTATAATTAACCAATCACAAACATTTAAGCAAAACAACCATACGATTAACCTACTTAATCATACGATTGGCATTAAACAAGTAAGGGTGCGAATGGTAACCATTCTGCTTAAGAAATTAAAATGTTGGAAGAAATTAATTGTTCGCATTGTTGCAAGAAATTGACTTGTGAAGGACAAATCTGTTTGATTTGTTGAATTTTTTTGCCCAAGAAATTTTTTTTATACACCTACAAAAATTTAAATTTCACTGAAAGTGGGTGGCCACCAGTATTGTAAGTCATTCTGTAAAATTTTGTAATAAAAATAATTTATTAATTGTAAAATTTTTTGGGCACCCAAAAAAAATTAAATTTCACTAAAAGTTAGTGGCCAAGGATATTCTAAGACATTCTGTAAAGTTTCGAAATTTTTAAATTTTTAATTTTTTTTACTTTTTTTTTAAATTTTTTCGAGGAACTTAAAATTTTTTTATTTCACTAAAAGTGAGTGGCCACATGTATTCTAAGCCATTCTCTAAAGTTATGAAAATTTTTAATTTTTTGTATTTTTAAATTTTTTACGACACATTACAAAATTTAAATTTCACTAAAAGTGGGTGGACACAGGTATTATAAGCCATTCTATGAAATTTTGAAATTTACGTCTGATGTTTTTTGTCCGTCGCAAATTTGCGGCGGATTATGTTTGTCCATCGCAAATTTGCGATGGACAAAGCAAGTCCGTCGCAAATTTGCGACCGACAAAGCATATACGTTGCAAATTTGCGATGGATTTTATGTCCGTTGCAAATATGCAATGAAGTTGTTGACCATGGTCAATTTGATGACATTAATAATAAGAATAATTGACAATAATAACAACAACAATAATAATAATGATGACAATGAAAACAACCCTTGTCGCAATAATAATTACACATAATTAGTGTTTTGTCACAAAAATTTTAATCTTCGTTTTCGTTTTCGTCCTCGTCTTGATCTCCATCTTCATCTTCATCATCTGTCTCAAAATCAGATTCTGAACATTCTTGTACATTTAACTCACAAATTTCAGTTGGATCCACATCTATCGTTACTCCACATGAATCTCATAAAGTTTGAATGTTATATTTCTCAATTTCAACCATGTTATAATCTTTATCTTGTTGGTAGGCTCTATCCTTCCAGTGTTCCTCGATTTTCCTCCGTGCTTTGATTTTACATATAGCCCATCAATCAGTTTTGTCACATTTCAAACAAGGATATGATGCATAACATACTTGAATTGCTTGTTGTACCAAGACAAATGGTTCATATTTTATATACCTTTTATTGTGATTTATTTTAATCAAATTAAACTTCGTATGCACCTTCATTCCTTTGACAAGGTCGAACCACGTGCACTTAAATAACACAACCCGTATCATTAATGATCCAAGGTACTCTATCTCTATAATTTCATTCAACAAATCATAAAAATCATCTTCTGAACTATCACCATTGGATGACCGAACAGACACACCACTATTCATTGTGGCTTTTCCCATTCCATATTCTTGAGTGTGAAAATTCTATCCATTTATGAAATATGCTGGCCAACTTCAAACTCTTAACTGTGGACACTATGATAGATGATATAGCAATCCTTGCTCTTATAATTCATCATGATTACTATGAACCTAAGGTTATTCATGTAAAGTCAATAATATATATTTTAATAAATGATGTACAAAATTTTAATAACTTGATTTTGGTCCATAGGCAACTTACATATGTCTTGAACCATGCTGCAAATTATTCATCGCACAAACGATCAAACTCATTTGGTTGTAATCCATACATTAAAGTTTGGAAAATCCTAATAATAAAAACCATTTACATATTATCAAATATTTGACATACAATACATATATTTGTAAATTTGCACTTACTTAAAGTATGGCTCGAATTCTGAGCAGTTCAGTAAAATATATGTATGGGCTGCATGAAATTATTTGCCTATTAAGTAACGAAACCGACATACGCCGCTTGGTCGACCCAAATAAGTGAAAATGGAGAATGCTTTGCAATTGGGATCAATGGGGCCCTCATCATTTCTACTTGCTCTCCGTCTCTTGCACTGCGCGTGCGGCTCAAAATAGTATGATGCAAATGCTGTCACTTCTTCCACAATATATGCATTACAAATTGAAACTTCAACACGTGCTTTATTCTTCACTTTTTTCTTCAAATGATATAAGAATCTAATTGCAATATAAAGAAGCTTATCGAAACATAATATACAATAAAGTAAATTGAACTTTATTTTAAAAAAAAATTACCTTTCAAATGAATATATCCATTGAAATTGGACGGGACCTGCAACTTTAGCCTCATAAGACAAGTGAACTAAGAAATGCTCCATCGAATAAAAAAACGATGGAGGAAATATCCTTTCTAAGTTGCAAAGAATAATTGAAATATTTCTCTCTAGTTTCTCCATGTGTGATGCTTTTAACACTGTTGAGCAAATATCATGTAGGAAATTGCTTAACTCTGTAATAGCGCCCTATACAAAGTTCGATAGAACTTTCTTCAAAACTATTGGAATTAGTATTTCCATTAATACGTGACAATCATGATTCTTCAAACCTGTCAACTTGTATTCATTCAAATCAACACATCTCCCGAGGTTTAAAGCATATTCATCAGGAAACTGCACAGATTTCAACCATTGACAAACAACTCGCATCTGTTCCTTATCAAATGTATAAACTGCTTTTGGTTTTGGTCCCCTGCCGCTTACATCCACATCTAGTGTTGGACGATCACAAATATCTCTCATATCTTTTTTTGCATTCAAGTTGTCTTTTGTTTTTCCGGCGACATCCATCACAGTAGTTATGACATTATCGAAAACATTATTTTCTATATGCATGACATCAAGATTATGATGAATAAGATGAGTCTTCCAATATGGTAGATCCTAAAATATACTGTGTTTTGTCCACTTATGTGTATTTCAGCAAGCAAAAGTCATGTCGTACGAATTTTCAACAACAGTTGGAAAGTCCTGTACACGCTCCCAAATTTGATCGTCGGTCAACCTAAATGGTGGACGTGTTCTTTCAGTCTTATTCTTAATGAACTCTTTTTTATTTGTTCTGAAAGGATGATTTAGTGGTAAAAATTGTCTGTGACAGTCAAAATAGCTGGGTTTCTTTCCATGTTTTAATCTAAATGATTTTGATCTTTCCAAACATATCGAACATCCTAAGATCCCAGCTGTACTCCATCCAGATAACATTCCGTAAGCTGGAAAATCATTTATCATCCAAAGAAGAGCAGCCTTCATTACAAATATTTGATCGGTAGAAACATCATACGTAAGGACACCTTCAACCCATAACCGTTGTAACTCTTCAATCAATGGTTGCATATAAACATCTATCGACTTTTTTAGATTTTGTGGGCTTGTCACGATCAATGTCAAAAACATATAAGATGTCTTCACGCACATACCAGGTGGAAGATTGTACAGCATTAAGATAACTGGCTAACATAAATAACTTTTTCCTGATTTTTCAAATGGGGCAAATCCATCAGCATAGGGACCTAACTTGATGTTTCGAGACTCCATCGCAAACTCATGGTATGTTCTATCAAAATGTTTCCATGCCTCTGCATCTGAAGGATGATACATTAGACCTTCTTCTGTTTCATGATTTGCATGCCAAGTCATGTGTTCAACAATGGCTTTACATGCATAAAACATTTGCAATCTGGATATTAAGGGCAGATAAAACATTTGCTTGCATGGTCTACGCTTCTAATTACAATCCAACCTCCTGTTAATCATGTATCTAGGTTGGCTACAGAATTTGCAAGATTCTGCATTTTCATCATCTCTCCAATATAACATACAACCACTACTACATACATCAATCCTTATAACCGGAAGACCTAAGTTATCCATTAGCTTTTTTATATTATAAAAATCACTTGATATGATGTTATCACGAGATATTGATTCCCGGATTACTTCAACTCTATTCCCGCATTATTTCAGTAAAAGAGATGAAGCAATCCGCAGATACATTATGCTTTGCTTTGATATTTAACATTCTTGCTGTCACTGATAACTTAATGTGGTTCTCATAACCTGCCCATAAAGGTTCATCTGCTGTTTTGAACACATCTCAGAACTGATTAGACAATGGAAAAGTTTTATTATAGACATTCTCATCAAAACCCGTTACTCTTATCTCTTTCAATTGTGATACATGACTAGTACCCACTTGTTCACGTATAGGAGTAAAACTAGCACTTGCATGATTCGATTTTGAAACAAAATTCTGACTAGCTGCATCAATCACCATCCTCTTGTATGGGTTCAATTGATCATAATAGCCACATTCTTTCATAACTAAAAATTGGTCACTTGTTCGATATCCTTCATCAGATATAAATGGTTCATCATGAGAAGTCTAATTATAATAGTTTGAAGTAAACCCAAATCTACAAAAATGTTCTCTAACTTTATCACACACAAAAAATTTACCATTACCGCACTTTTTACACGAACACCTTTACTTATTTCCATCCATAAACTCATATTTAGTACTAGTAAAGTCTAAAAATAGTTCCAACCCAGTACAAAACTCATCTGTCAATCCTCGATGTCCAAGTAAGTTCTTATTATACATCCAAGCCCTTCTCTTTGTATTGTGTCCGTATTAAAATAAAAATTTCTAGTAAAATATTTAAAATATCATATTTATTGTTTTTAATTGAAATCATAAAATTATGAAAATTATAAGTTTGTTATTCACGCAACAATTAATTTGAAATTGCAAAAATTACCATGTAAAGAAGACTTATTCAAATATTTGACTGAAATCTTGGTAGTAGAAAGTGGTCAATTTGATGAAAATTGCAACGTCCACTTTGATTGCCAGACCTTCAATTGAACACGTACCTAAAAAAAATAATCACTTAAGAATCATTTTTTAATAATTTTTAATTTTTTTCCAATTTTTTTCTCTTTTTTCCCTGTTATGTTTTTCCGGTCGCCGGTCCATCAAGTTTGACCTCGCCGTCACCCGAATGTGGGTGGTGGCGAGGTCGACCTTGTGACAGAATTAGGTTTTTGTCACAAATTTGTGACGGAAACGGAATTGATCCGTCGTAAATTTGGGACGAATAAATGAAAATTCTGTCGCAAATTTGCCACGGAATTAAAGTTCCATCGCAAATTTCCTATGCAATCGCAGACTCCCCTCATAGCTGGCATGGCCGTTCAGCCTCCTCCCAAGGCCGGCGAGGTATCGCAGGTCGCCGGTCGTTGAACCGGCAATGAAGTTACGAAAAAAAAACAACAAAAAATCTATAAAAAAAAAAAATTCCAATCCAACGATTAATAGTTACAAAGTTATGATACTTACCGGTAAAAAAGCTTAACCGAGATTGATTTGTGTGTGTACGGATTTTGTAGATTTGAGATATACGAAAGATGGAGAGAGAGAGAGAGAGAGAGAGAGAGAGAGAGAGAGAGAAATTAAAGGGGGGTGGAATATCGGGGAAGGTATGATAAACTACAAATTAGCAACGAATTCGTTTTCGTCACAAATTTGTGATGATTATTTTATTCGTCGCAAATTTGCGACGGAAAACTTGTCGTCGCAAATTGACTACAGATTTTGTGACGGATTTATTTTTCGTCACCTATTTGCGACGAACTTTTTTCCGTCGCAAATTTGCGACGAAAATTAATCGTCACTAATTTACGTCGAAAAATGAAATCCATCGTAAAGTTCGTCGGAAATTTACGACGATAAGTTTCCCGTCGCAAATTTTCATGGCAAATTACATGTTTTTTTGTAGTAGCCAATCGACATCCCGGTGCTATTGCGCGTAGTGTGAAGAATATTGAGTGGAATTGACGGAAGTTTGACTTAATGTAACTAATTTACTCAATTATCTAATTTTTTTATACTTAACTCGCTCGGTGAGCTTCAACTTTTAAGCTCTACTCGGACAAAGCTCTGTTTTTAATTATATAAACTCAAACTTAAATTCGCTTGGACTCAAATCTTTAACAGTAAAGTAGATTTTAGTGTGGATGCTAGTAGAACTTTGAACTTGTTTTTTGAAAGTTCAATAAATCACAATGATGGATAAGTCTCTTATATGCATATCTGCTAGTGTCGTAATTAAGTCTTGCTAAACTCGTGCATGATAATTATAGGTGCAAAATGTAAATTATGTGCTCTCAGTTTATAATATAGCTTTGATGTTTGGGTTATTACAGCTAACGGCCTATAAAAAAAAAAGAATTAATATCCCTTGCAATACTCTCATCGTTTGTTTTTATGTTATTAACAATATTTCGATGCAATATATGCGGTATTTCACTGTTCCGAGGACCAGTTAATCTCCATGTTCACGTGCATTCTCCATTTAAGCAACCATTTATATGTAAGCATGTAACAAAAAGCAAGGAAACTCAGTTTGAGCAACTATTTATTGTTTGAGCAACTATTTATTGCCCAGAAATTGTCCTTTTTTTGTGTAGAAAACGATTTGATTGAACTTCGGAATGGTCCTAATATTGGGAGAAATTCCAAGAAACGTGATAGGGAAAATAAGGAAAAAAAAATTTTAAAAAGAAAGAGGAACAAGTAATATACAAAAGCATAACCAGCGTCACATCACATTCATTCTCAAGAAATTTCCATCAACGAAACCGACTAGACAATGCCAATGAAGTTGGTCACCATCCACGTATCTCGGGAAGTTCCAAAAATATGTGTATCCCATGAAACAAATTGATGGGAGCATGAGTGCTATCATTAGCACGTTACCCACGTGAAAATTGGTGCTTGGATTTAGATTCAACATCCATCTCATAGATCGAGTATGGATAAGTTAAAAGCACCTGATTAATTACCTCACAAATCATGGTCTTCCTTATATGTTTTTATATAGTTTAGGCGTGCAAGATCTCAATCTCTCTCTTTGTTTTTCTGTTTTTTAATAATCCCAGAGCATGCAGTAGAAAATCCAGCTAACTGAAAACTCATGGAACATTCTAGTATGAACTGATTTCGTCTATACCGTTGACCTATGCATGTGGATCTGATTCATAGGGAAAATTACCAAAGAAGTTCCTAAACATATTGCATTCGTGTCAATTCAATTATAAACTTTTTTATGTGGCCAGTTTAGTTATAAATCTTTTCGGCAAATTCTCAATTGGATTAATACTACGAAAAACCCCAAACTGATACACCTATGATAACTTTATACCGAATTAATTTTTGCACCACAAAAAATCCAAAACTGGTACACTTGTGACAAATTTACTCCGAACTATTTTTTTTGCTACTAAAAACCCCACACTGGTACACCTGTGACAAATTTACCCAGAACTAATATCACGAAAAATCACAAATTGGTAAATTTGTGACAAATAAAAGAGTAAAACCCCAAACTGGTACACCTGCCAACTACCACTTGTCATCAAAGTTAGCAATTTGACAGTAAAATTTAACGAAAATTAACAGAGAGTAAATTTGTCACAGGTGTACCAATTTGGAGTTTTTGATGATGAAAAAATTAGTTCAGGATAAAATTATCATAAGTATACCATTGTATGATTTTTTATGGTAAAAAAAATAGTTCGGGATAAAATTGTCACATATGTACTGGTTTAGGATTTTTGTGGTCAAAAAAATAATTTGGGATATACTTGTCACAGGTGTACTAATTTGAGATTTTTCGTGATATTAACTCTTGTTAATTTAATTTTAAACCTTTTGCTGAAAATCGTTGGGGTGATTGTCTAGTCAGTGTTGGCCATCTTACGTGGCACGACCAACATTGACGCGGCAGTCTAGCTAGTGATTTTCGGCCAAATTTGGCCGGAATAACTAAATTGAAAAATTGTCAAAATATTTAGGACTAAATTAGCAAAATTGAAATATTTATGACTAAATTGGCAAACTATTAAAATGTTTAGGATTAAAACGTCCAAATTGAAAGGTTCAGGACTGAATTAGTACAAATGCAATAGATTTATGACTCTTTTGGTAATTTAATTTATAATAGTTTTTTCATAATTAATGAAATTCAAATGGATACATCCAATTTCTAAATTGCAAATTCTCGAACG
The DNA here is from genome assembly GCA_024500025.1 of Syzygium aromaticum. NCBI lineage: Eukaryota > Viridiplantae > Streptophyta > Magnoliopsida > Myrtales > Myrtaceae > Syzygium > Syzygium aromaticum. The sequence goes on along the minus strand of CM044890.1, from coordinate 36,376,410 downwards.
CCTAAACCAATTACGCCAACCCTAGAGGGTTCTCCCTTTTGAGCGAGCCGATTCACGCTAGTCCAATTGTCTTCGATAAAGGCGAGCCCTAGGTGGAGCCAGATTTGAGTGAGCCAGATTTGGCTCGGTTGAGGCTGTGCTATCCTCGGTTCGTGCCCTCAACTAATCCAGATCTGGCTCCGTCATGGGATCGCTGGATCTGGCTGCCTCGAGTGGAGCCAATTGCAGACAAAGTGGGAATCGAGACTCATGCACGAGGGAGCTGAGAAAGGTGGCAGGGGAATGAGTGAGAGAGCAATGGGGAGTCGAGGGACACGCGTGAGGTTGGAGGGTCGCCGCAGAGAGCCGTAAGCGAGAGTCATCAATGTGGACGGCCTCCAATCATATGACTACTTTCATTGCTTTTTGCTTGCCGAACAGACTTGCATAGATTTTACCCGTTTCGGCACTATCATCCTGCACTCGTTTACCAAGTACCACTAATGTTGGCTTGTGAGACCGCTCCTACTTTTCTCTTTTCTGTTTTTTGGGTTAAAACTATGAGAAAATTTAGGAATTAGCCTTGTAATTTATTGACAATTTGAGTACATATATATTGGTAAGACTCCTCTCTCTTATGAGTGGGGCCTTGAGATGACATAACTATACTAAACCTAACACATTGAGCACTGACTTGATTAACAAGCAAAACAACAAGCAAAGGGAACTCTGTGATTTGAGTCAAGACTATAATTAGATAGAACCACAAACAATAAGAAAGTACACCCATTGAGGTCTACCAGAAAAATTAAAGAGAAACAAAATATTTGTTTTGTAAATCGTTTTGCCCTTCGAAGCATTTATGAGATTTCAAGGAATTGTGCTTTCACATTTGATGACCATTACATATTGAAACCTTTCGCACAGAGCAAATGCAGCAAAGTTTTTTGCCCCCCAGTTCATATGTCGACCTCGTTTAATTTAAATAGCCATTGATAACCTTTATTCTTTTTGCCAAAGACAATGCTACGTGCAGAAAATATAACCCAATATATGAGAACACACATAGATAAATAAATTATTTAAGAAGAGATCGACACCGATGAGGCTTACAAAGAAAGTCTTCTCCACGGAAAGCACTTGCTAAGAACATTCCTTGAAAAGTCGACTACTAGTAGAAATGACATAAAGTTAGGATGGAAATCTCTGACTTCTGCTTAGAATCACGTCAAGTTACCTAAGAATCTAACTTTCACGGCTCCGTTAAGATTCTCTTCTTTTTTTGTAGCTTTTCATTCTTTTTCCTTAAATTTTACGGCTCATATGATTTAACACTTATACCGGACACACTGCAAAGCTTTTGAAACATAAAGTCTTGATATGAAGATTTGCGTGTGATTTTTTCATAAAGCTTATTTATTTTAAGTTAATAAAAAGTGGGTTCATCATATAACAAACATATTCCTTAAAAAAATTTATTTATTTACAAAACAACTTCTTAATTGGACCCACTTTAGAAGCCAGAAAGGCATATGCCTGGCTGCACTGCAGGAGGCAAAGAGACTTGTAGTCACAAAACTTCTTAATTGGACCAAGCTGCAGTACAGCCAGGCATATGCCTTTCTGGCTTCTCATGGTGAATATTTCACCTAGGGACATCACTGGACAAATTACTCAATAGATCTAATACATCAGTCTTGCCAGCGTGACAGTGCCATTAGATTGAGTTTCTGACGGTGCTATGTTGACCACAATTTTTAATACTGTAAATTCACTTGAGATATATCATTTTTAATAGTCCCTTGAATTCAGTTTAGTATGTATACATTATGATTTTTTTTCCCCAAAACCAGTGCTTACCATTTGTAGTAGATTTTAGTCTTTCAAAGACGAGAGGAGAGGACAGAAAATGGTTTACGGAGCCCGGCACACTAGTTTCGAAAATGGCTAACCTTAAGAACTGCAAGATCAAGTTATAAGCCACTCAAGCCATGCATGCGTATATGATGCGGGGCTCACAATTCACATCTACCTATCATATACTTGTGCACAATTGGCTTTTTTACTTTATTTTAGCAAATTTTGGTCCTTAAATTCCATATATATAGTCATAGGGTAGAGGGTCAACCTAATTAATTTAGTTGGAGCACTATCGAGTATCCACACCAAACGAACGAAAGATACTTCTGTTTGCTTTAATATTTTAATGAGCAAAGGGTGAGACGATCACCGCAAATATTCTTTATGGGCATATTACCATAAGGGTTCTTTTAGCACTTGCTTTAGAATGTTCTGTTTAAGCAATGGTCGCTCAATCTACTTGAAATTAAAAGGTCGTTTTAGGCCGACGAGCCCATTATTGCAACCTTGTAGGTGTACTAGATGTTAGGAGATCTCTTCGCACGATGTAGCAAACGTTCAAGGCACAAGTAGGCAAAAGGTTCACTGATGACATAGCTCAAATTTATGATATCATGAAAGACGATATACCATTTTGCAATTAGATCACCATACCAGGTGAAAAAAATATTACTGACTACTTTACCGAAAAGTCGAATAAGGAACAAAGCTCTACATATTAGATGGATTGCAGCCCATTCCTTTTCTCTTTTATCATGAAATAACGTCTAATTCTCATAAGTCAAATGACACGTGAATTGAAGTCAAGACTGTTTGCACAATCGGGATACTAGCTTCACTCGGTGATATGCGAGGCTAATTTATGTCGTGCCCTTAACTCTCGCAGAGCTCTTTCACTGATTATGAAAGACTTAGTATTTCCCTTGACACTCTCATGTACTTACGATAACCCTGTCCAACACTGATTAAATTCACTAACTTGCGACATGACAAAAAACAATCGCATCCCCTGTTTCCTAGGCGGCGTATCAGATCTCTGTCTCGAATTAAGATTCGGAGGATAAAGCAAATCAAAGGGTCCGCTAGCGACATTGCTAACTGGGGGTCGGACTCTGCTGTCTTGTCGGCTTCCACCACATGCTCTCGTTTTCCTTACGAAAGAAGGGAAGAAGACACATCGTGGCATGCTCCTCTTATTCATCAGCATCTTAACATATATCCCATCATTCTTTAAAATTCTGCTGTACGGACTTCACATGCTTCAAAGATCGTGTCCATGCTCAGCCGTTTTCGAAAAGAAGAAAAGGGAATCAAGCTCCAAAGTTCACTTAAAATCCACTGGAAAAGCACTAGAATGTGGTCAAATCCAACATGAAAATCCTTCGAAAAAAGCAAAATGACTATGCATATGCCCAGCTCCATCGCGCCAAGAAATTTCTTTACTTCTCCCCCACTCTTCTCCCAACCATTATCCCTTCCTCGCGAAGTCATCGCTCTTTCGTCAGCTGATTTGTCTTGAAGCTCGTGTTTTGTTTTCGGTCGAATCTTGAAGCTCGTGTCGGCTTCATGATACTACGCGCACTACTACGCAGGGTTCCGAATATGCTGCGCATTGAAAAGAAGAATTCAAGGCTTCTTTTTAATTCATTGTTTTGTCAAATTTCTCTTGGGGGGTAAAAGTAAAACGGCGTCCCACAAGTTCTGCCAATGTGGCGCCAGCGGGAGCGCCCAAAAGGGGTCATTTTCCGGGTTTGTCTGAAAGTAGATTTTTCCTTTTTTCTGAATTTATTTTTTCATTTTAAAAAGAATGAATTCACCCGGCAAAAAAGATAGAAATATTTTATCCCAAACGGGTGTCTTGTTATTGTTGTTGTTGTTGTTATTATTGTTAATGATAATATTAGCATTTCACATTTTCTTGACATTTTTTTCTTAGTTTCCATCTAAATTAAAAGGTGATGTTGTGGGAACTGGACAAGCTGGTTCATAAGGTTCCAAGCAACACTCTCTGTGGTTAATAATGGCCCGTCACTCATGCAAAGAGTGACAGACTGTCATGTGGGCATTTTCTTTCCCATTTTGAACTAAATCCGAATTATCAGATTTTATAGGACATACATGTAATTTCACTTGGGATATATCATTTTTAAAAGTCCCGTGAATTCAGTTTAGTACGTATACATTATGACTTTTTTTCCCAAAACCAATGCTTAGTATTTGTAGTAAATTTTAGTCCTTCAAAGATGAGAGAGTACAAAAATGTAAATAGAATTACTAGCAGAATTTCAATCGAGCATACGAGATGGTGAAGAGTTTACAGAGCCAGGCACACTAGTTTCAAAAATGGCTAACCTCAAGAACTGCAAGATCAAGTTGTAAGCCACTCAAGCCACGCATGCGTAATTGATGTGGGTCTCACAATTCACATCAACCTATATCATGTATTTGTGCACATCACGGGAGATTCCCCCTTCAGCAATGGTTTTCTTTTTCACTTTCTTTTGGCAAAGTTTAGTCTTTAATTCCAATTATACAGTCATAGGGTAGAGAGTCAACCTAATTGATTAAGTTGGCGCACTATCAATTATCCACACCAACCTAACGAAAGATACTTTGTTTGCTTTATTATTTTAATGACCAAAAGTGTGAGACGATCACCACAACTACTCTTTACGGGCATTACCAGAAAGGTTCTTTTAACACTTGCTTTGGAATGTTCTGTTTGAGTAGTGATTGCTCAGTCTACCCAAAATTAGAAGGTCGTTTGAGGCTGATGAGTCCATTATTACAACCTTATCGGTGTACTAGATGTTAGGAGATTTCTTAACACGATGTAGCAAATGTTCAAGGCACAAGCTAACTAGAGGTTCACTGACGACATGGCTCAAACTTATGATATCTTAAAAGATAATGTCCTATTTTGCAATTTGATCACCGCACTGGAGGTGAAAAATATTACCAACTGCTTTACTGATGAGCCGAAAAGGGAACAAAGCTCCACAAAATAGTTGGATCACAGCCCATTCCTTTTCTCTCGCGTCTGATACTCACAAGTCAGATAAGATGCAAACTGAAGTCAAAACGGGTAGCACAATCGGGATATCATCTGCACTCGGTGACATGCGAGGCTAATCTATGTTGGGCTCTTAACTCACGTGCCGCCTCTTTCACTGAGTACAAACTCGACACTCCCATGTACTTCTGCTAACCCCATCCAACACAGCTTTAATTCAATAACTTTCGACATGGAATGCCAAAAAAAAAAAAAAATCGCAATCCTATATTTCCTAGACGGCGTGTCAGATCTTTGTCTTGAATTAAGATTCAGAGGACAACGTCAATCGAGGGTCCATTGGCGACCTCGCTAACTGTGGTCGAACTCTATCGTCTTGTCGGCTTCCCCCCATATGTTCTCGTTTTCCTTATCTCGTAAGGAACACGTTCCTTTCATCGGTTCCCCAAGATATCCATCGTTTGTTCAAAATTTCTGCTGTTCCAACTTCACATGCTTCAAAGATCGTGTGGATACCAGCCATTTTCGAAAGGGTATCGAACTCCAAAGTCCACTTTAACCAACTGACAAATGCTGTAAAATAAGGGGTCTAATCCAACATGAAAATCCTTCAAAAGCAAAATGATTCTGCGCATGCCCAGCTCATCGCGCCAAAGAAATTTCTTTTCTTCTCCCCCACTCTTCCCCCGAACCTTATCACTTCCCCCCGACGTCATCACCCCCTTCGTCAGCAGATTTGCGCTGAAGCTCGTGTCGGCTTCCTGATATTACGCGCACTGAAAAGAATAATTCAAGACTCCCTTCTTTATTCATTGCTTTTCCATCTTTTCTTGGCGGGTTAAACGTCTTCCACGAGTCCTGTCGACATGGCGCCGGTGGGATCGCGTTGTTTCTGGGTATGTCTGGAAGTAGATTTTTTTTATAATATATATCAAAAGTCCAAGTAACAAATTAAAAGTTCGGAATCATATGAAACGTTAGGTTAAAGTTCATAAATTACGTTGAATAAATTAAAAATTTAAGAATTAAATTGCACGTCGAGCTAAAATTTAAAGATTATTTGTGTCATTACTCCGAAAAAAGAAAAAAGGGAAGAAATCTATTTCATTTATCAACTTGAATTTCAGACGAGAGAGGTAATAAGCAGATGTTGTGGAGCAACGTTAGCTGCTGCAAAGACTAAAACCCACCTTTCAAAGAAACAAAAAATTACGGAAATTGCACATTTTATAGTTGAAAACTTCTGTTTCGGCGGTTTTCCGACTGACGTGGAACCTTCTCTCTCTTTTCCGTTCGTATCTGGCACAAAATAAAAGATTTCTGTGTTGTCGCCATCTCCAGAACTAACCAACTTCAACAACTAGTCAAGAACGACACCGCCAACCTCTGCCCAGAGCAAGGGAAACGACACCGACTCTGTATGTGTGTGTGTGTGTGTGTGTGTGTGTGTTGTCTTCTGCTAGTTAAGCTCGAGAGCACCCACTTCTTTCCTTTCCTCGTTCACGGATGCATAAACCCAGGACTATTTCGTTGCCATAGCAGAAATTCAGGTTCAGAGATACCGATTTTGTGGAGGAAGACGATAATTTTAACTACCACGACCCAGTTCTCTGCTTTATTCCCCCACCCAAGACCGCCGTTCTTCTCTGTCTGTTTCTGCATGCTCTGTTTCAGCATGCTAACTAGACCCACAAATGTTGGCAGAAGCGGAGGGGGGTGAATTCAAAAGAGAAAAGGAAAATTGAAAGTCACCATAATTACCCAGAAAGTGCGGAAAGCTGATCAAAACTGGAATTGTGGGACGCGAGTGGGAGACCTGGAAATGAAACCGAGCTGGTAGACGAAATCCGTCACCCCCGGAAATAGGAAAAAAAAAAAGCCGAGGCGATTCACAAGAGAAGTAAAAGGACAAAAGGTAGAGCAGCGATTTTGATTCAAGTAATGCGGTCATTCACTGACAGCAAATTCTACACGCAGCAGCAGCAGCAACAACAAGAAGTTCAGAAAATGAAAAATGAAAAAGCGTATAGAATCGCAACCAGGCGACCACTAATTTGGCAGGTGAACGATCCTCTTGGCTGGTGTCGGAACCACCATCTTCATCTTCTTCTTCTTGTTCTTCTGGGTCTGAAACGCCGGAGGAGGAGATGAGAAGCAAGCAGCAATAAGACCACTCACGACGCGATCCCACATCATCCTCTTCACCGATCTCTTCCTCGGCGGGATCACTCCTCCGGATTTCCTGAGCTTCTCGAACTCGGGCTCTGCAAATTCCTTCGCCTTTTCTTCCATCTCCTCCTCTGCTTCACTTCCGGGGTTGCCCGTTTCGAATGTCGCGGCGGGTGAAGCTGATCTCTCCAATTCCGATCACTTTCCGCCCCCCCAACAAATACGGTGGTTGAAGCTCGGCGAAGCCTAGCCTTCCCCGCACTTTTTATATACGCAGGGAGGGCAAATTGGGAAGAGAACGTGCTTCTGCTGATTTTTCCTCTCTCTTTTTCCCTTACACAACAAGACAGAAGAAGCATTCTCACTCTGAAACTGTATAGATGTCGGACCTACCAAAGACCCGCTTACCACGTCTTTAACATCTTCGACCTCGTTCAAATGTTTCCATGGGGTCCCTTCTTTACTCATTTGCTCATCGTTTATACGCTTTTTGCTTTTGCCATGGCATGCACGGTGAATTATTTGACACCGCCCCCACATCAGATTCGTCTGCTTCCGCTCCACTTTCTTTTCCGATTAATAAAAAATGTGAGGAGGGACGATGTTCTCCTCTGGAGTCGTTTTCTTGGGCGCTGTCACAAGAGTTTCGGTCCTGCCACGAATTTTCACTTTGTGCGGTAACTACTCTACACCGCCCGTGATTTGAAAGCCTGAGGTTGGCAAGCCCGTCATCGCCTGTCGCGGACCGGAGGTTTTCAAGGCGCAATAGGCCAGGGAGGTGGCCACGATGATCAACATACCTTGAAATTTCTAGGGTTCTAGGGTTTTTGGGTACTCTATCGACATACTTCGGCCTTTTTAGCTTGAAGCACTTGAAATTTTCATAATGTGAATATTAACACGTAAATCGTTATGTTATTTTTTCGTATATTATAAGAATTTAACAGCACTCTAAGTTTTGATGCGAAAGTAGAACGCTGCTTGCCTTATACATACTTCCCTAGCTCACTGTCAATTTGGCTCATTTCAACGGATTTTGAGACGGACAATCTAACCTAGTTCGTTTATGTGATCTGGATTTTATTAACAAGCGCTCCAAGAACAATCTGTGTTGAGATTCATAAGATCACTTGCCCCCTGCTGAATATTAAATATTCGTATGGGAATGGGCTCTGTGTCATATTATATGTTTCTCATGAAAATTTTGACTTTGCAACCCCCCTAGTAGATCATTGCTTTATGCTTTATGTTAACAGAACAGAGATATCACATTACGTGTGATGTTACATAGGGCCCCAACTTTATATCCTCGCTTTGGTATTTTTTGTCTTCTTTATTATCGGAAAGTTGGGTCATGTTTGTCACTCCACCCGGATAGAGCCTCGAGGCAAAGCAAGAGGACACGCCGGTCTTGGAGTCCAAATTCGAAGGTGGGGTAGCTTCCATGAAATTGAAATCCAATCTCCACATCGGAAGTTTCTTGCCAAAGAAGAGGGGTTCGTAATGGACCGTATTGGTTTTGAGTGCCGATGCTACACGAATTTTTTAATGCTAGGAAGAGGCTCCACACCCGAGGGAGCAGTAGGAGTTCCCCAAAAACAAACTAGCCTTTCCCTCCTTGTTGGGGTCACGTGGAATTCCTGAAACCAAAATCGATGAAGATTTTCTTTGGGGAGGTTGCCAACTATAACATTTGTCAATTACTTTCTAGGGTCGACCTATAACAACCGCAAAACCCGAGATTTCACAGGATCGTCGATATTAAACTCCGATGGCATATGGTGTGTGTATATAACACGAGTTCATTTTGCTCCATCAACGAGGCAGTGGCTTCGCAGTTGGGCTTCAATAGTTCGACGTTCTAAGTATCACTCGGGATAGGACTGCCCTTCTATGTTGGGTTGCCATGATCGGTTTGAGGATCCGTGCAAATCGGATGTACTTTCAATTTACCTTAAGTGGCGATGCAATCAAATCTAATCATCGCTAGTATGTTGAGAAAATCATAGCTGACGATATGACATGTCAATCCGCAATGTCTATTTATTGATAAAGTAGCTTATGTTAACGTTTGGCGGAGTTTCTGATGGCATGAAAACAATGCGCCAGGGGTCCTACCTTGGTGCTGTCTACATCAACGTCTAGATTTGGCTAGCTCCTCGTCATCATGGAGACTCTTCTGTCATTTCCAGGAATTTCCTTAGGAAAAAAAGCTTTTCAATGGACCGGGTCGAAGAGAATATCATAGAAAATTGTCAAAGAAAGTAAGTTTAGCAAGTGGCTAACAGCTAAGAGTGTGTGTATCATAAGGAGAATCTATTCTAGATCATCCACTGAATGAAGCCAAATTAAAGCTCCTTAACCCCATTTTAGGTGAGTCAATGATATTTTGTTACTCTTGGGGCTACTCTTGAAAGGGTGCTGTAGTTGGATTCCGAATTGGGTTAAGTTCTTCTAAATTACTCGAATATATCTCACTTAATTCTTAGAAATTATGAAGGGTCATCATGAGATGAACCAATTAATTCATTTTCCATAGCGGAATACCGGATTAAATTTTTAGCCCAAACGAAAGGTATCTATTCCCGAAGAAATTAGAGTTGGTGCTAATTCAATCGATGTATGTAATGAAAAATTCATACATTAATCCTAGATTCACTGAATGAGATATAGTTAGACAGCCTCAGATCCAGAGTCATTTTTGCTGCACGGTCTGTCTTTTTTGGGTAATGGCAACAAAAGAACACGCTTCATGATGGGCTTCATCGTTTTGGGATCCGAAAGCTTTCCATGGTTGCCATCCTTAAGTTTTCTTTAATTGGGTCGTGGAAAGGTTGCTTCTCTTTCTTCTCACCTCACCCTCTCTTTCCCCTTTCCGCCATAGAAAAAACAAAGAAGAAGAAGAAGAAGAGACAAGTACGATCCGATGGAACTACTTCCAGGCTACAGAATATGTCATGTTCTACTTATATCTACAAGAAAGTACGTACTTGTCGTTATTCCTTAAGTTCTTTCAAACGGGGAGGAATCAAAAAAAATTCTGACGATTCAACTCTCTCTCTCTCTCTCTCTCTCTCTCCTCTCTCTCGGATCGAAGGCAGCCTGCAGATGAACAAAATCACTCAGCGAAAGCAAGCCCCATTCCGACGAAAAAAAAGAAAGAAAAAGGAGCAAAGCCCCAAGGAATACGGATGTCATAATGGTGCATAGAGCATGTACACAGTTCTCTTGAGCTAACTGAGAATACCCATTTTAGCAACAAGAAAAAAAAAAAAAACTGAGAATACCCATTTTCAAGCGCCAATCTGATGTGGAAAAGAAGGAAAACAAAGTAGATGGTCCGCTCTGCCCTGCTTATGACAGTATCGTGATAAATCGACTCCCGGAGGAGAATTTCTCACGAAGTAAACATCCTCGGACCCAGACATTGAAAATCGAAATCATTCATTTTCACAATCATTTGGTGAGAAATTCTTCTCCAGGACTGAGTATTGGTCACAATCCCCAAATTTCACAGACACAGGGCGAGAGAGAGAGAGAGAGAGAGAGTGCGTGTGTTAACAGAAACAGTCTTTAGTTTCATCAGCATCACTAATGCTTTCCGGGCAAAGGAGCGACCTCTGCAGCTCCCACGGTCATCTTCTTGGCTCCAACTGATTCGGAGCAAGCGGCGGAGGAGCGAAAGCAAGGACCCAAGGCAACACAAACCCAATTCACAAAGTGGTCCCACATCATTCTCTTCACCAGCCTCCTCTTCGCCGGAATCACCCCTCCTCTCTTGGCTCCGGAAAGCGCCACTGTTCCATCCACCGCCGTCCACGTCATCGCCTCCTCCGCGATGCACAGCACCTTCCCTCTAGTGTTGCGCCGACCTTGGCTCTCCTCCATCGCTCTCAATCACAGTCAATCCTCGGGGATCAATCTTTTTCTTATCTTGAGAAAATGCGAGTGCCCTTTAACTCTCCCCCTCTCTCCGTCTCCGCTCTTCGGCCTAGTTATATAAAGAGAGAGAGCAGGAAGTCTGCACAGGGGAGAAAATATTGGGTACCCAAGTGATTCCACGTCAACAAAATACATGTTCACTCATCGTGCCACAAGTGTCCCTTGCGGGGCCCCCCTATCAAATCTCTATCAATCTCCGTTTGTCTCTCTCCTCTCTCCTCTGTTTCTCATCTTCTTCATCGTTTCTTCGCAGCTCTGCTCGCTTTCTGCTCTCTCTTTTTCATTTCTTTCGCTTTGGCCTGTGGCCGGTACACGGCCATGGCGGTGTACCGGCCACAGGCGAGGGTCGGTTTCCCCGATTCGGTGAGGGGGGCTGCTCGTCTGGGATTTCAATGGTGGCTACTTCTGCCGCCTTTTTGGTTTGTCCGCTGAATGAAACGCGAGTTTTACACGGAGAGACCGTTGAAGATGGAACGGGAGGGGGCACAAAACAAAAGGAGGCCTTCTTCATAACATCCCCCACCCAACCCCACAGCAAAATAAGGAAGATGGATTTGGTACTTCGGTGCTGATTTCGATGATCCTGGTTCGATTGTCGAGTTCTCGGTGCTGCTTACCCACCTCTCGCTTGGGCGTGGTCCAAGGGTTTGATTCATCGCGCGGGCTCGGCTTGATGTTAGGGTTACGGGTCGTTGCAGTTGAATTCCTTTCTGCTGCTGAAGCTGTGATGAAGATGTAGGGACCTCACGATTGACATGTAAAAGCGGACTTTTTCCCATCATTCTCGTTTTCTCAGACATCTTTTCTTCCTCTTTTGCTGCTTCGGTTATGAAGCTTGAATGCTATATATCAATGGATGAGAAAATGTAGATTGAAGAATGTGTTCTGCGAATCCGCGTGTGGTAAAAATGGTCGCCTCGCGAAAATTCGAAGTGGGAGAGAGAGTCGCAGAAAGAGAGAGAACTGGAGAACGAAAGGGACAAAAAGCGGTAAAGAAGACGAGAAGCAGAGGAGAGAGAGAGAGACAGACAGATGGAGATGGATTGAGATTTGACAGTGGGGCTCGCAAGCGACACGCGTCGCATCATGATTTGACTTGTGTTTTGCTGACGTGAGATCACTTAGATACCCCCCAGTATTTTCTTGGGACGAAGAGGGTTTCTCCGATGGAGACTGACGGCGATCCGTAGTCGCTTTTCTTGGGGCCCCACTCCGGCGTGGACGCGCCACGTGGCGGTGGGGGACCACCTGATTGGTTTTTGGAATCTTTTGGTGGGACCAAATTCAGCGTGTAGAGGGGGAGCAAAAAGATCTTTCGGTTGGAGATTTTGCCCCGATAAAATATTAGCTTTTAAAGCGGCGATGTAATGCGATACTAAATAATAATAATAATAATAAAAGGTTTTACAGGGAAGTATAAATATCTCATTTTTCTCAAATAGGACGTGTTTCGAACAATTTTGAGGCTACGATTGCCGTCGTATCCCTTACCGGATTCGTGAAAAGGTAAGCAATGTGCACCCTATAGCTATGCGTACAGTGATAAGAATACCGGGGGGGTGCTATCGAGCCTTTGTGGAATCGACGGAAGTTCAACTTAATTTAACCGATTTACTCGATCATCTAGAGTTTTGATACGTTACTCGCTTGTTGAGCTTAATTTTTTTAGCTTTGCTCAAATAAAGTTTCTCTACTTGACTTAAACTCCTTGAGACGCGAATCATTGACAGCCAAGTGATTATTTATATGCAAGCATGTCCACAAGAGCAAGAACACTCAATTTCAAGTGATTATTTATATGCCTACAATAAGTCCTTGTTTTTTTGTTTGGGGGGGTCGGACAATAAGTCCTTGTTTGGTCGACACAATTTGGTTGAACTTTGGGAATGGTCCCGACGTTAGGGAAAATTCCAAGAAATGTGGTCAGGGGAAAAGAGGAAACCTTGAAAGGAACAAGCACGGCACACAAGCACTTTCGCGCCGTCGTTGTCTCGAAGATGTGGCACCCAACTGATTAGTCACTCCAAAATCCGAGAATCGAAGAAGAAGCTCTGCGTCACAACTTATGTTCATTCTCAAGAAATTTCCATCCACCGAGCCGACCTATCAATCACTCTTTAAGACCTTTGACAGTGCCAATGAAGTTCCAAAATATGTGTATCCCATGAAACGAATTGATGGGAGCATGAGTGCTGTTCGGTACTCATTATTCAGATTCAGCATCTGATACACGGATCAAGTATGGATAAGTTAAGCACCTGGTTAATTTCCTCGTGGGATAATGATCTTCCTTACTGTGTTTTATGTAGTTTTGACTTATGCGATCTTAGTCTATCTCTTGATTTTCTTTTTTTAATAAATTGGTAGAGCACAGACGTAGACATCCGGCTACGTGTAGACTTATGGATTGCCCTATTATGAATTGGATAAGTCTGCACATTTTGGCATGTGCAAGTAGACGTGACATAAAAGAGTTTACAAGTAGTTGATGAGATTCAAATGGAGGCCTCCTTCTAAGCTGCTTCCAACGCCCCAACTGACTACGCCAACTTTAAAGGGTTATGGATCTATGTGGGTGGGTGAATGCGAGCGTGAGTGTACGTGTTTGGCTCGATTACGGGGGCTCGTCGATTATGACCGACCCGGTTGATGCTAGCCTAGTGGTCGTTGAAGGAGGTGAGCCCTAGGAGGAGCTAGATCTAGCTCCTTCAAGGGCTTGCCAAATTTGGCTCCATCTGCTTTATTGGAAGAAGCCAATTGCAAACAGAGAAAGCTTGAGGATCGGGGTCCTCGCGCACGAGAGAGAGAGAGAGAGAGAGAGAGAGAGAGAGAGAGAGAGAGTGTGTGTGTGTGTGTGTGTGTGTGTTAAGGGTTAGGGGGTCGCGCGCGAGACAAAGAGAATGGCAGTTGGAGAGCCATGACAGAGAGTCGTAATCAAGAGTTGTCGGCATCAAAAGCAGTGACAACGGCAAGGAAGGGCTGGAGTTGGGCGGCTGAGGGTGAGGGAGGGGGTATCAACGTTTTTCATTTTCTAGTTAAGCTCACTCATAATTTATCTATGGGAGTGTTAATGCGCCTCACTTGTCTCGACACCAATGTCAAAACTCTCTTTTTTGAAAAATTGAGCAAAAATACAAATTGGGAAGCTTCCAAGCTAGTTCCCGACTCAAGGGAAAGTGAAAAACTATGTGGAGGGCATTCAATCATTTGACCACTTTTCTATGCTTTTGTCTTGTCGAATATATATATGTACCTTCATTGGGTCATGTAATGAAGAAAGATATGTTTTGGTCCAAGAATGGAGAGACTATTGTTCTGCACTCTATTTCCAACTACCACTCCGTGGGTTTGTGAGACCACGCCTTTGCCGTTTTCGGTTTAAACCATGCTGAGACTGTTAGGACATGGCCCTGTAAGACTCCTCTCTCATTTGGGTAGGGCCTTCACATGCCATTACCATGTTAAAAACCTACCAAGTTGAGAAATTGACCACAAGGAGAGGGGATTCTCTGATTCGAGTCAAGACTCTAATTAAATAGAACCGCGAACAACACACAAAAGTACATACCATTAAGGTCTGCAAGAAGATTAAAGAGTAGCCAGCGATTTTTTTTGTGGCGAGATTTCAAGGATCTGCATTTTCAGATATGATAAACATCATTAGATATTTGAAACCTTTTGCCAAAGCATATGAAGCAACATTTTCCGCCGTATGGTTCACCTGTCGACCTCATTAAATTTAGTGAAGAAGAACGTTCATTTCTTTAGCAGAAGACATTGATTCATGTCGAAGAATTTAACCTAATATACAAGAATACACATTTGTTTTATTTATCCTGGCTGTGTTGTTTAATGTTCATGGGGCATCTAACAAGGCGTGCGCCCCAGAATTTGGCGCGTATTTATATTGTATAACTATCCTCGATTTGAGTAGTTTATTATAAACACTGTCGGGAGAAAACTTTCTCCATGAACGACCACTGTCACCTTTGATGCGTTGGCAGGAGTGATACGTTATAATAAGACACGATTCGACGAGGAGGAGGCTTACGTACGAAGTTTTCTCTCTACGGACAGCATTTTCCTGAGAACAATCCTTAAAAAGTCAGACTACTAGTATAATGGGAATCTTTGAATAGTGCTTGAATCATGTCAAGTTCCCGAGAATCTGAATTATTGCGGCTCGCGAATGTTCTAATGCTTTTTTAGCTTTTCCTTCTTTCTTCCTCGCATTTGACGGCTCATGTAATTTAACTCTATCACCGAACGCACTGTAAAGCTTTTCAAACATCAAGCGTTAATGTGTAAATTTGGGTGTGATTTCATCATGATACCTTTTGGTCTGAAGTTTAAAAAGTGGGTTCATCGTATAACAACAATATTTCATAAGGAAATGGCAGGAGGCATAAGCCTATGAGACTCTGTAGTCACGAAACTATTTCTTAAGTAGACCAAGCTGCAGTCCAGCCAGGCATGCCTTTCTGGCTTTTAATGGTGAATTTAGCACCTAGTTACGTCATTGCATAAATTATCAACGGAATTTAATGTCTGTACAAAGTTGAATCTGGACCGCCAGATTTAGTGAGACCCACGTATGAATCCACAATTTCAATAGTCAACAATTTTAGTTTAGTATGATAGCCAACCTTAGGAATCGTAGAATCAAGTTATATGATACTTAATTCGATGTGAGACTTACAATATATGTCAACTTATCATACACTTGTGCACATCTCGGGAGCTTTCTCTTACATCGATGGACTTTTTACTTTCTTTTAGCACATTTTGGTCCTTCATTTTCTTACATATAGTCATGGGGTAAAGATTCGATATAATTAATTTAGTTGGAGCACTATCGGGTATCCTCACCAAATGAATGAAAAATATTTCTGCTTATTTTGAAATTTTAATGAGCAAAGGGTGGGGAGGAATAGATGTATTAGATGCGGTAGATCTCTTTCTATGATGTAGTAAATGTTCAAGGCATAAGCTGGCTAAAAGTTCGCTGGTAATGGTGTACCATTTTATGATTGGATCACGCCCTCGATGGTGAAAAATATTATCGACTACCTTAATGCAACATCGATAATGGTTCGTTCGGAAAAAAAGTTGCAGAAAATAGATGGATCACTGCCCATTCCTTTTCTCTTTTCTTATGAAATGCTTAATAATATCATAAATCCGATAAAACGCAAGCTAAAATCTGAATTGGTTTGAATCCACTCGATGATGTGCGAGGCGAATCTGGACGGAGACCTTTCCTTGCGACAATCTCGTGTACTGACAACAAATTCGTCTTGAACAGATTTCGTTCAACAATTCGTGACGTGGACTGATGAAAGTTACATGGCAATTTTTTTTTTTTTGGTAAACATAAGGTACAATCTAAGTGAATTGAAGTTTAAAGTTTACAATCCCAACTTTATGACTAAACAAAACATGAGATAATTCTCTAATCTTGCAAGTAGGACGCAATATCCAATCGCATTTTCCTAGACTTCGTACTAGATCTTTGTCTTGATTAGATTGAAACGATAATGCCAATCAATGGTCCCGCTCGCGACCTTACTGCTATGGTTGGACTCTGCCGTCGGTTTCAAGCGTATATTCTCCTTTGCCCTTATTGAAAAGAAAGAAGCCATCATGACATGCTCCTGTCATTGGTTTCTTAAAGTGTCATCCTTCTTAATCCTTGAATCAACTTCGCATGTTCCAAAGATCGTGTAGATACTTGCCGTTCCAACAAGGTTAAGAAAAACATCGAGGATCAAACTCAAAAGGTCCGCTTATTCCATTACTAAACTAATAGACAATATTGTAAAAAAGGCCAAAGAGATAAGACCAACTTCTGTATTCCATGACCAGGATTCATGATTTTCTGTGCTCAGTCAGATATTGGAAGCGGGACAACTTCCATTTTTGTCTCCGTCTCCTTTGATTCCACCATCGCCTTGTTCAGATTCGGAGTCGACGAAGAGGAACGCCGACCATCGCGCTTTGTGAGCCACAGCCAAGAAGAAGCGACGCAATTTGCCAAGTACTCGACCAACATTCTCTCCACTAATCTTCTCTTTCGCGGGACCACACTCCACTACTTGATCCCAAAGCTCATTCCTCTCGATATTTCCAGTTGGGCGGACATAGCATCGGCGCTCATTCTCGCGGTGTCGTGGCTCGGCTTCGTCTCGACAGCTTTGCCGGAGCCTGTAACGCAAGGCACTTCTTGATGTGTGGATAAGAACGTGTCGAATTACTCATCCAAATTGCTTGGACGGTCACGCGAATTTGGGACACACTTGATGGAACTCAAAGAGACCCATCAACTTAATTTATAGCACGAAAAGGGTTTCGCTTTAGCTGTTTACAATGCAATTACGCAGTCATGACGGATTGGAAGAGGCGTCGAGGAAGCATCGTGACGTGCAGCAATGGCCTGCTTATTGTCTTGAAGCAACAAGACCTATCGATAATTTTAAAGGGGACCAGATTCCAGATTTGTCAATGCCCCCTCCTTGTTCGAGAAAGAAGGATAATTGGACCACAAATATCTGAACCCAACGCAACAAGATTTGTCTTCTCTCATTTGGAATTTAAGAAAGCAAGCATGATTGGGAGGTGCGCTCTGATAAGTTGCTTCTGGTCAGTAGTAGATGCTGATCCATATCTAACCTCAAGGACCCATTAGGACCGGGCTTGGCTATAACTGGCTATTTGAGCAACTCCGTGCCACTTAATGATTCGGTGGGACAAGGAGAAAAGAAAAATGATTAAGCAACTGTCATTAATTTACTATAAGATTAACCGACTGTTCTCAACTGCAAAAAAAATGAGAAAACAAATGATTAGTATTTATTATGGGGTGGGTTTACTTTTTCAATAATTTCTGCTCTTAACATACTGCTACCCTTACAAGAATCTTTTTAGCCGACTCTTCAGATCTGGTAGCACCGGCCATGGACGAGTAAGGGCGACGGACGGAGGGGTGTTCGGCTCGGAAGCATAGCAGCGTAGGCGGATCCGGTGGAGGAGGTTGGGGAGTTTTGGATTTGGTGACCGGATCTGGACTTTGATGCTTGTAGTTGTTACCGTGGAGCATCGAAGGCGAGCGACGGAGGCGAAAACGCAGCAGTGTAGGTGGACGAGCAAAGCTCTCAGCCATGGGCGAGGCTAGGTCGGGACGTGCAATAGTGGAGCCGATTGCGAGCAATGACGGAGGTGTAGCTTGGCACGACTGCAAGCGATGCCGAAGGACTCTGTTGCTTGTAGTCGTTGCCGTCGGTGGATGGACAAACTTCAGTCCTCATGGCTCGTTGCAGTATCGTTGCCGCCAGTGGATGAATGAACAAAGCTTTCGATCTCAAACCATGGGCGTGGTCAGATCTGGACAAGCAACAATGGAGCCGACCGGGAGCAATGACGGAGGTGTAGCTTAGGATGAGCGCAAGCGATGTCGGAGGGGATAGAGATGGTGGTTGGAGGGGTGGTGCTCTGTGATGGAGGAAAACCGATCGCGAGCGACGCCGGAAGGGGGTGAAGATGGTGGCCAAAGTGGTGGTGCTATGCAATGGAGGAAGAAGAAGATAAAAATCAAATTTTTATTTTTTTTATCCTCATGTGTCAACTCATTATTGGATATGAGTAAAAAATGCGCCTCATGTCATCGATTGACATTGCACTTTGCGACCATCGAATATTTTCTTGTATTATTAAAATATTCCTTCACTAATTTTTGTGGAGATAGAGGACACATGTCAACCAAGGACTTTGCTAGCATAAAAATATATGCCACGTCGGCTATTGACGTGGCGCTTTGCAACAACCGAATATTTTCTCCTTCTATTAAAGTATTCCTTTACTAATCTTTGTGAGAGCAGAGGCCTACTTGATCTCGCCTTTCGTTGCAAGTGGTTCCAGTTTTAGTCTTCTAAACTTTGATTTTTAAAAGCTAAAATTGGATTTAAAGCTAAATGCCCAAATTAGATTGGTAAAAGAAATAACCCTTTTTTTTTCGCAAACAAGCATCTCGAGTTGAGTTTAAGAAACAGTCTCTACTAGTAGTGAAACTTAGAATTTTCTAATAAATTCTATATATATTAAGGTGATTTAAAATGATGATGTAATTGTTAGTGATCTGCCCTAAAAATCAATCAAGGTTGATACTCTAATATTAGTTGTGAATTAGGTTGTGTCGAAAAATCGACATTCACTATACTTAGGTATTCATAATGTCTTGCTAGAGACCGCTTATGACTTATAGGTTAAAAAAGATTTTGAGCACATTATTAATGTTTAGTAAATCTACAGGGTTGCACATAAAAGTGAACTGAATTAATATTTTTTGTGCGCCAGGATCTACTTAAAATAAGAAGTAAATTTTAATTTATTCTCCTATTCAACTTATCTGCACAGTCGTGCACGTTATGAGATAACAATTAAATGTACAATTGAAGGTAGACTGTTTGGTAGGCCCAAATCGCCTGATCTACTTCTTTTAATTCCGCTGAATAATGAGACTGTATAAATATATAGAGAATCGTTCTCTGTCTAGGGTTTTTTTTCAACAGAGTATCAAAAATCAAAAGGTGTTAAAGAAAAGGAACTTCAAGATCTTTAGCTAGCACTTGGATCATTGGAGACTTCTGTTCGCGTGTGTAGATACCGGTAGAGACGCAACATTTGGAGCGCTAATCCAGACACAGTCAATTGTCAATTTACATTCGATTTGCAAAAGGTACGTATCGAACTTTTGTCTCGATTTTAATATACACATGGATCCTGTCTAGGGTTTTAGGGTTTCGGTTTACAAATATATTCCGCTACATTTTAATAACTGTGAAACCCTACGTCGAACCCTACAGTAATATGCTTGGAATGTTAGTTTGATTTTCTTATTTATTTTTAATATTGGTTAGAGTTGTTGGATACTCAAAAACTCCACTTGTATATTAATTTTAGGTGTTTAGACAATATTAAAAAACCAATTCTTCACTCTTTTCTTGGTTTGGGAATTTCAAAAAGCAAATTTAAGTATTTTTAGCCAGGAAGTTCATCGTTAAAAAGATAATAATTTCGCTTGCACAATCAATGAAATATTCATTTACTTGGGTTCTAACTTACGTCTCCTACGTACTAAAATCACACAACCTTCTCTAATCTGCATCGTTCCTAAATAGTGAATTTAAACAATATAAACTCTATTCGTTAATTTCATTGGCATTACTAACGATATCTATGGATATAAGCAAGATTAGTACCTTCTCCGAGTACTTTGTCCCTACAATTTATAGATTACGTGACCATCCATTGCATCCTCAAATCTCAATTATCTATTAATCATACTTAAATTAATACTAATATGATGTGTTAGAGATATCTATGCAATAATAAGTTTATTGTTATTTTTAAGTGAATTAAAATCAAATCATATACTGACTTCTATAATTAATATATATATATATACACATACACATATTCATTTTTTGTAAGTGCCAATATGGAAACCGACCTTTCTTTCATGTTCGGTTCAATCAACAGTTTAACCTTCGCAGCTTCTTCGCTCCTCTAATTGAAGCCGAACCACGCAGCTCTGCTTCACTGGGCTTTGCCTTAGCGGCGAAATCTTTGAGGACGAGGATGAAGCTGTCGTGGAACAAGAAGAAGAACGCGAGCGCCAAACGCTCTTTCGCCGCCATTTCCAAGTACCCAAATCTCCCTTTCGACGAACAAGACGACCCACCGGGCGAAGACCGGGAAGGCGCCAGCGTCTCGGGGAATCGAGAACGACCCGCGTCAAAAGCCCCAGCTTTGGACGACGACGGCCCGTCATCGTCCCCTGATCACCCTCAATTGGTCCGATCGTTTCAGTCTCAGGGCGACAAGCTCGCTGAGGTGAATCACGGTTCTTTTGCCCCTTTTGTCTTCTTGAAAATTCTGATGCTGTTCTGATGAAGACGAATTTAAGTGACATGTAAAATGGCTCACTGCTTACCCACGAATGTTTTAGCCTGTCCAATCTGTCTGATTTGACAGGTTCCCTACGGGGATTGTGCCGTTTTCGATGTGGGAGCTTGGAAAAAGATAATTGAAAAGCTAACCTTCATTTATTTGCAGGGGAAGTTTCTTCAAGGTCCTTGTTTTTTAGTTCTTTTGGAACTTTGCTTTCCAAAGAAAGTGAATTTTCTTAATAGTTTCTCAAATATGTTTTTGGTCCCTCTCTTCTTTCAGGTCCACTATGTCGTTGGTGGTGGTGGTGGTAGGGATGGAATGAAATGTCCACTGCATATGTAATTTGCAGAATTATGTTTCTAGCAGTGGAGCGGGTTGGGGTTGATTTGCTGAAGAGGGATTGGAATGAAATGATTGGTATATGGAATTCCATGAAACGATATGATCAGCAGTTACTTGATTAACGTTGATTTGCTTAATATTAAGGTTTTTTTTTCCAATTGGGTAGACATAATAGTAAAAGCCCATGGTCCCATTTTGGTAATCTGAGCCTGAAGATATTGGTCAATTTGTGCAACTTGTTTTGGGTGCTGTGATGCTCCTAATTGTGGACTCGGCAGCCTTCGAATTGGCTTTAAGAGTTTCCAACTTTGCTGTTGGCTGCTCCTGGCTAACATACTGTAACAATGTTTGGGGAACTCGTGTCATCATCACATAATCAGATTATGAAGTTAATAGGACTGCCTATATCTCTTGGTGGCAAGTGATTTTTTTGGCCCATTGGCAAGAGCAACTCTTGTGACATCCTGCTGATATCTACAACTGAAAATTTTGAATGGCTTGACTGCTGCTGGGTGTTTTCTCATCATTGTTGAGATTGTGATCATTCCCTAGTTTGTAGCCGTAATGAAGGGTTTTGATGTAGTTTACTTGTGTATGATTATTGGACTTCATTTTTATGTCTCATTCACTTTTGAAGGAGGGAAAATACCGGGAGGCACTAGGGAAGTGGGAGACTGCTCTTACCTTGATACCTGAGAATGCTGTTTTGCATGAGCAAAAGGCACAAGTCTTGCTTGAGATAGGCGATGCATGGGGTTCTCTGAAGGCAGCAATTAGTGCGTCCCAGATCCCAATTTTTTACTCTTTCTTCATATCTTTCATCAGATGACAGCAGCAGTGTCAACTAATTATATATACAGCGATTTTCTTCTCGAGTCTCTTTCTGTTCTTGATTATGTTCTCCATGTGTTAGTCAAACATTCTAAAATTTGCCAATATTGTCCACACGCATGTCCTTTTCCTTGACCATTGGTGTGGCAACATTAGTATTGCATGCTTAAAAGCTCTAACAAGCTTAGAAGTTCTTCAACCTCTGCTGATAAATATCTCAGCATACTTACAAATGTCCTTTCCCCCAGGAGCCACTGAATTGGATCCATCTTGGGCCGAGGTATGTCTGGAGTTAGTTATTTTCTCACATGTTGCATGTTTTGACTATGTCATAGCTTGTAGATCTTGGTGGAAGTCTTCTAGTATATAATATGTGTTGCCAAGTGCATTATCACACTACTTTTCCATTGTAAGCATATGTATTGTTTGCATGAATCCCCCCCATCAACATTTTTTCCTAAGGTGATGTCTGTACTTCTACCCCATTATGTTGCTTTCTGTTTTCTGTGTTGAGAATGTGAGTATATCATGTGGTCTCTCTTTTCTTCATGGCTTTTTCATTAAGCAGCAGATGTTATTAAAAATTATTCACTTCGATGTTCGTACGAGAGGTATTGATAAGTATTTATCAATATCAATGATCATAGCCAATTAACTTCATTATCTTTGAGGAGAGTAATTCCAGACAACTTTTCAGCTACCTCTTGAAAATGTTCCTTGGCTATAGGGAGTATCGCCAAGAGTAGCTGTTCAACCTTATTAGTTTCTAGTAAGTTATCTGCTTTTTAATATGAACAACAAGTGGATGGAATTGAATATACTAAGTTGCAGATGGAGAAGGTATCAAATTGAAGGATCTAATATCGAAGAACACAAGCCTAGAAGAGTGCAAAAACATGATTTTGCAAGTAGAGAATGATGCATGGGTGCTAGCTAAATGAAAAGAAGGAACTCCTTGTGATATTAGCTGGAATAGGTCTCTTTTTCTTGGTCACAATTGTCTTCTCATGTCCTTTACATGACTTCAGGGAGATTACTCCCTTAATTCATGGAGGCATGTGAATTTGCTATGTTTGTAGGTGATTATATTTTATCTAATATGTTAATTGTTGAACAGAACAAAGTTATTGTCATTTATGGCGTGTTTAGTTATTGTGTTCGCTTGATTCTGTTGTATATTCATTATTGTTAGCTTTCTTGTTGAAAGAAGTTTGTCGTACTGACAATTCAATAATTTTTTTCCGTGTGGAGCGTTGAATTTATGCAGGCATGGATCACCCTGGGTAGAGCACAGTTAAACTTCGGAGAGCCTGATAGTGCCATTGCTAGTTTCGATGGAGCATTCTCTTAAGGTCTGCTGCTGATCATTGTTGTTCTTCTAGCTTTAGTGTGCAAAGATACTAATGAATTAGCCTCCACATTGCAGCCGGATTGTGAAGAAGCTCAAGATGACAGGAGAACTGCACTACATCTTGTGAAGAAGCGAAAGCAGCTGCATTTACCGGGCGTGAGCACAACAAAAAACCGTTTTGTGGTTGGAGATAAAGGGAAAAGGTGCCAAAAAAGTCCTAAATTTTTTGCATTAATACCAATTTAGTCTTAAACTTTTTTTTGGTACTAATTCAGTCTTAAACCTTTTGCATTTGTGCCAATTTAGTCCTAAACCTCTTTTTGGTGCCAATTAAGTCCTAGACCTTTTAAATTGGTGCCAATTTAGTCCTAAACTTTTTGTTTTTGTGCAAATTTAGTTATTCCGATCAATTTTGACCGGAATTTGCTGACGTGGATCGGCGATCGGTCACTGGCGCCGACGTGGATAACTTAAATAATATTTTTTAAAAATTTTATTTTTTTTCCACTTTTTTTTTGTTTCTCTTTCCTCTGGCTGTTCGTCGGTCCGGCGATCGGCCAGAAGCTGGCTAGCTCGACCTCGCCAAATCCAGCGAGGTTGGGCCTCTCCCGACCATGGCGAGGCTCGAGTCCTTGCCGGAGGCCGTGGTGAGGGCGAGCCTCGCCATGGTCCTTGCCACGGTCGAGCGAGGCTCGACCTTGCTGGATCTGGCGAGGTCGGGCCTCGCCGGCTGGGCAAGGCTCAACCTCGCCAGATCCGGCGAGGTCGGGTCTCGCCCTCGCCGCGGCCTCTAGCAAGGGCTCGAGCCTCGCCATGGTCGGGGGAGGCTTGGCCTTGCCGGATCTGGCGAGGTCGCCCTTGCCAGTGGCCGTTGAGCTTGCCAACCTCTGGCCTCTGGCCGGTCATCGGACCAACGACCAACCAAAGGAAGGAGAGACAAAAAAAAAAAGTGAAAAAAAAAAGAAAAAAAGGAAAAAAAATAAAAATTCAAAAAAATGTTAAAATATTATTTAAGTTATCCACGTCAGCGCCGATGACCGGTTGCCAGCAGGCATCCACGTCGGCAAATTCCGATTAAAATTGATCAAAAGGACTAAATTGACACAAAAATAAAAGGTTTAGGACTAAATTGGCATTAATTTAAAAGGTTTAGGAATGAATTAGCATCAAAAAAATGTTTAGAATTAAATTGACGCAAATGCAAAAGGTTTAGAATTGAATTTGTATCAAAAAGAGATTTATGACTAAATTGACACGAATACAAAAAGTTTAGGACTTTTTTGACACTTTTCCCAAAAATAAATGACTTTTGGTCCATAGAATAGACTTTCAAGAACTTTTTTATGTTCCGGCTCTCGAGGAGGAGCCCATGGCCCTTACGTAGATAAAGCTTTGACGTGTGAGCTGCCGGCTCGCGCACTCGACTTGGCTGTGAGCTGCCGACCCAACTCGCCTGGAACCCTAGCGCTCGCCGCTCACGGTGCTCCACCTGCCGCGGCCGCACGCGCTGCTCCACCGCCCGTGTTGCCGCGGGCTCGACTCACCGCGCCTGCCGCCTCGCCTTCGCCGCGCCCGGGTTTGGGGGGGACGAAAACGGATAACCTACTATGGTTTTTGCTCAAGAAAGGGGAACGTCGAACGATCATCTCGTCAAAGAAAGCTTCGGCGTGGTGGTCGTCGGAGGAACGCTTCCGCTCTCGGCCCCTTTTCACTCCGTCCTCTCTCCGTCTCCCCGGAACTCTCTCTCTCTCGGTCCCCTCTTCTGGACGTGTCCTCCCCCAGAGAAAGGAGTGAGCTCCCTCTATTTTGTCTCTTCTTCTTTCTTTGTTTTTACTTCTATAATGACTTTTTAAAAAGAAAACAAAAAATATGTCATATTAAATTCTATTAATGTAAATGGGCCTACTATCTATGCTTAGGGATTAAAAATAAACTCTTAATTTTTTATGTAATTAAATCCTAAATGATTAAACAATCTTTAGGTATCAACAATTCTGACGAAACGAAACTCTCTGTACCTCTCTCTCGGATCGAAGGCATTCTGCAGATGAACAAAAATCGCTCAGCGAAAGCGAACCCCCATGGAATACGGATGTCATAATGGTGCATAGAACATGAATACAATCCTCTTCAGCTAATTGAGAATAATACCCATTTTCATGCGCCAATCTGATGCGGAAAAGAAGGAAAACAAAGTAAATGCTCTGCCCTGCTTTGCCTTGCCCTGCTTATGACGGGTATCGCGATAAATTGACTCCCGGAGGAGAATTTCTCATGAAGTAAACATCCTCGGACCCAGACATTGAAAATCGAAATCATTCATTTTATTTCCACAAACAATTCGGCAGAAATTCTTCTCCGGGACCGTGTACCGAGTATTGGTTACAATCCCCATATTTCGTAGAGACACACACAGGGAGGGAGCGAGAGAGAGAGAGAGAGAGAGTTAGCAGAAAGAGCCTTTAGTTTCATCAGCAGCACTAATGCTTTTCGGGCAGAGGAAGAGGACTTCTGCAGCTCCCACCGCCTTGGCTCGAACCGGCTCCGAGCGAGTGGCGGAGGAGCGAAAACAAGGACCCAAGGCAAAAGAGACCCAATTCACAAAGTGGTCCCACATCATTCTCTTCACCAGCCTCCTCTTCGCCGGAATCACCCTTCCTCTCTTGGCTCCGAAACGCGCCCCTGTTCCTTCCGCCGCCATCCACGTCTTCCCCTCCTCCATGATGCCCAGCACCCTCCCTTTAGCGTCGCCACGACCCTCGCCCTCCTCCATCGCTCTCGATCCAAGTCCTCGTTGATCAGCCTTTTTCTTATCTTGAGAAAATGCGAGTGCCTTTAAGCTCCTCTCTCCCTCCCCCTCTCGCCGGTTATGTTATATAAAAGCAAGAAGCTGCTTGGACCGAAGGGGTTTCTGATGGAGACTGACAGCAGGAAATACTCCATCTAATGGATAAGTCTCCATCTGCTGGAGAAGTTGGAGAATCACATCATAAATTTATTAACGTAATTTTACTAACGTGTTCGCAGGGCCCACCAAATCTAGTAGGACCTA
The DNA here is from genome assembly GCA_024500025.1 of Syzygium aromaticum. Classification (NCBI taxonomy): domain Eukaryota; kingdom Viridiplantae; phylum Streptophyta; class Magnoliopsida; order Myrtales; family Myrtaceae; genus Syzygium; species Syzygium aromaticum. The sequence goes on along the minus strand of CM044890.1, from coordinate 36,349,926 downwards.
ATGTGTTGCTGCATTTTGGTGGAAGCAGAAAGAAAGGGAATCATTGGAAAAGTTGGGAAACTTTTAAGAGAAGAAAAAACTTGGGAGGACTGAGGTTCATGGACCTTATCACTTTGAATAAAGTCATTTTGGAGAAACAAGTCTGGAGACTGGTGCATGAACCTGAAGCTTTATGCAGCCAAGTTTTGAAAAGCCTCTATTATCCACAATGACAGTTTTGGCATGCAAAAAAAGGCCACCGACCATCGTGGGTTGGCAAAGTTTGATTGTGGAAAGAGAAGGTATAGAAAATGAAGCCAGATGGAGAGTCGAGGATGATAGGAAAATTGAAACTAGAGAGGATGTATGGCTCCCCATAGGAAAGATTGGAGGTCCAGTAAGGCAGAATGAATCACAACAGGTGGCTGACCTTATCAACCAGGAAACCCACAAATGGAAAGAACAAGAATTGAACGAAATATTTCAAGAAGGAGTGGTGAATAAGATATTACTAATCCTTATTAGCACATATCCAGTAGAGGATAAATTGATATGGGCAGGCACCAAATCAGGAGATTATACGATCAAAAGGGGCTACAATTGCATCAGAATGACAGATAGCATGCAAAATAATAACAATCAGGCCTCATCATCATACTAGCCACCTAGAAACCTATGGACTTCAATTTGGCAGCTATCGGTTTACCCAAAGATACATTTCTTCCTATGGAGCTTATGTCAAAATGCTCTCCAAACTTGGGAAAACCTCTACAAACGCAAGTACATACCTGACCCTCTTTGTCTCATTTGTCGCAACCATCCTGAGATCACAGAGCATTTATTCCTACTATGTAAATGGACAACCCAAGCCTGCCCAAATTACCAGTATCGAAGCATGGCTAGCAATGTACCTTGCAAACGGTCTGAACAGTGGAACGTCCTCCCCACCGGCACACATAGCGAACTGCTTATGGCAGATCTGGAAAGGCCGAAACGCCCTGATTTTTCGCAAGTGGAAGCTGAACCCGTGGCTGGTGGTGGAGGAAGCCATTAATACCGAGAATAGCTACACAAAGTTTGCCATTATCAAAGAGAAAACATGAGAGCAGAAGCTGAAGGAAGCCCCGAACTTTGGAAGCCGCTGGAGAAGGGGAGCCGTAAATGGAACGTTGACGCGGTCTGGAGTGCCGATTCGGAGAACGGATCTATTGCGGGACTATGTTGAGATCACGAAGGGAGGATGATCGATGGGTTCGCCAAGGGTATCTGGGCACCGGACTCCTCCGCAGCCGAAACCTAGCCGTTCGAGAGTGCTTGCAACACGAGCTCAAGAAGGTGAAGCATAGAGATGTCCATGAACTAAAGGAGGGGAAGTACAAAGAAGTCCACGAACTTGGAAGTACAACAGTGGAGTTCAACTCTGACTGTTCCACATGTATTAAGTGGATAATGGGCCTTGAAATTAGCCCATGGTCAATCCAATTGCTCGTCCAAGATTGCCAAAGCTTATTAGTCCAATTACCGAATGGATCAATCTCTTTTTGCGGCCGAGAAACGAATCAAGCCACCGATTGCCTAGCCCGGGCCCATCAAAAAGGCCTTCTCAAACCGAACTGGCTCTTGCAGCCCCCTTATTTCCTTTTATCAATACTTTGTTCGCATATCATGATCTCTTGTATTGAACTATTTTCTAAGTAAATGAAATTACAAGAGCTTTATGACAAAAAAAAAATGTGGTAGTCAAAATAAAATAGCCAACCTTGAAAATCATCCCATTTTTAAGATACGCCACTCATTCGCTTGGGTTCGATGTGAGACTTACAATTCGCATCAGCCTATCATACACTGGTGCACGCCTACCTTGGGAGCTTCCTCTTTTAGCAATGGGCTTTTTACTTTCTTTTAGCAAATTGTAGTCCTTAGTTTCCATTTACATAATCATGTGGCAATCCAATTAGTACAGTTGGAGCACTATCAGGAATCCGCACCAAATGAATGAAAGATATTTCAGCTTGTTTTAAAATTTCCATGAGCAAAGGGCGGGGAGGAATAAACGTGTCAGATAATGGAGATCTCTTCACACGTTGTAGTAAATGTTCAAGGCACAAGTTGGCCAAAAGATCGCTGGTGATGGTGTACTATTTTACGATTTATTCACCACCCTCGGTGGTGAAATATATTATCGACTGCCTTAATGCAACATCGATAAGGCGAATGGTTCGTTTGAAAAAAAAAAGCCGTAGAAAATAGATGGAGCACGGCTCATTTCTTTTCTCTTTTCTTATGAAATGCTGCAAAATATCATAAGTCCAATAAAATGCGAGCTAAAATCATATCAGTCTCGATGATATGCGAGGCGAATCTATGTCGGGCTCTTTTAACGAATTCCGAGGACGGAGACCTTTCCTTTGCGACACTCTTGTGTACTAACGACAACTTCTTCCTGAACAAATTTCGTTCAATAATTTGTGACTTGGAATGACGAAAGTTGCATGGCATTTTTATTTTTTTTGGTAAACATAAAGTACAAACTAAGTAAATTGAAGTCTAAAGTCTACAGCCCCACTTTATCACTAAACAAACACGAGATAATTCCCAAGGAGCTTTCAAGTAGGACGCAATATCCGATCACATCTTCCTAGATTGACACAATAATGCCAATCAATGGTGGTTGGACTCTGCTGTGCGACAACTGCCATTTTTTTCTCCGTCTTCTTTGACTCCATCATCTTCTTCTTCAGATTCGGAGTCGGCGAAGAGGAATGCCGATCGTTGCGCTTTGTGAGCCATAGCCAAGAAGAAGCAACGCGAATTGCCAAGTACTCGACTGCCATTCTCTTCACTAACCTTCTCTTTCGCAGAATCACACTCCACTTCTTGATCACGAAGCTCGTTCCTCTCGATAGATCCTGTTCGGCGGACATCAAATCGGCGCTCTTTCTCGGGGTGTTGTGGCACGGCTTCATCTTGAGAGCTACGCCGGAGCCTGTAACTCGAGGCACTGCTTGATCTGCCGTGCGAATTTTTAGGATACACTTGATGGAACTAAGACCCATTAGCTTAATTTATAGCACGAAAAGGGTTTCGCTTTAGCTGCTTGCATTGCAATTACGCGGTCATGACGGATCGGAAGAGGCTTTGAGGAAGCATCGTATTGTCTTGTAGCAACAAGACACATCGATGATTAAGAAGTAACTAGATTTTGTCAAAGCCCCTCGAGAAATAAGAAGTGATGCTCCTACATCTGAATCCAAACGCAACAGCATTTGTCTTCACCCATTTAGAATTTAAGAAAGCAGTCATGATCAGGAGATGCTGATCCATATCTAATCTCAAAGACTCATTAGGAGGGGCTTGGCTATAACTAGCTATGTGACAACTCCAAATGAGTTAGATGACTCGATTAGACGACAGTAACTTTTCTGTCTCATTAGGAATGTGAATTTCGAATTTAGAAGATTCTCAAAACATGTTAAAGAAACCGTTTATCTCAGTGTAAACGATTCGCCTCAATTGGATTGCGGATCTCGGTTGGAGTTAGTCTAGGTATGTAACTACGGACCCCAAACAAAAGTAAAGTTGATGATCCCAGTGGAAACGTGATGGGTCATTGAGAAGAAGCTGAGTATAAGCTAAATGAGGGAAAGTTAGTTTGCTTACCCATTTAAGGGAGTGAATAAAAATGAGCAATTTCGACACGATTCCAATGACATGACCAATGCCAACAGGAGCACAGGCCCATGGTAAAGGTGTAGGAATCAGTAAGAAGAAACTAAAAAGGGAAGTGACTTGCCAGATACCACAAATTCTTCTATTAATTACTTTTTGCCCTTTAGCACTGCAAACTCCGAATTTTTGGCGATTTCATCCGCTAATTTTAATTAGTGCAATCAAATCCTCTTGTTTTATTAATTCATGCTGTTAAATTATCCTTCACTGATCTTTGTGGAGGGTAGAGGTCTACTTGCCCTCGCCTTTTTTGCCAGTGGTTCCGGTTTTAGTCTTCTAAACTTTGATTTTTAAAAGCTATAATTGGATTTAAACCTAAATGTCCAAATTAGATAGGGAAAAGAAATTAACCTTTTTTTCGCAAACAAGCGTCCCGAGTTGAGTTTAAGAAACAGTCTTACTAGCAACGAAACTTAGAACATTCTTATAAATTCTATTAGGTGATGAATACTGAAATGGTCATGTGATAGGCTTTGGAGTGTTGGTTTGATTTTCTCTCTTCATTTTAAAAATTGGTTAGAGTTGTTGGGTACTCAAAAACTCCACTTGTATATTAATTTTAGATATTTGGACAATATGAAAAGGCCAATTCTAACTCTTATCTTAGTTTGTGAATTTCAAAAGCAAATTTAAGTATTTTCAGCCTTGAAGTTCATTGTTAAAAAGACGATAATTTGGCTTGCCGCTGCCTATAAAAATATCATTATTGCTAATACTACGACAATCAATGAAACATTCATTTACTTGGATTCTAACTTATGTCTCCTAGGCGAAATCACATAACCTTTCCTGATATGTAGCGTTCCCGAGTAGTGAATTTAAACAATATAAAATCTCTTCGTTAATTTCATAGGTATTGCTAACGGTATCTATGGTGATATGCAAGGGTAGTAAAATCTCTTAGTTTTTTGTTCCTACAATTTTTGGACAAATCGACTCATGTGAATTTAATTTATAAATTATGCAACCATCCATTGCATCCTCAAATCTCAATCATCTATTAATCATACTTAAGTAGTGATACTAATACGATGTATTAGAGATATTTATGCAATAATAAGGTTTCGATTTATTATTTTTTAAGTGATTAAAAATTAATATATATTTTAGGGAAAATTTCAATTAAGGACCCCAAGTGGGGTCAAATTCTCAAAAATGGATCCAAAGTGAACATTGTGTCAAATAAGGGCTTGAAGTGCTCAATCAGTTTCAAATAAGGACCCGAAGTGCTTAAAAAGTCTCAAATAAGGACCTGAGTCCCTAGCTGGCCAAAATACCCGCTGGCCGGTGAGAAAGTTACTGTTCTGTCACCAGAACAGTAACTTTTTAATTTTTTTATTATTTTCTTTCTATTTTTCCTTTTTTATTTTTTTTCTTTTCCTTTTCTGTTTTTTTTTTCTTCCTCCGCCGGACATAGCCGGGGCTGGTGGAGATTGCCAGCCTCAGGCGAGGCCGCCCTCGTCGGCATCGGGCGAGGGCCGGCCTCGTCGGCTTCGGGCAAGGCCGGCCTCGTCGGCTTCGGGCGAGGTTGAGCCTTGCCCGCGTTGGGCGAGGTCGGCCTCGCTGGCGTCGGGCGAGTGTCGGGTGAGACCGACCTCGCCTGCAACTAGTGAGGCCGGCCTCGCCTAACGCCGGCGAGGCTCGACCTCTCCTGCAACTGGCGAGGCCGGCCCTCGCCCGATGCCGGCGAGGCCGACCTCGCCTGAGGCCAGCGACCTCCACCGGCCCCGGCTATGGCCGGCGGAGGAAGAAAAGAAAAGGAAAAAGAAAAGAAAAAAAATAGAAAAAGAAAAATAGAAAGAAAATAATAAAAAAATTAAAAAGTTACTGTTCCGACAACGAAACGGTAACTTTCTCGCCGGCCGACGGGTATTTTGGTCGGCTAAGGACCCAGATCCTTATTTGAAACTTTTTAAGCACTTCGGATTCTTATTTGAGATTGATTGAGCACTTTAGGTCCTTATTTGACATAATATTCATTTTGGACCTCTTTTTGAGAATTTTACCTCACTTGAGATTCTTAATTGAAATTTTCCCTATATTTTGTAAGTGCCTATATGGAAACCGACCTTTCTTTCACGCTCGGTTCAATCAACAGTCTAACCTTCGCAGCTGCTTCGCTCCTCTAATTGAAGCCGAACCACGCAGCTCTGGATCACTGGGCATTGCCTTAACGGCGAAATCTTTGAGGACGAGGATGAAGCTGTCGTGGAACAAGAAGAAGAACGCGAGCGCCAAACGCTCTTTCGCCGCCATTTCCAGGTACCCAAATCTCCCTTTCGACGAACAAGACGACCCACCGGGCGAAGACCGGGAAGGCGCCAGCGTCTCGGGGAATCGAGAACGACCCGCGTCAAAAGCCCCAGCTTTGGACGAGGATGGCCTGTCATCGTCGCCTGATCACCAGCAATTGGCCCGATCGTTTCAGTCTCAAGGCGACAAGCTCGCTGAGGTGAATCACGGTTCTTTTGCCCCTTTTGTTTTCTTGAAAATTCTGATGCTGTTCTGATGAAGACAAATTTAAGTGACATGTAAAATGGCTCACTGCTTACCCACGAATGTTTTGGCCTGTCCAATCTGTCTTGTTTGAGAGGTTGCTTGCTGGGATTGTGCCGTTTTCGCTGTGGGAGCTTGGATAAAAATAATTGAAAAGCTAACCTTCATTTATTTGCATGGGAAGTTTCTTCAAGGTCCTTGTTTTTTTGTTCTTTGGAACTTTGCTTTCCAAAGAAAGTGAATTTTCTTAATAGTTTCTCAAATATGTTTTTGGTCCCTCTTTTCTTTGAGGTCCACTATGTTATTGGTGGTGGTGATGGTAGGCATGGAATGAAATGTCCAATGCATATGTAATTTGTAGAATTATGTTTCCAGCAGTGGAGTGGGTTGGGGTTGATGTGCGGAAGAGGGATTGAAATGAAATGATTGGTCTATGGAATTCCATGAAACGATATGATCAGCAGTTACTTGATTAATGTTGATTTGCTTAATAGTAAGTTTTTTTTTTTTCCAATTGGGTAGACATAATAGTAAAAGCCCATAGTCCCATTTTGGTAATCTGAGCCTGAAGATCTTGGTCAATTTGTGCAACTTGTTTTTGGTGTTGTGATGCTCCTAATTGTGGACTTGGCAGCCTTCGAATTGGCTTTAAGAGTTTCCAACTTTACTGTTGGCTGCTCCTGGCTATCATACTGTAACATTGTTTGGGGAATTCGTGTCAGCATCACATTATCTCTTGGTGGCAAGTGATTTTTTTGGCTCATTGGCAAGAGGAACTCTTGTGACATCCTGCTGATATCTACAACTGAAAATTTTAAATGGCTTGACTGCTGCTGGGTGTTTTCTCATCATTGTTGAGATTGTGATCATTCCCTAGTTTGTAGCCGTAATGAAGGGTTTTGATGTACTTTACTTGTGTATGATTATTGGACTTCATTTTTATGTCTCATTCACTTTTGAAGGAGGGAAAATACCGGGAGGCACTAGGGAAGTGGGAGACTGCTCTTACCTTGATACCTGAGAATGCAGTTTTGCATGAGCAAAAGGCACAAGTCTTGCTTGAGATAGGCGATGCATGGGGTGCTCTGAAGGCAGCAATTAGTGCGTCCCAGATCCCAATTTTTTTACTCTTCCTTCATATCTTTCATCAGATGACAGCAGCAGTGTCAACTAATTATATATACAGCGATTTTCTTCTCGAGTCTCTTTCTGTTCTTGATTATGTTCTGCATGTGTTAGTCAAACATTCTAAAACTTGCAAATATTGTCGACACATATGTCCTTTTCCTTGACCATTGGTGTGGCAACATTAGTATCGCATGCTTAAAAGCTTTAACAAGCTTAGAAGTTCTTCAACCTCTGCTGATAAATATCTCAGCATACTTACAAATGTCCTTTCCCCCAGGAGCCACTGAATTGGATCCATCTTGGGCCGAGGTATGTCTGGAGTTAGTTATTTTCTCACATGTTGCATGTTTTGACTATGTCATAGCTTGTTGATCTTGGTGAAAGTCTTCTAGTATATAATATGTGTTGCCAAGTGCATTATCACACCACTTTTTATGTATCGTTTGCATGAATCCCCCTCATCAACATTTTTTCCTAAGGTGATGTCTGTACTTCTACCCCATTATGTTGCTTTCTGTTTTCTGCGTTGAGAATGCGAGTATATCATGTGGTCTCTCTTTTCTTCATGGCTTTTTCATTAAGCAGCAGATCTTATTAAAAATTATTCACTTCGATGTTCGTACAAGAGGTATTGATAAGTATTTATCAATATCAATGATCATAGCCAATTAACTTCATTATCTTTGAGGAGAGTAATTCCAGACAACTTTTCAGCTCCCTCTTGAAAATGTTCCTTGGCTATAAGGAGTATCGCCAAGAGTAGCTGTTCGACCTTATTAGTTTCTAGTAAGTTATCTGCTTTTTGATATGAGCAACAAGTGGATGGAATTGAATATACTAAGTTGCGGATGGAGAAGGCATCCAATTGAAGGATCTAATATAGAAGAATATAAGCCCGGAAGGGTGCAAAAACATTATTCTACAAGTAGAGAATGATGCATGGGTGCTAGCTAGATGAAATGAAGGAACTCCTTGTGATATTAGCTGGAATAGGTCTCTTTTTCTTGGTCACAATTGTCTTCTCATGTCCTTTACATGACTTCAAGGAGATTACTCCCTTAATTCATGGAGGCATTTGAATTTGCTATGTTTGTAGGTGATTATATTTTATCTAATATGTTAATTGTTGAACAGAACAAAGTTGTTGTCATTTATGGCGTGTTTAGTTATTGTGTTCGCTTGATTCTGTTGTATATTCATTATTGTTAGCTTTCTTGCTGAAAGAAGTTTGTCATACTGAGAATTCAATAATTTTTTTTTCCGTGTGGAGTGTTGAATTTATGCAGGCATGGATCACCCTGGGTAGAGCACAGTTAAACTTCGGAGAGCCTGATAGTTCCATTGCTAGTTTTGATAGAGCATTATCTCTTAAGGTCTGCTGCTGATCATTGTTATTCTTCGAGCTTTAGTGTGCAATGATACTAATGAATTAACCTGCACATTGCAGCCGGATTGTGAAGAAGCTCAAGATGACAGGAGAACTGCGCTACATCTTGTGAAGAAGCGAAAGCAGCTGCATTTATCGGGCGTGAGCACAACAAAAAACCGTTTTGTGGTTGGAGATAAAGAATGACTTTTGGTCCAGATACTTACAAGAACTTTTTTATGTTCTGGCTCTCGAGGAGGAGCCCATGGCCCTTACGTATATAAAGCTTTGACGTGTTCTGAGCAGCTATCGTACCTTGTTAAGCTCTTAAGAAGATGCAATGTGGTTGAAGAAAAATTTATGCACTATGACTTTCCTTGTTCGAAACTAGAGGTCTAAAGTTGCGAGAATGTCACTTCTCACCCGATTGAAAGCTGGTCGCTTTAGATATTTAGCCTTTTCACCCTTGCGACTAGGACTATTATTTCTTCTTGGCTGCTTTCTCCTGAATCTTTCTTGTTTGTTATTGTACTAATTCCTTTCAGCATAACGCTATCATCTGCTGAAAAAGGATAAAGGACGATGCTTGAACGAAGAACGTAAATTCACAGAGCATCCTCTGTTGTTGTTGTGGCTATGACGTGATACTACTGCTGCGGAACATGTGGAGAGTCGTTTATACTCTGATGGATCATGGTGCCTACACTAATGTTTTTGGTAGTCTCTTTTTCGTTTTTGCGAGATCATGGTAATCCACAGAGTACTATCGCCATTTTTCAGGGCATTCATAGCGAATAGTTTCAATCCCGGAGCACGCTACTTGTCAGAAGTGAATTGATTCACCTATAACTCGAAAGGTACCTAATAAATCCGTCAGTGTTCTTTGCATGAGCACAGGTTCCTTATGCCCAAGCAGCATTTACTTCTGCTAGGACATTCCCACCCTATACAGCTCTTATAGCGCTTCTTGCAACCGTCAGGTTTAGCATACGGTTTTTCAGTATGGTAGTTACTTCCCCTCTGCATAGCTAGCTTGTTCTGATGCCAAGTGAAAAAAATTATTGCGGTCAAGATCCAAAACTGAAGAAACAACTGCAGCACTAAAACTGTGCCGACGAACTCTTTTGAATATATCGACAGTGTCACATTTTCGACAACATTACAGGATGGAAGTACTATAACTCAACTGACAAAACTTGAAATAGGATTGTCTTAAGTGACACGAATCAACAGCACAACCATAATAAAGATGCATGTCATCGCGAAGATCAGAAGCCAAGTAAAGCATGTAGTCTTAGAGCTTTCTGAGTATATCTCCGTTGCTCGTACATTAACCCGATTTGTGCTTGCCAAGCTGTGCTCAACAGCTTTCTCTGTTGAATCAAGTATCTGCAATGCAACCCATAAGGATCTTGTCAGACTAAATATATTGTTGAGTTAGATGGAATAGCCACTGCCCAGGGAAATGTCATGATTAAAGCAGCTGTTTTGCAACAGACTAGAAAGATTGAAGCAGATCGCTCAAGTTACATCCCGGAATTGCCATTATAAGACACCTAACATAGTATCAAAATTTACCTTTTCTGTATCTTGCAGGGACTGACTCATCACAAGGCTACTCTCTTTCAGTTGCCGTGCCAAACCAACCATTTCATCCGTCAGATCCTCTTGAAGCTTTCTGTTTAAAAGGAAAAGTGCAATCACAGTATCTGTTTAAATATACTTAAAGAAGGACAATGATAACACCGAAATATTGGTCAAATTTTTCAAGCAGAAGCCACAAAGTAAGCCGATTGTTCAATGCAGAAGATGGGAAAACAAGCTCGAAGGAAAAAAAAACTTAGACACACTCATGGAGGCATCTTAACTCACGAAGTAAATCACTCTACTCTTAAGCCCGAGAAAGTTTAACGTGATCCGACCTTGTTTATCCCATATAAGAGCCATACACTAGTCTTATAGCATATCTTCTTCAACTTTACTTGACACCAGAGTCTTGAAATTTTACTCTACTTTATTCTGTTGTGATGTGATATGGTTCAGTGTGTATCATTTCAATAATCTTCATACCTGACCAGATTACATTCCAGCCTTTACAGAATCTTGGTTATTTTGAGTTCTCAGGACAACGACAAATAACAACCAAGTTTTTTCCCCACTAGTAGGGTTCAGCTCTCTAAGTTCTCACAGTGGCCCCATAATCAGGTGTCCGGGGACGAAAACATTTTCGAAACAGGACAAGAAGCAATGCATGAATTAATTGGTAGTTTTGGGTATAGGAACCCCAAACTATAAAGTTGTCTAGTAATAACACAATCACGACTATTTGTCATTACTGACAAACGAGAATGATGAAACCTACCTGTGCTTTTCAATGTGTGCTTGCGCTGCAGCATCTAGTTTGATGGGTCCTGAAGTATCAACTTCATTACGGGAGTGACTTGTATCTGCAGTACTTGAGGTGGGCCTGTTAAAGAATCTAAGTGAAGAATTACAATCACAAATTGGTAATAGCTCATGTAGATAACTTCTTATTGCGATAAAAGGCACACTATTAAGAGTTACATAAAACAAATACATCATCACTGTAGTAGATTCACTTACGCAAATCTCCTTCTTAATCCTGATTTTGGGGTAACTGGATCTTCCAATTCTTTATGAGGGCTTTCTTCAGAAGAACTTCCTGGAAAGGGCTCCTGAGACTCTTGCACATCATCCTGAGAAATGCAAGCAGAATACCGTCTCATGAAACCTCATACCCGACGGAAAGCAACTCAAACTTTTCCAGTTAAAAAGTACACTTAAAAAGTCTTAGATGAGTGAGGTGACAAACTTCATAGGCACATCATAGACGCCTGCAAGAAGAAAAGCTAAAAAATTTGCAGCAACCAGCAGCAATTAGTAAGCATCTAGTATAATCTCTCTCTCTCTCTCTCTCTCTCTCTCTCTCTCTCAACCCCACCCCCCCAACCCTCTCTCTATTTCTATCACAAATAATTGAGAATACCTCTTGGTCCGATCATAGAATTGCCAGTCAACGCTTTTTTGGTGCTCACTATATTAAATGGGAAATAGTCATGAACATGTAAAATATGAAAAACAATTCAAAACATTGTGAATAGAGCTACCCACGCGTCTCCATCAATTCTGTCACAATTTTGTCTTCCTAAATGAACAAAACAAAACTAGCTAATAAGGTACTAAGGGGCTTCACCTTTATCCATAACAAAATAGCGGACCGTCTAAGCTCTGACTGACACACAGAACTGTTCTAGTTCTGTATGCCAAATACTTGAAAGTATAACTCATTCTGAACAGAAGTTTAAGAGGGATTCCTATGCCATTAAAGAATGCAAGATTCTGTTCCATCCACAACAGCACAGACTCTGCTAGAACCATGACATGATCGAGAACTGCAAAACCCAGGTTCGAATCTGTGTGGGGACGAGAAGATTTAATCCATTTAATTATTTTCAGCTTCTAGACTTGCACTTAAAGCAATCAAGAAGACAAAAGTAAGGATAGCCACCTCTAACGATATTCAGTAATTGCAGGAAGAAGAAAGGTGATATAACTCTAGGGACCAAATCAAACATGTCCAAGAGACATGTAGAAAACCAGCAGTAATCAAATCTCAGCTGTCATATAGAAAACCAACACAAAAATTTAAAGGTCATGTGCACTCACCAAAGGAGCTGATAACTTAGCAGCAATTGCTTCAATCTTTTCAGAATAATCAATCACCATTGCCTTTGGAACTCTGCACCAACAAATCCATGCAATTATCAAGGCAGCAAATCTGATGTGTGCTGATTCAACTACGAGTATGTTCACTTCAAAGACACAATAAAGACAAGGTTAAATTTCAGTTTAATGTCTTCCAACAGTCACTAACCTTCATGTACTCACATCTGCTGCTAAGCAACAAATGATGACTGAAATAAAATTCTGAAGCATGAAGCTGTGAAGGCATGCTTACTTGTGCGCGCGCACGCAAGCTCGTGCTCACATATAACACCCAAGAAAATTATTCTTAATTACAACATTAATCACATCACTGAATTCCCCCATCATAACGATAATAAAATTTGGACTAACAGCTAAAAAGATTTCCACAAGCTATGAAAACAATGGAAGGTCATCACTCACCCATTCACAGATCCTCTCACATTTCCAAGACGAATTGGAACATCAACCCACACAATGCCTACCCAAAAAGCAAATATTCTCTACTTCGGTGCTTTATGAATAAGAAATTAAACTTCTCAACACACATATCACCCAAAACACTAAGCTCAATAAGTTTATCTCACTGTCCTGGTTACAGATAGACCACATGAAAAAGGCTTGTCCAGAACCTAATAAACATCCCCCTCCCTCCCTCCCTCCCTCGAAATAACATGACTAGCAACTCTACCAAACCAGGGAAGCAACAAAAAATTCAGAATAGCTTGCAATATTTAATTGGTTAAACGGTAGATGGCAAAAGTCTTCTTCCTGCTAGTCCTACTGAGTAAATATAAGAGGCAACAACAAGCAGTCTGTGATCCAGCCAACAAAACCATGCCGTAGGGTCCATAACCAGAAAACCCATATAAAAAATTCCAACAAAGCAGTCCAATGTTCAAAGATGAAAAATCCAAGATGAAATGCTCATCTCATTCAACAACAGCAGCAAATCACAGAGAGTTACCTTGGTAACCCATCTGGGGTTCTCTCCTCAGCCAGCTGCTCCAGTTGTTCTCTTAAAGTAGCAACATACTACAAAGCCAACATGACAACAGCATTGTAAAATTGAAGAGATGCATCTAGCACTTCAAAGAACAATAAGGACTAGAACTGAGAAAGTCACTAACTAGGTAAACAGCAGAGCACACCTGAACGAAACATACATTAAACTTACTTTTACAAAGGACACTAAGTCGTCCTAAACTAATCATCTCCTGGGAGATTACGTTCATAGAGGTGAACTGCAGTACGTGTCACTAAACTGGTCATTAATTTCTAGATTTAGCACTTGTTTGGAACTTCAACATATCTCAAGTTAGTCATCTCACTTAGTTTTCCTCTTCTTTTGGCTAGGAAAATACGCGGGAGGGGCAACCAACAGTTACACCCTCTGGGGTTACTAAAAGGATCCCGCACCCGCTAAGGTCAAAATCGAGCAATCATCAATTACCATAAGAGAAAAAAAAAACTACAGAACGACACAGTAACCACCATATGGCTACCAACAAAGAGATTCACGTTGGTCGTTTCCCAGTCACAGTAAAAAGTCACCACACTCTGTATCGAGAACTTGTCCAAAGAACCTCCATTCCCTTCGTCCAAGTAACAACCTCCTTATTTTGAGTCATCGAACACTAATTGTCTCAAGTAAGTCGCCTAACTTTCAATTTAGGCTAGCTCCTACCCTCAAGAATCATAACTTTTTCCTTCCCAAAACAGAGTTTGCTTTCACAAGAGGAACCGTGTTAAGCTCCGACCAATCTTTTCTCCGTCTTTAATTGCTCATTTCATCTCGGGTTTTCTCTCCTAGTTAGCTTTGTCCGCACACCCTCGCAATGCGGACTCGTCGGAGCAAATTACTCATCGGAATCAAAAAGCCAGCAAAAAAAAAAAAAATCACCAAAAGAACACAGCCGTGCTCAAATTGACAACGGATAAAGACGAGAGAGCAACGACCGGCCTGGCTTCAGAGGGGAAGACGTACGTGGGCGAGTTTCGCTTGATTGTCTTGCTTAGGTGCAGCCGCGAGTAACCTCCTCAGGTTCACTTCGGTCCTGCTGATCCCCATCACAAGACCACCCTACACGTTTGCGCAACCAGCAATGAATTCGCCCGGGCGAATCGGAATAACCCTCGAAACACGCACGGATTGCAGGGTTACCGGAATCGCTCGTCGGCCTGCGGTTCGCCGATCTCGTCGGCGCTTCCAAACGGAGGATGGCCGGCGATCTGGATCGCCGGACGTGGCGTTCGGTCGTTTAAAGAAAGATAAGAAGGAGGAGGGGAAGAAACCGATTAGAATCGAACTCTCTCTATTTTGTTCGTTTTAAGATTTTAATTCAAATTGCAGCAGGTACTTCAACTTCTACAAATTATATAATCAAGTCCTTAAATTATATATTTATTTACATGGGTCCTTCCGCTAAAATTATGAACAAAAACACTAACGGGATTATTAAGGGCCCGTTTGGTAACGTGCCAATTAGTGAAAATTTATATTCTTTTATTTTCAAAAATAGTTTGGGAACAGAAATGTGTTTGGTAAACATTTTGTTTCCGGACACATTTTTGCAAAAATTTGTGCCCAGAAACAGTTTTGGAAGAAAAACAAGAAGTAAAAAAAAGTTACTTCTTATTTCTCGGCATAATTTTGACAATGAGTTTTTTTTCTTTTCTTCTTTGTGTTGTTCTTCTCTAGGCTGTGGCCGGTCGGCCGTCAGCAACTGGCCATAGCCCAGGGCCGACGAGGGCGTCACGGCCCTTGTCAGCCGTCGACAGAGACGAGGGTGAGGGCTAGACCCTCGCCGCCTAGGAGAGGTGACTCGCCGTTGACCATGGCGAGGTCGGCTTCGCCGTGGGTCGCGACGGCGAGGCTCGGCCTCGCCCAATCTGGGCTAGGCCGAGCCTCGCCGTCGCGACCCACGGTGAGGTTGACCTTGCCCAGATCAGGCGAGGTCGAGCCTCGCCGTCGCGATTGACGGCGAGGCTAAAGCCTCGCCCGATCTGGGCAAGGCCGACCTTGCCATCGCAACCCACGGTGAGGTCGGCCTTGCCCAGGTCGGGCGAGGCTAGGCCTTGCCGTCGCGACCCATTGCGAGGCTTGACCTCACCTAATTTGGGCAAGGTCGGCGATGAGGCAGGCGGCCAGGGCGGCAGGGAGGGCCGCGACGCCTTGGCTTGTGACCGGTCGCCGGAGCCGGCAACCAGCCATGGCCAAAGAAGGGAAGGATAGAAAGAAAAAAAAAATTAAACAATTTAAAATATTATTAGTAAAAAGAAATTTTGTATAGTTACCAAACGTATTTCTGTTCTTTTTTATCCCAGGAATAGAAATTTTGGACAATTACCAAACGTTTTCAAATGCTCAGAAATTGTTTCCGGGTACAGAATAAAAAAGAATAATTTATGTTCAGAAATAGTTCCCGGGTACAGAATGATTATCATGCACACCCTAAAGGTTTCTTTGGTAATGTTTATGTTCCTAGGTTCAGAAATAGTTTTTGCTAATTTTGTTCTCGGAAATAGCTTTTGAGAAAAAAAACGTGTCTATTAACGGAATACAAAAAGAACATAAATGCGTCCGGTACAACTTTAAAAATTTCTACTCCCAATTTTTTCATTTAATTATAAAATGTTAGTGAAGACTTAACAATTCTTCATGTTTGGATAAAATTGGACTAGAATAAAAATATATTATGATATAGAATTGAATGACTTTAATATAATTATAAAGAAAATTACTCTTTATAAACAAAGTAAATACCGGATAGTGGTCGAGGAAATTGCAGTTTAGGGTTTGGGTTTTAAGATTTGGGGTTTGGAGTTTTGGGATTTGGGGTTTATGGTTTTAGGATTTTGGTTTTAGGGTTTGGGGTGTGGAGTTAGTGATTTTAAGGTTTTGGTTTTGGGGTTTTAGGGTTTGGGGTTCTAGGGCTTACGGATTCTGGTTTTAGGTTTTGGAGTTTGGGTACAAGACTTAGAGTTTTAAGGTTTTAGGGATTAGTGTTTCGGGTTTGGGGTTTGGATGTTTGGAATTTAGGGTTCGCGGTTTTGCGATTTAGGATTTGGAATTTGGGGTGTAGTGTTTCGAGTTTTGGGTTTGGGGTTTGGGGTCTAAGGGTTTAGGGGTAGGATTTAGGATTTGGTGTTTTAAGGTTTCGGGTTTTGAGTTTTAGGTTTAAGGTTTAGGTACTGAAATTTAGAATTTAGGGTTTTAGGATTCAGAGAGTAGATTTGGAACAAAATCAAGAAGATTGATTCTATCCCAAATTTACTCTCTGGCCACTTTTATGCTCCAGGAAATAAAAGAATTGACCGATATTACCAAACGGATTTTTAGTCTTTTCTTGTTCCAAAGAACATAAGAATAGAGAATAAGAGAATCTGGAATGTTACGAAACAAACCTTAAGTCGCCACTAAATGCTGACAAGTCCTCCTACCCGATACTTAAATTTTTTTTTTTTTAAAGAAGATGAAAAAAAAATAGAATAAATATTAAAAGTTAAGGAAACGGGAATTTCAAGAAAATGACATCGTGTGATCTCCAGCCATTGGCTCTTAGGGTGTCCCAGACGACGAAGGCTAGTGGCTAGATTGTCTGACCCGAGCTAAATTTGCTGCAATCAGGGCGATCTTCGCCCGACCTCACCTGGGGTCGGCTGACGAGCCGACGACAAAAATTAGCGCGCGGACCTGACGACCAATAGCAGCGGCGATCAGGTGGCCTCGGTGATTAGCAGCTGAGATCACACAGCTACAAATCGTCACCTCTCTGGGCGGGTCGCACGAACCCCCTATTGGGTAGTCGCTAGCTTGACCTTTAGCGACGACCAACAACAAGAAGGGGGCTCAACATTCCTCGCGAGCGCGTGGGGGCAATGCCAAGAAGAGGACGACTGCTCTTTATTCCGCAGGAGAACATTCGATTACGGATGACCAGTGTTTTTCCAATATGCAATCCCAGCAAAATTGTTATGATAACATATGCTCGCAAGAGATAAAGATCGGATATTATACGTCACTTTCAAGGGGCATTTCTTCCTTGTGCCCGAAGAAACCCTAAAGCTCGAAACTTTCAAAGCCAATCTCTCCTCCTCCTCCTCTCTCCTCCCAGCTCTTACCGAAGCACAGGGAGAAGAACCAAAATCAACCCCTGCCCAACCTCGCCAGGCCTGATCGCAGCAGCTGCATCGCGCCGCTAGGAGCTTCCCGGTACTTTCTCTCTCTCTCTCTCTCTCTATCGAGCTCTGTGCTTGCTCCCTTCGGCGATCCGTGAGATCGAATTAAGGCTGAGGGGTGGGTGGGTGTTGGGGGTGTGGTGCGTTGAGGCTGGGGGCGTTGGGCTGACCGCTTTCGTTTGTGCAAGATGACGATTTGAGTGCTGGTAGTCCGTTTCTTTTTTGCTTGCTCTCTTGCGCGTGTTCTTGTTGGCGATGGATTTGTTTCTGTCTATGAGAGCCAACTAACTGAGTTTTAAGGGGGATGGGGTTAAATGGTTGAGCTGGAACCTCGTGGGTAAAGTTTGTCTTTTAGGCCCAAAATGGAGGTCAATAATAAGGCTGAATGATTCTTCTTAAAGATGTGGAATGTCAAATTTAAGGAAGATGTCGAATTGTGGGAGGATCAGTGCAACAACAGCGATATCGGTACTTACAGGACAAGAAAAGTGCTGCTCTGTCTTTGATGGAAAAACTGAAATACACGAGGATCATTCCTCTGTCGGGCACTTAGATCGTAGCTGGAGGAATTGCTATCGAAATTAGATCCTTGAAGGACCATTTGGCTGTCTTGAACATAGATATTGCATTCAAATCTAAATGGAACGATTTGAGCATCCTTCACTGCTTGAAAGAAGGGAAACACAAGAGAGTTGTTAGGGTAGTTTAGGGTATATATTGTCACACTTGGAAGCAATCCCGATATATCCCTCTTCGAATACTTTGTGTCTTGTAATGTGGAGATTGGGGGAGCATGGCTTGCCAACTATAGAAGTCCCCAACAAATTCAGGAGCAGCTTTCCTCTTTTAATTATCATGTGTCTTCAACATGCTTTTCTGAGGAAAGCTAACAAGGAGCCAAGGTCTCTATGCTTAAGCTTTAAAGGTTTAGGGGCTTGACTATATTATAGGATATATTTTTTTTATCTCTCTTAATATCAATGGGTGTTTTGGAGTTGGTGTACTTTGCTCTTTCTACTTTTATTCTTCACTCGAACTTGTTTGACCGTCGAAGATTTCTCTCTTGGTATATACTCAAGGCGTGCAATGTCTAGTTTTCCTTTCATTTCTTTTTTTTCTTTTATTGCTGGCTGTGGAGCCTACAAAAGTCGGGCATATTCTACCAGAGACTAGCACAAATGAAGTATTTATATTGAGTTCTATTGGAATGTGGTATTGAATTATGCACAGTGACGCTAGCTAGAACAGTGGTATTGGGAATTGGAAATTGGGCTGTCTAACTCTTTATCTGGATATCCAGAAACAACAGCAGCAGCATCTTTCAGCGTTGAACACCTTCAGCCCAAATCAAGAAATGGCTTACGTAGATCATGCATTCTCAATTTCAGATGAGGACATGATGATGGAGACCACTTATACTGTAAATAACAGGCCCCCAATCAGAGAAATTGCCCTTGCTGTATCTCTTCTTGTTTTTGGAAGCATTGGCATAATCTTGGGCATTATCATGGCTTCCTACAAAGTTGGTGGCGATCGAACCCATGGTACACATAAGCACAGATACCACTTTTCTGGCAATTTTATTTCTCTTTCATTTTCTTTATCAGAATCACACGATTTATTCTTGTTAACTAAAATGGTTTTTCCAGGGGTGTTCTTCACAATCTTAGGGTCAATCTTGTTCATTCCCGGATTCTACTATACTCGCATTGCTTATTACGCATACAAGGGGTATAAAGGTTTCTCGTTCTCCAACATACCACCCGTGTAGAGCCTCCACCTGTCATTCTATGATGACAATGCTGCTCATTATGTACAGATCTGTCTCTCTCTCTCTCTCTCCCCCCCCCCCCCCCCCCCTCCCTTCCCTTTTCTTGTTTCTCTTTTGATATGTTTTTATGAGCTTTAAGCTTTGTCTGGGGTACTTCATTAGTATATAGACTTTTGATGTCCCATGAACAAGCACAGTGTACAAACAATATCTCGTTGCAATATACTAGACTTGTGACATCATTCTCTTTTCCAGAGGCTATGTTTGGCACTTTCTTTGGACTCGTCATTAGAACTGAAATCTCATTTCTCTCTCTGTTTAAACTAAAGCCGTTACCAACGTTATTGAGCTCCCATCCGTGCATATATTGTGCCGTTTCAAGGATGAAGGACTCTCGTGCTAATTTTTTTGCTTTTCATAATT
Organism: Syzygium aromaticum; assembly: GCA_024500025.1. Lineage (NCBI taxonomy): Eukaryota > Viridiplantae > Streptophyta > Magnoliopsida > Myrtales > Myrtaceae > Syzygium > Syzygium aromaticum. The sequence continues at coordinate 36,330,127 of CM044890.1, read as the reverse complement.
CATCTTTCACTTCTTTTCCATTTTGTAACTCCATTTCCATGTTAACAGTCCCACTTGCTTCGCTGCATTACTGCGCTCATTGAACTGAAGTTGATATGCTTCACAATACTGATTTGAAGGGGCAATCCATCATCTCTGAAAACTTCCAAACCATATCAAAGCTATTTGATTAAGATCTGAAAACCATGGACAAGAAAAAGTAGATTTTTTTTTCCTTTGGCTGAAAAAAAATGTGTGGAGTGATGAGTTGAGACAGAGCAGAGAAGCAGTATTAGAGCGGGGGCAAGCTGGCTGAGGGTGGAGAACCGAAGGAGAAGAGGGAAACTAAATGAGTCATATTGAGAGAGCTGAGTAGCTGTAGCATCAGTTTCATTTTAACTGGAGAAACAATGAAAGCTAACATGGTAAGGGAAGCACTACGCCTGTTCTGGTTTGGATAAGATGTTCAAGTACCAGCTTTGAACTGTTTTTCCAAAACCTCTCGAAAGCCTCTCCGAACCTTCAGTTCGACGGTTTAAATCATTTTTGGGTCATCCGAGGAAACATGGGAAGAAAATGACTCGAAGCGGATCCTGTCTTTGCATCAAGCCTAAATGTTTCTTGTCGAATGAAAAGATAAAGGTGGGCGGCCGCCAAAGATTCTTGTATCTTTATGCTCTCCTTGTTCACTTCTGATCAGTGAAGTAAGAGCTCCCTTTTCTGCTGTATTGATCATGCAGCGGACTTCTCTGCTCTCGAGTTTCTTTATTTGTCTACTCCTAAAACAAATACCATACCGGATCGATATTCTTCTGTAAAGTCCACATTGTACCTCAGGGCAAATGATTGAGCACTCAACAAAAGTTCAATTTTGATGCTTTTGTTCAGTGATATGTCGCAAAAGAATCAAATCTTAGACCACCGTATTGTGGATGATCCATGGACTCCGTAAACAGACATGCCCCTCTATGTGGAATGGTTCTCGCATCTATGTTTCATGTATCATTGACGCAAATTCGCATATTAAATGTACTGCAGTCCTGTGGCTGCACCGTTTCGGTTGGTATCAACTACATGTTACATCCCTAAATTCAAGCAAACAAAATTAAGTGGATGATAAATCTTGCGACAATCGTACTCAAAATGAAAATTGTGGCGTAGTGTAGTGTACGTGAATCGACAATACATGAATGGAATTACACAATGAATAGGTTGGTCAACAATACATGATTCGTTAATCCCATTACATAGGGGTAGATAGTGTAGTAACAAATCGAAAAGAAAAATATCATCATGGTTATAGTGCAGAATCTTTTACAAATCAAGTGGTAGATATTTGATCTACATGGAAATTGAAAAAAAAAAACAAATCAGGAAAGAATCTCCAAATGATAAGCTCTTGGATGCTCTCCTCGATGTGTTACGTCCACGCTGATTCGTAGAAGATTCTGCACTATAAACCATGCCGATCTTTTTCTTTTTAATTCGTTACTTCAATACTAGACTCTGACAAAGAAAAAAGAAAAGGAAAGACTCGGACAAGTTTTGTTACACCAAGCATTTCACACCCATTTCTAAGGAACCGCATGAAGAAGGTTAATCAGTAGCTGGGCGATGTCGGTCGTCTCGGGTTTACCGCGGCAGATACACTTCAGTATCCCAAGCAGGATGCCACCGCGGCGGGGTGGTCCATTGCTATCACCCATCTGGTGGAGAAGTAATGAACCGAGAGGAGAAGATTTTTAAGATGGACTCGAATGGAAGCTGCGGCGAGCTATGCAGGAGCTCTTGCTTGATGGAATCTTGTGGAAGGTATTATAAGCTATAAATAGAAAGTTACTGGGCCAGGAAAGGAAAATGCCGTGAGCTTCTGTCAACATTTCCATTACAGTTCTGATCATCTTCCCCAACCTTACATGATATTAAGCTTAAAAAAGCAGCGATTAGTTCTTCCTTTTTCTGCTTTTGCTTCTCAATCTTTGTCTTGCGTGATTGCGTGATGCCAACAGTGATGGGGATCCACCACATTTTCCCATGTGGACACGATGAAAACCTGCGAGACAGTAAACTTCTGGGCAATATTTCCTCAGCTTTTCTTGTCAGTGCACCAGGTCCCACGAGCCCAATGCATCACACACCGTGCGACCCTCACCTCACACAATCCGATGGTTGTGATGATCCATGAGAAATGACTGACCAATTCATCTGCCGAGCAAGTGAACTTGCAGGCTCACTTTCCGGACGAACATTCCTGCTTGGCATGTGCGATTCATGTGAATGTTATCTTTCTTACTATTGCCATTATTGAAGTGCACACGTGAGTTTTGTTAGAAAAATCTCACATCGGATAACTGATGGGATGTAGAACAGTTACTATATCCAAGTTGGCCTATAATTCATTGATTTTAAGCTTTTGAGTGAAGATAGATCTAACTAGATATATTAACGACTTATACTTGGACTCTCTTTTAGCGATCCTTCCAATCTGTTCCGGTGTTGGGAGCGGGTGCAATTAATATTGTCCAAGTTAGCTCTTAAGTTGACCATTGACTTAAACTTTTGAGTAAATGTGGGTCCAATTGACGGGCTCGGACTTGGACTCTCTCTTGGCGATCTTTCTAGATGAAGGTATTCGACTCTCTCTTAGCAATCTTCCCTTGGTATTTTCACATTCCAAAGTCTGTGAAAAAGAGTGATGGCAAGTTCAAGAATTGTGTCGAGCAACTTCATTCCATGGCAAGGCAAGTTTGGCATTATTTGCGTGGCGCCATAGATTTAACTCGCTCGAAGTATTATTTGCTTTGGTCAGTCCTATATCGAGCCTCATGGTTTTTTCCTTTGGCGTACAGGCATGTACTTTCTCAGGAGGCCACTTCTTAGTAGTGCTTTAGCTTGAACTTGCTTAGATTCGGAGTTCCAAAGCAAAACTTATCGTTACATCAAAAGACACCTCCGTAAGTTAATTTCAATTTTCATATATATATATATATATATATATATATATATCTATATATATCTTAATATCGCTCCCACCTTTGTTGGACTGGGTTGTTACAAACCCACCAACTTCCACCTGGTTTGTCTCTGAACCACACACCTATTGGAGGGGGTCTCACTCTTATACCATATTTTGACAACCCAAATTTAACTCACTCAAGATATTGTCTATTTTGACTTTTCCTATACTGAGCCTCACAATTTTGTTATTTGGCATACATGCAGTTACTTTCCCAGGAGGTTACCCATTCTAGTAGTGCTCTTACCTAGGCTTGCTTATTTTTGGAGTTCCAAAGCAAAGCTTACCGTTACGTCAAAAGATGCATCCATAAGTTAATTCTAGTTTTTACATATATATCTTAAAATCGCTTCCTTCCGTTTGATGCATAGTTCGATTCATTTTTGCCCCTTTCACCATCCTAAAAGACTGCTAAGAGCCGCTCTTGTCTAGGCCCTCTGGCCCCGGCGACCACTTCCCGCCCTCGGATCGTTACAATTTGTCAATCGAATATACCTTTTGTATTTATTTGCCTCGACTTACCAAATAGAGACGAAGTACTAATTTGGTCAAACAGAAAGAGAACTAAGTGCAAAGTGAAGTGACCTAATGTAGAGTCTCGTTACCATTACAATTTCACTTTTAGCTCAATTGCAATTGAGATTTAAGATTTTCAACTTGCACACGACCCCCGTAAAAATTGCGTGTCATAATCTTGAACGTAATACGGTGTACTTTTTGGGTTTCAAGGATAGTTTAGGAAGCAAAATAATCAACATAGGATTTAAATACATGCATGGCCCCATGCACCTTAATCCTTGCAGGTGTTTGTGCACATCATCACACCATATGAGACCATTAAGAGAAAGCTGAAACCCAAGACAACCAGGAGAGAGGGCACATTTGCATTGGGAAAAGTGTAAAAAAAGTCATAAATCTTTTGCATTTATACCAATTTAGTCTTAAATTTTTTTTTGTGCCAATTCAGTCTAAACCTTTTATCTTTTTACCAATTCAGTCCTTCCAGCTAATTTTAACTGGATTTTGCTAACGTGAACACTAGTTGGCCTATGTGGTACTACCGGTGATGACATAAATAAATTTTAATAATATTTTATTATTTTTCAAATTTATTTATTTATTCTTTTTTTTCTTATCCTTTCTTCTTCCTCTAGCCAGCCTCTGGCGAGCCCCACCCCACCGGCCACTGGCGAGGGTGGCGAGGCTTGACCCTCGTCGAATGGCCGCGAGGGCAGCCTCGCGTTGGCCTAGGCGAGGCTCGCCCTTGTCAGATCTGACGAGGGTGGAGCCTCGCTGGCCATGGGGGAAGCCTGACCTCGTTAGATCCGGCAAGGTCATGCCTCACCTAGCCTAAATGGCGGGGGCTTGAGCCTTGCGTTGGGTTGGGCAAGGTTCACCCTCGCCAAATCTGGCGAGGGTCGAGCCTCGTAGGCCATGGGGAAGGCCTGACCTTACCAGATCCAACGAGGTCATGCCTCACCTAGCCCAGCTCGAGGCCGCTCTCATGGGATGACTGCGAGGGCGGCCTCGAGCTAGGCTGGGTGACCTCGCCGAATTTGGTAAGAGTCGAGCCTTGTCGACCATGGGTGAGGCTCGACCTCGCCAGATTCGACAAGGTTGTGCCTCACCTAGTAGCCGTTGCTGGTGAGGGCAAGCCTTGCCAGTGGCCGGCGGGGTTTGTCGGCCTTGGCCTCTAGTCGATCACTGGTCCAGCAACCGGCTGGAGGAAGAAGAAAGGGTAAGAAAAAAAAAAGAAAGAAAAAGCAAAAAAGAAAAAAAATTAAAAAATATTATTAAAAGTTGTCCACATCATCGGCAGCTGTGCCATGTAGGCCGACCGGCATCCACGTAAGCAAAATCCAGCAAAAAATAGCCAGAAGGACTGAATTAGCACAAAAACAAAAGGTTTAGGATTGAATTAGCACTAAAAAGAGGTTTAGGACTAAATTGACATAAATGCAAAAGGTTTAGGACTTTTTTTATACTTTTTCCCATTCGCATCTTACGGTAAGTTTAGAGAATGACGATTGCGAAATGCAGAAGAAATGCCAACCAGAAAAATGAGTATGCAAAGTTCAATCACATGGGAGATGATGCTGACGATTTAGACTGTAGGAATTGCAAAGGAAACGTTCGCCACAAAAAGTTAAATTACACTCACCATTCTGCATATTTCGCATGAGGGAAGATGTATAGATAATGTCTAATTAGCATAGTCTGTGTTCACAAATTGATCAGCACCCAAGATAACAGAAGTGAACATATCCGCCATAACCTAAAATTTCACTGGAAGTTTGTGGAATTGCAATGGAAATGTTAGCTGAGATGCACATTTTTCTACTCCTATATCGGTGATGCATCTTGCTAGATCTCAACCCAAATCAGATTTGTGTCTCCCATCAGAAATCATCCTCCTAATACTTTTACCCTTTTGTCAAAGAAGTTACTCTTCCAAAGATGGCCAATGGTTCGGGTTCATGTTGCCGAGGAAGCATATAGCGCGGGATATCTGAGATTATCGTTTGCGGCAAAACAAAGTAGTAATGAGGCAGCCTTGGCTTGACTCATAATCATTTTTCTTTCATCATGATGTAGACACAATGTTTATGTCGACGAAATAGTTAGGTGATATTGATATTACGAATGTTTAAGTATCATGTAATTATGCCGCATTTGTTCATTGAAAACTTCGTTATAAAGGAAAATATTTTTCATGATAATTATTTTTAAGGAAAATGGCTTGTTTTCATTTGTTTGGTGATTTAAAAAAAACAATTTCCTTCTTACCAGAAAGGGAAGTCGTTTTTCTCTATTTTAAGCTTGTTATTTTCAGTACATGAAGATAGATTTCTGTAAATCGGTTACTTTTCCGTATGAAAATAATTTTTTGGAAACAATTTTCTTTCAACCAAATAGACCATTAGTGTGTGCTTAAACAGCATCGTGGAGTTTATTGATTTGTTGAAGTGGTTGATACACTCGTGCCAACTCTTGTCAAGATGATGCAATGCTTTTTACTCGAGTGTTCAATTAGTTGCTACAAACAGAACCGGGGCTTCCATGATGTTTTTTCATTTCTTACATCTCAATTAGCAAAATGGACGTACTTGTAGGGGTGTTCATTGTACTGTTTCATGATATTTCCAACCCAAACTGAACTTTTCGATTTGGAAAAATCTAATCCAAATCCAAAGCGAACCAACCAAATCGCATTAAAATCAAGTCGGCAACTTTTTTTTTTGGGTTCAGTTTCAAACCATTAAGATCAAATCGACACACTAGAGAAATTCTAAATCTTGTTTAACAATCTAGATTGATCATCAATAATTTAAAATGCAACATGCAACCATAACCATTGAAAAAATACAAAATTGTCCATAACGACATTCCTTGACTTTTGAACAAAAGTGGAACAGAAGCATAGCTCAATGTATAAACAAAAAATCAAACAAAAGGCCTTGCTCTAGATTCATGATCCTCGGATTAGCACCCACGTCAGTAGGCTTTTAGCATCAAATAGAACCAAAACGATGCTTAATTTAAGTGATCAATTTGGTTCGACTTTATTAATTTTTCTACTGTCGAACTGAAACAATATGGACAAACCAATAAGAAAAAATAATTTCGATAAACCAATAAACCTAACTTATCGGTTTAGATTGATTTGGTTCAATTCATCAGTTTTCAGCTTTTTTAACACCCCCAGTATCATTTCGAATGTTACATGAAATGATACGTCAAAAATACGCTTCGGAGCTTCGTCCCGAGATAGTATAGGAGACAGACAAATATTTATAGCTCATAAGTTTAAATGGGAAAAAGTACTATCACATATACGCATATTTCTTTCTTAATAGACAACAAGTGCATTCAAAATATCATTTGGCCTACCTCGGATTACATCAGAACCAAAGAAAAACATCTTATCATATACGCAAATTCAAATATTAAATGTACTGCGACCCCCTGTCTGCTCGATTGTGGTCCATATCAACGACATGATACAATCTCTAAACTCACAAACAAAATCAAAGGGATGATGAGTCTCACAACAATCTTATATTTAAGTGCACCCAAAATTGAATAGAAAAATTGCCATTTAGAATCGGAAATACATAAACGATAATACATAATGATTAGTTTGGTCGACAGTACATGATTCATCAATCATATTACATAGCGGTAGACACTGACAAAGATAGAAAAGACCAGGACAAGTTATTGCTACACCGCGCAATTCACTCCCATGCCTAAAGCACTATATGATCCTAATGTTGTGTTGATAACCCCATCCTTGAATCGACATAGATGTTGTGCTTACATTGTGCTAGACAAACCAAAGTCGAAGGTCAATCAACAGCAGGGTGATCTCCTGTGTCTTGGGTTTACTGCAGCAGATGCACTTCAATATATCCAGCAAGACGCCTCCCCGGCGGGGTGCTCCGGAGCTATGAGGCATTTGGTGGAGAAAAAATGAACCGAGAGAGAAGATTATAAGATGGATTCGAATGGGAAGCCACGAGGAGTGATGCAAGAGCTCTTGCTTGATGCAATCTTGTGAAAGGCGTTGGCTACATTTATACAAGTAACTGTGCCTTGAGGAAAAAGAAACTGATACGAGCTTCTGTAAACATTTCCACAGCAGTTCTCGCCATCTTCCGCAACCTTACGTGAGATCAAACTTAAAAAAGCGGAGTGTTCTTTTCTCTGCTTTTGTATCTCAATCTTTGTGATCGCATAATGCCAATTATGATGGGAATCTACCATTTTGTCCCATGTGAACATGATGAAAAACTGATATACAGTAAATTTCTGGGCCACATTCCCTATGCTTTTCTTATCCCTATTATTGGATTCACCGCGTTGACGTGAGCCCAATGCATCACATCTTAAAATTGTGTGGATCCCACGCGAGGCTCACACAATCCGATAGTGGTGGCGACCCAAGAGAAATACTGAAAACTGACCGTATCATCTGCCAAGTAATATGAACTTGAGGGCTTGTATTCTGGATGAATGTTCTTCTCACTTGCTTGGTATCTGCAATTTGTGTACATGTCATCTTTCTTAATATTGCCACAATGGGTTCACAATAATAATCTTCCTTTAATATTTTCACATTCTAAAAGTTGATTTGGAAATAGCAATGATACGTTCAAGAATCGCATTGAGCAACTTCATTCCTTGCAGGACGTTTACATTATGTGGAAGACTTTAACATTGATGAAATTGTCTGGAATTGTGAGTGCCTGTGTTCGTTTAGGGGAAATGTCCCTGGTGGTGGTGTGTGGGACACATTAACACTCCATGTGAAGACACGAAGAGAAAGCTTGAACCCAAGACAATCACACAGAGAGAGAGAGAGAGAGAGAGAGAGAGAGAGAGAGAGAGGGCATATCCTCATCTTTGCGGTAAGTTCAGAGGAGATTGAGAAATGCACAAGAAATGCCAATCAGAAAAATGAGTCTGCAAAGTTCAATCACATCACATCGTAGGAAATGCAGCAAAGAAAGTTGATGAACACTCACCATTTGGCCTATTATGCGAGAGGGAAGAGAGCATGCAATTGCTATAGTCTGTTTTCACATTAAAACTTAGCGCCCAAGATTACAGAGGTGAAAAGATATCCGCCATAGCCTTAGAATTTCACTGTAAATTTGTGGAAGTTGATAAGAATTTCAATGGAAATGTTGGCCTTAGGTAGACTTTGATACTACTCCTCTATATAGGGCAAAGGCAATATCTTGCAGCATCTCATCCAACCCAAATCACATTTGCGTCTTCCATCAGAAATCATCTTCCTCAATACTTTTACCCTTCTCCCAAAGAAGTTAATCTCTCTCTTCCAAGATGGCCAAAGGTCGTAGGGGAGGTGTACTGCGCAGCATATTGAAGATTATCGTCTGCGGCAAACCTAAGTAGCACTGAGGCTGCTTTGGCTCCATTCCATAGTCATTTCTCTTTCTGTCACAATGTAGAGCCAGCGTTCATGTCGAGGAAACAGTTAGGTAGTGTTGATATTGCGAAGTGTATATGTCATGTAATTTGTGTCCGTGCTTATAAACATGTATCGTCGAGTCAATAGATACATTAAGGTGATTAAAGTACTAGTGTCGACTCTTGTCATGAGGATGTGATGTTGTATGCTTTTGCCAGAGTGTTCGGTTTGTTCATACAAACCAAACCGGAGCTTCCATGGTGTTTCTTTTACCTCTGATACCATAATAAGTAAAGTGGCTGCATTTTGTAAGAGTGTTGTTCATTGTACGATTTGGCTCGGATTGGAGACAATTCCAACCCAAACCGAATTCATCGATTTGGAATACTCTCAATCCAAGTACAAACCAAATCAACTCTATCATAATATAAATCAAGCCAACAACTTCCTTTGGTTCAGTTTCAATTTATTAAGATCAAGTCGACACACAAACGCAGAGAAAATACCAAATTATTCTTTAAACTTTCTAATTTGTCATGACCAATTGCCGCTGAAAATTACTTCCGGTTGTCTCGGACGTGGACAAATGAAATCATTTTGAGTAATTTTATAGAGTTTTGGTATCTTTCCTCTCCTTTTCTTTTTCTTTTCTAGTTACTGTTCATCTTCTTCCTCAGCTACTTGTTACAGTTCATTCCCCCGTTGCCGCCGTCTCCAGCCCCCATCAAGCCCTGCGTCTCCGCGAAAAGCCCACATTTTCCCAGGGACCAAACACCTTCGAGAAAAGGGAGGAAGAAAAGCAACCAAACTTTACCCAGATGGAGTCTTCGACCCCCTTCGAGACTCAAAGAACCCAGAAGACGATCCTTCACCAGACGACTCTGGAGGCCTTCGAGATCTCGGCCATACTGGACGACCTCGAGCTCCGCCGCGGCTTCGAGCTCGAGGCCGGAGATCTGGAGGGCTCGAGCTCGGTCGCGGCATCCGGCGGCTCGAGCTCGGCCGCGGCATGTAGAGACGATTGCTAGATATTATAAGTTAGATAATCGCTTTTTTGCACGACGGTCCTCGAGACCCAGAACCTCTCAGATCCGTAAGTCCTCCAAACTTACTTTCATGTCCTTGCTCATCTGGACGAAGATGAACAGTAACACGGTCGGACAAAAACATCGAAACGATTCCTTTCATCCGGGGGAAGATGTTGCGCATGGTGTAGGGGTTCTACGTAGAGGCAGGAGGCTACGGGGGGGGGGGGGGGGGGGGGGTGGGTGGGGGTTGCCTCCACCGCACAAGCAAAAAAATATTGTTTTCCAAGGCTCAGGGAAGCTGTGAGTTCGTTTCTGTACAGTTCATGTTCATCCGAAGAGACCCGCAGCTTGGAAGTTGGTCGACGCGAGCACGGCCGGCCGGATATTGCTTCGCCTGGTCATGGCGGAGGGCCAAGCCGGCATCCGTACAGTTGCTTCTCGAATTTGAGCCCGAACGCGGAGGCTCCCGGCCGATCGCTGTTCCCGGAGAGTTGAAGAGCGGCGTTGGAAGTTGAAGAACTGAGGTTGAAGGTGATCGAAAAAGATAGAACAGAAACAAAAAATCAGAAAAATAAAAAACTAACCAAAACGATCTCATTTCATTTAAGGTTGTCTACTTTACACGCGCGTCGAGCCATGTAAGATAGTTCATATTTACCGGATCTTCACTTTATTTTTTCCAGATCAAAATTGATCGGAAAATTTGTATAAAAAAATTACTGAAAAATTTAAAACTAAATTGATAAAATTAAAATATTTAAGATTGAATTAATATATCTATAATAAATTCACGTTTGATTTGATATTTTTCCCGCTGAGCTTATAAATCGAACGAGAAGCCTCATTCTGCATTCATGATACACGGAGAAGTACCTGCTTCGATAGGCTTTTAGCATCAAATAGAACAAAATGATACTCGGTTCAATTTTATTATTTTTTTCAACTGTTAAATTCGAAACCGTATGGACAAACTGATTAGAAACAATAATTCCGATGAATCAATGAACTTAACTTATTGATCTAGATCGATTTGGTTCGACTTATCAGTTTTCGGTTTTCTTTTAACACTCCTAAATCCATTTCCAATGTTATGACATGGAATGGAATTGTCACAGATACGCCAACGCTTTGAGAGCATTGTCTTGCGATGGTAGGACAGAAATAAATATTTAGACGCTCATAAGATTAAATGGGATAAAGTAACATCACGCATAGGCGTTTCTTTCTTAACAGACTACAAGTGAACTCAAAACATCATTTGCCCTTATCCAGGATAACATCTCAATCAAAGAAAAATCTATTACACAAAGCATACCGGTCATAAATTTAACATGGGCTTCCAATTCTTAAATACCGTGGATGGAGGTGATGGTTTCCACAAACACTTTTCAATTGCATTTTCACGGTGTATGGTGAAGGGGTTGCAACTCAAGTAAAAACTCTTCGTCTAGCTCCTACTGTTGCAGAGTACAAGGGCTCACTCCCCGTTATCCCTAGAGGAAATGGTAAGCAACAACGCAAAAACCTAGGCAGAGTCATCTTCTTTTATTTTATTTTTTGTTCATAATCTTTTTCTAATTAACCAGGATGCACTTCAGGCTCAAAACAAGGAAACAAAATCTGGTTTTAACTGCTACAAGAAGGACTTTGGCGAAGGGACAGAAGAAAGACTCTTACAATCAATCAAGATTACAGTTAGAATAGTCCGCAGAAAGAAAAAAATTGTCTTGATTATTATAACACCACCCTCTCAAGCCTCTAAGCAAAACTTGCCAGGCCCGCCGTAGGTCTTCTCCAGATGCTTGACTTTGTTGATCCTGAAGCCCCGGATCCTGATTTCTTCCTGCACCGAACCATCTTTGTAATCAACACTCTCGAGGATCCACCCTTTGTTCTCGACCCTACCTTTCGCTGTAACCTGTGAGGAGAAAAAATGGACCTCTAATGATGAGACAAAGGGAGAGTTCCAAAAGTTTTTGACGTATACAGTAATTGGGGCTCATGCATAACAGACACCATAATAAGAATTTGAACTTGTAATAACGTCAATCAAAGAACAAAAGGGAAAATGTTCAATGGACAGGAGACAGACTGTTACAAGATTTGGAAATACTCGTCCCAATAGTAGGGGATCAGAATAAGTTTCCCCATCAAAGATTTGGGTAGAATGGAAAAACAAGGGCAATTTGAAATATTCAACGCAACAAAGAGAAAAATTGTTCTGCTGGGCGTCACACAGTAATCGGGGCTCATGCGTAACAGACACCATAATAAGAATTTGAACTTGTAATAACGTCAATCAAAGAACAAAAGGGAAAATGTTCAATGGACAGGATACAGACTGTTACAAGACTTGGAAATACTCGTCCCAATAGTAGGGGAACAGAATAAGTTTCCTTATCAAAGATTTGGGTAGAATGGAAAAACAAGGGCTATTTGAAATATTCAACGCAACAAAGAGAAAAATTGTTCTGCTGGGCGTCACATAGAGAGTTTTAGATAAATGCTAGTTATAGTTGTATGTCTTGCATGAAAAGAAAAAAACGAGGAAAGGACAAGTATGTGCTCTAGACACGACTTGTACATTTGGAACTTTCTACTTGATGCATGATATAGTTGGTCACAACATACCTCTGCATCTTCTCCAGCATTGATGATGAGAGCTCCATCCAGGGAGAGATCCTCAATAAAAATATCACGCCCATTAAGGAGCAGGGTGGACTTCTGAGAAACAGAGCAGCTCAAATTGACTTTTTTTCTCACGTCCGAGAAAGTCAGCCCCCATTTTGGATTCCATACAATTCTAGGCCATACCTCCACCTCTTGCCCATTGAAAACTTGCGTCACAGGATCATCTACTTGAGCACCAGCCTGAATTACAACTAAAATTAGCACCAACAGAAAGGCAAGACAATGGGAAAATAGGACCATGATGAATGTGCATTTGGACAAGGTCTCAAAAGAGGTCCACTTTCACATCAAAGTCTCAAACCGGCATATATATTGACATGTGTAGTTTTGCTTTCTTGAAGCATGTCATGACTTTATGACCAGCAAAATCATTTAGTTACTGGAGCGGAAAACAACTTATATGGGAAACTGGAGACTGGAGATGATGCTAAAGCTTGCAAATCGAATTACATTGAAAGAACACTCATGCAACATTAATATCTCCATACATTTCCATGGAAGATAAGTAGTTACCTTTCTAAGAATAAGGCTGTTTGCGCAATAAATAGCCATTTCTCCAGAAGTTGCGCTATGATATGGATTCCCTTTTGGAACCTAATCAAATTGAGTAATCATGGATTTTATCGAGCTAGAAACAACAATTAAAGAAATTCATTGTAGAAAATAAGAGAAAGGCAATCCTGGAGTCCAGAATCAGTGCAAAATAAACATCAGGAACTAAAACCAATAGTTTGTACCTTTGCAGCATCTTCGGGATTGTTCTTGACTGGTGCATAGGCAACCCATGCATCCAACACCTAAACAGTAATTTGGTGTCAACATATCTGATTTGGACTATGCCAATAAGTTCATGTAATAAGCTATCTGCATCCTAATATCTTGATTCTTTTTCCCTTAAATTGATGAAATTACCGTGAATCCAACTATTGCAGTTGGAGGTAATGTTTTTGGGTAGTCCTGCATCATACATTCTAGTCGGGTAGAGGACTTGAATGAAGTTTTGCTGGCATCTTTGTACCTGCATAAACAAGAAGAACGTAAAATAAATGAAAAGCAAATAAAATGCCAGGCCATAACAATTATAGATATTGTCATACTGCAAATATAGGGGATTTGTCAGCCTCACTGCAAACAAACAACAAGACTCCTATCCGTAACTTGAGGAAAATCTTGCACTCCCCTTCAACCAAAAAAAAGAAAAGATCCACACTTCTTTTCTCTCTATATAATTGGAATGAGATGCAGCCACATCCAACTCTAATAGACAGAGATCTCAACTTCGATTTTGCTTGCTCCAAATAATATCATCTTTCAAACAATCAACTGAAAAGCTATCCCAGATGTCGGCAGTCATGTTAAAAATTTGGCCACTAACGACATAAGGTAAAAAGGAGATTACTTTGGATTAACAAACTCCTTTATGGCACCTCCTGTTTTTTTCAGTTCTTCAATGTATGAACCGAGTTCCAATATCAACTGCCAAAAGAAGAAAAATGCAGTCTTAAGAATCACTTGGCAATATACAACCCTAGACTCAGTAAATAAACCAAGCCACTAAATTCTAAAGTATAATAGAACAGCATTCTTTCGATTAGGGTCATGAAAAAATATCAAACTAATAGCTGATAGACCTATTAATATAGCCAGGCAACACAGAAATCTTCTCTGAATTCTAGACAATCTAATTCCTTTTTCATCTATCAAGCTTGAGATATTTAAAACAAACAGAAAGATGATAAATCGGGTATCTTTACTCTGGTCAGTTAGTCTGATTTTGAAGAACTATGGTTAGTGTCTCATAGCCATGTTGGACTATGTCATTCTGCATGTACAGTGTGAATTACAGTGGAGTGATGATGTAATGACAAAATGAATCCTAATAGCTCATACAGGATTACTTCCCTTGCCAAGTGTAGAAAGCCTATTCATAATGTAAACTGAACAAAGACCTCTTTCATTTTTATCAACATAAGAGTTCAATTTAACAAGCGTGTTATCACACTAAAAACTTTTGGAAAAGAAAATTACTTGATTAATGTTCCCTGGGAAAGGAGAAAAACCAGTCTCATCATTCACATCTCCATCTGGATAACCAGTTGCTCTAAGCAGGGGATCCAGCTGATTGTATTCCACATTTATTACCATTGTCCTCCCTAAAATAGATTTTTGAGGAAAGAAAATTAGGCAAGAATCAAATGTGTGATGAAGAATGGGCTAAGAATATAATCATTAGGAGAGTACATATAACTATACTATTAAGGAATGAAGAAGCAGCATCTGAACATCTCAAGCGTACATCTTCAGAATATATTGTACATTCTTGCATCTAGTTCAGCAAACCGTTTTCATCGTTCACTGACAATTGAGATATCAATGCAATACCAGTATCTCATACTATCACATTCCTAAAATTTACAACGAATAACTTTGTTAGTTGACATCGAGCGAAACAACTGCTCAAGCCTACATTGCTGATAACTAAATTCCAGATACGTCTCAGCAAACACTATGGCACTGACACAATTCAACCAGTAACACCAAAATCTTAGCCAATACACAGTAATAGAAGATGATTAGACAGCAAGAAAAATCAACAAGGAGTGAAAGTCCTTCAGAACAGTTCTTTATGACAGTATCTCATAATATCACATCCCTAAAATATGCAATGAATAACTTTGTCAGTTGAATCAGAGCGAAACAACTGCTCAAGCCTAGGTTGCTGATAACTAAATTCCACATATTATTCTCAGCTAACACTATGGCACTGATAGAACTCAACCAGAGTCATATGAATCTTAGCCTACAAACAGATATCTGATGATTAGATAGCAAGAAAAATCAACAAGGAGTGAAAGTCCTTCAGAATAGTTCTTTATAAGCCAGAGTGTTGGGATGTTTCTGGGTTCTTATGAACAGTTTTTTCAGCTAGATGGTTCTTATAAACAGTTAGATAACTGCTTTCAACAGTAAGTACCATCTGCATGAGTAAGTTTGGTAATTCCTCCAATAGCTTCTTTAGCTTTCCGGGGAACGGCAAGAGAGTTGACATGAAATTGTCGGAGGGCACTGACACCCAAAGATGCTGGAATTGCCTGCATTACACATGATGGAGGAGTTCATTAGTCCGTTTTACTGCCACATGTGTAAAAAAACCAGTCGGTCAGCTATCTATTAATTTCTGACCCTGATCCTGACCCTGAACCTGAACATGAACCTGAAGAAACAAACCTTAAATTAATCCACTTAAAAGAAACTATACCTTAAACAGAAGTCCATTTGTATCTTGGAAAAAGAGAACCCATTTCATACCAGCATCATGCCTGGGAAAAATGCCAAAAACAGTTCAAGTCTAGGAAGAGTGAACTCAAATAGCTTATCGAGAGACATCTTGCCACAACATTCTGCATCTTCTAAGCATATTTAAGCAAGGTAAAATCCCAGGTGAGATATTTTTGCTTGTAGCAATGACTGAGGATATCAATACAGCAACTTAAGCAAGAAGCAAGATCACATCATTCTTTCCTGCCAAGTTCTCTGTTTTCCCAGAAAAAATCCATCCACTGCTGGGTTCATATAACTAAAAGTATGGAATGGCATTTTAAATGCTTTGTAAAAAGATAGGCTAGTGGAAGGACAGCAGGCAGGTAAACTGGTATAGTTCGATCGATAACAAATGTTTTGAAAATCAAAGTAGATACACTGGTATAGTTTGATGGTGTACCACAAATTCAGAAGTCCACTGGAGTAAAGAAGTGCATGAACATCACCGTGCCCATGAGGTTTAGTCTAAAAAGGGAATAAATAAAAGGAATCAGCCATAGAGCTTCAAGTTCAAATTATGTCGAATCTTCACTTACAAATTCATAACTTAGCCTTACCTGGATTTTGTACTTATCATGGGGATCCAGTGCAAGCCTGGCATCATTATCCTCTAAGCATGCAACTTTTTCCTGCATTATTAGTAGCAATCAGACTGCAAACTTTTAGAATGCATAAGCATATTAGAAAATCCTGGCAGATAAGGTGAATGAGCAAAAAATTACCTGTTTCAAAAGTTTAACTTGAGAAGGTTGCATTCCAAAATAATTATTTGATTCCAACAGCTGTAAGGTCCGTGCATGAGTATCGTCAGATGTCATGATAACAAAGGGAATCTGGGTGCCACATCCATCTACAGATACACATGCATAATGATGTTACTAAATAGAAGTAAATCCTTTTCAAAGACACATCAATTTCACAGAAATTCGGACGAACTTCGGAAGGAAATGTTGATACCGAAACAACTTTGGTTCACGATGACACATAAGTTAACAAGGAGAATAATTTGAGGGATTCTGCAGACTCAGGATGGGAAAACTCAAACAACTATTGTTAGTTCTTTAGATAGAGATGCTATTAGCCAGCCTGTCTCTATAGTGAACTTTAAAAAACCAGATAGAAAAGTTGTCATGTAATACTTTTGGATTTATCCAGTTCTAGAACCTCGTTTTCAAAAGATCATATCCGACAGACCAACAGTTTCCTTCTGGTATAGAAGATAACAAGAGCAGTGTGTTATTGATAGATTCAATGAACCCAAACGAGGCTATTTGGTTGCTTTTGATGAAACTTAGGTTTTTTTTCTAAGGATTAATCCACATGCTTGGTTTGTGCAATAAAATCTCTCTAACTTATAAAAAAAAAAAACACAGAAATTGATTTTTTCCTCCCTTATTAAAGATGAGTAGCTCAAAACAAATGTCCAAACAATTCCAAATGATGTAGTAGTTCAGTTCCCATCTTCTGATTAGCCTAATTAATACTGGCATTACAGTCCATAATTTGTAGAGAACGCTATATGAAGTTAGCTGGAGACTCAGTTTCTAGCGAAGACATGCCATCCAGCTTTTTAGCTGTTGGAATACCTATGTAGGAGACTCAATTTCTCAAAAACTCCTGAAGCACTGCACCACTTTGTCTCAAGTGGTGGATTTGGAGAGAACACAAAAAACAATAGTTTGAATGTTTAGAATCTTCAGTGGCTTCTGTGCCATCCTCTTTTATTCAGCTCTGGTCTCCTTGTTCTGATTCCTTATAGTCATGTAATGTCTTCCTTTTGCTTGTTTGTTTTTCTTCATCTTTGTCATTGTACATTGATGACATACTAAATGTTTTCTCTATAAATAAAATCCCTTATGTATAAAGAAGAAGTAAAACAAAGCAAACCTTCAGCCAATCTACAGCTAGCCTCTTGTAAAGCAAGAATGGATTCAATGTAATGCTGTAGGAAACATGTCCCTGAAGTAGTCTCAGCTGGAAGAGCCACCTGCAAGATGTAGACAATACTAAGAATAATATAGACAATTATGTATAGCCAACAAGAAGGAATACAGAAGCAGCTGAACTAGCAAGATCATAGCTTTGTTAAGACCTTGATTCCATTGTATCCTAGGCGTTCCCCAAGTCCACCAGCAACAAGGACGAATGCAGCTTTTCGCGCTTCCTTCACCCCTGTCTCCTCAAAATCGATGAAGCTGTCATCGCCAAAAGTTAAAACCTCTCCATTTGGAACCTAGAAGAAGGCAATAAAGTTTAGCTATCATGATCAATTGATCATTTCAAACAGTTTGAGCACTTTGCAAGCGGGAAAGAGAAAAGTTATGCTAAAGATCATCCATGAATATCAAAGAGGAAAACGTCCATTTATTGATGGAAAAGTATGATTATGCAAAATCATAAAGAAAGCTCTGCAACAAAATATACCCACTACTCTGTATTAAGGTTACATGAAACCTTGAATTTGACAGCTAAAAACATGTGGTAAGAACCAAGAAGCTTGTGCATGGCAAAACAAATATTGCAAAAGACCACAACTAGATTACAAAGCAATTACTCTCAAGAGTCATAAACAGTTGCACAAAGGTGTGAGTAAGTTCCAACCTAATTATGTGGAAAGCAAAATGTAACACAAAACCAGTCTAAATTCTAAACCAAGTACACAGTCTTGGTCTATCAGGGATCAGATGAAAGCAGCCCAGTACAATTGCAAACAAAAAGGTCCTGACTCGTCAATGCCTCAATTTCACCCATTAAGATTGGAACCTAACTAAGAACTTCATTTATCAAATAAGCCCGGAGTTTGACATCTTACAAGCCTCTCTCACACATGTATCTATCACAATTACAACTCATACATGGATATACTATGCAGCTATAATCCTCAACTACATCACACCACTAGTTAACTCCGTTGTATTTTAGAACAGGTGTCTTTGTGCATTTGAACATGGGGAAATTTGACTTATATCCAAGTTTACGGCCAGAAAAGAAAGGGTTTTGTAGAAACGTAGAAAGCAACCTCCCTATGGTAGTTCAACCTCTACAACCCAAAAAGCAGCTGCTACTTGGAATACATATTGGTTTTTTTTTTTTTTTTTTGGGGGGGGGGGGGGGGGGGGGGGGCACAGATTGTAAATATGCATCTCAAAGAAGGAAACTTCATCTATTAAAGAGAAAACCATTTGACCAGAAAACTCTTGGCCACTTATGATCACAGTAACTACATTAAATCCAAACCAAGAACACTGAAACTCTTCATGTAATTAAACTTGTAGAAATGGAAGCTTCGTCATCAAGGTATTCAGTTACATCAATCTACTGCTCTGCACTTCACGCGTTGTAGCTCTTAAAGAAGCCAATGAAAATGCAGCAGCAGTCTTCTTTTCAGTAAATAACAAGTAAATATTGACTGTTCAGTAAGCAAACATTTCATACTTAAGAAACAAACAAACTATCTAGTGGAAAGTCTTCATTCAGTCAAAATCCATTCTTTATAGCTCTTTGCTTCCAGGAATATAATTAAGCAGTACTAAAAAATATCAAATCATCATTACTTACTGAAGGTGTGAAGCCATCAAATGGGTTCTTTCCTGCTTTTGAATCTGCTAAGAGTTCCCTCGCGGTTTTTATGTACGATGCCAAGCCTCCTGGATAACTTGTATCGAGCCTAGCCACCTGGAGAAAACAACCACATGACAAAAACTCAAGAAATATAAAAGCATTCTCTAAAAAGGACAAGCAAGTTCAGGCTTCAAACTTTTCCATATGCGATGCATACAGGATCGTTAATACAGATTCCGAAAATCAAGTAGCAAAACCATAAACCAGGTCTGAAAGGTGACAAGCACTCCTACAAGCATGACATATATAACAATAGCAGTAATGCACGACAGTATCAGCAGAAGCAAGCATAGTTCATGTCTGGAATCTACAACTTCATTTAATTGGACAAATCAGATAATTGATGCATATCCCTATCCTGCGCGCTCTACTGTTAAAGAAGATAATCAACAAAACTGCAAAAGTTGACATGGCAAATGTTGCGGCAAAAGATCGCCATCTAACCAAATGACTTCCCAACATCAGCAAAAGGAAAAAAGCATAGAAAAAAACACAAACACAATTAAGTTCCGCTTAATTAAAGATCATCTGAATTGAAAAAAGAAGATAATCTAAATACACAGGGCATAACCAAATTGCAAATTACGCCACACATTTCTCTCTCGACCGAAGACAGACACAAACAAACCGCAAGTCCACTATATACCACAAGCGAAAGGAAGGAGAATTGATCTAAATCCTCCACGAAACTCGATCCGGAAACATTAAATCATCCACCACCGAACCACCGCTTCACGTACCTGCTCGAAGAAGGCGTTCTTCCGATCATCATCGACGCCGGGATCCGCCCAGTGCTCGAACACGTGATTCTGCCCCATCTCCACAAGCAGCTTCGCCAGTTCCACCTGACCAGCAACACAACCACCGGCAAACAAGCCCAAACCGTCACGTTAAAATTAAAAAAAAAAAAAAATCACCACCACCGACGCTCGCGCTCGCCGGAACTGAACTGAACCGAACCGAACTGAAGGAAGCTACCGACCGCTCATCACTCCACAGAAGCGAGCGTACCTGGTCAGGAGACAGGACGAAGAGGTTCCGCCGGAGGCCCGGCGGGGCGGAGGCGACCCAATCGCCGCCGACGTCGAGCCTGGAGAGCGATTCGGCGACGGACGCCATCGTCGGAGCGCGATCTGGAGGATGCGGGAGAGGAGACGGCGATGGAGACGGAGATGAAGAGGAGGTAACGAGAGAGAAGAGACGAGAGAAGGAGATGGCTAGGCTGATTTGGAGTTGGCTGAGCTGGAATCGCCGTTTTGCTGCCAATCATTCGCATCTGCCAAAAGAGAGATGCCTTTTACGAAAGAGTTGCTGTTGGCTTACGCGATTGAGCTCCATTGCGGTTTATTCGGGCCCACCGCGTCTCCTTTGAATCCGGAGTTTCCTTTCCTTTCCTTTTCATTTTCTTTTCATTTTCTTTTTTCTTTATTTTTTCTTTTGGTGTGAGAAGATTACAGTAGCCGTTCAGTAATTTTTTCAACCTGTAATTATTATTCTCACTTTTTAATAAGGAATTTCGAATGATTCCCACATGTTGAAGGCCAGCACTTATAATCACTGCTACAAATAAATGTTAAGAATAATATACAATAATTATAAGACGATTATATTTTAACTGTTTATTGGGTTTATCAGAAGAAAAAAATGGCCAATAACAATCAAGTACCCAGTAATGTCCATAATGTTTCTGTGGACGTTCCTATGGTCGATTCAATCAGTGTTGTTGGATAGGTTTAGATCATGGACCCTGGTTTTATGGCAACAAATGTTATAGGCCTTCGGGTCGAGACCATCCATGGTGGTACAAGTACAGGTCGCATGGCTGATAAATCCCGCACTGGTTTTCAAAACAATAAAGGCCATATGGCACATGGTTCCATTTTTTTAGGGATGATTCAATAGATTTCACCGCCGAGCTCGGTACCACGAGCTTGTAACGCTAGTGGAGGCAACGAGGTAATAGGACATGGGCTTGGATCATTTGGATCAGTCCTATTGTGGCTCTTTCCTAGCCTGCTTGTTCTAAGTCAGGAATTGGTTCACGTGGTTAGAGCAATGGCTCGAGGGCAAAGGCGCAGGCCTTATGTGTAATAGAGTAGAGCGCTCGAGGGAGGAAAACCTCCCTCTAGCTGCAATGGAAGGACAACGGGTCATTTTTGCTTAGGCTCGCCATGGCCAATGGCCCAAGTACTATTGAACCAACAAGGTCACATCCTGCAAATTTTGAAAGTATGGAGGTGACTAGCCAAGGTGGCAATTCCTCCTCCTATACAAACTCAGTTGGGACCTAAAATAGTGGATTGCATATTAATTGGTTATAATCAATACAGTGACACATACATATTTTTTGTTAACAAATATGAAAATGTGGAAATCCATCCCAATGGCACAACATAAAGGATTCATGGTCAAAGGACAATAACACAAAGCGTGTAGATTTGTCAAATCATTGTATAGATTTAAACAAGCTCCTAAACAATGGCATGAAGTGTTTGACCATATGATGATCCAAAATAGGTATGGAATCAATGAGTGTGACAAATGTGTGTACACTAAATCCACGTCAAATGGATGTGTACTTATTTATTTATATATTGATGAATTGCTAATTCTTGGATATAACGTTGAGAATATCAAAAACACAAAAAAAAATTAAGAAAAACTTTGATATGAAAGACTTAGGTGTTGCGAATGTTATACTTGGCATCAACATCCTAAAGAGTTTTGATGGTTTAGGTTTAGCACGATCTTGTTACACTGAAAAGGTAATTGAGAGGTTTAAATGGAATAGATACAAATAATCATTTTTCTTCCACACATAATTTAAAGAAAGAATACTGGAAAGAGAATCAAGCAACTAGAGTACTCTTAAGTAATCGATAGCATCATGTATATCATGAACTGCTATACATTGGATATTGTGTACTCCGTAGAAAAACCGAGAAGATATATAAATAATCGTGGTCACAAGCATTTGACTATATTCTATAATTTGGCAAACACCTAGCCGTTTTGGAAGGCTATAGTGATGCCGACTAGATTATGACGAGTCGAAATCGACTAGCGATTATGTGTTCACACTAAGAGGTGCTGCAGTATCATGGAAATCCTCAAAACAAACTTTAACGCTCCACGATGGAATTTGAGTTCATTGCTTTGGATAAAGCTACCGAAGAAATAGAGTAGTTGGATACTTTTTAGAGGATGTTCTGTTGTGGTCAAAATCTATGCCGATAATATGCATACACTGTGACAATCAATCCGTGATTGCAAGAGCATAGAGTGTGATATATAACGATAAGTCTAAACATATTTATCGTCGACATAATAATGTAAGACATTTCTCTTGAATGGAAAAGTTTCTTTAGACTATTTGAAATCAAAGGAAAACATTGCAAATAAGCTAATAAAAGGTTTGTTAAGAGAGCAGGGAACTGCGTATATAAAGGAATAGGGTTAAATGTCTTAACTCAATAAAGAAGTTCCAATGTGGAAATCTAACCTAGCAATTGGGGTTCCTATTGACTAGGTTTGATAAGACAATGCAAATTTTAGAAACTCTAGTGTAAGCATTGTTTTCCTTTCTTATGATGCAACATGGTACGTCATGCATTTAATGATTGCTATAGCTTAGAATTCATCATCCTAGCTAGGAATGTTAGGATTCATTTGATAGGATTGCACCTGCATGTGTGATGTAGGCCAACTCTATGAAGATAATTAAAGGCTAGATTTTCCAAAGCATGAATGAATCCCGAGAGGTTCAAGGCTGAAAAATGAACATAACCAATAACCAATCTTGAATTGAAGAGGCTTTGTGTGAGGTCTATTGTCAGAGATTGCACAAGCGTTTCAAGGCTTAGTCCATTGATAAGTTAAGTAAGTCTGATAAGTTTTCACTAAAGAATATTGAAAGCAAAAGCTACCTATATTGATGTGGTGTACTTCCATAGAAACACGTGGAATTCTTCGAATCAAACTTTTTTTATTGATCCATTAATGTGGGGATTGCTGTAATTATGGTGGCTTAATGGCTCAACGTCTCTTTAGATCATTTTATGTAGCAAATTTCTATGTCTTTAATAGACATGAACATGTGTCTTTAATAGACACGAACATGTCACTTCACATCATTTTTGCAGTAGTTTTCTTCGTCTTTGATAGATATGAATGTCTTTTCAGATCATTTCCTTTCAATCTCTATAAATTGTAATCAACTATCTTTATTTAAGAAGTGGAAAACAAAACACAACGTTTACAATTTTCTCTTTAGTTAAATTTCTAAGTGTGCCAGTTTGAGTAAAGGTTCGATTGAGCCCTATTTGCATGGTGCTAGTCCAAACAGGTTCGATGTGTTATATCATGAGAGACATAATTTGTAAATCTGCTATGTATCGTCAGTGGGAATTAATCGCCTTAAGGAGATTTAGTAATTCGTACCTCACCTCCTATTTAATTCTGTTATAATTTTACTTTGTTTTTATTAAATTTGTTATTGCTTTCTTGGAGTTATTATTTCAGTTTAATTTTATTGGTTACAGCAAACAATTCTGTATTACGTTTTTTTTTTGGTAAGATAAATGGTAATTCTGTATTACGTTTGGTACAACAATAAATTCAAAAACTGAACCTCGTGAAAAGTTGTCAATCTTAATCATTTAGTGTGTGTTATATTTTCCTTTTTCCGATTAGGGAACTCGTTTTCCTAATTTT
The DNA here is from genome assembly GCA_024500025.1 of Syzygium aromaticum. Classification (NCBI taxonomy): domain Eukaryota; kingdom Viridiplantae; phylum Streptophyta; class Magnoliopsida; order Myrtales; family Myrtaceae; genus Syzygium; species Syzygium aromaticum. The sequence continues at coordinate 36,305,820 of CM044890.1, read as the reverse complement.
AAGCATACCTATTTTCTTTGACAGAAAATGGTTTTCATTAACCAATCATTTTCAGCAAACCTAATGCGTGAAAATCTAGTAAATTATTCTCAGAAAATTCATTCTCTCAAACAAACATACCCCAGTCCGTGTGTTTCAAAGAAAATGAATAATTTGAGAAACGTTTTCCTAAAAATAATCGCTTATTCAATTACAAAAATAAATGAACAAAAAATATTTCATCGTTCACGAAAATATTTGGATATAAATTGTTGTCAATACAATCAATTAATTATTTCAAACGATACAAATGATCATTTTCAGGAAAATATATTCAAATTACTCATTTTCTGCGAAATAAATGAAATAAGTTCGTATCTATTTATGCTTAGTCAAACACAAAAGGGACCTTTTTTGTTTGACTTCTCCATCAAATTTCAAAAAATTATGTATGTAAACTTACGTGTAAATGTTTTAGTCTTGTGAGAATTTATGAAGGTTCGAAAAAGTGTTTGAGCCGTAAGATTTAACTTAAACGATAAATAAAAAGTAAAAGCAAACCGGGCAGATCATCCCATTTTCGGGTGTACGTGTGACTTGGTCACCTTTGAGCTTTTTTGAGCAAAGCATCGTGTGCTATATTCAATTAGGGTCGTACTTTGACTGAATCTGGACTTTAAGGCTGTAAAATTAACTAACCCAACAACTAACCATCTTCGGCCTCCGATTGATACAAAAAGGTCGATGTCGACAATCGTGCGGGTCGTAAAGTTGTCGAGTGCATACGAGATTGCGCCGTAAAATTGATGGTTTTGGAATTACATTACTAACGTGTACAAAGTTCTGGTCAATCTATCCAATAAGGAATAAAGTAAGAGTCTGCAAAATTCCACGAGCCCATGACTAAAATCTTCGACAAGTACTGGTGTTGCATGCTTTAAGATTAATACTATAAAAAACTTCAAATCAATATATCCTAAGTTAATTTTTGTGTCACAAAAACTCTCGAACTGGTATACCCGTGCCATATTTGCCACAAACTAATTTTTATGTCATCAAAAATCCTAAAGTGATATACACGTGCCTCATTTTTCCCAAACCGGTGCACCTACTCTATGCAAATCTCAAATTTACCAATATTTGGGGTAAATATGGTACGGGGTGCTCTAGTTTGGGGTGGGTGCGGTATGGATGTACTAATTTGGGATTTCTTATAACTCAAAAATTAGTTTGGGTTTAATGTGGTATAGGTGTATCAGTTTGTGAGTTTTTGTGACACAAATTAATTTGGAATAAATGTAGCACATGTGTATTAGTTTAAGGGTTTTTATGGTATTAGCCCTAAACTTTCATTAAATCAGCTAAATGATAGATTAATTGGCTATTAACCAACCAAAAAGTTCAATTAATGCTCGAATTTATCGATGTCAATTTGATTAACAAAAACAACAATCTCCAATTTTGTGGGACAAAAGCTATATAGTATTGGTTAATGAGACCTACTGGTGTCGAATCGAAGATATTACTAACTTTTTTTGGTACATCATCACCAATTTAAATCACAACAATCAGGTTATATTTTTATTTCTGAAAGAAAAAAATCAAAATTTTCTTTTGACTAACACGTATTTATGCATTAATAATGGTACCAACTTAATTTAACATTTACGTAGGAGGCGGAGAAAAATAGGGAATTAGATTTTGGGTCCCTGTCCTTAGGTAAAATTCTTCTTTACCATCACGGAGTTAGAACTGAGTAGGATATGAAGACTAGAAAAGCATCGGAACACAAATAACTGAAAAACAAGGATCATGAAGTAGGATATGATCGCGCCCTTGTCATTAGGTGCAGAAATGTTAGTTCATATTGTCACGCGATAGACGAGCACAACCGATATTCACACTTACATAAGCAGCAGTTTTATAAGAGTTCGGCACGCTCTCTCAAGATAATTACAGTTCATTGAGAGTGATTGGTTGATCAAGGAGAGCTTTAACAGCACTAGTCTTTTCATCTGAAGTGAAGCCATCATCATCCATGTAGAAGAAGTGCAACACGGTGCTCATTTTCCAAAATAAGTCCTTGCAAGCTCTTGGAACCATGCTATCGTTTTCTTGCAAAACCAGCTTTAAGAGCTCCCTCCTCTTGCTGATGATGATACTGGCGATACTCTCCATGGCCTCTCCTTCGCTGGTGCTGCTCCCATCAAGCATCTGCAATGTCACGGCGTTCAACTTCCCTTCCTTGGATTCCCTCTGCAAAGCAACGATGACAAAACCTAAGAGAATATCGAGAGCTACTGATTTAATCAAGAGGCTGGTAAGTCCTCTATCTAGTTCCTTCTAAGAAATAGAGCTCGGACCTTGAAACCCTGCATATCATTCAGAAGGCGCCCACAAGTGCTCATCAGCCTGAATAAGTTGTGGTACTCAAGGCTTTCGACCTGCTTCTCCGAAAGTTTAGGACCAACAAGGTAGAGAGCCGGGAGAACAATAGGTCCCAAAGCAAATGAGACGAATCCATTTGCCATGTATTCATCCATTGTCGGCACTGCCTTCTTTCTTGTCCACTCGGCCTCAATCAACATAGAGTCGAGCAATTCTAACCACTGCAGAGAAATCCTAGGGTGAACATATCCAGAAAAGGGTGCTTACTGGGAAACAAAAAGAACATAAAAGGATAATGAAGTTGTCGTCTGTAATGTCACGTGACATTAAATTATAATTGTACTTTCCATATGCAACTCTTAATTATGCAGAAATTCGAGGAAAAACATCATACATCTTAGAATAAACACGATAAAGTAGAGATGATCAGTAAGTCCACTCACAATTTGAGCCACATGACCCGTCACGTTTCTTCCTTGCCATGTTACTGCTTTGTCTCCAATCTCAGAAATAGTAGAATGAAGTGCTGAAAATATGATTTGAACTTGCTCAGAACAGCAGTCAGCACTGAAGTTTACATTCCACCTGAATTAATCCATCTCCATGCAGTTAGTCAAGTTGTGGCGCACGCGCACACAGAAAGAGATGGAGAGAGCCAAACTTACTTTTTAACCAACTGTATAAGATTTTCAAGCTCCTCTGCAGAGCCACCAACATCATAGAAGTCGTCAACCACTGTTGTGAGGACACCATTTTTGGCCCAAGAAATGCGAGCCTCTGCTAGTAGAGGGGTCGAAAAGGTTGCTGCAGCAGAAAAGTAACAATATGCCAGCTTCTGTCGGGCAAATTTCAGTTTGTCTAACCTTTTCTCTTTGACCCATCTGTCAGAAAGGAAATGGAACCTATAATAATACAAAAGGTGCCGATTCCCATTCTAATTTCTTAGATGCCGGAGCCCTTTAGGAGAGTTCCACCATGTTTGTTAGGGGAGGGAAGAGAAAGGATGCTACAAACACAATCGCATTTGGATGGAGGGGAAAAGAAGTAGGGAAAGGATGAGGAGAATTAGGAGCAATCAGTCCGTTCACTTTTATGTACATTTAAATCCCTTTGAGTCTCTCCATTGGCAGAGGGATTTGGAATGATTTGTGTATTAATAAACAACTTATTCTTCTTTCTCACTCAAACCCTTATTTTACATTTCGATACATATTGCCACAGAAGATATATGCCTTTGAAGAAAAGCCATTAGGGATTACTTGCATGATAACAGGGAATTCGACAAAGCCTGCCAAAAGCCCGGCCTGCAAATTAAGTGCCCATACAATGATTCTTCTAGTACATTCCGCAGCAAGAAGAAGAGGCACTATAGGAAATTTAACTTAAAATCCTCCAGACAGAGAAAATAAAAATGGACATTTCTTTGCAAAAGGAGATGCCTAGGCAAGAAGAAAAAGGACAGATTTTTCATCTGCGGATGCAAAGGACACTTTGCCAAAAACTGTCCTTGAGCTAAAAGGAAAGGCATGCATATGCTGCAAAAAATTGCAAAAAAAGTCGGGAGTATCCCTCCAAGAAGATGATTTTGAATCAGTCTTCTCTATGGAAGATGAGCCTTTCAAAACAATCATCTGTGCCATTCAAGCATTCCCGGAGACCAGTGATACTGCCTGGTCCAGTGAGCCAGATCCAAATGATGGTTTGCACATCCTTTCGTAAGATCCAGAAACCCCAAATATCCATAGCATTTGTAAAATTTCCTGTGCTCCTAGACCATATATTCCTATTCATATCTTCCCTTATAAATATGACAAACCCATCTCAGAGGTTGCATCCAAACAACTTAATCTCTTCAAATCCTTTCCCTTCTTTTTCCTCTTAATCAGTTAAATCTTTATTTTCCTTTCTAGTCACCCCTACCAAACATAATGTTAGATTATACACATTTAAATAACATACGATTAGCAGTTATGGTGATGTCAAAAGTCTTATCAGACATGAAGCCCCAGCAAATTGAACATTTTTTTTTGAAACTGTAATCAAAATCAAGTTTTGCCATGCCAAAAAATCCCATAAAATGACTGTTTCTACATCTATCTACCACGATGGATTCAGAGATGTACACCTTTCCAGATATTTGAGTTCTTCTTGGTATATTGCTTGACAATTGTTGAAGTCCTTCACTGCCAGATTCAGGAAATCTTTGTTGCAAAAATTATAGGACCTAGCATAGGAGACAGGTATCATATCAATCAAGTATAAAAGATAATAGAACATTGATAAACTAAAAAAGATAAAAGCAATTAAGAGGGCAGTACCGGAGACCACATTTTAGAATTCTCGTACTGTCTATGTTGTAGAGCTCTATATTTCTCCTGTTTGCTACCTTTTCCAAGTTTGCATGGAGAGGAAATCTCAGAGCATCATCCACCTGAAATGTTTACTAATAATTGCTCCAATGGAACTAACCATAAAAAAAAGCAGCATGAAGAAAGTGACATCGGAAATTTCCTTTGTAAGATAAAAGTGACAACCTCAGGAGAGAAAGTACCTCACGACTTAAATAACTCTTAAGTCTATTGGCATGCATTTCACCAGTGTGTAAACCCTTTCTAAGAAATTCACTGGTCCAAGAATTGATTTTATCCAGAATAATTTCATCATCATTGATGATCAGCTGTGAAGCCCTAAACAATTCCAAGACAGAGCCAGCATCCTTCACATGTCCTTCAAGTGTATTGCAAAAATGATCCTCTTCGGCAAATTGACTCAATGCATCTACACCACATGTAAAAGCAAACTTAACGTGTCATCGATCCACAACATAAATAATTATCTAAAGTCCAGCATAGTAGCATACCTGAAGAGACATCATATCCATAGGATCGCAGTATCCTAAATGCCATTGCGGTGGTGGCAATGTCCAGAAATAACTCTTCTTCGCCTTGCTGCCAGCATCTGTTTGTTGTCTAATGCCATAAGATTAAAAAGCTAATGCTTTGCTTATTTGGCAGGTATAAATTTTGAATACTAGACTGAAATTGATCCTTAGAACTAGTTGCAAATAAATCATACCAAGTGGGTTTGCACTAAGAAAGAACAGTACCTGTACGTGTCATCCAATATGTGAATTATTTCCTTTCTGAAATGATGATCAATGCCCAATCTCTCCAAATTCTCTATCATGCATAGACGAGCATATATTTCCAAAGGATAGATTGTTGGAACTGACCATAAGTAGATACATAAATGTCAATAGTTTATACAGAGTAGACAATCATTTGAAGACTTCTGCAAAGGAGTAACCTGCATCACCAAATTTCTCTAGTACTGATTCAAGGTAGTGTAGACAACTGGCATTTTGAAGGTGAGTTAGAGCAGCAGCTGTGGTCGCTGGTGAATTATATATTGACCCATTTTTCCGTTGATATTTCATAGTCATTTCCCAGTCTGCTGAACTTCCCATTCCTTCCGCAACATAAGACAAGTATCTTCCACTAATCCCTGATAAACCTCTAATAAGACAAAGCAGCACATAATTATTGATGCCTATGAATGAACTTCCTATACTTCTTTCACTATTTTATAAGTTTTGGGCATAAAATATTTCACAGGCGATACAAGAATAAGCATTGATCAACAACTATGAGAACAACTTAGGTGATGCTTTGCACATTGTTTAATTGAAAGAAAACTAAAAGGGGAAGATCGGCAATATCTTTTACCTCTTCACTTCCAAATTTCTCTTGGAAGACACATAATCTACATCTGCAGGTCTCAAGGGAATGTTTAAATTTAGCCAATCAGCCTGCTCAATCATGCCAGAAAGCAAAATATTGAATCCAATTGGTGTATGTTGCCTGTCATCAGTTACAGAAGCAGAATTTGAAGCGATATATGCAAGGCCTGCAATCATAGTGTCATCCTTACTAATTGGTATCATATGAAAAAGATAATGGGGAAGAAAAATCTAGTTTACCTTTGTTTATCTGCCTTTCACCAACTCCCCATTGCTTAAGTGCAAGGACACATGCTAAAGTCGATAACAAAGCATCCTTGATTAATAATGGATGATGATCAGGGAGACCCCAAGAACCATCACATAATTGATTATTCATCAACCAACTCAAGGACCTAGGGAAATGGGGGCTTTGTGGATCACAAGGCGAAGGGACCATAGCCACCCAAGCAGTGTCATATGAAGAAAGAGAGAGTTCAACCTTGTTAAACATATCACTTATTCGTTCTTTACTTCCTTCAGCCAACTGCAAGGACAAACAGACATTTTCATGCAAATCATTGGCTAGATATCGACCTAGGAAGAATATAAACTATAAACAACAAATAGTACGATCATCATACCGCAATGGCAACACATGATGATGATTGCTTAACCGATTTTAATCCAAAGTCCAAAGGAACTGCTCCTAGCAAAGAATTAAGATTGAATGGATTAACGAAAGAATAAACTTTGAAGGACCCCAGAAAGAGCAACTTGAATGATTTATAGTTTAGACTGTCAGCAATACTTGATAAGGGAAGTAAGCAGCAGAGATCATGGAAGATGCACAGAAATAAATTCCGGAGCTTATGGAATGAGTAATGGCGATACAATACTTAAACAAGAATGCCATGCCCTCCGCCGCTTGATGAAGTACTGGTTCGAAACAACAATCATGCACAGAACCAAATGAAGTGCCACGACCCTAGCCCCATCAACATGAGGCCTACACACAAAAAAGTTGCATTTTTCACTATTTAGCTCTGAGAAGAACCTATATTCACTTGTAGCTTCCCTGCCTAGCATCACACTTCCGAAACTTCTGTCCTCATCAATGAAAACATCTTGCTCAGTATGCATCATTATGTTGATAGTTTAGTTTAAAATCTGTTGGAAAACAAGAGTCAAGGTATCACTTGGGTATCCCTCATGGGCTAGAAACTTCGACTATGATGGTAGTAATGTGTAAAAACACCTAGAATAATCTCTGTAAGAGGAAGAAGATTCCAAGATAAAGATATCCTCTGCAAGTTAGCCAGTTTATTGGCACTCCCAATCCTCCGGTCTCCCACAAAGCAGCAAGAACTAGGTGAATCTTTATGACTTCCGTTTTCCATATGCTTACTTACGTTGGTGGACACATTCTATTTATATGATCACTGAATGATGGCATTTGTCAAAAAACAAACATGATATCAGAAAGCTCATATATGAGCACATAATGAAGAGGTGGCAGAAACTTTAATGTGGCTCATATCCAGTGGAATGTGCAAGGATCAGATAAAGCTGATACGCTTAAAAGCCCGATTAGCTGAGCAGCCAGAAATCTTTAATATCGTGTGTGTGCGTGTCTCTGAGAGAGAGAGAGAGAGAGAGAGAGAGAGAGAGAAACCTGACATAGGAGAAGACAACCCAAGATTATAGGAATGTGAGAGTGTCATGGTAGAACAGTATGAGAATAATCAGCAGCACCTGCATTGAGATGTAGTTTATCAGCCATTATATAGACTACATCGATTTGTTCAGAAAAGTGTTTTACGTGCATGCGCACGAGCACACAAAGAGAGAGAGAGAGAGAGAGAGTATCAAACAGATTTAAAGACAATGAGACACAAAATGCCTTTTAAAGTTGCAAAATATGGATATAACAACTGCAGGACGCACATAGTAAACAATTAGGTTTATGAAGCTAGAAAACTGTATAGGTTCAACAATTGAAGAACTAACTCACCAGCTTTATTCGCTAGTTTCTTCTCAACTCAAACTCCAATGCAAGTTAATCTCCGCTAGGGACAAGGAAAACAAAGAGGATGCTAACAATTAGAGACAGGGAAAAAGTAGCTGACAATGACAACCTGTAATCAGGAAGCAAAAACAAGAAGACCTAAATTACCTTGTACTGGAGCCACATAGAGTGGTGATTCATAACTGAGACCGCAATGTCAAGCCACTAAACACTATGCTAAGGAGGAGATGGATGATTAACCATGCCACTCGAATGCTGCAATGTCAACTCATTAGGCCAGACCAGCAGTTATATAGTGGTAGGCAATAGAGAAGTCACGCTGAAAGAAACATGTATTTACTATCTTGGCATAAGTAACAAAGAACTTGATGACAAACCTTGATGTTCAAGGGGAATCTCCATTCCTCGCAGTTGGGTTCCATCTAGCGACGCTGCCATATGCTCTTACATCCCCAGTAAACGGATCCCATATTTTCAGGGCAGTTAAAATTCGCAGACCCTTCTGGTCGTACGATGTGTGTGTGTGCATATATATATATATATATATATATATATATATATCAATTTGCGCGAGGGACAAATCTCAAGCTGGAATCGCACGTGGGTGAAGCATTTCGACAAACACGTTGTCCACGCCGTAGATTAGCAAGCCAAGTAAATAATATATATTGTATACATACATATATCTACATATATTCCACGGAGACAGAGAGAAGACAGAGACAGAACCAGCGAGATTGCTGGAATTTGCGGGAGCGCCGAGGTGAGAGAAGAGAGAGGAGGAGGAGCAACAATGGAACGATCCCGCTGACTTCAAAGTTCTGATCTTTTTTCCCATTCTCCATATCATTAATTGATGACTCATCCGGCGCAGTAAATTTCTTACTCTTTTTTTATTTGAACGGTGGATTTCATTCTCTTTCGGAAAGCTGGAAATTAAGTGACCAACGTTTGGGAGCTCCCGATATCATTAATTGAACGCTGGAGCATTTACAAAAAGGTTCTTTCCTTTGTTTTGTTTTCCCATTAAAATTTGAAATACCACCCTTTAAATTTTGAAAATTTTGAGCTTCAACGTTTCTTCGCGAAATTTGAAACCAAGGTAGTTTGAGTCCCGAAAAGTCAAAGTGATCATAACCCACGCTTGAGGAGAGGAAATTTTCTTTTGATGTTGTCCACCATAAAATTATCAATTGCAGCTGCCAAAAGTACTTTGCGAGCATTCGGAATTTAATTATTCGAGCGATGGCTGTGCATCGTAGTCAATTTCACTTTCATCAATCGCAACACCAACATTTCAAAAACCATCACCGCCGTCACCTCCACCATCGATCACGGTTAGATTAATTAACTTAGGTGTACTTAAACGTCATCGAACACACCGAATGACTTTAGGCATCGAAAATTTCAACTTTCATCATTTTTTCGCCGATAATTGTTTGTGGTCAATAAGATCGATGGAACGCACTCACGACGTTAATGTCAAAACATTCAATCCGTCCAATGGTTTACAATGAAGGCGTACTAAGGGTGTTTGAATACGATTCGATTCAATTCTTAAAGCATCCTTTCGAGGTGGAGCTCAATTACTTAAATGTCTATTTATACGGTATCGCGTCGTTCTTTAAATCACCTTCATAAGTCGATCTTTTGTATTTCCACAGCCATTTTCAATTGCCCAAACACAAGCGCCCGCCTAAAGGAAAGGACTGTAAACAAATATCGACAGCAGACGACTGGGTGGTTGGCTGAAAGACCTTTGGAGTGTATCCCAGGAAAATGTCTGGGAATCTGTCTCCCAGATGCTTGGGGCAACTCGTGCAATACTAAATTCCGAAGATCCTGATTCAGTGAAATTGCACGCTTTCATTTTGTGCTCTTCTTGTCTGCTTCCGCTTAGCCGCATGCGTTTCCTTTGACATTAAACATTGAGACACTTGGGAGGGAGGGAGGGACAATAAAAGATGGAATTGCACCTCATGCATGTATGTAGCGGTATGTATCTACAAACAGTTACTAAACAGATCCATGCTTCGACAATTATCGCTTCTTCCCTCTTTCGTGCCCAACAGCGACAGTTACTTCTACAACCCGCGACTCAACTTTTCGACGGTTATAACAACCTATGTTTCTCAACATTTATGCTTATTGGCTTTCAAAATCTACGGCTCCACTACATCGCGATCTTGTCGGTTCCATTTCTCCATACTAATATCGATTTACCCAGGCAAATTGCATATGAAATTATTGATCCCATTACTGAGGTCAGTAGCTAGTACCCAGCTCATCATCATTCGTGTCGGTCGTGGCCCTTTTGTCGAATAAACTGAATTTCATGGACTTAGGGTGCATTTGGAAACTGCTTTGCCAGGAGGCTTTGGGCTCCAAAGTTCCTAGAGTAAATGCAAATATCATTAAACAAATTTTTTGAAAGCTTAGAGAAGATGCCGTTACATTTCCAAAAGGCTTATGGCTTTCATAATTAAGGATATGCTCTCAAAAATCCTAACGTTGCTGGTGAGCCACCGCCTCTCTTGGGCCGGGCGAACCTAGGTCGCTTCATATGGGTTTGCACAACCCAAGCGGCTGTCGCCTTGGTTCACGTGACCCAAGCGACACCAGATTTGGCTCACCGGTAGCTAAATTTGGCCTCGTCGGCCACCCGCCTGTAGCTGAGTCCTTGGTCAGTTTTGAGTTTTTTTTTTTAATAAACAAAATTCCTTTACAAAGTGTGATTTTTTCAATCACCATTTAAATCAAAGTTGTTTCCAAATGCATTTTAAAATTGCAATTTGCCAAAAACTACTTAGATTTCAAAAAACTCATTTAAGCTAAAGGCTATTGTATTTTAAAAAAAACTTTCCTCCAAACCGAACCAAACACACTCTTAGTAATTTTCCTTTGTATTTGTTCTTAGCAAATACTAATCATCCCGTCGACCATCTATACTTGCTCACTAAAAACTCCCAACACAATGAATTTTAACTTCGTCGCATCTTGCTTGATCTTTCGTAGTCGAAGTCCACAATAGGAGACTTGGGCAATATTTTGGTGTTAACAATAACAAAGCAAGTTATTTTGTATCTAAGTACTCTTCCCTAGTGCCTCTAAATGCTCAGCTACAGAATACACGACACGAGCACCAGGACGGTAGGAGCTGGTACTCACTGCACAGTCAAAGAAAGTTAATCCCAGTTCTTTTTTTTTTTTCTTTTCTTTTATTCAATAATTCAAGGGCACGAGTGTAGATGCCCAACTACGTGAAGGTTCACGAACTAGTTAAGTCAAAGATTTTTTTTTACGGGTGTTGTGACCTCCTCAAAATGGTGCACCAACGGAAGGATCGGCTAATGAATTACCAAACCTCAACTTAGCTTAAATTCTCCCAAGCCCGTACCAATTCGCAACTTAGGTTCGAGTGTTTAACATGAAAATGATTTTCAATTATGAGTCACCGCTAATTCTTTTTTTGTTAGGTCGATTATAAACTCAAGTAAAATATTGAGAGATTTACTTTACTTGGATTCAGAGATTTGGTTATACTAGATTACTTTAAAGCCCTTTTGGTGCCTTTCTATTTTATTCAAAAAATATTTGACAAATAGCTTGAATTGATTTTAGACTTACCTGTTAACATGTGAGGTGATTATACGGATGCGTAACCATTAATGAAACACTAATAATCAAAGCAATGAATAAATTGCAAGGGTAAGGAAGGAATTTACTTACTTCTAAGCAACATAAGCATTTGTTAGGTTAATTAGAAAATCACATCCTAGTTATGATTTCAAATTAACACACGATTGCACTCAAATCTTTTTAGGGTTTTCTCATATTTAAATGAAAACTAATGCTAAAATGCAATGCATGTAATGCAATTACTTCAAATGCAATGACGTACATAAAATTTCTACTTAAATAAACCTAACATGCAAGATATATGACATGTGATTTTAATTAAATGACCTAGCTCTAATGACCGGCAAAAATTAATATGCAATTATCTACATGACATGCAATTTATTTAATAACCCTAACATACAATCACTAAATGACAATTGGTTTGTCAAAAGAAAATGCATTTATCTTTACCAACCGAACCAGCAAAAAACGAGAAAAGAATTATTATATACTATAACTTCATCGACCACGACCTTCACGTTTTCCTCATTAAGGCGGCCACGTGAAGATGCTTATGCCTTTTTTAAGAACAACATATATGCCTGGCCCAGTGAACATCATAGTATAAGGAATTGAGTGGTGACTTCATTTATACGCCACTTGTCATATGATGTTAGAGATAATTATGGATTTCTCCAGGATAATTTTCATTATTAGAATATTATGATAATTATATTGATTATCCGTATTTCTCAAGATTACACGTATATTGCACATGTATTGCACGATTGCACGTATATTGCACATATATCTTCCTTTAATTATGCATATCTTGAACGAGATATTATCTTAGAATAGCTATCTAAGAAAGTATATAATTATGCTGATGTATTCTTTATATATATATATCGAAATATACAGAAAATTCCACAATTCTTATCTTCAACTTGGTATCACGGTCTCCTATTTGGAGACAACCCTAGTGCACCACGTGCACTTCGCACCTAGTGCACCACATACACGCCGACTACTTAGTGCACACCCAATCGAGTCTTTTTCAAACTCAAGCTTACTTAATCACTTTGAGTTTGAGAGGGCATGTTAAAGATAATTAGAGACTTTTTTAGAATAATTTTCATTGTTAGAAATATTTTGATAATTCTATTGATTATCTGTATCTCTTAAGATTGCACATATATTGCACGATTGCGTGTGTATTACATGTCACGCCCCGCGCCCTCCGCGGCATGCCACATCCCTCCTCTTGATCGATTTGAGCGCAACATCCCAGGAAGCGTCGCCAAATCAACACCCAATGCAGAGATTCATACAAAAGCGGAAGCAGAACTAATAATAATACCCGTACAGAAAACAATATGAGAACAAGGATAGCACAACAGAAATTACTGATTACAAAATATACACTTTTATACATATATAGAAACCTTTACAACATCCATTTACAACCAAAATAAATAATCCCAAATACAACAGAAAAAGCGGATCACAGCCACCACACTAGGCAAAAAGGGAGAGGCGGCTAGGGAGGACTAAATCCCAAAAAGTGTCGGTCCTCACTATACTGGAAAGGGGATCTATCTTAGGGCTCCCAGTCGGGGTCTGAGCTCGACGTCTTTAAAGAACTCTCGGACAGCTCCTGGTCCTCGTTCGAACTCATCGCCTCAGACTCGGTCTCCGTCGCAGGATCCCCATCTACCTCCATAGGCTTCACTGCCTCCATGTCCATCGGCTTCGGGGTCGGATCGACAATCTCAGGCTTAAAGTCCACACCTCCCAACTCCTCATCCTCCTCTCCTAGCTCGGGTCCCTCGTCTATCTCCCAGCTCACCTCCATCTCCGTGTCGGGGTCAACTATATCTCCATTGGGGCACTGCGGATCTAGCTCGCCCTCCTTGTTGAATAGAATATCCATAGAACGGAGGGGCCCGTACTCATCCCCAAAATGGTCTCTAAAACATCAGGTCACATACTCGTAGGTCTCAAAATGTGTGGCTTCTACATCTACCTAAACTAAAGTATAATGTCTAAGGAACATTTCCCCATTCCCTATGGGGTGAACCGACATGGTGTGCTCGAGATGCTGCGGAATCCCATGTCGCACCGGTGCATCTGGCACCTCCAGCATCTTCAGGGTCTGGGGTCTGAAAAGTTGGGTTATTCAACCGTGAGACGAATCTCAACAAGTAAAAACCCACTAAATCTAAACTAGGCTAATATGTACTCCTGACGAGAACAAACTCAATCAAACAAACACGGACCTAGGCCCGCGGCCCAAATCGCACTTACCGATGACCCTGCAGGTTAGGCAATTTAAAGTGATAATCAAGCACATACTCGGGCATACACAGTCACACGTGCGTCATACGCATGCTCATGCTCGTAAATGTTCGTGCCACATGCCAATCACCGAGTTTCACACATATTCATACTCGTCCATGCATTCTTATGTATGCCAATGCATCAATGTGGTACAAGCGCGCATATTTGGATTATAGGATGGAATCACTTGGACACGTCCCATACCATGCCTAGCAATTCCACCATATAATCTAATACTTTACAGATTATCTGAATATTTGATTTCCACGGCTCAATGGCCCGACCCATTGGCCCAAACACATATACAACACTTCGTGGCCAGCGTAAAAACGCCCCCGGCCCAATGTCTCTAGCTTGCTACAAAGTGCATGAGGCGCAACACCGATCTCCTTACGAACCAAGCCTGCTACAAAGTGCATGAGACTGGTCGTCTTCCGGACACACCGGGCATCGTCTTGCTACAAAGTGCATAAAGACGGAATCGACCCGTAGGTCACGACCCGAAAGCCTTAAGTGATCACACAGCACACTGTCCAAATTTTATCTGAACCCGGCGTCAAGCGCATCGAGCAATTAATGGTGATCACATGCTCATGACAGACACGCATTCTAGCACAGATCTCATCACATGCCTCACACTCGGCATACACAATGCGTAATCATGAATGTTCATATTCGGGCAATATGAAATGCACAAAAGCACCAGTTATCGCAATTCAATGAATTCAAGCTTATCACATCACAACGTGCTCAATTGCCCAAATCACACTCCGCATAAGGTCGATCACACGATCACACGACATGGCAGAGTACAAATAAGCATCAAGACACACAAATCACCCAAATTAAGTACCACAACTATCAAATCAAATACCCGGGAAATTCCAACACCTCAATCGAGTTAATCCATCTACTTGTCGACACTTGAGCTATTAATTGCCGATAGGGACAGCCACCAATTGGCCTCGTCCCGGCCTCAAATCCACCTTATAATCCACTTAACAATCCATCAATTTCATCTCGGCACTTACTAATCCAACGGAAATCCTTAATCAACCTTAATCACCACAAATCCATCTCAAACCATCTAATTATCTACTAATTACTCACTAACGACGCCCTAACCTGTTCTAAAAAGGCATTATCGTCCTAATTAAGGTTTAGTAGGTTTTACCCACCTAAACTCGAATCGGGACGACGGGGAACAGCGGCTAACTACCGGTGAATGGCAAGTCGGCGGCGGAATTCCCGATGAGCGACGGGGGACGGTCACGGACGGCGGCGAGGGGTAGCTCTCCGGGCTAACACGGCTGGCGGCTCACGGCAGGGGAGACAGACGAACGGCGGTGAGGTGTGGCCAGCGTGAGACGGCGACGCGGCGGTTCACAGCGGCGACGAGCTCACGGTGGTTTGGCCTCCAAGCGGCCGAGAGAGAAAAAAATGGGTTGGTGAGGGTGGCTGAAGTGGTCGACGGCGGACGGCGGCGCTCACGGGCGAACAGCACGGCGGCAACAACGGGCGGTGGTGAGGCGCGGCCGGCATGAGGGCGGCGAACGACGAACCGGCGGGAGAGGGGTGGCCGACGTGAAAGGGAAGGGAGAGAGAGAGAGAGAGAGAGAGAGAGAGAGAGCTTGGCTTGGAGATGAAGAAAAATAAGGAGAGAGAGAAGAGAGAAAGCTTATAGTGGGGTTGGTAGGAGTAGGTACCACATGTCACTATCCTAGCTACCTAAACTAACCTACCTTTGATCCATTGGCCACCATTCTTCCTAGATCAATTATTGAGGGGTAATATGGTCTTTGCTTACTCCACTAACATCTTGTCACTTGTCCTTAATTTGCATTAATTAATCCCCTTGAATTACTCAAAATTCAGAACACTATATAGGTTTGAGGGGTAAAGTCGTCATTTGTCCGATTCCGAGCCGAAATTTCATTTTTCAACCAGACTAGCCCCTTATATAAATGGCCAACCCAAATTGACGTCATCCTTGCGAAACTAAACCAGTAAACCTTCGAAAATCAACTCTGAAGTCCGGATCAAATTCCATGATCAAACTAGTTAAATTTCAATTCTCGAATCTCTTACTAACGGGCGGCTATTTAGGGGTTACGCGTATTGACCTAAGGTTATCTGAGTCGTGACGGCCTCAATTACCGGAAGAACAAGAGGAATTATCGCTAGTTCCGGAGATAACGATCGTTCGGTTTAAGTTCGGGACTGGTCGGCCACGTGCATGTTCGGTCTTACAGAATCACCTACTATCCAAGTGTACATCGTTGGCCTCGGCCAAACCAAGTCCGTTACCTTCCGAAGATCGACCTACTTTGGCCCAAAATATTTCCTCGTCGTTTCTCGGAATCGGTGTCCAATTCACGATCGGGTTCTTGGTCCACGTACCGTTATCATAGTTAGTCATTCCCATCTAGTCAGTATCTCAAGAGTGATCAACTCCGGGCGAGACTTACGAAAATGAAATAATAGATATGACTTATTTTATTAGTTTCCGAAAATTGAGTCAAAATTCAGGATATTACATTACACGTATAGCTCCCTTTGATTGTGCATATTTTGATTGAGATATTATTTTAGAATAGTTATCTAATAAGACTTATAAATAGGTTGATGTATTTTTTATTAATATAGACATCAAATTATAAACAAATTCCATTTTCTCTCTTCCGTATCATTATTCTTAATTTATGACATGTTAGTGTATAATTTCTAGTATTGAGAATACAGTTCCAATTGCCATGGAATTTTCCTTAGTTGTAATTGCCACAAATCAAATCAAGTAAAACATTTGTCCATTATACATGTAAACCCCATCTTTTTACATAGATTCAACATGCTTGAGACATTTATTGTTTTCACAAGCACATACATACATACATGTATTCTCAAATGTATTGTCGATACTTTGTCTGGACAACACACTAAATAACACATACTATATAGCATCTAATTTTGCATTGCCTTACAGCTCAGTGCACTTCTAATGGGACAACACACTTGTAGTGATATACAACCACTAAACTATAAGATCCTCCCGCTTCTATATCTTCAAGGTGATATAAATGAACTTCTCGGAACTTTGAGTACCAATTTCAGGATGAAGCGTAAAAGGTAATACACGAAAAAAAGAGCCATCAATACAGCCCACGCTAGCACTGCAAACCCAGCTAAGTTATATGTAGTATTCCTTTTGTTGTCTGGCATGAATACTAATATGTCATAAGTCGCAAATGTAAAGATTATCACAACCCACATAGTCAGCATTGCAATCCCCATGAAAATCCGTTGTTTTAAGGAAGACCACTTATGAGAAGTATAATGATGCTAAGTGATCACGTTATCTGTTATGAAAATCTTGTTACTCATTCAGATACCTATGAGCCATTACAAAGTCGCCCGTAGTCTGTGTTGTATGATTTTTTTCGCCCTCGAAATCATCTTGCTAAATGTCGCTAGGTGGGTTCTTACCTGCTTGGAATGTAATGGTAGCTAGCAATATCGCCGCCGCCACTAGCGTCTTATGCATATTGTTTCACCACATTCTCTTTCTTTCCCTTTTGTTTTCTTTTCCTACATGGATGGAAGGCAGAGACCATGCTATTTGGATAGACTGTTTGTCTAGATAAGTCGCGATTCTCTAAAGTTTCAGGAACAAAATCTGCAATCTATGAGGCTCTTTCTATGCTTTCACCTTGTGTTAATAGGGGAGTGCTGTGAAACAGCTGGAGTTTGTAACGTTCGGGTTAACACCTTTATTAGTCAGGAAGAGTATAGTATGCTAAGAAGTAACAACATAATATAACCAATTGGGGTCAAGTTTGAACTAGACAAGCCCGTGTAATATACTTTTTTCATAACTAACTTAACTCCCAGTGTTTC
Source organism: Syzygium aromaticum (assembly GCA_024500025.1). Lineage (NCBI taxonomy): Eukaryota > Viridiplantae > Streptophyta > Magnoliopsida > Myrtales > Myrtaceae > Syzygium > Syzygium aromaticum. The sequence continues at coordinate 36,287,851 of CM044890.1, read as the reverse complement.
ATAGTCCTGTAGTGTTCTTGACTATTATGCCTTCAAAAGAGAAACTCATCCTTTGTGGAATCTCTTTTGCCATCTCTAGTTTTATGTTCCTTGTAATCTAGATAAAATTAGTATGAATATAGCGTGGTGTAAAGTTGTCATTAACTATATGGACCAATGATTTCTTTATCAAATATTATAGCCTGTGATGATTATTAAATAGATTTCTAGCTTCCAAATATTTCTATAACATTCACATTTCCTGAAACCACCTTTTTGGTTGATAAGCTTACAGAATGTGACTAGTACAGAGACTTGGTAGTATGAACATATCTTAGTTTGTCTCTCTGCACTAGCCATATGCAAAATCATGTTGCAATCCTCGTCCCTTGAGTTGATAAACTGATCATCGCCTAAGGTTTCTATCAATATGTGTGCAATATATGTGAAATCATGTAATATATGTGCAATCTTGAGAGATAAGGATAATCAACAGAATTATCATAATATTTCTAACAATGAAAATTATCCAAGAGAAATCCTTAATTATCTCTAATGGAGAATTTTCTCAAGATTAGTCATATTTTGATTGAGATATTATCTTAAGATAGTTATATAATAAAGCTTATAAATAGACAGGGGTATTCTTTATTTATATAGACATCGAAGTATACACAAATTCCATCTTCTCTATTTAGCATCGTTATTCTCAACTCATGAAATGCTTGTGTATAATTTATAGAATTGAGAATATAATTCCTACTGCCATGGAATTTTCCTTAGTCGTAACGCCTTAAATCAAATAAAGTAAAACATCGTCCATTATACATGTAAACCCCATCTTTTTACAAAGATTCAACACGCTTAAGACATTTATTGTTTTCACGAGCACATACGCACATACATGCAATCTCAAATATATCGTCAATGCTTTGTCCAGTCGGCGCACTGAGTAGCATATACAATGTAATCTTGCATGGACGTATGGCTTAGTGCACTTCTTCTGAGACAAACACACTTATAGCGGTATATGACCATTGAACTATAAGATTCCCCCACTTCTGTTTCTTCAAGGCATTATAGATGAACTAAAGGACTTTGAGTACCAATTTCAGGATTTGGCGTAACAATTTCAGGATGAGGCGAAAAAGGTGGCACACGAAAAGAAGAGCCATCAATACAGTCCATACCAGCACTACAAACCCAATTATTTTACATATAGTATTCCTTTGTGTACAATTTGAAAACTAAAAACAGAGATAGCATAAGTTGTCGTGAAGATTATCGCAACCTACATAATAAGCATCACCATCTCCAAGTAGATGTGCCACTTTAAATGAAGACCACTTATGAGAAGTATAATGATGCTAAGCAATGCGAACAAACTTATCGTGTTACATATTATGAAAAACTTGTACTCACTCAGGTGCCTATAAGCCATTACAAAGTCGCTTGAAATATTTGCTATCTTATTGATTTCCCCCTCGAAATTATCTTGCCAAATGCTGCCAAGTGGGGTCATACCTACTTGGAATGCCTTAGTCGCTAAGCAATACCGCCGCCACCATTAGAGCATTACGCATACTATTTTGCCGATTTCTCTTTCTTTCCCTTTTGTTTCCTTTAATTTATAGGTGGATGGAAGGCGGTGACCATGTTATTCACATTGGCTGTTTGTTTGGATGGGTCGTGAAACTATTAGGATCAGAATCCGTAATCTTTGAGGTCCCTTCCAACTTTCGGCTAGTGTTAATAGCATGAGTGCTATAAAACCTCTGGAGTTTGTAATGTTTGGGTTAGCTCATTTATTAGTTAGTAAGAGCATAGTCTGCTAAGGAGTAACCACAAAATATAACAATGCAGATTATCAGTGGAAGTGCTTATGTGGCAGAAATAGTACCTTAATTGTTTTTTGAACTTTCTGCTTATGGACTTCATGGTCTTGGGAATCTTCTTCAACTTCAATCCCGGCTAAAGAAGCTAACGCAAGCTACCTAACATAATCTTCAAAGAAAGCAATCTCGAAAAGCATCCCAAGCATGGCCATACCAGCACTGCAAACCCACCTGTTTTAGATGAAGTTTTCCTTTTGTTATTGAGTGTCAATACTAATACGAATATGGCATAAGTCGTCACCGCAAAGATTATCGCAATCCACACGGTCAGCATTGCAATCCTCGTGAAAATCTGCCGCTTTCAAGGGAGACTACTTAAGAGAATCATAATGACGCTGAACGATGCGATGAAGCCCCTCGTGTTACATGTCATGAAAAACTTTTACCCATTTGGGTACCTATAAGTCACTAGGAAGTCACCCGCAGTATGTGTTATTTGAATTTTTTCGCCCTCGAAACTATATTGCCAAATGCCACCAGGTGGGGTCATACCTGCTTAGAATGCCTTGGTCATTAATCAATATCGCCGCCACCATTAGAGCATTGCGCATACTATTTTGTCACTTTCTCTTTCTTTCCCATATTTTTCATTTTCCTTACGAGTGGATGGAAGGCGATAACCATGTTATTCGCATAAACCATTTGTCTGGATGAGTCGTGATTCTCAAAAGTTTCGTGAACAGAATCCGCAATCTTTGAGGCTCATTCCCCGCTTTCGGCTTGTGTTAATATCGCGAGTGCTGCGAAACCTTTGGAGTTTGTAACATTCAGGTTAGCTCCTTATTAGTCAGTAAGGGTGTAGTCTGCTAAGGAATAACAACATAGTACAACAATGCAATTTATCATTGGAAGTGTTCATGTAGAAGAAATTGTATCTTAATTTTTCATGAACTTTCTGCTTATGGACTTCAGGATCTTGGGAATTTTCTTCAACTTCAATCCCAGCTAAAGAAGCCAATGCAAGCTACCCAACATAATCTTTAAAGAAGTGTCCCTAAAAGCATCCCCAACTCGGTCATACCAGCACTGCAAACGCAACTGTTTTGGATGAAATATTCCTTTTGTTGTTTAGTGTGAATGCTAATACGGAGATGGCATAAGTCATCGCCGCGAAGATTATCGCAATCCACACAGCCAACATCATAATCCTCATGAAGATCCAATGCTTTAAAAGAAGACCACTTAAGAGAATCATAATGACGCTGAGCGATGCGACGAAGCTCATCGTGTTACATGTCAGGAAAACCTTGTACTCATTCGGGTACCTATGAGCCATTAGGAAGTCACCCATAGTATGTGCTGTCTGATTTTTTCTCCTTGGAAATTATCTTGCCAAATCCCACCAAGTGAGGTCATACCTGCTTAGAATGCCGTAGTAACTAAGCAATATCGCCGCCACCATTAGAGCATTACGCATACTATTTTGCAATTTTTCTCTTTCTTTTCCCTTTTGTTTCATTTTCCTTACGGGTGCATGGAAAGCAGTGACCATGTTATTCGCATAGATCATTTGACTAGATGGGTCGTGATTCTCTATAGCTTCGGAACTGAATCCGCAATCTTTGAGGCTCCTTCTCTACTTTCGGCTTGTGTTAATATCGTGAGTATTGTGAAACCTTTGGACTTCATAACGTTCGGGTTGGCTCCTTTATTAGTCAGTAAGAGTGTAGTCTGCTAAGGAGTAACCACATAATATAACAATGCAGATTATCAGTGGAAGTGTTTATCTAGTAGAAATAGTACCTTAATTGTTTCCTGAACTTTCCACTTACGGACTTCAGGATCTTGGTAATCTTCTTCAACTTTAATCCCAGCTAAAGAAGCCAACGCAAGCTACCCAACATAACTTCAAAGACATCACTCCCGAAAAGCGTCCAAAACACGGCCATACCAACACTGCAAACCCTACTGTTTTACATGAAGTATTCCTTTTTTTGTTCAATGTGAATACTAATACAGAGATGGCATAAGTCATTGCCACAAAGATTATTGCAATCCATATAGTCAACATCGCAATCCCCTTGAACAACCACCGCTTTAAAGGAAGACCACTTAAGAGAATCATAATGATGCTGAGCGATGCAACAAAACTCATCGTGTTACATGTCACAAAAACCTTGTACTCATTGAGGTACCTATGAGCCACTAGGAAGTTGCCCGCAATATGTGTTGTCAGATGTTTTTCACCCTCGAAATTATCTTGCCAAATGCCACCAAGTGGGGTCATACCTACTTGGAATGTTTTGGTAGCTAAGCAATATCGCCGCCACCATTAGAGCGCTACACATACTATTTTGCCACTTTCTCTTTCTTTCCCTATTGTTTCCTTTTCCTTACAAGAGGATTGAAAGCGGTGACCATGTTATTCGCATAGACCTTTTGATTGGATGGGTCGTGATTCTCTATAGTTTCGAGAATCGAATCCGTGATTTGTGAGGCTCCTTACCTACTTTCTGCTTGTGTAAATATCGTGAGTGCTGCAAAACCTTTGGAGTTCATAATGTTCGGGTTAGCACCTTTATTTGTCAGTAAGAGTATAGTCTGCTAAAAAGCAACAACATAATATAAAAATGCAGTTTATCAGTAAAAGTGTTTATGTAATAGAAATAGTACTTAACTTTTTCCTCAACTTTTTGCTTACGGACTTCAATCCCAACTAAAGAAGCCAACACAAGCTGCCCAACATAATCTTCAAAGAAGTCACTCCCAAAAAGCATCCCAAACATGGCCATACCAGCACTGCAAACCCTATTGTTTTAGATGAAGTATTCCTTTTTTCTGTTCAATGTGAATACTAATACGGAGATGGCATAAGTTGTCGCCGCAAAGATTATAGCAATCCACACAGTCAGCATCGCAATCCCCATGAAGATCCGTCGATTTAGAGGAAGGCCACATAAGAGAATCATAATGACGTTGAGCGATGCGATAAAGCTCATCGTGTTACATGTCACGGAAACCTTGTACTCATTGAGGTACCTATGAGCCACTAGGAAGTAGCCTGCAGTATGTGTTGTCTCATTTTTTTCGCCCTCGAAATTATCTTGCCAAATGCCGCCAAGTGGGATTGTACCTACTTGGAATGCTTTGGTAGCTAAGCAATATCGCCGCCACCATTAGAGCATTACGCATTCTATTTTGCCACTTTCTCTTTCTTTCCCTTTTGTTTCCTTTTCCTTACAAATGGATGGAAGGCAGTGACCATGTTATTCACATAGACCATTTGACTGGATGGGTCGTGATTCTCTATAGTTTCGGGAGCCGAATTCACAATCTTTGAGGCTCCTTCCCTGCATTCGGCTTCTGTTAATATCGTGAGTGCTGCGAAACCTCTAGAGTTTGTAACATTCGGGTTAGCTCCTTTATTAGTCAGTATGAGTGTAGTCTGCTAAGGAGTAACCACATAATATAACAATGCAGCTTATCAATGGAAGTGTTTATGTAGTAGAAATGGTACCTAAACTTTTTCCTGAACTTTCTACTTACGGACTTTGGGATCTTGGGAATCTTCTTCAACTTCAATTGCAGTTAAAGAAGCCAATGCAAGCTGCCCAACATAATCTTCAGAGAAGGCACTCCCTAAAAGCATCCCAAACTCGGCCATACCAGCACTGCAAACCCAACTGTTTTAGATGAAGTATTCATTTTGTTGGTGAGCGTGAATATTAATACGGAAATGGCAAAATTCGTCACTGCGAAGATTATCGCAATCCACATAGTCAGCAACGCAATTCCCATGAACATCCATCGCTTTAAAGGAAGACCACTTAAGAGAATCATTATGACGCTAAGAAATGCAACGAAGTATCCATTCGGGTAACTATAAACCGCTAGAAAGTTGCCCGTAGTATGTGCTATCTATTTTTTTTCACCCTCTAAATTCTCTTGCCAAATGCCACCATCTGGAGTCAAAGTTGCTTGGATTGCCTTGGTAGCTAAGCAATATCGTCGCCGCCATTATTAGAGCATTACGCATATTATTTTGCCACTTTCTCTTTCTTTCCCTTTTGTTTCCTTTTCCTTACGGGTAGATGGAAGGTGGTGACCATGTTATTCGCTTAGACCATTTGACTGGATGGGTCGCGATTCTCTATAGTTTCGGGAACCGAATCAGCGATCCCTGAGGCTCCTTCCCCGCTTTCTGCTTGTATTAATATCGTGAGTGCTGCAAAACCTCTAGAATTCGTAACCTTCGGGTTAGCGCTTTTATTAGTTTGTAAGAGTGTAGTCTACTAAAGAGCAACAACATAATATAAAAATGCAGTTTATCAGTGAAAGTGTTTATGTAATAGAAATAGTACCTTAACTTTTTCCTAAACTTTCTGCTTACGGACTTCAGGATCTTAGGAATCTTCTTCAACTTCAATCCTAGCTAAAGAAGCCAACGCAAGCTGCCCAACATAATCTTCAAAGATGTCACTCCCAAAAAGCATCCCAAACACAGCCATACCAGCACTCTAATCTCAACTATTTTAGATGAAGTATTCTTTTCTATGTTCAATGTAAATACTAATATAGTGATGGCACAAATCATCGCCACAAAGATTATCGCAATCCACACGGTTAGCATCGCAATCCCTATGAAGATCCGCTGCTTTAGAGGAAGACCACATAAGAGAATCATAATGACGCTGAGCAATGCGACAAAGTCATTGTATTAAATGTCATGAAAACCTTGTACTCATTCGGGTATCTATGAGCCACTAAGAAGTCGCCCACAGTATATGCTGTCTAATTTTTTCACCCTCAAAATTATCTTGCCAAATGCCACCAAGTGGGGTCATACCTACTTGAAATGCCTTGGTATCTAAGCAATATCGCCGCCACTATTAGAGCGCTACGCACACTATTTTGCCACTTTCTCTTTCTTTCCCTTTTGTTTCGTTTTCCTTATGGGTGGATGGAAGGCGGTGATCATGTTATTCACATAGGTTGTTTGACTGGATGGGTCATGATTCTCCATAGTTTCAGGAACTGAATCCGCAATCTTTGAGGCTCCTTCCCCACTTTCGACTTGTGTTAACATCATGAGTGCTGCGAAACCTCTGGAGTTCGTAACGTTCGGGTTAGCTCCTTTATTAGTCGGTACAAGTGTAGTCCACTAAGGAGTAACCACGTAATATAACAATACAGTTTATCAGTGTAAGTGTTTATGTAGCAGAAACAGTACCTTAATTGTTTCCTGAACTTTCTGCTTATAGACTTCAAGATCTTGGTAATCTTCTTCAACTTCAATCCCAGCTAAAGAAGCCAAAGCAAGTTGCCCAACATAATCTTCAAAGAAAACACTCCCGAAAAGCATCCAAAACACGGCCATACTAGCACTGCAAACCCAACTATTTTAGATGAAGTTTTCCTTTTTCTGTTCAATGTGAATACTACTATAGAGATGGGATAAGTCGTCACTGCAAAGATTATTGCAATCCATACAGTCAGCATCATAGTTCCCATGAATATCTGCCGCTTTAAAGGAAGACCACTTAAGAGAATCATAATGACGCTGAGCGATGCGACGATGCTCATCATGTTACATGTCATGAAAAACTTGTACTCATTCGGGCACATATGAGCCATTAGGAAATCGCCCACAGTATGTGCTGTCTAATTTTTTTTACACTTGAAATTGTCTTGCCAAATGCCACCAAGTGAGGTCATACTTGCTTGGAATGCCTTGGTAGCTAAGCAATATAGCCGCCACCATTAGAGCATTACGCATATTATTTTGCCACTTTCTCTTTCTTTACCTTTTGTTTCCTTTTCCTTACGGGGCGGATGGAAGGCGGTGACCACGTTATTCTCATAGATCATTTGTTTGGATGGGTCGTAATTCTCTATAGTTTCGAGAACGGAATCCGCAATCTTTGTGGCTCTTTCCCCGCTTTCGGCTTGTGTTAATAGCGTGAGTGCTGCAAAGTCTTTGGAGTTCGTAACATTCGGGTGAGCTCATTTATTAGTTAGTAAGAGTGTAGTCTGCTAAGAAGTAATCACATAATATAACAATGCAGATTATCAGTGGAAGTGCTTATGTAGCAGAAATAGTACCTTAATTGTTTCCTAAACTTTTTGCTTACAGACTTCAGGATCTTGGTAATCTTCTTCTTCAATCTCAGCTAAAGAAGCCAACGCAAGCTGCCCAACATAATCTTCAAAGAAGTCACTCTCGAAAAGCATCCAAAACATGGTCGTACCAGCATTGCAAACCCTACTGTTTTAGATGAAGTATTCCTTTTTTTGTTCAGTGTGAATACTACTACGGAGATGGCATAAGTCGTCACAGCGAAGATTATCGCATCCACACAGTCAGCATCACAATCCCCCTAAACAACCACCGCTTTAAAGGAAGACCACTTAAGAGAATCATAATGACGCTAAGCGATGCGACGAAACTCATTATGTTACATGTCATGAAAAACTTGAACTTATTCGGGTACCTATGAGCTATTAAGAAGTCGCACGCAATATGTGTTGTCTAATTTTTTTCGCTCTCGAAATTATATAGCCAAATGCCACCAAGTGGGGTCATACCTGCTTGGAATGCCTTGTACTAAAGCAATAATGCCACCACCATTAGAGCATTATGCATACTATTTCGCCACTTTCTCTTTCTTTCCCTTTTGTTTCCTTTTCCTTGCAAGTGGATGGAAGGCTGTAACCATAATATTCGCATATACCGTTTTTTTGGATGGGTCGTGATTCTCTATAGTTTCGGGAACAGAATCTGCAATCTTGGAGGCCCTTCCACGCTTTCAGCTTGTGTTAATAGCTTTCATGCTGTGAAACCTCTGGAGTTCAATAAGAGTGTAGTCTGCTGAGGAGTAACAACAGAATAGGACAATGCAGTTTATCAAAGGAAGTGTTTATGTAGCAGATATAGTAATTTAATTTTTTCCTGAACTTTCTACTTACGGACTTCAGGATCCTAGGAATCTTCTTCAACTTCAATCCAAGCTAAGGAAACCAACGCAAGTTGCCCAGCATAATCTTCAAACAAGTCACTCCCGAAAGTAATTGGTCTCTCTCTAGACCATTACAGTTCGTCGAGAGTAATTGGTTGATCAAGGAGAGCTTTAACAACACTAGTCTTTTCATCTGAAGCGAAGCCATCATCATCCATGTAGAAGAAGTGCAACACGGTGCTCGTTTTCCAAAATAAGTCCTTGCAAGCTCTTGGAACTATGCTGTCCTTTTCTTGCAAAACCAACTTTAAGAGCTCCCTCCTCTTGCTAACGATGATACTGGCAATCCTCTCGATGGCCTCTCTTTTGCTGGTGCCGCTCCCATCAAGCATCTGCAGTGTCACCGCATTCAACTTCCCTTGCTCGGATTCCCTCTGCAAAGCAACGAGGACCAAACTTAAAGAGACTATTGAAAGCTACTGATTCAATCAAGAGGCTGGTAAGTCCTCTATTTAGTTCCTTCTAAAAAATAGAGCTAGGACCTTGAAACTTTGAATATCATTCAGAAGGCGTCCACAAGTGCTCATCAGCCTGAGTAAGTTGCGGTACTCAAGGCTTTCAACCTGCTTCTCTGAAAGTTTAGGACCAACAAGGTAGAGAGCCGGGAGAACTATAGGCGCCAAACCGAATGAGATAAATGCATTAGCATTGTATTCATCCATTGTTGGCACTGCCTTCTTTCTCGTCCTCTCGGCCTCGGTCAATATAGACTCGAGCATCTCTAACCACTGCAGTGAAAAACTAGGTTGAACATATCTAGAAAGAAAAAGGGTGCTTATTGGGAAACAATAAGAACAAAGAAGGATAATGAAGTTGACATCCGTGACATTAAATTGAAATTGAATTTTCTATATTCAACTCTTTCTTGTGCAGATTTTCAAGGAAAAATATAAGACATCATAGTATAAAACATGATAAAAGTTGAGATATTCAGAAAGTCCACTCACAATTTGAGCCACATGACCCGTAGCTTTTCTTCCATGCCATGTTACTGCTTTGTCTCCAATCTCAGAAATAGTAGAATGAAGTGCGGAAAATATAATTTGAACTTGCTCAGAATTGCAGTCAGTACTCAAATTTACATTCCACCTGAACTAATCCATCTCCAGGCAGTTAGTCAAGTTGAGGCGCAAACGCACACAGAAAGAGACGGAGAGAGCCAAACTTACTTTTTGACTAACTGTATAAGATTTTCAAGCTCCTCTGCAGAGCCACCGACATCATAGAGCTCGTCAACCGCTGTCGTCAGGACACCACTTTTGGCCCAAGAAATGCGGGCCTCTGATGGTAGAAGGGACGAAAAGGTTGGTGCAGCAGAAAAGTAACACTATGCCACCTTCTGCCGGGCAAATGTCAGTTGGTCTAACCTTTCCTCTTCGACCAATCTGTCAGAAAGGCAAAGAAACCTATAATACTACAAAAGGCGCCGATTCCCATTCTAATTTCTTAGATGCCGGAGCCCTTTAGGAGAGTTCCTCTACTTTTGTTAGGGGAGGGAAGAGAAAGGATGCTACAAACACAATCGCATTTGGATGAAGGGAAAGGATGAGGAGATTTAGGAGCAATCGGTCCATTCACTTTTATGCACGTTTAATTCCCTTCGACTCTATTCAAAGGTGGAGGGATTTGGAATGACTTGTGTATTAATAAACAACTTGTTCTCTTTCTCACCTAAACCCTTGTTTTACATATCAATACATATTGCCATAGAGGAAATATGCCTTCGAAGAAAAGTAAGTAGGGATTACTTTCATGATAGTAGGGAATACGACAAAGCCTGCCCAAAGCCCGGCCTGCAAATTAAGTGCCCATATAATGATTCTTCTAGTACATGCCGCAGCGAGAAGAGGCACTATAAGAAATTTCAATTTAAATCCTCCAGACAAAGAAAATAAAAATGGAGATTTCTTCGCAAAAGGATGTCCCTAGGCAAGAAGAAAAAGGACAGATGTTTCATCTGCGGACGCAAAGGACACTTTGCCAAAAACAGTCCTCGGGCTAAAAGGAAAGGCATGCATATGCCGGAAAAAAATAAAGAAAAAGACAGGAGTATCCCTCCAAGAAAATGATTTTGAATCAGAATGCATTTGGCAACCAGCCAAATAATAACTATTTCTATTCTTTTATTTCCAAAATTACTTTTGGAATATAAATCCGTTTGATAAATTTTTTGTTCCCGGGCACAAATTGCAAAAATTTATTCTCAAAATCAGTTTTGAAACAGAATTAAGAAGAAAAAAAAGTTACTTCTTAATTCTAGAAATAAAAATCAGAAATGAAAAAGAAAATTTTTTTCTTCTTCTTCTTCCTTGCCTGTGGCCGACGAGAGTGTTGCAGCCCTCACCAACGAGGGCGAAGGTTGGACCCTCGCCACCTAGGTGAGGGCAACACTCGCCCATGCTGCTAGCCGCCCTCGCTAGATTTGGCAAGGGCAACGGCGAGGGTCCAGCCCTCGCTAGATCTGGCGAGGGCCATGACGCCCTCGCCAGCCGTGGCCTATGGTCGGTCGCCAATGCCAGCAGCCTGGCCATGGCCAAGGAAGGGGAAGAAGTAAAAAAATAAATAAAAATAAATAAATATTCAAAAATTCAAATATTATTAATAAAAAGAAGGGATAAGTGCACTAAAACTCTTAAAACTTGTTACGATAGTGCAATTGAGTCATAAAACTTTTATAATGTGTAATTAAGTCCTAAAACTTGTTAGGAAACTGCACTTGAGTCCTAAAACTTTCAAAAAGTGTAAACAAGTCATAAAACTTGTTACAAAAGTAAAAACAAGTCTTAAAACTTATCATAAAAGTGCAATCAAGTACTAAAACTTTCAAAAACTATAATCAATAGAATGACTTGATTGAATTAATTTGACAAGTTTTATGACTTATTTATACTTTTGTGACAAGTTTTAGGGCTTGTTTGCACTTTTTGAAAGTTTAGGACTCAAGTGCACTTTCCTAACAAGTTTTAGAACTTAATTGTATATTATGAGAGTTTTAAGACTCAATTATACATTCGCGACAAGTTTTAGGACTTTGAATGCGCTTATCCCTAAAAAAAAAATTTGTACAGTTAATAAACGTATTTCTGTTCTTTTTCTATTTCAAGAATAGAAATTTTGGGTATTTAATAAATATCTTCAAATGCTTAAAAATTGCTTCCGGATACTAAATCAGAAAAATTATTTTTGAATAAAAATTATTTTTAAAGATAGAATGGTTGTCAAACGTATTCTCAGTTTTCTTTATGAAAGATGAGCCTTTTAAAACAATCATATGTGCTATTCAAACATTCTCAGAAGCCAAATACCAGTGATACTGACTGTCAGTGAACCTAATCCAAATCATTGTTTGTATTTCTTTTCATCAAATCCAAAAAACCCAAATATTCATAACATTCGTAAAATTTATTGTGCTCCTAAACCATATATTTCTATTCATATCTTCCCTAATAAATAAAACAAGCCCGTCTCAGAGGTTGCATCCAGACAACTTAATCTCTTCAAATCCTTTCCCTTTTCTTCCTCTTAATCATTTAAATCCTCTTTTCCTTTATTGTGATATCCTAAAAATTCAACTCAATTTAATGATTTATAAAATGGTAATTTCGTTAACGCTCTATTAATTAATTCTCACTCTGACTTGATCGCTCAGGAAATACTAATTAAAAAGGAAACGATATCGAAGAATTTATTTTTAACAGCTGCTCGTTAATTCGAAATGAATTATAGTTGTGATTGATCGATTTCGGTTACGAAGTATGATCCAATTTTGAGTGTTAAATGCTCAAGGATTTCACACTCGAACTATAAAATGTTGTTTCGCAATTTTTACAAATTGGCCATCGAAAATTTCAATTTCAAAAAAGAATCAAAGAATCAGAAATTCGACGTGAAAAATGAAAGTGAACCAAGTAACGCCCGTTGGGCCTCACGCCTCAGAAAGGCTGGCCATCAAGACCCGATAAAGTTTAATCAGCCCGTAAATTGGTACATGAATCGAAGTCAAAATTGTAAATTTGAAGGACAAAAATTAGAAAAATTGCAAAAGATAATAAAAAATGGAAGATATTTTGTGGGGTAATAATTAGCCCCACTTTCTCTCCTCCCTCTCTCTCTTCCCCCTTCCCCCGCTGACACTCCACGCCTGCTGACCAGGCCCACGAACTCCCACCCACTGCCCTTCTTCCTCTTCTTCTTTGACTTCTGCATCCGCGTGCTTCTGCTTCACTGTTGCTTCTTCCGCTTCTGCTTCCGCCTAGCTTCTTCACTTGCTGTTACTCACCGCTGACGAGACCATCCTCGCCGGAAGCAGCCACCGCCGAGCACCACTCCTTCCGCCCTCACCGCTCACCAGCCACGCCCCAGCAGCCGTCGTCAGTTCGCCCAAGCCGCACGCGAGTTGCGTCGCTCGCCCGTCCGCCCACGTCCGCCCTCGCCACCGCCGTCCCAGCTGCCAAACCACCACCACTAGCCATCATTTCCGCCTGACTCAGCCTCCAAGCCGCGTCGGACCGCCACCAGCAACCGCCTCTCCGTCGCGCCGTCCACTGCCGTTCTCGCTCGCCGTTCGTCCCCGCCGCTGCAGTTGCTGTTCACCCCTGTCCAGCGCACCTAGCTGCTGCCACCAGCTGCTGTTCACGCCGGGAACAGTCCCCGAACAGCCCCAGCAGCCGCTCCCTTTGCCATGCTCGTTCGCCGCCGTCTGCCGAAATTGAACCGGAAATTGCCGCAGGCAGCCTCGCCGTCGCCGTCGTTCTCGTGTAATCGCCGTCATTAGACGAGTAAAGTTAACCTCTAATCCCTCGTTTAGGGTGTTAAACTTACTTAGAATAGTTTAGTTTAAATTTATGATTAGTTAAATGGAATTATGCGATAGGTTATTGGAAAGTTCGATAAGTTATAATTATTTGTGTTCTAGACTATTGTTGTGTTCACGAATAATTTCATCATCATTGATGATCATCTGTGAAGCCCAATACAATTCCAAGACACAGCCAGCATCCTTCACATATCCTTCAAGTGTATTGCAAAAATGATCCTCTTCGGGATATTGACTTAATGCATCTACACCACGTGTAAAAGCAAATTTATCGTTTCATCGATCCACAGCATAGATAAATATCTAAAGTCCAGCATAGTTTCATACCTGAAGAGACATCATATCAATGGGATTGCAGTAACCTAAATGCCATTCCGATGGTGGCAATGTCTAGAAGTATCTCTTCTTCGCCCCACGGCCATCATCTGTTTTATGTCTAATGCCATAAGATAAGAAAGCTAATGCTTTGCTTATTTGGCAGGTATAAATTTTGAATACTAGACTGAAATTGATCCTCAGAACTACTTGCAAATAAAGCATACCGAGTGGGTTTGCGCTGAAAAGGAACAGTACCTGTACGTGTCATCCAATACATGAATTATTTCCTTTCTGAAATGACAATCAATGCCCAATCTCTCCGAATTCTCTATCATACATAGACGAGCATATATTTCCAAAGGATAGATCATTGGAACTGACCATAAGTAGGTACATAAATGTCAATAATTTATACAGAGTAGACAATCATTTGAAGACTTACTGCAAAGGAGTAACCTGCATCGCCAAATTTCTCTAGTACTGATTCAAGGTAGCGGAGACAACTGGCATTTTGAAGGTGAGTTAGAGCAGCAGCTTTGGTCGATGGTGAATTGAATAGCGACCCATTTTTCCATTGACATTTCATAATCATTTCCCAGTCTGCTGAACTTCCCATTCCTTCCGCAACATAAGACAAGTATCTTCCACTGCACCCTGATAAGCCTCTAAGAAGACAAAGCAGCACAGAATATATCGATGCCCATGAATGAAGTTCCTAGACTACTTTCACTCTAGCTTATAAGTTTTGTGCATAAAGTATTTCACAGGCAATACAAAAATAAGCATCGATCAACAACTATAAAAACAACTTAGGTGATGCTTTGCACATTGGTTAATTGAAAAAAAAAGACTAAAACGGGAATCTTTTACCTTTTCACTTCCAAATTTCTCTTGGAAGACACAGAATCTACATCTGCAGGTCTCAAGGGAATATTTAGATTTAAGCAATCAGCCTGCTCAATCATGTCAGAAAGCAAAATATTGAATCCGATTGGTGTAAGTTGCCTGTCTTCGGCTACCGAAGCAGAATTTGAAGCGATAAATTCAAGGCCTGCAATCCTAGTGTCATCCTTACTAATTGGTATGCATATGAAAAAGATAATGGGCAAGAAAAGTCTCGTTTACCTTTGTTTATCTGCCTTTCACCATCTCCCCATTGCTTAAGTGCAAGGACACATGCTAAAGTCGATAATAAAGCATCCTTAATTAATAATGGATGACAATCGGGGATACCCCAAGACCCATCGCATAATTGATTATTCATCAACCAACTCAAAGACCTAGGTAAATGGGGGATTTGTGGAGCACAAGGCGAAGGGACCATAGCCACCCAAGCAGTGTCATACGAAGAAAGAGAGAGTTCAACCTCGTTAAACATATCACTTATTCGTTCTTTTCTTCCTTCGGCCAACTTCAAGGACAAACAGACAGTTTCATGCAAATCATTGACTAGATATCGACTTAGGAAGAATATAGGCTATAAACAACATATGGGAAGATCATCATACCGCAATGGCAACACATGATGATGATTGTTTAACCGATTTTAATCCAAAGTCCAACGGAACTGCTCCTGGCAAAGAATTAAGATTGAATGAATTAACGAAAGAGTAAACTATTAAGGGCCCTAGAAAGGGTAACTTGAATGATTTATAGTTTAGACTGTCCGCAATACTTGATAAGGGAAGTAAGCATCAGAGATCAGGGAAGTAGCACTGAAATAAATTCCAGAGGTAATGGAATGAGTAATGGACATGTGATACTTAAAAAAGAATGCCATGCCCTCCACCGCTTAATGAAGTACTGGCTCCAAACAACAATCAAACACAGAAGCAATTGAAGTGCCATGACCCTAACCTCATCAACATGAGGCCTACACACAAAAAAGTAGCATTTTCACTATTTACCTATGAGAAGAGCCTATATTCACTTGTAGCTTCCCTGCCTAGCAACACACTTCCAAAACTTCTGTCCTCATAAATGAAAACATCTTGCTCAATATGCATCATCATGTAGATAGTTTATTCTAATATCTGTTGGAAAACAAGAGTTAAGGTATCAGTTGGGTATCCCTCATGGGCTAGAAACTTCGAATATGATGGTAGTTATGTGTAAAAACACATAGAATAATCTCTGTAAGAAGAAGAAGAAGAAGAAGATGAGGAGGAGGAGGAGGAGGAGGAAGAGATCTAACTTTGGAAGATTTCAAGATTCAGATATCCTCTGCAAGTTCGCCAGTTTATTGGCACGAGGAGGAGGAGGAGATCTAACTATGGAAGATTCCAAGATATAGATATCCTCTGCAAGTTAGCCAGTTTATTGGCACTCCCAATCCTCCAGTCTCCCACAAAGCAGCAAGAACTAGGTCAATCTTTATGACTTCCCTTTTCCATATGCTTACTTACGTTTTGGTGGACACATCCTATTTTATACGATCACTGAATGATGGTATTTGTCAAAACTCAAACATGATATCAGAAAGCTCATACATGAGCACATAATGAAGAGGTGGCAGAAACTTTAATGTTGCTCATATCCAGTGGAATGTGCAAGGATCAGATGAAGCCGATACACTCAAAAGCCTGATTAGCAGAGCAGCCAGAAATTTTTAATATCGTGTGTGTGTGTCTGAGAGAGAGAGAGAGAGAGAGAGAGAGAGAGAGAGAGAGAGAGAGAAACCTGACACAGCAGCAGACAACCCAAGATTATAGGAACGTGAGAGTGTCATGGTAGAACGTACGGTATAAGAATAATCAGCAGCACCTGCATTAAGACGTAGTTTATCAGCCGTAATAGAGACTACATCGATTTTTGCATAGAAGTGCCTTACACACACGTGCGCACGAAGAGAGAGAGAATCAAACAGATTTAAAGACAATGAAACACCAAAAGCCTTTTAAAGTTGCAAAATATGGATACAACAATTGCACAATGCACATAGTAAAAAATTAGGTTTATGGAGCCAGAAAACTCTATCGGTACAATAATTGAAGAGCTCACCAGCTTTATTCGCTATCTTCTTCGCTCCACCTCCAATGCAAGTTAATCTGCTAGGGACAAGGAAAACAAGGAGAATGCTAACAATTAGAATAAGGGAAAAAGTAGTTTACATTGACAACCTGTAATCAGGAAGCAAAAACAAGAAGACCTAAATTACCCTGTACTAGAGCCTCATAAAGCAGGAATTTTAACTTAGCAACTAACATGCACAAGTGATCATGCAGGTGCACAATCAATAAAATTAACACTCAACAGTCAAAGCAAATAAATAAATGAATGGGAAGAAAGAAAAGAAATTAAACACACCAAAACAATCAATTATTTTTGGATTTTTCTTTTATCTTAAAATTAAGGCTAACCTAGATGATATGCAAATTTAATTAAATAAACCTAAACATGCAATCACTAGAGGACATGCAAGCAATGACATGACATAGATGATGACGGGGATGGTGATGTGGCATATATGAATGATGTGACATATGACATGGCATGAAATAGCAATATGACGTGGCATTGGTGACATGGCATGAATGACGTATTTTTTGTCATTTTTTTATTGAAATTCGTAATTAATAAATAATAGAAAATTAATTTTCCTAAGCTAGCTACTATCCAACTCCAACTAGGAAATAATTAAGATTAAATCCTATTTTTATCATATAATTATCCTAACAAGATAAATATCATCCTAGCATACAGTCTAATCTAGGAAATAAAATCTACCTATCTTGTAGTATTATCTAAAAAAAGCTATGCTAATCTAGCCAGCAATCCTTTTATATTTTTTAAATATAGAAATCAATCAATGAAAAAAAAACACCAAATCAAACAAGATAGGCATAATATCCAAAAAGATAAACTCACATTAGCTCAATATGCAATCATGTATGTCCCTGGCTATCATATGCAATGTGCTAAAGTCCCAACTAATCTTTGTCATCAGATTGAGAAAGGTTGTTGTGCTTTCACATGGGGAGATACTAGAGAAAAGCGTCGCATACATCTTTTGAATAGGAAGTTTGTCTCTCAGCCTAAAAAATGTGGAGGTTTGGGTCCTAGGGCCTGTTTGGTTCGACTTTGGGGAAATACATTTGGGGGAATGCAAATACCTTTGGGCTAAAGGGATTTTCCGAAATACAAGTAGTGTTTTGTAAGTATTTTTTAAAATCAACTTGGGCTACAGGACTTTTGCTAATTATTTTTTTTTAAAAAAAAAGGCTCTAGTGGAGCTAAATCGGCGACCACCGCTGCCGGCCTAATCTGGTCGTCGGCCAATCGCCAATGGCCAGATCTGGTTTTCGACCACCGCCTCCTAGGGTCACCGGACCTCGGGCGTCGCCGAGGTCGTGCAACCCAAGCGAAGAGTTACCTGGGTCATGTGACCCAAGCAACGCCTGAGGTCCGACGACCCTAGGCGGCGGTCGCTGGGGTCGCGCGACCCTTAGGCGACCATTGCCTGGGGGTCGCGCGACCCCGGTGACCGCCTTCTAAGGGTCGCGTGACCACGGCGACCGCCGCCTGGGGTCGCCGGACCTCGGGCATCGCCAGGGTCGCGCGAACCAAGCAACGGTTGGCCTGGGTCTGGCAACCCCAGGTGGCGGTCGCCGTGGCCGCTAGGGTTAGGCTAGCCCTCAGGCAGTGGTCACTGGCCGCCGAACCTCAATCTAGGGAAGATGAACAGTATCGATGAACAATACAAGTTGCATTCCGAAAATGCAACTTTCCAAAGCACCTCCGGTGAAGTATTGGCCAAAGGTCCCTTGGGGAGCATTTCAAATATAATTGCATCTCCCCAAAGTGAGTAAAAAAAATTGTCAAACACCATTTGCATTTGGCCAAAAGACTTTAAAGCCCAAATAAGCATTCCAAATGCCGAAACAAACGGAGCCTTCGAACCCTTGAACTTACTAACCGGGTATTCTTGATGAAACTAGCATGGGGCATCAAGACACAACCCCACTCTTTATGGGCACAAGTTTTGCATGCTAAATATTGTTCACATCAGAGGAATACCATTTGTGCTAAACCTGGTGACTCGATGTTATGGAAAGCGATTGTTAATGTATGGCCGACGGTAGAGGAAGGAGCCATGTGGAACTTGGGAAACGATGAACAGGTGAGTTTTTGGAAAGACAGATGGATTCCAGGTTTGGAGCCACTCTATAATATAGCTACTTCCCAATATCCTCCATCCGAGACGTACAAAAAAGCATGTGACTATATGCGGAATGGGAATTGGAACATTATGCTTTTACAAGAATTTTTGCCAGAAGATGTAATCCTTAGAATTCGGTCTATCAAACCCCCGATAGCCTCTAATGGGGCAGATGGACTAATGTGGGAAGGCACTGGGAGTGGGTCTTTCTCTGTTAAGTCGGCATGTGAAATTATCAAAGGGATGGATGGTCAACAAGCTGACAAGATATGGCCCCATCTATGGAAGTGGATGGGTCCTTAACATATTAGAACTTTTATTTGGCTAGTGCACATAAGCGCGCTTGCTAACCAATGAATTGAAGATGTCTCAAAAAATGGACGATAACCCTTACTGCATGAGATGCCAGTCTTTAGAGGAGACAACTTTGCATGTTTTGAGGGAATGTTCAGTTATTCAGAATATATGAGTTGAACTCGTTCCACAATTTCATCTTGAAGAGTTTTTCTCAATTAGTCTATCTTGATGGTTGAATTCAAATCTAGTTGAAAAAGCAAGATTCAACACCTACCATGATTGGAGCATTGTTTTTGGCATGAGTATATGGCATTTTTACAATGGCGAAACAAGTCACTTTTTCATGATAACTTCCCTTCCAACCCTGTATAGTTAATACAATCACACACAAAGGAAATCATCACTTCTTCTATGGACAAATTGTCATCACATGGAACAATTACTTCTCCCGTTATAGTCACTTGGGACCTCCACTTTTAGGATGGATTAAACTGAATACAAACGGAGCATCTAAAGGTAATCCTGAACTCGCAAAGCAAGAGGCTTATTTCGAAATGAAGGGGGTGATTGGCTTGGAGGTTTTACCTTATCATTGAGATGGACTCTAAAGTTATCACTAAACTTGTCAACCCAAAGCTATACTGGACTGGCTCTACTTAAAGATATAAAAAACTCTTGGGCTCTCATTTCGAGTTTAAAATGCAGCATAACTTTCGGGAAGGCAATCAACCCACTGATCTTCTTGCGAGAAGCAATTGGACACCACATTCTACTTGCAGCCTCCTAGCGAGTTATCTCATGTTTTGTTTAGAGATAAAATTGGAATAAAAGACTTGAGACGTTAAATTATTTAGTTTAGTACCTTTATCTACCAAAAAAAAAGATAAACTCAAAGATTGCAATGATATCCATCCAATTCAAATTAGGAAGCAAATAAAATCGATAACCTAATCTTAGGCCTTAAAGATCAAATTATCGATTTTCCTTAAAGATCAAATTATCGATTTTCCGCACAATCCATAATCCCATCTCAAGCCTTAGGGATTGAATTACCAATAATGTGCAAATTAGGAAATTATCCTAATTAGATATGTCCATCACTCAAAATATGCAATATTAAATCTCAATATCATTCAAATTAGGTAATAAAATCTAATTTAGATTCGGATAAGATTTTTACCTAACTTGAAGATTGCGTTCCCAAATTCGAGTCAGTGGATGGTGGACTTGAATGGCGACTGGCAATGGTAGGGGTCTCGTATGGGCTCTCGTGAGGTTCTTGGTGATGCTCAGCTAGCTTCGTGAAGAGGCTCAGCAATCACAATGTAGCTGCGGTTCGCGATGATGCTCGACCAGAGTCTTCCGCGGATACTCAATCCTTGGCAAACTTGTTGTGGTTCTCGGCCAAGGAGGGACCTGCAGTGGTGACTCGACGAATCTACAAAAATAGGACTCAACAAGGATTGATGGGCAGCCGTGGCTAGACGATGGGGTAACAGGGTTATCAAGACAGGGAGGTTAGCTTCAACAACTCATCATCGGAGCGGGGTTTGGCTGCTTCGTCGAAGCAGGGTTTGGTTGCTTCGTCGTCACAGTGGTTCAAGAAAATAGTAGCATGCCGAGTTGCTTCGTCGTGGGGCTAGTAGCGTGTCAAAGGAACATCAATAGAGTCGTCGAGGACTATTGCTAGGCACCGACATCGGCAAAAGGATAGCAACAAGGATCGGTGTCAACTCGAAGCAGGGATGGCCAAAAGCAGGACTCGGCTAGGAACTGGGCTTGGCCAGGAGCAGGTCTTGGCCAAAAGCTGCCTGCCACCGGAAGCAATACTCGGTGTTGGAATTCTAGATCAGGGATTCAGCCAGGAGCAAGGCGCGACAGGGAGTGTGGCCGGGAAGTGGGAGTTGCAGTTGAGGGCGTGGCTAAAGTCACGGTCGAGGTCGAAGTTGCAACTGATGCTCTCTCTCTCTCTCTCTCTCTCTCTCTCTCTCTCTCTCTCTCTCTCTCTCTCTCTCTCTCTCTCTCTCTCTCTCTCTCTCTCTCTCTCTCTCTCTCTCTCTCTATGATTTCTAATTGCCCTTTCCCTTGAATTGTGAGGCATAGCATGCTTATATAGTGTTAACCCTAGGTTTAATCCTAATTATTAGGATTTTTCAATAATAGTCTTAATTCCTGTGGGCCTATTCTAATTAAATTCAAAGGCTTTTAACTCTAACTAACTAAACTCATCTCAATTAAAGCTCAATTAGGCCCCCTTCATCTCTAGCAAATTTCAGCTAGCCCTAGTGTGGATGGGCTTGGCCGAGTGTTACCCATTCATGGGCTCAATCCACATAATTTAATTTAAGTTAAGAGCTTCCCATTCACCAGCATCAAATTAAATGCAATTTATGAGTTTATCTATTAATGAAAATGTTCCTAATAATTATAAGCAATTTAATGAAAGTCAATTTTGTTAGGGGCCAGGATCGATCCCAAATTTTCTATGGAATTAATTCATAAATGGGTTTGCCTAAATTTAAGTGTCAATAGGAATTACACCTCTTGTATGCATACACCCTACAATCCAGTAACATGTATCTACAAAAAGTTACTGAACGGACCCACTACTTGGACAGTTAATGCTTGTTCCCTCCTTTTTGCCCAACACCGACAATTACTTCTACAACTTGCAGCTCCACTTTTTTACTATTGTAACAACCTATGTTTCTCAACATTTATGCTTATTTGCTTCCGAGATCCACGGCTCCACTATATTGTGATCTTGTCAATTCTATTTCTCCGTAGCCATATCGATTTGCAATGGCGAATTGTGTATGACATTATCGATCCCATTACTGAGGTAGTTAGCAAGTACCCAGCTCATCATTATTTGTGTTTGTATGGCCCTTTTGCCAACTGAACCGAACTTCTTGGACTTAGAGTGTATTTGGAAACTGTTTTGTTAGGGGGCTTAGGGCTCCTAAGGCCCATGGCTAAATGCAAATAATGTGAGAAAAATATTTTGTAAAGTTTTGAGAAGATGCAATTTCATTTCGAAATGGGAAAAATTCCAAATAAGGACATGAAATATCTTCATTTTCTCAAATAAAGATTCGAAGTGAACCTCGTCTCAAATAAGGACCTGAAGTGCCCTCATTTTTTTCAAATAAGGAAATAAAGTGGCTATAACAGTTTCAAATAAAGGCCTCACACCGCCCGCCGGCCAAATTTTCCAGCCGGCCAAGGGCATTTTCGTCTAAAAACAATTTTAACATAAAATTTAGTTAAATTAGATTAAAAATTTAAAAAAAAAAAAGGGAAGGACCGCCTCCCTTCCACCTGTGGCCACCGCCCCATCGCCGGTGGGGCGGCGGCCATGGCCGGCGAGGTCAATCGCCGGCCAAAGGCGAGGGCCTAGTGGGTTTGGGCGAGGGTCGCCGGCCCTTGCCCCGATTTGGGTGAGGGTTTCTACCCTCTCCCAGTTTTGGCAAAGGTCGCCGACCCTTGCTAAGGCACCGGTGATCCTGCCGACCATGGCTGCCGCCCTACCAAAGATGCGGTGGCAGCCACAGGTGGAAGGGAGGGCTGCTTCCCCTTATATTTTTTTTCTCTTTTTTCTTTTTAACATTAGCTTTTTTTTAGTTTATTTTTTATGGAAAAAAACAAAAAAGGAAAAAAAGAAAGATAAAAAATCAAAAAAATTAAAAGACGAAAATGCCCTTGACTCCAGCGAGGTTAGGGCCTTTATTGAGATTAAAATTGCTACTTTAAGCCCTTATTTGAGATAAGATTTACTTCATATCCTTATTTGATAAAATAATGGCACCCAAGTCCTTATTTGAGACAAGGTCTACTTCATGTCATTATTTGAGAAAATAAAAGCACTCCAAATCTTTATTTGAAATTTTCCCTTTTGAAATGCCTTTAAAGGCCTAGCCCAAAGCAGGTCCAAAGGTGATTTGACCTTTGAGCATTTCCAAAATGCAAAAGACTTTTTACCAATTTTTCCATCGATATACTTTCATAATTACGATTATGTCCTCATAAGCCCTAACATTGCCAATGAAGGCCTCAACCATTGATAGGCAACCAATGAGTCGCCGCTAGACTCGCCTGGGGTCATGCAACCTAAGCAACTATTGCTTGAGATCGGGCAACCCCATGCCGCTTCATCTGGGTTCGTATGACCCATGTGACCGTTACCTGGGTCTGTGGTTGCTCAACCTTAAGGCAAGGCTGTTGTGCCTAATTTGACTTGCCAGCAAATATATTTACCCTTGCCAGCCATTGAGTCCTTCGCCGATTTTGAGGTTTTTTTTTTAAGAAATGCTTTACAAAATGTGATTTTTTCAAACACTATTTAAATTAAAGTTGTTTTCCAATGCATTTTAAAATTATAATTTACCAAACACTACTTAAATTCAGAAAATCCCTTTTAAGTAAAAGGCTTTTGCATTTTCTCAAAGACTTTCTCCCAGAACGAAACCAAATGCACCTAGTCATTTTCCTTCGTATTTGCTGTCGGCAAACGTTAATCATCTCGTCAACCATCTGTACTTGTTGACTAAGAACTCCTAACACAGCGAATTTTGACTCTGTCGCATGTTGTTTATTACTAAATTCCTGACCCAAAAAAAAAAATTATTACTAAATCGACAAAAAAAAGATATCATAAATAATATAACTTTCCTACAATGCTCACTTCGGTGTCAAACCTTTCTAGCGGTCACGTAAGTGTTACTTTGGTAAAAAACGATCACTTCAGTGCCATCGGCCATTTCTATAGCTGGAAAATCCAACGTGATAATCTTTTAATATAAAATATCCGAAATGGCTCGTCGACAAAATAAAGTTAGCATAATTGGAGCTCAATAATGTGGTTTGATCATCTATTTGCAGCAAATTAACAAATTAGGACAAAATTCAGCATATTTATAATAATTAAAAAAAAGACGCTAACCATCATTCCTTGAATTGGGCCAAATTCCTATTTAAAAAAAAAAATGACGCTAACCATCACATGAGATAAGTCATCGAAATATTATCGGAGGCACTGAAATGATCGATTTTTCTCCGTTTTGGCTTTCAAGTGATCGCTCAAAATATTTTGTCGCGACCTAAAAAAACTTTCATTTTTCGGACTAATGGATTATTAAGACTAATCTTAACTCGGGCCCTCCCAAGCCCTACCAATTCGCAACTTAGGGTTTAAGTTCTTAACATGCAAATGTCTTCATGCTTGGAGTCGCCACTAATCGTTTTGTGGTAGGTCAATTAGAAACCTAAATAAAACATAGGGAGATATGTTTTATTCCTACGAACCAGAAATTCTAAGCTCGGGGACTTGGTTACGCTAGATCCAGTCTAACGCCCTTTCGGTACCTTTTCTTTTCAAAAATATTTTGGCAGGCAGTTTGGATCCATTTTAACTTAATTACTAACATGTGAGGTGTTCATGCGGGTGCGCAAACCACCAATTTAACACTCAATAATTGAATATTAAATTGCAAGATTGGAAGAATTACTTACCTCGAAGCAACGCAAACATCTGCATAGTTAGCTAGAAAATCACATTAACATCCTAATATGATTTCTAATTAACAAGCAATTCACTTAATTTCTCTTTTGATTTTCACTTATTTAAATGAAATCTAATCTATATGCAATGCGTGCAAAAATAACATGCAAGTAATGCAACCTAGCATGCAAACTATATGTCATGCAACGACGTGACCTAATTCTGATGACGGGTAAATGATTTATTTTTGATATTTTCTAATGAAATTCGGAATAAAAATATGCTTAAAATAACATGCAACCTATGATGACTTAACATATCCTAACATGAATTATTTTTGGGATTTTTGTTAAAATTCGAAATAATAAATTACTTAAATTAAGAATGCAATCTATCCTAATCTACCACAAAGCAATTCATTCTTTTTTTTTGGGGGTTTTCATGAAAATTCGGAATTAAAAAATAACCTAAATAATCTAATAAGATTAGAATATTGCTTAATTTAAACTAGGAAATAGATTATCTCAAGTCCTAATTTAAATTAAATAATTACTCTATCTTCTAGATACATTTAGGGTTCCCTAAACATGCAAAACTCAAATTCAAATCCTAACTGATATTTTTTGAATTTTCTGTTTAAAGGAAAGCAAATAATAAAAAAAAAAACAAGGATAGCAACCACATTCAAATCGTCCACGCGATCCGCCAAATTGGTTTCAAACTCGGATTAGGCACAAAAATCGAACTATCGGTCATATCTATAGGGTTATAGATATTGACGGAAAGTTGATCGTTTAAATTTGGAAAGCAGATAAAGATCATTATCGTATCCAAGTGATTATGGATAGGATAATAATTTTCCGTATCGCCGCGTATCACACCTTAGGAATAAGGTCAGATAGTCGTCCAGATACGTTGCTAAATTAGGAACGATTCCTAATTTTGAATATTTTCAAATATTGCGGATATATCGAACATTATCCTAAGATATCTAAATATCCACATGATATTCATGAAATATTCAAAACATGCAAATTAGGAAATTAAGTATTCTGAAAAATATAGGATAATGTTCAATCACCTAATTTGCAGATAATCTCCAACTTTATCAATTTCGGAGAAACATCTTCTGAATTCTAAAGGAATGAAAATCAGATCTGGACACAGATACTGATCAGATTGTGAAAATTCCTTTTGAAAATCCAAATGACCTCCGATTTTGATGAAATTAGTATCAATGGAAAGATCTCGATCTTAGTATGAACTTTTATGAAGAAAACTTTTTCAGATTTCGAACACACAAATTTATGAAAATTGAAAAACACACGAAGGTCAATCTGGAACTGATCTGTCATCAGATTCATGCATATATGACGTTGCAGATCGTATCATGCTAACACGCTTGGAATTTTATGAAAATTTTATGGTGAACAGACAAAGATGTAATCTACAATTTTCGTGAAGAAAGTTTTTTCAAAAAATGATCATAGAAAATCATAAAAATCACGGAACAGCATAACATCAGTCAGAACATTATCAGAACAGACTTCAACATCATATTCCAGATTCTGATCCTAACTTCCGAAATAATTTTGACATAGTAAATCAGGTCCGATTGAGGCATATGATATATCAAATCAAAGCTTAAGACGTGCTTTACGATTCTCTAGTTCATCACTTCACAAGATTTTGACATTAACGAGCTGAAATCGGCATCTCAAGCATACTGGTTTCTATGTACACGATTTTACAGAACAAAGTCCAAGTGCACTTACCTTGTTTAACGATGCTCCGGCACGAAATCGAGCGATCCGGCCTCCGTATTCAGATAAAAAACAACACGGAGAAGTCTCGGAAAGCTCGGCCGACAGTGATGTGAAAACGCCAAGGAGTGTTGCCACAAGTTCTGGATCGCCGGAGGAAGTCGCCGATCAGTCGGTTCAGCCGCTTGAACCGGCTGATCACATCATCGGCAGCAGCGTTAGCGGAAGGCAGCGACGTCGGCGGGCGGTTGAGGCGCGACGACGGCGGTGCGGCGGCGTGCGGCGTGCCCCCGGTGGTGGTGCGCGACGTCACTTTCTCTCTCACACTTGCCTTTCTCTAAAAATCAGATCTGAATTATGTGTTGTCTCCTCAAAATTCTGACCTAAACATGTTTATATAGTGCTAACTTAGGTCAATTAGATGGGCTTACTAATCCTAATAGGCTTAGGCTTGAGCTTAGGCCTTAATCTAATTTAAATGGGCTGAATTAATTAAGAATAATGGGCTGAATTAAGCTCAAATTAAAACAACTGAGCCCGTTTGACTTGTAATTCCCGGCCCTTGCATTCCAAGCGAACCGAATCCCATTCGATGAAATTTAAGCTCGTTCGCTATCACCGGTCTGATGCAAAAATGCGATTAAATTAAAATGAACATAAACTATATGTTATGCAATTTAAATATTTTTGTTTAGGGGTTAAAAATTAATCCCTAATTTTCTATGCAAATTACGACTAAATGATTAGTAAAATTTAGGTGTCAACATATTTTAACACTAAAATGTGCAACGTACAAAAATTATGGTACTTGTGATATCCTTTTCTCATTACGTAACCATGCCCACTCATAAAAATATTAAAGTACTTGGTAAATACAACTTGATACGAGGTGATAATGTCACAATTACATTGGTAAGTTACCAACTATTTGATGGACATAATTGCAATTTTTTTTTTTTTTGTCAAAACTAAAGGCTTTTCATTGATAACTAGAGACAGAGGAACCCAGTAACGGGGTATCAAAACAAAGCAGTTCAGTGAGGGCCTGCGAAGGACTAGTCAACCAATGTTGAGAGAGTTTTTTTTTCCTACAAGCTTTCACTACCCAATCCGCCACTCTATTTCTATTTCTATTATAATATTGGAGCTTAAGATTAGAAAAAGAAAGAAGCAGCTCACGCGCTTAGCAGATTAGGGCCCTATGTTCCCACGGCAGTTTCTGACTCTGGAGTTAGACTGCTTTACCTTAGTCAACAATTGCAAAATTTAAAGCACCTGATAATCTACTAGTAGATACTAGGTTCGAGGATGTTAAAACCATCATTTTCTTTGTAGATTACTAATCAACTGACGATTCTACTTGTAAAATTCTAACACTCTAGGATATCTACTCCAGGATACGAGTGCGATAAAATGGTTATTTTGTTGCTAATTTACAAACTAATTGACTGACACCCGCCCGTCGAATCGAAGCTCTTTTTAATCTACTAATACTTGATTTAAGAATGACAAAATCGTTATTTTATTGGTTAGTTACTAATAATCGATCAAACAAAGATGCTGTCAATCAAATTTTACTTACTAACAATCATGGAGATTTCCTAGCGCTTTTTAAAAATTTGCCATCACGGAACTCAGTTCCGCAATTTGGCAAATGGAACAATAAGGCGCGCATGGAATCTATTCTGGAGTAGAAATTCTGCTCCAGAATGGATTCCGAAACAAAATGCGTTTGTTAAAAAATTTTGGGAATGCATTCTGGAGCAATTTTTGCATTCTGGAATAAAAATACGTTTGTTAAGGGTGCGAATGGAATCAATACCGAAGTAGAAATTCTCCTCCAGAATGGATTCCGGAACAGAAATGTATTTGTTAAAAAATTTCTGGAATGTATTCTGGAGCAATTTTTACATTCTGAAATAAAAATGCATTTATTAAAAATACTTGATTCCAAAATGCATTTTTGATTTCAGAATGAATTTTTGAGCAAGAAAAAGAGAAACTAATTTTTGTAGCTTCTCTCTTCCAAAATGCATTCTCCCTATTTTCTCTCTTTTTCTCACTAATTTTTTTTTTCAGAAAATGCATGAAAATTGAAAATTTTCAGAAAAATTCATAAAAATTTCCAGAAAATAAAAAAAGTTAGATTTCGAGAAAATAGGAAATTTGATGAATTTTTTTCAAAAAAATTAAAAATTTCAAAACTTTACAAAATGGCTTAAAATACCTTTGGGCACTCACTTTGAATGAAATTTAATTTTTTTGACGTGCCAAAAAAATAAAAAAAATCAAAAGTTTCAAAACTTCACAAAATGACTTAAAATACTTTCAGGCACTCACTTTCAGTGAAATTTAATTTTTTTGAGGTGACCAAAAAAAATAAAAAACTCAAAAATTTCAAAACTTTACAAAATGGCTTAGAATACCTTTGGGCACCCACTTTGAGTGAAATTTAATTTTTTTTTAGGTACCCAAAAAAATCAAAAAATAAAAAATTTCAAAATTTCACAAAATGGCTTAGAATACCTTTGGGCACCCACTATAAGTGAAATTTATTTTTTTTGAGGTGCCCAAAAAAATAAAAATATAAAAATATTTCAAAACTTCATAAAATGGCTTAGAATACCTTTGGGCACCCACTTTGAGTGAAATTTAATTTTTTTTGCGGTACCCAAAAAAATCAAAAAATCAAAAATTTCAAAACTTCACAAAATGGCTTAGAATACCTTTAGGCATCCACTTTGAGTGAAATTTATTTTTTTTGAGGTGCCTAAAAAAATAAACAAATAAAAATAGATTTCTGTTCCAAAAATCATTTTTTGAAGCGGAATTAGTCATATTTTATCAAACAAATTTCTCCTCTACAAAAATCAATTTTTAGCAAGAATTCCATAAATCAATTTCTGGCAAGAATTTGATTTCTAGAGCAGAATGATTACCATTCGCACTCTTATTATATTATTTGGACCAGTGGTCTTGGAACAAGCAAATTTCTTTTTTTTTTGGATAATAACACAAACAGTCCTTGAACTTTGGCTTAATGTGCAATTTGATCCCTAAACTTTTAATTTATTCAATATAGTCCATGAACTTTAACTCAATATCCAATGCGGTCCTTGAACTTTCAATTTGTTTAACTTGGTCCCTGAACTTTTAGTAAATGTTCAATTTAGTTTCTGAACTATATGAAAATATACAATATAGTCCATGAACTTGAATTAATGGAAGGACTATATTGAACATTTTTATAAAGTTTAAAGTCTATATTGAACATGTACTAAAAGTTTAGGGACCACATTGAACAAATTGAAAGTTCATGGACCATATTGAATATTGGGTTAAAGTTTAGGAACTACATTGAACAAATTAAAAGTTTAGGGACCAAATTGCACATTGAGTTAAAATTCGGGGACTGTTTGTGTCATTTTTCCTTTTTTTTTTTTTATGTTTTCATAGTATCGTCCACGCAACTCAACTTCACCAACTAAAACACTGATGTTCAGCTGAGCATTCTGACTGTCCTGGTCAGCAAAAGCCGATTGAGAGATATAGTAATGTAACAAAATGACCATATTGAATATTATTGAGAAAGTTCAAAGGCTTGTTGATCCAAAAGTGATGATATCGATTTGAAATACCAGCAATATTCTCTTCTCACAACCCAGTAAACCGTTTCCAGGACCGAGGGTAGAACTTGGAATTGGCAGTTCACTGGGGAACCACAGCGACGTTCCATGCTAATGCTATACATGGTCAAGAGATCGCCCGGACATGAAGGTGGTCGGCATGATGGAGGAAAGAGAGATTATGCCGCCTTCGGGTGGTTATCGGATCCACTTGGGTTGAATCAGTAAATCCCAAGAATCCGGCCAGCTAGTCAGCACGAGCCCAGACGATTTTTCGGATCCAGAAGCAAGAGCAAGACGAGGATAAGCCCGCAGGTCATTCACATTGGCTGAAGGAAGAGGGCATAACCAAAAATGCCAAACGATTTCCAAGGGACTGGCCAGATGGCCTCCCTGGCAATCAATGAATCACCACCTCAGTCTCCATTCAAAGCAATGGCATTCAAGAAATCTAACAAATGCTCGAGGAAGAAGACGCCATAAACGGTGTATAACTAATCACAACTTGGTCATTGAGAGAGTTTGGCTAGTCCTAACTCGGAAAACATACATTCGCAATGCTATTGTTTTATGCAGGATTTTATTATTCTGTCTTCCGAAAAGGAACTAGTTTCCGTGCATGGTTTACTTTCCGGTACTGTCATTAAGATCTAAACTTGTTAGAAAAATCGTTTAATGGACAAATTGTCAGTTTTAACACATTGATAGTAATTCGCCGACAATGTTAGCAATTTACCAACAT
This sequence comes from Syzygium aromaticum, assembly GCA_024500025.1. Lineage (NCBI taxonomy): Eukaryota > Viridiplantae > Streptophyta > Magnoliopsida > Myrtales > Myrtaceae > Syzygium > Syzygium aromaticum. Next base: position 36,256,801 of record CM044890.1, on the reverse strand, counting down.
GAAATAAGATAATAAGCTACAACCTTCTTAGAAATTTACCACTTGAAACAAGCATATTTCCTTCTCTTTTCATGTGATACCATCCATGCGACTCAGCTACACCAGTTAGAAGTCTGATGTTCGACCGAGCATTACGACTGAGAGCCATATTAATTTAACAAGAGGGCAATATCGGATATTGTTCGAAAAAAGGTCAAGGGCTTGTTAATCCAAAGTGATGATAGCTCATGGATCGCTTTGAAATCCCAGCAATATAAAGTTCACAGATTCTTAGTGGCGTTATTCGTTTTCCATAGCTTCTGTAGTTGAGTCATTGCTCGGAAAATTACCGAGGAAATCATTCATGTCCGTTCTCCACAAATTGTATAATCATTCACAATGATTTTGGTGCAGAGAAAGGGAGAACTCCAGATACAACCTCAACATTGGCTACGATGAAATGCCTATTTTTACAAAGGTCTTCATAAAACCTTAGGAGATTGAGGAAAGGCAATTTAGGTAAGACTGTGTGTGTGTTTTTCATTGTGCATCAGGAATTTGGCCATCAAGGTTGTTATTGTTGAACATAATCCTGGGCTTTCCCATGCTGAAGTTGAGCACTCTGGCATTCATGTTGTACTTGATCTCTCCGTCATACAACAGCTTCCTTATGTAGTGCTCTATGTCTGATCCAATCAGCCGAAGAGTGTACTCCGTCAGCGGCGCACCCTGGCATCAGCAATCCCAGTAATTTCATCAGTTTAAAATTCACCAAAAGTGCTTACGGATTGTAATGTCGCATGATGTACCGAGTACAAGTATCAGTCTAGTATATGCCACCATACAACATGAACAGGACCATCCTTTACTCTCCCGTAAAATCACAGAAAATGAGATCATAAACGACAGGTCCTAGCGGTTGTGTAAGCAATACCACGAACTGCAAAGCGATGCATGCAAGGAAAGACCCCATATATGCTTTGTCATTACCATTTCATGTGAATTTGCATAACGATGACAATGAGAAAATTCAAGAAAGCACCTCCTGAATTACTCCCACGGGCAAAAGCAATACCTTCATTCATCGAAAAGAGAGTACAATACCTCGTAGTGATCAACAAGCTCCTGGAAGTAGCCGTAGACCTTGTTGCAGGTCTCTGAGGTCCACACAAACTCGTTGCTCGGGTCTAGGATCAGGGTGAGCTTGTCCATCTGAGTCTGGTCGAACTCGCAGGTGACCGGGTCGATATACGCAGCATAAATCCTCACGTGCCGCGTCGTGCTGCTCAGCCACTGCCCCCCATATTCGCGGCTCATGTTCTTGCTCTTGACGTTCACTTGCGGCTCAACCGGCCTCAGTCTCGTCCCTTCCAGCTGTTTCGCCTTTTCTTGTCCCAGGGCAGCTGCTTCTTGTGCCTTCATGTCTTCCTGTTCTTGGACTTGTGCCTGTTGCTGAGCTGAAATGGCGAATGGACTGCCGTTGCTTTTGCTGAATTTATTGCTTTTTCCGAGCCAGCCCAACATGGAGAGTTTCGTGGATGCCGTGTAAGAGGATGATGCTGCCATTCTTTCAATTGTTGCTCTTCAAGGAGCAGTATTTCTGGGAACTTGAGCTTCTTTTTCTTCTTTTGGCAGTAAGTTTTACTGTGTTATATGCAAGAAAACTAGGATTGTGGGAGTGATTGGAGGTATCGTACAGGCAAGGCACACGGAGAATTGGTGATCCATTGATTTTGTGGATAAGGTTTCTCGCAATTGGCGGGGATATGCATGCTCTGTTTGTGGTGAAGGGAAAAAACACTTTTCTTGTTAATGAAAATAAATAATAAAAAAAAAGGAACGCTTCTTTATTTTTGGTCGAAAAAGAAAGAAGGAACATTTCCGTCTGAATTTATTCGACGCTACAGGAGAATATAGTTCGAAATAAATTGAACTAATGCTATCCATATGTGGTAGGTACGCATTCGCTGCGAACTTGAACTTCTTATCATTCCCTGCACCATTGATTTAGCATCAGAAACATACTTCAGAAGCAGTTTTACTGAAACCATCAAAAGTTCTACTTCCACGAGAAACGTTTGCCATGAGCGAAATTTCCATGATTCAGACGACAAATGGTGGTCGTGGTCGGTATATAACCGGGTAATCTCTTAGTTTTCATGGTAGTTGTCTTTAATTTACAAGCAGCAGAAAATGTTACTGCAAAGATCAAGAGAAATCAACATGAGCGAATTACCAGCAGCAGATACCATCCACTAGCTCAACGCTATAAAGCATCTAGCTGCCCAACCTCATTATCGCAGCTTTCAGCTAATAATAATCACGTTAACGGCTTCAATGTATGACTGACATTAAAACGATAAAAACCCAATAACAGAAGAACAGTAATTCAATTGCAGACTCCTAGACTCTTAAAATTGAAGGCACAATCGACACAAGGAATTGCACAAATTGAAACCTCTTCGTACATGGCACAAGAAAGAATGCCGTTCTTATCTGACTTCAGGTGAAGATGTGCCTACTGGACACTGCAAGATAATCCTCCTTCCACTCGCCACAGTATATACATGAACACCACTAAAATATAGCAAGATCAATGTAAGCGCTTGCTATATTCTTTTCCATTTGAACCAGTCATAATGGATCAACATATCCAAATCCGCATGCCATTTAGTCTCGTAAATCAAGAGACAATACAATACGCCAATTCCCATTCCGACAAGACATCTGAACATGGAAATCAAATTCTCCATGTTCAGTCACTCGAGAAAGCAAAAGTTTTCGTTTCGGTCACATCTTTGTTCCTTCGCTTCTAAACAGAATCTACATTTCCTCTTCAGCCAAAGGAAGCAAGAACCACAATCGGAATTTCATCTTTCTTTCAGGATTCCAACAAATATACGATGGGCATGAGATACTACCATATGGTGCAGATGAAACGTTGCCCAATCTTTTGTAGTCCAGTAAATCCAGCACTATATTCCTGTCAAGTAATCCCTATTTTCCGCTACAAAGCTGAATCAAGTCCACTCGACGATAAAATAGGGAAATTTCACTCATGCTTTATGGCGTCTTATTGCCAGGCTTGACATGGCATCATAAATTTCATTCCAAAGATATTTGAGATGGCATCTTACCGAGTTTTCATATCATTAGTTTGGTCCCAAAAAACAAGCCATTCAGCAAGAATGAATTTCAGACTAAGCTCCAACTCTATGCAAATAACCAAGTACTAGGAGAGTAAGAGAAAAAATTCGGCAAATGTGCAGCAAGTGAATAGCATCTCTTACATGAAATTAGTCCGAGACATTGAATCCATGCAAAAGAATGTCGTCACTCATGCATTGTATAATCGAGGAATAATCAAAAGCAAAGAGCCTCTGCAAATACTTAACAAACCCCACCCCCCCAACAACAAAAGCCACACCTATAAACACACGGACACTCTCCTCCCTCGTGTGAGGAGCACCAAAAAATATGTATTGAATTCCAGTTTTCTAGACTGAGCTGGCGTTCATAATATTCAAAAAGCAGAAGGATGTCCGACAAACATATTGTCACTTTTATTTTGAAAAGAAGACCAACCAAATTGGAAAATATAACAGCAACACAAGTACGATCCTAGTATAGCCTAATGCAAAGAGGACTGAAATTACAGTTGGCCGTGATTGTAATGCCATTCAGTGTCATAACACTTCCCACAAATCATTCTTTATAAAAAAGAAACTGCAAATAAACATAGGAAAGCATTTAATACCTCCAAATTGGATACCAATTAGAGCTAAAATATGTAATTATCTTTCAATAACATTACTCCTTCCAGTATTACTAGATCAATCTTCGTCTTTATGACAAGGGCAATTCAAACTCTTGAGCATTCCAACTAATCTCGAAGTCACCTGTGTCCCTTACACTGCAATTACAGGGTGGATCTGACCCTATAAAGGTGGCTCCTGTGATACCAGGCATCGATGGAATTCAAGACCCCAGACATTCCAAATTAATAGGTAGATCAAACATTGCTCTTCAGGATAAGCCCTTGAAATTGATCAGCCTTCCATTATTACTACCACCAGAAATTAGTCGCAAGGGTATACCACAACAAAGGGTGGTTGCAGAGTTGCGGTAAGATTAGGCAACCATGCACTTGCGATATAAAAGTAAAATGCGGCTGGCAAATTGGACTCAACTACGTTATGCTTCATTAACAGATAAGTAAATAATAACAAATCCTTCAGATTGGAAGTCTTTCAGAAACTTCATAATATTTGGTAACAAGAATATAAAGTCATTATAAGTAATCAAATTCACCAAAAAATAACCTATATGGAACATAAAATCAAACTAAAGTATCTAATATCCTTCATCTGAATCCTTCGAACCAGCTAGCCTTTTCAACTCCGAGCAAGAAGAATGATCATCAATTTAACAATCAGATTTCCCATGAGTGCATAGATGTATATCGATTGTTTTTTCTATTTTATGTATTAGTAATTGTTCCCACTGGCAACGATGTATATAGATCAAGTTAAAAGGTACAAGCTAGGAATGATTCACACTTTGGAACCTACCCCATCCTTCCAATTGAAAGTTGGAACCCGGAACCTTGTTTTCTCTAGAATGATTCACACTTTGGAACCTACCCCATGCTTCCAATTGAAAGTTGGAACCTGGAACCTTGTTTTCTCTAGTATTCATGTGAACCTACCATGTCCTGTCAATTCCGCAGGTTTTCTTACACCTTCCATAAAAGTATGCCCTAGTCAGAAATCATAATTTAAGAAATCGATCGGGAAAGTGAAATGCACGAGACGTGATATAAGTAATAACTTCCCCAAAATCATTGATAGGTCATAGAGGTAACCTTACAGCAAACACACGACAATCAAAACATGAACAAGAATGTGTAAGCCAGTCACCAGGCTCCTGATTTTCACTGTAGTAGAATTATAATGAACTTACCTTCTTTGCTGCAGAAAAAAGCCACATATCCAAGAAGAAATTGTGAGACTCAACTGATGAAGGGGCTGTAAACTCTAAAAACTGAATCAGATTTTCATTTAGTGAAATCCACAAGTAAAAGAATTGAGATACATCAAAGTATACAAAAAAAATGAAAATTAGAGCTTTAAATATTTCCAATAAATCGATAGTGATTTTGGTGCTGCAGATGCTAGTAATAATTCCCGTCATCCCTCCACACTTTACAATTTGAATCATCTGAAAAGTCTCAATTCTTCTGCCCGTTCAGACCGTTTCCTAAACCTATGCTGCACATTCCACCTTTTGAGTTGTTTACAGAGTATCCCCAGCAGTTTCTTTTCCGAAGCCAAGGGGGAACTTTAGTATTGTTCCATTTCTGTTGCCTGAAGTACCTCCTACCCATATCCTGAGAGGAAATCTTCACTCGCTTAAACATTTGCTGGCTATTGGCACATGTAACCTCTGAATCTACCAGGTTAGAGCTGCTTGTCCCAGTGCTGCTGTCATCAATAAAACTAGCTTGACTGCACTCATCCACCTGTGTTGTGTCAGCAGAGTGGCCAGTGTTCTGAGAATCAACATTTTGTGCAGGTGACTGACGCTTCCGCTCTCGAGGAAGTTGGGGCAATGGGGGAAAAGGATGAAAGGGAATGCCAGGAGCAACAATCCAGCTCTCCATACTTTCAGCCTGGGGTTTACCCAAATGCTGCAGAAAAAATAAGGGAATTCCATATGAGACAGGCAAACGGGAAACAAACTTCCCCTGTGGATTCCCTGCAACCACATTGAAAGGGCAGTGCAAGTGGTAAACATTCTCATGAGAGACATCCATCACCATTGATGAAGCATTAGAAGAAAATCTAGATGTGTCAGGGGGAGATGAAAATCCTGGAGGAACATCTTCACAGCTGTTCTGATGCCTTCCATCAGCCACAACAGTTTCCCCAAGAGAAGACTCAAGGCTGACAGACCCAGGACAATCCTTTTTTTCTTCACACACTTGTTCCTCACGCTGTAAGAACCTTGGATGTGTATTTGGCTCCGCATCCTGATCCCATCGGCTCTTGCGCTTGCGGATTCTTTTACCATCAACCGAGCTGTCTTCAGCACATGATGCTCTGCCACTATCCTGACTAACAGTGACAACCGTAGCTGTTGCAAGAATTGGTTGCCTGAAGGAATCAATTGCTTCTGCAGGTCTCCCGCCCTGATCGCGCCAGTCATTATGTGATGCCGAAGCCCTGTCAGCAAAGCCAAATTTCCTGATATGTTTAGGAATCCATTTATCCCTAAAGTTCCTTGCAATTTGATGAACCTGCAAAAAAAAGAGAAAAATTAAGACAACTTTCCCATGTAGAAATTTAGTGCAACATTTTAGAAAGCAAGAAGTGAAGAGTAAGAGATCCAATAAGAGCTCCTAACCAGAAGATCAATAACTATGTGAGATAACTAATTTTATTCATTTGCGGTTCATGGAAAAGAAACATAATAAAGTATACCTGCTTGTCATCATGTTCCGTCAGGGATAAAATTGACTCCCTAAAGCTGCAGCAAAAGATAAGCACGCATACCTTCAGTATCATACAAGAGAAAGAAAATAACAGCGAAGAAATCAACATGAAAAGAACTCTTTATAGATATTATAGACAACAGTCGTTCTGGTCTTGCCAAGAAGAAACCTGCAACATATAAAAACAGCTAAAAACAAGACAACCAGCTTCAAAACAGTCTTATGAGGGGTTTGGCAAACTGAGGGGGCTCGAGGCATTTGTTGAGCTCTACTAATTTTGATTTTTATGTTGTCGAGACATAAATGATGAGCAAAATGCAGAAATTCTAAGCGTCACAAGACAATGAAACGTGAAAGTTTTCCCGAACACATTGAATGGAGGCAAACCAGTGTCCTCTAGGGATTCAATAACATCATAATCCACACATGGAAGAACTTCTAATATCAAAGAAATCTATTTGACGAGGAAATTCATTTAATATATAAAAAATTAGAACATAAAAAATACTGAATCAATTAAATTGTATAGTCACAGATGTTACTTCTTATTTCTTTACAAATCATCACGAAATTCTAAGATATAAACTCTCCATACAATGACTAATATTATCTTCAACTACAAATCTTTTTTATATATAAATTATATAATTATAGGCAGATCCCATATGAAATTTATTATTCCCTCCCGATCCCACAACATTTTTATCACAACCAAACACAATAATCATCATTCCATTCAATTCCACTAGTTACCAAACAAAAGACTAGAATTCTCATTTTATTCTATTCCATTCCTCTTCCATTTCATTGACTCATTCAACCCTTATCCATCGTACCAAACGCAACATTAGAGTTTCACAAAGTTGTAAACTAAAGAGCTTTGCCATATTTTGAACAAATTACTTGTGTAGAAGTCCAGCAATACTTCACAAGTCAATGAAAGAACAAAGACTCTATTCACGGCACCAGTCTAGCATGGAAGGAAAAGAATCATCGCCTCAGAAGCTGGTTGTAAGCAATATGTGCAAACCAGACCGGACTAGTCAATTCCACATGCAGATAGGCCACACCACTCAGAATTGCATATGTCAAAAACCAGACAAAACTGGGTTAAACAGTCGGGCCAACCACCTAAGTCGGTCAGACAACTTCCAGATCTCACAGTCATACAGTTAATGGGTGCTAGCATAATCTTGATCTGGTAAATTCAGCGGCACTCTTCCTTTAATAACTTGCATTCTCCTATTGCTATTTCGTTTTACTTTGCCAACTCTCATTTACTGATGACAAGTTGACTAATATTTTTATTTGCCAAAGTCAAAATTACTAAACGCAAGGCACTGTACACCATCAGGTGCTCGTCCTGGTTGCAAAGGGTTCCCTTTCTTTCTGTGAAGGGGGTGGTGTTGTTTTGTCCTAGATATTAGGTTCAATCCCCAGTAGAAGCCCAATAAAAGAATAGTTCAGGGCACTTTAATTGGGAAATAAATCATAAAACAGCTTCTGTACAGACAAAAGTAGTATGTGGAGGCTAGAATCAATGAGCTGAAGCAGCCAAATCATGTCGCTCACCATTAACCAAGAGATAAACATTTGCCTCAAGATGAAAAAAGAATCATTATAGAAATAAACTGAAATGGATAATTGAAACACTAGAATTGCAAGCCAATCAGTTGACAGAATCATAGAACTTTATATGCAGAGCATTCCACTAGGATGAAGAAAGGAAAGTAGTTCACGATTGGATTAGGTATGAACTATGTGTTCAGCAAATCGTATTGATATTCATAACATTGGTAACAGCCAAACTAAAGCTCTCCTTTTCCTCATTGATTCCTCTTTGTTCCTTTTCTCCATTACTAGCAACAGAATCTGTACTTATCAAAAACATAAGTCGGCACAAACTTGGCTTCTATATCACCAAAAGATTGATTCCAATTTCTCGCCAAAAGATCAATTAGCAAATGTTCATATCATAAAAGCTCACATAACAGCAAAAGATACATCATAAAATAAAGGAGAGAGAGATGGCAAAAGGAAGGGGAGGGGAAGGGAGGAAACAAAATTCTCATCTCGCCTAATCAATCAAAGCTAGATGGGAACACAACGAGAATAAAGTTAGATGCATCTAACCTCTCCATTCCAAGACAAGGCGGACCACTAGCAATGTGCTCCAATGTAAGGACCTCCCTCACTGCTAAATACTCCAGAACCTGCAAAGATCATTTGAAAGCTCGCTCAGCAATCCTTATATGCTTTCTTTCAATGGAAAAAGTTTAGATAAAATGCACATAGCAGCATATTGTATAATAAATTTCATCTAATTTAAACTTCCCACTCTTCACTAGACCAGGGATTCCATCTTTGTAGTTGCAAAATTTACACTTCAACTTAAGTTCTTTTTCCGACCAGAAAAAAAAAGGTTCTTTTAAGAACAAAATTTGGATGTGTCTTAAATAACAGCAAGGATAGGATTTAAAAAGGACATATCCAAAGAAAAGTTAATATAGGCGCAATTGAGGACAAAATAACAGTAAAACGGTACAGACAAGTGAAACAATGACTATTGGATGCTCCCGTGTATTCATCAGGGATCAGGTCAATTAAACAATATAATAACTCAAAAATACAGAGCTTATTGGTGTGAGCACCTTGAGAAGCTTCCGAAGTATAGGGATCTTTTTAAAATCTCTCCTGTATTGTTTCATGATGTTGTGAAGCATCTGCAAACCTGAAATGACAAATAAGGATTTTTTAAAGACATAGGCAAGGCCAACACAGTCTAGAGCTAATTGTAACACTCAATTAGCACATTAAGCAACACACACAGCCAAACTGCACTCACTATACAGAAACCAGTCTGAAATGTGTGCATGAGTCCTCATTCCCCAATAAGATCTATAAATGCTTCAAACATGCAACAAAAAGAAAGGGAACAAGTACCATTTTTGCTTATAATATCAACTAGTACGACTCGGGATCTTGTTTTCAGAAGCGCATCAAGGATCATTGAAAGATCTCGGTTGCTGAAACAGGAAAGTGTAAATGATAGTCAATAACTCCTCAGAAAAATGATAAAACAAAAAAAGAAAATACCAATACCAAAAATCACACTAAAAAAAGCAGACCTCTGGATCGCTTCATTGCCTCTATCACCTGAAGCTGCAGTGAGAAATAGGAGCTTCAAGTAACCTCTAGGAGCATCCTGTTACAACAAGAAAACAAAAGCCAAATCCAAAATTGTGCTTAGTAGCAGTTTATATGAAAAATAAGAAAATTATCAACAGCTAAAATTAAAATAGCATTCCCACACAAAAAATCACATTTATAACTCCACATGATCAGGAATGACAATACGACATCTAGAAGGCATAAAGTGCCTGCAGGTGGCTATTGGAACCAACAATGGTGGAAGGTTCTAGGATGGAAATTAATCACAACATCCGGAAATGGTCTTAGGTACTAATTCAGTAGGCTATGGTGTGTAGCACTTGGAAGAACTATATATCATGGAAAGGCATACATATTGAAATTATTAAGCTAATAAAAGAAGATCACAAATTTAAAGCCAATATTTTCATTTAGATTCCCATGAAATTTTTCCAATTTTTTAAAATTATTTCTTTTAGCAGAAAGTTTATGAATACTCTTAAAATGTTCAAACAAATAGGCTCTAAGGTTACTTGGTACTCACTTTCCTTTTGCTTATCCCACCATCAGAATCCAACAACTCATTAAGTTTCTCTTCGACTGCGAACAGCAAAAGCAGATAATGTTAGATACCTCTCCCCATGAATAAGCTCTGACATGAGTGGCAAATTAGAAATTCTCCAACCTGCCTCAAAGCGGCCACCAGAAGATCCTTCAACTGCTTTCCTGTGTTTGCTGAAAACCATCTGGGACTTGTGGGCCATCCCCTGAACTTTGTCCATGTTAATTGAACTACTGCTGTCTTTACTTTTCTTGATAGAGCCTGATGATCTAGATTGTTTCACAAGAGGATGTAACCTCTTATCAATTGTATCGGACTTCTTTGTCCTGCTCCTGTTTGCATCATCATCATGTAATTTGCTAAGCGGCTTGCTTGGAGAAGAGATTTCAGATTTCTCACTAGCATTCAGAACCTCCTCAGCAACAATTTCTTGCTGAGTTACAGACACAGATATACTTCCATCATCCTTTATTTGTGGAATAAAGTCAACAGGGGAATCGGAAGTAGGGACTGTTGTGTTTGGCTCCCCATTATCTACTGATGTTTGTGACTTCCTAATATCAGCAGCAGACTGATCCATTGAGCTCTCATACCCTGAGGTGATTATCCCGCCCAATTGATTCAATGGATGAACCATGCCACCATCCTCATAAAGCATAATGGGTTCTGGATATTCATCATCTGAATCACCCTGAACGATTGCTTCAGTATTTTGTGGATCGCCACCTATGTAACCTCTACATTGTGGTGAACCACAGACGCATTTTTTAGCTGCAGCACCGAACACCCTTACATAGTTGTAATCAAACGTAGCCTCTTCCCCCTGCAAAACGGAAAAAACATCATATTGATAGGCATGGAAATTTTAGTTGCATAAGTGACGACATCCAGCTAGCAGATAGTTGACATAGATAAGCAGCACCTTTTTTTTCCTCCTCATTGAAAAAAGAAAAGCAACACTTTCATTTCTATCCTCTTTAACCTTTCTTTGCGAGTTTTCCTTCAATAGCCTCTCGTTTATTTTCATTTCTTTGCTTCCTAGCCAACTTTAGAAAAATGAGATCCATAGTGATGAAATCAAAAGTGACTTAACAGCTGAAGTTGATTGACAAAGTTCTATGTGTGGAGTGCTTGTCAAAGGCACTGCAGTACATTGAGCATTGTAATTTTATTCTTCAGCACTTAATGAGGATATAAAAACTTTCTTGATTAAACTGATTTTTTCAAAAATTTATAAAGAATAAAAGCATTGATACATCAACATATAACAGATTATCCCTAGTAGGAACTCAACAGCATTCAAAAATGTCTACTAATAGCAAACACACTACACAGGTGGACATACATGAAAACCAGCAAGTCAAACACAATAATTGTGCTCTCATGAATTTTTCGTAGTAAACACAACAATATCAGCAGCACTTCTTACCTTCTTAATATCCCTTATAGCAAACAGTCCAATGCAAATTTCTCCATTCACCATCCACTGTTTCCAAAGATTTACAAGTCAACACTAGATTCATAAAAAAATTCATGGACATAGCTTAGTCCAGTGAAAACGAGACTATTATGGGAATAAAGAATGCAAAAATCAACAATAGCAGTAACTCTCGGCAGAAAAGAACAGAAATAATAGAGAAGTTGCCGATAAGCAAGCTTTAACAGAAAGGAACAAAGCAAATCATGAGCATGAGGCCAACTCAGCAAACTAATTCTGGTCGTTTCCAGGACAGAAAGCAGATATTGCTAAACATCACCCAACAAAAGTTAATTACTTAGAGCCTAGTATCTTTCTGGATATTTCTAAAACTTTTCAGCCAACCGTCTCCCGCAGATAGATGCACGAGGCTTAAACACCCAAAAAGTATACTTTTAGGCCAACTTTATGGTGAATTCATGTTAGCAGCACCATTGGCAGGACCACCTCCAGAATCACAAGCTGTCACTCAGAAATCAGTTTCCAATGTTGACAAAAGAAAGAAAAAAGAAAGGTCAACAAGTGAATGAAAACCAATAATAGTAGCCAATAAGTTGTTCGTGAGAATTTAGAAAGAGGAACATTTAGCTACCCATCAGCAAGAAGATGCACAATATGAACAGGTTGAATGGCTATAAGCTATGTTTATGATATCAACACTCTGATTAGTTTTCAAGTCATCTGAATGAAGTAAACATATCAGAGTAGTCATCATTATTAAGAATTTTTTTCTGCCACAAAAAAACAAAACCCATCTCATCTCAGAAAGGAGACATCCGAGAGAGTTTTTTTCTTTGCTTAACGGCCTTCATAAGAAAGTTTATCGGAGGTTACAAAAACCTCCAAAAGAGGCCAAAGTCCCCATAAATAAAAAGGCCTTCATAAATGTGCAGATCAATATTCTAACAACTCCATGGTACTTGGACAAGAGAAATATACTCACGGTTACACTTACTGAAACTGAAGGACTTGCATTTCTAACAGTGTTTAGTATGACCAAGAAAAATAAATGATGGACAGACCGGGGGGGGGGGGGGGTTTGTTTTACTGTGGTGGTTGGGTTGTAGGGGATAGAGAAGGAAGATCATTTAAATAATTTGTGACACAGATAAAAAATATGCAGCGCCAAGACAATGTTTAAAGATTAATAAATACAGAAAAGGCATGAAGGTGGATTGAAAGGTCACCTTCTCCGTTCGGCAATTGGGATCACAGCTGTGGTTGATGAACCTCCCCAAGTTCCCTTTGGCACACGCATCGATAACCTGAAAGGGTGGAAAGAAGTCATGGATTGAAAGGAATGTCATGAAAGGTAAACAGAAAGGCAAATAATGAAGTAACCTTCAAGATGTAACTGTAACAAAAGATAGACCAATCATTACTGAAGACACCTTGCTTTGAAGTAAAAAGTTACAGGAATGATTCCACTGAACGGAGAAAGAAACAAAAACACCCAATCTTCACAAGTGCTTAAAAACACAGAACTTTAAAGTCAATGACAAGTTCATCAAGTTAAAAAAACACATGAAATCTCTACGAGGGTTCCATCACGGAGAAGCCCAAATGCAGAAGCATGATAGCATGCCTATGAAGCAGGAACCATTTTTAATTCTGATTGGGATTCTCATTCTAAAGTTTCTAAGAGCAGTGGGAACCGAAAACAACTCATGCTCAACTTTGTGATTTTAAAGTACAAACGAGGGAAAAAATAAGATGAAAGATCAACTTGATGTATCCAGAGGATAAAATATTTCCAAGAATAATGCATAACTATAAAAATCCAAGAAAATATCTTGGAAATTAATTTTCTTCATTATTTTGATCCATCTCACTCTAGTGGGAATGTACTCGAGACTTTTTTTGGGGTGGGCGGACCAGCAGAGGAAGGTCTAATAAATAAGGCACAAGGGGAAGCCTCCCCTGTGCAGGGAGAAACTTAAGCGGTGAGCAAAAAGTTTCTGTTTCTATTAAAGCAAAGAAGCACACATACTCAGTTCTCGGAACAGTTAATAACATCAAAGATACTTCTGTCACATTTTCTAAGCACTGTTTACAGCCTTTCCATTAAGGTAGTTTTCTTTGAAAAGCCCATCTAGACTGAAGATTTAAGAAACATCCACCAAAATAGGGAAAATATTAGATTTTACTTCTCAAGATTAATAACCAACTTGAGAGCCACAATCCTATTCAATCAATTTTATGCCACCTGGCCTTAAAAAGAGAGCAGCCCCTCAATACACAATCTACTCAAATTATAGAAGAAATCATTAAGGCTTCAAAATTCGTACTACTAAGAACAACCCGGTGCCATTTTGCAATTTGTATCGTTACTATTATACAGTCAAAATGGGATAGGTGCATACCTCGCTGCCATTCAGTGTCATAAAATAGAAATGCTTATGACCCTGGGAAGCATACTCCCTTTGTCGTGCCTTATACGCAGGCATATCAAGCACCTGGATGTATTGCAAAAAAGTCAGCAACAGATGGACTGCAGGTGCACCAGAACTAACAAAGAACCTAAAACATCATGCTCATACTGAAAGCAATAAAGCATTAACCAAGAACTTTTTACTCTTGCAAGTATAAAGCTAGAACATCAAAACAAGTATGCCAAAACAAAAAAGCAAAATAGAAAAGATCAAGGCACAAGTAAAACATCAAACTAAAGTGACGCATCACAAACATAAAACTTACTAATAAAAGAGCCATTTCAACAAAATTATCTCTCTGGCAAACAACAAACACTTTTCTCTAACAATCAACTACAACAGTTGTTAAAACTGAAAGGCTGAATTTTCCATATAACAGACCCAAGAATCAAATCTTGATCTTAAACTTCATTCCTTTCAATTACGGGGGAAAAAATCAATAAGTAGATGAAACTGTGTAAAACTACATTTGGCCAAAAGAATAAACGGCCAACCACCATGCCCTTTTCTAAGAGCACATGTCTACAGAAGGCAGAAAAAGTTCTACCAATCAAATTTCGCAAAATAAGGTCAACAGGATCACCTCAATTACCAGCATGAGTTAAACTCCGAAAGATACTCATCCCTAATAGAATGCATAAGTCGTTACATTCAATTTATTTAATAAATCTTACGGGCTGTCAGTCAAAAATAAAGTCTCATGAATGCAAGCCTAATAAATCAGACAGCAGAACAAAATAAAACTCGCGTGCATTCAAACTCCAACATTACCTCTCCTACATATTCAATTATAAATCCTCCCTTGGATACATCCTCTAGCACCTGCAGCCCATAACCCTTCTTTCCGCATCGAAGCCATTGCATTTTGGCATACTTGCGTTTCTGGAACTGTGGATGAACCCATAATTTCAGATATAACTCTGAAAACAAAATAATAGCAAGATGCACTGTCCCTTCCTTGGCAAAGTACAGTACCTGTTGATTTGAACAGAGGTCCCCACAGGGGCAGGTACCTTGAACACATTCAATATTCAGCATTCGATTCAGGCATTCGTCTCCACATCCCAACTTGCCATTTGAAGGTGGTTTGCAGTGGCAAACCATTATCTGGAAACAAGCACAACAACGATGACAAATCAAGATGACATGAATGACCACAAACTTCATGTGCCTCATAGCAGAAAGAATGTAAATAACACTACAAAGAAACAATCAAAACCAGGCAACTGGCCAAGAGAATCAGCCAAATCATCCCTTGGAACTGAATCCAGAGTATTTAATCAAGTATGAAGAGAAACAAATGCTACACATAATAGAGGTAAAAGGCAGAATTAATCAGAAGCAGTAGCCAGGATGGGCAATTCAGAGCCACTAGTAAAAATCTTAACAACCCTGACATGTAAGATTTTCAAAAAGGTTCAGAATACAAGACATCAATCATGAAGGCGCAGCTAGCACAATGCTAAAACCAGGCAAATTATAAATCAACTCAAGCAACCAAGTTCAAGCACAAATGACAAGAATCAGATGTTGACCTCATCAATTGTTTGACTTCTCCTGCTCCGGTGCAGAAACTTATTCGATTCTATCCGAACAAAAGACGATTTCTGGGGGACTGCAATGTAGATATGTAGAGTCAAGTACAGTAAAAGAATCAGAAAGCTAAAAATCACCCTCAATTTAAAGTGAAAATGCAACTACAGGCACTACACAGACAACCTATAATTAACAGAAACTGCCCCCCACCCTAAGAAAAGCCCCACCTCCTCAGTAAATTCCATATGCATCACTTACATTTTTGTTTTCTGATAATGTACCATGGACCACATACAAAACTCCAAAGCAATAAATTATGCAGACCAATTAGCATGCAAGTTTATTTTCTCTCGCAAACTCTGATTTGTCAGATTGTCAGTACCATGTTTATGTCGATTGTTCAACAAGCGGTCTTTCTGAGCTCATCTTTATAATTTAATAAAATACTACCATCAGGGGATAAAGACAAAGCTTTGCAAGCCATATTTTAATAACTTGGGGATTCCACTAAGAAGGGATGATCAGCCAGCAGCTGTAAGAGAAAATGCAGACTGACCCAGTAAAATTATTGTATATATCTAGCAATGACATTAAGAAAACCTGTCAAGCGGCTCAAACCCAATTCTTTATAATTGGGATGAGCAGTGCCCTCGTCTTCTTCACAAGAAGCATCTGATATGTCCAACTCAGCATTTATATCTGCATTTGACTTCTCTTGAGGGATTGAACAATCAGCGAAAGATACATCCATGTTGTCTTTACAGGTCCTACAAAAAGAATCGGTGGAAGCTACTAAGCAATGACATAGAAACCATAGTAGTTTACCAGGGTAAATCACGCAGAACATTGCTGCTAGAAATCTGGTCAATGTAGACATTTAGATACATATGTTCCATGCAAGAGGCAAATAATTATTCTAAAATAATTTCAACTCACAAAATATTATGAAATTAGACCTCATAAGGCCAAAAACTGAAGAACATAAGGTTCTTCAAAGGCACCAATTTATCACCAAAAAGGAGCAGCAATCTCACGAACACTAAACAGAGGTGGTGTTACCTTCATGTCCTAGAAAAAGCAACTAATAGCAATGTAACTATAATCCTATTGAGTTTATCTTCAGCCTCAAAAGTAAAATATATATTAGTGAGGCCTGTACAGCTGTCACACTTTATGACAAGAACCAACACAGAGCCAATATTGACAGAACTCGATCCCTTTCACTGGAGGCATTTCTAAAGATGATGCATATGTATAGGCTGATTGTTTCACCCTGAAATTAGATCATGCAATGCCAGAATATTTTGCAAAATCTGAAACTAAAACAATTCTAGAGCCAGACTATTGTCAATATGATGAACAAAAGAAAGAACATTAGTGTACCAATTGCTATTTGTATCTTCAATAGAATCTGCAAGTGCAGCTGGTATCCTTCTCCATTTGTAGCAATCATCACAACGAACCCAAGCATTACGCAACAGTAAATGTTGCTCCCCTGGATCTCCTGACATTGTCCCTGATCCAGGGATACGTAGAGGGACTAAACCAGCGTCAGAATGAGAGTCGATTTTGTTACCCTGGTCACCGGCTATATCACAGTCTACAATACCAATTTTGAAGAATCAGAAACTCAAATATCTTGAGTAGCCTACTCTATCTACCAAGGCTACCAAAGGCGTTACATTCAACATTACAAAAATGGTATATTTTCTTCCAATCAAGACAATGGATCTTTCACTACGGGTTCAAGTTTAGATAAGAGCGAAAGCAACAACTATTACAAGCTAAATACCTGCTTCCATGGGAATTTTCACTTGAGAGAGGGCCCGATTATCAATGTCTTTAGCCTTTACGTTGTTCTTTCCCAAGGGACTTAGCTGGTTTTCCTTCCTGCTCTTTGTAGTATTGGAGCTTTTAGAGCCCCGCTTATACACTCTGCTAGATTTTGTACTTTGAGAAAGTTTACGTCCCCAACTCTTGGTGGAGCAATTTAATCCACAAGTATTTTCAGATTCAGATAGTCCAAGACTCACATCTACCTCAGAAAATGTCCTATCAGCATTATCCACTTGCCGCGAAGCTCTAGCCACTGCAAACCCAGCCTCTACTGGTGAAGGTAACAATTCACTATGGCTAAAGCATTCAATTGAAGCATTGACCATGCTTGATACAGTAAAGTCCTCTTTAGATAAATGGCAATCGCTCAGATTCTGTCTGCCACCGCGTTTCTTTGAAGACTTATCCTTGAGTGTGTGTGTTGAACCAGATAAACCATCTTTCAAAGCATGATTACCCCGACGAGGCACCTTAATTTTCTTTTTTCCTCTTTTGGAGCCGTCAACATCTTCACAAATGGCATATTCTTGAGCACAATGTAAAACAGCTTCATCGATGTCTTCCCTAAACCCTTCACCGTCTTGGGCTTCTGGAACTAAATTAATTACTTCTGAATCAGGAGAAGTTTCAGGATCCAAATAGCCGCCATCAGCTGTTCCTCCTGCTGTTTCAATCACCGCACAATCAGGAATCCCAAGACAATCTTCTCTGACATTTCCAGTGGACCTTTCTAAAACCGTACCGGTGTCTGAGTTTTCAGTTTCCAAACCGGAACTTAAGCGAGGATCAGCAGGAAGAAGTTTTTCCTTTGAACTGCTCTTGTCTGGACATCCCTCTACCCTCGATTTGTATTCACCATCACCGTCCATTTTGGGAACCTCAGCACAGGTTCCCTTGGATGATGTGGTCATACCAGTATTGGCAACAATGCTGACGGATGGGGCAGAAACAACCTCTATTACATTTGAACTACTCTGAATTGGTCCTTTGCCCAGTTTTACCTTCAACCTGATACGTGTGGATGAACCACGTGTTCCACTGGACAAATTTTGGTTCTCAACTTGCTGATTCTTCATCTTTTTATCACTTTCTCGGCCAGTCCTAGCTTTACTTCGCCTTTGGCTTTTCATTTGCCTGAACCCCAGCCCATTTACCTGCTCGAACAGTTGTGAAACATTTTGGAGTGCACCCCAGGGGGAAGAACGGGCTGTTTTGGAGAGTGAGGTCCTCTTCTTTTTTGAAGCCTCACTAACAAATTCTCGAGTTTCAAGAAGGCACGCTACTTTGTTTGCATTCCTCGAGTTCCTCGCTGCCCTTTTAGCCTGAGTCTTCCTGCCTGATGTACTTAATCGGCTGCTCTTCTGGGAGGATGATGATATAATTTTGGGGTCTCTAGTCTCAGAGCTATGATCTGACTGAGTAGAACATTTTCTATCATCTGTGCCATCCTCAAAATTGTCAACCTTAGAGCTTGGAATTATAACCCCAGTTGAAATCTCTGGCACATTTTTCAGCTTCAAAGAGTGGTTTTCATATGTCGAAGATGGCAGACATGACTGCAGAAGATACGGTTCCGCAACAGTGAGCTGAGAAGCAAGTTCGGATGCTCCTTTCCCTAAACTGCTGCCAGCACTTTCGTCCAATTGACCATCACATTCACGTGAAATTATAACTTTCTCTTCTGTGAGCTCTTTATCATCTTCTGCAAAAGCAATGACGAAATCGGGTATCTCAATGCTTGAATAATAAAATGTTTCAGGATCACCAATAACATCCATATCGCTATCCTCACTCCTTCCCTCACAAGGAAACAAAGTGTCCGCAGGTTTTTCTCTCCAAGACATCGCACTACCAGTTGAAGGGGAAATCTGATTGCCTAACTTCACATCCATCTGACCCAAAAAATCAACTCTCTCTTCCCTATAATCCGAAAACACCTCCAGAGAAGGCCCGCAAGCATTTGTATCATCCTTCTGCCTATTCTCTGCGACAAAACTAAATGGAAAATCATCAGAACATGAGGGTTCCAATGTTTCGGGGAAACTTTTTGAAGGCGATAGCCGGGTGCAGGTAGTGGCAGCAGTATCCCCTATTTCACTCGAGAGAACAGCAGCATTACTGTTCACGCCTTGGCCATCCTTCAGGTCCAAATGATCCAATGAACCACCCTTGTTCATGACACCGGCTTCTGAACATAATGAGATTCTGCTAGGCGTATAATCCTCCGGTATAACTGAGTCGCCATCTTTCTCAACCATTGAGACCGTCAACTTCTCCGATAGAGGGAAGGCACAACTCTCGTCCGGTGCCGTGGAATTATCCACGATTCCAGTGACTTCTTCCGAGGCTATTCCACAACCCACCAACGATACGTTTTTGTCACAACTACTATCTTCTTTTCCCAGGGTCATCGGATCCATACCATCGTCGATACACCGCTTCGCTTCCCTCAAGCCCTCGACTCTTTCATCGCAAAGACCGGCCACATTATCACCATCCACCTCTCCATCCTCTACGTAAGAACAGCCGGTCGTGATAGCTTCATGAAACGAACCGACGCCGCTTCCACCGCCCTGCGAAGCCAACAAACCGCCGCCTGGCTCGGTCTCCACGCCGGCCAAACCGTCGCCCGCACCGACCGCATGCGCGTCCTTCCCAGCAATGAGACAATTGGCCGAATCGGCACAATCGCGGTTCGCCTCCTCCATCACGCCGCCGCTCGAACCGCCCGCGCGCACCTCGCTCAGCGTCATACGCGGAGGGCCTCGCCGCGTCGCCGAATACCAAGCCCCCGCCTCGAGCGCCGAGCCGCCAGAGACCGGACGTTCCAGATCGCGGGTCGCCGGCGATCTGGAACGCGAGCTTAGGCGTCCCGAGCGACCAGCATACGCGAAGACCGAAGGGGGCGGGGGGGCGGGGGAGGAAAAATCGGGCAATCAATCACGGTGCCGTTGTGCTCGCCGCGAACGTCGAAATGCGCCTGGAATCTTCAATGGCCATCAAAACGAGAGAGCGAGAGCGAGAGAGAGAGAGAGAGGGAGGAGAAGGAAGTCTCGCGCGCGCGTCTGCAAACCCTAGACCGCGAGGAGAATTTTTTTTTTTTTTTTTTTTTGTGGTTCTGCTTCTTGTTTGACGAAGCTGGAGCACGAGAGAGAATCGATTCAATAGAACGAGGAAGAAGGAAACGTGGGAAGCGGCAACGTCGCCGATCTCGTGTGGGATGGGCTTTTTAGACTAGGGCCCATGTAAGCAACGGAGCGAAGTGCGCTTGATGGGCTTACTGGGCCCATAATGAGCCGATGAAACGCCATGCTGAGGTACAGGCCGGCGGTTGACCCGCCCGTTCGGCCGCGGAAAGATGAATTAAAACGAGCGTCTATCGCGTCGTTTAGATCGAAGGGTTTTATTGCGTAAATCGAAAGAGCTTGGAGGACTTAGTTGCGTAAAATAAAACTTAGGGGATTGAATAGGACGAACCGAGGAAGTCAAAGCATTTGATTTAAAATATAACTTAATTGTCACCTGACAATAGACCTTAATTGTCACCTGACAATACCTTATCTAAAAAAGGGGACATGTCGTCCATTTCAAAACGATTTTCCATAAATGTTCTGCTCACCGGATCATAAACGAGTCACCATCATTCACAAGTAGCTAGAGGACAAGAGTTTATTTTGCCGAAAACACTTTCCATTTTTTCTGACATTTGGATCACTTACAAAAATGAATTAAGGAAAAAGATTTTCTTATTCAATGAAAAGCCAATGCTTAAATTAAGATTTTCTAAAATATAACTAGCTATCAACGCTTGAGCACGAAAACTCAATCCTCATAACCGAGCTATTGGTAGCAGGGTTGGGTCTACCGGGGTCCCCCGAGAGCAAGTCCAGACCTGTTGAGACAAGCCCAAGACCCCGGTGCTTGTGCTTAGGACCATGGCGCCCCATGCTCGAGACCCCGGTGCCTCACGCTTAGGCTTGAGTCCATCGAGGCTAGGCTTGGGACTCCCGTGCTTGGGACCCCGGCACCTCGACCCCAGGCCACGCCTTGAACCCTAGCGGTTGTGCCTAGCTCCATCAAGGCCAGGACTCAGGACTCCCATGCCCTTGCTCAGGTCAGACGCACCCACACCCTGATCCATGACTCCTAGCCTGGGTCCATCAAGGTCGTGCCCGGGACCTTGGCCAACCATGTCTCAATCCATAGAGGCTGGGCCTTGACCATGGTGCTCAGGACTAAATTCCTAATGATCGAACCTACGTCCATCGACGTCAAGCCCTGGACTTCGGTGCCCACACTAGAGTCTATCAAGGCTAGCCTTGGACATTGGTGCCCACAACCAAGTCCTCAGTGGCAAGACCTAGGTCCATCGAGGCCATGCCGAGGACCTTGGTGACCTTGCTTTGGTCCATTGAGAATGAGCCCAAGACCGTGGTGCTAGTGCCCTTGCCTAGGACAATGAGTCGTGGTCCATGGAGGCCAAGCGCGGGACCTTGGCACTCGAGCCCAAGACCCCAGCGCTTGCGTTTGAGTCCACAGAGGCAAAGTTTGGGATCCCAATGCTCGTGCCTAAACCTAGATTTCAATGACTCAAGCTTGGGCACCAAGGATTGCCCTAGATGGACCTTGGCTCAGCCTCGATGGACTCAAGTATGAGCACTAGGTATCCAAGGCATTAGCGTCGGGGTCCCGAGTACGAACACGACCTCGGTGGACACGGGACTGGGCTTCAAGACTAGAGCTTGACCTCGATGGACCTAGGCATGAATGTTGAGGACCTGAGCAATGGCACTAAGGTCTAGGGTTTGGTCTCAATGGATCTAAGCCTAAGCACCAGGGTCCAAGGCTTAGCCTTAATGGACTCGGGCACGGGCAAGAGCATCATAGTCTCGAGCCCAAAGTTTTGAGGTATGGGGCACAGCCTCGATGACCCAAGCGTGGGCACTAGCACTAGAGTCTTGGGTTGGTGCCAAAGCCCAACCTTGATGAATCCAAACCCAAGGTCCCATTCCCAAGTGCTAAGGTCCGAGCCGTGTGACACCCCAAAACGTCACATGCAACACTTTTCCTTTTGAATTATAACTTTTTGGTTGTATTTGGTTGTCAAGACAAGAATTGGGATAGGGGTGTCAATAAGTCGGGTCGGGTTTTCATGATACCCAATCCGACCCAAGACCTTGCACACCCCAAGAGATGGATCGGATCGGGTTAGGTTTCGTGTTTTTTTTCCTAGATAGATTGGAAAATGGGTGTCAACCTCAAATACGTATGGTCATGGAATCACCCCTCACCTCATATTTCCCCATTTTTGTTCTTGTTATACTGCATGTTCGTCGCCTGAGTTGGCTTGTGTCTCTCGAGCTCATACGTGGAATCTTATATTTGCCTTCTTTCTAAACATGTTAGATGGGATCTTGTGAAGATTCTTGAGGTGAGAGCCGGAGAAATTGCAAGAGAATGTAGAAGCACAAGCACGTTGTGATACCAGGATAAGAATTGTATCATAATGCACATAAATAAAAAGTAGGATAAAATTTCTCCAGATAGTAAAGGTGGACATATCCAATCCTATCAAGTGTTTGGTATAAAGATAAAATTGAAGATTAATGCAAAATTTAATTAAATTGAAAATTGACAATTAGAAAACAAAAATTGCAATCCTTTAAAAAAAAAAAGCCTTTCGGAAGAAGAATTACGGCCGACAAAGGGCGGAGTTGCAGAAGGTGAAGGGTTGAAGGGTTGGGTGGCGGCGGCACTATCACACAACCGCCGATATTGTGACCCATCACGAAGTCTCCATCTCCGACGGTGCTACATGAAGTCTCCATCTCCACCTAAAACCTTCTTGCCAAGCTCTTCCCTGAAGCAGTCGATTGACATCACGAACATTGAAGAACCCACCAATCAATGGCAAAACAAAAGAGGACCCAGGAACCCGCGTGGTCTGATCTTGCCGTCACTTCCTTTTATCAAGAATGCTTAAACAATCACTCATGGAAAAAAGGATAACTTCAGGAATTACAAACAAAAATTTCACTAGTGTGCACGTGAACTGCAGCCAAAACACACCAGATTGAGGAATCGTGGTGGTGGTGGCAAACTGGGGAGATCGCGGTATCGCTTGGGGAATGCGACTCACCATATAGATCTGAGACGACAACAGAGAGACGGGGTGAGGGAATCTCAGGCTAACCTCTGCACAGTCGTTTCATTGGTCTGGCTCAAAGAAATCAAAGTGATTGGCAATATTTCGATTAGAAATCAACCATCGCAGTGGAGTCCAACGAGCCGGATTCCAACGAACTATTCCATCGGCACAATTCACTCACCGGAGACATAGGGCTGCACCACTATCGACAACAATGGTGGCGCCAATGATCACAGTAGAAAGCAGCAACTTGTCATTGTCGTTCTTCTCAATTTTCTTTTTTTCATATTTTCTTATCCAATTAGGGTGTATCCCACCTCCTACCCCAGACTTTTTATCCGCCATTTTATCCGGACGTTTCTTGGTTTATCCGGTTTGGAGATTGTCCCCAAACATCCTAGGATTATTTGTTATCCTATCCGGAATCTACCAAACGCAATCTTTACTTATTATTTGCATGCAGAAGCTAAACAAAATTTCCTCAACAAAATCCCATACACAAAAATCGCACGAGTTTAATTAATATACTTATGCTTCTTTATTCATATAAAATATCAGTTCCCAATTCTACTTCATCGTCCAAACAAATTACAAAATACAAAAGTATCGGAAAAAAAATTGGGTCAACTAACACCATTACTCCTATATTATCTAAAAAGCATGCTTAAATATTAACCAAGCTACCATCCAACTGAAGGGTTGATGGCCTTTGTCTTCATCTCATCCCCTTCATCGTCATGTCCAAGCGGAACCATCTAACAAATCTGAAAAAAAAGAAGCAAGCCAAAGCCTAATAAATAAAATTTCTAGGTTAAAGTTAGAGGATCATGTTACCACTCAACTTGGTACAAAATAACGTGAGCATGTAACAAGCAAGCATGTATGTCGAGTACATATGTAATGCTTTACCTTTCCTTATAATGATATGCTCAAGTAATATGACAATACTGCACATTATCATTTCTCTCATGTGCATGTGGATGACATAACATATTTTGATGTAAGGTAACCACCAATTAGTTCGTTCATTGATGTGAGTGCCTATATGTCTTTACATATGCACATACACATGCATTTGGTATTTTACTTCTCCATCCAAATACTCCTAGGACATCCTAACACACTGAATATCTCCACTCTAAGGCATCCTGATACACCCTCTAAGACATCCTGACATATGGGGCATCGTCAACATTAATTTATGGGCGATGGAAAACATATTGTTCTCATGCAAGACATGATAAATAAGTATTTACATGCATTTCAATACATATAGTCACCTTATTGTTTCATCACATATTCCTCAAAACAATTAAATGCATTAGTCAAACAAACAAGTAAGAAGCAACACGTGATTATACTCAATAAATGGTTATACTCATAAGTTGGATATATGCATTAGTGGTTATTGCATATAAGCAAGTACGTGAATATATTTTGGCAATTGAATATATTTAGGAAGTAAATCTAATTAAGCAAATGAATATATCCGGACTAATGAATTTACTCAATAAATGAATACATTCAGGAAGTGAATATGATCATACAAATGATTATATTCAATGAGTGAATATATTCAAGAAGTAAATCTAATCAAACTAATAAATGTACTTAGCAAGTGAGTACATTTCGAAAGTGAATATGATCACGGAAATTAATATACTACGTAAGTGAATACATTCATGAAGTGAGTCTAATCTTTCAGGAAGTGAATCTGATCAAATAAATGAATATGTTGAGACGAGTAAATATATTTAGTAAGTGAATATATTCAGGAAGTGAATCTGATAAAACTGAATATATTTAGAAAGTGAATGTGATCAAACAAATAAATATACTCTATAAGTGAATATATTCAAGAAGTGAATCTGATCAAACTAAATTATTCAGAAAGTAAATCTGGTCAAATAAATGAATATGTTCAGATAAGTGAATATATTCAAGAAATGAATCTGATTGAAGTGAATCTAATCAACGAATATAAGATAGATATTACCAATAACGGTTGAATATGAAATTATAGAAATAACACTTCCAATTTCAAATTCATTATTTTTATATATGACATAAGGGTGTGCAATTGAACAGGGTTTATCCAGGAACCGAATCAGACCACCCAAAAGACAGGTTCGGGGACTGGTTCTTGTTTGAACTGGTTGGGAAACCTGTTCCATTTTTTGGGAACCAATTGGAACTAGTCTAGTTCTTGGTTCCAAGTGAAGACTCACCCCGGACCAATTTTGGAACCGGTTTTAGCTTGTGTTAAAAAGACACCGTAAATCATACTATTACTATATTTTGGATTATTGCTTTTAATGGATAGTAATTTTTAAGGTTAATACCACCAAAAAACCTAAACTGATACAGGTGTGACAAATTTACCTTGAACTTTTTTTTTACCATAAAAAACTCCAAACTGGTATACCTGTGACGATTTTACCCAAAACTTTTTTTTTACCACCAAAAACTCTAAATTAGTATACCTGTGATAATTTTACTCAAAACTGGTAAATCCGTAATAAATTTACCCTAAACTATTTTTTTTAACCATGAAAAATTTCAAATTGGTACACCTGTGATAATTTTACTCCGAATTAATAATTTTTTAATATTTTTTTTTATTTTTTTGATTATTTATTTATTTATTTATTTTCTTCATCTTCAACTTATGGCCGGTCGCTGGATCCGGTGAGGGCACCCCTTGCCAACATCGGGCGAGGGCTATCCTAGCTCGCCCAAGCGAGGTTGGCCGTCGTCCGACTCAGGCGAGGGCGGCCCTTGCCAACAGCTAGCGGGGCCGACCTCAACGACTTTCGCCTCTGGCCGGTTGCCGGTCTGGCGACCGACCAAAGGTTGAAGATAAAGAAAAAAAAAAAAGAAAAGAAAAAATAATAAAATAATACAAATTCAAAAAAATAAAAAAATAAAATTAAAATTTTAGTTCAAGGCAAAATTGTTACATATGTACCAGTTTGGGGTTTTTTGTGGTATGTTCAGGGTAAAATTGTCACAAGTGTACCAGTTTGGGGTTTTTAGGGTATGTTCGGGGTAAATTTGTTACATGTGTACCAGTTTGGAGTTTTTTATGATAAAAAAAAAGTTCATGGTAAAATTGTCACATGTGTACCAGTTTGAGGTTTTTGGTGATATTAACCCTAATTTTTATTGCTCATCTTAGGGATTGTTGCTTTTGGCGAATAGTGATTTTTGTTATTTATATTTTACTTTGAATCATTTCACTGCCACTCATATTATTTTGTCGGAGAAAATGAAACTAGAAAAAAGGAATAAAAGAAAAACAGGTTCTCGAGTAGACCTTGAAATCGGACCGGAAAAATAGGATAGGTTTTACAACAAGTTTAAGGGCAAACAAGGTAGATTCCAAGTTCAAAAAACTGGGAACCGGTTATAACAGAGTCAGTTTCAGGTTCCAGGTATGGAACGTACCCATCCTAAAATCGATCACTCTTAATATGACATGTTACTACACATTAAGAAAAGTGATCAAACACATTTAATGAACGAAATCAACGAGATAAATCCAATAGTCACAACATCTTGACACTACTATTGCACATACTTAGACTTAATGTTAGATTTAATCCAAAACCCAAATTTGCACATAATAAGCAACCAAGTCAAGAGCCCTAAGTACATCTAGCTAACACCTAAAGTTTTCACTTACCTCGAACCACCTTGTGAGTTTTGAAAGATAAAATCCAAGATCAAAAGTAGAAGGAATTTTCTTTTGAAGATTGAAGGTAAAGTGATGCGGGCAAGGTGAAAGTGAGTCTGAATTAGCATAAGTCTACGTGTGGCAATATCTTACTTAATCCATGGCCATGTGGAGTATAAGTTGATGACTAACGTGTTAAGGAAATGATTGCTTGGTTTTGGGTGTCACATTAGCATGATGGTCTCAATTTGAAAGAGACATATGGCTTTACATGTATTCTTAAAATAACAAGTGAGCATTATGTGTCCAAACTTAAGAGAACAAAAGGCTTAACATAAAATTCTTTTAAAGTACAAGAGGCTAACACGTGTCTTAATAAAGGAAGGTTGAGAGTAATCATGGCGAGGAATGAAATCCTTCACCGTTGGCCAAATAGGTGGGTCTTTGTTAATATAAGTAAATTGTGATTAGTATTAATTAACGAAGGTTAAAAATTAATAATTCATGACACTTGAATTTACCAAAATAATTAGTAAATCATACCAAATGCTCAAATACTATCAATTTATTAAATTCAAACTCGATGATCATTACAGACCAAAAAAAAAAACTCAATGATCATTAAAAGTATAATTCAAAAAATATCCGTCCCCATCAACAACTAAGATGACGGTAAATTAATTGACAACACTCTAACCATCATCGTATACATCAACGTTTATCAATTTAATTTCAACTCATCAGACTCTAGTCAAGTACGTTCGCGGGAAATCATCCTCCACATTCTCGTACTTTGCAAGATTAACGATCCACCAAGATTTCTACTTGTCAACCCGAATTATAAGCTAAATAATACTTAACTTTACAGTTTAAGCATTATTATTGAACATAGAAAATTTCAGATGTCTCAAGCCAAGCCTCAATGGACCTGAGGCCGGGCTCCAGGGACTTAGGCTCGGCCTTTGTGGACCTAGGCCAAAGAGTTAGAGAGCTGGGCACGAGCACTGAGTTCTTGAGTTGGGCTTTGGTGGAACCAAGACCTATGCTTGTGCTCGTGCAGGAGCTGGGGATCCAAGCTCGAGACCTCGATGTCTATGCTAGGATCCTTGGCTACACATACACAAGTCATTAACACCTAAATAGTACATATTTATTTAGTTGACGGAAAATATTTTTCGGTTCATTTGCAAGTTTAAGCCATACATCGGAAAATGACTTTTCAGAATATATTTTTCAAAAATATGATATTTTTCGCAAAACAAACGGAAACTTAATAGGAGATTTTTTTTTTCAAGATGAAAGATTGCAAATAATTTTAGAGTGTCAAACATAAACGATTTCATGAGTGCCCCCATTATCTTTTCAAAAGAAGAAACTTGTACAGGATTTGGAACCTAGGGGCGATTATTATATGGTGATGATGAGGCACAATTAATAGAAGAAGTAAGATAGGTACATCATTTTTTCTATCTTCTTGGGCAAATGTAGTTGTGCGAAAATAAAACTAGTGAAGGCAGTCATTTACAGAAAAAAAAAAAAAAAGGCAATCATTACGCAGACTCGGATTGAGCCTAAACTTTTGTCAAAGTCCGCTTATAATAAATTTTCCTGCGTAGATTCTTTTGCAAAATCGAATTTAGCTCCGATCCAACCAAATTAGGTCGGACTTTCACATTGTTTGCGCTTATCCAAGTTTGCAAAAAAATAAAAAACGTCTTTCATGCTCTCGTGGCTCGAGCAATGTCTAGGCAATGTACCCGGTCACGGGGACCATGTTTAGGTCTAGGCATTAAACTCGATCACCGATCCAAGGATTCGTCAAGCTCGCCTAGGCTTGAAGCACAATTTCGGTGGGTTTGTGCAATTGCACTCCTTCCTAGGGTTAAGTCCATCCCTTAGGCCTAATCAAGCTCCCCAAGCTTAATCATTCGATGTAGCCAATATAATGTTGGGTGGACCTAAGTAAAGACCTTTGGGCTTATTCATCGGGCTCCCCCATCGATTAGGTTTAGATGGCATCTATAGGTGAGACGATTTTAAGAACACCCTATTTCCAAAATCTCGTGTCTTCATTCGATTTTGACGGGCCTGCCACAACATTTCATAAATGCCTCCACTTAACATTTTTCAGATTGGTGTCTACAAAGTTGTAGCTAGAAGTGGATAGTGAGCATATACATATATATATATACATATATATAGACACACACACACATGTTACATGCATTAGAAGCCATAAAAGAATTTAGATACATACAGGTAATTTTATTTAGGGACAAGTGAAGTGACATTTCATTGTTGGGTTAATACTAAGAAAAATCTCAACGGTACATCCACGATAAATTTACCCAAAACTAATTTTTTGACCATCAAAAACCCTAAGCCGATACATTCATGACAAATTTACCCTCCGTTATTTTCCGTTAAATTTGATTAATACCACAAAAAATCATAAATTTGTATCTTTATCATAAATGAAGGGTAAAACCTCAAACGGTATAGCCGTCAATTGCGACATGTGATCCAACTCAGCAATTTAACTAAAAAATTTAACAAAAACTAGCGGATGATAAATTTGTCACAGGTGTACCATTTTGGAGTTTTTGATAGTAAAAAATTAGCTTATAATAAATTTTTCGTAAGTATATTAGTTTAGAATTTTTTGTGGTATTAATGCTTGTTTTTATTTTCCTGGGAGTTTCAGTTTTTTAGCCGGGTCGGAGCACAACGGGTCGGGTTCGCCGAGTCGAACCGTCGGCTCGAAACTCCCGAAGTTTTGCCAGGTTTTTTGGTTTCACTAAAATTCTTCGGCAACCTAAATAAACCCAAAATCACCGGTCGCCGGTTGCATCCCGCGCAACCCCCTCCACGTCTCGATTCTCGCGAACCCTCGCTCGCCCTTCAATTTCGCGTCGGACCTCCATCGCAATCCATGGAGCTCCAGAAGGCCGATGCAGCCGGCGGCGGCGATTCCAATTCTAGGGTTTTGTCGTCGTTCGTCAGGTCCGGCGACCGGCAGGTGTTCTCGGTGGAGCTCCGGCCCGGCGAGACCACGATTGTGTCCTGGAAGAAGCTCGTCAAGGACGCCAATAAGTCCGACAACGGATCCTCTTCGTCGGCCGCGCCGGCCGAGGTCCCCGCGGCGGGCGCCGGCGCCGGCGCCGCTCCTTCCTCCGCCGCCCACGCGGCTCTCGAGCCTCGCGTCGTCCCGGTAAACCTTCCTTTTCTTTTCTTTCCCGTGCGTTTCTGGTGCAATTCGATTGGTGCGACTTGGGGTGAGAACGTGTTTGGGGTTTCTGTCCTTTTGGTGCCGCGAGTGTATCCGGCGTAGGGGTGCGTGTGATTGTCTTGATTGAGCCTGCGTTCGAGTCAGAGTTGTTTTGTTGTAAAATGGAGCTCATTTTGCTTGTGCCCCAATTTGGCAGCGTCCAACAGAAATGACGTACTTCTGTATTTGCAGTGCGTACTTAGTCTGAAAGTTTGGGGTTCTGAACTTCTGATGCAATGGGTAAACAGAAGTCTATTGGTCGCAGTGTACAATTAGCTGGATTTCTAGCAGGTTGAAATCGGTACTGAATTCGGAGTAAGAATTAGCTGCGGATTTTGCTGATGGATAGGCATGGATAGGCTTCAACAAGTAGTCCTAGTGGAATGCGTGGCTTGTGCTGGTCCACAAGCTTAAGGAAAAGTCCTGCTACTTGGAGGACTCACTTGTTGCCTTATGACCGCTTAATAGGTGTTCTAGTGCCATATTGTCTGCATTCTGTGATGGGTCGCATTGATTGACCCCCGTGGATATGTTAACTTAGACCTGAAGTTATCTATATGTATGAGGTCAACGGCCCGACACACCAAATGACAAGACAGATATATACCAGGTCCTTCCTGTGACTTTTGCATCAACTTAGATTCTCACAGATGATTGTTGGTCTAGCTCCAATAGCTATATATCTGTGGATAGTTATAGCATCTGCATAAGGAGGATCTGTGGTTAACACAAGTTGTTGCATGGTTCTTTATCGTGAGATCTGCTAACCTGGAATGAACTTTTGGTAGGATGACTACTTTTTGACAAAATTCATACGGTAGTTTTTTAAAATGCTTTGCAAAAAGTAAGCCTAGAATTTTTGTCTTGATTAAGTGGGAAATGCTTTCATCTGGTAGATATGTTTAATCTAAATAAGGTAATTTGAGTCAAGTTCTATATTTCAATTCCTCTTTGTAGCTCCACAACTCTGTCTCGATCGATTGGCTTTTGAATCTATTGTCAGCGTACATTTTACATGAAATAGCACTGTTAGCGTGTTGTCCAGTACAAATTGGATTTGAAATGTCTACAGGGACAGCCAGTGGAACGCGAAACAAACGAAGCTGCTCCGTTAAATAGTTTCAGCGCTGTAATTGAAAAGATAGAGCGGCTTTACATGGTATGTAGTGTTCTTGCCCTCTCTTGTAAATAGTAGGGCAAACCATGCATTTGTTGGTATTACTGGAATGGCCACTTGCCATTGCATTTTGTCGGATTGCTTGAAAGTGATTTTTCCTGCCAAATTGGTGTGCGTGCTAATACTGGAATGGTTCATTTCAGGGTAAAGACAGCAGCGATGATGAAGATTTAAATGATATTCCTGACGAGGACCAATATGACACAGAGGATTCTTTTATTGATGATGCTGAATTGGTTGGTTTTGAATAGTTTACCTTGCATGTTGCTTTCATTTCTTGAAATCTTCTTGTCAACAGCACGAGCAAATAACTTTCATCTCTTCAGGATGAATATTTTGAAGTAGAAAATGCAGATATAAAGTACGATGGTTTCTTCGTCAATAGAGGGAAGTTGGAATGCATGTGAGTTTTCTTTTTCCCCCGGTATCGATATACTTTTTCGCCTTTAGCTTAAACTCGCCTTTCACTTTTTTTTGTCCGTTTCTTGTTGAGATGTTATTTTAATAATTGAAATTGAATTCTTTTTTGGTCAATGGTCATAACTCTTCATACTTGAGATTGAAGCACAGTTCTAGTTTGGACTGTCAAACAATGAAATATGCCAATATTCTGACAAAAAATTCAATTTTGAACCTGCAAATTTTCCTAACATAGCATATCAGACACTGAGAAGGTGGAATGTGTATATGGGCCCTGACTCTTGCCTTAGGAATCGCTTTGCTTATTTGGAATCACTTCATTCTAAGACCTGTATGTCAAAAAATTACTCTTTCTAATCATCTTCAAATTGATGTGGCTGTCCTTTATATGTTTAATTTCTAAATTTAGAGGACAATATATTTTACTTCACTGAAGTTTGGAATGATTAGTTTTTGGTTTCTTGCATGAGGAATTAAGGTTCTGCTTTTACTCATTCAGCCCTTATATATGATGTCATTTAGATTTTATTGTGGGATTGTATAACAAATATTGCTATGCTATTGCTGCACCCCTCATAAAGTGCTTCAAAAAACTCGCTTCACTTTCTTTTGGCCGTCTGTTTCATCAGAAACAAACCCACCGTACCACCTAATCAGCAACCAAAGAAAAGGCGAAGAAGAGATTTTGCTAAGACTAATGGAGAGAAAGGTGATGGTTTTGTACCAAATAAACATGTTAAAGTGGACAAGCCTGGTCCTGCAAAAGCTGCTACATTGGCTGGGAAGCATTCTTCCAATCCTTCCCAAAGTTTGGCCAGTGAGCCTAATGAGAATGTGAAATCACAAAACCAGTATTTATCTGGAAGCAGTTCAAGGAAGAAATCGGCTGACTCTAAGGTGATAGTAGATCCGGCTCCATCTGCAAAAGTTGTGAATGGTGATACCTCAGCATCTCTAACAGATACCAAGGATATTGACAAGCACAATATGGGAAACCTCCAGTCTAAGAACCACAGTGGCAAGTTGAAAGACCCCAGCGGACCCCCAGATGTTTTGCCTCATAGACACCATGACAAAAGTGGATTTTTGCAGCAATCTGGAAGACAATTGAAAAATGTTGATGACCTGGAAGCATCAAATAGGTCTAAGGAAAAGAGTAATATTCGTGAAGTGCCTGACTTGAATATGCCCGATGGCAGACATGCTATTGAAATATCAGTAGGTTCTTTACTCTTTTCATTGTTTTCTCCTGAGTGTTCGAAGTCAGAAAATTTTTGACTAAAATATATGCAGAATAGATACGTCTATATCTTTTTCTGTTTCTTAAACACAGTCAAGGTGCTTGATATACTACTTTTTAGTTGCCTGATTCTGCATGTCTTATTCGGCAGAAACCTTCACATTCACACAGGAAGGATGGTTCCAGTTTTAGGCCAAAAAGCTCAATGCTTGAGAAGGCCATTAGGGATTTGGAGAAGATAGTTGCAGAATGTAAGCATTGGAAACGTGAACTAATTTCTCTATTTTGAAGATGTCACTTTATTTACTCCATTAAGCACCACCTTTGTTTTAACAATACAGCTAGGCCACCTGCTGCAGAGAATCAGGATGCCGATATTTCATCTCAGGGGGTGAAGAGGAGATTACCAACTGAAGTGAAGCTGAAGCTTGCTAAAGTTGCTAGGCTGGCGGTACAAATGAAAACCTACATGACTTGAATCCTATTTTATTTCTTTTCTGCACCCCACTGACAAGCAAAGTTGCATAGACTTGTTGTTGAGATTTTTGCTTGACTATGAATTGATGCCATCATTTTTCATTATCGCAGCAGTCAAGTCATGGAAAAATATCCAAGGAGCTAATAAATCGCCTAATGAGCATTCTTGGCCATTTGGTACAGCTTAGAACACTAAAGGTAGATAATCTCATGTTGCCAGTATTATGAGAATGTTTGTGACTCTCACTAAAGCAGCAGGGAATTCTCATAATCTTGACTTGAGCATTGTATGATCCATTTTTGGCTCCTCTTTTTGTAATTCAGATATCTGTTTGGTACGAAGTTTGAACCTTTTGAGAGAAACCAGTCTCTGTCTCATGTAACATTTGGATTATTGACATGGGTGCATTCTCGTGTTGTTTGCAGCTATTTGTTGAAATTCTTGACTCTTACCCTCTGAAAATACTTTTCTGATTTTGTAATATTGTCCAGTCTTTGGAATGACACTCTTGCATCACATAACAGCATTTTATAGCGTGCAGTTACACGGCACAAAAGAAATTTTGGCCAGTAATTTTAATTTAAAAATCAATTTGTCAATCCATGATGGATGAGCTATCAAGTATAAGTATCCTGATGTATAGTTGTCTGTTTCACAGTGGTATTATATGTCACATGGCAATAAGGTATGCATTTAGCTCTTTAATTGTAGCCATAGTTTAAAGAGAATATCATACGAACTACTATGCCATTTATATAATCACATGAAACTGGCTTGAGTTTCTTTTAGGACGAACCTTTTGCTGGCTATTTGGTCCAGTAGTTTGATTCACATTATGTCATTGCTTCTACTCAATGAATCTTTTTGTTTAATTGGCCATGATTATTGATATGGCAAGTATTCTCAATTCAAGATGCAAATTGTTTGGTGTTATGGCCTTAAGCATGTATGGGTTCCTACCAGTTTGGAAATCCAAATGTACTGGTTGGTTTAACTGGATGTTTTTGATGTCTGCTCCGTATTTGTCCTAACCTGGCTGATCAACAACTGGATGGGAAGTATCCTCACCTTTTCTCAACCACTCCAAATGACCTGTTCTGGGACAACCCGAAGTGATCTTGCAATGCAAGCATTCCTAGTTGTGTACTTCATCTCCATCATCAGTTCAGCAGTCATGAGAATCAATCAAATCCAATACCAAACCTTCACAATTAGTTTATTGAATGAAAGAGAAAATATTGAGAGGCAGTTGGGTTTTGTTTGTATGATTTTTGCTAGAGAGATGGTAGAGAAGGAATGAAAAGAAGAGAAAAGGAAGATATCCCCATGAGCGCGCGCGGCACACAATCACAGAGAGAGAGAGAGAGAGAGAGAGAGAGAGAGAGAGAGAGAGGATTCCTGGGATGAAGGGAAAACTTGTTTTGGTTGTACGTGTTTTTTGAAACCAAATGAATCAAAGCTGAAAACCAATGGTTATCAGGTGAAGATCATTTACATTTACCAACTATGGAAGGTTTGGCAATTAAATTGGTTGAGCTGCTTAAATTACAAAATGTCCCATGACTGGTTTGTTTACCAGTTCTGATTCATATGTCACTATATTGAGTATCATCTCTTTCATCTAAGGACGGTTATTCTACTGTTGCCATTATTGATATTACATTCATTAATTTGATAATATTCTGCTGGAATTTGCCTGGAAAGGAAGTCATTGGCTTCATATTCTATCATATATTTTGTTGCCAGCTGTCAGTGAATTCTTAAATTGTCTTATTGCTTTGATATTTTGATATTTTTTGTCGCATTTACTGTTTCCTGTTTTTGTTATGTCTCTCATAACTCTGTTACTGATGCATTTTGTTGGTTCAGAGAAACTTGAAAGTCATGGTCACTATGGGTTTGTCAGCAAAGCAGGATAAAGAGAATAGGTTCCAGCAGATTAAGAAGGAAGTTGCTGATATGGTTCGCATGCGTATTCCCTCTTTGGAAACTAAGGTATGTTTGTTCTCTCTCTCTCTCTCTCTCTCTCTCTCTCTGTCGCTCTAATGTGCTTGCGTGCACAAGGTGCATACTGTAGAGGAGTGCCTTTGATTTTGAATGCTTCAGTGAATGTAAAGGTTGAACATGTAAACATCTTTCATTCAAGTCTTATAAACTTTTTGGGGGTCTACCTTTAAAGAGTGATATTTCTCCACTGACAGTTTAAACATGGAAACATCTTGCATTCAAGTCTTATAAACTTTTTGGGGGTTTACCTTAAAAGAGTGGTATTTCTCTTGTGGTAGACCTGTCAAACAGGTAGGTCTGATGGGTTTCAGTGGGTCAAAAATGGGTTCGACCCAAATTGACCCATTCAACCCATATTGAATATTCTATGAAATATATTTCAGCAACCTGTACCTGATACCACTGGACGCCACCCATTCGCAACCCAATCTGGGCTCCAATTCTTTGCAAATTTCCCCCTTAAATATGGAAATTAGCATACTAAAAAAAACTAACTAGTTAAATACAAATTACATATGAAAAGAAATAACAAATGAGGAATTACTAAAATAATTGTCAAATCAAGCTACTAAAACATATCTCTTGTTATTTCTCCTGGTGCTAGAAGTTTGAAACTAACCTTTTTCTTTATCTTTTATGTTAATGTGAGTTATTTAAGGAATTGTATATTGGAAGGTCTAAATATACCTCAAATCAATGTGCATCACTTATATAGGAAAAGAAAACTTTCTCATTGAGGAATGTTTGTGCAATGGAGTCTGTAAAAAAAGGACTTAAATTGTGGAAATGATGAAAATCATCAATTACGAACTCTTGAGCATTACGAGGAAAGGAAGTTCGGTTAGTTGCATATACGATTGGCCCAAATTGCTGGGGGTGTGGGCAAGTCATGTTCATCGGAAGTCCTATGTAATAATAATTCCAATGTGTTCATAATTTTTTTAAACAAGGATTAATAAATTATTGTGGGGCAACTTTATATATTGAGTTAATAACTTTTCAAGTGCATTTAGCAACGATCATGGGACCATATTAAAACCCAATTAATGAATGCAAATTTTAACGCAGAAAGAAAAAACTTGTCAACAATTATTTGTCTCTCTCATCAGTCATCACAAGGAAGCAGGAGATAGGGCCATGATGAAGAGCATGGATGGCTCGTTTGATGCAGGGCAACCGCCGAAGTGCGGAATATGGGTTGAAAATGGGTATGTTAGACTCATTAAAACCCATATCTAGTTGGGCATTGCTACTCTAAAGCCATAACAACCTGTTCTTAAAATTTTTACCAATACAGATAATACCCAGCCTACTAAGTATGAGTTAAAAAATGGGTTGAAGACCCATTTTGTCACCTTTGCTTGGGATAGACTCAAGGCGTGTTAAGGCTGAAGAATTTACTTGCTGATTCCACTGGGTTAGAGGGGCAGCTTTTAAGGTTCACATTGTGTTGAACCTTTTTGCTTCATGTTTCCTCCACAAAACACCCAATGCACACCCACCCACTCCACCACCCTATAATAAAACACATGCTCCACACAAAAGAAAATTGAAATATCATGTTTTAGCGTTCGCCAATTGAAGGGCCTCATCGGTCACGTCACATAATTTTCTTCATAACTTGACATATTTGATTTGCATTGAAGACTTTTCCCTGACACGTCAGCAATTGTATTTTCTCAAAACCGCATTTAGATCTTGGATTTCAATTTCACATTTGCTTTCTTTCAACATGAGATGCTGTATATTACCTTGTTGCCAGGCTCTCTTATGAAGCATTAATCTGAGCACTTTCCTTTAGTTTCTTGGGTCGCCCCTTCTCTTCTCTCTAATTCCTTCTGTTTTTATTGTTCTATTTTTTTGTTGAGTTCGGTTGATGGGAGGAGAGTGACACTGTGTCAGATGATTTCTTTGAATCTTATCAGCTACGAAGCTCAGAGTTATTTCCTCTCCCTCATTGCCGTCTTCTTTTCACGGCTTTCACTGATGGTGCATATGACCAGGCAAAATTGAATGATTTGTCATCTTTAATGGTTTCTTTGGGTGACGTGGCTGACTTGTTAATGGCCTTTTTACCAGATGTTATCAATGTTTGATGCAAAGGGTTGAGAAGAATTTGCTTTTTGTTGGTTCCTTAATTGTGGTTTATTTTATTGCACTGCTTACCAAAGTTATCATTCTCTGTCAAATATTCAGGCTCTGCAGCATCAGTCTGGAGCATCGGATGATTTTCAGGAATCGGAAGAAAAAACAGTCCCTAAAAGACAATATGATATGGATGCTGCAATGGAGGACAAGATTTGTGATCTCTATGACCTTTTTGTTGATGTACATATTTCGTCTGCATTTTTTATACTGCCTTTTTCAAGTTGAAACATGCTTTAGAAAGCTACTTATAATCATAATTGTCTATTTGATTTCATGCTTTCAGGGTCTTGATGAGGACGCCGGTCCACAGGTCAGAAAATTATATGCTGAGGTACCACTTGCCCCAAAAACTAAAAATTACTCTTCATACTGCTGTCTAGCTGCTATAGACATGTTGCAATCTTGTTTTGACGGTTCATCCTTGTGAAATGTTCACAAAACCATCATGATTGTGTATATTGCCATAGTTTGCAGGAAATAATAGCTGGATGCAGGATCAACTGCATTTACAGTGCTGATCTTTGAGATATTTTATGGTCACAGTTGCAAGCATGTTCATATAGTGGTCAGACATGGCGATGATTTTTCTGATGTGGATTTCACACGCAGTGTTAGTTTATGATTTATTT
Source organism: Syzygium aromaticum (assembly GCA_024500025.1). Classification (NCBI taxonomy): domain Eukaryota; kingdom Viridiplantae; phylum Streptophyta; class Magnoliopsida; order Myrtales; family Myrtaceae; genus Syzygium; species Syzygium aromaticum. The sequence continues at coordinate 36,218,145 of CM044890.1, read as the reverse complement.
ATGCATTTTTATGAAATTATGCTAGCAGCTAATCTGCCTTTACCTTGTTCTGAATTAATAACTGAACATGAGTGGACAGTGCAACCTGCCTTTTGAAATGGCTGCAGTTCTCAACTTTAGGCCTCTGTGAAGTCGTTTCAAGTAAACATTTTGATGATAATCGTGATAGCATGCATGATGAAATGCTCGGAACCCACTGAATTGGTTGGCTTGACTTGCTATCTTATATGATCTCTGTTTATTTATTACCTAGGTTTTTACCTGTATCCACTAGTCCATTCAGAGGCTTTTGTCAGTGTAATGTTTTGACTTTTTGGAGACTTGGTACAGCTTGCAGAGTTGTGGCCAAATGGTTTTATGGACAATCATGGTATTAAGCGTGCAATTTGTAGGGCCAAAGAGAGGCAAAGGGCACTTTACAGCAGACACAAGGTGTGATTATTTCTACTTTCTTCCGCCAACTTTCTTTTCCACGAACTAAAAGAGAATATGTAGTGCTTGGTCAAAAGGGAGAATGCCAATTTTTTTTGTGTTTTACCTGCTTGCCACATGACTTAACATAGTTTTCCTTCAAAGTGATTATTATTGTTTTTGCTTATTCCACCTATTGCTTTGACATGCTTTATGGGTAATTGCTACATAATACGGCTTTAATATTTCATGTGAATGGAGGAACGGTGATTCCCGAGTTGCAAAGAAACCAAATTGGTTGTCTGCTTTACAGGATAGATTAGACATTGATAGTATAATTAATGTATGTGCCTTGAGCGGTGTAATTTATGAATTTGGAGAGCTCATAGTTGTACAAGTATCTGCAGTTTCGCTTTTCATTAGAATGTAGAGTAGCATCTTTCTTATTTACTCCTGTATGTGAATTTCTTCCAAGTGCGATGAATAAGTAGATATATGCCACTAAATGGTAGCTTATGCTGTTCTTATCATCTTTTTATAGGAGGATCAAGAGAAAATGAGGCGGAAAAAGATGTTGGCACCTAAAATAGAGGAGTCAGTTCGAGTTGAGGGTCTTTCGGTTGCTCAGCCACAACAATTGCCAGAGAGATTGTCTATTGAATCAGGCATTCATGGTTCAACTTCTGCTAGCAGACCTATTCACAGCCCAACAGCAGCAACTGCTAGGGTTCCCAGCCCTTCAGCAAATGTCTCCTCAGATAGAATTAAGCAAGAGAAAACCAAGGTAACTTCAAGCAACTTCTCGGAAGATGCAAGACAGGGAGAGGCCATATTGCCTAAGAAAAAGGTTAAGAGAAAACCGGAGGTGGATTTGAATGAAATGCCTTTCCATTCAGAGAAGTTCGGAGAGGAAAGACTCGTTTCTAGCAAACCCAATCCCACTCTTCCCCCTAAAATAAACCTTCAACCAACTGCAGCACCGAGTTTTGAACAGTCGAGTTAATGCTACATAGCGAGAATTAGAAAGCACACACCTTTAAGATGTCCCTTGCAACATAAGTTCATTTCCTTTTGCTGATCTTTTCAATAGCTATTTGAATTCATTTGACTGACTGGTCGTCACCGCCTTTGTAGTTAACTGGCATTGTGGGATGCCCTCAAATCTCTAGCAGTGATTTCTTCGGGGCAAGAGCTGTAAATTCCCATTTGACTGAAAATTAGTTGCCTTGTCTTTTTGAGTTTATTTGGAAGATTGTCTTCTATGTAATCAATATAGAAAAGCGACCAGTGGCAGTTACCAGTCAGTTTTACTCTCGATCAACGAGGTACTCTTGGCCGCTCTGTAATGAAGTACCTTACATGGTACGCAAGTCGGGAGCGGCGAGGCAAACAAATCAAGATTTCCTGAAACTTTTCGGTGTTTCGCTGTCTGATTGCACGGAGTCCGATTGAATGCCATTGGATTAAGAGATGAGTTTGCTCGAGCTCCTGTGTTATGGCTGACCATGGGCGTACCGATGAATCAGTTTAGCACTCCCACCCAAGAGTCCTTAATACAAATTTGTTCAATAACTGAGCCCGAGATATATTTCTGATGAACAGTGTACTTATCGTAAGGTACTTCAAGAAGCATGGTGTCATAAGCTCAACGTGATTTAGCTGCAAAGTTAATTGAAGGAATGAATATCACATCAACCGTTATACCTAGCCAATTTCGCAATTCTCAAGTGCCACCCGAGACGCCAAGTACTGATCCATTGGATTTTCGGATATATCGTACTTTTGTCCCAACGTTCAATTTATGGACCAAACTAAACATAGCAAGTGTATTTCCGAAGTTGAGTTGTGAAGAGGTCGATCATAAGTTGTGTAAGTGTGGGTTACATGTGTCTCCATTATTGACTCTATAAGTCAACTTAAAACACGTCACTTTGAGTTCTAAAACTTTAATTTCGTGCATCAAAAGCCCTCAATTTGGGGTCATGCTTTTTTCACTCCTGCTATAACTAAAACACTACATATGGTAATATTTTGCCAATCTTAACCTTGTGGATCCCAATTTTTTTAAGCATTCTTTTACTTTTCTTCTTTCTCTTTTTTTATCCCACTTTCCTTTTTCTCATTTATTTCTCCCTCTATTCTCTCTCATTCTAGAACACCACTCTCATGCCAATAATAGATAGTTTTTCATGCAAGGAGCTATGCAAGCGGAATTGAAATTTTGAAATTGCAGTTTGAGTTTAATTGTTATTGAGAAAGAGTGAGGGTTGATCATTAAGATTTTCTTTGCATCTCATACCTCTATTTTCTGCACTTGGTTTCTTTGTTCGTTAGATTTGAAGTTTGAACATGGTGTGATGAGATCTTTAGTTTTAGCGAATTTCCTATAAAATTCTCTACTGCATTTTAACTTGCTACATGAGTGGATTGGTTGTTGTTTTTTTTAATAAACACCAACTATTTGCGATTGCAATCTGCTTTGTTGGGTGCACGGCTTGTGTCAATCTTAGTCGCCGAGCCACCATTGCCATCGATTAAGAAGGCTGAAGAGGTGTTTCTATTATGTTTCTAGGTATCAAACTTCGATTGAAGATTCAAAAACTGATGAGTGCAACCTAATCTGGATAATAAGTGATAGATGCAGACCACAAAAGAGAGTGTTCTTTTTTAACAAACAGTACCAAGGCTTGATCCGTGATCAGAATTAAGAGGAAATGTAGAGAAGTAAAGGAGGAGGAAAACGGAACTAACGACAAAATAAAGAAGAAAACAAACAGGATACCACAAACAAAAAAAGGATACTTAGAGAAAGGTGGATCTATAAAGGTTAATATGGTCAAAACACCGTGATAGGAAGTGTTTTAGCTACGATGGAAGTCGAAATAGCACAACCCCTCAATTTGTTGTAGTGGTCCACGTTAGTTAGTTCTGTTAGGCTTTAGTGGACGGAAAAGGCCCCGTGGCTAGAAAAAGTTACTTAGTATTTTTTATCCACTTAGGATTGTCGAAGTTAACAAAAAGACTCAAATACATCGGAGTGATAAATTTTGGGGATAAGTGCATCATAAGTTTTTAAACTTATCGCGAAAGTGCAATTAAGTCCTAAAACTTTCAAAAATTACAATCAAGCTATGAAACTTGTTAAATTGATTTAATCAAGCTCTTTAGTTAACTCCGTCTAACTGGGCTAATAGAAAATATTGACATGATATTTTTTTATTACTCTCTCTCTCCAACGTGACAATTTTTATTATTATTTTTATTTTGCTTAAATTAGATTAAATCAATTAAAAAGGATAATTTTTTTTTAAAAGCCAAAGTACCAAAAAAAAATGAAGGAGCAAGCCTCGTCGGTGGCCACTGCCACCCATTGTCAAAAAAGGCTGGCATAGGTCACCTAGGCCTTTCCAAAGCCCGACAACCCTCACTAGCCTCAGGCCAGCAAGGGTCACGCCCTCTCCTAGATTTGGGCCCCCAATCCCTTGTCGGGGGCCATCAAGGCCTTGCCCATGGTCGGTGAGGGTTGTCGTTAGCCATTAAGAGGCCTAGGCAACCTCCGTCGGCCATTTCCAGTGATTGGTGGGGGCATTAGCCGGTGAGGGCCTCAGTTTGTCTTTTTTTTTAATTTTGTGTGTGTGTGCATGTGCGTGTTTTTTTAGCTTTTTCCTTTTTTTTATCTAGTTTAGTTTATATTTATTTTTAATGACACTTGATGGGCACCACATCATCACCACGTGTCCTAAGAAAATAATACATAAAATTCAAGTTAGCATTTTCCGTTAGCTTAGTTAGATAGAGTTAACGGAATGACTTGATCAAATCAACTTGATAAGTTTTAGGATTCAATTATATTTTTTGAAAGTTTTATAAGTCAATTACACTTTTATGATAAATTTTAGGACTTCCAATACACTCATCTCTAAATTTTGGGATTCAAATAGACGAAATGAAAGTTTTGACATTCGCGTGTATTATTATAATAAATTTTAGGACTTGTTCTGTAATTGCGTTAGAAAATTTTTTGGTTGGTCATATAATCTCCAGTCGAACTCTATAAAAAATTTATCGCCGAGAAGCCCCAACTTTGGTTGCTATTAAAACATGATCCAAAGTGTTATCTATGATCCAATGTAATTTTTCTACACTTGTATGGGTCCACACTAAACACTTCATGCGAAGATTCGATCCAGACAAGTATATGACTTGTTAAGGAAAATTGCCAGAAAAATCCAAACTTTTTTTACGGATGCCAATTCAATCATATATCTATTAATTTATCCAATGCAGTCTTAAATATTTTGACAACGTGGATGTGAATTGTCTTAAGTAGCACGGCTGATGCTGATATTGACAATTTCTGCAAATTTTTTAATTCTTTTTGTTATTTTATTTTTTCCCTCACTGGTTGCCGGACCGAGGTGAATGGGTAGAAGAAGAAGGAAGGGAAAAAAAAGAAAGAGAAAGAAAATAAAAAATGAAAAGATAATTAAAGAATTAGAAAAAATTATTAAAAATTATCCACGTCAACGCTAGCCAGCAAAATTAGCTGAATAGACTAAATTAACACAAATACAAGATGTTTAAAACTGAATTGGCACACAAAAAATTTTAGTGCTGAATTGGTAGGATTGCAATTTTCCCACCAAAAGCAGCATTAGGATCCATGTAATCGGCCCGAATGGGTCGTCACATTTTGGTCAACTTGCATGCATGTGTATTAGCTTTTTATCATTTTCCACGTGAGCGAGCGTAAGCCAAAAATTTTATGCCATGCAATAGCAACACGCATCCCCGATAATTTACAACTCATTAACCAGTCCTCTTTGATTTTATGCAGTCTGGTAATATCATTTCCCTTGGCGTTGTCCATTTAATTGGGTTATATACTCATATATCTAATCTTTTCAATACCTTTATTTAAGAAAAATCATCAAAAAAGAGAAAAGAGAATCCAAGTTAGAACCTAGAACCTATTATCTCATATATATATATATATATATATATATATATATATATATATATATATATATATATATATATATCCATTAGAAGCAACCTTCAAGGAAAAAAAAAATTAAAACCATTGAGCTATTCACCAATCGGATGCGGTACCTAATTTGTGAACGTCCCTTTTTGGATGGTGCATCTACTGTCCACGATAACTTTTGAGTCTCTATAACTTGTAATTTGTGAAATAGCCTCGCGAATTATGTGTACGACGGCGCCTGTTTATGTCTTTAACGTTGCTCTTCGGCTTGAACTGAGTCACCGGTATTGGTTTTTCCGGTGAGCGACGACGATGGAGGCTCATAGTCACAGCTTGGATGGGGTTTACGATTATCATTTTTTTCCTGTGTTTTTGCTACATATAACTAACTTTTTTTTGTACAAAACATTAATTTATGGAGTTATTCCACGACTTTTTACAGAGTCCTACGATTCACGATTCGTGTGAACGATTCACACGATTGAGCAACACTGCTTTGCACTTTTAATCTTTTTTTTACAGCAACACTAGTCAGCTGCCACGGCTGTTATGTCGTGCAGTTTCAAGGACCCATTGGAGAAATATGTGTCCTAGCTGACTTCCCTCTTGCTTGCCGAAAAGATCTAAGATATCGCAAGTTACTCATGACCATTCCGAGCACTATGCCACATACTAATCCTATTTCCACGGCCTCTGGTTCAACAAAATCTGCAAAGAACGAGTGAACCCCGCCTTCAGGCAGGACAGGAAGCGCCCCCGGCGCCCGGGAACTAGTACAAGTTTTGGACAATGGAAACCCGCACAATCCTGGGTTCCCACTGTATGATTCGGGTGGAAACGTGTCCAATTGGGTGCCCCGAGGAATTGGTCCTGTTAGTTGATTGGAAGAGACATTTAGGACTTCTAGAAATGTGAGAGTCGCCAATTTGCTTGGTATCATCCCGCTAAGCTCATTTGAAGAAAGATCCAACGATTCAAGCTCGGAAAGGTTCCCCAAAGATGATGGTATATGGCCTTTGAGATTATTATGAGAAAGGTTGAGCCCCTTGAGTGATCCTAGCTCTCCTATTACATCAGGAATCATTCCCTCGAACTTGTTGCTTGATAGATCAATGGTCCTCAGGATTGCAAGGATTCTCTCATAATGCAGGTCTTGTCCTTTCATCGTCACAATCAGGGAATCCTGGTAGTAAGCTTGGTCCATGTATCGCAACCCCGGTCCATCCTGATCAGTTGACATCATCGCTTTCAGGTTTACAAAGTAGGCACTGGGCAAAGGACCAGTGAGCTCATTGGAGGAGAGGTCGAGAATCCGCAACTGCGGAAAGGGAAATTTAGTGCCGGGGTTGCCTATGGAGCCATGAAGTTTGTTCGATCGCAAGACCAAGACCCGCAAGCTAGGAAGTGTTTCCAACCATATTGGGAAAGTGTCGTTCAACTTGTTTCCGCCGAGATCCAGCACTGCAAGTTGCTTGCAGTTGATTAGAGAGCGTGGCAACCGGTCTTCTAATTTGTTTCCATTGAGGTGAAGACTTTTCAGGACAGTACATTCGCCAAATGTGAGTGAGATTGTGCCGGAAAGTCCATTTTCTTGCAGATCCAACACTGAGAGGCCATTGCTGATGCTCCCTAGACATTGAGGGATCATTCCAATGAAATTGTTACGAGAGAGGTCAAGAATTTGGAGGTCCTTCATTTCACAAATAGAACCAGGGATATAGCCAGTCAATTGATTGCTAGCTAGCGAGAAGATGAGAACCGAATTCGGGAGTGATGGAGGTGTAAACGGCCCTTGGATCCAGTTTGAATGCAGGTCAAGGATTATAAGATTTTTCCATGGAACTTGTTCGAAGCTAGTGAGGGAGTTGTGTGAGAGATTGAGATAAGTCAATGACTCGGTCCCGACATCCCACATCCATGACGGGGTATCGCCATGGATAATGTTGCCTGACAGGTCTATATATGTCACGCTGGTTGAATTTCTCAAGAATGCAGGGATTTCAGTAATTTTGCAACCAGAAAGTCTGACCTTTGAGAGTTTCGGCAAGTCATGCTCGACATTTTTGCTATTGCTCAGCGACAAATTGTTGTATGAAAGATCGAGATCTCTTAGACTTCTGAGTCTCGAGAGCAATTGTAGGTTTAAAACCCCGGTCAGGTTATTTGCTGAGATACTCAAGTCAGTGAGGTTCCTAAGCTGAAAAATCGAGCTGGGGATTGAGCCGCGCAATTGATTATTACTCAGGTCAACATGGTGTAATGAGGGCGCACCAAGGAACTTGCCGATTTGACCACCGAAACCATTGTTGCTGAGGTCTAGGCTCGTCAAGGACGGAAGACAGAATAGTGATGACGGTATATACCCACGAATGTGGTTATTGGAAATGTCAAGTTGGGCTAGATTGGAAAGATTTTTTATGCTCGGAGGAATAGGACGCGTGAATCGATTATGCGAGAAATGCATTTCACGAAGTTGTGTCTTGTTATCAAAGACATCGGGTATTGGACCTATGAAATTATTGGTGGAAAGATCGAGCAGAGTGAGCCGATCAAGGTTTGAAAGAGTTGGAGGAACATGCCCACTAAGCTCATTGAATGAGAGTTCCAATATGGTGAGTCGTGTTAGGTTACCGAGTGACGATGGAATAGAGCCATAGAAATTACACTGGTATAAGCGGAGTATCTCCAGAGATTGCAGGTTGCCGATGGACTCAGGTAATACTCCAGAGAAGCCTGTGGAGGACAGGTCCAAAATCTTTAAAGAGCTATTCCAAGTTGATTCGGGTAAGTAACCCGCGAGCTCCTTGTTGCCTGATAAATCGAGGTATGTCAGCTTTGGCAAAAGGAAAATTTTTGCTGCTAACATGCCACGCAATTTACAGGAACTGAGGCTGAGGACTTCCAGAGATGGAGAGAGATTCATTAAGCGACTCACGTCAATGCCAGACATGTTTAACCCATCGAGAGTGAGGACTCTTAACTTGGTCAAATTTTGAAGCAGCATGTTTGAATTCGAACCTGATGGTCTTTCTGCTTTGTGAGACGAAGAAAGATTGAGGGAACCCAATGTAGATAGTTCAGTGCTGTTTGAAAACCTTGCAGAAGAGTTGCAGGGCGGGTTCGGGGGGCAGCCAAGTTCAAGGCGAATCACATGACCTGTCATCTGATCGCACGTGACTCCGCCCCATGAGCAACAATCCGTGTCAGTATTCCAGCAAAGCATCGTTGGTTTGCTGAGCCAAATGTCATCCGTTCGACAGAAGAAGGATGTCGAATTATTCGGCACCATTGCATTCACGAATTGAAGCAGGTCAGACACCTGATCGGGACGACAGGGCGCTGCTGCCCTTAGAGAGGAAGGAGAGAAAAACTGTGAGTTAAGGGCTTGTATTCGAATGACGAACAGGAACAGAAACAGGATAATCAGACAAGATCCTATGGAGCATTCCATTTTTATTTAGAGAGTGAAATGCATATGCTGGCTGCAGTATCAACGTTCGGCAGAGATGGCTTATATACCCGTGTTTGGAAAGTGTCAGGTTAAAATTTTAGAGATTTTTCATGGACTAGCAGGTCTTTGTTTAAGATTTCTCTTTACTGGTTGAGACATTGATCTGCAACAACTAGGAAATTCCTCCTTAGTTTTCTTCAACCTCGTATGATCTTGAAGAGACCGTTAAGCTATTTATCCTTGTCTTTGTCAACTGTGCTCATTCCAAGCATGTGATTCCTTGTTGATGAGTCGAAATTAAATCACCTTCAGGATCTTCGAGCGTGAAACGCAACATGGCTTTTGTCTATAATATTGGAAAATTGCAAGAGGCGATTGTTCCACAAAATACTATGGATAATTCTACAGATGGATGAACCATGAAATGTTGCAGAGGTCATTGTTAGGTAATAGAACACCTTTCGTCCAACCTGAAATTATCATTACTCATTACTTGCTTCTGGGAATTAACCTCGACAATAGAAATGGATCGATTTATGTTTTTTACCAAGCAGAAAGAGCTTGCATCTTCTCGTTTATGGCATATATCGTTATAAAAGAACAAGTTTCTGATGACTCGCGAGCTGCTAGCCAACAGGGCTTTATTTAACAACGCAGGACTAGAAGTTTAACAAACGCTTACGTGGTTGTTCTTGCATCAGTTACTCGAGAACTGCATGCGAAATGATGACGCCTGATGTGACTTGCGCCGAATAGTCATGCATGGGCCGAAGTTGCCACGACATAGATGGCTTAACCAAAACCAGGGACGTATGCATATGGATCTAAATTTTGGGTTGTTGAAGTTTGCATAAACAAAAAAACTGTTGACAATTAGTAGGGTTCTAATTGGGAAATCCGAACGATGTCTTGTCGTTCTCCGCTGTTTTCGTGCCTTCGAGGAATCTCTCCCAAGAGATGTCACTGTCTTGGCCGTTGATTCAACTTTTTTTTATAGGCAGGAGTCGAAGTTTCATAATCCATTATTCATGTAGGAGGGGGCTGTCAGAAAGAAAATGGTGAGCAGTGCAAAGCTGGACCTGATCAAATCAAACGGAATCAACATTCTCAGTTTGATAGATTGGTCTGAAGGTAATGGTTGGAAACGTCCCTTCGGACCAAGAGGCCTTAAAGAATTCTGACATGTTCGTACAATATTTTCGGTAACTTCACAGGTTGTTAAGCGAGATGCTTCGACTTTCGGAGACGCAAGAATCTCGCAGCCCTCGCAACCGATGGTTTTTTTTCAGCAGTCTCCACAAACTAGTCTTTAGCAGTTTTGAAGTGTTGGGACCTTTACACCTTCTTAAAAACGTTTTATTATGACAAAAATACTCATGCAACAACCCTACTTTTTTTCTCTTGTCGTCAAATACATTTTTGAATACCTCCTTACCGTGTTAATCTTATAACAACAACAATAATAACGACAAAACATATAAAATGATAATTATATTAAACAATAAACGGCATTATCACTAATATTATATCGCTGCTATTATTATCGTTATATGGTGAAAATGGTACAGGAAAAAGTCTTAATAATACAGACATAAACTTCCGACCAAAAAAAAAAATACAGACATAAACGTTAGTAACAATTCTACGACAACATAGTAGGGTTTTTTTTTTTTTTTTTACTGTGATTTGGATAGATGCAGCAATTCATAGCAGTTTTTGTCAAATGCATTAGTTAATCGTAGTCACAGCATTATACATTTAAAAGATGATTTGCCAAACACATGCATTTCTATGCATCATAGCATAGAGCAGCCACATCACGGTTACAGCTTTACCAAACAAACTTTGAGTCGTAGAAGCATGGAAAAATTGCAAGATAAGTGGCAAGACAAGAGGATAAAGGGCCGAGAAGTTTAAAGGAGTTGCAAAGAAGTTATGAGACGTTGTGAGAAGTGGAAGCGAAAAATTACTATTCGCCTCATAGGTTTTTAGGGTCATTGCAATGGCTTGTTCTCTCCGTTGCAAGACGCGATTAAAGTGGAGACTGATTGCCTGGTCTTGGTCCATGCTCTCACGTGCCCTCACCAACTCACTTGGGAAGCCAATGTGCCACTTGGGAAATGTAAGGAAATTTTTCTCACTCTCTCTAAGGTTCATATTTTGTATTACCCTAGAAAGGCCAACTTGGTTGCCGATTGGGTCGCTAAAACCCACCGAAAAAATTCCTTACCTCCGAATTGGCTTTCCTCCCCTCCTCAAACTCTTTGAGAGTTATTATGTAATGACGCTCATCTCTCAGGCTTTTCCAACTTTGAACTAGTTTAATGAGAAGTCCTTTTTCTTATTAAAAAAAAAACTTACCCACTAGTATGTCAATTTGGTATAAATCCCCATGATCTTTTCAAATCGATTCCAATGTACGTACCCGACATTGCCTTCCACCAAATTCTTGTCAAAATGTCAACCACGTGTTCTCATGTGACTAGACGGTCCTCATTTGAGGGGCGGACAAATGTACAACAAATTTTGGGAGAATTATATTTTGCCCCTAGATTTTCCATATACTAACAAATTTTGACCGCTCATGCGTCAAAATATTTGCAATGTGTCCCTTGACGCTTTGAACTTTGTTATGATCTTCCCCTGCAATATTGTGAAATGATAAATTAGTTGAAATTACCGAAAAATGAAAGGACACAAGGAAATGAAACGTACATTTCTAACGATCAGACATTATGCAAATCCTTTTAGAATAGATCCTTACTCTATTTTATACAAAACCCATCTCTCCCTTCTGATACTAGAGGAGAATCATCCATATATATTGTAACTCTAGTAGACTTATTTAAAGAAAATGACATTGAGGTTATTTGTAAATCAATTTGAAGCATTATCTAAGGACTAATGGAGAGAGAGAGAGAGAGAGAGAGAGAGAGAGAGAGAGAGAGAGAGAGAGGGAGTGGGTGGCGATGGCCGATGGCAATTGACAATACTGCTATGTTAGGTGAAGTGACAGTGGTTTTAGCAATCGTCAATGATTCGTATATTCCTTTTTTCTGGAACACTACTGTTAAGCCAAAGAGATATAGTTGTGTTGAGCGAGGGAGGGATCAATCGTTTTTGGGGGTGGCATATATATCCCAAGTTGACCATAGGTGAAATATACAATTCTAATTCTCGTTCTGGAAGGATGATTTTGCCCTCAAGTTCTCACCGATGATGGGTCGAATGACGATGTAGCCAGAGCAATGCCGGGGGCACATTAAGATTGAGTTGAAAACTCCGGGATGGTTTGCGATAAATTTGAAATATTGGGGGGATAAATTGCAACAACACTGAGAGAACAGGGTGGGAAGTAGTAACTTGCCCGAAGTGGAAGCGGTGTGCAACGTGCGAGTGATGTGGCGAGAAGTGAGGGATGGTTTTCGCGATTGCCTCGCATGCAAATCCTCAAATTCTTCGTCTGGCGGCAAGTATATAAATAGAATTTCTATTGAGAGATAAACACGGGAACACATCTTGTACCATTCCATTTCTTATACCTTTTTACTTCCATGCACTTTTCCTTTTGATGCATTTCAATTCCTTGTAATTTTCTTTCCTATACACTTTACTTTTCGAAAATGTACCAAAAAAGTTTTAACCCCGTTTCATTAATACCAATTCAGTTATAAATTTTTTAATTAGACAAATTTAATCCTAAACATTTTCACATTGATACCTATTCAGTTCATCTGGCCAATTTAGATCGGAAATTGTTGATGTAGACTCTAACTGCCCTACGTGTCACGACTAGCATTAACGTGGAAATTTTGTTTAATTTTTAAATTCTTTTTAAAAAAATATTAATTTTTTCCTTTTTTTTTCCTTCTCTTTTCTTTCTTTTCTTTTTTTCTTTCCTTTTTCCTTTTTCCTTATTTCCCTTCGCTAGTCACCAGCCGGCAAAGGTTGCTGAGGAAGGCAAGGATTGGTGAGGCCTGGGCGAGGCTGCCCCTTACTAGATTCGACAAGGGGACCCTTGCCACGGGGTCCCCTTGCCACCATCGCCAATGAGAGGGCCGACAAGGGCTGGGTGAGGACGCCCCCGCCAAATTCAGTGAGGGCCGCCCTCGCCTATGGCCACGACGCCCTCACCAACCCTTGGTCACCGGCCATGGCTGAGTATTGGCCACAGGCCAAAAGGAAGAGAAGGAAAAAAAAAGAAACAATTAATAAAAATTAAAAATAAATAAAAAAACTATCTACGTCAAAGTCAGTCATGTCACTTAGGAATGTCGACGTCCACATTAGCAATTTCTGGCCTAAATTGGCAAGATAAACTCAATTAGTACCAATGTGAAAATGTTTAGAACTAAATTGATACTAATGTAATAGGTTTAGGATTTTTTTGATATTTTTCCCCTTTACTTCTTGTCAATTCCTTGTAATTTTCTTTAATATGCTTACTTTTCGTCACACTTAGATTCATAGAATTTGCGCTCACCCAAACCCCATTCATGCATTTTATGCTCGAGTAGGAACCAAAGAGTGACCAAAGTCACTCCCCAATCATTTGAATTTCAAATTGTCTCGACATACATGAATTTTCATCAATTTTTTTTTATATACCCGCAAATCAATTTTCTCCAATACTACCGCATGTGTATTTGGTACAATTTTCTTGTAACATGTTAAGCTTTGAAAAATTATGTTGCAACACTTATAAGCTGTTTGACAAGCATCTTATAGCCGTAACACCTCCGTAGCAAAAGCAAATTCCATCAGCTTTAGGTTTTGCAACTTTAAAACACGTATCATCAAATACACAAATCACACTATTTCTCAGCACAACATAGCACAGCCATAGTCTAGCCACAACTGTTCCAAAACGCCCCATAATGGAGTAGTTTAGATATCTTGATAAAGGAAAATCCAAGGCTGCTTTTGATCGTTGGGGCAAAGATTGGGATGATATAGGATAAAATAAGATAAAAAATCCTACGGATAGTGAATGTGGACATATCAAAAAAATTATCAAAAAAGTCATAAACATATTACAATTAAGCCAATTCAGTCATCAACCATTTTTCTTGTCAATTGATTCCTAAATCTTTTGTATTTGTGCCAATTAAGTTCATCTGGCCAATTTTGGCCAGAAATCACTATCATTAACGTCAGCCATCCTACGTGGTGCGGGCGACACTGACAAGGATAATTTTAAATAATATTTTAATATTTTGTCAAATTATTTTTCATATTTTTCTTTCCTTGCTCTTTTTTTTTTTCTTCCCTTCTTCCTCTAGCTAGCAAGGCTCGACCTTGCCCGATCTAGCAAGCCTTGCCAAGGGCAAGCGAGGTCGCCCTCGCAAGCCAGAGGAAAAAGAGAAGAAAAAGAAAAGAGAAATAAAATTTTAAATAGGAAAAAAAATTCTAAAGAAATATTAAAATATTATTAAAAATTATCCACGACAGCACCGACCACGACACATAGTACGACCGGCGTCCATATCAGCGATTTTGGCCAGATGGATTGAATTAACACAAATGCAAAAAGCTTTGGACTTAATTGAAAAATATTTAGGATTGAATTGGCGTAATTGCAATAGATTTAGGACTTTATTGGTAATTCTCCTGGACATATCTAATCCTATCGAATGTTTGGTATAGTTCAAGATAAGATTGAAAGCTAAATAAAAGCTAAATAAATAAAAATTTGAAAATTAGAATGGTCAATTAAATTAAAGAACCGAAAAGGAAAACACTAGATCTGGGAATTATGGCCACCTGCGGAGGTAGCCACGATCGAAGACGATGACCACCACCGTCTCCTCTGCACAGCGAAAATGATCGATCTCAGAGAGTGACTGAACCCGTCACTGACTACAAGTTTATTGGGAGTCCCCTCGGTGCAATTCCTCATTAATGACTACGCATTCATGACTTTTCAATACGACGAGTAAAAGGTCCGGAAGCACACACCGCTTATTTTACTTCTATTAGTTTATAAGATGGGGTGGAGCCTCGTTGGTCTATGGTGAGGTTCAAGCTCCCTTGCGGTCGGCCGCCGGCCATCGCAATAGCCGGCAACCGGCTGAAGAAGAAAGGAAAATAAAAAATAAAGAAAAAAAGGAAAAAAAAATTAAAAAGTCAATTTAAAAAAAAAAAGAAAAAAATGAATTTTATTAAAATCAGTGCACGAATGAAAATCAAATCCGATTATTCATATCAGAAAATATTTTTCAGTTTATTTTCAAGTTTTGGTCAAATATTAGAAAATATTATCATTTTCCTAAAAAATGACTTCGTATATAGCAAGACGATCGGAGCCTAAGAACGAGAGCACAAGAATCATCGGTTTCATTGTATCCCGATTCCCCCAAGTGGAGAATTCAAGAACAAGAAAGAGGAGGGGAATAAGTACGAGAGAGACACATAGAGCTTTCCTCTATCCCACACGACACTTTTGCGAAATTTCGCAGAGAATGCCAAATGACTTCTCTTAGTATTCACTCTTGATAGAACCGAATCAATTATTAATATAGGATGTTTCATGCGTGGTCCTTGCGCAAAGCCCGAGATGTACTTTGAGAAAGCCAGACAAATCCAATGCGTGGTCCTCTCACGATTTTAGTGGTTGGCCAGCCGCACTATGAGGCTAAAATCATTATCTTGATGACGAGAGACGTGCCGGACCTAAGTAAGTTCTTCAAATCGCTTTGTTTGAATTCCAGGACGTAAAATTCGTGGGCATACATTGGGGAGAGGAAAGAAAATATCTTTCCCCTAACTTGGGGACCGGGCGTGCAGGCAGCGTCACGTTAACATCATTATCTTGACAACGGGAGCTGTTCCTCAATTGTCAGGTTAAGACAAGATTTTTGTCACGAGATAGTTACCGGGAAGGAAAAGATTGGTTGATCCCGTGAGGTTTTACAACGACGTAAATGATCTAAAAGACTCTAAGGCCCGGATAACGAGAAGTCATCGGGGAGGGGTTCAACGGTCCAATAAAAAAAAGGACATCGGCGCGTGAAGTCCTGCGTTGCGCGTATCAGGGAAGGGTGCTCGGACGGACACCCGCGGAAAACGAGTGTCCTGACCCGCTGCAACGACCAAGACCGAGTTTTAAATCTTGGTCGAGTTGTTTGGTCATCTTTGTCGGGGCCAACGCCCGAGCTGTCGTTAGGTGGCTTCCCAAAAATTTCCAATCGGATTCTTTGACTAACTCGACTAAAGGAACGGGACGTCCTTTTGAGTTTTCCTCGACTCTTTGAGATCCCTCTTTCGTTTGAGTGAGAATAGACATGGGTAGGGCCGGCACTCCAGTCTGTGGAACCAACTTGATTCCAATGTCCCCTCCTTTCTCTCTTCTCTGCTCCGTTACTCGGTCCCCACTAGACTTCATCATCATTTATGGAGTGCACGCTAGTCTCTCTCTCTCTCTCTCTCTCTCTCTCTCTCTCTCTCTCTCTAGCTTTATCAAAAAGTAAAGTTAAAATCGTCTTCACGAAATGAAGGGAAAATTTCATTTGAGGACTCTAAACGGAGTCAAATTATTAAAAAGGGACCTAAAATAAATATTGTATCAAATAAAGACTTGAAGTGTTCAATCAGTCTCAAATAAAGATTCAAAGTAATTAAAAAGCCTCAAATAAGGACCTGGGTTCCTGACTGACCAAAATACCCATCGCGCCGGCGAGAAAGTTACTGTTCTGTTACCAGAAAAGTAACTTTTTAATTTTTTTTATTATTTTCTTTTCTGTTTTTTTTCCTTTTCTTCCTTCGCCGGCCATAGCCGGAGCTGGCAGAGGTCGCCGGCGTCAAACGAGGCCGGCCTCGCCAGTTGCAGGCAAGGTCGGCCTTGCCTGAGGCTAGCGACGTCGTACCCTCACCAGATTTGGCGAGGCCCGACCTCGCCGGCCTTGCCCAACATCGGCGAGGGCGGCCTCGCCGATGGCCGGCAAAAGAAAAAAAGAAAAAAAAAAAGAAAAGGAAAAACATAAATAAAATAATAAAAAAATTAAAAAGTTACTGTTCCGGTGACGGAACAGTAACTTTCTCGCCGGTCGACTGATATTTTGGCCGGCCTGGAATCCAGGTCTTTATTTGAGACTTTTTAAGCATTCCGGGTCTTTATTTAAAATTGATTAAGCACTTCAGGTCCTTATTTGACACAATGTTCACTTTGAGCCCCTTTTTGAGAATTTGACCCCACTTGAATCTTTAATTGGAATTTTCCTCAAAATGAAATGGAGCGTGCTTAGCCAAAATTCTCGGCTCATTTTCAAGCCTCGCGTTTGAATCGACATCTTAATCGAGTTTCTATCTCCATTTCACTGATGTGAACAGATGGAAATGATCGGTTGATCTGTCTCCGTTGATTTCTCCGCTTGTGATGGCAGCTTTATGCCTTTGTGATGGCAGCTTCTTCTTCTCCTTCACTCTTCACTTCTCATTTCCCAGAACCCTAGCAAGAGAGAGAGTATAAGGAGGGGGGGAGAGAGAGAAAGGAGGGGACTTTGGAATCTCGTGACAAATGAGGGAGTGGCCGTTTGAGTAAGTTGGTCGCTTTTTAGATTTCGACACGTCGTGACGAGCAACCGGTCCGGATGCAACGTTACGAGAAGACAATATGATATCATTTTGGGAAAATTTCGATTAAAGACCCCAAGTGGGGTCAAATTCTCAAAAAAGGATCCAAACTGAACAAAGTGTTAAATAAGGGCCTGAAGTGTTCAATCAGTCTCAAATAAGGACCTGAAGTGCCCAAAAAATCTCAAATAAGAACCTGGATCCCCGGCCGGCCAAAATACCCGCCGGCCGGCGAAAAAGTTACTGTTCCGGAGTCGGAACAGTAACTTTTTATTTATTTTTTAAATTTTTTTCGTTTTTTCTTTTTTGTTTTTTTTTTTCTTCCTCCGTCGGCCATAGCCGGGGCCGGCGGAGGTCGCCGGCCTCAGGCGAGGGCTCGACCTCGCCGGCGTCGGGCGAGGTCGAGCCTCACCTGGATCTGGCGAGGGAACAGTAACTTTTTCGCCGGTCGCGGACCTAGGTCCTTATTTGAGATTTTTTGGGCACTTCAGGTCCTTATTTGAGACTGATTGAGCACTTCAGGCTCTTATTTAACACCTTGTTCACTTTGGATCCTTTTTTGAGAATTTGACCCCACTTGGGGTTCTTAATCGAAATTTTCCCTATTATTTTGATAGCCTCGTCGCAAGTTCGCCCTGTAGTTAGGACTGCCATCGGACGTATCGAACGCTGAGCATCTCTTTCGATTTGAAATCGTTCATTAAAAGATGCCAAAGCATTCGCTTCACCACTACGCAGCTTAGCACATAAGGTTCAGACAACGAGACAGAGTTGCATGACTTGTTAACATCGCACCGATGGAACAACAATAGAAGGCTCTTTAATGCTGCGCCGCCCATGCCATAAGCCGAAAGGATTCATTTGTCTTAATAATTATCGCACATGAGTTGGGTATTGAAAAAGTTATTATTCGATCCCCAACATCTTTTTTCCCGGCACCATTGTCGGGCCCAACAATATTTTTGAAGAAAAGTTTTTGATGCATACGATGACGTATGCATTGTCGATTTGAAGATTTTTTACTCTCATGCCGCCCATCGAATCAAGCATAGATAAAAGCCGTATGCGAAAATTTCATTTTTACATCGAGAGCGTATGATATAAATCATCTGTTTTAAATGTTAAATTCTAGTTTTTTCTTAATGCGCAACACGCCATCACCTTAAATCAATTCAATTGTTCCACAGTTTCACCAGCACCAATATACACATGTCAATACATATATGCCAAAACTACATTCCAATATGATAATCAATTGAAATTACTCTAATTCTTTTCCCGCTACAGCGTGCTTTCTCTATAAAATTATAGGCTAAGGAAAAAAAGCAACACTTATAGTATATGCTGCTATATGTCCGGTACGACAAGTGATAAAGGGAGTTCCCACTTTCTAATAAGTAAATGAATTATTAGACGGGGAAAGTTAGTTGGGTTAGGCGCCCATAAACACAACTTGAAATTTTGAATTTGGATCTTATCGTATAAATAACAAGACTCGGAATTTTCAATTTGGTATTATTATATATATAATAAGACTTGACACAATATGTATAATAAGACTTGACCTTTATATATCTAATAATAATAATAAGACCAGAAATAATATGATAAGACTTGGTCTTTTTATATGTGAAACAATGTGAAGACTGGCCCCAAAAAAAAGTTATAACATATCAACGAGAAAAAGCTAAACAAGGGACAATGACATAAAGAGTCTTGAACTTTAGCCCAATATGTAATATTATTCATGAATTTTTATTTTATTTAATGTGATTCATGGACTTTTGGTACGTATTTCATGTAATTTTCGAACTCAAGTTAATGGAAAGACTATATTAAATATTTTAACATAATTTAAGGGATTATATTAAATATGTATAAAAAATTCATAAATAATGTTAAATAAATTAAAAAATTAAAATTTGTATTATATATTAAATTAAAGCGCAACGGTGATACCGGAGAAATAATGTCGAGTGTCACTTTCCCGCTAAACAATTGACAAGACAAAGGCCGGAACGCAACGGGACGTCCTTTTTGGCGCGAGATTGACAGCAACGCGACGGGACGTTCCTGTCCTTTTTTTTGTAGACTTTTGCTAGGACGGCCGCCCCCCTGTCTTTTCTCTCACCAAAGAGTAGGTAATTATGCAGCGAATCACTTTTGACCGCAAAAAGAAGAAAAAAAAAGGAAGGGCCAACCCCTTTCGCGACCAAAAGAAACGGTAGCGCATCGCTTTCGACCAGGACAAAAGAAACGGTAACGTGTCACCGGCTGCGACGTCTGATTCGGCCTTTCACGGAACCAATACACTTCCGGTCATTTCTTTATTTTCGCTTTGCCCGTTTCGTTTCTCTTGATCGATGCGTCAACTCGAAGCAAGAGCTGCCCAAAACGACGAGAAAATGTCGGGCGTGAGAGACACTCGTCAATGCACCGAACCGCTCAGTGCACGACAGGTGGCAAAGACCGGGCCCGCTGCCTTCTCTCTCTTCTCTTTCCCCCGTTTTCTCTCCCGCTCTCTCTCTCTCTCTCTTTGCTCTTCTTCTGCCCCGTTCTCTCCCTGTCTCTCTCTCAGGTTCGAGTCCGCAGCACGGCTCTCCGTTCGTTCACAGGATTTGATGAAGGATCTCCGATTTCTAGTCCGCTAATCAAAACCTCCACGTGTTCGCCTTCTTAACTTTGCGTGCTCAACAAAAAATTCAGGAGACGACGGAACCTTCAACAAACTAACAAGGGGGAAAACAAAAATCAAACTGGAGAAGGTGGAATCCGGCGGAGGAGTGGTCGCTGCCCTCCGTCTCTTTGCCGATTAATTCTCTGTCCCGCGCGAAGGCACGCCACTGCGACTTGCGCCTCGATCCGATCCGAGGTTCGCTCCATTGCGTCGCGACGAGGGATCGAGGGCAACCCCGTCGAGGCCGCCATTCGGACGTGGAGACCCTCTGACTGAGAGGTCGCGACTGCCTTTGGTGACCTCGGATCTCGGTCGGCCATGGCGTCGCAAACTTTGATTCTTGGTCGCGGCATGGTTCAATGCATTGCCGACGTGGGGTATTTCATTTACCTAATATTTTCACGAAAAACTCGGGACTCTACAAGGACATCTTCTTGGGGCGACCCAATTCATAATTACCAGAGAGACCCGTTCCAGAATCATGAGTTATTTGAAAGAGTCAAAAAATGGAAAACGCGTCTCCATGCTCCCATCCAATTTTGTCGAGAACAACAAAAGGAGCAATCGTCGAAAAGCATCTGGTACGGGAGCGTCTAGTTTGTGCTCCGCTCCGATGGGAAAGTAAACAATTCCTGAGCTTCGGCGGCGAAACTACTCGCAAACCTTTTCATGGATCAACCTCCGCAACAGATTCGTCGATGCTGGAATATGCGTGTTTCGAGTCGAAGGCGAGCTTTGCGAAGGTGTGATAACGTGAGCAAATGTTTTGCCTTAAAGAGCTGGCGCGGATGACAGAGCGCAGCCTCGGGCACTTGGTCGCCATGTCACATGGCGTGCTTAGCGCTCCCGGGGTTGTTCTTTCTCATCTTTCGGTGCGCCCAACGGGAGTGATTCCCAGCTACTCCAACTTCGCGTTTTTGAACCGAAAAATAAAAATAAAAATAAAAAAACAAACTTCGTATTGACCCACAAAAAAAAAAAAGAAGAAAATTCCTTTCGCCTGTTCTTGACAGAAAATGACTTGTTATCTCCGTCAATTAAAAAGGTGGTCCCATAAGTTTTTTAAAGAATGGGCCCCACAATAATCTCTGATTATTTATTATTTATTTTTGTTGACTTGCAATGGAAGCATTTCTCCGTCATCTGTGTCCTCTCTAGCTACCGTGCGCCCAGAACGAAGAACTCCATCTCTCCTTTCCTTACGTAATTTTTTCTCCAAGGGATGAGAGAGATAGACAGACCGAGAGCGAGAGCTTGGTCACGGTGGAAACCATGGAAGCACCCCCCAGGGCAAACCCCTAAAGCGCCTCCTCGTCGCGCTCAACTGCGCCACGCGAGGGAGAGAGTTTTCCTTCTTTACATTGCGCGGAGAAGACACAGACGTCTTCAATGAGAAGAGAGAGAGAGAATGATTCAATGGATAGAGAGAAGAGTACCCAGAACGCCGGCCTCACGGTGAAGTGGAGGGGCCGACCGGCCTATGCAATATTTTTCTCCTTCCTCTGGATAGCCTCTGTATCTTTCACGTTGACATCCCTCCTCTGTCGCGAGAGCAAATCGAATCGAAGATTCCAGATAGGGATGGAAGGAATAGTATTGGAGGAGGAAGAGCAGCAAGCAGCCAGCAGCACCAGACTGCAGCACTCCGACGACCAAAAACGGCATTCGTACAGATTATTATGCACGTGAAAGATGAGAGAACAGGAGCTTCTGCCTTAAACTGTGGCTTCAACCGCACCATTTGTTAGCTGCCTGTTCGTTTTTTTGTGTTATGGTTAGTAATGTCTTATCAGCTGAGTGTCTTGTTTTTTTTTTTTGGATCCTGAGCTGAGTGTCTTGCGTGCTTGCTTCTTCTTGGAGGCTGAGGTTCCATTCTCCTTTGGATGTGTCTCACCGTGGTTTTTCTTCTGCTAATATTTACCATATTCGGTTTTAGCAAAATTTTCAATCTCACTTAATTTTCTGGAGATGCGTGGTTATTACCACAAATAACCCAAAACTAGTATATTTGTGTCGTATTTATCCCAAAATTAATTTCCGCAACAGATCCACCAATGTTTTAGCACAAATCTAGGCAAAGTTAGGGAGATTGGATGATTCTTGGAACGTAAGGGAGGTTTAGGTAAAAGATAGCAAATTTTCCAACCTCAGTTCATTTTTTTTTTTTTGTAAGATCTGACTTCCGCAAGCAGTTTATTTGCCACGTGTCTTTCTATGTTATCAAACTAACATGGATATTAAATGAAAGTTAATGGAGGGTAGATTTGTCACAAGTGTACCGATTTTGAATTTGTGATAAGAAAATTAGTTCTGGGTAAAAGCGGCACGAGTACGTTAGTTTCAGATTTAATTATGGTATGTGTGTACCGGTTTAGGATTATTTATGCTATTGACCACCTCTTATATATATATATATATTTAAATAAGGTGTATAAAAACGGTCCATAAGTAATGGTATCTATTCTTTACATAATCACATGCGTCATTATTGTAGTTCATCAAAATCGTAAATAAATTGTTATCATATATACGAATAGCTGATGTACTGAATTATAGTGACTTGGTAATATATGCTTTTTGCTTTATTCTAAATATACATAAAATAATAATTAGCATAGGAGTAATTGCTTCGTATCATTATCATTATGTAAAATTTCATGATCATGTATAGCTTTATTCGCAATGTTGTAAACGTCCTGATTTCTAATTGTTAGAATAATTAAATATTATACCACGCCTTCATCTAATAGTTTAAACTTTTAGAACAGTTGATAGTGGTCCTACCAAATCTCACACTAATTTCACTGCTCATTTTGTATTTATCTAAATAATTATTATTTCGGTTGTATTATTAATAATATAATAATACAGTTCCGGGTTGCATGGTAGATTCATCCATAGTCGCGTTTTCTTTTACAGGTTTGAGAACCAAATTAGAAAAGGTCAACGGCATCGCTTGGAACATCTGCACTTCAACTCCGGTCTTTGATGGACATTCCGAGGAACAGTAATTAGGTACTACATTTGGCATGCTCCTCCTCTCTTTTAACTTCATGAATTTATTCTTTAGAATCCCACGAGCATCGGTGTTTAAATTAAGATTCATTTTATTTTGCGAAAAATGAATAATTTGTAAAACGCTTTTCTAATTTTTTCTTTTGGGTAAAAAAAACTATTTCATTCATTGTCGCAAATCATCAAAACATGATAGACGAGTTTCAGGACGCGACATATTCCAGAGAGGCGAACGCAACGTGATAGGTAAACACGACCAATTAGAAGGGACGGATTTCTTGCGATGGGCTTCGGCAACCCAATCAGCTAGCTGGTTGGCCCCGCGTGGGCAATGGTTGACGGTCGCTTCTTTGGTTTGGGCTAACTACATTCGGCAGTGTTCAATCACAATTATGCAAGGCCCATGGGCTTTGACTTTCCCGTGAAATGAACTGCACAGTTTATAAGCTTTCACATTCCATTTCCACGCTCTTATCTTGGAAACTCCACGGATAAAAAAAAAGAAAGAAATAAAAATAGAGAGGGAAAAACATTTATGCAAGCAATATAGGGGATGATTTTTAAATAAACATTTTCTAAATTATTTATTTTCTTGAAATAAATGGAGCCTAAAGGTGTGTTTGTTTAATAAAAGTATTTTTCACGAATAATTTTTTTTGGATTTTTACTTGTTTGGTTCGTTGAAAATAATCAGTCAACGGAAAGATATTTACGGTCAAATAGAATATAGATGCTTAAATTTAGGAAAATGAATTCCCTAACACGAAAAGAAAAAATATTTTCTTGAAAAATAATTTTCCGAAAAGTATTTTACTTATAAACAAAACCCTAAGCCTCAGATCAACTTATCTGTATCGAATGCAATAAATGTATTAATAGTTACATTAATTTCGTTTATGGATTTTACTAGAGTTATTAAAACGCAATTTCTTGTTTTTTTAAAATTAGGACAAGAAGTAGTGGAACGAAACTATGGTGAAAAAATAAACAGATCCAAGAAGCAATAGGTAACCATGACTATAGAATTAAGTTGGGTTTTTGCGGATGGTGAGTGGAACGTGTTTGAATCCAAGAAGGCGAAAATGCCTTTCGGAATTACTTTTCTCGAAATTTTAATACTTTATTATATATTTTCTTTCTTTTATATGTTCGTGTATAAAATTAGGAAAGTGAATTTCCATCTTAGAAGCCGAAAACACTTTCCGAAATTACTTCTCTTGAATTTTTAATATTTAATACTTTCTTTTATTTTTTTCCTTTTCATTTTTCCTTTTCCTTCTTCCTCTTCCACCTGTCATTGGGCCTCGGCGAACGGCCACAGTTGTGGGCCGTAGCCGTCATTGAGGCCCAGCAGTGGGCGGGCCTCAATGACAACGCAACTTCCGAAACCTAAGCCAATTAACCCGACTAAAAGATTCGATTACCGAAAGCCATATATAATTTAATCTTTAATTCTTTAGTCAGAATTTTACGAAGACCCAAAAACAGAAAATTCGTTAGACCAGAGCGGGGGAATCGACGAGAACCCATTGATGGGCCGGAGCCCAACCCTGAACAATGCTCTTCATCCTTCAACTCAAAAGAGAGTTGGGCTTTGGCTTCTGCGGTTCCTACCAAGTATAAACATTCTCTCCCCACAAAAACCCTAGGGCAGTAGTAGCTTCATCCTTACGCTCGCTCGGCTCACGCTTTCCTCCGCGAATCCCCCTGGTGTGGAACGGCCGATTTCTTCGACTCCCGGAACCCGTCGCGCGGATCATGAGGGCGCTACGCCGACCGGCGATGATGGCTTTGCCACTGCTTGTCGCTTTCGTCGGATTTTGTGAGTCTGTTTTTGTTGCGCTCCTCGATTCTTCTTCTCCGGCGCTGATCAGATGGTCGGTTGGAAATTGATGAAATGCTTTTCGAATTTGTGTTGCCTGTTGTCGCGCGTCGGCTCTACCGCCATGATCGACGGGCTCTGGAATCATCTCGTATGGGCGATTCACGAGATCTTTCTTTGTTTCTCGGGTTCGATTCGTCTTTGGATCGATTTGGAGACCTCTTCTAGAGAAAAAAGAACATATTTTTCTGCACCCATTTAAGAAATGAAAGCTTTTTCTTGTTAGGATTTGAATTTTGAACCTGAACTAAATATCGAGCTGCTTGTGATGCAGATAGAGCACTGGCTTTCGCTGATAATGTGACTTTTGCTGTTCTAAATAGAACAAACTATACGATTTTCCCGAGGGTGGTTGGTGCACGTCCCGGCGATCCAACCATGGATTTCGCGAAAGTCCCCCCAAATGGCAGCGCCCACCTTTCCTTCGAAGGGGATAAGCATTTCTCTCTATTTTTTGCCACTGACTGTTTCCGGGACAAGTCGGGTTATCTGAGTGAGTGTAGCAGCGGCAATTGCCCTAAAGAAGGCTGCACTTCGATGGATAATCCCGTGGCCACGATGATTAATTATAACAACGGCACTGTAACCGCCAGTGGGCCGTTTGGGTATAATTTTGCCATCAGAGCAGAATCCCCGCGTGCTGGTGGTAAGTGCCTTCCTGTTAGCTGCGATATGCCCCTGAGCAATTGTCCAAAGGGACTGAGGATGTTGGAAGAGTCGTCGGGATCGCTCGTGGCATGTAAGATGCCGGCCAAGGTACCCTATTGCCAAGGCAGTGCTGCTACGTCTTGCGTTGACGGCGCTTTGTTGCAGATCACGGTCAATTAAGCACCGGTGGAATGATTGAGAATTGCAAAAGGGCAACTACTGAGGAGTGTTTCCAATTTTAGTGCATGAGAGGGGTGTAGCTGCACATCTAGCTATTATTACTCGTCCTTCAGCAGGCACCGCTTGCTTTGACGGTGATGATCACGTTCAGTTTACCACCCGGAGGAACGAGTGAGGATCGCAAAGGGGAATTTGCTCACAAGCAAAACATTGTCATGATTGTGTGCCTTGTCAGTATTTTGAGCTGTTTGTATCGTCTTCCATTTCTTAGGCTTTGTATCATGTTTTTTCTTTTGAGCTATGGACTACACGCTGATACAAAGGACTTAAATTTGTTGATCACTTTTTTCTGTCTGTTTCTTGTTGAGATGTTAGTACGATGACTTGAAATTGAATTCTTTGTTGTGTAATGGTCATAACTCTTCATGCTTGATATTCCTAAGTCTTGCCTTAGGAATTTGCTTTGCTTGTTTGGAGTTGCTTAATTCTAAGACCTTATTGATAAAGTTCTCCTTGGAATCAATGGAAACGCGATTGAAATATCGGTAAGTTCTCTACTCTTTTCATCTATTTCTTTTGAGTGTTGAAAGCCAGAAAATCATCAATTAAATTATATGCAGAATAGCATATGTATATCAGCATATCTTATTCTGTTTCACACAGTCCAGGTGCTTGATATTCTACCTTCTAGTTGCCTTATTCTGTCTGTCCTATTCGGCAGAAGCCTTCACATTCACACAGGAAGGATGGTTCCATTTTTTAGGCCAAATAGCACAGTGCTTGAGAAGCCCTCTGATAATGTTGACTTGAGTATTAGTTGATCCATTTTTCACTCCTTTTGTAATAGCTGCTTGGTATGAAGTTTGAACCTTTTGAGGGAAACTGGTCTTTGTTTCTTGTAAAAATTCAGAATATATTGTGATGTAGGTTCATTCTCGTGTTGTTTGCAGTTATTTGTTGAAAAAATCTTGGCTCTTTCCCTTTCGAAATGCTTTTCTGATTAGGAAGGAAGTTGCTTATATGGTTCGAATGCACATTTTCTCTTTGGAAACCAAGGTATGTTTGAATCCTCTCTCTCTCTCTCTCTCTCTCTCTTGCACTTGCGTGCACTAGGTGCATACTGGAGAGGAGTGCTATTGACTTTGAACATGCGAACATCTTTTATTCAACTGATGTAGACTTTCTGGGGGTTTCTTGTTAAAAGAGTGGTGTTTCTCTTGTGATAGACTCAAGCGGTGTTAGGGCTACAGATTTCATCTTGCTGATCCCACCTTGCTAGAGGGGCTAGGCTTTTAAGGTTCACATCGTGTTGAACCTTTTCGCTTAATGTTTCCTCCCACCAACCCATCCACAATGCACACCCACCCACTCCACTACCGCAAGTAAACATATGCATCTGTGTGCATACAGAAGAAAATGAAACTTCACAAGTTCTAGCCTTTGACAATTGAAGGTCCTCATCAGTTGTGTTACGTACTTTTCTTCATAACTTGACATATTCTTTTTATTGTTTGATTTGCATCATAAACTTTTCCCTTACATGTAGCTATTTCAGCAACCATATTTCCTAAATGCCACATTTGGATGTTCAATTTGAATTTCACATTTGCTTTGTTTTAACATGAGATGTTGTATTCTACCTTGTTGCTTCGTTCTGGCTCTCATATGAAGCGTTAATCTGTATGCTCTTTTTCATTTTCCTGTGTCCTCCCTTCTCTTCTCTCCAATTTCTTGCTGTTCGATTTATGGGATTTGGGTTTTTGTGTCATTTTTTTGTTGTTGAATTGTTAATGAACCCACCTCATTTATTGAATCTATGTGATCTACTATTTCTATTAAACCTAAGTTCTATTCCAAGGCATCGGACCTATGAATCTATTCCCTGTTTTTTTTTTGTGATTTAGTAATGCATCCTTGAATTTAGAAAGAATACCAAAATAGAATAAGAGCCCGTTTTGAATGAAGAAATAAGAAAAAATATTGTTTCTAGATACCTCAATTGAATTGATGAAATTCGAAGCCCTTTTCGATGAATGCTTGAAAGAACCAACCAATTCAAGCAAGTAATGGCTCAGTTATAACTGCGTTGAAGAAAATTTTCAAAATTTTTATTTGATCTTCTGAATTAATTCTTCCTTGTTCAGTTTCTGGAAATGGAAATAAATAAAGTTTTTTTTCTGTTGATAATGAATTTCTATCAAATGCATCTATTTGTTTTTCCAAGTTTTCCTGATCAGTATTAAAAAGAATAACATGAATCTTATTTATCAAACCTGTCTTGATGTAATTTTTTATAGAAATTTTATTTAGGATTGGGGATGAAAAAAAAAATTTGAACCTTCCACGACAGGGCCCCTTCAAAAAAGGATCATATATTTTAGGCAAGTATTCTTTTTTATTTTCATCATTACACAATCTAGTTCTTTTTTCAAGTACATCTAGAGTAATGGATCCTTTCTTTCGAGTTTCCATTCGATTTCTAAATTCTTTGCTCTGGATTTATTATCTCATGTTTGCTTTTCGTGAAAAAATGCCAATTGAAGTGGAGGGTTTCTTCAAACAACAAGGAGTTGGGTTAACTGTTCAATCAGATGATATTGAGCACATTTCCCATCTCTTCTTGAAAAACAAGTGGGCTATTTCTTTGCAAAATTGTGCTCAATTTCATATGTGGCAATTCCGCCAAGATCTCTTCGTTAGTTGGGGGAAGAATCCCCCTGAATCGGATTTTTTGAGGAACATATCGAGAGAGAATTGGTCAGCTATGAAAGCTCAGTTATTTCTTGCCCCTCACTGCCCTCTTGTTTTCATGGGTTTCACTGCTGGTGCACGTGACTAGGCAAAATTGAATGATCACGTGATTGACTGCATTTTTATATTGCATGTGGATGTTACAATGGAGAACAAGATTTGTGATCTCTACTATGACCGTTATTTGATGTACATATTTCTTCTGCATTTTTATATTGCATGCATCCTTTACAAAGCTACTTTTAATTTCGGTTGTCGATTTGACTTCATGCTTTCATGGTCTCGATGAGGACACGGGCCAAGTACTACTTGCCTTGCCCCAAATACTAAAGATTACTCTTCTTATTGCTGTCTAGCTGCTATAGACACGTTGCATTTTTGGTGTTTCATCTTTGCGGTGTGTTTTCAAAAAACCGTCATGATTGTGCATATGGCCATCGTTTGCAGGTAATATTATCTGGACGCGAATACTTCAGTTCAGTGCTGGTCTATAAGATTTTCTATGGTCACGGTGCAAGCATGTTCATACAGTGGTCAAACATGGTGTCGATTTTCCTGACGGGGGTTTCCTGCGCGGTGTGTGCTTGTGATTTACGTATGCATTTCTGTTGAAATTATGCAAGCACCATAACCTTCCTTTCCCTTTGTTCTGAATTAATATCTATTTCAAAGAGTGGACTGAGCAAACCTGCTTTTTTGAAATGGCTGCGGCGGGCCTCTGCGAAGTCGAATGTTTTCAAGTAAACATTTTGGTGATAATCATGATAGCATGAATAATGAAATGTGTGGATCCTACTGAATTGGTTAGTTTGACTTCGTCATTGTTCATGAACGCTGTTCATTTCTTATGTGCGACTTGATGGCTCATTCTAAATATTTTTCTGTATGAGGGTGCGTTGGAATTTAGGGGTTCCAAGTACTCGTTTACAGGTTCCAAAGTCCCAAAGTGTAGATCGGATCTAATTGTACGTCTACTACTTCTGCTCTCACTATTTCGTTTTGTAAGACACGAAAGTTTGACCGGGCCCATAATATGCTATCCGATTTCGCGATACTCGAGCGACCCGAGATGCCACGCGCTGATTCATTGGGTTTTCGGGTTTATTGTACTTTTGTCCCAACGTTCAATGTACGGACCAAACCAGACAGAGCAAGTGTTTTTCCGAAGTTGTGTCACGGACAGGTAGACCATAATTTCTGTCGGTGTTTGGTAACATGTATCCTCATTGTTGAATTTGTAAGTCAACCTAACAAAGGTCAGGATAATGGATTTGAATCCTAAAACTTTCTCGTGTATCTAAGCCCTAAATTTAGTTTGCTGGCCTTTTCCGTCCACTTGAAACTGTCGAGATTAATAGGACTCAAATAAGTTGGAAGGAAATGAAAGTTTTGACACTCAAGTGTATTATCGTGGTAAAATTTAGGACATGCTTTGTAATTGTGTCTTAAAAATATTTGGTTGGTCATATAATCTGGAGTCGAACTCTATAAATTGTTCTACAGTTATGGGTCAATGCTAAACCATTCATGTAAAGATTTTTCCATCTAGACATGTATCCGACTCTTTTAATTATGCCATTTTATTTTTTTTCTGCCCTCACCGGCGGCGAACATGGGCTGCAACTTTCTCAAAGTTTGGGAGCAAACCACATGAGAAAGGAGGCCTAATACCCAAAAAAACCTCAAACTTTAACCTTTATCTCAATTATATCCTAAACTTTTTTTTGTCCCATAGAAAACCCCAAACTTACTACCTAATATCCAAAAAAACCCCAAACTTTAACCTTTGTCCCAATTATGTCCTAAACTTTTTTTCATCTCACAAAAAACTTCAAATTTTTACTTTTGTTCCAAATCTATCATTGTTAACTTTTCCGTCCAGTATTACTGTTAATAACTATTTTTTATTTTTTTTATTTTTTATTTTATTTTTTTTTCTCCTTCATTTTCAACCTTGGCCGGCGAGGCTCGACCTCGCCGGCGTTGGGCGAGGTCAACCTCACCCGCCCTTGGCGAGATTTGTCCTCGCCGTGGCTAGCGAGGCTTGGCCTTGCCCAATGCCGGCGAAGGCATAGTCCCGCTAGCCTTGTCCTCGCCGACCGCAACGAAACTTGACCTCGCTATTAGTTGATGGGACTAAGCCTTACCAGCCACGGTGGGGACGAACCTTGCCAGAGACGAGCGAGGCTTAACCTCGCTGGTGTTGGGCGAGGTCGGCCTCGCCCACCTCTAGCGAGAGCTTGGCCCCGCTGGCCACTCGCAAGGCTCGATCTCGCCAGCATTGGGCGAGGCCAAGCCACGGTAAGGACAAGCCACGGTAAGGACAAGCCTCGTTAGGGGCGGGCGAGGCCGATCTCACCCAACACTGGCAAGGTTGAGCCTAGCCAGTCACCGGACTGACAACTGATCAGAGATTGAAGGTAAAGGGAAAAAAAGAAAAAAGAAAAAAAATTCGAAAAAATAATATTAAAATAATTATTAATGATAATATTGGACGAAAAATTTAACGGTGGTAGATTTAGGACAAAAGTAAAAGTTTGAGATTTTTTATGAGACAAAAAAAATTTAGGATATAATTGGGATAAAGTTAAAGTTTTGGGTTTTTTTGGGTATTGGGTGGTAAATTTGGGACAAAAATAAAAGTTTGGGGTTTTTTATGAGATAAACAAAAGTTCAGGATATAATTGGGACAAAAACTAAAGTCTGGGGTATTTTTGGGTATCGGCCAACGGCCATGAGAAAGGGTGGGTTTTTGCGAAATTACCCACAAAATTAATGGCGAAAAAGGAAATCGAAAAGGGGAAAATCCGAAAAAGAACCCAAGAAGAGAACCCTTTCCCGCGCTTTCTCACGCCCTAATCAGGAATCAACCCCAATTTTGGGGAAAGAACTCAGAGAGCTCCACTCCCACTCGAATTTCCCCAATTCGCTCCTCCTCCTCCTCCATCATCCCTCTTCCGACCTTCGATTCGTTCCTCCGCCTTCATCGTCGCCCCTCGCGCGCACGCGCTTGGGATTTCGCGAGATCTCGGCAGCGAGACCGATCGTCTTCTGGAAGAAATCGCCGCCGCCGCCGCCGGGAGGAAGGGAAGGGAAGGGAAGAGGAAATGATGAAGGCGAGGCCGTTCCAGGGGGCGAGCGTGTTCGTGTCCAGGAGCCTGGTGCCTCCGGAGCTGTTCGACACCCTCCACGACGCGCTCAAGCTGAACGGAGCTGAGGTCTTCCTCTGCTGCGATCCTTCCAGGAACGGGCCCTCCGATTTCCACGTCATCTCCTCCCCCGACCACGTGAGTTTGCATTTGAGGATTCGGGGGCATTACGGACGTCGGGTTTGAAAGTTTTCGAGGGATTGAGGTTGGTTTTGTTGTTTTTCGCAGGAGAAGTTCGAGGATCTCCGGGCCAAAGGGTGTAAGCTAGTGGGTAAAAAGATCTCGCTCTCGTCCTGGTTTTTACTCGAGGCTGCGAAATGCTAAGCGCGCGCGACTTGGGGTTGAGAAATGAAAGCGGAAGCGTTGAGGGTCAATGTAGTGGATGAGCAAGTGGGGAGCAATTCTTCTGCTTGGGGAAAAATGTCGATTTTAGCTCCGTTTGTTTTGCTGAAAACAAATGATTTGAAAAATGTTTTCCTCAAAAATGAGTACTTGTGTCGCTTGAATTAATTAGTTAATGAAGGATGTCTTCCTTATCGGCAGCAATTTTTGTCTAAACATTTACATGAATGGTGAAAATCTTTTTCGTTCGATCATTTTTGTAAGTGATACGAGCTTTTAGGACAATGTTTTTCAAACCATTCATTTTCTGCGAAACAAACGCATCCACTGATGGAAGTTTTATCTGTTTCTTGGCAGGTCCGCAGTGTGTGGTATCGTGTGCAAAAGAACGGAGACCTCTACCTCAAAAAGAGTACACTTGTTGTCTTGCAATGGATGGTGTCAAAGTCCTTGCGTCTGGATTTGAGATGGACGAGAAGGTATGCCAGTTCCTAGATAGGCCTGGCCCTGTATAATTTTTTAGGGTGTAATCTTTGTTGTTACTTGTCTCTCAAATTTAGTGTGGCATGTCAGTTATCCTCTATCCATGTGTCCTTCTATGTGACCCCTTGATTCTTTTGCCTTCAGACATGCTTTTGTCTGAACTCTCTTATTGTTTCACCATTTCCATGAATCTGCAGGCTGAGATCGAGAAATTGGTAACTTCAATGGGGGGAGTTCTACAGACTAAAACTTCAGCAGATGTTAGCTTCGTAATTGCGAAGAATGTTTTGGCTGCAAAATACAAGGTTTAAGTCTTGGAGATAATACTTTGAATTTAGTTTTTTTTTTTGGGTCGGAACTTTGAATTTAGTTTAAGAGTATCAAATTTGTCGTATATTGTTAAGGTTAAATCACTTTAAACGAGATACATTATGTTTTCTCGCTAAGTATGGGAAGCATCATGGGCAGCACTCTGCTTGAGTTGGCTGAATAGAGGAAGGGTTTCATCCATATTTTCTAAATATCCTTGGTGCAAATTCTTTAATGAATCCCATCCTCGAGAGATTAATTGTATTATTGATTGATGTGGTCATCATGCAGTGGGCTTTAAATGTTCTGAAGAAACCTGTTGTCACCATCAATTGGTTATACCAATGCCGTAATGAGCACCGCGTTGTACCTCAGGAGTCTTACAGAGTTCTTCCATTTTCTGGATTGACGATATGCGTAACCGGAATTCCTGCAGGTACTGATTATTTGATATAGCTGCTGCTGTTGGTTGTCATTCAGTTCTTCAATTTTTATGTCCTACATTATCTCAGATGGGCGGAAGGAGATTCAAAAGCATATTACACAAAATGGTGGGAAATATTCTGCAGAATTGACCAGGAAGTGCACTCATTTAATTGCGGAAATATCCTTTTCTTCTTCAAGATTAAGGTCCAGTGATTTGCTTGCATATTTTCCCTTTGATATCTGATTGCCATGTGAAAATGCACGTATCTTTATCTTGTCTTCGCTTATGAAAACACTTTTAAGAGTTTGAAAAGAAAATCTGTATCATTTCTAGGTTTACTGTCAATTGTAGTTTGAAATGGGAAATAGCTATACTTGCTTTTATCCTGGTTTTTGGTAATGTCCTTTTACTTGGGAATTTGATTACTCAGATAAGAAACAGTGAATCTTCCTGGCATGAGAATATTATCGACTTTGATTTCTAAGTCAGTTCTAAAGAATTGTGTTCTGTGGTTCAAGGATACAAGGTGTTAAACAACGTATACTTTGAACCGCCAAATGTTAAAAGATCCTCATTTTCTTCGGTTTCTGTTGCAAGTTCTTGCTTTCCCAGTGTCAGTTAGGACTGCCTGTTGGTTGTTCAAAGCACGTTGCTCAGCAATGTATTACCATTGAATCTTTTTCTTGGCCTCATAGATGATGCTTTGTAGCACTGCGAATCCCGCTATGATGCTTCTAAGTTCTTTAGATAGTGTTGTGCCCTTGACTGGCTGTAAGCTCCAGAAGGTGATAAATACAAGGTCGCTAAAAGATGGGGTCACATTCATATTGTGAATCGCAAATGGTTTGATCAATCAGCTTCCAGGAAAGGTGATATTTCAGTTACTAATATACCTTGTTGCTGTCAACTGTAGGAACATTATGTTCGTTTTGAGCCATCTAGTTGTCTGACTCAAATTTTGTCTGCTTTTGCTGTCTAGCATGTCTTAATGAGGAGTCCTATCCTGTTCAGGGTAGTTCCATGTCTTCAATGAAAACTGCAAGTAGTCAGCATAATCAGGACAGAGTCATAAGAAGTTCACAGTCTCTCCCCTCTTCAACGGTTGGAGATCGGGACTTCCATTCCATTTCAGCTACTGACCATACCGATCCAGATTTAGAAACCACTCTCTCACAGAATGTGTCTTCAATGTTTGCGGATCCCCATTTCCTTGAAAAAGAGGATCATAGTGAAGTGCCAGCTGTGCAATCCAATGGTGAAGTGAATCCTGATGGTTGTGTTGCTGAAGACTCTGAAAATGAAGACAATGACCTGTATTTGTCAGAATGTAGGTTAACGCTCGTTGGTTTTGAGTCTTCTGAATTGCGTAATCTAGTCAATATGGTGCGGAGAGGTGGAGCCTCCCGGTATACAACTCTAAACGAAAGATTGACGCACATTGTAGTTGGATCTCCTTCAGAAAGGTGAGTTTTGGAATTTTATAGCATCCTTTGAGAAAACAAACTCCGGATTTTTTGGCACTTAGTTTGAGTTGGCCTTTTTAATGTGGTTTGCATGCTAAGAGCACATACTGTCTGGCTATGTCAGCTTGAGGTTACTAGTACTATGATGCACCTTCCTTGGGCATCTTACTTGTGATTTCTTAATTGCTTTTCGTACTGAAGCTTAGTCTATTTTGCTCATATGATTTCTTTAGTGAGAAAAAGGAGGTAAGAAGCGTTGCCTCACTTGGTCTTATTAATGTGGTGCGAAGAGGCTGGCTTGAAGACTGCAACCGTGAAAAGAAGGAACTCCCTGTCCTGCCGAAGCACATTGCCCTTGATTTACTCGTCCCAAAAGGTTTGCTAATTGTTTTTTATTGTACTTTTGAGTTATGTTTTCAGCTAGTACTGAATTGTAAAGGAGTGTTGATTTGCACTCGATAACTTATTTCCGACACACCTCAATTCACAGGATCTATGTGCTTCAGCAAGGGACCTGCCATCAACACAATTAGCATGAACCAGGGAAACAGCAACTGTGCTCTGCCTAGAATTCCTGCTGATCAGCTGTTGAGTAATTCTAATGGTGAAGTTAGAGTATTGCTTGATAAACATGAGCAGGAGCGAATCACCAACGGCAGAACCAGTCTTGAAGGAGTAGCAAAACTATCGGAGCTAAACATCTCTCTTCCTGTAAGTAATGAGGATAAAGTCCTTAAGAAGACGTGGGGTAACTGTCTTACTCAGGATGGAAAGTCATCTGGCGTGTTTGAGGGGAGAACTTTTCATTTCTCCAGAACCTTTCCAGAAGATAGGGTGAGTTACAGAGCTGGACTTTTCTTAAAATTATTAAGCATTAAATTGAAGTGGTCCAACTTTCTCCGAAGTGCTAGTTGTAGCTTATGAATAGTCAACATAGTTTTCCGACATGGCTAAAGGATGGAACTAAAATTTCATACCCTAGAGCAGATTATTGCTGCGTCTGGCTGATTCCCCCTTTGAGCCCTTTGGTCTACATTTTGACCCCTGAAGGAGTTCAGAAACCTTTCTGACCTGGATTCTCTTCTTCACATAAGTGATCTAAGTAGCACCTCTCTGCAGAGAGCCTTTACCATTTTTGGTTCATGTATTAACTGGCGTGTGAATTCATAAGCATTTGATTTTGAGTTTTGAATTTCTATATGAAGGAACCATTGGAGGGCTGCATGGTTAGATATTTTCTTTGTGGTGCGTGGGCCTTGATGCATGCCGCTAAGTTGAGCGGTCCTACTTCTTAATGTCTAAGTTTCTATTCAATGCTTACTGAAGCGTCGATTTCTAGCATCAATAGTTTACAAATTTCTCTAATTGTATTATACATGCCCTTTTTGTGCCATTGGGTTGCTTTTCAATGTAGTTGCTAATCTAGACTAGTTATCTATATTTGGTCTTGCCTGTTACAGAGAGGGCCCCACCACTGTCATTGATTTTTTATCGTGTGTAACAAGATCGATTCGCAACCGCTCCCTTTTGGATTAGTCACCTTGATCTAACTATTAATTCCTTTGAATTTCTTGCTTTACTTCTATTTAGCAGTATTTTATTTTTTTCCTCTGATAGAGCATTCTCTCTTCAAGTTGCCTGTTTAATTTTTCCCATGAATCTGACACTGATTGTGCATTCTGTTTGTATATTACATGTCTACATTTTTCTTACTGTTGTAAATCTTGGAATGCTTTCCCTATCCAGCGTGATGAAATTATTGAATGGGTAAATCAAGGAGGAGGTGTGGTGGTGGGTGATCATGAAACACAGGATGTTCATTTCATCATTGAGTGTCATGGCGTAAAGCCCAGAAACGATATCACCCGAACTATTTGTGTATCCAGCCACTGGATTCGGTGTTGTTTAGAGGTACGCTTGACAATTTGGTTTGTGCAGCTTTCCTTCTTTTAATTTTTAGCGTGGAGTTTTTTTTTCCTATATCTTGTGTCATTGTCATATATTTGCAATGAAAGAAGTTATATACTTTACTGATTTATATTCACGAATTCAAATTTTTAAACCCGTAATGCTATAGCCTCTATCATTCTTCATGACATGGCTTATCCGATGAGGTGACAGTTGAATCAATAGTTCTTTAAATTCTGTCCTTGCTTATTCGTCAAACAGAGGAAAGAAGAGGGTTTTCTTGCGAGTAACTTCGAATCTTTTATGCATCTTTGAACGGTTAACAGAGTCGAAGTGTTTCAGTATTTTCTCTGTTTTGTTTTTGGGGATGGATGAGAAATCCAAGTTTTTCAGTATTTTGTCTGTTTTGTTTTTGGGGATGGATGAGAAGCATAAATCTTTGACTTGGAGCAATGTTATTTAGGTTATCAGGTTTGTGACATGGTTATGTCACAAGCAGACATGGAAAGAGAACAGATATTGAGCACCCTTATTGATCGAAAGATGATCTTAAAATTTGGTGAATCTGGTTTATGGCAATAATTTTTAACTCATGATGCTTTTGAATGCAGCACTAGCTATTCCGTTCTGAGGGCATGCGATATCTTTTCCTCTCTCTCTCTCTCTCTCTCTCTCTTTCTCTCTCTCTCCCCACCCCAACCGAGGACGCAAGTCCATGGATTGAGCTCAAATCTTTTATCATAGAGTGGATCGCTCTTATAGGAAAAAAAAAAGGAAGAAGGAAGGAATTAAAAAACGATGAAGTT
Source organism: Syzygium aromaticum (assembly GCA_024500025.1). Taxonomy (NCBI): domain Eukaryota; kingdom Viridiplantae; phylum Streptophyta; class Magnoliopsida; order Myrtales; family Myrtaceae; genus Syzygium; species Syzygium aromaticum. Next base: position 36,180,685 of record CM044890.1, on the reverse strand, counting down.
CATGTATTTCTCCTTTGATTTTGGTTATATGGTGTCATATAATCATGATCTAGAACAGATCTTTACCCATTAAGGAAATTTCTCGATTATAATGAGAAGCATTGTGTTCTTGTCAGATTCAGTGTTGTTCTTTAGAGAATTCTATTTTAGTGGTTCCCCTGCAGTTGATTGAATATTTGGTTGTCTCTTAATTTCTTTCATTTTCAACGCTATATCTAGAATCAGCCAATTTTATATAGAGATACCTGTTACGATGCCTTTTGCACTGAATGCTAATGCAAGTGAATCTTGTTTTTGAAGGGTGGATGTTTGCTGGATGTTGATAGTCACATCCTCTATTCTCCACTTCCTTGTCGGGTTCCTCTTCCAGGGTTTGGGAGTTTCCGCTTTTGTGTTTCCCAGTATGAAGAGAAAGATCGACTTTTACTAAGAAATTTGTGTTTTACTTTGGGAGCTAAGTTTGTGTTAAAGCTGACTAGAAAAGTCACACATCTACTGTGCAAGTTCAGAAATGGGCCAAAGTATGAGGCAGCGTGTAAATGGGGTATAAAGTCAGTTACATGTGATTGGATATATGAGTGTGTCAGGCAGGTATGTATGGTACTGTCTCATGCATGTGTAAATGTGAATTATGGTAAATTATGGAAGATCCTAATATAATCTGTTTCTTAGCAGAACAAGCTTGTTCCTTCTGATCAATTTTGCCCAAAAGAAGTTTCTGAACAAGAAGCAGGATTATGTCCTATGACCCAGTTTCCTTCACAGATTATCCAAACACTATCTGGAGATCATCCATCACAGTTTCCAAGTCAATCTCAAGACTCAAGAATTACCCAGAATCAGAACATACACAAGTTCTCTTGGGAAGAAAAGAACAACTCAAGTTCTAGTAAAAAGGCAAGAGTCACTCCAGACGATCCCAAAGAATTTTGCTCATCTAGAGAACATGTTAGTTACCCTACCAGCAATAGTGATTGCAGTAAAGAAGAGAAACTGAATAATTCTGGGGAAGGTGCAGATGCTGTTCCTGATGTTGCTGCAGCTATTGAGGATTTGCTGGAGCAGACAAGTAAGGTAAGAGATTATATTCATTTTTTAGATCATTTGGACACGACTTTTCATTTGTTGAATTAATCACCTTCTTTTTCTGCAAGATTCACGATCTGAAGTCTCCAGTGAGGATTGTGTGTGATAGAAGCGTCTCCTTTCTATCAGGTCTTGCTTTAGCTCTACATAGGGATTTTTTCTGTTAGTATGGATCCTTGACTATGGAACAACTTTTCTCATCTCATTGTTCATTTCTAGGCCAAGAGCATCCAGAGCCTCCTGTAGTAGTTGGGTTGTCCAAGCATTGGATAAACAGGTGAACTTTGTAATGCATCTGAATTGCATTTCGGAGATTTTGGTTTTCCTGTTCATAGCTTATTTTTTGTTGGGATATATGCCTGCAAGAATGACTGAATCACATGCTCAAGTTGTATATCCAGATTATTTTTGAGTTAATATTATTATTAGTGTTTTGAAGAAAAGTAGTTTCTCTTCTCTATCTGAGTCAAATTGAGAAGAAAGTTTAGGGTATAAATGCAGAAATATTAGCCGATTGCTCCTCTATTGGTTAGACAGTGGTGGACTGGTGCATTTCTCACTTAGTTTATGGTCTTCAATTTTTCCTGGCATCCTCTAATTTCAAGACTGAATTCTGCAAATTGTAGATCGGCATATAAACATACAAAATGGAGTTAATGAATTTAAGGTTTGCTAGTAACAGGTAAATGAACACGACTCAAGGACCTTATGTTTAACTTGTGACTCTTGGTTTTGACACTCAAATAACGACTATTAGTATAACCCTTTCTTTATCTTTTAATTGGAAGTTGCTTGTGCATGAATAAAAAGGTGATGTGGTCCAAGTTTTCATACTACCATGATATCAGCAACATTTTCGTAGTCATAAAGTATGGTGCTGGATAATAAATAACTGAAGCCATAATTATATTTCCTTTATTCTGGAATGTTTCAAGTCCACTAGATTATGCAAAAGCTAATTTTTTTTCGTCTATAAATGGAAAGAGAGTTCCAGAATGAGAGAAGACATACATGGACATCTTGTTTCTTGTCGTCGTTTTAGCTGTGAGCTTGTGATCTTTTCAGGAGCCAGAAGAATGAGAATATCTGCAAACCTTCTGGAAATGCAAACACCTTTGATGGTTTTAGCGAGACACAAACTGATTCTCAGGTTTCCTCTCAACTCATTCTGCTGCTGTTTCTTCTCTTTAGCAATGTTTTATTTACTTTTTGTTGAAAGCCGTCAGTCATGTGCTCAAATCTATTTCAGCACCACTGACTTTATGGTAATTATATTTGAGCTTGATGCATCAATTGCAGGTAGTTGGTTATGAGGAAGATTTGTCTGGTCGGCAAATGATTATAGATCGAGTTCGAACACAAAGCAGTATGAGCTAAGCATGGCTGAATTTGTGTAATGGATCAATTTAAGAGGTGATAGTTGATATGGTGAAAGGACAAGGCTATACTAAACTGAGGCCACTTATGGCTAATGCGAAGCCAGAATACACTCATGCATTGTGATTGTCCGGGAGAGATGAGCAGATCGTGAGATGTGGATGGCAGGCTGCCCCCATAAAGAAAAATGAAACATTTAACTTTCACACATTAATGGTTTTGTAATAAGCTATTAGTGCCTAATATGGTATAGATTTGTAAAATAAATGATCTGTGTGCACTAGACATAGAAGCTTTTTTCTGATGAGATCAACTGTATATTATGTTACATCATGTAACCATTCTAGGCTACTGCGAAGATGAAGCTCAGCATTTCGGTAAACAACCATCAAAAGACGGTCTGATTTGCGAGAAGCTGTTTTCTGTGGAATGCTTTTGCTACAATCATGCCAGGCCAGCAATTTGTGTTCCTTGGATCTTGTAACTTTATTTTCAAAAGGTCACCCTCAGTAAGAAATTGTGTTACCAAAATATTGATTATCAGGTCAAGGCTTTGTCGTCTGTGGATGCAATGTACAGCCAAATCGTGACATTCACATTTTGTTTGGATGGATTGACTATAAGGAAATGAAAGGGATTCTGATGATGACATAAAGAGAGAAGAAAAGAAAGGAAAACTTGGTTCTTTCAAGATTGATTAGGGAAGAGAAAAGAATGAAGAGGAATCTAATTCTAATATTACTGGCAAACTAAGGGACATCAATGAGAGAAAGATTAAACTGTTCTTGCATTTGTCTTAATTGATCCGAACTCCTCCAAATTCTTGAGAATTTGAACGAGTTCTAAGGGATTTAAGAAAAAAATATTTAAGTTTGAGATGGTAATCTTTTTTGTAAAAATATCAGTTGCTCGTTAACGTACATTGTTTATTTCTTTGATGCCGTCTCTAATATATTCTTTCCTTGGTATGAATTTTAAACTAGACATTTTCTTATTTCAGTCTACATTTGATCTTAATTACTCATGCTAAACAAGATAGTATTGGCGAAGAAATTTTTCCTCTCCATCCCCTCCTAATAGAAAGGAGGTTGGTAACTTTCTAAAGCTAAAGAAAGCGACTTGACGTGGGGGTTTAGTGATTTTTCAATGTAAAGAGTAATTTTATTAGTGTTAGAAGCGAGTTAATAAAATAACATCTAGCAACTTTTTTATATAAGAAATTAGAAGAGTTGCTACTAAGTAAGCATAACAATGGATGAATAATTAGCTAAAATTCTTACGTGCTTAATAACTTTTCCTTGAAAATATTATTTTCAACAGTTTAGTAAACGATGAGTCTTGGAATGTTACTAACCGGGCTCGAGTCCAAGCAAATCAAGCCTGTGCCAGAATTTTTCCCACACTTACCGCTACACAAAGAGAAAAAAGAAAAAAGCGAAAATAACGAAAAAAAGGGAAATATATGAATAAAAGAAAATCGGGGGTGGGGGAAAGAAAAAACATGTTCCACAATCCATTAAAAATATATATATATATATATATATATATATATTTATAAACAACAACATCACATCAGAAGATCAAACCAAACTGCCCTGTCCGAATCAAACAAACTGTTCAAGGCAATGTAAGACAGCAAAAGCGAAAACAAGAAGCGACAACAAGAAGAAACTGAAGCCACCCAAATTGCCGCTGCTACCCGCCAACGATTCCCCGCCGATATTATCCACATCGACATCGCCCGATCCATCATCGCGCCCTTCATTCCGATCCCACGGTTCAAAACACCATCGATTTCAATCATCCTCCACCCTGGAACCCTCCTCCGTTCCCCGTCGCTCCCCATGGCGCGCTGCCCCCACCACGCGTGCCACCTGGCGATCGCCGCCGAGGTGCGGCCCTCCCCTCCGCCGCTCCCGCTCGCCGCCGGAAGGGCCCCTCCCCCCTCGCCCCCGCGCCTTCGGCCCCTGCATCAGAGCCCGTGCCGGGCGGCGCTGCTGGGCAATCGGAGCTCCGGGGCGCCGGGATGCGGGTCCTCGCCGCGGGGGAAGGCCCGGTTCAAGCGGCGCTTCGGGTTCTGCGTGTACGCTGAGATTCGGAGCGGCTTCTCGCCCGGTTTTGGTTTCGACTCGCAGGTGAGTGGCGAACTCGCCTAGTTGATTCTTTGGGGAGAACGAGTTCGGCGCTGGTCGATATGTACGAGAGAGTTGCGATTTTCTGTTTTCTTTTTGAGGTTTCTATTATCATTTCGTAGCATGAAAAGTCGCAGGGATTGCTTTGAATCCTAGTGAAAGAGCTGTTCCTGTGTGTAGTGAAGGTTGTTTCCGCCTTCGTTATGGTAGTGCTTTAGCTTTTCAAATTTCTTATCGCCCTTGTGTTGGAGAATAGAAAGGTTGCGTTTTGCTTCGTCGCTAGTAAAGTACCGGCTTCTTTTGTTTTTTTTTTAGCACGATTGGAAGAGTACTGAATCGATGACACTTGAGTTGGTGTCTGGGTGCATCATAGGCTGAGATTTGTTTCTTTGGCAGAAGATTGGCCACTCTCAGGACTCGTCACAGTTGCCGTGGATAGGCCCTGTTCCTGGGGATATCGCGGAAATCGAAGCGTATTGCAGAATCTTCAGAGCTGCCGAGCGGCTCCATGCCGCGCTGATGGACACGCTGTGCAATCCGTTGACCGGAGAATGTACTGTTCCTTATGATTTCGCGGTGGAGGAAAAACCACTTTTGGAAGATAAAATAGTCTCTGTCCTCGGTTGTGTGTTATCTCTCTTGAACAAGGGGAGAGAAGATGTTCTTTCTGGAAGGTCTTCTATCATGAACTCATTTCGGGATGTGAGCATGATGGAGGATGATGAGCTTCCTCCCCTTGCTATGTTCAGAAGTGAGATGAAGCGATGTTGTGAGAGTTTTCATGTTGCTCTTGAAAATATTGTGACACCTGATGATGACCAAAGCCTGGATGTCTGGAGGAAATTACAAAGGCTGAAGAATGTTTGTTATGACTCGGGCTTCTCTCGTGGAGATGGCTATCCTTCTCACCTGCTGTTTGCTAACTGGAATCCTGTTTATTTGTCCCCTTCCAGAGAGGACCTAGATTCTGAGGTTGCATTTTGGAAGGGCGGTCAGGTGACTGACGAGGGTCTAAAATGGTTGATTGAGAATGGATTTAAAACTATTGTTGATCTAAGGGCAGAGATGATAAAGGATAACCTTTATCAATTGGCTCTAGATGAGGCTGTTTCGTCTGGGAACATCGAACTGATCAAAATTCCAGTTGAAGTGGGGACTGCACCTACGATGGATCAGGTGGAAAAATTTGCATCGATGCTATCAGATTGTGGCAAAAAGCCTATTTATCTCCACAGTAAAGAAGGGGTTTGGAGAACTTCTGCTATGGTTTCTAGATGGAGACAGCACATGAGCCGATTCAAGGCCAATTCCGCCTCTTCTAAGGATGCAGCTTCTGAAGCAACGAATGGCATTGGGGATTATCATGAATCTCTCGTGGGTGAAGAGGGGATATTCTTTGGAAATGAAGATGAATCATTGAGGAAAAGCTTGGAAATGGCATACAGTTCAAATGGAGCTTCTCAGTGGAAACTCCCTCCCAATGAGGATAATAGCAAAGAGGACGTCAATGGGACACATGGTCCCCTCTGCTCTAGCGACATTGTGAAATCATTAGAAACAGACATTAAACTGGCAGAATCTTCAAAAAACTCATTCATTAACATCGATCCTCTTAAGTCTCAATTCCCTCCTACCAACATATTCTCTAAAACAGAGATGTCGAGGTTCCTGAATAGAAAAAAGATCTCACCTCCTGCTTATTTCATTAATCAACCGAGGAAGTTGGAAACAACCCCAGCTTCAAGAGAAGCACTTGATTGGAGAGCGCAGACAGACGAATCTGCTAAGGGAAGTCCAGTCTCAAGTTTTGCAAATTCAGGAAGTCCCAATGGTTCCCTTAATGGCAAGAGCCCCTCCCAAAAGCCCCAGAAAGCACCAGCTTATAACAGGAGGAGTGCCATAGACGACGATTTAGATTCTGCTGGTCCATCTTTTGTGTATACCACTGTCGGTGTGAAAACTAATGTAGATGATAATCTTATGACTGAAACTATTGTGGAGGATCGTAAAAGAAATGCTGAATCATCCTTAGTTAATGGTGATAATGGCACCGAAGTTGAGGGGAATATGTGTGCTTCGGCCACTGGTGTTGTACGGGTGCAGTCAAGGAAGAAAGCAGAGATGTTTTTAGTTCGTACAGATGGTTTCTCTTGTACCAGAGAGAAAGTTACTGAATCTTCGTTGGCATTTACTCACCCTAGTACACAACAACAGATGCTTATGTGGAAATCTACCCCAAAAACTGTTCTGTTACTGAAAAAGCTGGGGCCAGAGCTCATGGAGGAAGCTAAAGAGGTAGATTTTTCCTTGACATAATAATAGAGCTTCACTGTGTGAGAAATTATATGCCAGATTTGCAAGCACTGTTACTACTCTATTGGGCAAGGACGAAGGAACGAGCATGTTAATTATCATTTCTCTTAGCATCTGCATGGGCATCATCCTCATTGACATGGACAAAACTCTATGTGTGGAAGCAGATTTGTATTTTTTATTTAGAAATCAGGTATCAATTGGAATTAGCTATGTAGCATCTAGTGTGTGCCTTTATTTTTCCCACCTACACTTTTTTTTTTTTTGGGTAAAGCCCACCTACACTTTTTCATACGAGTAAAAAGCAAGATTTTGAAACTGCTTGCAACTTGAGACGCAAATTTGCTGATGCAAGCTCAATGGCTTGATGTGAACATTTATATGAAGGATTTCAAGTCCCTTGACACCAAATAAGGATATTGAGCATATATGCAAAGACAGCTTAAGAGCTTTCATAGAATCTGTATCATTTGATTGGAAGCAACTCGTTGGTTGCTGTATTCTTTCTGCCTAATGCCATTTTTGGTCTGTTAGGGTGCTGGTGTAATCTAATGAAATTGTAATTATCATAATAGCTGCTGTATTGTTATAGTACTGTGCATTGTCAAGTTTTCAGGATTTGTTACCTCATATACAGGTTGCATCTTTCTTGTATTACCAAGAGAAGATGAATGTCCTTGTTGAACCTGACGTGCACGACGTATTTGCTAGAATCCCGGGTTTTGGATTTGTTCAAACATTTTACAGTCAAGATACCAGGTAGTTGCAGTGAAAAACTCTCAGGCAGAATTTCATTATTTTCCACTGTAATTTGACTTCTTATGCAATTTGATCACCTGTTGGTGTTTTTATCTAGTGATCTTCATGAGAGGGTTGATTTTGTGGCTTGCTTGGGAGGAGATGGAGTAATTTTACATGCATCAAACTTATTCAGGGATGCTGTCCCCCCTGTTGTATCCTTCAATCTTGGGTCTCTTGGATTTCTCACGTCCCACAAGGTAAGCTCTTCAATTTAATTTTCCTCTCATTGTTTCAGCAGGATTTTTTTTAAAAATTTTAACTCATTATTTCTTTTTTGGCGCAGTTTGACGATTATAGACTGGATTTGAGGCAGGTCATTCATGGGAATGATACAGTTGATGGTGTTTATATAACTCTTAGATTGCGTCTGCGCTGTGAAATCTTCCGAAACGGGAAAGCCATGCCTGGCAAAATATTTGATGTCCTAAATGAGGTTGTTGTTGATCGGGGTTCTAATCCGTACCTTTCAAAGATAGAATGCTATGAGCATGATCGGCTTATTACAAAGGTGAGTCAGTGAACTCATTCTACAAGAGTAAAAAGGAGGGAGAAAAGTTACTAAAATTTTGCTCTTATTGGGGCAACATGTCAAGTCACATTTTCCTCCTGCTGACAAGAGTCTATTTATCTTAGTCAAAACTTTTTGAGCACTAATATATGTCATAGAGAAACATGAAGTCTTCATGTCAAAATGGAACGCGATATATTGTGCTTCTCAACAGGAAAAAATGGAACCCGAAATTTGTTATGTAGTGAACTGATTTCTTTGTTGCATCAAATTACAAGTAAAACTTTGTCATATAGGTGCAAGGTGATGGAGTCATTGTAGCCACACCCACAGGAAGTACAGCTTATTCAACTGCCGCAGGAGGTTCTATGGTAATTTTTGTTTTGAGCTTGTGTAGTACATTTCCCTTGTCTATTTGTGGATGTTGTATGCGTAATGATTAAAGCTTAAAACTCTATAATTGGTCCTTTATTTACAGATTTGATATTTCCGGAAATACATGCATCTTTAGGCATATATGTTTACATCTTTCTTTGTCCGCCCCCAGAAAAAAAAAACCACATATGCACTCGCTGGACCAAAATGATATCATATTTGCTTCAAACACAGAAGCTGATGGAGATATGCACTTGTTTTACTCTTCTCTCTCTCTCTCTCTCTCACATGAGCGCACACACACATGCGCGTGTCAACCCGGGTTTGTATAAATGTGGTATGTTAATTAGAAAATGCCAAGGGAAGTCTGCCGAAATTTCAACCAAAAAAAAAAAGTCCACCAAAACAATTAGAAGTTGTTACCTTTCTACTTTTGCTGGTTTTCTGATAGTGACATCTCCTGACTGCAGGTGCATCCAAGTGTTCCTTGCATGTTGTTTACTCCGATCTGCCCACACTCTCTTTCCTTCAGGCCTGTCATACTTCCTGACTCTGCTAGGCTTGAGTTAAAGGTGAAATTCACTATGCTGTTGAAATTTTAACAATATTATTCCTCATTTTATGAGCCTCACTGCTAAAATCTAGGTGCAACTTTTGCTTCAATTGCTTTACTAGCATTGCCTTTGCAGATTTTAATATATGTCGAGTGAGGCTGTATATTGTGCATAATGGAAAGTGAAAAAACTCTTTTCAATATAAGTGTCTTTCATGCTTCCATGTTGCTCTTCAGCTCGTAAGGGCTTACTTCAGCTCTTAAGTTCCTGCAAAATGATGTGTTTGTGCGTGATGAAGTGGAGAAATGCTTGGCAAAAACTGGAGCCCCGAAAGAATGGTTAATTTGTTGACTTTGGCATGTTAGGGGCTGTATGTTCGAGAACATTTCGAAGTTTCTTTTAAATTTTCCCCATCGAACCGTCCCTTTCGCCCAACTGGACTCATGTATGACTCTGTGGAGCCAATAAGAAAATAATAGGGCATGTCTTGTCATGGTGTCATCTTGAGGATTTCTCTATCATAGAAGTAGCTCTTTGCGCGCATCATCATATTACAATGTAGAGCATTTTCTAAGTAACTCTTTATATGCATAATCATATTACGAAATAGAGCTTTTTCTCAAGTATTTAAACCATTCTGGTGAGCAAACAGATTCCGGAAGATGCGCGAAGCAATGCATGGGTTTCTTTTGATGGGAAGAGAAGGCAGCAACTCTCAAGAGGAGACTCCGTTCGAATATCTATGAGCCAGCATCCGCTCCCAACGGTCAACAAGTGTGACCAGACTGGAGACTGGTTCCGTAGCTTAATAAGATGCTTGAATTGGAATGAGAGGCTTGATCAGAAAGCTCTTTGAAGGTTTCTGAAGCGAGGAGAAAGTTGCTACATTCAAGACCCATCGAGTCTTGTTAATGTACATATCTGTACAGTATACAAGTTGAACAGTTCATACAAAATCCCACTTAACAAAGCTACATACTAATAATAATTCACGCCATATAGGCTGCCCATGGAATTGGGGTGCCATTCTCTTTTCCTCGTTTCCCTTTTCAATTTTTGTTTTAATGGGAATTGAATTGGTGTATAGAAATATTCTTTTTGAGGGAATGAAGATCTAACCCGGTGGCTTCTTCTAGCCGTGATTATCAGATATTTCATTTCATTTTCTCGGACTCTCCTAACTTCAGGAGCCCTTGGACAGCTGTTGGTGTTGTCATTCCAATTCGATTTCATTGCTCAATTTACTAGACATTTTGTCGAACGGTGATCAAGAGTTACGTTCATGGGGTCGGTGAATTAAAGTGGGTTTTTATCACAATTTTTGTAACTCACGACAAACGTCCTTGCATTGTGTCAGAAACCCTTGGAAACTCTTCGAGGATTTCGCTAAACACTCTAGAGGGTGACGCTTACCATCTCCTATTAGGCTTTAACACCTCAAATTGTAAATCAAAGTTTATGCTCCCACAAAAAAAAAAAAAAAACTCCCTAGAAGTGAACTCACTAAATTAGGAAACATGTTTCTGACCAAAAAAAATAAATTAGGAAACGTGTTTTTTCCCTCATGTTTTCCTATAGGGGAAACAGTGAAGATATTAATCTGGTTTGCGATCTACTAAGTAGTCATTGGACTAGATAAATGTAAATCGGCTTGAGGTTGATAGTCAAACATCGATCAGACCTACATGAAATTTCATTCAACCCCATATTAGACATTCAAATTGTTTCCTAAAACTTAGGATAACTTACAAACTATCTACCCATGGACGGGAGTCCGGTGTTACCATGTCACCCACCCTCCCTTTAAAAAAATGTAGCACTGCAAAACCTCAAACATTCGACATTGATGGAAGCTTGATCTTGTCCCTTATCAGTGAACTAGGTAAGTTCCACAACTTTCAGCTTTGAAATGAGCAATCATATCCAAGGGGAAAGAGAAGAAAAAACAAAAATGAAAGACTGCATACAACTGCAAACACTGTTACAACATAAAACAAAGACCAGGGTGCATTTCATAGCATCTCGTGGTCACAAATCATTAAAAACCTAAAGCGCACACACTTCAGAGTTCAAAGACAACTTGCACACCCATCTCCTCCACACAAGCAGCAGTTGAGAGAAGAAAAAGCCACAGTTGCTACATAACCCTAAAGAAGAGAAATAATTATGCTATTCCCTTGGAGTAATTCACACAGAAATTTCTTTTCATGCAGTATTACATGATCTTCATAGCTTGGAACCTGGGCTCTTTGGGGAGGAACTTCTGCTCCGCGTAGACCGACATGTAATCCCCAAACACAAACTTGGGGTAAGAACCAGCTTGCTCCACCAGCTGCGGTGCTGGGGCGATGGTGGCAGCGAGGGACGGGTTGTAGAATGAGGCGATGGAGCGCCGGTTGCCGGCCGGGATGGCGAGGACGCGGTGCCAGACACTCTTGTACTTGCCGTTGCTCAGAACCTCAATCTGGTCCCCCGTGTTGATGACGATGGCGTTGGGGAGCGGTTGCACATCGACCCAATCTCCACCCTTGAGTATCTGGAGGCCCCCGACAGCATCGTCCTGGAAGAGTAGGATCACGCCACCCGCATCGGTGTGGGCCCGGAGGCCATTGACCAGCTCCGGTTGCGGGCAGGGCGGGTAATGGCTCACTTTGGTCCCTAAGTAGGCCTTGCTGTTCTCGTTGTTGCCGCTGTTAAAGGCGCTTTTGATGTAGCCCTTTGGCAAGCCCAAGTTCTCATCCATGACTTCCATGACCTTCTCAGCAAGCTTCTTCACTTCTGCGCGGTATTCCACCATGGTTTCCCTGTCGAGTTACACACGCAAATTATTAACAGATCCTTCTATTAAAATCATATAATCAATTCATGAACGTCCGTGTATATAGTTGCATTTAGTTAACCTCACAAGAATATTGGAAATGAGAAATTTTTAAATATTCACAGGACGGGAAATATTACTATCTCTGTATTAAACTGCCCGGTGAGAGAGTGGATCTATATAATGTTATACTTGTGAAGGAGCAATGTAGGAATTTCAAAACCTATTATTTTATATGATGTGAATCTAGTAGAACTTGTTCGCATTTCTCTTTTGGACATTACAAATATATTTCCACCTCGGAAGTTTTGGAATAGAAGAAAGGAGAGAGAGAGAGATGAAAATTACACGAAACCAGGAGTGTTGTACGGCCATTCATTGTCATCATGGAGAATGATAGCATCCTCCCAGTCCACGTTCTCTACTTTTTCACCGTTGCTCTCATTCAACAGCTTCATAGGGGTTGACTCGTTGAAGTTCTCTTCTCTCTCCAACTTGTATAACTGATTACACACTCTCTTCACTCTCTCCAGCAGCTCCTCTGGTATCCCATGGTTCACCAGCTGCATTCAGATTCCATCATCGTCAATCACATGATCATAATAATTAGGTCTTGTTATTTCTTGGTGCGAGAGTAGAGCATGTATTCTTAACTGGAGTCATTAAATCAAGTGGGTTTTACATGAATTTAGTCCATCACATTTTAGTGTTGACATATATTGAGCACACATTTACTCAGACGATGCATGATGCAACTCTTTTCTCGTATAAAGCCACCTAGTACCTCCTAATGGTATCATTTAATTGAGGATTTTGTCTACCTATCATGCCATGTCATACTTCGTTTCTTGACAGTTGACGGATAATCATTTGAACTTCTGTCGCAATTTCATGGATTTAGAGAGGGAAAGAATTTACGCTATTGGATAATTGTCCTGTTAGAACTGGGAACAAAAGAATAAGATAAAAATGTAAAAAGCTTGAAAAAGTGAGCAAAATATTTTCCTTCAATGATTTAGAAATCATTTATATTAGGGCGTTTTCATAATTCAGACACACTCAACAGTTCCTAAATTACCAAGATCCAGGTGAACACCCCTGAACTTGAGCCAAAAAGGTATACTCACGCGCGCATACACACACAAAAAGAGAATCCAACTCAAGACTTTCCTTCCATCAACCGAAGACTCAAGCGAAGATGAATAAAGGATAGAATGTTGTACCTGAAAGAAACCCCATTCTTCACAGCCATTGGCAATCTGAGCCATCGTCTTGGCCCTCTCCTCGCCACTGAGCTGCGAGAAATCGATCACTGGAATCGCCATTTGACGTGCAACTACTTCTTGAAGTTATATGTGAATGGAAACAAGTAACGGAGAACTCTGAGAGGACTACTCAAAGCTACTTGCTTCTTTATGTTGAAACTAAACTTGTTTCTGATGCAGCAAATAGAGATGTGCAGGGTCTCTATTTATACTGCGCTCCCGCCATCTAGGATCGACCTGAACTTTCAACTCTACACAATATTTGTTTGTTCTTTTTTATTTTATAAAATTAAAAAAATTGTTTGTCAAAAGGCAGCCGTTGGATCAGGGGAAAGGTGTGGGACGGCGACCCATTATTTTAATGACCCAAAAGTCAATGCTTGCAAGGAGGAGGGCCTTTAAAACTGGTAACCCACAACACAAGCACTCATCTTCAGGTGGTGACGCATCTTGTTTTCCTAATTTTCACTTATTTTCTATTTTTCCATTCAATGATACTGCCACCTGGCAACTTTAGCCTATTTTTATTTATTTATTTAAATCTATTTTTATTTTCCTTTTTCCACTTCTAGATGTAGCTTTGTCTTCACCAGGTAAACCTAAACCTAGGGTATGCTTGTCATGCTTGTTCTTTTGTATTTTCCCAGTGGAGGAGACTCCTAACTCAATTGCCTTATATAGTTAAACGTTCAATTTCCAATCCATGAAACTTTGATCCATGCAATGATTAACAGCATAAGTGTGTTAAAAAACATCTAACAGCCATCAATTTTAACGTTGTCTTTAATTACTAGATCAAAGATTAACATCAAAGGCATAGTTTAATCAAATTTTTATGATTTTCAACAATACACGCCTTAGCTAACACCTAGCCTTGATCCGATGATTATAAACATGACTCTCATAACGATGGATCGAATGGGGGCCGGAGAGGCTCATCACCCGTCTAGCTTATTGGTGTTTCGGTGCACTTGTCATGCAATAAGTGCTATAATCTATCAAATTTCATATACAATTTCAATATCAAACCCCCGATGAGCTAAGTATTGCAATTTTTCCTTATCTTGCCCTCTTTTAATTAGGTTTCTGATTTTTAAGTTTAGTCAGTGCATGCAACAGTTGTTAAATAGCTGCTGCTTCTATATACTATACTTAAAATGATTAGACTTAAGTACACACCCAATTGGCAATCACATCTTTTTTTACCTTTCATTATTCTTTGGAATGAAATTGATGTGGGTGTCTGTTGTATTGTTTGCAATTCAAACCCCTGCCGACTACCATTCATCAAGCTGACGTGGCAACATCTGGTGACCCTCCAACCCAAGCCTTTGACCGAGAATGAACAATCGGGCAGGCTTTTCCGTGGAAGATGTGGTACGTGCTGCATACTAATAAGCAGGATACACTGATTTGTAGGCATGATTCGAGGGCTAAAGCAATGCCGTAGTTGGTGACTTCAATAGAAAGGCACATCACCAATTACAATCTTGTCAATTACTTTGTCAACTCCCCAATTTTTTAAAGAAACTATGACGAGGAAGTTGACCTTGTGTTAGATATATTAATCTCTTAAATAATATAGGATGCAGGTGGAAGCTCAAGTAAATAGTTCAAACATGCATTTCCTGGCGCTTGATAACATGAAAATAGACCGTGTATTGTGGGTGTAATCTACTAGTACATATGTCTCTTCGTAGTTAAGTCAATTCTATAAGTTTGTTATTTCTTTTCTAGATGTTGGTATCAATTAGCGTCACAAAGCATTGGGATCGTGTCTGTTGACACCCAAAAATGACCCAATCTTTTTAATTGATATGACACCGATATAGAGCTTGATGTTGAATGATTACAATCAACGGTAGAGAAGCTCGTCCACGAACGGACATGAGTTGGATATAAAAGCTCGGTGTCGAGTGATTTGACTATTGAGAGGATATCAATGGCAGAAGAGCTTGTCGATAATCATGAGTATCGATGACCAAATACTCTTATCAACATATGGTGATGATTGGTCGACAACTAACACTTAGAATAGATTAAGCTAAGTGTTGAAGGAAAAACTAAAGATGATAAAGATGCCAATTGAGGTATTATAAACAGTTCGTTGAGATGATTGACGTGCAATCATGGAGCCTGATATTGCAAACATGTAGTTGAGCCCAGTGACAGCTGAAGAGTTGTAACCTCTTACTATGGGGCGTGATCATGGAGCCGAAAATCCTTGATATTCGGTTGTAACTTCTAGTTTGGATATTAACTTTCCAGTTTCTTCGTTTATTTTGTTTTAGAGTAATTAGTTATAGTTCTTGTTCTTGGTTACGCTTAACACTTCCTGTCCAAACTGCCATGTAACCCGACTAAAATAAAAAATGGAAGATCCAACCTTCAATGAAAGGTATATTGTCGTGTGAAGCCATTCCCGGCGAAACAGTGTCATTAGGACACTTGGTCGGTCTCATTATAACCAGATGGAGGCATTGGAGCATTTCCATAAGGGGAAATCGAAGCCATGACCATGCTTGTCGCTATTACTTAACATTGGTATAAATGAATATTATGTGTTTTTCTTAAATTGAGAATAAGAATAATATGTTTCTGCATAGTAGGGAATGATCAATGACACCATTTTCCCTCCTGAGTGGCTTTTGGGCATACTTGACTGAATAATTATTCCCCTTTTGATTTGATTTGATTCTGATTTTTTTTTTGGTGGATGATTTGATTCTGATTACTGTCCGAAATTTTGGCCACGGTTCGAGGGACCGGATGACTATGCCTTGTCTGATAAAGGAATGACTCGCTGTACTTGTGGTACTTCCACGACCATTTTCCCCATAATTTTGTGAGGGAAATCCATTTATATCTCAATGATTCTTTTTATCTGTTTATTTTTGACAAGTAAAAATTAAAATATAATTAATTACAAGATTGCCAATTCGTTGACTAAAGTCTAATCCAACTGTCCAGATTATTATGTTTTTAGAACTTTATAATCACATTCCAATCAATTGTGGTAACTTCAGGGCACAATCAACCAAAGTAATTGGACTATCAATGTGATGATGCAAGTGCTTCTTGTATATGTTTTTTTAGCATAACCGTGAAAGCTAGAGCCTCACATTCTTCGCATATAGAGCCAAAAAGATTTTTACATGTCATATTCAGATAATAAATAATTATTTTCCACATTCTCTCTTGTAAACATTAATGCAGGATTAATTCGATAATCCATATCTGATACCTTTTTTTTTCCCTCGAAAGCCATTGACGTTTTATGAAAACTTAATAGATGACAGTGATGTTAAGATGATGTTGACCTTTTTTAAATTCGTTGACTAATTGCCATCCACATCCCTATTGTGGTCCGAACCCTAATTTAGTGTTAAAGCAACCGATTAGTTAATCTCTATTGTAAATATACTAATCAGTTTTTATTTTTATCCACTCTTGGATTGGAAAAGATAACTTTCACACATGCGATCTCAAGATTCGAGTATGCGTGCAATTGGAATTCATTTGTACACTAATCGAATCTCAAATATTGAACACACGGTTTGATCTTAGCACGGACGGTCAACAAAATAGATATGTCAAAACTTCAAATCGATAACTTAAGAGTTCAATAAGTGGTTTGGACGTGGACCGAAAGCCGACCATTAGGAGTTTCAAGGATCAATTACATGAAGAGCTGTAGCCACAAGGAACACATACTTAAAAAGACAAAAAGGGAAAGTCAACCTTTTCATTAAAAAAAAGACAGGTCCTTGGTCAGATGTCAACGCAACTTGCCAGCGAAAAATAAGTGTTAACTGGCCCCCAAATTAGAGTATAGACGCACGTGATCTCATTAGTTTGCATATACACATAGACATGGAGAATTTACTATTTATGTGATGTTAAGGTCGACGGAAGAGACGGAAAATGTGTATGGCCACTGAATCAACAGATTGGCTAATTAAACACACTGAATACAAAGAAAGACATAAGATATACAGATTCGTCAATGACTGATAAGGTAGATCGTTGATGCTGATGAATTTGAGTAGGACCAAAGTGATTAGTGGTCACTGCACAATGTACACATCGAAAATAATACTCGGATGTTTGAAATCCAACTCTGACGATAATGAACCGTCGAATCCCAATTCAATTAGGTTTCTTTGAGGGAGTTGAGAATTAAGATGCTAAAGAGAGTGTAACATTCTTTACATTAGAGAGTACATGAGCATATTTATAGGCTTTACAAGATGATAATCTAAAGTTGTAAAATAACAATTACAATCAATCGGAACAAATTAAGGGGATTATATAGAATCTTCCAAATATATCTTTAACATCCTCTTAAACTCGAGGCGATTTGAAGGAGGTTAACTTGAGCTTGGAGAATAGATCCATTAAAAGTCTAGGTGGACGTGTCTTGGCATTGATCTCAATATGAGTTGTAGTGACCTTGTTGTTAGTGAGTCCAACTTGAAAAATAAGATTAGTTGCATATTTTTCTTGTAAAAGATAACAATGAGAGGAATCCGAATTAACCTTCAAGCCTAAAAAGTAGATGAGTGGACCAAGATCTTTCATTTAAAATATTTGACTAAAATATTGCTTGAGTTTTGAAATGTCAATATGATCATTGCCAATAAAAAAACATGTCTTCTACATATAAGAGTAGCAGGATGTACCGACGAAATATGGGTCGAACAAAAAGAGATGGTCATAGGGACTAGATTTGAAGCCAAGAGATTTCATGGTTGAGCTAAACTTAGAATACCATGCTCGAGAAGCCCATTTCAGGCCATATAATGCTTGACACAATTGACAAACTTTGTTGGATGGGCGCCAAATATTGAATGTATGTATGTATATATATATATAATGCACAAGTTTCGTGGTGGATCGCTGAAGCAATTCAGTGTGCTAGAGAGAGAATCAGCTGACGTTGACGTCGTTACTTACGTGGCTGTTGTGCAGGTTGCACAATAGGAAGCTGTCGTTGCGCAGGAGGTTGTCATCGTCATAATTTTAGGATCTAGATCGTGTGAGGGCGACGAGTTTGATGGTGGTATTTGCTTTTTCAAATGAGTAGCGAAAGAGTCTCGAACAGTAGCTGAAGTTGCAGACTTGGTGAAGAAGCAAAAGTGATGCAACCGTTATCGTGACGACCACTGTTTAGAAAGGCGACCGATGGGGCTAACATAGTTATGAAACAAACTTGATGTGCGCTCGTTAGGTAACAATGATGGCTGTGATATTTAGTTGAGAATTCAGATGGAAAAGAGAGTGTAATATTATGTACATTACCAAATGAAGAGTACATGAGCCTCTAAAGTAGTAACAAAACAAATAAAATTAGTAATGATCAATCAATGGAAATATACAAATCTCCTAAATATATCTCTAATAGAGTGAAAAGATTGTCTTCTTCACTCATGGATAGCTCTTACACGAAATAGAATGATTATATGAGCAATGGATAAGTGTCATAGCACTTGATTGATCGCTCTTCACCAATTTCCAAAATTTCTCTCATCTTCAACCTTTCATGAAAGTTAAGAGAAGTTCAAAAGGAAATTACAACGGTATAATGACTTAGCGAATTTGTAGATTTTATCTGGGGCAACTATGGATTTTAAAAAAAAGTGATTCTACGCGTCTCAAAGTCACACAACCGATTTCATTCACTCCCAAACTCATCTTTCGGTTCCCCAACAATAACTCTATTTAGATTGTTTGTTGTTTATTTATCAGTTTATATATCCCTGTATTGCCAGACCCAAGTTGAACTTTTTCATGGAGTTTGTTGAGTATGAGTTGATTAGAGTTTCATTACAAGATACCTTTGTTTTTCAATTACAGTCCATCAAAACTTAGAGATTTCCTCTCTACTCTTACTCCTTGTATACGTGCAAGTTTAGGTACCCGAATTCTTTGTTTCTACTTAAGTAAAGCCCTAGTTTGGTGAATTAAAACTGACAAAGGTTATTGATCAAGCCTCGTAATGTTCTTGATCTTATATAGACCCATCCTTGTGCAAGTGCGGAGTTCAAAATCTATATCCTCAAAATTTTACCACTTATGGAGGCAAAAAAAAAAAAAAAAAGAAGAGGGAGAAACAATCGGACGTACTAAGTATACTTACAAGTTAAAAAAAGGAAAGAAACCCTAATTAGCGCAAGAGAATGCAAGAGAAGAACTCCATTCATTCCCCCAAGACACTCCATCGAATTGCAGAAACAATAAAAAACAATGAAGTTTTAGTCTTTAAAAGAGTGAAACGATTGCAGAGATGTTCATGCATGAGGATTAATGCCACATGATGCTGAACTACAATGTTTCACGCAAGGCACTCAGAATGGTCTAGAGTCTCTGTACATAGATTTGGTTTTAGGTTTCTCTGTCTCAACGCAACTTTTTTAATCAATTGTTATCATATGCTATTGCAATACATTATACATCTTGTTATAAGAAGCCTTGGATGGCTGCAATTAAAAAGAATTTGCTGGACATGTGCCAAGCAAAGTCATTGCTGTGGTCGGCTTGACTGCGTCCGGTACTCCTGGTTCACTTCAATTAAATAGGTTTGGAGGATTTAGGTGAAGATTTTCTTCGAATTAAGTGTATTATTTTTCCCTATAACAAGGTGAAAGGGTGTGTTATTGTCTGACCAGATTCTTTGACTAATTATTTCTTAGACACGAAACCCAAGTTCATTTCGCTTTGCAGCCATTTAATGTGATGACTTTGACCTAGTTTGATTGCTCCAAAGCTCATGATTCGTAAAGAATTAGATTAGCAAAGTCCCAATCATTTTGTTTAGTTAGATAACTACCTCAACTGTTCTCTTCCTCCCATGAAGTGATGAGTTGGGGTTCTCAATTAATGGCACAGAAGACAGAAATTAACATATTTAAAGTGGTTTGGATGAGTGCAATAATAGAATCAATTTTCTATCTCGTAGATTCAAATGTATTAAGATTAGCATGCCATGAAAACAATTGCTGCCATAAAATCCTTCACAAACTATTTGTGTTCTCATATTCCCTGTACCTAATTTTTATTAAACCAGAAACTACTGTGGGGAGACCGTAAAAGAAATGCTGAATCATACTTTGTTAATGGTGATAATGACGCGGAAGTTGAGGGGAATATGTGTGCTTCGGTCACTGGTGTTGTGCGGGTGCAGTCAAGAAAGAAAGCGGAGATGTTTTTAGTTCTTACAGATGGTTTCTCTTGTACCAGAGAGAAAGTTACTGATCTTCGTTGGCTTTTCCTCACCCTAATACGTAGCGAAAGATGTTTATGTGGAAAACTACCCCCAAAAACTGTTCTGTTACTGAAAAAGCTGGGGCTAGAAATCATGGAAGAAGCTAAAGGGTACATATATTTTCTTGACATAATGATACAGCTTCACTGTTTGAGAAATGCTATGCCAGATTTGCCAGCATTGATTATACTCTTCTGGGCTAGGACCAAGGAACAAGCATGTTAATTAACAGTTCTCTTGGCATCTGCTTGGGCATCATCTTCATTCACATGCACGAAACTTTATGTGTGGAAGCAGATTTATAATTTTTCAGAAATCTAGTAACAACTAGAACTAGCTATTTAGCATCTAGTATGCGCCTTTGTTTTTCCCGCCTGCACTTTCTGATACAAGTGAAAGGCAAGATCCTGTCCGGACTTAATTAAAGTGCTTGCAACTTGAGACGCAAGTTTGCTGACGCAAGCACAATGGCTTGATGAGGATTTCGGGTCCATTGACACCAAAGGAGGATATTGAGCTAGGACGCTGCAACAGCTAAGAGCTCTCATAGGGGCTCTGTCATTTGATAGGAAGCGGCTCATTAGTTGCTGCTGCCATTCTGCCTAATGCCATTTTCAATCTGTTAGGGTATCGGTGTACTCATCATAATAGCTGCTGTATTGTTATATTACTGTGCATAGTCAAAATTTCGTGATTTGTTATATACAGGTTGTGTCTTTCTTGTATTACCAACAGAAGATGAAAGTTCTTGTTGAACCTGACATGCACGATGTATTGTCCTAAATCCCGGGTTTTGGGTTTGTTCAGACATTTTGTAGTCACGATACCAGGTAGTTGCCGTTGCAGTGAGAGAACTTTCAGGCAGACTTTCAATATTTTTCACTGTAATTTTCACTTATGTAATTTGATCGCCTTGCGGTGTTTTTATCTAGTGATCTTCATGAGAGGGTTGACTTCGTGGCTTGCTTGGGAGGAGATGGAGTTATATTACATGCATCAAACTTATTCAGGGATGCTGTCCCCTGGTGTATCCTTCAATATTGGGTCTCTTGGATTTCTCACGTCCCACTAGGAAAGCTCTTCAATACAATTTTCTTCTTATTGTATCAGCAGGAATTTTCTTTTCATTTTAAATCATTATTTCTTTATTGATGCGGTTTGATGATTATAGACACAATCTGAGGCAGGTCATTCATGGGAATAATACAGTTAATGATGTTTCCTATAACTCCTAAAATGCGTCTGCATTGTGAAATCTTCCAAAATAGTAAAGCTGTGGGTGTCAAAGTATTTGATGTCCCATATGAGGTTGTCGATTGGGGTTCTAATCCACACCTTTCAAAGATAGAATGCTATGAACACGACCGACTTATTACAAAGGTGAGTCAGTGAACTCATTCTCCAAAAGAAGAAAGGAGGGCGAAAGGATATTAACATTTTGGTCTTAACTTGGGCAACATGTCTGGTTACATTTTCTTCCCACTGACGAGTCTATTTATCTTAGTTGAAACTTCTGAGCACCAGCATATATGGTAAACGTCATGTAGAAACATGAAGCGGTCTTCATATCAGAATGGAACAGGAAATTTTGTGCTTCTAAACAGGAAAGAATGGAACATTGAACTTGTTATGCAGTGAACTGATTTCTTTGTTCCATCAATCACAAATAAAACCTTGTCATATAGGTGCAAGGTGATGGAGTCATTGTAGCTATTGAGATAGAAATTGTCATGTTTTTCCATTAAGCTTAGGTGGGTATTTATACACCCAAGACTACATTTAAGAAGACTTTTTTTTTGGTCAAAACATTCTAGAAGACTTGATTTGCAAGAAAGAAATACATAAAATAGAAAACTTTCTATTTCAAAGATAGGGTTCCAAAACCAATAATCCTATATTTGGTTGATAAATACGATGCTTGAATTGGAATGAAAGGCATGATTGAAGCTCCAAGTTTTGGAAAGCAAGGAGATAGCTACTACATTCTAGACCCATCGAGTCTGGTAAATGTACACATCTGTACATGATGTAAGTTAAACAGGTAGTACAAAATCCCACTTACCAAAGCTACATACTATTAATTTACACCATATTGGCTGCCCATTGATTTGGGGTGCCATTTTCTTCTACTCATTTCCTTCTTCTTCCTTTTTTATAAGGGAATTAAATTTTTGTACAGAACAATTTTTTTTTTTTTGGGCGAGAATGAAGATCTAACCTGTTGGCTTGATCTAGCGGGGATATCTGAGTATTTCATATCATTTTCTCGGACTTTCCTAACTCCAGATATCCCTGGACAGCAATTGTGGTTATCATTACAAATCGTTTTCATTTCTCAATTCACTGGACTTGCTTTGTGAGATGCGTCCTTGTTCTCTGGAAAGCGAAACCTTTTCTCTATCTCTAATCCACTTACTAACACGACTCTAACAAGATAACAGTACATATATCAATGACGTGTCTTTGAACTCCTCTTTGAGATTGTCGAACGGTGACCAAGAGTATGTTCATGGGGTTGGAATATCAAAATGGGTTATCACACAATTCGATGCCACTTCTCATATTACGCATTCGATTTGTTTCCAAAACTTTAGGAAAACTTACAAACTGTCTACCCTTGGAGAAGTCCGGTGTTTCCATGTCACCCAACCTCACTTTCAAAAACGTAGTACTACTAACTACTAAACCTCAACATTGGACGTAGATGGAAGCTCGAGTTTTTCCCTTATTAGCAGACTAGGTAAGTTCCACAGCTTTCAACGAGTGGTCATATCTAAGGGGAAAAGAAGAGAAATTAAAGATAAGAGGCTGTAGACAAGTGCAAATACTATTACAACATAAAACAAAGACCAGGGTGCATTTCATGGCATCTCATGGTCACATATCATTACAAACCTAAAGCGCACACACTTCAGAGTTCAGAAAACAACTTGCATTTACTTCTCCTCCACACAAGCAGCAGTTGAGAGAAGAAAAGGCCATAGTTGTTGCACAACCCTAAAAAAGAGAGAGAATTATGCTTTTCTCTTCTAATAATATACAAAGAAATATTTCTTCATACATTATTACATGGCTTTCACAGCTTGGAACCTAGGCTCTTTGGGGAGGAACTTCTGCTCAGCATAGACCGACATGTAATCCCCAAACACAAACTTGGGGTAAGCACGAGCTTGCTCCACCAGCTGTGGCGCAGGGGCAATGGTGGCAGCAAGGGACGGGTTGTAGAATGAGGCGATGGAGCGCCGGTTGCCATCTGGGATGGCGAGGACGCGGTGCCAGACGCTCTTGTACTTGCCGTTACTCAGGACCTCGATCTGGTCCCCCGTGTTGATGACAATGGCATTGGGGAGTGGCTGCACATTGATCCACTCACCTCCCTTGAGTATCTGGAGGCCCCCAATGATGTCATCCTGGAAGAGTAGGATCACGCCGCCCGCATCGGTGTGGGCTCGGAGGCCTTTGATCCGCTCGGGTTGCGGGCAGGGTGGGTAGTGGCTCACTTTAGTCCCGAAGAAGGCCTTGTTGTTGTTGCTGTCGCTGCTGTCATCATTGCCGCCGTTGAAGGCGCTTTTGATATAGCCCTTTGGCAAGCCCAAATTCTCGTCCATGACTTCCATGACCTTCTCGGCAAGCTTCTTCAGTTTTGCCCGATACTCCGCCATTGTTTCCCTGTTAAGTTACTCATGCAAATTATTAACAAATCCTTTTATAAAAAGGGTGCAATCATTTAGTGAACGTACTTCTATGTTGCTGCACTTAATTAACCTAATGAGAGAGAGAGAGAGAGAGAGAGAGAGAGAGAGAGAGAGAGAGAGAGATGAAAATAACTTGAAACCGGGAGTGTTGGAAGGCCATTCATTGTTATCAAGGATAGTGATAACATCCTCCCAGTCCACGTTCTCTACTTTTTCACCATCACTCTCATTCAACAGCTTCACAGGGGTTGACTTGTTGAAGTTCTCTTCTCTCTCCAACTTGTAGAACTCAGTGGAAACTCTCTTCACTCTCTCCAGCAGCTCCTTTGGTATTCCATGGTTCACCAACTGCATTCATCATTACATAATCATCAATTCACATGATCAGAATCATTAGCTCTGGATATTTTTTTAGCGTAAAGCAATGCATGTATCTTTTACAGGAGCCATTAGATCATGTGGGTTTCAAGTGAAATTAGATCATCATATTTTAGTTCATTGAGCACACATGCAATCAGACTACGTATCTCGCAGTTTTTCTCTAATGAAGCCACCTAGTATCTTCTAGTACGTCTTACCAGGATTTTTGTCTGCCTATCATGTCATATCAAAATTGCCTCGTTTCTCGACAGTTGACAGACAACCATTAGAACATATGTTTTAGAGGGGAAGAATTTACCCTATTGGATAGTTGTTCTATTGGAACTGGGAACAAGAAAATAATGATAAAGATGTAGGAGGTTTGAAAAAGTAAGAACAAAACATTTCCTTCAATGATTGAGAAACCATTCAAATTAGGGCATTTTCATTTTTCGGGGACACGCTTATGAACCATGATCTGGGTGAACAATGCTGAACTTAACCCAGAAAGATATACTGGCGCGCGCCTACGTACATGCACTCAGAAAGAAAATCAAACTGACGACTTTCCTTCGCTCAATCAAAGTCTCAAGTGAAGATGAATACGGAATGAAATGTTGAACCTGGAAGAATCCCCATTCTTCGCAGCCATTGGCAATCTGCGCCATTGTCTTGGCCCTTTCCTCGCCACTGAGCTTCGAGAAATCAATCACCGGAATCGCCATTTGACGTGTAAATATTTCTTGAAGTTTATATGTGAATGAAAACAAGTAACAGAGAACTCTAAGAGGGCTGCTCAAGCTACT
The DNA here is from genome assembly GCA_024500025.1 of Syzygium aromaticum. NCBI lineage: Eukaryota > Viridiplantae > Streptophyta > Magnoliopsida > Myrtales > Myrtaceae > Syzygium > Syzygium aromaticum. The sequence continues at coordinate 36,155,331 of CM044890.1, read as the reverse complement.
TGCTTTCTGATGGTGAAATGAAGCTTGTTTCTGATGCAGCAAACAGAGATGTGCAGGTCTCCATTTATATTGCACTCCCGCCATCTAGGATCCATCTGAATTGTCAACTCTACACAATATTTGTTTGTTATTTTTTATTTTATAAAATAAAAAATAACTCTTTGTCAAAAGGCAGCCGTTGGATCAGGGGTAAGGTGTGGGACGGTGACCCTTTATTTTAATGACCCAAAAGTCAATGCTTGCTAGGAGGAAGGTCTTCAAAACTGGTAATTCACGACACAAGCACTCATCTTCAGGTAGTGATGCATCTCGTTTTCCTAATTTTGACTTATTTTCTATTTTTCAATTCAACGATATTACGTATGCCCTTCTGCCACCTGGGACACTTTAGCCTAGTTTTTCATTTTATTTTTATTTATATATTTCCACTTTCTTCTTTTAGATGTAGCTTTGTCTTCTCCAGGTAAACCTAAACGTAGGGTATGCTTGTCATGCTTATTCTTTTGTATTTCCAGTGGAGGAGACTCCTAACTTAAGTGCCTTGTATATAGTAAACATTCAATTTCCTATCCATGAAACTTTGATCTATGCAATGATTAACAACGTAAGCGTGTCCAAAAACAGCTAACACCCACTAATTTTAACATTTTCTTTAAGTACTAGATCAAAGATTAACATCAAAGGCACAATTTAATGGAACTTTTATGATTTTCAACGATACTTGCCTTAGCTAACACCTAGCCTTGATCCAATGATTATGACATTACTCTCATAACTATGGATCGAGTAGAGGCCAGTAAGGCTCATCACCCGTCTAGCCTATTGGTGTTTCGGTGATATTCTCATGCGATATGTGCTATAATCTATCAAATTTCATAAAAAAATTCTATATCTAACTCCCGACGAGCTAAGTATTGCAATTTTTCCTTATCTTGCCCTCTTAAATTGGGTTTCTAATTTTAATCTAATCAGTGCATAACAAAAGTTGTCAAAAAAGCTGCCGCTTCTATTAAACTATAATCGTTATGATTAAAGTCAAGTACACACCCAATTGGCAATTACATCCTCTCACTTTATTGTTCTTTTGTATGAATGTGATGTGGTTGTCTTGTAATTCAAACCTCTGCCGACTACCATTCATCAAGCTGACGTGGCAACATCTGGTAGCCCCCCAACCCAAGCCGTTGACTAAGACAAAATGATCGATCGGGCAGGCTTTTCCGCGAAAGGTGTGGAACGTGCTGCATATTACTAAACGGGATACACTGATTTGGAGGCATGATTCGAGGGCTAAAGCAAGGCCGCAGTTGGCGACTTCAATAGAAGGGGACATCACCAGTTATAATTTTGTCAATTACTTTGTCGACTCCCCATTTTTTTTTTATTAAACTATGACGAGGAAGTTGACTTTGTATGAGATATATTAATCTCTTAAATCATATAAGATGTAAGTCGAAGCTCGAGCAAGTAGTTCAAACAAGCAAATCCTAGCGTTTGACAACATGAGAATCGATTGTGTGTCAGATGTCTAATCTGTTAGTACATATGTGTCTCTTCATCCTTAAATTGTTATTTCATCTCAAGATGTTGGTGTCTATGGGCTCCATAAAGCATTGGGATTGTGCCATAGGTTTGTGACACTTTATAAGATCTCACTATCAACATATCGATGTTAGCCGGCATTAATTTTCAAAAGAGGAAATCGAGTCCATGGCCATGCTTGTGGCTATATCATGTTGGCTGATTCAATAATCCATTGTAACTTCATTTCGGTATGCGCATATAGTAGTTTTTTTTTTAAATGAGAAAAAGAATAATATATTTATCTGATATTAGGGAATGACCTGTAACTCCATTTGCCCACCTGGGTGTCTTTTGGGCATACTTGACTGAATAATTATTCCCTTTTTGATTTGATTCTGATTAGTGTCCGTAATTTGGGCACAGCTCGAGGGACAAGATGATTATGACCTTGTCTAGACCGAGCAATGACTTGCTGTACTTGTGGTACTTCCACCCCCATTGTCCCCATTATTTTGCCAGCGAAATTCATCTACAATCCTCAAGGGTTTCTTTTTCTCCGTTTGTCTTTGATAAGCAAAATAATAATAATTAATTACATGATTACCAATTCGTTGACTAAAGTCTAATCAACTCTCCATATCATTATGTGCTTAGAACTTTATATCCCTAATTAACGTTCCAATCAGTCGTGGTAGCTTCTGGGGACAATCAAGAAAGTAATTGGAATATCAATGCGATGATGCAAATGCTTCCTATATATATATATATATATATATAGATGTTGTTTAGCATAACCCTGAAAGCTCGAGTTTGATTTTTTTTACATACATAGCCAAAAAAGATTTTTACATGTCATGTTCAGATAATAAATAATAGTTTTCCACATTCTCTTTTGTAAAAACTTTAAGGCAGGATTAGTTCGATAATCCTTGTCTGGTACCTTGTTTCCCCTTGGAAAGACATTTACGTTTTATGAAAACTTAATACATGACAGTGATGTGGAGATGATATTGAACATTATTAAATTCGTTGACTTATTGCCATCCACATCATTGTTGTGGTCAGGACCCTAATTTAGTATCAAGGCAACCACTTAATTATATAATAATCACTATCTATTTTTTAGCCACTGTCGAATAGGAAAAAAGATAATTTTTACACCCGCGATCTCAAGACCTGACTATGCGTGCAATTAAAATTCATTCATACATGAACACAGTAATTGAATCTCAAATGAACACACAATTAGATCTTAACATGGACGGTGAACAAAATAGATATGTCAAAAGTTCAAATCCATAGCTTGAGAGTTCAATAAGCGGTTTGGACGTGGACCGAAAGCCGACCATTAGGAGTAATCAAGGGTCAATTGCATGAAGAGCCGTAGCCACAAGGAACACATACTTAAATAGACAAAAAAGGAAAATCAACCTTTTCATTAAAAAAAAAAAGATAGGTCCATTGGTCAGATGTCAACGCAACTTGCCGGCGAAAAATAAGTGGTAACTGGCCACAAAATTAGAACATGCACGCACGAGATCTCATTAATTTGCATATACACATACACAGGGTTTCCTATTCATGTAATGTTAGGTCAACGGAAGAGAAGGAAAATGTTTATACACACCAAATCAACAGATTGGCTAATGAAAACACACTGAATATGAACTCAAAGAAAGACAAAAAATGCACGGATTTGTGTAGATAGTTAAAGCCGATGAATTCGATAATGAACAAATTGCTTAGTGGTAACTGCTCATTTTCGCACATCTAAAATAATACTCGGATGTTCAAAATCGAACTCTAATGAAAATAAGTCATCGAATCCCATTCGATAAGGTTTCTTTGAGTGGAAAGATTGTTTTCTTCACTCATGGGTAACTCTTGCACGGAATAGAATTGTCATATGAGCAATGGATTAATGTTTTAACACTTAATCTATCGCTCTTCACCGATTTCCAAACTTTCTCTCATCTTCAACTTTTCATGAAAGTCGAGAAGTTTAAAAGGAAATCACAAGTGTTTGGTTTCTCTTATGACTTGGTGAATTTGTAGATTTTATGATTTTTTTAAAAAGTGATCCTACACATCTCAAAGTCACACAACCAATTTCATTCACTCCAGAATTCATCTTTCGGTTCCCCAACAGAAACTTTATTCAGATTGTACTCAGGTTGTTTGTTGTTTATTTATCAGCTTATTTATTTCTATATTGTCAGGGCCGACTTAAACTTTTCATAAAGTTTGTTGAGTATGAGTTGATTATATTCTCATCACAAGATACCTTTTGTCTCAATTGCAGCCCATCAAAACTTAGAGAATTCTTATCTACTCTTACTCCTTGTATACGTGCGAGCTTAGGTAACTGAATTCTTTGTTTCCACTTCAGTAAAACCCTAGTTTGGTGAAGAAAATCCGACAAAGGTTATCGATCACAATAAACTGTAATGTTCTTGATCTTCTATAGATCCTTCCTTGTGCAAGTGCGGAGTTCAAAACCTGTGTCCTCGAAGTTTTACCACTTATGGAGGCAAAAAGAAAGGGGAAAGATAATTGTTGGGAAAATTGTCAAAAAAATCTTAAATTTATTGTACGGTGGCCAATTCAGTCGTAAACCTTTTAAAAAGTTGCTAATTCAGTCCTAAATCTTTCAATTGGGCCAATTTAGTCCTAAGCCTATTGACTATTTGCTAATTTAGTCCTAAATCTTTTAACGAATTGCTAATTTGGTCCTTACGGCTAATTTTGCCCAAAAATTGTTGACATGGCGGTCCAGTCGGCACCGGCTGTCCTACGTGGACAATTTTCTATTTAAAAAAAATTAAAATTTTTTATTGATTATTTTATTTTTATTCTTTTCTTTTTTTTTTCTCTTTCTTCTTCGTTGAGCTGGCGAGTTGCCGGCCGAGGGCCGGTGGAGGTGGCCGACCATTGGGCAACAGCTGGTGACTCACGTTGGCCCCTGGGTGAAGGTATCGCGATCCTCGCCAGCCCCTAGGCTAGGGCGTTGCAACCCTTGCCAAATCTAAGCGAGGGCTCTCAAGCCCTCAATGCGGCCAGCAAGGGCGTCATGAGCCCTCAGCTAGGCCCTCGATTGCCATGGGTGAAGGCGTCGCGGCCCTCGCTATGGCCAGCGATAGCTTGGGCGAGGGCTTGTGAGTCCTAATTGCGGCTGGCGAGGGCGTCACGAGCCCTTGCCCGCCTGGCTGTGGTCGGCGACGGCCTGGGCAAGGGCTGCAATGCCCTTGCCTCGCTAGATTTGGCGAGGGCGTCAAGAGCCCTTGCCCAGGCCTTCGTAGGCCATAGCGAGGGCCGCGACAACCTTGACCATGGCTAGCAAGAGCTTTGTGGCCCTCGCCCCCGGGCCAGCAAGGGTCGCCAGCCCTTGCCCAGTGGCTAGCCACCTTCGCTGGCCCTTAGCCGACGAGCTCAACAAAGAAGAAGAAAGGAAAAAAAAAAAGAAAAGAATAAAAGTAAAATAATCAACAAAAAATTGGAAAATTTTTTTAAAAAATAGAAAATTATTCACGTTAGCGCCACATAGGATGGCTGGCGTCGACTGGACCACCACGTCAGTGATTTTCTGCTAAAATTAGCTGAAATGAGTAAATTAACAATTTGTTAAAAAGTTTAGAACTAAATTGGTACGATTGAAAGGTTTATAACTAAATTGACAATTTTTTATAAGATCTAGGACTAAATTGGCAAAATTGAAAGGTTTACGACTAAATTGGTTACCGTATAATAGGTTTATGACTTTTTGGATAATTTTCCCGATAATTGTACGTACCCAATATACAATTACAAGTTAAAAAAAGGAAAGAAACCCTAATTAGCATGAGAGAATGCAAGAGAGGAACTCCAATAATTCTCCCAAGACTATCCATCGAGTAGGAGAAATGATAAAAAATAATGAAGTTTTAGTCTTGAAACGGGTGAAACGATTGAAAGAGATGTTCATGCACGAGGGTTAATGCCACATGATGCTGAACTACAATGTTTCACGCAAAGCACTCAAAAACGGTCTAGAGTCTCTGTACATAGATTTGGTTTTAGGTTTTTCTGTCTCCAGGCAGCTTTTTTAATCAGTTGTTATCATATGCTATTGCAGTACATCATACATCTTGTTATGAGACGCCTTGGATGGCTGCAATTAAAAAGAATTTGCAGGACATGCAGAGTACTCCTAGCAAAGTCATTGCCGTGGTCGGCTTGACTGTGTCCGGTACTTCTGGTTCACTTCAATTAAATAGGTTTGGAGGATTTAGGTGAAGATTTTCTTCGAATTAAAGTGTATTATTTTTCCCTACAACAAGTTGATAGAAGGGTGTATTATTGTCTGACCAGAACCTTTGAGTAATCACTTCCCTGACTTGAAACACAAGTTCCGTGCGGTGGCTTTGGCCATGTTTGATGGTTCCAAAGCTCGCGATTAGTAAAGAATTAAATGAGCAAAGTCCACTCATCTTGTTTAGTTAGATAACTACCTCAACTGTTCTCTTCCCCCCATAAACTGATGAGTTGAGGTTCTCAATTAATGGCACACAAAATAAATATTCATTGTCATTCACTCTTTCGCCTAAAAAAATAAAATCTCCAGTTCGTGCATTGACTGTGTCAATCTTAATATATTCAAGCTGGTTTGAATGAGTGACATATGTTTACTGCAAGTTAACTTTGAAAATAGAGTCAATTTTCTATTGGTGAATTCAATGTATGAAGATGAACGTTCCATGAAAACATGCGTGAGAAAAATTGAACTTTATACAGACTTTCTATAGATAAAAAGTTCAAAATGAAAGGTGGTACTATTGCAGCACTAGTTTTCCTCGATTGCTCTCATAAACTCCTTCGCAAACTAACTTTGTTCTATTTCCTTGTACCAAAATGAAAGGCGGTACTCTGTAAAGGCATTGATTTATCAATCAAGGAAGAAGAATATGGAGATTCTAGAGATATTAATCAAAATCACGAGCATGAAGATGCCAAAATAAAGTGATTGACAACTCTTGTAATATACTGATATTTTCATTTATTATTTTTCATTGTTGTATTATTTCCTTACGAAGTGTAACATTTGTAATATCTATATATAATGGAAATCATCTCAACAATGGTACGTTGAGATCAAGAATCAAACTCCTTTGTTCTTTTATGGTATCAAAGTATATCTTCAAAAGAAATCGATCCTTAACCATGGCTTCCACCAATCCTAAGTATCCATACCCCTCATCTTTGAACATCAACAATTTTGTGTCACTGAAATTGACACAAACAAACTATTCTTATTGGAGAGCCCAGATGCTTGCACTAATTGAAAGTCAAGATTTGGTAGGATTCATTGATGGCGAGTACCAGATGTCGAGTTCAACAATAGCCCACCCCTTTGATTTTGGAAAAGAAGCTAGAGTCTCGGAGGAAGTGGCAAATGCAGATTTTTACAATGGAGAAGGTCATATCGCCTTTTGCGGGGATGGATCATTGCGACGCTTTCTGAAGAAGTTCTTGCTCAAGTAGTAGACTTGAAGACATTTGTTGAGGTGTGGTTAGCTTTACAAAATATTTTTGCCAAGGTATCTGAGGAACGTGAAGTTTCAATTTTTCTACAAATTCAAAAATGTCATAGAGATAATTTCTCATCTCTTTACGAGTATCTTGGTGCTTTTCAAAAATATTTTAATGAGTTATCTGCTATTGAATGTCCCCTTGAGGACAAAAAGAAGGGTCTCTTTGTTTTGAATGGCTTAGGTGATCAATATGATTCATTCACAACCTCCATGTTGAAGCCTCCAATGCCGATATTCTCTGACTTGGTTTCACAACTACAAAGTTTTGAGAGTTGGCTCACAAATAAAAGTTCCCTTGTAATTCAACACGGGACGGCTTTCTTTGGTCAAATAAATAATTTTAAGAGCATCAAGAAGGGCAAACAATTCCAACATTCCAAAAATTATTTTTCTGCACATGGAAGAGAGTTTTCTCACAATGGTCCAAGAATGAAAAATTCTCGAGCTGGTTTTGTGCAATCGCAAGGTCACAAGCCACAATTTAATCAAAGCAAGATTGAGAAGCTTGTGAAGGGAACAGACAAAGTCGTTTCCTGTCAAATATGTAACAAGCAGGGAACTTTAGATTGCTTTAATCGATTTAATCAATCTTTCCTTCCATCGGATGTGCCAAAGGCATTTGCTGTGTTTACTGTTGGCGATAGTCAGGATTCAGAATGGTTCACTAGTGCTGAAGCTTCAAATCACATGATTGGAGATGAAGGTAACCTTTTCAACTTACAACCATATATTGGGAAAGATAGTGTTATGGTTGGAAATGGAGATTCGCTTAAAATTTCCCATACCAATGATGCTTAGATCAATTTGGGGCAAAATAGCATTGACTTAAAAAATGTTCTACTTGTTCCTCATATGAAAAAGAATTTATTTTTAGTGAGCCAATTTACAACTGACTATCCTCTAAATTTTGAGTTCTCTGCCACTAGTTTTGTGATAAAGGACAGGAAAACGGAAAATGTTCTAACAGTTGAAAACCGTGAAGGTGATCTATATACCTTGAAGGCGCCAAAAGAAGCACTATTTTGGAATTGGTTCAGAAAAGTTGATGAAAGCACGTGGCGTCAAAGGTTGGGACATCCACAACCAACGACAATCTGTCATTTTCAAAATAAAGGCGATATTATTGTTACTGCTTGGAATAAACCCACTACGATATGTAGTAGTTGTCAAATGGATCAAGCATCTAAACTTCCTTTTTTGCCTTCCAAATCTAGTACTACTAAGCCTTTTGAAAAGATACAATGTGATTTGTGGGGAAAGGTTCCAATAGTCTCATTTCAAAGGTTTTAGTATTATGTTTGCTTTGTGGATGATTATACGCGATATACTTGGTTGTTTCCATTACGGCAAAAATCTGACTTTTATGCATGTTTTCTCAATTTTGAGAAATATTTGGAAAGGCAATTTGGAGGGCATATTAAAATCTTTCAATTTGATGGAGGAGGAGAGTTCAATCGAGCATATTTCTTAATTCATTTGCAAAAGAATGGCATTATTAATCAAGTATCTTGCCCATATACTTCGAAGCAGAATGGAGTTGCCGAGTGAAGACATAGGCACATATGTGAAATTGGCTTGACAATACTTCATCAAAGTGGAATTTCTAAAAAATATTGGGTCGAAGGCTTCCAAATGGCAGTTTTTCTCTTGAATCGGCTTCCTACAAGGGTGTTGGGCATGAAATCACCCTATGAATTTTTATTTGGCAGAAAACCAGATTATAATTCTTTGCGAGTTTTTGGTTGTAGGTGCTTTCCTTATCTTAGGGGCTACACCAAAAATAAGTTCGATGCTTGGTCATTGCCATGCGTGTTTCTTAGCTATAGTGATCGCCATAAGGGATATTGATGTCTCTATGCTCCAACTGGTCGAATCTATATATCACGACACGTCATTTTTGATGAGACAGTATTTCCTTATATCGTGCCCAGCTCATTATTTCGGGATCAAAGTGATATAGTAGAGATATCTGAATTTATAAGTTGGCCAAATCATGACACGACAACATTAGACTCAGAAATTTCACCTTTGTACTTGCAACAAGGTGCGTTGTTTGTTAACTCTGATCAACCGCATGATGACTTATTAAATTTTGCTACCAATGATACTTCTCACAAAGACAACATTGAGGAAGGTGAAACACATGTTCATCAAAATCATGTTGAAATTGGTAACTCATTGAGTGCTCCGCTTGATTCTCCATGCAATTTGGAAAATGAGGATTCCTCTATGGATGTCCTTCATGATTCTTCAATAGCACATTCATCCACTCAAAATCATTCGATGCTTACTCGAGCACGTGCTAGTATTGTGAAGCCTAATCCAAAATATGCCAATTTACATATGATGGATTCTATACCGAAGGAGCCAAACAATGTACGTTATGCTTTGAAGCATCTAGGGTGGTCAGCTGCAATGAAAGAGGAACTCGAGGCATTACATCAGAATAAAACTTGGACTCTTGTTCCACATCCTTCAAATACTAATGTTGTGGGATGTAGATGGGTTTTTAAGTCTAAGTTAAAGACCGATGGGACATTAGAAAGATTGAAGCAAGATTGGTCATCAAGGGATATACTCAAGTAGCAGGAGTAGATTTCCTTAAGACTTTCTCGCTAGTTGTTCGACTAGGAAGTATAAGAACGGTCCTCACCATTGCTACTGTTAAAGGTTGGCCCATCAAACAATTAGACGTTAAAAATGTCTTCTTACATGGTTTTCTATCGCAACCTGTTATATGGAACAATCGCCAGGTTTTGAAGACAAAAATCACCATTCTTATGTCTGCAAACTGGAGAGAGCTTTATATAGTCTCAAGCAAGCACCAAGAGCATGGTTTGATCGTTTTAGCTCATTTCTTTTGGCATTCGGTTTTTTTTGTAGCATTGCGGATCCTTCTTTATTTATTCAAAAATCAACTCATGGCATTCTAGCTCTACTTTTATATGTAGATGATATGATTGTTACCGGTGATGATCCAAAATTGCAATATAAGTTCATCTCTACACTAAGTAGTGAATTCGCTATGAAGGATATGGGGACGTTACACTATTTTCTAGGTGTGGAGGTTAGGATTCTATGGTGGCCTTTATTTGTACTAACAACAATATGCTTTGTCAATTCTCAAACGTGCACAAATGGAGGGCTGCAAATCAGTTTCCACACCTATGGTTGCTAGTTCTCAATCTAGTTAAGATGCAAGATTATTTTCGGATCTTACGCTATATCGAAGTATCGTCGGCGCTCTTCAATATCTCACGATTACACAACCGGATATTTAATATGCAATCAATTTTGTCTATCAACTCATGCATCAACCTACTATGAGTCATTTTCAAATTGTGAAGCGCATTTTACGTTATGTCAGCGGCACAACAGATCGAGGCATGCAAATCTTGTCCAAGTCAACCTTGCACATGTATGCTTTTTGTGATGCAGATTGGGCAGGTTGTCACTTGACTCGACGATCGACTATTGAATTTTGTACTTTCTTAGGTAGCAACTGTATATCATGGAGTGCTAAAAAGCAACGAATAGTTGCTCGATCTAGTGCCGAGGCAGAGTATCGTGCAATGGCCTCGACAGCTACAGAGATTACATGGACATCATTCCTTTTGAGAGATTTGGGTATTCATCTCTCTAGTCCACCAATATTATTTTGTGATAATATCAGTGCACTTTACATGTCAATTAATCCAATGTTTCATGCAAGAACTAAACATATCGAATTAGATTATCATTATGTGCGCGAAAAGGTGGCTCTTGGAACACTTGTGACTAAGTATGTTCCGTTTGTGCATCAAATTGCTGATCTCTTCACGAAATCATTGTCTAGAAATGCATTTGGAAGTTTATGTCGCAAATTGGGAATTTGGGATTCTCTTATTCTCAATTTGAGGGGGAGTAAAGGCACTGATTTATCAATTAAGGAAGAAGAACCTGTAGATTCTAGAGATATCAATCAAAATCACGAGATGATTCATAAAGATGCTAGAATCAAATGATTGACAACTCTTATAATATAATGATATTTTTATTTATTATTTTTCATTATTATATCATTTCTTTACGAAATGTAACATTTGTAACATCTATATATAATGAAAATCATCTCAATAATGTTACGTTGAGATTAAGGATCAAACTTTTTGGTTCTTTTACTGTGCTGAAGAAGACAAGTCTCACTCATCAATCTTCATTGAATGGCCTTCTTGACAACTCACAGTTCTCATCATCAAAATCCTTGTTCGTTTAAATTCCTTACCTAAGAAGCTGCTTCATCCACGTTAATTGCTAGTTTAGTGTATTCAGAAAATCGCATTCCAGTCTCTGGTCAACTCAATATTTCTTTTGCAGTACACGCACAATTCTTGTGTTAGAAACTCATTGATTGTAATGATGTGACAATCTGCAAAAGCCATCATGATTTGCCACGTACACGCACGATTTTGTGGTTAGGATTATATGTATGTGTCGTTTATATAGTCGGATAGCTTTCCGCACACAAAATCGATCTAGATTTTCGGGTTATCGACCTTTATCTTTTATCCGTCAGATATCAGTATAGTCATCATCATAAGTAAATATAGGGGTGTCCGATTGGGTGAGAGGTTGAAGTGAACCAAATAACAACCTGAACCGAGTATGAAATGAATTGAAAATCTGGTTTGGTTTGATTTAGATCGGGTCGGGTCGGGTCATCCTTTCTTTTTTTAAGATCTAAAACAGAAGGATTTATTTCATTTAGTCATTCACTTAAAATTGTCCACTGAATGTTCTTTCATCTTCTATTTATTTAATAATCATTTTTTTCTTTGATTGATAGACCCATAATCTATCAAAGCATAGCGATCGATGCTCCCGTCTCCGTTATTAAAAAACATGTACTGCATTATTTTGGAAAAATGCGTTTGGCAAGGGTACAACGTATTGCACACATATAAAACACATGATGTATAATTTATACATGCATAAAAATACTTCAACTTTCTACTTATTTTCCGAATTTCCGCTGGTCAATTAATGATGTAGCAAGTCACTTATCACATATACCCAAGATACGATTATTTTTTAATGCCATATTCGCACAAAGAAATATAACATCCTTTTGATGCATCATTAGATAATGCAAAATAATATCAAAATTCAATTGTCAGATATGATTTTTTTATAACAAAGATTATTATAAAAATAGGTTTCTTTTATAGGCAAATTTTGCTCGTTTATAGTACAATTAATTTAAACTCACGATAATTTTCGATTTCATGGATATTCTCATTCCAACTTACATAGTCTCTCAACAACCCCTATATAGGGTCGGCTCTCAACAACCCCTATATAGGGTCGGCTATCAGACCAGACCAGATTAGATATGACTTATGCTCAGACAATAAATAAATTCATGATTTCAATTATTTTTACAGACAAGAAAATTTCATTTTGATGTTTGGCCATACCAATTGGCACATAATTATTAATAAAGGGAATGCACTACATGGTTAATATTACGAAAAACCTCAAATTAGTATATCCGTGATAAATGTACTTCAAACTAATTTTTTGATCATAAAAAATTTCAAATTGATACATCTATGACAGATTTACCTTGAACTAATTTTTTGACCACCATAAATCTCAAATTGATACATTTATAACAAATTTACTTTCCGTTAAATTGGAATTATATCATGAAAAATCACAAAATGGTACATCTGTGACAAACGGAGGTTAAAACCCTAAACTGGTATACCCGTTAACTATCAAATGTCATCCAACTTAGAAATTTGACAGTAAAATCAAACATAAACTAATAAAGGGCAAAATTATTACAAATGTACCAGTTTGAGATTTTCATGGTAAAAAAATTAGTTTGAGGTAAATTTGTCACAAGTGTACCGGTTTAAGGTTTTTCATGGTATTAATCCTAATATAAAATTCAACCAAAAAAAAACCCTAATTTAAAGGAAATTAATAAAAAAAGTTGACAAGGAAATGGAAGCCCACATATATTTTGGCGGTTCAAGAAAATGAGGACTTAATTTGTGATAGGTCAAGCGCGACACTTCGCTCCTGTTCGGACAGAAGAGAGATGAGTTTCAGCTCTGCTTGTATATTGTATTCACAAAAGTCACGTTTCATAATAAACATATAACTCATGACATCTGCCTCGAGTGTTGTTAATGAAGCTCGTTGATCATTCACATTGCTGCAGATTCCGTAAGTCACGGCACGATTTTATGTAGACTTTTCTCTATCATATAAATCACTGTACGTAAATCATTGCACATTATTTTAGCACCACCAATTGTGATTAGTTGTGGTCTTCTTCTTGCTTGTTTTCACAAATGATCGTGCTATGGAAGAGCAGAAAAGAAATTAAATCCCCTGAACTCAAGTTGTAATCGCATATGTTTTGATGAATTTCTGTCTTTTTTTTTTTTCGATCTATCATCAGTACTGCTGGATGATTGAATAGCTTAAACTGAGATTGCAATTCAATATAGAAGAGGACATTGCTACAAGTGACCCGCAGACAAGATCATTCTTTTCAAAGCTTGCAACCGAGTATTTGGTACACCTTTCGGTCTTCTGCTGTGCATGATGAGGCTTTTCTCTTTCGCTTCTCCCTGGTGCTCTTCAAACAAGTATTTCATACACCTTTTGGTCTTCTCTGAAGGGGATCACGTACTTGAATTCCACAGTTTTCTGTATCTTCAGATTCATCACTTTCCACCGAGGACTCAACATGATAATTACATATTAATCTTTCGATTCATTACTTTTGTGAATGCAAAATATGAGCAGAGCCGAAACACACCTCTCTTTTGCACGAACAGGAGCAAATTGCCGTGCTCGACCTTTCCCACCTCTCTATTTGGAACCGGAGTGGAGTGTTGTACTCAACCTTCGCACCGCTTTGCTGTACAAACTGGAGCTTTGCATTTCTGAAATGGAGATTTTTCCTTCAAAACAAAAAAAAGAAGGGGAAAGTCGTTGAATAGTATGGAGATTTTTCCTTCAAAAACGGAAAAAAAGGGAAAAGTTAATGAAATGACAAAAATTCTGGATTATCAGTGAAATATGCAAAAGCTCCACCTGCATTGGTGATACCAGAACCAAACAAAGATGATCGAACAGCTGCCTACTGCAACTACTTGGTTTAAGCCAGAACCACTGTGTTGATTACTGCCCATAACCCCCAACTAGTGGAGCTCTTCAACTTTGTTATGCAGTAAATTTCATCAAGAATTGGTCACTTAATAATCAATCACCACAGGCGACATCTGAAAGATTAGAAAAGGTATAAAAGACCATCCGAGTTGTAAGGATGACGCAGTAATCCAAGGATGCATAAGTAATCCCAAAATGGTCACTAGTCACCAATGCTTATGAAAACATTAAGTCGTCAACACAAATTTTTCAGGTAGATGATCACGATGTTCATTAAGTTGTGTAACTTTGCAATATCAGGGAAGATGAAGCATTCAAAATCCCGACGTAGACTGGTGGCAATAAAACAGTAAGAACGACATAGAAGAATGACCTACTACTCAATATGGGAAAGGACAACTCCACATTAGCTGTTAAGGGCGATGTTAACGTCTCGGTATATTGATACTCCTTTCTTTGCTGTGCAATACACAAAAACCCAGGAAATTTCAGGTGCTCCACCTGAAAAAGTGTGAATGAATCAGATGGACAAGGAGCTAAATGGCTATTGAAAAAGAGTAATTTTCCATATATTTGCTCAGAATAACCAAAGAAAACCGAACATCAAACATGAATTCTAGTTGAAAATGACATCAGGCAGACAAGAACCACTGAAATAGATTGATCCACTGACATTTCTTAGAGCATAATGCAAAAACAGACTTCCTATATATACTCCACATAAGAAGAGAGCTTTCTGGTTATTTTCTCCAGTACTTCTTGAAGTGCTTTGTGAACTTCACTTTCACGAGTTACAGTTAAAACCATGGAAAAAAGAATTCTGGTGAAAACAAGGCAATGTTGTATTCATCATGAATGCAACAACCACAAGATGGACATGTAGAAGAAGTCCATGGACTAAAACAAAAATAAGCATAAACCAGACCCGTTCTCATACATGCACACTAATTAATATGAGCACCTGAGAAAGCAGAAGACTAAATCCACAAATCCAGAGGCCTGTCAATCCTCGCTCCCCTCCTCTCTTCATATTGTTCTTCACCAATGCTACCAGACTTATCACTCCACTCCTACGGCTATTATTCCAAATTTCTGAAGATTGGTGGAACCATTAATCTCCAGTGATCATCCATGTGCTCCAAAAGGCTCCCTCAAAATTCGCACCCAGGGGCATGTTGAGGAGGCAACTCTCAGTGCTAAGTACAGACGCAAATACAAAAGGAATAGACGCACCTCATGAGATGAATATGTTGGTTTGACATGAATAAATGTCACCTACTGCCCAATCTAAGTTTCTTAGTAGATCCTTCACCTCATCTTCCTGTGCATGAGAAAAATTTCCCATAGTAAATTTTCTCAATGCCCCATTAGCCTCAATCAAACTATGGCCCGGTTCTTTCTTCAGTCCACTGACTTTCAACAACTTCCTTGCTTCGGCAACATCACCCCATGCCCTACCCGAAGCATACAAGTTTGACAACAGTACATATGGTGAGGTTGACAGAGGCCGGAGTTTCAATAGTCTTTTTGCTAGACGTTCCGCAATATCAACATTTCCATGCAGCCGGCATGCAGAAAGCAAGCTTCCTGATATAACCGGATCATGCCCAAAATCATATTCACTAATTAGCTCTTCAGCCTCATATAATCTCCCGGCCCGTCCCAACATGTCAATGAGGCAAGAGAAATGTTCTAAATCAGGGGATACCCCATACTGCTCTATCATAATATTAAAGTAAGCTAACCCTTTGTCCACCAGCCCAGCATGGTTGCAAGCTATCAAGAGTCCTACAAATGTGATAGAATCCGGTCTTACTCCCATTGCAAGCATCTGCTCAAAAATTTCAATGGCTCTCTCTCCAAGCCCATGATTGCCATACACAGCAATCATGGTATTCCATGAAACAAGATTCCGGGAGAGCATCCTCCAAAATACCCTACAAGCATATTCCAGGGAACCACATTTAGCGTACAGATTGACAAGGGCATTACCAACTCCAACATCCCATGACAGCTTTGTTCTAATCAGTTGAGCATGAATCTGTTTGCCGTGATGAAGTGAAGCAAGCTCTGCACAAGCAGCAATCACGCTGGTGTAACTGAAGTCGTCAGGCAGCACAGTGCACTCAACTTTCAGCTGCTTGAAAATTCTCAAACTCTTTGTATAATCAAGGCACTGATTAGAAGCAGTCATTAACGCATTCCAAGAAATGGAGTCTTTATCTTTGATCACTCTAAAAGCCCTCTCCACCGAATCAAACAAATTGAACTTGGAATACATTGTCATTATCAAATTGCCAACGAAAGCACAGGAGTCAAGTTTGAGCTTGATTGCCAGACAATGATAAGCCATTCCCTTCTGTAAATTTTTTGACTCAAGGGGAATCCCTGATAACACGACAAATGTGAACCTGTCCGGCAGAAGACCCTGTTGACACATAACCTTAAAGACTTCAAATCCCTTTCCGGTCTGATGATTCTCTACAAAACCAGCAATTAACGTATTGTAAGTAACGGTATTCGGTTCGGTAACACAATCATACACCGACTCAGCATCATCACAACGACCCAGTTTCATGTACAACGAAATCAGCGAGTTGGCAACAAAAGACACGGCCGCGTAGCCGGACTTCAGTGAATGGGCATGAATTTGCTGGCCTTGCAGCAACGCCTCGAGTGAGGCGCACGAACTGATGGCGCTAGCATAAACATACTCATTCGGGGCAACACCCATTTGAGAGAACAGTCCAAGCGCCATCCCGTGGTCCCCAGCCTGGCTGCAGCCAGAGATCATGGCGGAATAAGAGACCAGGCTTCTGTCGGGCATTCCGTCGAACACTCGACGCGCGAGCGAGATGTCGCCGCACTTGGCGTACATGTTGAGGACGTGGTTGGAGATTATGGTATCGGAGTGCATGCCCGACGTGATGGCGAGGCCGTGAAGAGACATCCCACGGCGATAGGCTCTGATCTTGGACCATTGGTGCAGGAGGGAGGCAAGGCCTTCTGCGTTCATGTGCCTGAAGAAATGGCGGGGAAAAAATTGGAGTTGGAGGGCGCGGATGATGTCCGGTTCGTTTGTTCAAATAGAGCGTTAATCACGAGGCTCGTCATCAAATCTAATCTTAATCTTCACCAAGTCCAGCTATTTTTTTTTTTTTTTGTCGGGGATCGAACCTCGACTTTGTTACTCTCCGACCCCATCCCTGATCCCTTTATCGGTAGGATCGTAATACCCTACTCTCAATTCATTTACCAGTCCAATTCATTTATGAGTAAGGCCGCATGTCTATTGATAAATTTAGCTTTATTTATTGAAACATTTTTAAATTCCAAAACAACTAAGATTTTCTGAATTATTAAGGCTAATTATTTTAGTGTTTATTTTGGTCAAACTGATAGATACAGTACCTATTGGGAAATAAAAGAGATTTCGCTTTCTTTTCGACCAATGTAAGTTAGAGCTGAAATATGGTACTTTCTATGCTTTCTATGACTAACTTTTGCAACTTAATATTTATCCCTTGGTTTCTTTGGAGTTTTTTACTAGGGTTCGAGAATTTATATTAATTGGTCGCCTCTTATGGATAAAACAATGCTCGCCTTGGAAATTACTGGACGGAAAAGTTAAATCTTTTTAACCTTTTTGTGACTTTCAAAATATTACAGATAAAAAATCAGTCTGAAAAAAATGACAAACATGTTTTGTAAGTTACCCACATAGTTTTGTAATTAGAGAAATTCAAATACTTGTATTGTGCCATTAGTAAACTGATAGAGTTACTAATGGCACTTAAAGAAAGGACATAAATTGGGCATAAGTCACAAAATATTCTAAGTTATTCCCATTGTGATACATTTATTATGAATTTTTTTTTGTAAAACCAAAAATCTCAAATTTGTATATGTGCGACACATTTATCTTCTTTTAAAGTTCTGTCAATGAGATTTGTTAAAAATTTGCCTAGATAGATGCTAGAAAGCAAATAGTGTTAACATGTCGCTCATGTGGCAAAACGACATTGTTTTAGTTGTAAAATTATCTAACAAAATCTTGATAAAAGAGTAAATATGTTTATGTCACAAGAAAAAAATTTAAGGTAAATGTTGAATGGTGGATATAATTTGAGATTTTCGATGTCACAAACAAAATTTAAGTTAAATTTGTTACAATGGGCATAATTTGAGATTTATTGTGGCTTTTTCCTAGGATAATTAGATTACCTGATTGTAAAAAAAAATTGCAAAAATAACCATAATAGCACATCAATTATGGGCTTCCGAAGGTCAACTTCCACGAGATCCGGATCCACGGAAAAGTTCAATAGGAGTGACATCCACAGTGAGTGTTGAATCATTCGCAGATTCCTTTCTTTCTTTTTTGTTCTTAAGAAGTTGGAATATTCAAAGATGTTGAATAAACTTCTAAAAATGCGCATTGTCGTTATGGGCAATGCCCAAGTACGGACAAACGCTAAAGGTTGCCTTGGGACAAGGAAGTCAAGCATGCAGCATACTTTACCCTAAAGTATATTGCACCATTGACCAACCCGCACCAGTTGTTTTTGGAGAGAGCACACTATTCTTTTTGTATTAGACTCCGCTTTCGTAGATCCAGCAAATTTACATGCCGGAAAAGTCATAGGGTTTGGGAGGTCGAAGTTGTACTCTGTTGAAAAATTGACCCGTTTGGCCAAGCTGCTGCCTGTCAGCAACATCTCGGTTTACTGTTCACTTTGACTTTCCGGGTCGTTCGTCCTATCACAGTAGGAGACCAATTCATAACAACTGGTCGAGTGTCTTTCGTCATTGTCGAACATATTTTTATATATTTGCATATATTGATCTGAACTCGTTCTGCTCCATCAAGCCAATCACATATCAAGACTAAATGAGACATTCATACTAAACTCATGAATCAAATATTTTCTCGTAGTTCATTAAGTGTGACTAATTTTGCCCAGCACATCAGCTAGTGTATACTCAATATCTCTTTTTTCCACGCGGATGTGTGTATATATTAACATCTGTCTCTGATGAAGTTCTGATAGCGCCCAGAAACTAAGCAAAAGCTTCTGAGTTCATATTGCCAGCACTGGTGTGGGGGAAGAGCTCTATCTAAGTTCTCCGAGATGGATTCGGGTGAAAAGCGTCTCAACGAGCTCGGATACAAGCAAGAACTCAGAAGAGAGATGGTTCTACGCATCAACGAATCCCCTCCTTTTCTTCTTTGAATGTTCATTTTCAGTTGTTGATCTTCATATTTATATGATGCGAGATGCTGATGGATTTTTTTATATTGCAGACAATGTTCAAGACACTTGCACTGACGTTCTCCAGCATGGCGGTGTTCACGGGGACGCCACTGTATGGGGCGAGCCTGCTATATGCAGGACCGGCAAGCTTAATATGGGGTTGGGTCGTCGTCACATTCTTCACTTGGTTTGTAGGACTTGCCATGGCTGAGATCTGCTCCTCCTTCCCTGTATGTTCAATTCTCTTTTGGCCTTTCACTTTTCTTGCAGAAATTATCAGATAATAATGAATTTGACTTTGTGAAGCAAACTCATTCAATCAGGAATATTAGTGGACTATGCATGATTGATATTTACAGACTCTACTCGATTGATTCTATCGTAGTTCATTTATTTGCTAGCTGAGTGAACTATGCTAATGTTCAGTGCTATAATTGAACAGACCACTGGTTCACTTTATTTCTGGGCAGCCCATTTGGCCGGACCGAGGTGGGGACCATTCGCATCGTGGTGCTGCGCATGGCTCGAAACCATCGGTCTAGTTTCGGGGATAGGTGCTCAGGTATTTGAGTGATGACTTTTCTCATAACTTAGTTCTTGCATGATAACCGTTCACATTAGTTCAATCCATATAATTTGATTCACATTACTAAATTGTGTTCTCATGAAAGGATGACCTTTTGATTCTGCTAGGCATATTCAGGAGCACAGGCACTACAGATGATTATTTTGTTGTCGACCGGAACAAACAAAGGAGGAGGTTACTTTGCTTCTAGAAGTGTATTCCTGTGCATGTACATTGGCCTCGCCCTAGTCTGGGCTGTTCTCAACACTTTTGCACTCAGAGTCATTGCTTATTTGGGCATCGTTTCAATATGGTGGCAGGCGAGATTTCCTCTGTTCAATGTTTAGAATTTTCTATATGAATAGGAAACTAGGAACTGATCGTTTTGAAATAAAAGGCTATTCACAGTGCTATAGGTTGTCACAAATTTTTGCAGGTTTTGGGTGGTCTGGCAGTGATTATAGGGCTTCCTCTGGTGGCGAGGCCGACACAATCAACTTCCTATGTCTTCACTCACTTTGAATTGTCACCAGAATCGACTGGTGTGAGCAGCAAACCGTATGCGGTGATTTTATCCGTGCTTCTCAGCAACTACTGCCTATATGGCTATGACACAGCCGCTCATCTCACCGAGGAAACCAAAGGAGCTGATAGAACTGGCCCTATTGCCATTCTTTCTAGCATCGGCATCATCACAGCCTTTGGATGGGCTTATAATCTTGCTCTCACCTTCAGCATCAAGGTAAATATGGGATTCCTTTTGCCCCCCACATATGGAATTTTGGCAGTGACTAGAATGAACTGAAAAAAGAAAGGAAAAGGGGAGCAGATTTTGACGTGATTCTAATGCAGGATCCAAACTACTTGTATGATCCAAACAATGAGACAGCGGGAGCACTTGTTCCTGCGCAGATCATTTACGATGCATTCCACGGGAGGTTTCACAGCTCAACCGGAGCTGTCATATTTCTCTGTATCATCTGGGGATCCTTCTTCTTTTGTGGACTCGCGGTTACTACAAGTGCAGCTAGAGTAGTGAGTCTCTCTCTGTCTCTCTTCGTAGTTTGTCAATTGCGCTAGATTGACAAGCTTTCGCTTCTCCGTGTAGGTTTACGCACTCTCCAGAGACAATGGAATCCCATTCTCACCAATCTGGAGAAGAATCCATCCAAAGTACAAAGTCCCATCCAATGCTGTATGGCTCTGTGCATCGATTGGTATACTTCTAGGGCTTCCCATACTGAAATTGGACGTGGTTTTCACAGCCATCATTTCCATCAGTACCATTGGTTGGGTGGGCGGTTATGCAGTTCCGATTTTCGCGAGGCTCGTGATGGCTGAGGAGAATTTTAAACCAGGACCGTTTTATTTGGGCAGAGCAAGAAGGCCGATCTGCTTAGTGGCTTTCCTATGGATATGCTACACATGTTCGGTCTTTCTACTTCCGACTTCGTACCCAATTCGGTGGAAAACTTTCAACTATGCGCCTGTTGCATTAGGTGTCGTCTTGACACTAGTATTGCTTTGGTGGTGGTTGGATGCTAAGAAATGGTTCAAGGGCCCAGTAAGGAACATTGATGTACAAAATAAAGAGTGAAGGATTTCTGTTGCAACAGAGATAGCAAAAGACCGGCAGTGAAGATTGATCTTCCATTGTGCGATGCCACAGTCTGAACTTCACTTTTGTCAATTCTTCCCCCCAAAAAGTAATTCTCTGCAAGCTGTTTAAATGGCATTAAAAGCAAACATCAGACATATATAACTAAGTTGAATTCTGTGGTATTCATAGCACTTCTCCTGAATCCATCATCATCATCTCTATCTCTCTGTGTTATATCGTGAATACCCTCCAAATATGGGAAACTTTCAAGCATAATAGCATACTTAAAACTTACACAGTAGTGCAGAACTTAAATAATCATTCACTTGCATTGAAATGATGACAATAGCATTCTCATATTCTCAACATCTCCAAGCACAGTACACGAATATACAAAAGCTATCACAAATTTGTATTCTTGGTCTCTCTCTCTCTCTGAGTATATCAGGATTCCGTCATAATACAGTTGAACCCCCATCTCGGCCCCCCAAAAAGGCAGAAATTGTGCATTTCCTATTTCAGTCAGTTGAGGTGATACATTAGATTAGGTTTAGTAGGCATCTTGAATTGTATGTGTAGCGAAAAAACAATATCTGTGCCCTACAGCTGCTATATACTGTTCGGAAGAATTGTCTGTGCACTCCCATATCTCGAATATCCGATTGAGACTCGAGCAAAAACCATACCGCAAGCCATCATACTGCAATGTCAGTCCTGCCAGCAGCAAATAGATATCTTAACAAAATTGCAAAAACTAGTTATTATTGTTCAAGAGAGAATTTTAACTTCTATACCCAGATATTGCTGCAAGTTCCTTGGGCACAAGCATAGATTAACATTAATCTGGATGTCATTCACTTAGAAAACCAGAAACTTTGCAGGGAATGATGGTATTCCTTAAAAAACATACTAACGCCATCCGAGAGCAACATCTCCAGAATAGCAAGTGCTCATTGATTTGGAGTAAACATTCCTGAAAGCCAAAAGCCTTTATGTTGCAACAACTTAAGACTACCAATCCAGAGAGATCAAGAATAATCGAGACAGCAAACTTAGAGACACAAGAAAATAAATGAAGAAGATAATTGACAGAAGTTATCAACCCTGTCAAAGATCACCACAGGGAATAATCTTTGACAGTGCACATAGTGCTATACTCTGGATGAAAATGAAACAGGCTGTGGGTAACAGACAAGAAATGTACCTCTGAACAGAAATTTCTTTAGGTGTTATGAGATGTATATTTCCTCTGTCTCCAATGGTGATGACCAGTAACGAGTCAGTGATTCGACTGTAAGCCTTCTTGTGGCACTGAGCATTGAGATGAAGAACCTACAACCATCGATTTTGTATTCTTCAAGAGGATTCCTATGCCCGAAACTTCGCACGTTTACCTGACAAGATGCACTTATAACTGAGGTGATCGGTCAAAAGCCAAAGAGAAGAAACCGGCAGAAGAAACCAAAGTACCGCAGAACTGAGCCGGTTCATGTTCACAAGATGGTCCCTCCAGAAGCAATCTAGGGTCTTCACAAGAACTGCTCTCTGTTTATAAGATCTCATCATTTACATTTGTTCAAGTACATTTAGCAACAAGAAATATGAATTATGAACTGAGGTAATTCGCCATTAGTTTACCCTGCTAACAAGTTAAAACTAAAACCTGACCTATCTGGGATTTAGCTATAGAAAAAAAAGAATGACGCACCAAGCAAATTTGTTTTTTAATTGTGTAATCCATCCATGCTATATGCCTTTAGAAAGAAGATGATTTTTTTTTTCTCTATACAACAACTCAAAACAATGCACCACCATGATAAACTTGAATCCAACCGGAAATCATCTGTCACCTATATTTTGCCAGCTATCTGAATATCTCATCATTTACAAGTTATTGGATTTGCTGACTTTGCATCTTTAATCACAGAAACCTCAAATTTTTCATTATTTTCCTTACTCGAACGCTATCCACAATTCATTAAGTGCTTCAAAAATCAATCCAAACTCCTTTTCTTGAAAATGAAAGTTTCAAAATGGAATTTCAAAGTCACTTATTTCTCTGCTAAGTGGACACATTGTCTTGAAATCAATATCTTTAAAAAGTAATCTATGGGCCAAGTATTCTCAGCGCAATCATAATAGCAACTAGAGCTATTAAAATTTTACCTCAATTTCCTTCACATGAGTATAATCATATCCCGATTCTTGTACGGCATCCAAGTATGAAGCGATCAAGAGATCTCCAAGGTACTTCCTAAGTAAACTAATGGCAGACCGATACCTCCCATTCCTGCATTATATAAATGCATTGCATAAATTGTGTATTATTCTGCCAAACATTACCAAGAAATAACAATACACCGGAGTTGATACAAAGGTTATACTCACTTGGCCATATCATCAGAGCATATGACAAGCCAACGTTTCAATGAAGCACTCTTCATGCGAATTCCTCTAAAAGTATTTGGAGGTTTTGGCAAGTTTGGAAGGTTAAAGTTGTTAATATCTACAGAGTTTATGTCATCAAGATGAGAAAGTGAGTTTAGTAAAGCCTCCGCAGTGATTCCTGCAAATGAGCCCGCAAGTTTAACTATCAATAGACTATGAAATAAGCAGGCCAGGGCAAATCAAAATGAATAATCATCAGCGAGGACCCACCATCCGATAACTTCCCAGAAATGGAAGAAAACTCTTCCAACAGCTTATTCAAGCTCCAGGTGCTTGGATGCTGTCAAAAGAAAATGAATAAAATTATGAAAGAGACAAAAATGGCCAAAGTAATAGCAAATTCCATTATAAATTGAAAATACCTTTGCTGGATTAACATTTGCTACTACTATTTCATCAACCGCCGCTTGCATGTACCTGTGAGAAACATCTTTTCAGACGCTATTAGAAGTGTAGTCATATAGAGCTAAAATTAGTGTCCTCGTCTTGGTCATAATGAGATATGCAAGAAGGTGTTGGTTTTGGGGATGAAAAATGCTTGATACTCCTTAATCATGCGTATTCTTAAACATAAGAACCACATCATGAAAGCTAGACATGTTTTATCTGCTAAAGAGTACTGTAAGTTCAGCTTCAACTAGAGAAACAACTAGTCAAGTACCGTAAGGCCAACGAATATTTCATGCGCAACATTCATATCATTACCAAAAATGTCTTTCTCCACATATTTCACATTAACACATACATATGTACTCAGCTACGATGCATAAGAATCCTTGATACAGCTTTGTGCGAGAAAATGATGTAAGCAGAATATTTTCCAGCTATGAAAAACCGTATATAAATGCCTGCAAAAGCAACAAAGGTAAAGTGCCCATGGAACATAAGGATGCCATTTCTTCTACAGATATCAATGATGGAATTTTATAGCAGCACATAAATGACATTACTGAAAGGTAGAGGCACTGACTGGTATATGTGCTGGGAGCAACTTTCGCTATCACCCATTAGCATCAGTTGCCGGAGATCATACACATGCTTTCTTTGAACCTAAAATAAAAAATTCATCATATTAGGGATTTCTTGTTCCTTATTAATATGAAAATTTTGTTCTTTTAGTTGACAAGGACATGCACTTCTCTAGTTTCCTTAGACATGGAGGAAAAATCCTGGAACTATAAAATTGTCAAATATTGACAAGAACTTCAATAGAGTTGGTGTAAAAAAAGCTGCAGATTTTGTGCAGCACGTGCAGTTCAGCGGCAGAAAGATGATTGCAGTATGCTGGACCAAATCTTAACAAGGCCCAGTCAAGCAGTCTATGTATGACACGCACCTCTAACACTTCATCAAATTCAACCAGGCTCTTTCTTATGCCGAAGAAGTACTTCTCTGCATTTATTTGCAGTGCCAAGAGCTAAAAAGCAAAAACTTCAAGTGAAAAAAGATAGAAAATGAGGGAAAAAGGAAAAGTACTTCACAGTGGATAAAGAAGTTTACGAAGGAAACAGCAGAGCAGGACCTGTTTTACAATTGCATCACCTTCAATGGGTATGTCCTCATCGTTTGTAATTTTTGAAATTAGTCTAACGGCCCACTCTGTGTCAAAATTGAACTTTTGAAACATCTCATCCTGCAAGCTGTTGCAAAAAGGAGCACCAGATCACTTAAGACAGGCCTGCTTTAGTAAATTTAATGTGACTCATAGCAGCAAATTTCTTCAATCCAAATTTGAGGAAAATCCGAAAACATGATTTCAAGCCAAAGAATGAACAGCAACACAAAAGTACGTTGGTAATCCGCTATTTGATTTATCAACTAATTATGAGCACGGAATCAGATTTTTAACTAAACAAGATATACATTTACATACACAATAAGCTAAGTTCAGTTCCAGGGGCTGGCTGCATTAGAATATTTGCAGCCAGCACATTTTTTCTTTGGTTGCTTTGCCATCTTGTATAATGGCTTCTTTTTCTTTTGGTCAAATGTATAATGGCTTTTTATCTGCTTGACATATAGCAATTTCATCTTGCTAAAACAGGAGAAAGTGGAAGATTTTCTCAGCACATCCAGAAGCTGTGTAACTCTCTGTCACGTTGGCCCAATGCAATTTTTCTGGCTAGGGACAACTTCTTCAAGAATTAAAAGAATCCCACATGTTGTCATGGACCCACTAATCCCAAAGGAGAAAATTGATTAATCCAGAAACAGGATGGATGAAAAGAACTCAAAGAATCACCTGATAATTAGACATTTATGGGATTCAAAAGCATTTCATAGTTTTCATTTTTCTTGACCAAGAACATACGAGGGATCAAATGTCATTGGTTTATGGGAAAAAAACATAAAAGCGCCATCAGTATTCCTCAAAAAAACTACAAAAGAGGCCTTCAAGCTGAAAGCTCTCACATGCTGAAACAAACAAAAATGATGTCATGACTAAGAAAAGGTCCCCAGGATTCTTATTCACGAACAATTAACAAAAACAAAATTTCTCCCTTAGATGAATTCACATTATCTAAGCTTATGGCTGTGTCACATATTATCATGCAGCAATCTACCTGACCATAAATCGTGTTGATCCTGGATCCCCCTGCCTTCCTGCTCTGCCACGAAGCTACACCAGCAAAAGAGGGGACAAATCAAGATAGGAAATGGACACGAAACATCTTAAGATCGTAATTTTCAGTGACCAGTAGAACAATAGAAAAGACAGACATGCATACAATGCGGAAAATAACAACCTGAAATCCATATGGCAAAAAGTGTAAAGAAGGCGAAGCAATAGAAGAGAGCACACAGAGCTTAAGAATGATTGATGAACAGGTAACGCCTAAAACTTAGAGATTCCGTTTGTCCTCCCAATTCAAATCAAAACATAATAATTAAAAAAGAAAAAACTGAGGTATCCAAACGAGAAATAAGGCAACACTCAGAAAATAGTCAAAAGACATTGCAAAAAAGGAAGGCACTCAACTTATTTACTAGTTAATTAATTGCTAAAGAGCAAGAGTTGAAAGATACCAAAACATACCGAACAAATTTATACAAAACATTGTGTGGCCCAAATAACAAGGGGAGCACAAGAGTTTTTAAGCTGGAAAAGCACATAAGCAAATATGACTTGTCATCGAGCATGGAATGCATCATAACTGGGTGACAACTTATTTTGGTAGATTATTGAGCATCAGGTAGCTCATTCCAGGAAATACTTGTAAGATCAAAACTTGCCTGGTTGTCAATTCTGCGAGACTCATGCAAGGATGTTCCAATTACATGAAGCCCCCCAAGCCTTTTAACTTCAGCTCCTTCATTGAAACAGTGTACTTCACATTCCTTTAAAACTTCCAGATAAGCTATTGCTATGGTAGGACCCAGTGGGTACATCTCAGCCTGCTCATTGACAAGCCTCTGTAATTCCTTTATATCAGTTGATTGACTTATTTCGACTGATTCTGAGATAATGGATCTGGCCTCCTTTAATGTCCAGTATTTGCCCTCACTCTTGCGAACATATTTGGCTGGTTGTTTACATTTGAAACTTGCACATGTTAGCAAAATATACGTTTAAGCAAGTGCTCGTGTAGTGTACTAATGTACCATACATGCGACAATGAAAATGGCACTAGTGAGAACTATCAGAGAAGGGTCACAAACCCATTAATGCTGTCTTTGCCAGCAGAGCTAACGACGACGGTCCCACCTTCATTTTTGAAAGAACCTACAAAATAAATTAATTGAAACCGTAAATAAATGTCCAACTGGCTATATTGAATTTATAACTACCAGTCAAATCAATCCATTTTCCGTAGCAAATTAAAGTTCATACCTTTTCTGGAAGCATTTCTCTGTCATCCTCCCATTCTGGTACTTCTTGGGTGAGAAATGAGAGTAAACTGTCTTCTACTATTTCTTTTGCTAACATCTTGAATTTCAAGAGAAAAGTGGATATTACCTTTAGTACTGACCCAAGAAGATCAGAAGAAACAATGCTATGACACATGCAGATGCCAGAGAAATTGAACAAATGCCATTTAGAGATGAGATAAGATTCAGACTTTCCTAGGACAAGTCACACAAAACTAAAACTAATAAAACTAATGATTAAAGCATCACATACTTTTGGATTTCCTCCAAGGATTATGTCCGTGCCCCTCCCAGCCATATTTGTAGAAATTGTAACAGCATACTTTCTCCCAGCTTGAGCAACGATCTCTGCCTCCCTTGCGGCATACTGATGAAACAAAACATAACGTTGAACAAAAAATACGGGTACTCTACAAGACCTCATCTAGCTAACACTTTGAAGAACGTATATGAATTGACCTTAGGTCGGGCATTCAAGACATTGTGAGGAATCTTCCATTCCTTCAGCAGATCAGACAAATGCTCAGAGTTCTTTACACTGCATTGAGAAGATAATGCTGTCATTGATTGGTTGAAATTCTGGATACTCATTCATAAAAATATAATAAGAAAATACCTGCAAATTACATGAGAGATTAAATAAGATAATGCATGCGATTGAAATATGACATCAAGATTCAGCACCCTGAGAAACTTACATGAGGACCAGCTATGGACACGCAATAAATGAAATAAGTTAAAGGTCTATCCTCGCTCTTCAAAGAATTTAACATAACCCTCAATTGTCCCACAGAATACCCTTTTAGAGCCCAACCCACATGGCTTCACATAGGTTTGTTTTTATATAAATTCCTATCTAGCAAAAAAATCTTATCTGAAGCACCACTCAATGTCCAACACCTCAGTTGTATCACAATGTTCACCCAATAAACACTCTGAATGACTGCCATGAGGTGAATATTTTTAAGTTCTATTCTACTCTATTGATTATCACATGACGCAAGCAACTGCCATTCTATCCAAGAACACAACTCATATGGAACATGAAACTACTCTCTCTACATATGTGCGTCCATATGCACATGTGTTGCGTGCAATTCAGTTATTGTCTAGGTTAGACCTAGTAGATTAAGTTTTTCAACCATGTCTTCCCCCAAATGTTCTTTGAGAGGGCCCATCATCAGTGTCTTTACATTTTTCCCAAATCAGGGTGCTCCTCACCAAGTTCTTGACTTCACATATTAAAGCCCTCTTCTTTGAGCCCTACAAATGAGGATACTATGCAAAATCATATGAATGTGGTTGGGACAGCGATATTGTTATGAGGTGTGCATAAGTGTTAGGCCTTCTATTCATAGCAAAGACACTAAAACACAGTTTTGGTGGTCAGATTTCTGCCCACTAAGGAGAAAAACTGAAGCTGTTCACCTGGTCGTGCCCACCAAAACAGGGCGTCCATGTCTAAACATGTACTCAACTTCCTGACGAACAAATTGCCACTTTCCACGAGCAGTCTATAAGTAGAACCAAAGGCATAAGCAGAAAGAGTTATGATTGCTGAATATAAGACAATGAATAAAAATGTAGATCACAGATGTTCTCCTACAGCAAAAGCTTGGATGGGTAAATCTTTGCGGATATTTGGTAGATTTGTTGGTACTTCAACGACTGGCACGTGGAACATTTTCAGGAATTCTTTCTCCTGCAGTGACATTTGATGTGAGTAGTGAGAATTATAAGAAAGTTAAACCAAAGCAGGAAATGCCAGAGAGGTTCTGAAATAGGACATCCATACTTCAGTTTTTGCAGTTCCAGTCATTCCAGAAAGCTTAGGATAGAGCTTAAACAAGGATTGGTACGTGATTTGAGCCACAACAACTGAATCAGCCTAACATTTGTTGAATCCAATTGATTTCATAAATGAATATGAATGTCATGAACATTAAAGTATGAGAGAACTGACAAAGATGAACCTGAATCTTCAAGCCTTCTTTCGCTTCAACTGCCTGGTGTATGCCTTCAGACCATCTCCTCTTCTCTTCAACTCTCCCTGTCAGCTGCAATATAGATCAGCAGAGCATCAAAGCTACTTTTTCCTTCCAGACAAATAAAACCATATATACTGTTCACACATTACATCATGCCAATTAACCTTGCAACTGAAGCAAGATACTGAAAAACGCAATATACTTTTTTCTTTTACTTTCTTGACAAGCAGAAAACGAAAAGATAGAAGTATGGATCACTAAACAAGTATCCTGAACCAGAGGAGACTCATTTTTTTTGCTTTCTTGTATGAGTGATTAGTGCTTCAATGACCACATGCTCTCCAAATAAATATACTTCTTTTCAGAAAGATATGTCAATGATGCCAAAATATGAAAAGTACGTAAATTAAGAAGGAAGGAAAAGATGAGCCAATGGCCAACCATTGACATACAACAGTGTTTCCATGTACCTCATTGATAATTAAAGCCTTTCCATTTCTGACTATGTATTGGACATCCCGTCGGTAGAATTCTTTGGCCTTTAAAGCATTCATGACAAATCTATAGGAACATAGAAGATATTAGAAAGAAGACAAAATGAGCCAAAAAAATTTGCTCCTGACACACACATGCAACAGTGTAACCTCTATATGGAAGGATTTACTGTACTCATATAAAATTAAGAGCTATATTGAAGGAAATAAGAGTTGACGAAGGAAGCTGAACTAGATAGAACTTGAGCAAAATTTTTTAAAGGAACGTTCCACAGAACTCATTGGAGAAAGCAACATCAAAAACCCTCCTAATCAAACTGCAAAATGACACTTTAATCATGGACCCTTTTTTTAAAAAGTACATAGTTAAAACAAAAGAATCAAATTTTTAACCTAGCCCAGGGATCCTTTTCATCCCATAAGTCATTTGTCTCAAGAGCAAACTCCGCAAGCTCTATCCCTTCCTCGGTCAACTCTACAGAGTTATCTTTAAGCTCCACTTTGTAGTGCTGTCAATAATGATTCATAGATCTATCAGTCTATCCAATATACCAGACGAAATTCTTCATGCCTTCGAATAAATGAAATGGAAAAGAACTTACAACCCCCTGCACGAGCAAGTCAGCCACCTTTGCAGCGACGGGATAGCGTGCAGCATCTTCACTAGCCTGAAGTACACAAGAAACTAGATTATTTTATCGAACATCAAATTGCAAATATCAGTCCGTTTCATGGTTCATTTGGTCTCAATTACGGGACATACTTGTAAGATAATTCCAATTTGACACTTCAAAGGTGGGCACATGAAAATTTAGCAGACATTACCTCACCACTAATTAACAAAGGATTTCTTCCTTCATCGATAAGAACAGAATCAACTTCGTCAACTATCGCAAAATGAAATGGCTTTGGCCTACACAAAATATTATCTAATCAGGATAATCAGATTGGAGCACATACTTCAAGTAGCATTGTGAGTTTACCATCTCATAACAAGGTGCTCGCTATTGCCTGCTAGATTATCCCTCAAATAATCAAAGCCAAGTTCCTGAAAACATTATTTGAATTAAACATAAGCTACCAAGAGTACATGTCACCAAAAGGGTGGTGGCAGTTTATGAAATTGCTCAAGCAGAACATTCGGATAACTCTAGCATCCAAAGGAGCTATAAGGGTATTGACTGTTCTTAAACACAGATCTTGCAAGTTCACATGTGTGTAAATGCAAGGATGACAAAGAAAAAGCACCCTACTTTAAGTCACAGTGAATAGATGGCTGATCAATAAATTCAAATCTGCAAACATAAACAACAAAATTCAAAGTAAACTGCCAAGGGAAAGAGATCACTAACAGAATTATTAGTGTAGGTTATATCACATTGGTAGTTGCATCTCCTCTCTACTGATTTCATTCCCTTCTGTACATGCAAGCGCATTAAAAGACAGAAGATGAGCAAGTTGAAGATTGAAGTATCCATTTTTGTAGCATATTTTGCATCTTCCCACACAAACTATGGTAAAATTTTCGCAACTGAACACAAAATCAAATCAAATTCTGATTGAGCTCCTTTTCTATCCTAAATGGATTTTTTAACGCAGTAACTGACGCTGCAAGAATAACAGATGACTATTTACAAAGAGCTTTGTTAATAAGTAACCTGAATTAAACCCACTGAGAGGCCCAAGAAGCGATGAACACGCCCCATCCACTCAGCATCACGTTGAGCTAGATAATCATTCACCGTTACCACTGTCAAGGGAAAGGAAAATAACATCACGAAATTGATAATGAAATGACCAATTAATCACATATAACAAAGGTTAAATTTCCTCCTGAGCAAGCAACAGAAAGATTAACTCTGAATATTGATAGAGGTGTGGACAGATAAGTCAGTGACAAGTATTTTGAGGTGATATGACAAACCGATGATGTGTGTAAAATATATACAACATGCACTGTGTCAAACATGAATACATTTCTTTCTGCCTGAGGATAATATGTCAAACACATTCAATTTCAACAATATTTTCTGTTCCAAAAGATGAATCAGAAATAGCATAGGAAGATGGCAGTTTTGAATAGTATTTTGTTGGAGGAAAAGATGGAAGGAACGCGACTTCCTTCAATATGCTATCAAGGGACATTTTGGCAGTAAGCTTCTTAAGTTGTTGAGCAAGTTAGAGATGCAAAAGAGCTATCACTATTACAACTTTTCTTTAAGTACGTAGTTTGTGGGAACAATTATAAAGTACTGTAAAGCTACCAATTTCCTTCTATTCGAAAGATTACTGTTGAAGAGCGATGACTTATTGGCTGCATGCAGTTGGATGGAAATAGAGGATACATTAACATACCATGTACACCTTCACCAGTCAGAGCATTAAGATATGCAGCCAGAGTAGAAACCAATGTTTTTCCTTCCCCTGTTTTCATCTCAGCAATGGATCCGTCATGAAGCACAGCACCACCAATAATCTAGGATAACATATCGGAATCATGTGATGGCTTACAAAGAGACGGAAGCAAAAAAGATGGGCAAGAGACAAACCTGTACATCAAAGTGGCGCATTCCAAGCTTTCTCTTGGCAGCTTCGCGTACCACAGCAAATGCCTCTGTGAGTAAGATAACCAAAGCAGAGTGAAAGGGTTGAAAATACATAGACAGAAAACTTAAGACCCATAAAATCAAAAGCAAAGCTCCCACCACTTTGAATATCAGCAAGTGTTTCGCCCTGCCCCAGCCTTCGCCTAAATTCCAATGTCTTCGCAGCCAACTAACAAGCACACGACGAGGACATTTGCAAAACACAGTACCTAGTTACCTAGACTGAAACGCATAGCACATAGGCTCAATAAAAGGAACTCAAATTCTACCAACCTGATCATCAGTGAGCCTCTGCATCTGCGGCTCGAGAGAATTGACCGCGTCCACAAGTCGATAATAGTCCCGCACGACCCAGTAGTTCAAGCTCGCGAAATCCCTCCACGCCCTAGCGACGCGTCCATTGTTCTCCTAACAGGAAACGAAGAAAACGAAAAGCATGAGCAACCCTTCAACACAGGCATACCATCGAGCAGGTGGCGCGCAATGGCAAAACAGGCGCCGGGCGACAAGGCTCAAAACCTTCACGGACGCCACCGCGGAGGCCCGAGTCAGGCGACGCCGCCGGAGACTGTACGACCAAGGAAGTGAGCGGGAAGGAGACGCCGGACACGGGAAAGACGATGTGGGTTTCAAGAAACGATGTGGGTAGTGCTGAAGCGGAGGTGACTTCGAGTTGACGGCGTGGGGCTGAAGAAGAGCAGGCGCAGTTGCCATGTGATGGGGGTGGAGAGAGAGAGAGAGAGCTAATTCATGACAAGTTCAGCTTCGTTCTGGAGTTGGGAACTGATGCCAGAGTCTCTGAAAGCGAGGCAAAATGGGAGGAGCTTCAGCACCTGCACCTGCACCTGCTTGTCTTTGTCCTCTGCCAAGCTTTTTGTATTTTCTCTGCCACTCCAAAATGCAAACCGCACCAGAGAAAAAAAACAGGCCAATCTATCTGGACGTCTGATGATTGATATCTGATTTTAATCTAATCTTCTGTTAATTTAAAAGAGTTAAGCAGCAGCTATCCTTCATCAATTCTACACAAAAAAATCCTATTCTGCTGTTTCGGAGGGCAAACATCGTCTGTCGTCCTAGTGACATGTGAAAAGCTTTTGGCGGCTGTCAGAACTAATTAGCAACCAAATTATGACTTAACGAATTATTTGCACCATAACATGTTGGTAAGTTACCAAATTTTTTAGGAAAGTACCAAGTTTTGTTGGATTGTTATAAATTACAGCAAACTATTTTAATATTTCACAAACTTTATTTACGCAACTTACCAATGCATTAAAGTTACCTGATTTTCATAGAAAATTATCAACTCTTTTTCGAGTCTACTTACTAAAGTTTATTTTATTGATTCGAAATTGTCTATTGTTCCTCTAAACTATCGACAATTATTTGTTGAAGTTATTAATGGGTTAAGGTTGCTAACTCTTTGAGGAAATTCTCAACTTTGATTGAGGTTATTTACCGACTTTTCATGAATTAAGTTACCAACTAGTTTTTACTCTACTAACTTTTATTCGAGCAAGTTACCAACACTTGATCGATTGTTTCACAATTACTAATGGTTTTAATAATGTCACGGGCCCAAGATTAGTCCAAACAAAATTAAAAGGAAGAGGTTTCCCTAACGTGGATTAGAAACCACCGAAGTAGACCTAAGCAAACAACGGGATAAGCCATATCAACATGCGTAACCTTAATCTCCGACTCCATCTACAAAGAGTATCGCATAACAATTTTCGGCCAGCGACGTCGGGCCACATCGGGCGAAAAACCAGGCCATTGACAAAACGCACAAGCCTTCCCCTGCAAATGGTACATATCGGTCATATGACACTGTAATATCGGTCCTGTGTATTGGATAATGCTGCTAGACTTGCTGCAACCAATAGAAGATGGTCAGGACTATGATTCGCAGACATAGAGAAACATCCATGATCTGTGACAGTCAAAATTTCTGAAAGAGAACATTAGTGCCTGATCAGGGAAACAAGATATGCACCATTACATTTTCATCAAACAAACTGAGAAGCTGGTTGTACAGATTATACCTATTCGAATCAACGTGTCTAATAAAAATCCATTCACACGCAGACACTGCAAACCGAGAAATGTAAACGAGCAAACCTGGTAAAATAACTAATGTTGTGCCTCGAGCCGGGTAAGAATTGAAGGAAAAAGGGTAAAAAAAAACTTTTCCTTTTATTGCATTCTTTATCAGTGTATTGACATTAAGCATTTACTTCCGACATCGTCTTCATCTGAGGTAATTTGTGCTATATACCTGTCATACAGAAATAGTAACTCTAGATACAAGAGAAACTGCTTGCATCAACCCTGTCGCCTTTGACTCTCCAAGCAGTTGAAAGCAACCACCTATAACAAATAGATCCAGCTACCCTTTGTATTTACTAGGGATCTCAGTGGCTATTATATACATAGAATCAGATATTTTACTCAATATACAACGAGGATTTGTTGCTCCAAAGTCAAGATGCAACACCAAACTGAGGAAGCACCTTCAGGTGAAAAGGTTTATCCCTATTGTCAGAAAATTAACAATCTCTTCCGACAATAACTCACTGGCTAAGATATTCACTTTCCAGAATAATAAACCTGCATATTGGAATACGATCACTTAGATCAGCTAATCATCCGTAGAAAGTACACAGGAACAAAATGATGCATTGAGATAGAAGATAATCACTTTCCGGAATAATAAACCTGCATATTGGAATACGATCACTTAGATCAGCTAATCATCCATAGAAAGTACACGAACAAAATGATGCATTGAGATAGATGTTGACTATGTTTGGAGAAGTTGAAGACAGTTATACAAAGATTAATCAGAACTTTTGAGGTGGCAGACGACGTTTTTGTTCTAAAGGAAGCTCTAGCCTTAACTATATAGATCAACACGGTGAAGTTTCTATATTTTCCCTGGGTGCTTGGGAGAAAAAGAAATATGGAGGATGATACAGTCGACATATCTGAATCTGGTCTAGGAAACAGATTGTTCAAGTGGATGACTTGGTAAAAAAATATGTAGCCTATGTACTCAGAGTTCATTGTTTTTCTTTTGAGTGCTACAAAATCTTCCTCTTGCGGGACAATGTAACAACACGAGAGAGATTGAGAAAATTAGGACAAGAACTCAAATAGGTTTTACATGCAAAGATTTTACAAGCATTGTGAACCAGCACAATTATTGATTGAACAGGTATGACCTTCTAGGATGGTAAAGAAATATGCGTAAAAAATAATAGAGCAACCAAATGGCCAAAGGCATGCATTTGCTCCATAAATTAACTCAAAAAGTATGGCGCTATGCAAATAGATATATCCCTTTTTTTTCTTTTTGCTGGAATCAGAGAAATATATTCAACCCAATCATGCAAACCATAGTATGACATGAAGCTGGCAAGAACAATACAGGAAGCCCACAATCTTGGTTCTTAATAACGTGAGAAGAGAATCCGTAAATTGGTGGGGTACCTTTGCTGACCTATCAGCACATCCAACAAAAACTTTGCCCTGCCAGCTTAAGAGAGCTGTTACAACAGAACCACAAGGTATTGAACCAACTGGTCTAATGTCTACCTGAAGCTCATCACCTGATAATTCCTGCAAATTGTCATGTAGATAAGATGTGAGAAAAAGAAAATATTCTCAGCAGAGAACAATAATAACAACGGCTCAATTCCCTTTAAAAACACCGACTTTAGTTCAGGTCACAATTCAGGCCCAAACTTTTTTGTGCCATAAAAAAAGCACCAACTTTAGCTTGTGTCCCAATTCTAGCTTAAATTTTGTTGTCTCGTAAAAAAACACTAACTTTAGGTCGGATCTCAATAGTGGCCCTAACTTTTTTTTGTCTTATAAAAAAGCACAAACTTTCGATTGGCTTCCAAATCTAGCCCCCGTCGACTTTCCGTCCAATGAGTGATGTTAAAGATTCGACATGTACTCAGCAGAAACTTGATAGGGCCAGATTTAGGTACCAACCGAAAGTTGGTACTTCTTTATGAGACAAAAAGAAATTGGAGTTGGAAATGGATCCCCGCTAAAGTTGGTGTTTTTTTACGAGACAAAATAAATTCGGACCAAAATGGGAACCGGAACCAAAGTTGTTGCATTTTAACGAGGAAAAAAAAAAAGTTCCAATCACAATTGAGACTCAAGTTAAAGTCGGTGCCTTTACAAGGAATTGGGTCAACAACTCACCGATAGTGACAAGTGCAAATTAACCATAGCATTTATTTCTATTTGAGAAAAAACATACACCAAGAAGCCAATGACTGCTACTTTACCTGTATATTGATGGTTTTTTCCCGGCCTCCAGTTATCAGCCATTTACCTTCTAAGCTTACCGCAAAAATAGCACTATTATGCACCTTTGCAGATTTTACGTACACACCATTTTTCCAGACCTACAAAACACAATGGAGCCAAATCAGTTTTCAGTGATTGGGACATCCCATGGCAAGTTTTCATCCCATTAGAAATGGCACTCCATATGAAAGATGCCAGCTAGCTAGTCCCCTCCCTTGTAAGCGGCAGAATCCAAAAGACTACCATTTAAAAGAATCTACAAATGAACAGTTTTTCCAGCGAGTTCATGGAGAATGAAGTTTAACAATTCCTCTTTCCCTTCTCCAGAAAATCTCAACAGTGCTTTTATTATCTATCTTTCTGGAAACTAAAGAAAACAAAAAATCTTCAGACAGAGTACAATTCATCAAATGCATCGGTACAGCACCACGAGCTGCCCAATAACCATTCTCAGCACAAAACTGAGTAGGAAATATCACCAAGTAAAGTCAAGAACTAAATATTCTCACTATTATTTTGGTTTAAGACAACATATAGTCATCGACCCATGTTATGATTAGAAAGCTGTCTTTCAACTCTATCATGTGCAAAGACCCAATACAAACGATAGAAAGCCCCGAAAAGATTAAGAAAGACTGAAAGATGATCATACCTTTATACTTCCATTTTCATGAACTGCAACCAGAAAATGCCTCTCCCCTGTAATAGACAGGACTGGTGACATACTTCCAGGTACATCTTCCCCCAATACTGCCAGGGGACTATGATCACCAAGGCACCATAATCTGACAGTTCCATCCCAACTGCCACTGTAAAGGACCCCATCGAATGCAACCAATGTGGAAACTACAGATTTATGACCATCCATGCTGCATGAAAGGGTGCAATCCTGTTAAAAAAGAAACTCAAAGATTGTGAAAATTGTATCCCCCATTGAAATAAGCAAACAGCAGCATCCATAAAGCTAGGAGCACAAATGCCCACCTGCAATGACCATGCTTTAATCAATTTGTCTCCACTTCCAGTATAGAGGTACCCATTCCTTGAGTAGGCCAATGCATGTATACCACTGTACCGCCAATCCTTTGGCTCATACCATTTTTTGAGTGGCTCTTCCATCATAGGGGAATGTATTTTCCAGACACATATACCACTTCCACTATCAGCACTAACACATAATTGTTGTTCCCCATCAGCATAGATTACAGCCATGATCTTGTGTTCATGACCCCTAAATGAGTGTATATGAGAGAAATCCTGGAAAAAGATGGAAAAAAGGAACAAGAAAAGGAGCTTAATAAAGGGAAACATTGATAAAGAATAAGAATTACAAGACAAAAGGAAAAAAGAGGCTTGTATTAACTCTCTGTATGAAGATCAGGGCACCATGCTTTTTGACTGTCTTCCTGAAACTCTATGTGAGCCTGAAAGTTATGGCACCTGTTGGGTTTATCCATTCAACGATCCCAACAGACTAGGCCAGGCTTTCACATTGATGGCGATCATAATCTTACTCAAGGTATTACATAAAAAGCATTGTATTTTCAAGTATTCCACATAGTCATGAAAACAGCTCTCTCGTATTCTCTGACCCAAAACAGAGAACTCTCTCAAATTCCAAAAGTTGCCTTAGAATTTAAGCTTAGGGACTGAATGGCAACTAACCTCTTCCAAGTTTTGCCTTCAAAAGATCAACTTACTAGATTAAAAAGACTTGTCGAGTTACTTAAGAGGTAAATCATTACTGTAACTGTAAGCTTCTGTCGAATACTTTCAACAGCTACAATGCCCTCAAATTACGTGATATGTGATCTTTTCAAATTTTTAATCTAAATCACTCACCCAAGTTTCTTTCAAACATCAGCTTAGACCATGCACTCAGAATTGCTTTTCACTTAGAGTAATGGGATGCCCCCAAAATCAGATTGAAATCACTAATCATGAGGTAATATAATGGAAATTAGTAAGTCTATAGAGCCTCAGACAATTATAAATAATATATTCTAATTTTTTAACTCTAAAAGCAGAACATTGGGAATCAAAGACGTGACTTGATAGATTCAGTGCAATCTATTGTGCTTAGTAGGCATACCTGTAAAGACCACACCTGCACCGTTTTATCAAAAGAGGAGCTAAAGAGAAATCCTCCTACAAAATAAAAAACAAACTTTAGAATGAAGTTATAGTACAAAACTAGCTGTAACTCAATGAGCTTGCTAAATAACCTAAGCATCTGAGCTCAATAAGCTGGGTCAATAAACTAAGAATCAGAACCTTACTATTCCAACTTTGTACCCCATTCCAAAGCCAGAACTAGTTTGAAGCAACAACTACAAAACTAACCTAGAAACCATTTGGAGAACTGAAAAAGAATGGGTCAAGAGAAAAATTGCAGGTCATGTATTTCTTATGCATACAGAAATGTTATCAGAGCAGGTCACCAAGCGAAACTGTCCTTTAATGTCTAAGTCAACATCACTCAATCAAAGCCTGTTCTGATGTAAGCATACAAAGTTAAGCACAAGTTAGCTTCAAGCACTACTCTCACTGAAATGATGCATCTACAACATGAGAGAAAGCCCAGTACACTCGAGAGCAACACAATGCCATGAACAAGAAAGCTAAATTGGCAAAGTAATTCATTAAAACAAGAAAAGCAAATAAATGAAAACGATACTTCTCGATACTGGAAGGAATTTGAAGTCAATTGATTCAATGCCTTTAAAGGACAGTGGCACTGTGCAGAAAGAACATGGATCAAGTAAACACATTGATTAAGAACATTAAAAATGAGAATGAATATAAAGATTTCAGCAACACAAGCGTGGAGAATGGCCCCCATACCTCCGACGGCGAAACCAGTAATACAGTCAAGATGACCCCGCATATCTTTGCTATTAACACTTTGCTCAGAGAGACCATCAGCTAACTCTTTATCCACTCCAACCTTACCAGTTCGATTATCTGCTCCACAAGCATGCTTGCTCCCATGCAACTCTTTTCTCCGTGTATCTGAACTTTTCCATGCCATCCGACATAATTTCCCCAAAATCAAGCAATGAAACTCAGGATCTTCTCTAACTACCTTCTCCTCAATACCCCCAGTGCAAAATTGATATCCCACAATCAGTTCCCTAATGCATTTTCTCACATCAGTTATAAGCGGTCGGGTTTGTGGATCCAAGTTTAAACATTGAAGGAGCACCAGCCTCAACGACACAAAATGCGAGGTCACTTTTTTCTCCAACAAAGAACCAATGTTTTCCAACCAATTAATGTACAAAACTGAAAAATCTGAATCATCTTCTTCTCTCGCGTTCCAGGTCTCTCCAGGGAATGCAGCACCCATAAGAAGCCTAATGAGCATACATCCCAATACCCAGACATCTGATCCATACCCAATCAAATACGAGCTGCTGGAATCATCTAATTTAGCATCCCATCTCCTCAATAGCTCAAACAGTACCTCAGGGCTCAAGAGAGCATCACTCTCCAGTAACTCGCAGAAGATCTTATGCAACTCTTTGTTATCAATTCTTTTTCCATCAGCAACACACTCACCAGCAACACCAGCGACTGTCCTTTCCATCACCAAGACCTCATTCAAATCAATACACGCATGTCCAAATTCATCTATCTTCATACATGAAAGACCCAAACAGCCAGCTATAAGCCCTTCGTTGTGCAAGCTGATTACCCTCTCACATATCTCCATACCTGTGATTGCAAAACTGGACACCCAATCGTTACTCGCGTTGTTTCCATCAACACCATCATACTGCAGCAACTCACCAAAATCCCGTAAAACCTGTCCACTGAGCCTCTCACATACTAAATACAGAACTTCATCCTTAAGATTACCCCACAAGCCATAAACTTGACACACTCTACACCGTCTTCTCAACGACGCTCTCAAAATTAAAGCTAATTCATCCAATGCTTCCTCCCCAATACTACTCAAACAAGTCAAAATCCTCGCAACATAATCGAACCTAAACCCCGAACTGTCCTCGCTGCAATTCGACAACGAAACCAACGGAACAAGACTAATTTCCTGCTTCTCGCGACACCGCATGGACAACAAACCAGAATCAACATAACCAATTCTCCCCACTAACTTGTAACAAGAGTCACGTCGATCGCCCCCGCGGTCTTCTTCGACCGAGACAGCGTCGCTCGGGAGTATCCACTCTTTCCACGCGGCGTAGAACTGGTCGGACCACGTCTTGCCGACGAACAGCTCCCGGTTGACCCGACGATCATCGTCCGGCGATTCTCGGCGCGATCGGTCGCGGCCGGCGCGGTCGGGTTCGGGGTTGCAGAGACGGAGGAGGTCGATGTTCTTGGGGAGAGAGGCGGGGCCCTGAGGCGGGAACTTGACGAGCTGGGTGCACGCGGGGCACCGGACGGCGTGGGGGAAAGGTCGAGGGAGGCGCGCGAGGCAGGTCTCGCACGCGCTGTGGCCGCACGCGAGCACGCGAGGGACCGCGTCCTCGCCGTCGTACGCGGCGAGGCATACGGGGCACTCCGGCGGCTCCATCGTTGAGGTCGTCGAGGTGACGAAAATGGCCTCGTCGTGCGTAGTTGTGTAACTTGTGTTCCGTCACCCGCGAAAAACCAGGGCGTAATTTGCATAATTGGTCCTCTAATTTTGCCACACAGTGAAATATAATGCTAGAATTTTTAATTTATTCAATCAAATTCCTGAACTTTAACTCAACATATAGATTGATCGATGAACTTTCAATCTTTTAATATAATTTCTAAAATTTTAATTTATTAAGTTAATATCACAAAAAACTCCAAACTGGTACATTTATGATAAATTTACCAAAAAATCTCAAACTGGTATACTTATGACAAATTTACCTTTAATTAATTTCCGCTAAATTTTACTGTCAAATTGCTAATTTGGATGACACATGATATAATTTGAATTCTACCTTCCGTTTGTCCTAAGTTGTGGTATCGATCTAATTTAATGAAAATTAACGGAGGATAAATTTGCCATAAGTATACTAGTTTAGGGTTAATTCGTCGTAAATGTAACAGTTTGGGGTTTTTAGTAGTCAAAAAATTAGTTTGGCAATTTAAAATTTTTCGTGATATTAATCCCAATTTATTTAACTGATCCCAAACCTTTTAATTTGTTTAATTAATTTCTAAACTTTTGGCAAATGTTTAACTTAGTCCCTAAATCATTATATCTCTAGATTCAATCTAATCCCTGAGTTCAATCTAATTCCTGATTTATTATATCCCTAGATTCAGCCCACTCTGTGAATTATATACTACATGGACTAAATTGAATATATACAAAAATTCAAGGGCCATGTTGAACAAATTAACCACATTTCACGTTAGCTTAACAAATTCAAAGTCAAACTCAAAAGGGATTTTATGTGTATTTCCAAAAAAAAAAAAAAAGAAACAAAAGGATAATTGGGCCGAAGCTCATCAACCCCAAAACCCATTTTCACGTCGACGTGTTCATTCGGCCCAGTTGCCAGAATCAGGGCATCGCGTTTCGATGGAACGGCCGTGAACGAGCTCCATCGTCAGAAAGATCAACATCGTCAGAAAGATCAACGACGGACGACGAAGAAGATCATTTCTTCTGTAGTGGGATCGAGCTTCATCTCCATCTTCACATCGCCAGTC
Organism: Syzygium aromaticum; assembly: GCA_024500025.1. Lineage (NCBI taxonomy): Eukaryota > Viridiplantae > Streptophyta > Magnoliopsida > Myrtales > Myrtaceae > Syzygium > Syzygium aromaticum. The sequence goes on along the minus strand of CM044890.1, from coordinate 36,112,251 downwards.
GACTGGTGAAAGCTCTATCGTTATACCGTTCGTTTGCTCTGCCATTGCATCGTACTGATTTTCGTCCATGTTCTGATCGTGACCCGTCTGTTGCCGACTCAGATGGGCTCGATGCGATGTGTAGTTTGGGTGACCCGAAACTGAGATGCCTTTTCGGGAATGGATTTTGAGAGACGCGGTGGATTGCCGCTGGCGATAGCAGCCTTGTAGGATGGTGTGATGTTGGAATTACTTTGGTTAGAGTGTCATTTGGTCGGGACGAATCGAACCGTCGAAGGCGCGAGGTGAAATTTCGGTCTAGCGAGTCGTGCCGGCGGAGTTGTTTTGGGGAGAGTCGTTTAGTTTGGGATGAATCGAGCAGTCGAATTGTTCCGGCAGATGTTGGGTAAGCCAAACCGGCATTGTTTGTTTGAATGGTTTGAACATTACTGCTGCAGGACTGAATTCCGAGGCTGCTCTCTGACGTGCAGTTGAGACTGATTTGACTGATTGGCTTAGGTGGATTGTGAATTCTCAGTTTGGCCGATAACATGCCGAGAATCGACCTCGGGTGTTCTTTAAGATGGAAATTATGGGGAAGAATGTACAGGTCAAGTGAATCAGTTAGAGACGTTTCAGAATCATTGAGAAAGATAAGTAAAATCATGATGTCCACACCGGCATTGGCCCTCGATACTGCCCTTGACCAGAGCGGCGTCAGGGTGTCCCCGGATATAGTGGAGGATGTCCTTAAGAGATTCGAAAATGCGGGTATGCTGGCTTATAGATTCTTTGAATGGGCTGGGAAGCAAAGAAATTACGCACACAGTGTCAGGGCTTACCATATCATTATCGAGTCTCTGGCCAAGATCAGGCAGTATCAAATCGTTTGGGATGTTGTGAATGGCATGAGGAACAAGAGCATGTTGAATGTTGAGACGTTTTGCATCATCATGCGAAAGTATGCTAGGGCCCAGAAGGTGGATGAGGCGGTATATGCATTTAACATCATGGAAAAGTATGACATGCCCCCAAATCTAGCTGCATTCAATGGCCTCCTAAGTGCTTTGTGTAAGGCCAAGAATGTGAGGAAGGCTCAGGAGATCTTTGATAGTATGAAACAGCACTATGTTCCAGACTCAAAGACATACAGTATATTGCTAGAAGGATGGGGGAAGGCTCCAAATCTGCCCAAGGCAAGAGAGACCTTCCGTGAAATGATTAGCGCAGGTTGCGACCCTGATATAGTGACGTACGGAATTATGGTCGACATACTTTGCAAGGCTGGGAGAGTGGAGGAGGCTGTTGGAATTGTCAAGGAAATGGATTCCACTGCCTGTCGGCCAACATCTTTCATTTATAGTGTTCTTGTACACACCTATGGGATAGAAAATCGGATTGAAGATGCTGTGGAGACATTCCTAGAAATGGAAAGGAATGGAATTGAGGCTGACATAGTAGCATACAATTCCCTGATTAGCGCCTTTTGCAAAGTTAACAAATTTAAAAACGTGAAAAGGGTCTTGAGTGAGATGGAGAGCAGGGGAGTTAATCCCAACTCAAGGACCTGCAATATAATTTTAACAAATTTGATTAATAGTGGGGAAACTGATGAAGCTTACAGCTTCTTCCGGAAGCTGATCAAGGTCTGTGAGCCTGATGCAGATACATATACAATGATGATAAAGATGTTCTGCCAGAGGGATGAGCTGGAGATAGCTCTTAAGGTGTGGAAGTACATGAACTCGAAGCGATTCATACCAAGCATGCACACTTACTCAGCGCTGATAAATGGCTTATGCGAGAAGGGTAATTCACCAAGGGCTTGTGTCTTATTGGAAGAGATGATGGAGAAAGGGATCCGCCCATCACGTATGACTTTTGGGAGGGTAAGGCAATTGCTTATAAAGGAAGGCAGAGAGGATGTGCTGGAATTTCTTGAAGAGAAAATGAACCTGTTGGTTAAAGAGCCATTATGCGATTGAAGCAATGCAGAAGGACTAAGGAGCTTTTTGCTACAAGTTATGACCGTGATATTGTTTGATTCAGGCATTTTGACATATTCAGTTTGACAGCAGTGCTCTGTTTGGTTAAGATGTTGGGCTGTCACTTAGGTGAGCGTTATTTTCTTCTTTGTTCATAAACCGTAGGTGGCAGATCTCATCCTACCATGTTTGCTCTGGTGTCAGTAATATAAGGCTTTAATTTCTGATGCTGATCTTTTCTTTACAAGCTTTGTGTATTCTTTCGTAATGGTATACTATCCATTAATGAATTTTTTGTGGTTAGCAATGAATGCTTTTCCATTGGTTAGGCAACATCATAGACAGGATGAAAAAATGAGAAAACAAATGTAGCAGTTGCAGTTATAGCAAAATATGCACTGCATCTGTGTATGACTTAAGACATGATGACAACAGTTGATGTATCTGTGGAATGTGGGCTTATTTCGGAGGACGTAACTATTGGTTGCATTTCTTTTTCTTCTTTATTTGTTTATTTATCTTTTGGTAACTTGGGAACGAAGAACAGAGTGAAACTTGTTTGTAAAGCCATTTCTGGCAAAATCCATGGTTAATGAGATGTTAAAGGAAAGCAAGGTAAAGAGGACTCTGGCAATATCTCTCTTTCTTTCTCAACACCATGCATATTTAAGCCAATCAAGTTTATAAAGGATGTGAGGGAGACATATGAATCTCTGGCATATGAATGTTTTTAGTGAAGAGTGGCTAATGCAGAACAGGATGACACTAGCTCTCTCAGGGAGGATTTCTCTCCTTTATCTTGCTAGATAATGAAGGGCATCTGTTGATGTCTGCTGTGCATGATACCTCGTCTACCTCTTACTGGAAGGGTTATTATAATTGGTGACATGTAATCCACATTTTTACCATCTAATGTGTCATCTGGCCTTTCTTTTTATTTGCAGGTTCTCTGACCTGTATACAGCTATGAGTCTTCAATTGTTTCCACGGTGTCTACTACTTTACTGCCTTAGAGAATGGAAAGTTGACTGATAAAGTAGAAAGGGTGCTGATTTTGAATGAAAGGTGCAGTTTGAAGGTGGTTCATTTTCTTGGTGATCTCTCTTCAGATGTGTGGTCACATCTAGCCGAGTTAACCGTGCACTACGGGGGGAGAAGAAGCTACAGGAGAATCATCTAAGATGCCAGAATCACGAACAAGCACTTGGCTTGAGGAAGCTACAAGTATTATTTGTACTTTGTCATGATGGAGCTCTATGTTCAGAGTATAGCCTTTAGTTCTAACACCGATATTCATATTATTATGCTGCTCCAGGTGAAGCCATAATTGTCTTGCGACCTTTCTACTGGCATTGATCCGATGCATCATGTAGGGAGGGGGGGAGTGCCGGAAGCTTACAGCTTCTTTTCAGAGAGTAATTCGGAAAGGGCTTGCTTAATATCTAGTCATTGTTCGATTGACCGAGTTCATTCGTGCATTCAGTTCTAGTTATGCCTCAATCCAATTGGACTGTGGGTGGGACTTACCCAACCTGTTAGAGCCACTTGACAAGAGTTGACGTGAATCAATATTCAAGTTAGGGAATCAACTTAATATCTTGTGTGCCAGTCCTGTTTGCGCCAAGTCTTGTGTTTCTTTATAGTATCGCGGTAATAAACCTTAGTCACATGTATCCCCCATGCTATTGCATGTTCAAACAAAGAAAATAGCCCTTATCGGCTGCTACAGCTATGTGTTGGCAATCATTGCCTTCTCTTCGGGCTATTTTCCCATGGATGACCAATCCCAAAGGTCCTCAAAGACTTCCTCTATGGAGGCACAAGAGTCGTGGGGCTTAGGATCAACAAAATGGCAGAGAAGCTCGAGAGAGACTTTGGGTTTTTGATGCCACAGATAGTGGAGCTAAGAAAATTGGCAATGGAGGATAGGGCTCGCGAGGGAAAAGATCTCAGCGAGTGCAATTTGGAAGCCATGGCGTGAGCCGTACTAGAAGGTCAAGTGGATGTCATGAGACCGTTGAAGATGGCATGGTTCAAGGATCATATCAGTTGTGAGTACTCAGATGACTTGATCAAGTATGCGAGCGCCGAAGCCTTTACGGCGCAGAGGATCAGCACGAAGTTGTTAGGAAACAGGAAATAGTTCAATCAATCAATCAATCTCATATTTGTTAGTGCTACCGTGGTTGATTTAGTGTTCATCTGGAAACATATTCATTGATCTAAGGTAACAAAGGCCCTGTGTGGAGGGTTTTTTTTCTTGTTTCATCAACTTTAACTTCTATTTTCGTGTTGTCTATGAAATTAAGTACGAGCAAGTTGTGGTCGGAACTTTCTCAATTTGAAAATTGAAAACTTAATTGAAGTCGTTAAAGTTGAGAATAAAATTGTAACTATTGCAAACCGAACTTAGACCAAATTGTTTTTACAGATTGAAATCATATACAATGGAAACTTAGAGAATAAAACCTTATTGTTTCTAGATTTTTTAGTGACATAAAAACTTTGAGGCAACTGATATTGGTTCCTAGATATACATCATATCGCTCGGTCCTTTCCTTACTTGCGACATGCCCGCTGGTAACATGACAGTTAGTAGTCGGAACTGCATGGCTTGTAGGATTTGAGGTTGAGAACAACTCCTGCGACTGAGCCAGCGGCGGCAGCAATGGCGATGATATGGCAAGCCACATGTAGAATCTGGAGGCACACCCACTTGGTGCTCCACTTGGGTATTTTCTTCTGCTTAATGTAAATCTTGATTGGGAAATAGACCGTGAGGCGCCAAAAACCCAGCAGTCCTGGCAGCCGGACAATGCGATGGAAGAATGGAAAGAGCATGGAGATCACGGTGGTCGCGATCACGAAGGCCGTCCTCCAGACCAACCGGAAGAGGTTAAGCTTGTAAGGGTTGAGCCCGGGGATGGTGATTTTGATCTCCCTCGTGATGAGCTGGCTGTTGGGGAATTTTTTGACTACGGTCTTCTCGACAAAGGCGAATAGGGGTTGGCAACAGACTTGGTATGCGCCGACGAGGTGGATCACAATTGCAGTGTTGGCAATTTCGACCATCCAGTATGGGTTGTAGAATCCGAACCGGTGAGGAGGTTTCTGGGCGGCGTGTTGCCGAAGGCAGCATAGCCCATGCACCCGCACAGCAGGTAGAAGGTAATTGTGATGGCTATGCTGACTAGACTCGCCTTCTTCATCGTCTGTGATTCGGATGGAGGGGACCGGATCATGTCCTGAAACATATCCAAACTTATCGTGGCAATGATTTTAATTTCATTACACTATTAACCATAACCTGTACTCTTTTCTTGAGTCATGCATTTGAGAGGACATTAAATTATTCACCTGAATTTCAATGAGGATGAGGGAGTATGAATTGGCAAAGGCGATGTCACCAAGAGCCTGGAAGCTCCTCCATAGTTTCTGCGTTGAGGTCACGGTGCCGATGCTGATTCCAGTGAGACTTCCCCTGATTTTCCCTGTCTCTGAAGATTTAAAAGACCAGAACAGAACTCTAAATCACAACTTCATACTTCGATCAGGTTCTGTCACCAAGGGAGAAGGTTTAGAAAGACAAATAGAGCAGTTTAGCAGGATGGACCTCCAACTTTGGCAATACCAAGGCCAAGTCCAATGGTGGAGTAGGTAAAGGACATGATGGCCGAGACGATGGACAGCCACCACAGCTGATCGAAACTGGGGATCTGAGAGAAGATGATTTCAATGATGCCGAATGCAATCATGTAGGGATTGCTGTTGGCGTGGCACAGGCTCTTCTCGCCTTTCTCGTGGAAGTGATTAGACCTCTTGATTGCCCTGCAATGACCATAGAAGCCAACAAAATCAATCAAACGCACATAACTTTGGACACTGGAGAAATAACTATCACAAGAATTTTCACTGAAAATATACTCACATCATGCTAATGGAAGATGCAGTGGTGTAACCAATGGCAACCCCAAAGAGGTTTACGTATTGAACGAGCCCACAAAGTTTGACTTTGAACCCACCTGGAGAATGTAATCAAAGAGGAGATTTTAGCACCCAACAGAACATGATTGGACATGACTCAGACATTAGTGCATGAATATATGACCACGAACACGAATGCAAATGTGACGTACCAAGATTGGCACCGACAGCATCCATGTATGTGTAGTTGCGCTTGCCGGTAGCGGGGTCGCCGGAGCGGTAACAGGTGGCAAGGAGGGTGGAGGTGTAGTAAGTGAGAGAGGCGAACAGAAACATGGCGGTGGGGCTGGCAATCCAGCCGAGCTACGCGGTGGCCCAAGCTAGGGACAGGACTCCGGAACCGATCACTATTGTGATTATGTAAGCACTTGCCGTCCATACCGTCCCTGCATTCGTTCACACTGAAGCCCACCCTAAGTAACATTGTCACTGAACATTCCACAAGACGAAAGGAAAAGAAAGAGGAAGGACCCGCGCGCTTGAGTCGACCATCGTCGTCAAAGCATTTGGAGCCACCTTGTGGGGGGACACCAAGGGACACATCGAAGACCTGGTTGTTCTGATGCTGGTTCTCCAGTATCTCCATGGCAGAATTCGCACCCACCTCCAAAGGACGAAAAGAGAAGCACCAACTAAGAGAGTGTCAAGAACGTTTCTTCACTAGGAGATGTACAGAAATGCACGGAGGGATGAGGGGTATACATAGAGGACAGAATGTCAAGACATAAAAAAAACGGTAGCATCTTATTCTATTTACACAGGTCAAAGGGTCTTTTTTTTAAATAAATAATATAATGAAAAATTCCAAACTGATATATATATCATAAATTTACTCAAAATTAATTTTTTGACTATTAAGAGTCATAAACTGATACATCCATAATAAATTTATCCTATGTTGTACTCTCCTCCAATCAGGTATACTTGTCAACTGTAACGTATCATTTAATTCAGTAATTTGATGGCAAAATTTAATGGAAACTAACGGAATATAAATTTATCACGGGTGTATCCGTTTGTAGCTCTTTGATAAATTTATCACAAGTGTATCAATTTAAAATCTCTCATAGTATTAATCCTCAAAAAATCGAGCGAGCATAAAATCACAAAACCATGGATCGTGGCCAATCATGGGAGGTGGACAACAAACCGCATCTCATTCCTCCGTCTTTTGTTTGCACCCCATGAGTTTGGGAGCGAGGCAAATGGGAGGAAAAGGACCGGTGATTTGGTGGTCTCCGATGAGAAGCTTAACAACAAAGGTAGAAGGAATGAAGGCGAATGAAACCATTTCCTATCCTTTAATTGGATGGCTTGTCAAAGAAGATAGACAAAGATATACCCTTGGAAAGAAATTCTCTCTAACCGCTCCAAGATGAGAAATAACAAAAAAAAAAAAAAAAGCATGGCGACGAAGCCTTAAAAAAGGAATAAGGAAAAGGTGGATGAGAGAAGCATACTGTTTAATGCTAATTGTGGACTCATCTTGTTTTTTTTTAAATAATTAAATTATGTCTCGAGCTTGAATCATGTCTGAAAACCGGATCTGTTTGGAGGTCTATTTTTTGGTGCCGGCGGGATAATAAGTGGAGTCTTGAAGGAGATTCGCAGGTGGAATCTTTCCTTGCAGCAGAAAGAAAGTACAAAAAGAGATGCTCACATATATTCTCAAAATATGTTTATTTATTTGTGAGCACAGGGAGGAAAGAGAGGAAAGGAAATGAAGTTAATGGCCGGTTATCGGGCATCTCGTGATTGCTTAGGGTTGAGGCTTTCCCCAAACTCTAATGTGAGGCTGAGGGTTATGGCACCTGTTGGGTTCATTTATTCGTCAATCCCAACAGGTGCCAATTTAATAGGGGTACCAATTTAAAATTTTATACTTTATTTATTATAAGTGTATTGTTTTGTGATTTTTCGTGATATTAATCCAATTTAACAGAAACTGATAAATGATGAATTTGTTACAAATATACAAATTTGTAATTTAGGTAAATTTGTTACAGGTGCATTAATTTGAGATTTTGATGATCACAAAATTAATTTTGAATAAATTTATCACATATGTATTAGTTTAAGTTTTTTTGTGATATTAATCCTAAATATTTCATATAATCATTAAAACAGCTCTCTCAAATTCTCTGACCCAAAACAAAAACTCTTAATGACAGTTTCACCTCTCCCAAGTTTAGCCTTCAAAGGATCAACTCCCTGGATTAGAAACAATTGTCAAGTGTTCAAGAGCAGATTATCACGTGACATATGATCTCTTGAAATTTCTTTCCCTAATCACTCTCGCAAGTTGGTTTCTTAACATCAGCTTGGACCACGAGGTGGGACGCCCCCAAAATCGGATTGAAGCCTATAATCACAAGGTTTAACGAACGATACGATGAAAATTAGAAATTTTCTATAGAGCCCAAAACAATTATCGATAGTACATTCCAAATTTTAATTCTAAAAGCAGCGCATTGGGAATCAAAGACGGTGAGTTGATTGATTACAGTGCAATCTATTCTGCTCAGCATGCATGCCTGCAAAGACCACACCTGGAACGTTTTATGAAAAGAGGAGCTATAGAGAAATCCTCCTACAAAAGAGAAAAAACACATACTTTTCAATGCAGTCGTAGGATTAAACTATAGCTAGAGCTCGATAAGCTTGTCGGTAACCAACCCCAAGCATCAGAGCCCAATAAGCTTGATCGACGGCTTAAGCATCAGAACCTCACTATTATTCCAACTTTTTCTCGCATTCTAAAACCAGGAGTAGGTCAAGGCAATAAGTCCTAAAATCCGTTACGAAAGTACACTAAAAGTCTTAAGACATGAAATTCTAAAACTTTCAAAAAATACAATCGAGTCCTAAAACTTTCAAAAAAGTGTAATCTAGTCCTAAAATGTTTTAAAAAAATATAATCCGATCCTAAAACTGGTTATGAAAGTATAGTCAGAGTCATAAAACTTTTAGAAAGGGCAATCCAGTCCTAAAACTTGTCGCGAAAGTGTAATCGAATCTTAAAACTTTTAAAAAGTGCAATTAACGGAAGAACTTGTCTGAACTAAGGCTCCGTTCGTTTGGCGGAAAATATTGTATTTTTGAAAAATGTTTTCCCGGAAGTCATTTTCCTAGAAAATGTTTTTCCAGAACATAATTTTCCGGTGTTCGGCAACCAATATGAAAAAGTTTCGGAAAATATTTTTTGCCAGCGGTGACGGCGGCGACCGGTGACCGGCGGCCGTGGCAGCAGATGAGCAGCGGCGGCGGGCGGCGGCGGGCAGCGGCGGGTGGCGGCGGTAGCTGGCGATCGGAGGGGGGAAGGAGGAGTTTGGCGGAAAATGATTTCCGCTTTTCAGAAGCAGAAGTCATTTTTCATAGATTTAGGCTATTTTGTGAGGGGGGAAGAAAAATGTTTTCCCACAGAAAACGTTTTCCGCCTCCCGAACACCAGAAAACCCGGAAAATATTTTCCCAGAGAATAATTTTCGCCAAACGAACGGAGCTTAATTTAACAAATTTTATGACTCAATGGCACTTTTTGAAAGTTGTAGGACTTATTCACATTTTCGTAACAAGTTTTAGGATTTAGTTATATTTTTTGAAAGTTTTAGAATTTAATTAGAGACAAAATTTCAATGCATTAAAACTTTTCCATGCCCCTGGTACTGTTCACCAGGTATTGTGCAGGTTTCTCCCCCGATTGCAGGCGATTGGGCACTGTTCACTCGCTGGGTTTTTCACCGATTCTCGTCGTTTTGACCGGCGGCTCTAGTTGATTCTTGGTGATGGGCTTCGCCAGATGCTAACTAGTCACTTGACCGGAGGATTTCTACTACGGTGACCCATACAAATCGGGTAAACAGATCTGGGAATTTCTGTGGTCCGGTGACTAAGATACTATTCACCCGACTGAGTTTTCAGGGATTCTAGTGTTTCGTTGATTCATTCCTTTTGGAAACTTGAGGATTCTGTCGCCAGGCCTCTCTCTTTGTCCCGGTGAGTCCTTCACCATGCATTTGATTCGCCGTGGGGACAGATCTGGGTTTCTGCGGTACTATTCATTCTAGGTGAGCTTCCTTGGAGATTGTGTTGATATTATGGTGAGTCTTTGATTAAGGGTGTCCCCCACTTAGTCCCTTTTCCTATTACTCGAGTAGTGGTCACTGGGAATCATAATGTATGCTCTGAAGTGAAATCCATGGCTGAAAACCCCAGTTCTCGGTTGTTGGCCTCTGAGCCACAGGTATTTGACTCATTGGTGACGGGCAAACATGTGAGTGCCCTCCCTAAGCATCCCTTGGCTGTTAATATTGGCTCTTCTGATGCTACTCGCAGATCTTCTTCCTCGGTGGTGTTTGTGAAATTAAAAGGCCAAACTTCCATTAGTGCAGTGGAAACCCTTGTTGCTAGAACTTTGTCTGGATTTGATAAGTTAGGCACAGTGATATCCAAAGCAAATGATCCTCAAGATCGAAGGTCTTGCAGTAGAGGCCGAAGCAGGGGAAGGTCCATGCCTAACCCCTCCCATAGTTCTTTGAATGTTGCTGGGACGTCAACCGAATAGCAAATTGCACCAATAACTGGTATTGACCGCATCAGCAGTAAAGGGAAGCCATCGTCCGAAACTCCTCCCCGTGACTCCAAAATACTACCTACGGCCCCCCATGAAACAATGGAGACAATACCTAAGCGTAGCCGGAGCAGAGGTGCCACATCACCCAAATTACCCCAGGTGAGTTCCAAACAATCAACAACACAACGATTCTGGGCAGCTGTGGCTAGGTCTGCTGAACAAGGTTATAAGTTGTCTTATATCCCCCCTACATTGATTGGGGGCAAACTGATAGTTAATATCTCGGACGAGATTCGAGATTCTTGCGAGCTCCAATCCTAAATGGAAGGAATATCTCGTTGGTTATTATGTAGGCAAAAAACTACCCTTCAAAATGACAAAGAATGCCTTCAAAAATGTGTGGGAGCCCCATGTGGTAGAAGTGTTGGCCAATGAGTATGGGTTTTACTTTTTCCACTTCTCAAATGAAGCTATCCGGGGGAAAATTGTGGATGGTGGCCCAATCACCATCTCCAAGGTTCCCATGACATTACAGCAATGGCACCTAACCCTAAAGTTGCAGAAAAATCAGCATCAATCATTGCCTATTTAGGTAAAACTGAGAGAACTATCCTAGGCATTGTGGTCAGCAACGAGTATTAGTGCTGTTGCGAGTACCATAGGTAAACCGTTGCATGTTAACACACATACTGAAAATTTGAGAATGATCTCATATGCGCCGGTTTGTATTGAGATTAAGGCAAACCAACCTTTGCTAGACACTGTTGACATCGTTTTTAATGAGGAGAAATGGTCTATAGCTGTTGATTATGAATGACGTCCGAGATCATGCTTGATATGTGGAACTTTTGGACATAGTTGTCTTTCTACCTCAGTGGCCCCTACTGCAGCTCCTGAGGTCGATCCAGTTGCCTAGGGACCCATGATGACTGTTCAGGAAACCCCTCTTAGATAGGACGTGGAATGGGAGACAATCCATAAGAAAAAAGGTGCAGTAAAGGCAAGCTCCTCTAATCCTGCACTAGCCCTCGACTTGAGCTCTCATAATGCTACACCAAAAGTTGGGTGCGCCAAGGACCAGCCCCTCGTGCCTATCCTTGAAGCAAGATCTCCAGCTTCTTTTGGAGAATCTTCTGACTTAGAAGACTCTTATTGAGTTAGCCCGTAATATTGGAAGCGAGCCTGAGGATGATCCTCCTTCTCTTGCCCCTCCAATCTCAAATACGATGACTGAATCCATCCAAGCTGGTGTTATGGTGTGGGGGACTCTTGATTCTCCTCCTACTATCCCCACGATGGATATTCCCAGTCTAGACAGCAGTCCCAATACTGCCCCAACAATCATCCCGAAGCCAAAAAAACAGATGGGGAAGAAAATGTGGTAGTCCCTCCCTTTCGGGCACTATGTTTTTTGGAGTATGGAATATTAGGGGTCTCGTGAATCCCATTAAACAGGCTGAAATAAGATCTCTTGTGAGATCCAATTTTCTTTCTTGTATTGGCATTTTAGAGACGGAGGTCGCTCCATCTCTTTTCGATAACATCTCGAATGGCTTATTGCCGGGTTGGAAATGGATATCCAATTATACCTCATTCCCTCTGGGAAGGATTTGGTTGGGGTGGAAACCTCAAGATGTGGAATTGGAAGTTTTATCGGTTTCATCCTAGATTATTCATGGACATCTCCGTATGTTGGTTTTGAACAAACTCTGTTATCACACTTTTGTCTCTAGGCGGTCCTTATGGACGAATCTTATACACTCAAGTACTTGATTTGCCTCTCATCCTTGGATTGTTGCGGGTGATTTCAATGCAATCCGCTCCTACTCGGATAGGATTGACAGCTCTAATGCATGGATTCCTGCCTTCGATGAATTCAGAATTTGCCTAGACCAAGTTGGTCTTGATGATCTCAGATATACTAGATTTAGGTTCACATGGTCGACTTCATCAGGTAAACAGAGGAAAATTGATCGTGTACTAATTAATGAGCAATGGGCTAGAGAGTTCTCATTCTCTGAGGCTAGTTTCCTGGCCCCTGGCGTCTCCGATCATACCCCAATGATCATAAGGATTGAGCCTCCCAACTCTTCACGGAAGCCATTCAAATTCTTTAACTATTGGACAACCCATCCCTCTTATTCAGTGATGGTCACACGGATTTGGGAATCCCGCATTTCTGGTTCCCACATGTTTGTCCTCTGTCAGAAACTCAAGCTCCTAAAAAGGAACCTCAAACAATTGAATAGGGAAGTTTTCTCTGACTTATCTTCCTGCACTGTCTCAGCAAGGTCATCCCCAAACTCCACCCAAGAAGCAATTGCGGCTGATCCTTCTAACATGGACTTGAAGATCATTGAAAAAGAATTGCTCCAGACTTTTTCAACTTTAAGACTCCAAGATGAATCTTTCTTCCGTCAGAAGTCTAGAATCAAGTGGTTAAAGGAAGGGGATTGCAATACCAAGTACTTTCACCACTTTATTGATAAGCGCTGTCTTCAAATCGAATTCTCTTGGTAATCGATAATGATGGCTCTATTATCTCGGATCCGGGCTCAGTTAGGCAGCACATTATTTCCTACTTTGAAAATATTCTTGCTACAAACCCTTCAAACTCCCTACCTACTGTAGTTGAATTACAAGCAGTAGTGGAAAGAACACTTGATGCCGATCAGTCCAACTTCCTAGCCAGAGATGTTACTGACTTGAAAATTCGGGAATCGATGTTTTCCCTTACCAAAGGAAAGGCTCCGGGTTTTGATGGGTTTAATGTCAATTTTTTCAAATCCACTTGGGATATAGTTGGCCCTTTAGTCATCTCCACTATTAAGGATTTTTTCCAATCTGGTTTCCTTCTAAAGGGGATCAACAACACCATTCTGACATTGGTACCTAAAATACCAAATGCCTTGGCAATGAGTGATTATCGGTCTATTGCTTATTGTAACACGATTTATAAATGCATTACCAAGATTATGGCGAACAGAATTGCTGCGGTGCTACCTTCTCTTATTAGCGCCCAACAGAATGCTTTTGTCAAGAAAAGAAGAATTGGGGATAACATATTACTTGCATAGGAGCTATTTGCTGGTTTTCATCACCAGCCTTATTTACTGAAATGTGCAATCAAAGTTGACTTTCAGAAGGCATATGACACTGTTGATTGGGGTTTCATCCGTTTGGTAATGCAATCATTTGGCTTCCCTCAGAAGTTCATTGAACTTATAATGATATGTGTCACTTCTCCAAAATTCTCCATTGCCATCAATGGAGAAATACATGGTTTTTTCTCTAGTGGAAGAGGTATTCGCCAAGGCGATCCGATATCCCCCTACCTCTTCACTCTAGTCATGGAAATTTTCACTGGCATCCTCAACGAGCGATCCCGGACTCCGAGCTTCAAATTCTTTTGGAGGTGTAAGCCAACTAGACTGACACATCTCTTTTTTGCAGATGATGTTATCCTGTTCTCAAAGGCAAATGTCGCTTCCACTACTCTTCTTAGGAATGGCCTTCAAGTTTTCTCTTCCTGGTTGGGTTTAAAGCCAAATCATAGCAATAATGAGATATTCTTCTCGGGCGGGTCTTTAGATTTATGGGAAGTTATTCGGCAATCCTTTGGATTTAACGAAGGTAAGCTTCCCTTTCGCTACCTTGGAGTGCCTGGTATAGCCTCCAGACTCAACAAGGCAAATTGTTGCTCCTTAGTGAACTCCATCACAGCCAGAGTGACGTAAATTTCATCTAGAGAGTCGTGCTGGCGGAGTTGTTTTGGTGAGAGTCGTTTAGTTTGAGATGAATCGAGCTGTTGAATCTTTCGGGAAGATGTTAGGTTAATTAGCTGAACCAGCATTGCTTGTTTAAATGGTTTGAACATTACTGCTGCAGGACTGGATTCCAAGGCTGCTATCTGATGTGCAGTTAAGACTGATTTAACTGATTGGCTTAGGTGGATTGTGAATCCTCAGTTTGGCTGATAACATGCCTAGAATCGGCACTGAGTTCTCTTTAAGATGGAAAGTATGGGGAAGAATGTACAGTTCAAGTGAATCAGTTAGAGACATTTCAGAATCATTGAGAGAGATAAGTAAAATCATGATGTCCACACCGGCATTGGCCCTTGACACTGCCCTTGACCAGAGTGGCATCAGGGTGTCCCCGGATATAGTGGAGGATGTCCTTAAGAGATTCGAAAATGCAGGTATGCTGGCTTATAGATTCTTTGAATGGGCTGGGAAGCAAAGAAATTACGCGCACATTGTCAGGGCTTATGATCGAGTCTCTGGCCAAGATCAGGCAGTATCAAATCATGTGGGATGTTGTGAATGCCATGAGGAGCAAAAGCATGTTGAATGTTGAGACGTTTTGCATCATCATGCGAAAGTATGCTAGGGCCCAGAAGGTGGATGAGGCGGTATATACATATAACGTCATGGAAAAGTATGACATGCCCCCAAATCTAGCTGCGTTCAATGGCCTCCTAAGTGTTTTGTGTAAGGCCAAGAATGTGAGGTACGCTCAGGAGATCTTTGATGGTATGAAACAGCAATATGTTCCAGATTCAAAGGCATACGGTATACTGCTAGAAGGATGGGGGAAGGCTCCAAATCTGCCCAAGGCGAGAGAGACCTTCCGTGAAATGATTAGCACAGGTTGCGACCCTGATATAGTGACGTGCGGTATTATGGTCGATGCACTTTGCAAGGCCGGGAGAGTCGATGAGGCTGTTGGAATTGTCAAGGAAATGGATTCCACTGCATGCAGGTCGACATCTTTCATTTATAGTGTTCTTGTACACACATACGGGATAGAAAATCGAATTGAAGATGCTGTGGAAACATTCTTAGAAATGGAAAGGAATGGAATTGAGGCTGACGTAGTAGCATACAACTCCCTGATTAGCGCCTTTTGCAAAGTTAACAAATTTAAAAACGTGAAAAGGGTCTTGAGTGAGATGGAGAGCAGGGGAGTTAATCCCAACTCAAGGACCTGCAATATAATTTTAACAAATTTGATTAATAGTGGGGAAACCGATGAAGCTTACAGCTTCTTCCGGAAACTGATCAAGGTCTGTGAGCCTGATGCAGATACATATACAATGATGATAAAGATGTTCTGCCAGAGGGATGAGCTGGAGATAGCTCTTAAGGTGTGGAAGTATATGAATTCAAAGCGATTCATACCAAGCATGCACACTTACTCAGCGCTGATAAATGGCTTATGCGAGAAGGGTAATTCACCAAGGGCTTGCGTCTTATTGGAGGAGATGATGGAGAAAGGGATCCCCCCATCACGTATGACTTTTGGGAGGGTAAGGCAATTGCTCATAAAGGAAGGAAGAGAGGATGTGTTAAGATTTCTTCAAGAGAAAATGAACCTTTTGGTTAAAGAGCCATTATGCGATTGAAGCTAGGCATAAGGACTAACGAGCTTTCTGCGAAAAGTTACGACCCTGATATTGTTAGATTCAGGCGTTAGGAGAAATTCAGTTTGACAGGAGTGCTCGGTTTGGTTAAGATGTTGGGCTGTCACTGCAGGTTAGCATTAGTTTCTTCTTTGTGCATAAACCATAGGTTGCAGTTATCATCCTACCGTGTTTGCTCTAGAGTCAGTATTATAAAGCTTTAATTTCAGACGTTGATCTTTTCTTTCGAAGTTGTGTATTCTTTGGAAATGGTATACTTTCCATTAAAGAATTTTTTGTGGTTAGCAATGAATGCTTTTCCATTGCTTAGGCAACATCATAGACAGGATGAAAAAATGAGAAAACAAACGTAGAAGTTGTATTTATAGCAAAATATGCACTGCATCTGTGTATGACTTAAGACATGATGACGGCAGTTGATGTATCTGTGGAATGTGGGCTTATTTCGGAGGACGTAACTATTGGTTCCATTTCTTTTTCTACTTTTTGTTTTTGGTAACTTAGGAACAAAGAACAGAGTGAAAACTTGTTTATAAAGCTATTTGTAGCAAAATCCATGGTTAATGAGACTCTTTCAATATCTCTCTCTTTCTCAACGCCATGCATTTTTAAGCCAATCAAGTTTATAAAGGATGTGAGGGAGACATACGAATCTCTGGCATATAAATGTTTTTGGCGAAGAGCGGCTAATGCAGAACAGGATGACACTAGCTCTCTCAGGGAGGATTTCTCTCGTTTATTTTGCTAGATAATTAAGGGCATATGTTGATTTCTCTCAGGGAGGATTTCCCTCGTCGACACCTTACTGGTAGGATTATTATAATTGGTGACATGTAATCCACATTTTGACCATCTGATGTTTCATCTGGGCTTTCTTTTTATTTGCAGGTTCTCTGACCTGTATACAGCTATAAGTCTTCAATTGTTTCCACAGTGTCCACTACTTTACTGCTTTTAGAGAAAGGGAAGTTCCCTGATAAAGTAGAAAGGGTGCTGATTTTGAATGAAAAGTGCAGTTCGATAGCGCTTCATTTTCTTGGCGATCTCTCTTCAGATGTGTGGTCACATCTAGTCGAGTTTACCGTGCACTAGAGGGGGAGATGAAGCTGCAGGAGAATCATCTAAGATGCCTGAAGCACGAACAAGCACATGGCTTGAGGAAGCGACAGGTATTATTTATACTTTGTCATGATGCAGCACTATGTTCAGAGTATAGCCTTTAGTTCTGACACCGATATCCATATTATTATGCTGTTCCAGGTGAAGCTATAATAATTGTCTTGCGACCTTTCTACTGGCATTGATCTGATGCATCATGTCGCGGGGGGGTGGTGGGTGGGGGTGGGTGCGGCGGTGCTGAGTGCCGCAAGCTTACAGCTTCTTTTCAGAGAGTAATTCGGAAAGGGCTTGCTTAATATCGAGTCATTGTTCTATTGACTGAGTTCTTTTGTGCATTCAGTTCTAGTTATGCCTCAATCCAATTGGACCTCGCATGGGACTTACCCCGTTAGAACCACTTGACGAGAGTTGACGTGAATCAATATTCAAGATCGGAAAACAACTTTATATCTTGTATGCCAGTCCTGTTTGCGCTAAGTCTTGTGTTTCTTTATAGTATCAGGGTAATAAACCTTATTCACATGTATCCCCCATGTTATTACAGGTTCAAACAAAGAAAATAGCCCTCATCGGCTGCTACAGCTGTGTTAGTAGCCATTGCCTTCTCTTCGGGCTATTCACCTATGGAGGACCAATCCCAAAGGTCCTCGAAGACTTCCTCTATGGAGGCACAAGAGTCGTGGGGCTTCGGATCGACAAAATGGCAGAGAAGCTCCAGAGAGACTATGGGCTTTTGATACCATAGATAGTGGAACTGAGGAAACTGGCAATGGAGGATAGGACTTGCGAGGGAAAAGATCTCAGCGAGTGCAAGTTGGAAGCCATGGCAAGAGCCGTGCTAGAAGGCCAAGTGGACGTAGTGAGACCGTCGAAGATGGCAATGTCAGAGGATGATATCAGTTGTGAGTACTCAGATGACTTGATCGAGTATGCCAGCGTCGAAGCCTTTACAGCACAGAGGATTGGCACGAAGCTGTTAGGGAACAGGAAATAGTTAAATCAATCAATCTCATATTTGTTGGTGCTACCATGGTTGATTTGGTGTTCATCTGGAAACATTTTCTTTGATCTAAGGTAACAAAGGCCCTGTGTGGAGGGTTTTTATCTTGTTTCATCAACTTTTAACTTCTATTTTCTTATTGTCTATGAAATTAAGTACGAGCAAGTTGTGATCGTGACCTTCTCAATTTGAAAATTGAAAAATTAATTGAAGACGGTAAAATTGAGAATAAAATGTGATTACGGATTGGAATCATATGCAATGGTAACTTGGAGAATAAAATCCTGTTGTTTTTAGATTTTTTAGTGACATAAAAACTTTGAGGCAACTAATATTGGTTCCTAGATATAAATCATATGATGTACCAAATTTTTTTTTTTTTAGATAAAAGTACCAATTTGAGGTGACAAATTGTTGAGCTCGAAACTTGTATACTCCACTAACTTTGTCTGGATAATTACTATTGACCACCAATGTAGTGGTGTCGGACCACGCATTCTTTCCAAATGACAGGTCTGCCAGCTCTTTGAACACTTTATAGCTTTCCCAATCAACGATAGGCGTCGGAATCCAAAACATAATATAACTCGGCTTGTTCCGTTTACTCTATTTCGTATAATTGAATAGATATTACGCAAAGAATACAAATATTATTAAATTAGTAAGGTGGTAATAACAACAACAACAACAATTATAAAAGAAGTGACATTGCTATACCTGATTTTTCATTGAAAGACTACTAAAATGCAGAGACTGACATGGCCCTTCCCGATCCCAGTATACGTTATACGTAAAACTAGAACCTGAACATAGAATTTATCACACAACAAATACCATGAACATAATTAACCTCGTTATGAACATGAGCACGAAAACAGTCGCTGTCGCCTTCGCTCGGTCCTTTCCTCACTTGCGACATTCCCACAGGTGGCATGATAGTCAGCAGTTGGAACTGCATGGCTTGTAGGATTTTAGGTTGAGGACAACTCCTGTGACCGAGCCAGCGGCGGCAGCGATGGCGATGATATGGCAAGCCACATTTAGAATCTGGAGGCACACCCACTTGGTGCTCCACTTGGGTATTTTCTTCTGCTTAATGTACATCTTGATCGGGAAATAGACCGTGAGGCGCCAAAAGCCCAGCGGTCCTGGCAGCCGGACAATGTGATGGAAGAATGGGAGGAGCATGGAGATCACGGTGGTCGCGATCACGAAGGCCGTCCTCCAGACCAACCGGAAGAGGTTGAGCTTGTAAGGGCTGAGCCCGGGGATGCGGATTTTGATCTCGCTCGTGATGAACTGGCTGTTGGGGAATTTTTTGACTGCGGTCTTCTCGACAAAGGCGAATAGGGGTTGGCAACAGACTTGGTATGCGCCGACGAGGTGGATCACAATTGCAGTGTTGGCAATGTCGACCATCCAGTATGGGTTGTAGAATCCAAACCCGGTGACGAGGTTTCCGGGTGGCATGTCACCGAAGGCAGCGTAGCCCATGCACCCGCACAGCAGGTAGAAGAGGGTTGTGACGGCTATGCTGACTAGACTCGCCTTCTTCATCGTCTGTGATTCGGATGGAGGGGATCGGATCGTGTCCTGGAACATGTCCAAACTTATCATGGCATTGATTCCAATTTCATTACGCTAGTAACCGTCACTAGTACTCTTTTCTTGTGTCATGCATTTGAGAGGACATTAAATTATTCACCTGAATTTCAATGAGGATGAGGGAGTATGAGTTGGCAAAGGCGATGTCACCAAGAGCCTGGAAGCTCCTCCATAGCTTCTGCGTGGAGGTCACGGTTCCGATGCCGATTCCAGTGAGACTTCCCCTGATTTTCCCCGTCTCTGAAGATTTCAAAAACCAGAACAGAACTCTAGATCACAACTTCATACTTCGACCTTGTTCTATCACCAAGGGAGATGGTTTAAAAAAGACAAATAGAGCAGTCTAGCAGGATGGACCTCCAACTTTGGCAGTACCAAGGCCAAGTCCAATGGTGGAGTAGGTAAAGGACATGATGGCCGAGACGATGGACAGCCACCACAGCTGATCGAAACTGGGGATCTGAGAGAAGATGATTTCAACGATGCCGAATGCAATCAAGCAGGGATTGCTGTTGGCGTGGCACAGGCTCTTCTCGCCTTTCTCGTGGAAGCAATTGGACCTCTTGATTGTCCTGCAATGACCATAGAAGCCAACAAATCAATCAAAGAAGCCAACAAAATCAATCAAACTCACATAACTTTGGACACTGGAGAAAATAACAATCACAAGAATTTTCACTGAAAATATGCTCACAACATGCTAATGGAAGATGCAGTGGTGTAACCAATGGCAACCCCAAAGAGGTTCACGTACTGAACGAGCCCACAAAGGTTGACTTTGAACCCACCTGGAGAATGTAATCAAAGAGGAGATTTTAGCGCCCAACACATGATTGGACATGACTCAGACATTAGTGCATGAAACATATGACCACGAACACGAATGCAAATGTGACATACCGAGATTGGCACTGACAGCATCCATGTATGTGTAGTTGCGCTTGCCGGTAACGGGGTCGCCGGAGTGGTAACTGGTGGCAAGGAGGGTGGAGGTGTAGTAAGTGAGAGAGGCGAACAGAAACATGGCGGTGGGGCCGGCAATCCAGCCAAGCCGCGCGGTGGCCCAAGCCAGGGACAGGGCTCCGGAACCGATCACCGCTGTGATTATGTGAGCACTTGCCGTCCATACTGTCCCTGCATTCGTTCACACTGAAGCCCACCCTAAGTAACATTGTCACTGAACATTCTACAAGACGAAAGGAAAAGAAAGAGGAAGGACCCGTGCGCTTGAGACGACCGTCGTCGTCAAAGCATTTGGAACCACCTTGTGGGTGGACATCAAGGGACACATCGAAGACCTGGCTGCTCTGATGCAGCTGGTTCTCCATGGCAGAATTCGCACCCACCTTTAATATATGAAAAGCGAAGCACCAACTCGGAGAGTGTAAAGTATGTTTCTTCACAAGGAGAAGTACAGACTAAGTACAGAGGAATGAGGGGTGGGTGGTGGGGTATATATAGAAGATGCAGAGGAGAGAGAGAGAAATGCCAAGAAAAAAGCGAGAGCATCTGATTCTTTTTATACGAGTCAAAGGGTCCACTAAAAAATTCGGTGAACATAAAATGATTAAACCATGGAGTCCTTCTATGATTAGATCACATCGTCGCCATTTATGGGAGGTGGACAGCGACCGTATCTCATTCTGTGTCTTTATTTGCCTCCATGACCGGGAGCAAGGGAAAGAGGGAAAAAAGGGCAGGTGATTTTGTGGTTGGTATCTGATGCCAATGTTACCAAGGTACAAGGATTGACGACGACACCCGACATCGTGGATTCGCGAGCAAAGTTGAAGAATGTGGTTGAAAACTGACGGCACCAACGCAGCTGAACTGAAGCGGCCATTTCTTCCTCCCGAAGAAACGACTAGGGGCACCAAAGCCATTCAAACGCAACGTTCTTCCGCGATAGCAAGGGGGTCAGGCCAAAAAGAAAGGGTGCGCACTCGGACAAACTTTTCTATGGCGCAGCAACTATAAGGATTTGCAGGAATTTTCATCCTCCCATGATTTCGCCGTGCCTTCTAGAACGAATTCGGTTCGCTGCGGGCTTAGAAGTATGAGATACGTGCTCGCCCTTCGAAGAATCAAATAAGAGGAACGCAACCATTTCCTATGCTTGATTGGATGGCTTGTCAAGGAAAATAGACAGATAATATTTTTAGAAAGATATTCTCTCTAATCGCTCCAAGACGAGCAAAAGGATGGGAATGAAGGCTAAAATAAGAAGAGAGGTAGATGAGAAAACTGACTGCCGAATGCTAACTGTGGACTCATCTTCTTTCCTTGGAATTTTCTCACCTCGCATCAACGTAATGAACTCTGTAGCGATAGAGAATGGAAACCCAATTCAGTGATTCACGTAATAAACATCAAGACTCTTGGATGTTTTGGAATTTTCCCTTAGATGCGTCTCCAAATTTCAAGTTTCTATATAGTAATTTTCAGAAGTGATACGATCAATTGGTAGGTTGACAAATGAGTTAGTAATCATAACATCGGTTGATATTAAATTTCGGAAAACTACTAGTAGCGATTTCGTTCGGACCATGAATGCGAAACCATCAATGATGCCACGGGCCCCAGAATACTACGAACAAGATTAAGAGGAAGAAATTTCCTAGACGAGGATTAGAAACATCCGAATTGGACCTAATCAAATGACGAGATGAGCCATATCAAATTGGGTCCAATTGCCGCACTCAACTTCAACAGTGAACTTATTTTTTGTGGAAACTAAACGAAACAAGAAATCTTCAGACAGGCTACGGTTCATCCATTTCGTCGGTCCAGCACCACGATGCCCAATAACCATTCTCAGCGGGAGAATGAGTGGGAAATATCACCAAGCAAAGTCAAGAATTAAATATTTTTCACTATTATTTTGGTTCAAGACTATATATAGCCATAATGGTTAGAAAGCTGTCTTTAAACTCTGTCATGTACAAAGACCCGCTACAAATGATAGAAAGCCCTGTAAAAGATTAAGAAAGACTGAAAGATAATAAAACCTCATACTTCCATTTTCATGAACTGCAACCAGAAAATGCTTCTCCCCTGTAATAGACAGCACTGGCGGTGACATACTTCCAGGCAAGTCTTCCCCAAATACTGTCAGGGGACTATGATCACTAAGGCACCTTAACCTGAAAGTTCCATCCCAACTGTTACTGTAAAGGACCCCATCGGATACAAGCTATGAGGAAACTACAAATTTATGAGCATCCATGCTGCATAAAAGGGCGCAATCCTGTTAAGAAAGAAACTTTAAAGATTGAAAAAATTGTTTTACCCCATGAGAGAAGCCAACAGAATCGTCTATAAAGCTAGGAACGCGAATGCCCACCGGCAACGACCATACTTTATCAATTTGTGTCCACTTCCAGTATAGAGGTGTCCATTCCTTGAGTAGGCCAATGGATGTATACCACTGTACCGTCAATCCTTTTGCTCATACCATTTTTGGAGTGGCTCATCCATCATAGGGGAATGTATTTTCCAGACACATATACCACGTCCACTATCACCACTGACACACAATTGTTGTTCCCCATCAGCAAAGATTACAGCCATGATCATGGACCGCTGAATGAGCGTATATGAGAGAAATCCTGGAAAAGAAAAAAGGAGGAGAAGGAACTAAATAAAGGGAAGCATTGATGAAGAATAAGAGAAATAAGAGACAACAGGTTATGGCACCTGTTGGGGTTCATTATTCATCATTCCCAACAGACTGGGCCAGGCTTTTTACATTGACGGCAATCAAAAAATTATTCAAGGTTTTACATAAAAGAAACATTGTATTATAAAGTATTTCATATAATCATGAAAACAGCTCTCTCAACTTCTCTGACCCAAAACAAAAACTCTTAAGCTCCAAGAGTTTCCCTACAATTTAAGCTTTAGGGACTTAATGACAATTTAACCTCTCCCAAGTTTTGGCTTCGTCGTTGAGGTCGGGGAAGTGACGAGAATGGCTTCGTCGAGCGTAATTGTCAAATAAGGACGAAGAAGATCATTTCCTTTGGTGGTGGGATCGAGCTTCATCTACATCTTCATCGTCAAGTCCACTGATGCAAACTTTGACATTGTACTGTTTGTTTCCTCTGGCGTTGCATTGTACTGATTTTTGTTCATATTCTGATTGTGACCGTCTGTTGCTGAGTTGGATGGATGGTGAGTTGTGGCTTTAACGTGAACTCAATGCAATGTGTAGTCTGGGTAAGCAGAAAATCAGAACTCTTCCGGGACTGGATTCGATCTGCAATATTATTTTAACAAATTTGATTAGTAGTGGGGAAACTGATGACGCTTACAGCTTCTTCCGGAAACTGATCAAAGTCTGTGAGCCTGATGCAGATACATTTACAATGATGATAAAAATGTTCTGCCAGAGGGATGCGCTGGAGATAGCTCTTAAGGTGTGAAGTACATGAACTCGAAGCGATTCATACCAAGCATGCACACTTACTCAGCGCTGATAAATGGCTTATGCGAGAAGGGTAATTCACCAAGGGCTTGTGTCTTATTGGAAGAGATGATGGAGAAGGGATCCGCCCATCACGTATGACTTTTGGGAGGGTAAGGCAATTGCTCATAAAGGAAGGAAGAGAGGATGTGCTGGAATTTCTTCAAGAGAAAATGAACCTTTTGGTTAAAGAGCCATTATGCGATTGAAGCTATGCATAAGGACTAAGGAGCTTTCTGTACAAGTTACGACCGTGATATTGTTAGATTCAGGCATTAGGACATATTCAGTTTGACAGCAGTGCTCTGTTTGATTAAGATGTTGGGCTGTCGCTTCAGGTGAGCATTATTTTCTTCTTTGTTCATAAACCATAGGTTGCAGATCTCATCCTGCCAATTTTGCTCTGGTGTCAGTAATATAAAGCTTTAATTTCTGATGCTGATCTTTTATTTCCAAGCTTTGTGTATTCTTTCATAATGGTATACTATTCATCAATGAATTTTTTTGTGGCTAGCAATGAATGCTTTTCCATTGCTTAGGCAACATCATAGACAGGATGAAAAAATGAGAGAACAATGTAGAAGTTGTAGTTATAGCTAAATATGCACTGCATCTGTGTATGACTTAAGACATGATGACGACAGTTGATGTATCTGTGGAATCTGTGCTTATTTCGGAAGACGTAACTATTGGTTGCATTTCTATTTCTTCTTTGTTTTTTTTTTTTTTTTTGGTAACTTAGGAACAAAGAACAGAGTGAAACTTGTTTGTAAATCCATTTCTAGCAAAATCCATGATTAATGAGATGTTAAAGGAAAGCAAGGTAAAGAGGGCTCTGGCAATATCTCTCTCTTTCTAAACGCCATGCATATTTAAGCCAATTAAGTTTATAAAGGATGTGAGGGAGACATACGAATCTCTGGCGTATGAATGTTTTTGGCGAAGAGCGGCTAATGCAGAACAGGATGACACTAACTCTCTCAAGGAGGATTTCTCTCCTTTATTTTGCTAGATAATGAAGGGCTGTCTGCCATGCATGATACCTTGTCGACACCTTACTGGAAGGATTATTGTAATTGGTGACATGTGATCCACATTTTGACCATCTAATGTTTCATCTGGCCTTTCCTTTTATTCGCAGGTTCTCTGACCTGTATACAGCTATATGTCTTCAATTGTTTCCACGGTTTCTGCTACTTTACTGCCTTTAGAGAAGGGGAAGTTCACTGATAAAGTAGAAAGGGTGCTGATTTTGAATGAAAGGTGCAGTTCAATAGTGCTTCATTTTCTTGGCGATCTCTCTTCAGATGTGTGGTCACATCTAGTCAAGTTTACCGTGCACTACAGGGGGATAAGAAGCTGCGGGAGAATCATCTAAGATGCCTGAATCAAGAACAAGAACGTGGCTTGAGGAAGTGACAGGTATTATTTATACTTTGTCATAATGGAGCTCTATGTTCAGAGTATAGCCTTTAGTTCTGAAACCGATATCCATATTATTATGCTGTTCCAGGTGAAGCGATAATTGTCTTGCGACCTTTCTACTGGCATAGATCCGATGCGTCATGTGGGGGTGCAAGAATAAGCCGAACCGGATTGTGAGAGGTAAAGACTGATTGGAGGCTTAGCATGGATATTCATCAGCTTTAACCTGTGTTGCCTTTGCGAGATGTGCCTCTTTAGATATTAGGATAAACTCCAGCACTATGATTGCCATTTTGCTGGTCTCTGTGATGTGGAGTTCAACGAGATAACACCCCTAAAGGTTGAGCCATCAGGGTGAGAGTCTTAAGACCTTATGAGCGTGCTTAGCAGTATTTATGTAACCAGTGTGAGGCTCTATTTCTGAATAAATCCGCACTATTATTCAATCAGATTTCCATGATGGCTTCCCCTTCGGGCGGCGGTCTCTGTCTACCTGCATTGATCCAGCGATGTGGTCTTATCTTTTAAGTCTGTAGTTTCAATTATGTCTATAAGTCAAACTTACTTAAAATCATGGCACTCATCGGACAAACGAGTCTCGGTCGTAAAGCCACTGAGGGAATTTTCATCTGAGTTACTGGTAAATTCCTTCTCAAGGTGACAGGCACTATATGAATTAGTGAGGTAACAAGTCTCACCTTCTAAATCTTACCAGCATTATAGGGTTAGCCCTTTCCAGAAGTCGATGTCAATATTCTAGAATTTACAAGAGAGGAAGAGAGAAAATACTCAAAGGATACATATTTACTTGATAACTTGGCTTCATAATGTGTTATGATAAATGGATAATTATACCTGAACAATAAGCATAGGAAAGGTAGTAATCTAATCTAACAAATCTAATAAGAAAATCTTTTATTCTAGAAATTAAGGAAATATCAAAAAATGTTCCTTTTCTAATTATATCCCTAACATTATTCTCTAACAGCGAGACGCCAGATTTGGCTTTTCGATACTATGATGAGAGAGGCCAGACATAACGAAAGTGCTCAAATTCCTTCAATTTGTAATTTAATATGACACGGCACTTCATCGAGTCATTCATCGATGTTTCTTTCTTCTTTGGTTTTCGTTATTTTTGCTGCTATGTTTATTCTCCTCTTTCCGACTGATCTTCTGAAAAATGAAATTGCCTATCGTCCATCTTTCCGAAGCCTTGTGGGAATTTAAACTTTAGAAAGATGATCCTTATCATGATATGTGAGAGATGAGCATAGGAAAAGAAGCCCAACATTCTCGGATCCTTGATCGAGTAGACAGTGATAATGAATGAGCAAAAGATCTGCATCTTGGCACTATAAGAATCGTCCGTCAACATCTTTTTACCCTAACAAGGCCAGAAAACTGCGGCGAGAACTGCGAGAAAAGAGAAGAAGAAGAAGACCAATGCAGGTCACCATACAAAGCACCGGGAAGCTCGGGGATCATTACGAGATTAGAGTCGGAGAGAAGATTTTCTTGACGACAACGACTGTGAGAGACCAAGATTACAGGCTTAGCGAACCCGTCGTTAGAGAATGGATAAGAGGCGTCCAGAGAACATATGGCAACAAGAAGAGAAACACGCAGCAGATTTTGGTAGGTCTCTCGGCCAGTCACGGCATAGGCTATGCAAACGGGTACTTGGGGAAAAAGGGTGAGTGATTTTGCAATTCTCATGCACGAAGTATGGCGAATATTCACTGTACTAAAGATCTGGCAAATTAGTTTATGTCTAACATCATCACAGAAGTTATTTTGTCGAACCATTGAGCGGAATAAAGAGGAATAGAAATAAAATTGTACGAAATTGGAAATCTTCGACTGTACCTGCCAGATCAGGAACTGATAACCGAATTAGGACAGTAGATTGAAGTCTACAGAACTCTATGAGGATTGACAGCATTCCCTTGTTATTCAATCTTGCACGAAGTCCTCCAGATTTTCAAAAGAAGTCAGTAAAATTGTAAGCATCAGTATCAATTTTCTACCCGAGTTCTCCCACGGAACTTCTAAACAAGATTTAGGAAAACATTGACGATCTTGAGGCAACGCAGCACCCGGAAATTCATTTCAGAGAGTACCCTGAAAACGGCTTGCTTAAAATCAAGTCATTGTTCTATTGACTGAGTTCATGAATGCATCCAATTCTAGTCATGCCTCAATCCAATTGGACCACGCATGGTACTTACCTGACCTGTTCGAGCCACTTGACAAGAGTTGACGTGAATCAATATTTTTCAAATTATTCATTTTTCGTGAAACAAATGAAATTCTCGTGTTTCTTTATAGTTTTGCAACAATAAACCTTAGTCACATGTATCCCCCATGTTATTACAGTTTCCAACAAAGAAAATAGCCCTTATCGGCCGCTACAGCTATGTTCCAACAAAGAAAATAGCCCTTATCGGCTGCTACAGCTATGTGTTGGCAACCATTGCCTTCTCTTCGGGCTATTCACCTACGGAGGACCAATCCCAAAGGTTCTCAAAGACTTCCTCTATGGAGGCGCAAGGGTCGTGGGGCTTGGGATCGACAAAATGGCAGAGAAGCTCGAGAGAGATCATGGGCTTTTGATGCCACAGAGAGTGGAGCTAAGGAAACTGGCAATGGAGGATAGGGCTTGCGAGGGAAAAGATCTCAGCAAGTGCAATTTGGAAGCTATGGTGAGAGCCGTACTAAATGGCGAAGTGGACATCGTGAGACCATTGAAGATGGCATGGTTCAAGGATGATATCAGTCGTGAGTACTCGGACGACTTGATCAAGCACGCGAGCGTCGAAGCCTTTAGAGCGCAGAGGATCGGCATGAAGCTGTTAGGGAACAGGAAATAGTTCAATCAATCAATCAATCTCATGTTTGTTACTGTTCCCATATGTAAACTATGGTTGTTGTAGTGCTCATCTGGAAATATGTTCTTTGATCCAAGGGAGCAAATAGACATAGTTCATTTATTGTGTCTCATGAACTCTTAACTTTTATTTTCGTATTTTCTATGAAATTATGACATGATTGACTTGACGACACCCAATAGAACATTAGATACGATATAATATCAAAGTGTGAATGAAAAATTTCGATTTCCATCATAATTTCTGTGTTCAAATATCCTGTTTTTGTCAGTTGGCGACAAATTCAACTAATCCTTCGAGCTGGCATACCAAGATCAGTCAACTATGGAGCCCCTCCTCCTTATCTGATGCCACTATTGAAATAAAATTGAAAAAAACCTAAGCACCTTTGGTTGGCTCCAAAGAAATTCGAAATTAAACTATCCTATCTTTAGATTTTGCACAACATGTCATGGTGGTGATCAAATTGGCCCCAAGTGGCATGATCAATAATGCCTAGTGTCACATTAGAGCTAAAGTCATCATGACCTAGATTTGCTAGTGGCTGATTAGGTGTGAAAGAATCTGGCTGCATCCCTTCATTGTTGGAGATTCTTCCTCGAACCCTCCAAAATTTCCCCCAGAAAGTAAATAATTACGAAAAGAAGACAAACCCAACTTTTTTATTTGTCATTTCTTGGTATCATTAGTGTCTGAAGTGACAAGCAACTTCCCCTAATTCGTTCTTTTACGGATAGTGGGATTTCAAGTTCGTGTCTTAGCATTTAGTTCCGATGACTTTCCTCGGAGTTTCGGCACCACTAGCCGCCGAAGGCCTCCGCCGCCGGCGGCCGCCCCAGCCGCTAACCCCCCACTGCCACCTTTCTAGCTGTCTACCTCAGAACGTGCCAATGGAATGAATCCTTTTTACTCACTTAATGATAAAAGAATCTTAAACCATGTGCTCCTTAAAAAGGAAGAATCTCCTTTCTTTGCTGCTACCGGTTAAAATATGCTGTGAAAAGTTCACACACACACACTCACACATATAAATTTGACTATGTTTTGAGAGAGTCTCGATCAGGGAAAGCTAAAGCCTTGCTTCTTCAAGTTTCGTTTATTGGTTCCATTTTAGTCTCGACATCGATTTACATCATACTACAAATTGCGATTCTTGCACATGCGGGAATTTCACGTGACATATGTGCATGATTATTTACAAAGCGACTTCGAAAGTGACTTATGAATCCATTATGAACGTGTAACTATTGCGATCCAAATTTAGAGTAAATTGTAATTAAAGATTGAGATCTTTCCAGTGACGTACAAACTTTGAGGATGACTGATGTTGATTCCTAATACATCATAAGATATACCAATCTAAGGTGACAAATTTTAACAATATGAGGATTGTATTTTACACGAACTTTATTGGGATGACTACTAATGACCCCCAATGTAATGGTATTTGAACTACACATCCATTCTAAATGACAATCTCCCAAAATTTTCAACAATTTATTGCTTACTAAATAAAAAATAGCTGTTGGAATCCAAAAAACAATGCAACTCGGCTTTTTTCCATTATTTTACTTCGTATCACTAAACAAATAATACGCAATGAATGCATAAATTATTAATACGGTAAAGTAAAAACAATAGTAATAATAATAATGATAATAAAATTAACATTATGACTTCGAGTCATTTGACGGCTTATCAAATAAAATTTTGGAAGCTAACAACCATCAACTTTGTCTTCTAGCTTTTGATTTCTAATAGACACGATGCTTCTTAATGATTCATAATTTCGAAACTATCAGGTTTGCTTCAATTATTATCTCAATTGAAATAAAAAGGCATAAATATACTTGATTTTCCATTGAAAGAATATATTCGACGCATTGATCTTACATGACCTCCTTCCTTGCATTCTCCCCAACCCCACATTGGAAACTCTCATTGAAAAGGAGAAAAACAAATGAGTAACTCTCCCATTTGTGCTCTTTTCACTACAAACATCTGTGTCCATCTTGTGGTTTGACTTTGCTTCATTGATACTCCACAATCATAAAAAGGGAATCTCAAGCTACAATCATTATGAACACGAACCACGAACAAAAAAGGACACCCACAAGGGAATTGTACTTTGTGGGTTTGGCCTCGATCCCCTACACCATCGGTTGAGTCGACCTTGTAACATGAGCCATCCCTTTTCTACTCTCTTGGGTCACATCAAAATGCTATGTGAAAAAGGTTGTATCCCTAGATTATTGTGGAGTGCATGATCTGTGGATTCACAGAAGTGGGCAACATTCGATGGCTCTCATGAAGATTTGACGTTGAACAGTTTTATTATACACATGTCCGCAGGTGTAAAGTAGATCCTCTGCTACTGCTCTAGTTGCTCTCAATCAGCAAGAATTTTGAACAGCCATTTATTTTGTTTTTTCTTAATCAAGAAAGATAACTGGAGTAGCTGAAAAATCCATCAAAAAAATCTCCCCTAGTCTTTTTGATGTTTTCGAACTCTTGTTATGTTGGTTTTGATTTTTGCCATAGCAAATAAAAATTTCATGCATGACTGGAAGCAACAAAACTATTGTGGGATAATCACAGAGTCCCTTGCGCACTGCTGTCTTTCCCTTAATGCAAGTTCGGAAATTAAGGGTGAAAACAGGGGAGAGATGACAAAGAACACATTTCTTTGCTTCAGAGGTCTGACTAGGCCAAGTTCAGGCCCTATCGAATTTGCAGACTGTCGGGATCATGAGAAATTAAATAAAATTTTACCTTTTTTCAAGAGGCTTTTTACTTTTTCGTGGTAAGGATAGGACTAAAGCTCCGTTTGATCCTTGTCATGATAGTGCGCGCGGTTTGCCCCTTACTGTTTTATTCAACAGTCATTATATACTTCTCGTTGTAGAAAGTCCGATAATGACTTGGCCGTGGCTCTAGCCTCAATAGTTTTGAGACAAGTCAATCTTAGGCCTCAATGTTTTCCTGTCATATGGGTGGATGCTTTCTAAAAGATGCAGAGTTCAGAAAGAGGAAGTATCTACGAAATATGAAGGAGTTTTATTTCGCAAGCTCACTTGTGTACAGCCCCCAAACTCAAACTATATGAGCAAGAGAAGACCTTGAACTTCCTTTTTGTTGAAGCTTTCGATTTGCATTGACAAATAATAAAAGAGTTACATTCTTATGATGATGGCCATAATATGCAGAGACTAACACGAACCTTCTCGTTCCCTAAATGCATTATACAGTGAAAATGAAACCTGAACCTAGAATTTATCGCACAGCAAATTCCCCCAGCATAATTAACCTTGTTATGAACACGAGCGCCACAACAATCTTTCTTGCCTTTGCTCAGTCCTTTCCGCACTTGCGACACGCCCTTTAATAGCATGAGTATTGCTAGTTGGAACCGAATGGCTTATAAGACTTGAGGTCGAGAACAACACCGGCGACGGAGCCAGCAGCAGCAGCAATGGTGATGATCAGGCAAGCCATGCTCAGAATCTGAAGACACACCCACTTGGTGCTCCACTTGGGTATTTTCTTCTGCTCAATGTACATTTCAACCGGGAAATAGACCGTGAGGGGCCAAAAACCCAGTGCTCCAAGCAGCCCAACAATGTCATTGAAGAATGGAAGGAGCATGGAGATCACGGTGGTAATGATCACGAAGACTGTCCTCCAGACCAACCGGAAGAGGTTGAGCTTGTAAGGACTGAGACCAAGGGTTGGGATTTCGATCTCCCTCGTGATGAGCTGGCTGTTGGGGAATTTCTCGATCGCAGTCTTCTCAACGAAGGCGAATAGGGGTTGGCAATAGACTTGGTATGCGCCGATGAGGTGGATCACGATTGCAGCGTTGGCAATGTCGACCATCCAGTATGGGTTGTAGAAGCCGAACCCGGTGAGGAGGTTTCCAGGTGCCATGTCACCGAAGGCGGCATAGCCCATGCACCCGCAGAGCATGTAGAAAAGGGTCGTGACTGCGATGCTGACTAGACTGGCCTTCTTCATTGTTTTTGATTCGGATGGAGGGGACCGGATGGTGTCCTGAAACATATATAAACTTATCATGTCAAGTGATTTCAAATTTCAATACGATTATTAACCATCACTAGTACTTTCTTGTGTCATGCATTTGAGAGGAAATTAAATTATTCACCTGAATTTCAATGAGGATGAGGGAGTATGAATAGGCAAAGGCGATGTCACCAAGAGCTTGGAAGCTCCTCCACAGCTTCTGTGTGGGGGTCACGGTGCCGATGCTAATTCCAGTGAGACTTCCCATGATTTTCCCCGTCTCTGAAGAGTAAACAAATCAGAACAGAACACTAAATCAGAACTTCGTACTTCTACCGGGTTCTATCACCAAT
The DNA here is from genome assembly GCA_024500025.1 of Syzygium aromaticum. NCBI lineage: Eukaryota > Viridiplantae > Streptophyta > Magnoliopsida > Myrtales > Myrtaceae > Syzygium > Syzygium aromaticum. The sequence continues at coordinate 36,079,427 of CM044890.1, read as the reverse complement.
GGGATAGTTTAGAAAGATGAATAGAGCAGTTTAGCAAGAAAAATTTCAAGTACCTGCAACTTTGGCAATACCAAGGCCAAGTCCAATGGTGGAGTAGGTAAAGGACATGACGGCCGCGACGATGGACAGCCACCACAGCTGATCAAAATCGGGGATCTGAGAGAAGATTATTTCAACGATGCCGAATGCAATCATGTAAGGATTACTGTTGACGTGGCACGGGTTGTTTTCGCCTTTCTTGTGGAAGCAATTGGACCTATTGATAGCCCTGTAATGACCATAGAAGCCAACAAAATCAATCAAACTCACATAACTCTCGACGCTGGCGAAACAATCACGGAGAATTTTCACTGAATTTACTCACATCATGCTAATGGAAGATGCAATGGTGTAACCAATGGCAACCCCAAAGAGGTTCACGTACTGAACCAGCCCACAAAGCTTGACTTTGAACCCACCTGGAGGAGTTTAATCAAAGAGGAGATTTTTAGCACCCATTGGACGTGACTCAGACATTAGCATTGAAATATGAACATGAACACGAATACAAATGTGACATACCAAGATTGGCACTGACAGCATCCATGTAGGTGTAGTTGCGCTTGCCGGTGTTGGGGTCGTCAGAGCGGTAACAGGCGGCGAGGAGGGTGGAGGTGTAGTAAGTGACCAAGGCGAACATGAGCATGACAGCAGGGCCAGCAATCCAGCCGAGCTGCGCCGTGGCCCAAGCCAGGGACAGGACTCCGGACCCGATCACTGCTGTGATTATGTGAGCACTCGCTGTCCATATCGTCCCTGCATTTGTTCGCACACAAGCCCACCATAAGTGACATTGTCACTAAACATTCTGAATTCTCATTTATCGTTAGTCCCTTAAAAAGGAAAAGAAAAGAGAATTACTGTTTACGTTGCTACGCTACTTGCGAGATAAATATATTTTTTTTCATTGATGGTGTTTCGTTAAAAAAGAACACCTCTGTTTTCCTTGAAGAGTTTCTGAAAACCTGCGGTTTTTTTTTTTACTGGTTTTGTGACGGCATTGACACGACGGCAGTGCTCCTAAAAGACAGGCGATTCTCTGTGGTAGTTCGTCCTCGTCTTTCCTAGCAAGTCGTAAGGAGCCGTTGGTAACTTTCGTCTCAAGAAATCGTTTCCTTTTCCGTCTCAGTCAAAAGAAATCGTTTTCCTGAAAACACAGAACAAGAAACAAAAAAAGACGAGGACCTGTGCGTTTGAGACGACCGTCGTCGTCGAAGCATTTGGAGCCACCTTGCGGCGGGACATCAATGGAGACATCGAAGACCTGCTTGTTGGGGTGCTGGTTCTTGATGGAAGAGTTCACACCCATCTCTAAAAACTTAAACCGAAGCACAAAACTAGAAGAGTGTAAAGGACGAAACTTTCCCCTTAAGCCGGCTCGAAGATCGGAAAAGCTTCAATCTTTACGCGCCGGAACGAAATGGGTACTCTCCCTTCCACTCCAACTCACAAATGGGTGCAGAGGGAAGGAGGAAGAGAGAGCTGGAGATGGGAAACTGAGAAGAAGGAACGAGAGAGAGAGAGAGAGAGAGAGTCGTGCCTTAAGAGTTGCGAAGAGAAGAAGGCATTCGAGGGATGCAAGGAGGAAGGAGGGATGGGAGGGTACATATAGGGAGGAGATGCAGTGGAAAGAGAGAGAGAGAGATGTGTTAAAGAGAAGGACAGGACCGTGGAAGTAGTCAAACTTGCGGCATCCACTTCATTGCAGTGTCTTAGTGGGGTGTTGTCTTGCATCCATCCGCGAGATGCACGCATTTTTGTAATTTCATAATTGCATGAGGGCCAAAAAGAAAAAAAGAAGAAGGTATTTACCATTAGACGACTAATTAAATCGACTATACATGAAAATTTAACCTTAGTCGACTAGTTTTCTAGAAAATTACCGAGACTTAATCTATGATAATTGGTGATTATAGCGATAATTATCTTAAGCTCCTACCAAGGCGCGGGTCTACATTTCCATCGGTGTAGTAAACCTTTTTAAACGCGTTTTGTTGGGGTAACGGTTCTCGTGTTACAAGACAATTACAGGTCTGTTGCTAATTACAGTTTTTGGCTATGGTAATAGATATTGCTATGTAATTCTTCTTTTTATAGCTTCCATTGAAATAATTATTGAATGACCCCCTTATGTAACAGCTACACGACCAAAACTGTTATTGTTATTCCCTAATACCATCTCTTTTTCTCTCTCTCTCTCTTATACTCTACTAATGTTAGATAATATTCGCCTTATATACTATAATAGTATTAATGACGTAATAATAGAATAATTAGTTTGATACCATTCCATGTTATACATAATAACATAATAATTTTGTCGCAATACAATTGTTACAAATTCTTTTAATGATTTAAAGGAAAAATGATATATGATTATCTCAAATTTCATGTGTAAATATATTTCTTTCATAATATAACCAAAATCATCAACTACCTCAACTACTATTATTTATAATTTTATGAAGTTTTGCAATTTCAAATATAATGAAATTTCATTGTTAATTGACATTAAGTTTTATTTGTGATATACAGTTATACATAACAACATAATCAGGTGCACATTTATCTATGCTGAATCGAGCTAAGCAGATATGATATGGTCGGACGATTGGAAAAACAAACACAAGAGTTTGTTCTATGGTTCTAGTTCGGCCACAAAGTCATCTAACTTTGCTCAAAATAAGTTTTTCAACGATGGATCCGGCGGTGCACATGTGTGTAACGCGTGCTAGCCTGAGAAGAGCAGAGTGTGAAATGGATTTTGCTAAATCGACCTAAATGACAACAAAGATAAATTGCTTGAAAAGTAAAGTACAAGGACCGGAAATTAAAGGAACAGTCCATGAATTAAATGAAATTAACTCGACGAACGCATAATTCAACGGAAATCAAAGCATATACACTGGTACTGAAATTACTGGAACATATGTGTCATCAGGACATCGAAAGGAAAGTTACAAACACTTGATGTTCAAATTGAAGCGAACACAACACCGGTATACATACCGCACTCTCCTAATTGCAAGCTTCCCTCAAAAACAAAAGACTGGAATCGGAAACACATTGTTCCGAAAGGAAAAGCTTCACCACGAAGATTTGGTAGAGTTTCGGCATGGTTTGAGCAGCCTGAATCCGACCTAATATCTGTGCTGTGATTCTATACCGCTAAGAATATCACGTAGTTATCATAAAAGAGCATGCAAGATAATTACTGTAGATTCAATATATATAAAATATATTTAATATAATAAAGTGAGGGGATTAATTACGACTTTTTTTTTTCTCACTTTAACGAGCTTATTCCGCTGGACAGAAATCCTCCAAACTTGCTTTCCTGCACCCTTAAATGCTAAGACTATTTTATTCACTAAAATGTTCCCAATATGTTTCATTAAGTAAAATAAAATTGGTGAGTTCTAGCCAAAGGCGAACATGATTCTAGGGTAAAACCTAGAATCGGATAATCGGATTGATGGGAATATGTCCGGTTTTAAGTTTTAAGGTATGCAAAGTAACTTACAGATTCCAAAAATTCGAGAACCGATTTTAATGGGTAAGTTATAAGTAGGTGGAACTTAGAACGAGTTTTTGTGTTTTCCTTAATCTATGTTTTCGCGCGATCCTAGGTATTCCATGACATTTGATTATGAGTGTATAATCTAAAATCATTAGTCTGAACTTCCGTAACCACTAGTCTAAGCTTTCATTTCATGATTGAGAATTTTATTTTGTTAATATTTCATATTTTTTGCTTGACTAAATATAAGTTGTGGTCATGGATTGTAGCAGTGAGTGGTGATTATTAAAGATGATGATTCATTATAATCATTCAATTAATAATACAGGTGAAACTTAGGTAAATCCTGTAACCGACCCTAAAATCCATGACAGGGTAGGTTCTAAGTTCTACAGTATGTAGGGTAGGTTCTACATTCAAAAAAAATAAGAAATATGTTCTAATGAATAGGTTCCCAATCGAACTTGTATAGGACCCAAAACCTCTCACTCCTAACTTCTTGCGTCTCTGCATGCACGTTACCCTAAGATCATTAGATAGATAAATCCAATTATTCTATTGATCCACCCGAGGTGGGATTTCTCATCGTCGCGGGGTGATGAGACGAAGAGGGAGAAGATAATTAAGTTGTCGCATTCCAAATCAAATACGAAAACAAAAAAAAAAAAAGAAGGAAAAATATATTCTCCCTTGAAGCAAATCGAACTCGAAACAATATTCTAATCCCTATCTTTAAAGGACCACCTTAGCCTTAAAAAAATCTTGCGGCATATTGCTTCTCGTCCATCCTTATTGTTGAGGTGCGAATATGGTTCCCCCTTCATTATTAATCCCCTGCCCACAAGCAAAAATTGCCAGCTTATTATCGAAATCATATATAAAGAAATTTACGTATAGATGATGATGGCACCATTGCAACTCCCTTCGTGCGATTAGATCACTTAAAATTTGTGAAAAAAGATCAGTGCCATTTGGGAGGTGGGCAGCGAGCCGCATCTCATTCTCTCGTCTTTTCTCTATACCCTCCATGACCCAGGGGTGAGGAATAGATAGGTTATTAGAAAAAAAAGGAGAAAAGGCATTTGATTTGGTATTTTACGAGAGAGAGACAGAGAGATAGAGAGAGAATCTTTGTTCTATGTTTTTTTTGGTAAGATCTTTGTTCTATGTTTGTTTTGCTTTCTTTCCAAAATAATTTTTTAAAGGTAGAAAGCCAATAAAAAAATCCAAACTATGCCTACTATGACATATTTAGTTGGAACTTAAACTATGCTCACCGTAATACATTTATCTTAACTTTTTTCGGTGATGCCAAAAATCTCAAACTTGTAATCATATGACACATTTACGCTCCATTAAGGTTCCTTCAGATATTTTTGAGCCAAAACAACATTATTTTAATTTCAGTTAAGCTACGTGGGTGCATTAACATTGTTTGCTTTCTAGTGTCCATGTAGGCAGATTTTTAACATTTTTCATTGATAGAATTTGATCACATGGATACAGGTTTAGGATTTTTGGTGTCACAGAAAAAAATTTAGGATAAATGTGTTATAGACAGTGGACATTGTTTAGAAATTTTGGTGGCTTTTACCCTTAACAACTCTAGATGATTCATGACCTATCGTGGTAATCGCTTCCGAAAATGAAAAAAGAAAAGGAAGTTCGTAATCTTTGTCGCTCGATTATTATAAACGGGTGATAATGGGATGCTCCCAATGCACCTAATAATCGTAGACAAGGTCTGAGTTTTTTTTTTTTTTTGGGTCCAAGCAAGGTCTGAGTTCGAAAACAAGTTATCGTTGAAAAGATGGAAATAGTTCTGCATAAGAGCCAGGAGAAAATTGAACTAAAGAGAATTTAAATACTTTTCAGCATTGCCGAAAGTTCAATTAGGTCTGCAATAGTTGGGTAGAACTTGATCATTTCTGTAGTTGGGTGGACATTTCCATCATGAAGTGCTAAAAGAAACCAGCAGCGTACGCGTGCCATCTCGTTCTCCCTCAACCAGCGAGCACTCTTTGATTATTTTTTTTAAGATAACAACACAAATGGTCCCCAAACTTTAATTATGTCAATGAGCAATGCTATTCATGAATTTTTAATTTATTCGATATAGTCATTGAACTTTTGGTAAATATTCAAATTAGTCATCGAATAAATTAAAAATTCAAGGGCCATATTGCACATCAAGTCAAAGTTCAAAAACCATTTGTGTCATTTTTATTTATCTTTTTAAGCTAAAATAGAGATCTTAAGACAATATATCGATACTAATCTTAGGTCAGACACTGCAGATTCCTCCTAATTTCAAATACGAAAATGTTGTTCTGCGTTTATGACTCGAATAAGGCTGATAATATGCTGCTCAGTGCTCGCTCCCACTCAACACGGAGAGGGTGCTTTTTGATGTCGCCGTCTCCGCATCGCTTAATGGAAGAATATTAGCTGAAGAAGTAATATTTTGAACTTTGACCACACGATTGCAGGGCCAAAAAGAGAAGAACCGAACTTTGACCACCCACTTGATGCTGGTTGCCAATCCTCGATATAGTTAATGACAACTATATGACATCAGAATAAAGAACGAAGACCAGTAATTTTAAGGTGCTTATGCATGTTTTGAGGACCACCATCCAAAAAAGATTCCTGCAATTAAGCATCATGAAGAAGATCAGTTCATTGGACAATATAGCTTAACCTAAGAAAAGGATCTAGAGGTTCCTCGGATATAATTGACTTATATACATATGTTAGAAATTCCAACCCAAAAAGTTAAATTGATAAGTGGAGGGAGATCACATGAATATAAAGAATTTTTAGGATCCAATTGTCAAGCAATATAAGGCAATATTTCAACACATTCTCTCACATGAAAGTCGGATTACGAGTGACATGTAGAATTTTAACTAATTGGGGGAGGGGGGGGTGGACGCACATTCATGAAAGGGATAACACTGGCTATGATACCATATCAAATTTTGTAGGGTTACTGTCAACTATTCATAAAACTTAGATTGAAGGCGCGATTTAATATTTAATTATTTTATCACTTCCCCTTATACTTAGTCTGATTTGTTTTTGCCAAATATGTAATCGGTGAGACAAATAGGGGCTTAAAAAGATTCAAACTCAAGAGCTCCTGCTTTGATACCATATGAAAAAATCAAATCCAAAAGTTTAAACTGATAAATGGAGGGAAACTATATGAATATAAAGAGCATTTAGGACCCGTTATCAAGTAATGCATGACATTACAACACTGTAGAATATATGGGTACCTCGCTGCAAAAATCTTGAATGAAAACAAGAGATGTTTGATGCGAGAACTCATTAATTATAACATCGGTGTGAAAAATCACAGAATAAATGTATTCTCTAGTAATCTGATCGTATTTTGTTTTGCTTGTGGATCTTTTTCGCAGCTCATTTAAGTGCGTGAATGCGTCTTACATGGAATGAGCCAGACTGTCAAACTGACTTGACATCGGTAAGAGAAGTCCTGAAAAACGTTTGAGTTTCGCATTTTTTGATGATGGAGATAACAATATTCCATGAGTCCAAGTTCTGATCATGGAAGCCCGTTTTGGAATATGTACTCGTCGCGCTCTCATCCCTCCAGTTGGTGTCCACTCTCTTTCAGAAAACGATTTTTTATTACCCTCATGAATGGATCTAGACAGTCCCCCCTAGAAGAACCTCCTAGTGAAGAATTTTTTTTTTTTTTTTTTTGATAACCCAGGGAACCTTCGCACGGCCGACAGCCGGGGAGTAAACCCTGGAGACGACACGTGCTAGCCACCACACACGTGCCACCGGTTAAGTCACCCTGCGGCGCCCGGGATTCGAATACTCAACCTTTTGCGAGAGGAAGAATGCACGCTCCAGCAGCGCCACCCAGGCGGGTGGTAAGCTAGTGAAGAATATTCATCACTACCGTAATTAAAAATTATATCTAATTCGATGATTCCCCATCATGAACATTCAACTATGTCTCTCTCTATGGAGCTTGATAGCACAATGATGAAGGGATCATACTCTCCCTTATGAGATCTTGAATTCGGCTTATGTTGTGAGCGAATATTGGATCAATTTATGTCTTGGGTATTTGCCACATCATGTGTAAGGCCGGTAATTTTCGACATAGACCATTTACATGGCATGACACCACACGCAATTATATAGGTTTGAATTTGGCATAAACATGATAAGTCTTGTCTTATGCGAGTTGATCTACTTAACCCGTTTGGATGTCAAGTTGAAGTGTTTAAGTTCATGTTTTAAGCTAATCTATGCTAGTAAAGGGATCGGAGGGTGGCGATGGAGACGGAGAGTATCAAGTTCGGGGTTCGATTTTCGTGAGTATCATACACTCATATACATGTAAGAGGAAGTGAGATAAAAAAATTCATGTGTTAAAATGTTGTGTTCGGATTAGACATATTCGTGTCACACCTCTATTATATAATGACATGATTTAAACAACACTAAACGATTAAGGCCAACCCTATTTACGTGGAGAAACTTCATTAATTCTGGCATGCTAGTAAGGTGGCGATGAGAGGCTCGTCCACCGACTGGTGAACCAAGAAATTATGTTTGACCAGAAAAAAATTGAGTAATTATGACACAAACCTAACATTCCATAATGGATCTAAAGGTCTTATGTTAATACTTAATGGGTGTGATCACTCTTTCCAAATTTTTTTTATAGAAAAGAATTATGACTCTCTCTTGAAGAGAGAAAAAAATATGAGGTGCAATTTGTATGATACCATCAAATTTGTATCGACAATTCATGTCTTCTGTATCAATACAAAATTGGGTGAATCTAGGTCAATACGGTGTGATAACTAGATCTTTTACTTAACATATTTAAAAACTCATGATATCAAGTCAATCATGACTTGGTTGTATATTATATAATCATGTCAAATTCAAGTACTTCTATAAACTTTCATCATCTCCCCGTCGTCGTGGTGTCCTCTCAATTAGAAATTATTGTCAGAGTTTTAGTTCTCCAATATGGTTTTCAGAACTTCCATTTTTTTTCTTCAAATGGTAACTGTTGGGTAGTAGGGTCCATGAAACGAAAAGGCTTCGGGTCGTAAATGTCGTTTTGCGTGTTTTCACATTTTCACAGCCTTCGTAATCGCGTTGATTGCACCATCGACAAGTAAAATAATGTTCATATATAACAACTCCTAGCGTTTTGTTCACATTTAATTGGGCGCATCGATATTTTTGCCGGAAAAATATTTCGGAAGAAAAGAAAAACAATGTGTTGCGCGCGACATTCCGGGGAAGATTAAACCTTCAGTCGCAAAGTGAGACCTTCCGAGGCAAAAGTTACTTATTCATCTTTTGGATGTGGGATGATACCCGCTACGTCGTTATCTGAGCACGGCAAATATGCTCTCTGCTCGAAGATGAAACAAATAAAAGGAATGGAACAATTCAAATGCTTTAATCTGATAGCTTGTCAAAGAAAATTGACAAGGATATATATTCTTAGAAAAGAGATTCTCTCTAATTGTTCGAAGATGAAGGAAAAAGGATGTGGTCAAGCCGAAAAGGAATTAAGGAAAGATGGACGGGAAAAAGGACCGCAAAATGCCCGTTGTGGACTCATCTTCTAGCTTGGAATTATCTCGAGATGCATCGCATAATGAACTTTGTAGCGAAGGAGAATGACGATAATCTTAGCTGCACCCGGTATATGTGTGAGCCCAGTGGGGCGCACTTATGTGACGGTGGATATGAGCCGGACTCGCATGACCCGGTTGTTTCTAATATTTGCACGGGAGAATGCGGCTCTAAAGAATGGGAATTGGAAAGAGAGAGAGAGTAAAAATATGGACTCGACTGGAGGTTTGTACCAGAGCAATTCTGATTCCATAGTATCAGATTCCTTCACAGGAATTAAAACAAAGATAAGACATCACCAGCTTTTGTTAAGTTCATCGGTAGATCTATGAAACGAGTTTTTGTTTAGATCACTCGAAAGTCTACCTTATAATAGAGTGAGTTTATTTTATTTGCATAAGGAATTCGAGATCTGTATGACCAAATTTATATTTCAGATTTTGACAAATTCACGTAGTAACGACAACATGCTTCTATTCTGTTCATTCCTTTGGCCAGAAGATTCTACTGCTTCGCTATGAAAAACGAATTTTTCTGCGAGCTGATAGATTTCTAAAGCAATCTTTTGACAATTTGCAAACTATCAAATTTTCTTTTCTTTAATTAACTTTCATTCGTCTTTCTTACCAGCGCCTTAAATTTATCCACTTCTGTACGAGCTTACTAAACTTTATATGAGTGTTACCAACTCTTTTCTGATAAAATTTTGAAGTAGTTTAGGGTACTAACTCTTATTTGAGGTACTTATTAGCATTTAATTATTTTTTATTTATCAGCCTTTTTTTGTTATTTACCAACTTCTATTTTTCTCTCTTACCATTTTCTCTCCCATTAGGTCATGAACTAGTTTTTGTTTACTAAGGGCGCACATGGTAATATTTCTATTCCAGAAATCAATTTTTTTTATTAGAAATAGATTTTTCTATTTCTATTTCGTGGATGAGTTTCTAAGCAAAAATGCTTGTTTGATAACAATACAAAATTTTTGTTTTCAAAATAGAAATTCGTTTGATAACGACATAAAATTTCTCCCTTTCGAGTTGCCAGCAGAGGACAATGGGTGGTGGCGGGGGGCGGAGGACAATGGCCAGCGGTGGGAGGTGGTTGGCCGGTGGCGGAAGGCGATTGACGGCGGCCGACGTCAGGTGGTGGAGCATGGCGACCAACGGCGGGGCACGATAGATGGCGATGGATAATGGCGGCAAAGGGTGGTCGGAGGCAGCGAGCGTCGAATGGTAGAGCACAACGGTTGGTGATGGAGGATGGCTGTTGGGGGTGGGTGACCACTGGCCACCTAGGGAGCGGCCGGCGGCGAGAGGCGGCCGACGGTGGAGGGCGGTTGGCACCAAGTGGTGGCCGGCGTCAGGTGGCGGCTGGCATCGGGTGGTGGAGCACGGTAGCCAACGGCGGAAGACGACAGCTGGTGGTGGGTGGTGGCCGATGTCCAGCGATAGAGGACGGTGGTCGACAGCAAGAGGCGGTCAGCGGTGGACGGCGGTCGAGAGGCGGGTGGTGGTGGGAGTAGGCCGGCAGGTGACGGTGAAGGACGCGGGAGGTGGCAATGGGCAAGTTGCGGCCAGCATTGGGCAGTGGCGAACGACGAAAGATGGCAGTGGGAGGAGGTGATCGGCGAAGGATGCTGGCGGTAGGCGGCCGACGGTAGGAGGCGATCGTTGGCAAGAGGCGGCCAGCGGTGGCGGGAAGCGGCTGGCGGCAATAGCGAGCGATAAGGGGGTGGTCGGCTAGTAGCGAGGGCGAGCGATAAGAAGAGTTTTTATTTCTCATTTCTGTTTCGGAAAAAAAAAAAAAGTAAATTTTTTTACTTCTGATTTCTGTTCCAAACATATTTTTGGAATAAAAATTTATTCCAGAAATAGAAAAATGAAATTGTATTACCAAACGGATTTTTGTTTCAAACCTATTCTTGGGAACAGAAAAATAGAAAAATAAAGAAACATAAATGTTACCATGTGTGCCCTAAGTCTCATTTAAATTGCTTACCGATTTAAAAAAAAACTCATTGGAAAATAGAAAAATTAGTAATTACAAAAAATCGAATGAATGACTGTAATGAACTCAAATGAAAGTTGGTACCTCAAAACTAAATAATACTATTTGTTGACAAGTTGATAAATGACTTAAATTGAAGTTTGTTTTTTCATATCAAAGTTGATAAATTTTAGGTGTAAGTAAAATAGGTAAATAAGAAAATTTAGTAACTTAAAAGAAAAATAAATTTGGTAAGTAGCTTAAGTGAGAATCGGCTAGCCCAAATTAGCTGGTAACATAATAAGATAAAGCTTGTAATTCACTTCAATCAATGTGTTTGCTCTAGTGGTCACCCTTTCTACTAAGGAAAGGAAATGTGGAGAGTTCTATTTCCTATTTTCTCAGTGGGCTAGGAGTGGGATGTTTAGTTTCAGATGTGGATTTCGCTATGCAAAGAGACAGAGCAAAAATTTTAAAGTGAGTTAAGAGTCATAATAAGACAGACAAAAAAAAATCAATCAAGGTTGATAATTTCTTTTAAAACTTGGTAAATTTAAGGCATTGCCATAAAATGTAGATAAAAGTTTGAAATTGATAAAAAAACTTGGGAAATTAAAACAAAAACTAAATAAAATTCAGTAAGTAGCTCAAATTAGAAACAGCAGCCTAATACTATGTGATTATTAAATGGAAGAAAAATTAGCGAGTCACGCTAATTCAGGTTGATAACTTTTAAAAAGAGCTAGTAAATGTAAGGGATTGCTAACCAAAACAAATAAAAATTAGCAACTCAATGAAAAAGTTGGTAGATCAGGAAAAACTATTAAACATTGATAAGCAGTACAAATGAGAGTTGAAAATCAAAAGTAATTAGATTTAATCTGATAAAGTTAGTAAATCACTCTAATTTAGGTTAATAATTTCATTTAAGAATACTGGTAAATTTCACTAAAATTTTAGTAAGTTGCCAACATGTTATCTGTAAACAAGTCACTGGTAATTTTTTTCACCAACATTTTTTTTTTGACATTTACCGAAATATTCCAAGAGGAAAAAACTGCGTATTTTTTTATTGTACGGAACAATAGAATACTGCTGCTTTGGCTTTAGAGTATTCCAATAAAGACAATATATATTATATTGTATCCCCCCAAGCTACAATAAAGAATGGAGCCTAGTATTTCTCCTAGATATGAACCCTAACTATGTCTAAACCTGAAAATGACACACTAGCTATCACATATTCAACACATTGAACTCATTTTGTCAATTGAACTATGATTCCCAAACCTAATTTATGTACACACAAATATAGTCATCCACGAATCATCTTTTTTTCTTCTACTCCGTCAAGTTAAATCAAAACCTAAACCCCTAATTTCTCTGAAGCATGATAACTCAAGTTGCGAAATGTTTCACGATGGATTTGTGGAACAAGACTAATGCATAAAAAAATTTGCAGAAAGCAAACCATTGGCTTAACGGATTGTTGGTGAACACTTTTTTCTAGAATTTTATAATTTGTTCTTAGGTCTGGAAATTGAAGATGTGTATGCCCGAAACGAGAACCGTTCATCTTGGGGAAAAGTGCCAAAAAAGTCATAAACATTTTGCATTAATGCCAATTCAATCCTAAACCTTATGTTTTTGTGCCAATTTAATCCTTCCGTTCAATTTTGATCGGAATTTGCCGATGTGAACGCCTGCTAGCCGACGACCGGTCACTAGCGCCGATGTGGTGCTGACGCGGATAAATTAAATAATATTTTAATATTTTTTTGAATATTTATTTTTTTTCCTTTTTTTTAAATTTTTTTCCACTTTTTTTTTGTCTCTCTTTCCTTTTGTCGGTTACCGGTCCAGCGACCGGCCAAAGGCCGGCAAGCTCAACCTCGCCAGCCATGGCAAGGGCAGTCTCGCTGGCCATTGGCGAGGGCGGCCTGGCCTTGGTCGGGCAAGGCCCCACCTCGCCGAATCTGGCGAGGTCAAGCCTCGCCTGCCGAGGCCGCCCTCGCCAGCGGCCGGCGAGGTCGACCTCGCCGGCCTCTAGCCTCTGGCCGATCGCCGGACTGGCGACCGGCCAGAGGAAGGAAAACCCAAAAAAAAAAGTGAAAAAAAATAAAACAAGTAAAAAAAATAAAAATTCAAAAAAATATTAAAATATTATTTAAGTTATCCACGTCAGCGCTAGTGACTAGTCATCGGCTGGCAGGCGTTCATGTTAGCAAATTCCGGCCAAAATTGATCGGAAAGACTAAATTGTCACAAAAACAAAAGATTTAGGACTGAATTGGCACAAATTTAAAAGGTTTAGGACTTAATTGGCACAAAAAAAGTTTAAGACTAAATTGGCATCAACACAAAAGGTTTAAGACTGAATTGACACAAAAAAAATATTTAAGACTAAATTGGTACTAATGCATAAGATTTAGGACTTTTTGGCACTTTTCCCAACATCTTGTCTTATCAGAGTTAGGCCAAGACCGAATCAAATCAAAAGCTTTTCTTTGAACCATGATGGCAGGCTATTTTCCAGATTTTTTCAAATTAAATTATAACTCGTAGAGAATTTTCGCACCCTTCAACTTATCTTTAGAGCCACGATAGTAGCCTTTTTTAGGTATTGATTGTCCACCATCGTCTTTCTGCCGAGAACGATAACGAATGTACAAATTTGTACCCAGCATAGCTTGTTCATTTCTATGAATAATAGCCTTCAATTTGATTTATTTTGGGAAAAGAAGTAGAGAAGTGTCGCGATGTGTCCAGGATCGGAAAACGTCCAAAGATTCAAATTTCTTTGAAAAAGTACGATATGTTCGATATTTAGAATTGGAAGACATGAAAGGCCTAGATTAATGTAAAGAAAGCCACGGGATTAACATGATGCTATTAAAAGTTTACGGCTTTGTTCATTATATTATTTATTTTTACTTCTATTTATAAGATTCATTTTACTCTGTCGATAACAGTGAAGGCTTTCAGCAAAACTATATATCAAATTTCAAAGTTCAAGAGCATTTCAGATTTGCTTTACATAAGCTACGATTTCCAACATTCAGCGTTGATTTTCTTTTCCTCAAAACTCCGTTTGATTCGCCAAAAACGAATTATATGGACGAAATTTTTCTAAAATTGATTGCTCGCATCGCTTATAAAAATAAATAAATAAATAAATAATATTTAGATATAAATTATTATCGATTATAAAAATATTTTTCATTATCTGATTATCACATCTCTATGAGCTATCATTTTGAGAAAAATGTGATTTTAATAATTGATTTTTCGCGAAACAAAATGAACCGAAGTATAATACTATATTACTTCTTTCTTGTTTTCCTTCGTGCGATTTGCCGCACAATCTTCGGTTCCCGTGTGAGAGCTTGTACAACTAGATTTTCAATGTATAAATTTTCTGCAAAAAAATTCAATTTTCTAGCTTTGCTCCCCGTGTTTTCGACCCATAAAAAACAAAAAACTTATTTTCCCATGTTGGTTTCTATATCTGGAAAAACGGCAACTTAGGTCCAGTTGACGTATTGGGGAACAGTGCCTACTGTTGCACCTTGCGAAAAACGACCCAGATGGTCATTGGGTCCCACTACCCAAAAACAAAAAAGTCAAGTCAAGTTTTCTTCCTCATTGAACGGTGGCGACGTGGTCCACGCTACAGGTGTTGACCCCACCGTCGGGAGCTGGTCAACTATGTCAGTCCCCCAGTGCGTTTTTTCGCCCTTTAATCTCATCCGGCAGATTGGACCAAACCATAAGACCTTTCCCACGTTTTGCACCCAAAAAGAGTTCAACAAAAAAAAAAAAATCAAAGATGATTAGATTTCACGTTAGTCACTAGACTAATGCCCCGTGGCATCACTTGCTTATAATATATTAACCCATGCCATTACTCATTTTAGTGCTACATGAAAGTATTTTCTCCTTGGTGTATGATAAGATGCACGATAGCTCTAAGTTCATCATTTTTTGAGTCTCCCTTGTGGAAGAGGATTTCGACAAAGCCGAGATCGATTCGGTTGACTACTGAAAGTCCCAAATCACGAGTCTTTAGATTCATGGGGTAAAACTTTAGGTTTGCAAGCTCAATACGATACATTTGAATATGTATAATTGAGACTAAGTAGTCTTTTGAGAAAAGGGTAGACTCTCGAGGGATAATTGTTCAAAATGTCTTACTACTATTGTACGGACATAAATTCAGTTCTAAACATTTTAATCATGCCAATTTATTCCTAAGCTTTTTAATTATTCAGTTGTGTCAATTTAGTCGTAAACCATTCAAATTATTAAAAGGTTTAGAACTAAATTGATGCAATTGAAACGTTTAGGTTTAAGTTGACAAATCGTCAAAAGATTTAAGATTAAATTGATACAATTAAAAGTTTAAGACTAAATTGGCCTTCATACAATAAATTTGCGATTTTTTGAATAATTTTCCCGACCATCTAAAAAGAATGTGAGCAATTGAGCTTGCGTCCTTCTGACTTTGCTGCGATCATAAAGTTGACGGCGGCAAATATTTCTTCTAAATTAATTCTTACAATATTGGAGAAAGGATGAACATTTTTGGTGTATGTACCGCGATCATGGAGTTAAAAAGATTGAACTTTTGGAAAAGGGAATGTGTTATATTTATATGTTAATAATAGCATTCATTTAATTCTCTCTATCTCGTCGTTAGCATAACAAGCCGACCACGGTAACATTTTTCTCTCCTTCTAAAATCGCTTTGCCAGTTCCCAACGAAAGGCAAAACCCACTTGCAAGTGGGGGCGCTGCCAAGCGGCAACATCTCCAAAACCACCGCCGTCGCACATGGCGGAGGTTGGCCACAGGCGGAGCGGTGGTAATTCAAACGCGGCGTTGACTCACCGTGGCAAGTCTGCGGTGGTGGTGGGGATATCGGTGAACTCTATCTTGCGTGCCGTGGACTTGTTGAGCGTGACTCGTGTTGTCTTTTGAAGTTTTTAATTCCTGCGGCCACAATTATTCTAATTTCTTTTCCTCCGGATTTAAACGGACGTAACATCTTATGATATAGTAGACCTATCAAACGGGTGTATTTGATCGGGTTTGGATCGGGTTGAAAATGGTTTGACTCAAATAGACCTATTTAACCAGTTTTGACTCATTTCTATGTAATGAAAGTCTAACGACTCATGCCCGACTCGACTCATATACAACCCATACCCGACTCGACTTGATCCATATTGCTAAAACGTTTCCATATTTAACTCAATCTAAAAAATCTTATATTCAAATTGAGATGACAATGCGGAGTGAGCGAGCACGAAATTGAGTGAAGACAAGAGAGATGAATTGAGTTTAAATAAATTGTAAAGTGTAAACTCATTTACGACTCATTCATCACTCATTTATCACCCATATTATGTTTACACCCATTTATGACCCATTTAATGAATATAACTAACCTATTTATTGATATTCATGACCCATTTTGACAGTTTTATGGTGCCGGGAACAAAAAACAAGGACGCACATACTTTTGGATCGAGTAAAAAATATTCCCTCAAGTTTAGTAAAATCATGTTTGTATCCCCACAGTAAAAATACCAGTATATGGTTGTCGATTGAAAAAATTATAGTTTGCTCTGAAATTTACGTGAAAGTAGTAATTAAGTCCCATCACATTCTCGCTAGGCTTGCTTACATTTTAATTATTGGAAAATAAAATGAATGGAACCGTAATAGATATGTAGTCTCGGTTATCGACTATTTTAGCAAGGACTAGTCCCATTGCCCATGGTGGTTCAATACCTTCACCTTGG
Source organism: Syzygium aromaticum (assembly GCA_024500025.1). Lineage (NCBI taxonomy): Eukaryota > Viridiplantae > Streptophyta > Magnoliopsida > Myrtales > Myrtaceae > Syzygium > Syzygium aromaticum. Next base: position 36,062,426 of record CM044890.1, on the reverse strand, counting down.
AATATTGCCAAGAGGGAGGCCAAGTTTGAGCCAGTCAATATGCCCAATTGGATCACATTTACTCAAAAGTTTAAGCCAATAAGTTATGGGTCAAATATGATATATTATTTGCTCAACATCACACCAGTTCTCCAACGTGAGACTTTTTTAACACAATTCACACGTGTACCTTAATAATCTCTCCCTCACATATAAGCTTTAATGCTAAGTTTGCTCTAGCTTAATTCAAATATCATTATGCATCAACATATCTCAATTTGAATTTCCAACACCTAACTTCATCACTAGTCTTTTTCTTCGGACCGAACTATGAAGTTTGTCATTGGACCCGCATTGCTACACCACAAAGCCCAACTATCCAAAAACTGTATTGATCACCAGATTCTTTCCTTAAGATATTCGCTAAACACCAATATACATTGGGAGTGGGCCACTAATTAACCATTGGCTCTAATACCATATGTTAGGATTAATAGCAGAAACACAACGAAATAGAGAATAAATGTGAGAAAGAGAGATTGAACACATGGTCTTATCTCGGTTTACTCTTAAACAAGGGTTACGTCTAGTAGAGGGTTCCGTTGTATTTAGCATATTCCAACTCTCTGTTATAGGAGAAAGAGTGGAACTCCTGTGTTTTCTTGTTGATGGGGAGTATGAACCACACTCCAACACCAAGGCGGCAAATGGGGGGAAATACATCATATGATTCTCTATGGGTGGCAAGGTCGTACCTCATCCAGTCGTTGGTGAGGCCTGCTTTTGCCGTTCCTGGCAAGGGCAAACCTCACCAGTGGCTGGTGGGGTAAGGCTCGCTTGAGGCCGACGAAGCTTCTAGTTGGTCGCCATACCAATGACCGACTGGAGGAAGAAGAAAGAGAACGAAAAAAAAAAAAAAGAAAGAAAAGAAAAAACTTTAAAAATAAATAATTTTTTTTTAAAATATTGACATATTATTAAAAGTTGTCTATATCATCACTGGTGGTGCCACGTAGGCCAGTGTTCACATTAGTAAGATCCGGTCAAAATTAGTCGAAAAAACTGAATTCATGCTAAATCAAAATGTTTATAATTAAATTAGCACAATTAAAGGGTTATGAATAAATTGACATCAATATAAAAGATTTAGAATTTTTCTGATACTTTTCTCAGGAAATGGGTGGTGCTTGGCATACGGGTGCGAGTGGTTGAGTATGGTGAAATTAATCTGTTGCGAAAATCTCCGCTCGTTGTCATGATGTCACGAGACAGGCATTTTTTTTTAACAACAGGCATTATTACGTGACACGCTAACGAGCGATTTGTCGCTGTCATTGATAATATGATCAGGTGTAATAAGAATTTTTCAAGTGATAAATAACGTAGCATTTCTTTTGGACAGACATTGATGGAGCTCATCAAAGCACAAAAGTCTCCCCTATCGAAGAGGATTCGACAAATTTGATATAGACTTTTAAAAGTCCATCGCCAGGCCAGACAACTTAACTTGTAAATTTGAATACCCCAAAAGTCTATAGATTAATGGTAGCGAACTTTGGTTTTGCAAGCTCATTACTTGCAAAAATGTATAATTGAGACTAGTAATATTCAAAAAAAGGAAAATATATAATGCAGGTGAAAGAAATTAAGGCCTCAAAAGTTTTTAGATCTATTAGAGTAATTAAATATTAAACCATGCTTTTATTTAAAAATTTAAGTTTTTGAAACAGTTGACAGTGATATCACAAAATCTCACGAGATCGAAGCCATCGTCAAAGAAAGAAAAGCCCATATAGACTCTCGAAAAAGAATGATTGTGTTTAGAGTACATATCATGAATATCGAATTAAAAAGATTAAACTTTTTGGGAGAACGATATGTGTTATATTTATATGTTATTAATAGCATTAATTTAATTCTCACCATCTCGTGGGTAATATGATAAGCCGACCACACTAACATTTTTCTTCTTTTTAAACCCACTTTGCCAGTTTTGAACAAAAGGCAAAACCCACTTGCGAATGGGCACGGCCGACATCTCCATATTACAACCGTCGCGAGTGCGGAGGTTGGCGGTGAGTAGGCTATGGTGATTCAAATCAAACTCAGCATTGACTCATGCGATGAATCGGTGGCGGCGGGGGTTGTTGGGGAACTCTGTCCTGCGTGTCTGGGACTTGTTGAGTGCGACTCATGTCGCCTTCTGCAGTATTTATATCTGATCGCTAGGGGTGTGCAAAAGAACTATGAACCGTCCAAACTGCTCGAAATCAGACTAGACCTGCCCAAAACAGGGGGTTCCGTGGGGACCAGTCCGGTTCTCGGTTCTAGATGTGGAGCTGTTCACCTGCTCACTCAGACTGGATCGGTAATATATATAATTTTAAAGAAAAATTTCCAACAAAAAAAAGAAAAAAATTTAAGAAAAATGAAAATCCTAAAATTCATAATCTGAAACTCAATGCCCATCAATTGGGCGCTCGCCCCATCTCACTTTCACATTTTCTGAGACGTCTTTATATCTCTCACTCATGGTTTTGACTCTCGAGCTCAACATCCATCAACTATTAAATCCCATCAACTCACGATCGCAGCTCCGGTTCTTCATTGCGTGCCTCTCTTGCTCTAGGTTATCTCCATTTGCGTGAAGCTTGGTACAATCTGTTCCATAGACTCACTCTAGAACTGAATCGGATGGATTCATGGAACCAATAGAAAATTTCTTGATTCCAATTTTTTGGAATCGGTCCGGCGATCCGGTTCCTAGGTGGATCCATGGAACCAGCAGGCGATTCCAATTCTTCGAAACTGGTCTTTAGTGAGCGATTTCCGGTTCGATGGTGAGAACCACCCACTTGGACCATGCTCATCCCTACCAACCGACATGTAAATATTTTTAGTTTCTTTTCTTCCAAATTTAAATGTACAAAACATGTTATAAAAAATAAAGATGCATATACTTTTAGGTCAAATCCAAAATTATTGAGAAAATAAGGGCGCGAATGATAATCATTTTGTTCCAAGAATTAATTTCTAGCTTGAAATAGATTTTTCTATTTCTATTCAATGGACGAGTTTCTGAGCCAAAATATGTGTTTGATAATGATACAAAATTTCTATTTCTGAAATAGAAATTCGTTTGATAACGACACAAAATTTTTTCCTCCCTAACGACTGGCAAGCAGGAGGCAGCGGATGACGAGTAATGGCGGGAGGCGACCGTCAACGGGAGGCGGGCGGCGATGGGAAGTGGCGGCATTGGGTGGCAGAGGCAGATGGCGATAGGAGGTGGCTAGCAATGGAGGACGACAATGGGAGGCAGCTAGCAGGTGGCGGTGGCGAGAGGTGGGCGATGTTGGGTGGCGATGGGAGGTGGGTGATGTTGGGCAGGCAGTGGAAGATGGTCGGTGTTGGGTGGCGGTAGGAGGCGGCTAGCATTGGGTGGTAGTAGGAGGCGGCTAGCATTGGGTGGCAGAGGAAGGTAGACGGTGGGAGTTGCCCGGCTGTGGCAAACGGTAACGAACGACGGCCGGCGGTGGTGGGAGGCAATCAACGGCGACAATGGGGTAGAGGGTGGGCGGCAGGCTAGAAGTGAGGGCAAGTGATAAGAAGAGTTTTTATTTCTCATTTCTGATCCAAAAATAGAAAAGTAAAAAAAAATTACTTTTAATTTATCTTCTAAACTTATTTCTAGAATAGAAATTTGTTTCGGAAATAGAAAAATGAAATTACGTTACCAAATGGATTTCTGTTCCAAACCTGCTCCTAGGACAGAAAAAAAAAAAAAAAAAAGATAAACAGAATGGTTATCATACATACAAGTGACTGAATGATAAGATAAATAGAATAGGGAAATAAATCGGATACCGAATTTATGTGATTCGGTTAATAGGATTTACTTCACACAAACGCAGCATAGGATATCACTATAGATTTAACAATGCATCAGAGGTTATAACTACTTTTGAGTCACTCAATTACTCTTGGTGTTTTCTAACCCTTAATTACACTTAATAACTCAAGTGGTGTTCGGCCTTCGTAATTCCTCATGAAATAATCTTTCAATCTCTCAAAGAAATTAGCTTTAACACTCTTGAATTGCTTCATGGTGCAATTCACGAAGAATTTGCCTCTTGAATGCTCTTCACGAAGAAGACCCGCATCTTAAATAGAAAAGACTTGGATCCCGATTAGGGAACTTGTTCAACTAGCAAATATTCTTATGACTCAAACTTGAGACATATTTTTAATAAAAATATGCACCAAGTTTACAGTATAATTGTGTAGGCCTCCCCCGATAAAAATACGAGTGTATGGTTATTGATAGAGAAACTTATATTTTCAATGACTTAAAGTGCACGGAGATTATTAAATAATCAGGACGCTAAACGGATAAATTTCCAATATTATTAGAATACCTGAGACAAATTTGTAGCCTGTCATTGACTATTTTAGCAGGGACCAGCCCCACTGCCCATGGCGGCAGCAGGCGGCAGCCGTGGCGGCGGCGGCAGCGGGTGAAGACCTTGGTTTGACCTCATGCAACGAACGGATGGTGGTGTTGCAGACGGAGGCGTCTTCGTTTTCACAATGGACATCATCACGCGACACGTTAACAAGCGATCGTTAAATGCTATCGACAATTCGCTATTCTATATAGATCTGACATTTTTCGACATTCCGATGATTTTAAGCCATGGACGAACTTGGAAAAATCTTTTGGGCCGCCCTTTGTTAGGCCCAACCCATCGCAATACAATTAATCTATTAATCTTATTCGATCAAATTTCTTTTATATCCACCTTTTGAATATGAATTTTTCAATAAAGTAATATATCTCTCGAGTATTATTTCGATATATAAATGGAGTTTTTCTTTTGAAAAAAAATATTTCTCAAGCTCCTATCGCCAATTAAATGGATGTGCTCGAACTCTGTGTGACCAAAAAGTTTGGACAGCAAGCCCAGTTTTATCATAGTCAAGCTTCCAAAGCCTACCGGTACTTTAATAATAATTATTAAGTATTACATCAATTGATAATGAATTTACAAATAATACTGATTTTTTTTCACAAAAATTTAACTGGTAACTTATTTGTATTAAAGCTAACCGAAGACAAACAAACTTTCATTTAATCTAGTTTAATTTGCTTTAGAGAATCGAGATTAATCCAAATAAAAGTGATTCGGACCGAATTGGTTTTCAATTCGAATTTTGGAAGATTCATTGCTTACCAAGTAAAACCATATCCTTTGGTTTGATAAACGATCTGAATAGATGACTATGTTAATCGTTAGTGAACCTATACAGATTGAGTAATGCTGGAGATAACAGAAATTGTCCAATTAGTCTTGAATTTATTGTGCAGACGTCAATTCAGTTCTAAACTTTTTAGTTTTACCGATTCAGTCCTAAAGCGGGAAAAGTATCAAAAAATTCCTAAACCTATTACATTGATATTAATTAAGTTCTAAACATTTCAATTGGACCAATTTAGTCCTAAATCTTTTCACATTTATACCAATTCAACCCATCTGATCAATTTAGGCCTAAAATCGCTAATGTGAATGTTGGTCGTTCTACGTGGCACCATCGATGTTGATGTGGATAAATTTTATAATTTTTTAATAATTTTTCAGATTTTTTTTATGTTATTTTCTCTTTTTTTCTTTTCCCAGTCGCCGGCCACAGGCAAGGGCCGTTGTTCCCTCACCAGCCATGGGCAAGGGCTAAAACCATTGCCTACCATAGTGAGGGTGTCGGGCCCTCGCTCGTGGCGCTGTGACGACCTCGTTGACCAACAGACGAGGGTTTCGATCTTGCTTGGATCTAGGCGAGGACGCGGTGGCCCTCCCCTGCGGCCGACGAAGGCATAGGAGCCCTTGCCTAGACTAGCCTATGGCCGGCAATGGTCGGCCGATGACCTCGCGACCAACCAATGCTATGAAAAGAAAAAAAAAAAGAAGAGAAAAAACACTAAAAAAATCTTAAAAAATTATTAAAAAATTATAAAATTTGTTCATGTCAATACTGGCAGTGCCATGTAGGACTGCTGACGTTCATGTCGGCGATTTCCGACTTAAATTGATCGGATGAACTGAACTGATATAAATACGAAAAAGATTTAAAATTAAATTGATCTAATTAAAAATTTTACAACTGAATTTCAATCTAATAAGTTTATGACTTTTTTCTAACTTTTCCCGTCTCGAAGCTTTTCTCCATGCTTGTCAGAAGAGCACAGTCAAGCCACCACAACAAGTATTAATGAGATACTTTTAAGTTTCCTATTGAAGGATTTGAATATATGAAGATTAACAACGTTAACGCTAAATAACATAATTAAAATTTTGAAAAATACTTTTATTACTCTGATTATGATTTATAAGCTAGAGCTTTTATTAAGTTTTAATTGATTAAGAAAAGTTGCTCATCAAGAAGGAAAAGATCAGAGCCATACCATGAGGAAGTTCTTCGTCGTGTGCAGTCAGCAACTTTAGCCTGCCAAATTAAGCATAAAGACCACGCCTTTTTTTTTTTTGGCACTTGACTGAGGTACTAATTATGATTATATTCTCAAAATAAAGCGTGCACCATAAGATTAGTGTGATAAAATGTGACGATTTTCCTAATATTTGCATTGAAAAATCTCAAGCACATCAAAGAGAAAAACATCCCGAATACTAATGCTTTCGCGACAACTTACATAAGCCACGTTATCACTAATCAAATTGCATCGTTTCCAATCGACTCATCAGTAGGCATGGGAAAACGGCACAACGGGCACAAGTGGCTCGTGTTTAGCCATTGGGCGATACAGCTGTAGTGAAACACGTGCCTGCATGGCATGCGCGCGACTTTCTTGTCAATGACGTTCATCTCTTCCAAGCATATTGAACAGGGCTTCGTCACATCGCCTTTGCTCGGACTGTTGTCGGGTTCCATCCTCTTGAGTGCGTCGATAGCTTCTGGAGTGGCCGGGATTGCCCAAAAGTTGGTGTCGTCGATTGATTCTTGTAATGCCGCAGCCAATTCCGCCTCCTCGGTCCTCCATATCTCTAATTGGAAACCCATACAGATCGGTATTTTCGTGAGGTGAGAATAGCCGTCGCTCGCCAACACTCGCTGTAGGTACAGGGCTGCCTTCGCAATGCTGCTGTCTACGGTCGACCCCGCCACCGCGAATTCTCGGCCAGTCTCGTATTGCACGATACAAGAACCCTCGCTGTACAACCTCTGCCTCATGCGGACAAGACTGGCGGCGGTGCCCGGCACGTTGTCTCGCTCGAGCATGAACGAGCGGGCTCTTGTGATCCGGTCGAAGGAATCGGACCTTTCTACTCTGTTGATGTCGGCCGGTACTGCGTCCGCATCCTCTCGTGGACAGTGGGCATGGATATATGCACTTCCTGCTCCAATGACCATGGCGAATTTAGATTCGGAAGAGCAAACGGAGACACTAACTGATGAAGAGTTTCGTCGTGAAATCGACGAATTGCTGTCGGAACACAAAGTTATATTAGAGTAGATTTACTCCCAAAGTCGACTTGGTTTCTTACTTTAATTTGCCTTTCCGAAGCCCTTCCTAGTTAGGAAACTATGAAATCTGGGAAATCTTGTGTTATTTTTTTCCCTGAATATCTACAAACTGATGGCCTTTTAGACGATTAAGATAGTCTCCGGTAATCAGTTATTGTATTATGAAGCTTGTAGTACTATCCAGTATTTTGTATCACATGATAAGAATAATATCGTCGGTTTGGACGATAAATCTTCTCCTGAGGTTATCTTTCTCAAGATTGATAACCCAGGTTTGAATTTCCATCCCAAATCACTACGTGAAACTTGTTCGCGAAAATTGTCCAAAAAGCCCTAAACCTATTATACTTTTGCCAATTTAGTCATAAACATTTCAATTTTACTAATTGAGTCATAAACATTTTTACATTTTACCAATTAAGTCTATCCAGCCAATTTTAACTAGAATTCGCTGACGTAAATGTCGATTGTCCTACGTGGCACAGCCGGTGTTTTCGTCGATAATTTTTAATAATATTTTAATAAATTTTCAATTATTTATTTATTTATTTGTCTCTTTCCTTTCTTTACATTTTTCTTATTGGTTTCGCCGACCACGGGCGATGGTTACAGCCTTGGCCCAGATCTGGGTGAGGTCATCACTGCCGTGAGTGAGACTAGGATCGCCCAGATCTAGGCAAGGTGGCCTCGCCTACGGTTGCGATGGTCTGGGTGAGGCTGGCCTGTCGAGACTGCAATTTCAACGGGAACGTGAAGGAGGAGGTTGTGGAAGAATATGTCTCGTGGAGGAATTTGGTCGAATAGGTGGTGAGTGTACACAAGTTGCCGGAGGGCGAGATAGCAACAAAGTGGAGGATCTTGGCGAGGACCATGGGGCAGTCGTGGAGGATGGAGCGAAGAGAGTGGATCTACGTTAGGCATTACATGGAGAGGCAGGTCTTGATGAGGGAACCTGGAGCTCGAGCCCCCACATCTTGAAGGCTCGAGCTCAGCCACGACATGAAGCTTGAGGCCAGATCTGGTTCAACACGTTGCCAAGGTTCCTCCTTGCCCGCGGCCAGCAAGGCTGGCCTTGCCTAGACCATCGCATCGCGGGCAAGACTGCCTTGCCAAGATCTAGGTGAGGCTAGCCTCGCTTGTGGCAGCGATGGCCTCCCTCAGATCCGGGTGATGCTGCGACCCTCTCGCCCGTGGTCAACGAGGGTGTCCTAACCCTCGCCCAGGGGTTGGCGAGTGGCCCGATGACCATCGCCCAATGGCCTGCAAGGGCCCAGTGAACCTCACCAGCCATAGTAAAAAAAAAAAGTAAAGAAGAAAAAGAAAAGAAAAAATACAAAAAATTGAAAAAAAATATTAAAAGAATATGAAAATTTGTCTATATTAACACCGGTCATGCCACGTAGGACGGCTAGCATCCACATCAAAGATTTCTATCCAAAATTGACCGAATGAACTTAATTAGCAAAATGTGAAAAAGTATAGAGTTCAATTGGCACAATTAAAAAGTTTGAGACTGAATTGAAAAAAGTGCAATATGTTTATAACTTTTTGAACAATTTTCCTTCAAATAGCGAGTAATTAGGATTTTGAAATTTCGCATGTTTTATCTAACTAATAAGGGCGTTGCATCTTCTATAAAAGGAATGAGCGAGCATTTGCAAATTAAAAATATCCTCCCATCAATTTGTGATGGTATGTCTCAGAACCTTAATTAAATAATAGGGAGAAGGCCACAAAAAATTTCAAACTATGCCCACCATGACATATTTACACTAAACTTTTTTTGTGACATTAAAAATTCTAAACTATGCATACTATGATACATTTACCGTAACTTTTTCTTGTGACAAAAGATCACAAAGTTGTACGTATGTCATACATTTACATTCCATCAATGTTCCGAAAGATGATTTTTTAGTCAAAATAATATCGTTTTTATTTTACTTAACTCACGTGAGCGTCATGTTAACAATGATTATTTTCTGGCATCGATGTAGGCAGATTTTTAATGGTTCTTATTAATAGAACTTTGATATTGGATAAATGTATCACAAAGGTATAAATTTGAGATTTTTGGTATTAAAGAAAAAAGTTTAGAGTAAATATGTCATAGTGATCATAACTTAGGGTTTTTGCCCTAAATAATATGACGAAAGTGTTTGAAATTTAGCAGTGTACTCTTGAGTCGTGACGTATGAAGTAAATTCTACATAGAAGAGTTTTCTTCGATTTTGAAGCACCTTGACCATTTGGAATCCAAACTTATAAGCGTGCTATAAAACGAGAATTCAAAGTTGAATTGTGAATACCATGAAATAATTTACGAGCCTATTGAAAAAAAGAATCTGCAAAACCGATCTTCAATATCTTATGTGGAACATGATTAATTTAGTCAACATCACTCAAGCTCGAGGGCATGGCGAAACGGCACAATGGGCATAAATTGCTAATCGTTCGCCATCGAGCGAGACAATCGTGATGAAACTCATGCTTGCATGGCATGCATGCAACTTCCACTTCACATAGATTCATGTCTTCCAAGCATATTGCACTCAGCTCTCCGGCGCCGCCGTCGTCCTCTCACGAACTGTTGTCGAGGTTCATTTTCTCTAGCATGTCAATGGCCTCTTGAGTCACGGGGACCGCCCTGGAATCACCGGAATGTTCCATCGATTCTTGTATTGCCGACTCCGGTAACAATTCCAAGCCGTGTCTCCACCACATGATGACTTTGCAGGCCATCTCGACCGGCATATTCTGGAGGTGAGAGTACCGCTCGGTCCTCAACAAGTTTTTCAAGTGCAAGGCCGAGTGCATGAAGATGCAGTCTACCGATTGCCCTTGCAGCGTAATGTAGGGGCCGGCTGTATGATCGGCGATCACACGAGAGGGCTCACGGAGCAATCGCTGCTTCACCGAGAGGAGGTCGTCCAGGTCGCGTCAGATATTTCCTCGCCGGAGCATGAAGAAGCTGGATCGCGTGAACCTGTCCAGGAAAATGCCACTTTTCCTGTTCTCGCGTTCGTCCGGCGATGCGCTTGCGTCCTCTCGTGGACAAAGCACGCGAAGGGTTATAGCCACTTTTCGAACGCTATCCATGGTATATTGAGAACAAGTATTCGTGTGGAAAAGGAGGAATTTTCTGTGGATTGCTTAATTATATGTGCGCCTTTTGACAACAATTTCATGGTATGTTTGTATAAGAGAATCAGTTTAAAATTCAAATTTCAAATTATCCTCTATAATTTCAGCTTTCTCATTGTTATAAATAGCTATCAATTAGTTGAGATTTTCTCCATATTTTTAATTGTTGTCATCCTTGTACATGTACTGTAATATCACTGATATACAATAACAAAAATCATCCTGAAAAATATTCTCTTAATCTTCTCTTTTTATGGTATCAGAGCGTATTTGCTCCTAAGAGTCTCTCTCATCTCTTGTCTGCTCCTAGCTATGGCTGCCACAAACTCTAGTTTTGAAACAATGGTTGCCACAAACTTTGCTTTTGAAATAATCCTTTTCGAAATTCCTGCAACCACTTCAACCAGGTTTATTGCAATCTCTCCTGGTGCGCAGCTTCCCATGAAGCTGACTTCCGCCAACTGTGCTGCATGGTAGGCTCAATTCATGTCCTTGCTAGTCGGATATGACCTTAAAGGATTCATCGACGGAACGCGTCCTTGCCCACCGGAAGAGATCACCCACGGCAATCAAACGGTCTAACATGCCGCCTATTTTCATTGGATTAGACAAGATCAACTCTTGTTCAATGGGATTTTTGCTTCCACTTCCGAAGCCATCATTCCCCTTATTGCCTCTTGTGCAACATCTCAAAGTGCATGGAACAAACTTGCAACACTTTATGCAAGCAAATCTCGATCCCGTGTCATGCATCTCAAGAACCAATTATCAACGGTTAAATGCAACTCTCGTTCTATTTCTGATTTTTTTACAACAACTAAAATCTATTACAAATGAGTTGGCAATGATTGATTCACCTCTCCACAACGATGACCTTGTCATCCATGCTCTCCAGGGATTAGGATCGGAATACCGTGAAATCACAGCAGCGATTCGTGCTTGTGAACACACAATCACTTTTGAGGAACTTTACGACAAATTAGTCGCCCATGAAATGTTCCTTCAGCATGAAGAAATAGCAACTAAAGTCCTGCCGGTAATAGCCAATTTTAGCACTTGAAACACTCGAGGTCCAAGAGCCCCATCTCGATCGAACAATTCTAGCTGTTCTGGACAACCTACCGGAGACTCCAGAAATTCCCTTGGCTCCCGCAATTTAGACCTTTGGAGAGATCACAGAAGCAGTGACTCACGGTCTCCATAGCACAATAGCTCTCGGCCAGTTTGTCAATACTGTGATCATGTGGGACACTCCGCCAAAAATTGTTTCCGTATTCGAGATGCAATTCGTGCTTTAGTTGCAAATGCTGCAGCCGGCCCAAGTTCAACCCAAGAAGCGAGTTGGTTGATTGATTCGGGAGTCTCACATCATGTTACAAGTGATCTCGCTAATTTATCTCTACATAGCGAATATGAAGGTCCGGATGAGATAGTCATTAGCAATGGCTCGAGTTTGAGTATCACTCACATTGGTTCTACCACATTAAATTACTCACATACTTCCTTTCAATTGTCTAATGTTTTACACACTCCTCACATAACCAAAAATTTAATTTCGGTTTCACAATTTTGTCGCACTAACCGAGCCTCGATTGAATTCTTTGCCTCTCATTTTTTGGTGAAGGAACTTTGCACCGGGGCAGCGCTACTTTGAGGAGAACTTAGAGACGGTGTTTATCGGTGGCCGCCATCCTCTTGGTAGCCACATGTCTTACACACGACTTTTGTTAGTGAGTGGACATGAGCAACTACGTGGCATGATAGATTAGGTCATTCATCCATCGATATTTTACGTCATATCATTAAGCATTTTTCACTTCCGTCGTCAAATGAGTCTAGTCTAGGAAATAAGTTACCATGTGTTTCTTGTTGTTGCAATAAAAGTCATAAACTACCATTTCATTCTTCTACTTTAGAAGGTAGACATCCACTTGACTTATTGTACACGGACGTTTGGAGTTCAGCATCTACTTTATCTATTGATGGATTCTGTTAGTATGTTATTTTTGTTGATCATTTCACTTGTTATATTTGGTTTTATCCCATCCGCAACAAATCCGATGTTGCATCTATTTTTGAATAATTCAAAACACTTGTTGAAGAACAATTTCAACAAAAAATACGTACTCTTTATTCTGACAGGGGGAATTCATTAAACTCAAATCATTTTTAGCAAAACATGGAATTTCACACCTAACCACACCTCCATACACCCCACAACATAACGGCACCACTAAAAAGCGTCATCGGCACATCGTTGAAACCGAATTAACCTTTCTACATAAAACCGGCCTACCCCCCACTTTTAGACCTACGCCTTCCCAATTGCCACATATCTCATAAATTGCTTACCTTCAGATATCCTTGATCTTCAATCTCCATATCACCGCCTCTTCGGCAAACCCCCGAACTACCTAAAACTTCGAATTTTTGAATGCCTTTGCTACCCATGGCTTCGGCCATATACAAAAAACAAGTTTTTACCATGCTCCCATCCATGTATTTTTCTTGGTGATTCTTTAACTCAAAGTATGTACAAATATTTTGATCCTACTATTAAAAAAATATTCCTCTCACGTCACGTTATTTTTTATGAAACCATCTTCCCATACCCCTCTTTGAACTTACCCAAGTCATCCCCCTCATTCTCAGTCAAAACTCCTCTTCTTCATTCGCCCATTGTGCCATATATTACTCCTGCTCCGAACACGCCATCAGCCGTGACAAGCGCTCTTTCTAGTAGCCCAACCGACGCGCAAGTTCTGCCAGCCAACCCACCCGATAACTTAGTAAGTAATCTTTCCTCTAACGCCACACATACACTTCTATTTAATGCATGTACCACCAGCATCACACCTCAGACCTCACCAAGTAACAACCATCACCCAACTAGCCGCATCTCCATCGGAATGAATATCTCACCAAACAACTCCACACCCTTAATCAAACCACCCCCAAATCTGCCAAACCTGCCAAACCTGAATCACCCCACCCTCACTCATAACATGATCACATGCTCTCAAAACAAAATTTTCAAGCCTAAATAAATACATACACTCACCACAAAACATTCCTTACCTCAAACCTATGAAACAAGTGGACTTACTCAAGCTTTGAGTGATCTCCAATGGCGATCCGCTATGTCTGAGAAAATCAATGCCTTAATTCGAAATGGAACTTGGGAACTAACCCCAAAGAATTCTCCCATGAATATTGTTGGTTGTAGGTGGGTCTATAGGATCAAGCGTCAATCTGACGGTAACATCGAGAGATACAAGACACATCTTGTCGCCAAAGGATTTCACCAAAAACCGGGAATTGACTTCAAAAAAATCTTCAGCCCAGTTGTCAAACCTACAACAATCCGCATCATCCTCACTGTGGCACTCACTCGAAATTGACCACTACACCAAATGGATATAAACAACGCATTTTTGCAAGAAACGTTACAAGATGAAGTGTTCATGGAACAACTTCTTGGTTTCAAAGACCTGCAAAACCCGATCATTTGTGCAAACTTAGGAAAGCTATTTACGGGTTCAAACAAGCTCCTCGCGTTTGGTACAACAAGTTAAGTACATTTCTAATAGCCAATTCATTTACTAATTCCAAGGCCGATAGCTCCCTTTTTATCTACTCATACAATGACATAGAGGCATATTTCTTGGTATATGTTGATGATCTTGTCATTACGGGCAACAACACTCGGTTTTTCAATGATTTCATTGCAACATTATCCAACCGTTTGTTGGTCAAAGATTTGGGGACCTTAGGCTATTTCCTTGGAATCGAAGTACTTCCCACCAAAAAGAATCTTTTGCTCTCCCAACATAAACACATACGGAATCTACTCGAAAAGCATAAAATGGCCAAAGCAAAGGATGTTGGGTCTCCAATGGCAACCGGTAATATACTTACACTTCATGATAATTCGGGGTACACATCCGCAACTGAATTTCGAAGCCTCGTCGATGCCCTTCAATACCTCCTAATCACTCGATCCGATATTTCGTTCGCTGTCAACAAATTATCTAAGTTCATGCACAAGCCAACATTACATCATTGGCCTGCCACCAAATGTCTTCTTCGATATCTTAATGGTACCTTATTCCATGGGCTTCACTTGAGGTGAGATACAAAGCCCGTTTTACATGCTTATTCCGATGCAGATTAGGCTGGTGATTTAGATAATAGGACTTCCACATCCGGCTTCATTGTTTATCTTGGCGTCAATCCTATCTCTTGGAGCTCCCGCAAACAGCGGTTCATTGCTCGATCATCAACAGAAGCCGCAAATAGAGCAGTTGCCGCTGCCTCATCGGAATTACTTTGGGTTCAAAACTTGCTCACCGAACTAGGCATACACTCACTTGAAACACTCACGATATACTGTGACAATATTGGGACTACTTATGTGTGTGCCAAAACGGTCCTCCACTTTCGCATGAAGCACATTGCAATTGATTACCACTTCATTCGTGAGCTCATAAAAGATGGACAATTGAGAATCTCTCACATTTCCACACATGACCAACTAGCGGACATCCTCACCAAGCCACTATCAAAACAGAGCGTGCCAACACTTTGAGTCAAGATCAGCGTTTCCAACGGAAACTCCATCTTGAGGGAGTGTATAAGAGAATTAGTTTAAAATTCAAATTTCAAATTATCATTCATAATTTCAGCTTTCTCATTGTTGTAGATAGCTGTCGGTTAATTGAGATATTCTCCATATTTTTAGTTGTTGCCATCCTTGCACATGTACTATAAATATCACTGATATACATCAATAAAAATCATCTTGAAAAATATACTCTTAATCTTATCCTTTTAGTTTGGAGCTATACATTCGTATGATAGTTTGCATAACGGACAAGTAATTGTACGGAACTTAATTCGATCATGGTGTTCCAATTTTGTGAGCATAGAAGAACGGCATAGCGAACACAAGCGGCTACTTGTGCTCAGCCACCGGACAGTACTCCAGCGGTGAAACGCGTTTGCGCGAAATCGCTTCTTAACCACGCTCAACTATCATTTGATCGATCCCGTACTTCTTTGACTTGCATATGATGACGGGTTGAATTTGATTAGTTTCTTCCCCCAAAGATATAATACTGATTTTTTTCACAGTAATTGTTAGGGAACACGATATATATCTTTGGATACTATTGTGGTATGATTGTTTCCCAGAGAAAATAAATAAAAAAAAGTTTATATTTTTGCATTGATTCTTTTTGCATAACCTATTGCTTTTCATATGCGTTTTTTTGTCCCAAGTACGATTAAAATATATATATTCAATAAATGACAGTATTATTTTGCTTACTCTCATTTGAAAACAATGAAAGCCTGTTTCGCTGCTTGTTTATACCCTTCTTAAAGTTTTCGTCGTTCATACAATTATATAATTCGACAGCAGAGACAGCTATTCTAACGAAGCACCACATACGAAACATAGACGAAATCCGATTTAATTCAAAAACTTCAAATTGAGATACAAAAGGAAATTATTTACATCCGACTTGCCTTTAGCATCCGCTCACGAATTACTCGAGCCGCATCTCCTCCAATTTCAAGTCATCAACGTCGAAGCCCTCGTCGTGTTTCCTCTTCCCGATCACATCACCAGCCGCTCCGGTCGAGGGAACCACTCCAGAGCCTGAGAAATCCGCGGACCCCATCGGCGCCTCCCTCTGCCAAGGCTGTCTGTTCCTCGCCAGAATCACCTCGCAAGTCGCGACAAAGGGTATCCTCTCACGGTGCGAGTTCTGCTTCACCATCCTCTCTACGCGCACGGCTATGGTTCGGATGATGTCCTCGATCTGGAGTGGATCGAGCGAGACACAGCAACCACTGTCAGGGTCGTTGACGAGCCGCGAGCCGTGCTGACAGAGCCTATGCCTCAGCGAGAGGAGAAAGTACGATCTAGATGCATTCAGGATTAAGTCAAGCAGATTATCTCGAATCAAAGTAGGAAACGCCTTAATTACGTCTGAGGAACACGCTTGTCAACTACTTTCCTTTTTCGCCTTCTTGAATTCCCCGTTGAATCTTAATGTGCTACGACTTGAAGAATTATCTCCTGCATTAATATTCAAGTCAGTCCGTATTTGCCCCACAAATAAGTACTTTACTGGTTATTTTTTGGCTTTTAAGAAAGGACTTTTATTTTCTTCTGGTAAAAAAATTATGAGATATATTCACTAGACATCTTAAAACTTATCACGAAAGTGCAATTGAGTCCTAAAACTTGTAAAAAGTGCGATCAAGTCGTAAAACTTATTAAATTTGTTCAATCAAGTGTTAAAGTTAATACCATCTAATTTATTAACAGAAAACGCTGACGTGGTGTTGAAGTGGCTATTTTAATAGTTTATCTCTCCTAAGTGTCGATAATGTGGCTAAATTACGAAATATAAGACTACAACGACGTTGTTATGGCCCAAATTTAATTTTTAACATTAATTTTATTGAAATTAAATTTAAAAAATAAGATAAAAGATAAAAAAAAAAAAAAAGGGGACAAGGAGAAGTTAGGCGGGGAAGGCTACAAGCCCTCGTTGCCACCGCCCCCCATCACCGGGAGGGGTCAGTGTCGCCCAAATTTGGGCGAGGAGTCATGGCCCTCCCCCAGATTGGGCAAAGGTCACCACTGGGAGGGGCGACCCTGGCAGCTAACGTAGTGGCGACCACTGACCAGGTTTAGGTGAGGGCCGGCAATCCTCGCTCGATCTAGGGGAGGGTCGCGACCCCTCGCTTAGGGAGAGGCCTTTGCCAACCGTCCTCACTAGACTTCAGCTCCTCCTCCTTTTCTTTTATAAAATTAAATATCTTGCTTATTTTTAAATTTTAATTTAAAAATTTTATATTAAAATAATATAAACATGTCATTGCCACCTAGGATAGAAAAAAATAAGTAAAATATCCATGTCAGCTTCACGTCAATGTTTTCCATTAGTAATTAGACGGTGCTAACTTTAGAACTCAATTGAATCAATTTTACAAGTTTTAAGACTTAATTGTACTTTTTGTAAATTGTAGCATTTAATTGCACTTTCGTGATAAGTTTTAAAATTTCTAGTGAATATATGGTTCAATCGAGTCCCAAAGTTAACATTGTCTAACTTACTAACGGAAAATGCTAATGTGGCTTAGTTTAATATTTTCTCTCTCCTACGTGATGATGACGTGGTTAAATTATGAAATATAAGACTAAAACGACGTTATTTTGGCCCAAATTTAAATTTAATAATAATTTTATTTAAATTAAATTTAAAAAATAAGCTAAAAATAAAAAAGGGGAGGAGACTCTCGCCACTATCACCCCCACCAGGGGCCAATGACTCTCATCGATGGCTAATGAGGGATAATGGCCCTCCCCCAAACTGGGTGAGGGTTGCCACGAGGTTGGCCGCCAGTGGCAGCCCTTGGCTAGGACGAGGCAACGATTGGTGACCCTTGGCCGATCTGGGGGAGGGCCGCAACCCCTTGCCCAAGGACAAGCCTTTGCTTGCCGTCAGATAGGGTCGCTTGCCCTTAGCGAGGGCCCGATGACCTTGGCCAGCCGTCCCCCAGCCTCGTCGACCCCTCCCAATGATGGTGGGGTGGCAGCGACGAGGGCTTCCAGCCCTCCCCATCGGACTTCAGCTCCTCTTTGTCCTTTTTTTTCTTTATAAATTTAAACACTGAGCTTATTTTGAAATTTTATTTTAGAAATTTTGTATTAAAATAATATAAAAAGTTGTGTCATTGCCATATAGGATAGAAAAAATAATAAATAAATTCACGCTAGCACCACGTTTGAATTTTTCGTTAGTAAGTTAAATAGTATTAACTTTAGGACTCAGTTGAACCAATTAGATAAGTTTTTGGACTTAATTGCACTTTTTGCAAGTTTTAAAACTCAAATCTATTTTGATGATAAGTTTTAGGACTTGTAATTATTGTGTAAGCCAAACGATCAAATAGTAAAATAAACAAAACAAGGAAATAAATCAGACACCAAATTACTTTACCAAAAAAAAAATTAGACACCAAATTTACGTGGTTTGGTAGTAGTGACTAGAGTAGCACGAATTCCACTATAGATCAAGCGATACAACAAATATTATAATCATACTCGAGTTACTCAAACACTTTAAGTATTTCAAAACCTCAATTATACCAAATAACTCATGCAGTGTTTAGTCCCATAATTTCTAACAAAATAATCTCTTAATCTCACAAATGAAGTATACACAAATCTTACCACAAAATTTAAGCGCTACAAATACTTGAATTCTTGGTGTAATTTCAAGAACAAAATCACGAACCAGTGCCAAGCACCCATCACCAACGCGACGTCACTTGCACTCCCACGGCACTCGTTTAAAACGGCGCTTCAAGTCTGCTCACATCAACTATATGTCACCCACCTGCCGTAAACATATATATAAGAACCTCAATTGACAGAATATTGGCTTCCAATTTGAACCTTCCAAGTTTGCTGTTTTATTTCCTTCTTTCTCAGAAACTTTGCCGACTCAAGCACGGAATTTCCTCGATTTCCTTGTTTGCTTATTTCCTATAATTGACCCAATCAATAAACCCAGTGAAGTCCACTTTCCACGGTCAAAAGGTCCAACAAAGGACTTTCCTTTTCTGTCCTTCTATTTCACGATTCGGACTCCAACGTGAGAATAGCAAAATTGATGTGTCCGTATATTTCCTTTCACTCGATTTCGGACATCCGCAAAATATTCAATTTAGAATATTTAATATTTCGTGAAAGTGTAGCGTGGAAAAGGAGGAACTTTCTGTGGATTTCTTGATAATGGAGTGGTTGGATATTAAGTTGAATTTCACATGGATTTACAAGAATGAATTTAAGTCTTGTGCGTACAAATTGATAGTACTTCTAATCCTTTTCCTGGGCCGACTCGGATTCTAATTAATCTTTTTTAGACTTGCATTGACATAATACATTAGAAGAACGGATGGAAAAATCCTTTGGAGGTTTTCCTCGACACATTTTAATTATATGTGCGCCTTCTTCAATAATTTTGTGCTGTGTTTGGAGCTACATGTTCATATGATAATTTGCATAACGGGAGAGTAATCGTCCCGTGCTTAATTCGATCACGGCCTTCCAATTTTGTGAGCACAGAAGAACGGCATAGCGAACACAAGCGGCTCTCGTGCTCGGCCACCGGACTGTACACCCACGGTGAAACACGTCACGCGGAATCGCTTCCTAACCAAGCACAATATTCATTTGATTTATCGATTGCTCCTTCGACTTGTATAAGAGAACTGGTTAAATTGATTAGTTTCTTCTCCCAAAGATATAATCCTGATCTTTTCACAGTAATTGCTAGGGAACACATTATATACTGATTTCTGCATTGATTCTTTTTGCATAACCTACTATTTTTTATATTCGTTTTTTCGTCCCAAGTACGATTAAGAAAGAAAAAATTTCAATAAATGACAGTATTATTTTGCTGACTCTAGTTTGAAAACGGTGAAAGCCTGTTTTGCTGCTTGTTTATACCCATTAAAAGTTGTCGTAGTTCATACAATTATATAATTCGACAGCAGAGGCAGCTATTCTAACGAAGTACCACATACGAAAAATAGACGAAATCCGATTTAATTCAAAAACTTCAAATTGAGATACTAAAGGAAATTATTTACATCCGACTTGTCTTTATCATCCGCTCACGAATTACTCGAGCTGCATCTCCTCCAATTTCAAGTCATCGTCGTCGAAGTCCTCATCGCGTTTCCTCTTCTCGATCACATCACCAGCCGCTCCGGTCGAGAGAACCACTCCAAAGCCTGAGAAATTCGCAGACCCCGTCGGCGCCTCCCTCTGCCACGGCTGTCCGTGGCTCGCCAGAATCACCTCGCAAGTCGCGACAAAGGGTATCCTCTTGCGGTGCGAGTTTTGCTTCATCATCCTCTCTACTCGCACGGCTATGGTTTGGATGATGTACTCGATCTGAAGCGGATCGAGCGAGACACAGCAACCTGTGTTGTGGTCATCGACAAGCCGTGAGCCGCTCCGACAGAGCCTATGCCTCAGCAATAGGAGATCCTCAACGTAACGCCAATGGTTGCCACGCTCGACCACGAAGAAACACATCCGAGTGAACTTGAGATAGCCGTCGGCGCTTTCTTTGAACTCTTGATCGTCGTATGGCAGATTGCACGCGTCTTTGGGAGACGCAAGTACGTTGGCACATAACATAACTTGACGAGCCATGATCAGGTTGGATTGGACTAGACAGAATTGTATGATGACGAGAAAGACGGAGAGGGAGAGATCATCAGGAAGCAAGTAGTTTCTCGAATGGTATTGAAGCGGAATAGGTGTTTTAATGTTTTAGTGAACAAGCGAATGATTTATATATATGGTTCTCGAAATTTAGTTAATTAATTGCCGTTCCAAATCAAGAAAGTATGATATCCGATGGATTCAGGATTACGTCAAGAAGATTATCTCGAGTCAAAGTAGGAAACGCCTTAGTTGCGTCTGTGGAACACGCTTGTAAACTACTTTCCTTTTTCGCCTTCTTTAATCCCCCGTCGAATCTTAATGTGCTAGGACTTGAAGAATTATCTCCTGCACTAATTTTCAAATCAGTCCATATTTGCCGCACAAATAAGTACTTTACTGGTTTTTTTTGGCTTTTAAAAAAGGACTTTTATTTTCGTTTGGTAAAAAAATTATGGGATATGTTTACTAGAAATCCTAAAATTTATCACAAAAGTGCAATTGATTCATAAAACTTGCAAAAAGTGCAATTAAACCCTAAAACTTATCAAATTAGTTCGATCGAGTCCTAAAACTAACACCGTCTAATTTAATAACGGAAAACGTTGACGTGGCGCTTTTAAATATTTTATCTCTCCTATGTGGCAATGATGGGGCTAAATTACGAAACATAAGGCTAAAACGACGTCGTTTTGGCCAAAATTGAATTTTTAATGCTAATTTTATTTAAATGAAATTTAAAAAATAAGCTAAAAATAAAAAATAAAAAAAGGGGAGGAGGAGAAGTCGGGTGGGGATGGCTAAAGCCCTTGCCGCCCCACCATCGCCAGCAGGGGCCAGCGAGGGTGGGGGATAGCTAGCAAGGGTCACCCATATCTAGGGGAGGGGTCGTGGTCCTCCCCCAAATCGGGTGAGGGTTGTCACTAGGTCAGCTGCTAATGGCGGCCCTTGGGCAAGTCTAGGTGAGGGCTAGTGACCCTCGCCCTGTCTGGGGTAGGGCCGCAACCCATCGCCTAGGTACAGGCCCTCGCTTGCCATCGGCGAGGGTCGTCAGCCCTTGGCCAAGGCCCGATGACCCTTGTTGGCCATCCCCCAGCCTCACAGGCCTCTCTCAGCAATGGTGGGGCTTCAACAAGGGCTTCTAGCCCTCCCCACTAAACTTCAGCTCCTCCTTCTCCTTTTGTTTTTTTAATAAATTCAAATATTTGGCTTATTGTCAAATTTTATTTTAAAATAATATAAAAAGTTACGTTGTCACCATGTTGGATAGAAAAAAAAATCCATGTCAACATTTTCCGTTAGTAAGTTAGCAATATTAACTTTAGAACTCAAGTGAACCAATTTGACAAATTTTAGGATTTGATTGCACTTTTTGCAAGTTTTAGGGCTTAAATGCACTTTGATGATAAATTTTAGGACTTCTAGTAGGCTTATCCCAAAAATTATTAAATAACGACATGTGAGCATTCTTTATTTTTTGTGATTGTGGTTGTTTAACAAGTTGGGGACCATTTGACATCCATTTATACTAGTTTCTTCACTCATGCTTCGTTCACTTATAATGTCATTCAAAGGACATTGGAATAATTACCAAAAAAATTCATAAACATATTATACTTGTACCAATTTTATCCCAAACCTTTCAATTATGGCAATTGAATCCAAAACATTTTCATGTTTTGCCAAGTAAGTCCATTCAGCGTCCATGTCGGCAAACTCCGGCCAATTTTAACCTAGTGGGGTCAATTGATAAAACGTGAAAATGTTTAAAATTGAATTGTCACAAATGTAATAAGTTTATGATACTTTTGGCAATATTCCCAAGGACATCTGGTACAAGATGGGAGCTGAGGATTATTGAATTATAATATTTATGGATCAGTACAATACAATAATCTAGGAATCCAAAGATCGCTACGAGGAAGAAAAGACGTCATGATGTTATGTTTCATTAGTCGTGGAAATACAGCTCAAAAATAAATTCTAAAAGAACTCTTAAATCTCGTTCGGTTTCATCTTGTCAAGCGCTAAAATAGCTTCTTGAAATGCCGCAGCCAAATTCCAACTGCTCGCTCCACCATATGTTGATTTGGAAACCCATACAGATTGGTACTTTCGAGAGGTGAGAATCTCTGTCGCTCCTCAACACTTGGTCTAGATGCCGAGCCGGGCATGTGATGACGATGTCTATGTCCGACCCCGCCATCACGATGGATTCGCCGGTCTCGTAGGCCAGGACACAAGAACCCTAGCCGAACAACCTTTGCCTCATCAAGGCGAGACTGTTGGCAACACGCCGCGTGTTGTCTCGCTCGAGCATGAAGGAACGGGCTCTTGTGAACCGGTAGAAGAAATAACGTCTTTCCATTCTGTCGAAGTCGTCCGGTACCGCATCCGCGTCGTCTCGTGGACAGTGAGCATAGATGATTATATTTGGTACTCCCAGTCTCAAGGTGAATCGAGATTTGGAGAGCGAAAGGCAGGACTGCTTTTTCGGATAAGCAAACGAAGACGCTGACTGATGAAGGGTTTCGACATCGCTCAGGCTCGAGGGCATGGTGAAATGGCACAATGGGCACAGATTGCTCGTCTTTAGCCATCGAGCGAGACAATGGTGATGGAACTTGTGCTTGCATGGCATGCATGCAACTTCCGCTTCACGAAGATTCATGTCTTCCAAGCATGTCGTACCCAGCTCTCCAGCACTGCCGTCCTCATGCGAACCATTGTCGAGCTTCCGTCTTCTCTAGCGCGTCGATGGCCTCTTGAGTCACGGGGACAGCCCTGGAACCACCGGGATAATCCATCGATTCTTGTGTTGCCGCCTCCAATAAGGAGAAGAGACGGCATCTTCGGAATCCAAACTTATAAGCATGCTATAAAATGAGAATTCAAAGTTGAGTTGTGAATACCATGAAATAATTCACGAGCCTATTGAAAAAAGGAATCTGCAAAACCTATCTTCAATATATTATGTGGACCATGATTAATTTAGTCAACATCACTCAAGCTCGAGGGCATGGCGAAACGGCACAATGGGCACATTGCTCATCGTTCGCCATCGAGCGAGACAATCGTGATGAAACTCGTACGTGCTTGCATGGCACGCATGCAACTTCCACTTCACATAGATTCATGTCTTCCAAGCATATTGCACACAGCTCTCCGGCGCCGCTGTCTTCCTCTTGTGAACCATTTGTCGAGGTTCGTCTTCTCTAGCACGTCGATGGCCTCTTGACTTGTGGCGACCGCCCTGGAATCGCCGGGATATTCTATTGATTCTTGTACTGCCGCCTCCAATAACAATTCCAAGCCAGCTCTCCTCCACATGATTATTTTGCAGGCCATCTCGACCAGCATATTCTGGAGGTGCGAGTACCGCTCGCTCCTCAACACGTTTTGCAAGTGCAAGGCCGAGTGCATGAAGATGCAGTCTACCGATTGCCCTTGTAGCGTATTGCAGGGGCCAGCCGTGCAATCTGCTATCACACGAGAGGCCTCATGGAGCAATCGCTGCTTCACTGAGAGGAGGTCGTCCAGGCTGCGCCGGAAATTTCCTCGCCGGAGCATGAGGAAGCGGGTGCGCGTGAACCTGTCGGAGAAAATACCGCTTTGCCTGTTCTCGCGGTCCTCTGGCAATGTGCTCGCGTCCTCTGGTGGACAAAGCACACGAAGGGTTATAGCCACTTTACGAACGATATCCATGGTGAATTGAGAACAAGTATTCGTGTGGAAAAGGAGGAATTTCCTGTGGATTGCTTGATAATGAATTTAAGTCTTGCGTGTAAAAATTTATATTGATTTTAATCCCACGCCGTCTCGAAATTCTCTTTTCCTGGGCCGACTAGGGTTCTATTTAATCTTTTTTATTTAAAAAAAGTAATTTAATTGCCCAAAACCCAGCGAATACAAGCCCAGAAAATTCAGCCCAAAAAACCCTCACAAACCCAAGAGTCAGCAGGCCCAATATTGACCCAACAGCCCGAGTCCGTCGTTTCGTATCAGTTCAGGGGAAAAACTGAGACTAGTACAAGAACGAAGGAAACACATAGCAAAGTGGCCCAGAGAATTGGATCATTCACGAGGATGTTGAACGAAGAACTGTGACTAATCCATGAACAAGTGGGCAGATCTCAAAGATATTATATCCTAGGGTTTTCTCGAATATTCTAGAATACTCCTAAGGACGAACGATATTGTAATTGTACCCTCTTGTAATAAATAGAGGTAGATGGTAATTGAGGAGGTACGATCTTCACCGTTAGATCAATGAGAAATGTACAAATACAGTCAGTCCTATACTTGTATATGAAGGAGTTTCTCCCCTCATTTTCACATCTCATTTTTAAGTGAAATACAATCCTATTTTCAAATTTGTACTCAAAGATATAGTTTATTTGCCAATTGACATTCCCAAACTTCTATAGTTTATTAGTTTAAGTGTCAAAAAATCCATAAAATTCTTTAAATACAGAAAACTCTTCGAATAGAGAAATTTGAGTAATTTAAAACATAGCCAAATGCCAGAAACTACTTTCCTTTTTGAATCTCAATGTATTAGGACTTGAACTCCCGTATTAATTTATTGAATCATTCCGTATTGTCTTTGAAAAAGTACCTTATTGATTATTATTGGCTTTAAATAAAGGACTCTTATTTTCATATGGTAGACAGCATTTATTAAATAGCGATCTGCAAGAATTTTCTAGTTTTAGCTTCGACGAATTGAACTACTTGTTTAGATATATATCACTAAAAAACAAAAAAAAAAAAAGTCTGCTTCTTTTTTGTTTGGAGCTAATTTAGGTTAAGTCGAAGTATTTGTGGCCAAACTAATGCACAAAACCATAAATCTTTGTCAATTATTCTTTTTTTCTTTTTTGAAATGTTAGATTGAAGGAGAACCTCATGAAGTTTTTCATTATCTACACCTTTGAAAAACTCTGAATTCAACCTAAAGGAATTTACAAATTAGATTATTTCAATTATTGTTTTAAACTCCCAATAAACGTAAAAGAGACTTTCTTCAATTATCATATCACTAACTGTGCCCTAATGTCGAAAAAATTTTTTGTATATGGCTAATTAGAAATTGGTTGCAAACGGTCAAGTGCCTATCAATCAGGTTAAGATAGGAAAGTCGAACAGGGAAAGAATCATCATACACTTTTGTGTCAAAATCAATCGTTCAAACTTTTAGTACAGTGAACCTGTTTAGTTTCAATCACAATCTCCTAGGCATCGGAAAACGGCACAGCGGGCACAAGTTGCTCGCGTTCAGCCACCGGACGATACACTCGTGGTGAAAAATATGCTTGCATGGCATGAGCGCCGCTTCTTCCTCGCGCGAAATCTCATCGTTGCAAATCACGCACCCGTCACCGCCAGAATCCGAAACCTCGCGGAGCTTTGTTTTCTTGAGAGCGTCAATGGCCGCTCGACTCGCCGGGACCGCTCCAAAGGCATCGGAAACTTCCATCGTTTCCCTGAGGGCCGCCTCCATCTGCCTTTGCTCTCTCCGATGGACAGAAACCTCCAAGACCATACGGATCAGTATCTTCCTCAAGTGCGAGTAGAGCTTGGTCCTCCGCAATCTCTCGGCTTCTGCAGCCGCTCTTAGCACGAGGCAATCCACCTCGTGCTGTTCCATGGTGACGTGATGACGGGTTTCGCTGTCGCCAAAGATAATGTGATAGTGTCGGCGGAGCAATCTTTGTTTCATTTGACGTTCGAGGTTGCTATGGAAGTTGAATCGATCTAGAGTGACATAACAAACTCGGGTGAACTTATCGATGGTGTCGCCTCTTTGCATGAGTTCGAGCTCGTCAAGGAATGCGTCGCCGTTCGCCCTCCAGCGACATATCTGGGCATGGACACGAATATCTGCGGCCATTGGTGAATGGAGTGGAAAATTCAGAGATGTTCTTGGTTCTTGATGATGGAGGGAAGGGTTAGGGGATTACTCGGAGGATTTCCAGTGTCTGGGTTCTGTTGAATTTTTTTTAGGGTTTTACGAGGATGGATTTGAGTCGTTTGTGGGCAAACTTGTATTACTTATAGTGTTATATCTTTCCTGTCCGAGGCCGAGCAGAATTCTCACTAAATTTTCTATTTCCCTAATTAAAGAAGAATAATTTAAGACTTGATGACCACACTATCTAACTACTTTCCTTTTTCAAACTTCGTAATGGCCCACTATCCTATTCCTAGGACTTGAAGAGTCATATCCTGCGTTTCGAATCAGTCCAGATTGTCTTTGACCCGAAATAAAAGACTTTTATTTTCATCCGCCCACCGTTGAAAAAATTACTATATGGCGATATGTGTGAGTTTTTCTTTTTTCTTTCTTTGAAGTTTTTTTGTGACTATGGTAGTTTTGAGGGAAAATTGTCCAAAAAGTCATAAACCTACTACACTTTTACCAATTCGGTTAAGAACCTTCTAAGTTTGCCAATTGAATTATAAACATTTACACTTCTCGTTAATTAAGTCATAAACAATTACACTTCTTGTCAATTGAGTCCATCCGGCCAATTTTGGTAGAAAATTGATGATGTAAATGCTGTTGCTAACGTGAACATTTTTAAATAATATTATAATAATTTTCTAAATTTTTTATGGTTTTTTTCTTCTTCATTTTTTCTTTTTCTCTACTTTTTTTTGGGGGGGTTTTGGAGTTGGCCGACGAGGGCCGGCAAAAAAAAAACAGAGAAAAGGAAAAAAGAATAAGAAAAAAAACCATAAAAATTCAAAATATTATTTAAAAATATTCACGTCAGCAATAGGTGGCCAGCCGGAGTCCACATCATCAATTTCTAGCCAAATTGGCCGGATGAACTCAATTGGCAAGAAGTGTAATTGTTTAGGACTCAATTGGCAAAGTTAAAAGGTTTATGACTCAATTGACAAAAGTGCAACAGATTTATGAATTTTTGGATAATTTTCCATTGTTTTGTAAGCAGGACGTCCTTTGGGTCTTCTTTTCTTGATTTCATCTTAAATTAAAAAAAAAATGAATTGATTTGTTTTAGCTTACTTAAACATTTCTTAATTGAAAATGTTGGTTATACCTTTTGTTTTCATTTAATACATTCGCACTCGTAAGTTATGATATACATGGTACCGTTTGAATTAATTTATTTGTAGTTTTGTTCATAATGAAGAAAAATGATCAATTTATTTATGTAAATAATATTTTCGTTAGAAAATAATATTTGATTACTCCAAATTATAAATATTTTTAAATGTAACCATTACAATCAATGATAACTATATATTTATTTATTTGAACTAGGCATAGCATTAAATGCAATTAAAATAAAACTAATGGATAAGTGCACCAAAAATCTTAAAACTTGCTTCAAAAAATAGAATTGATTTCCAAAACTTTCAAAAAGTACAATCAAACTCTAAAAATTATCAAATTAGGGCAATTAATCCATCCGTTATTTTTGTCCAATTTGACTTACTGAAAATGCTAACTTGTCCTTTTTCAGTTCTTTCTTAAGACACGTGGCACTCACCAATAACTAAAAAAACTAAGGAAAATGACACAAATGGTCTTTGAATTTTGATCTAACGAGCAATGTCATCCTTAAATTTTTAATTTGTTTAATTTAATCCTCAAACTTTGGTCTAATATGCATAGTTGTCCCTCAACTTTTAAATTTTTTAATGTAATCCCTAAACTTTTAAACTTTTTCATATAATCTATATAGTATAGTGTCACGACCGATCTCCGGTTTTAAAAAAGGGGTCTCGCCTGGTCCGCGCTAAATCTAAGTTTAGGACTTAACTCTGGCACTTCCAAGCCCATACCGTATCATAACTTATGGTTTAGGTTTTAACTCGCAAATGATTTTTATCTATGAGTCATCACGAATCAATTCAGGGTGGATTTGATTAGAAACCCAAGTAAAGTAATAGAAGAATCACCATACTTCTACCAACCAGAGATTAAATGAGTTCGGAGACTTTGTTATACTAGTTGGGTGATCAATGCCTTTTCGGTACCTTTTTATCATGTTCATTTCATAAAATATTTATCAGACAATTTGGATTGATTTGAGAACATATTTCCTAACATGTGAGGTGATCAAACGAGTGCGCAATCATTGAAAACTAGCAGTCAAGATAAATATGTAGCCTAAGGTTATAATCCTAATTAAGGCAACAACATTCAAAACACGACAATTTATGCAATTACATTCTAATTATAAACAACATGCATAATAATAATACAACAGTAATAAAAGTAACATCCAAAATTCTATTGCATAGCCCTACAGGCTTATCCGATACAAACATGATTATTAATAAAATAATTCACATAATTTAGAAAAATATTCAAAAATACTAATTTCTAAACTATTTCCTAATTTTAAAAGAAATTTTTTTTTATCTTTTTATTTTTTAAAAAAATAATAAAAATTATGATTTAAAAATTAAAATACTTTAATTATTTATTTTTTAAAGAATATTTTTAATTAAAAATAATATAATATTAATAATATTCAATCGGGTCGGGTTGGCGGACCTGGGCCGAGTCAGAACTGACCCGGATTCGTGAACCTAATCGGAATTTGCAGATTCGGGTCAGACTTTCGGATCCGAATCGGGCCAAGACTAACGCGGGCCGATGAACCAAGTTTTGAATCGGGCCGGGCCGGTTCGGCCGAGTATCGTGCCTCAAACGTGGGGAGGCTGCTGACCGGATGAAATTCTGGCAATTTGCTGGCTGTTTAATCCTGCCAGTGGCTCCACTCTCTTCATCAGCACACCAAGCTGAAGAGGGCCCAGCATCTGGTCACCAGAGGGCCGACCAAAATGGTCACCGACCAAGCCCCAACTGGGGTTTGTTAACCCAAATGCCGGTCGGAGCTTGGCCGGCAGACCTAAGCCAAACTAAGGCTTCTTTTGGTCCTTAATAACCACCACAAAACCAACCCAAGCTAAGCTCAGTCACCATCCGACCATCTATTCTCCGGCGAAGATCAAAAACAAAATGGCCCTATTGAGACATGTTAACAAACAGTTGGCATGCATACATAAAATAGGGGAATTTTGACCTATTTCAGGGCCCTCGCCAATTCAGGTGGCCATGGCTCACCTTAGACGACTATTCAGGATTGTGGCTGGTGTCGGTATGGGTTGGGATTCACGCGAAATGGCCGTCACGAGTCCCAGCCAACCTGATGGGAAAACAGGGCAAACAGAGACCGGGGAAGGTTCACCGGCCAAGCTGCTTCCGAGGGGGTCATCGGTCGGTCTAAGGGCAACAACGGGGCTGACTGGATTCCTCTTCAGTCCCTACAAATGCTCAGCTCTCTTGTTTGCTCTCAGTCTCACTCAAACTTTTTGCAAATCTCTTTCTCTCTCTTTATGCTCTGTTTTTGCCCAACCAAGTCCCCCTTTTTTCTCTCTCCTCTCCCCAGGTTTTATAGCCGGTCAGTGGCCACTTGCTCGCCCGCCTCTCCTCCACTCATTCTCTGCTTCGTTCTGCTCTGCTAACCTCTGCTTGTCCCCTTGACTTTCGGGGCTTCTTTTTGGGCGGTGGAGGAGCGCTCGGGGAGAGAGGAAGAAGGCAGAGCATTGAAGGGCATTCAATGCCCTTCACTGACACTTCCCCTGCGTTCATTTTCCTTGGCAGAACGGCTTCCCCGTTCCACCATCCGTCGGTCCGACGGTGACATTAAGAAGGAGGGAAGGAACAAGCGGGGAAGGAAGGAGAAAGGAAGGAGAAGGAGGGGTTGGAGGGGCTTGGCAAGGTTGGGCCGAACCTAGTCCCGCGCGGAAAGGAGGAAGAAAAGAAGGTCAAGTTGGGCTGGCCTTGGCCCAGCCCAATCTGATTTTTTAAATATTTTTAATAATTATTTTTTTAAAAAAAATTATAATAAACCCTAATAATGCACAAAAATATCTAATGTCTATATGCAATGCCATTAAATATTAAACTCTAATTTTTTTTTATTTTAGGAATTAAGAACATTAACCTCTAAAATTTTGCATAATTAATTTCGAGCAAAATTAAAATAGGCATCAACATCGAGGACTACATTGAACAATAGTTTAGAAATTATAGTGAACATATTAAAAGTTTAGGGACGACATTACACATTAAGCAAAGTTCAGAAACCATATTGTACAAATTAAAAGTTCAAGATATTGCACAATGAACTAAATTTTATGGATAATTTGTACCATTATCCCGAAAAACCAAGAGAGAAAAAGAGCACAATTATCTGAATCTTCAATCTTCGACCAAGACACTTTCGAAGCCAGCTTAAATAGTGGAATACCTAATTTTTTTTTTTTTGGTCAGAAGTGGAATACCTAGTTTGCCTACTTAAAAAGCGCAACTTTCTAGTATTTCAAAGAAGGGTAACTCACTGCAGGCAATGTGATAAATAAATTTTCTACTTAAATTGAAGGGATTCCAAATGAATTCAAGAGGATGAATATAAACAAAGTACGATTGGACTTCATATGTGTCGGTCCGCCGGAATTTTAATCATGAAGTTTCTCGAAGGAATATTATTCTTCTATCATGATCAAAACATTGAAGAACCAGAACTAACCGATAGGGTAACCCACCCGCTCAGGCTGATTTGTCACTGTTCATCGCAATCAAGACTATCAAAAGATAATTAATCATTTGTAGAATAATTCCTACTTCTTTCGGGAAAAAAGTATTCCCCAACATCTAATCTAATAAAAACCAATATAAAAGGTTATAACAAAGTCTTGTCCACGTGTTATATCTAAGTGCGCCACCTCAGATTATAAATTCCTGGAATTGGACTGTCCTCATTGAAAATGTTTTACTGTTCAATTGCAACTCCCTTTTTTTTTCACAATTTGTAACTCATTTGTATGTATAAAGTACGTTTTATTTTAGCATGATAACAAAATTTTAAGTTTTCCCCGTAATAGTTAGTAGACAAAAGCATTTATTGTTTTAGATGGTGCAATATTTGCGATACAAAATACTTATGTAGTGTCCGTGAATTTTTTTTATACCAATCATTTGTTTTGTATTTTGATAATTTAATTATATGTGTACTATTTATAATATAATATCAAATTGATGCTAAAATGTTGTATGCTCTTTTATTCAACGAATTGAACTACTTGAATGTATACAGTAATATAGGATACAGAACAGTCAGTTCCATTTTTTGGTTCTAAATTAGGTTAAATCAAAGTATCTTTGGCTAAGGTAATGCACAAAACCATTACTCTTTATCTTTGGCTAATTATTTAATTTTTTTAAATGTTAAATTGAAGGAGAAAGTTGTAGCCCAACAAACTTAAATCCATGAAGTTTATCGTTAGCAAATCATCAAACAATTTATAACTAAATTGGTCAAATTAAAAAATTTATGATTAAATTGGCATCTGAGTAATAGGCTTTCTGGGTGATTAGCCCCCAAGTTTATTCGTCATTTTCAGTATTATGTATATAAAAAAATTTGTTAAGTCACCAATAATATGAAGAAATTCTTATATAATTTAGCTTTTTTTCACGTATAAATTCGTATCTTTCCTTTTTAATATTTTTTTGGAAGGGTGATTACCATGAAAGAGGTTTTCTTCAATTTTCATATTGCTAACTTTGCCCTAATTTCGAAAAACATATATAAATATATATATATATATATATATATATATATATATATATATATATATATATATATATATATATATGGCTAATTATAAATTGGTAGCTGACGATCAAGGACCAATTAATCATGTTAAGATATGAAAGTCGAACAGGGAAAGAATAATCACACACTTTGACATCGAAGTCAACGGGATGAATCCAATTTACGGCCATTGATTGACTGAAACTGTCATCCATTGTAGGGGGAAAAGTAAATCATTGACAGGGAACCTAGTAAAGTCATGTATAATTCAATCACAATTCTCCTAATCTTGGGGCATCTGAAAACGGCACAGCGGACACAAGTTGCTCTCGCTCAGCCACCGAACGATACACTCATGGTGAACCATATGCTTGCATGGCATGCGCGCGACTTCTTCGTTGCGCGAAATCTCATCCTTGCAAATCACGCACTCATCATCGCCAGAATCCAAAACCTTGTGGAGCTTTGTTTTCTCAAGCGTGTCAATGGCCGCTCGACTTGCCGGGACTGCTCTGAAGGTGTCGGAAACTTCCATCGATTCCCTGAGGGCCGCCTCCATCTCCCTTTCCTCTCTCCGATGGACAGAAACCTCCAAGACCATACGGATCAGTATCTTCCTCAAGTGTGAGTAGAGCTTGGTCCTCAGCAACCTCTCGGCTTCTGTGGCCACTCCTAGTATGACGCGGTCCGCCGCATGCCTTTCCATGGTGACATGATGACGGGTTTCACTGTCATCGAAGATAACATGATAACGTTGGCAGAGCAATCTTTGTTTCATTTGACGTTCGAGGTTGCTTCGAAAGTTGAATCGATCGAGAGTGACGTAACAGACTCGGATGAACTTAACGACAGTGTCGCCCCTTTGCATGAGTTCGTGCTCTTCAAGTAATGCGTCCCCGTTCGCCCTCCGGCGACATATCTGGGCATGGACGCGAATTTCTGTGGCCATTGGCGAATGGAGTGGAAACTTAAGAGATTTTCTTGGTTCTTGTTGATGGAAGGAACGGCTAGGGGAACTAGAGGAGTTCCAGCGCGTGGGTTATGTTGAATTTTGGAGGGTTTTTGCGAGGATGGACTTGAGGCTTATGTGCACAAACTTATACATTACTTAGTCTTATATCGATCGATTATTTGTTTTTGTCCGAGGACGAGTAGGATTCTCAATAATTATTTTTTTAAGAAAATTTAAGAGTTGATGATCACATTTCGATTGCTTCTAACTACTTTCCTTTTTCAACTTCTAAACGTGTCCATCCTACTAGTACTAGGAGTCCGAGCAATTGTAGAATTATATCCTGCATTTCGAATCAGTCGAGATTGTCTTTAGCCCCCTACAAATAAGGGCACCCTGTTGGTTTCTTTGGCTTTAAATGAAAGGATTTTTATTTTCATCCTCCTACCATAGAGAAATTTATTATATGGTGACATGTGTGCATTTTTTTAAAACTTTTTGTGACTGGTTGTTTTGTAAGTGGGGTGTCCTTCGGATTTTTTTTTTCTTGATTTCATCTTAAATACAGAAAAATATGAATTGATTTGCTTTAGCTTGCTTAAACAAATTAAAAATGGTGTTCGATTACACTAAAGGAAAATTGCTTATTCAAGATCATTTCAATAAACAACATTTATTTAGTGTAAATGTTAGTTATGACTTTTGTTTTTATATACTGCTCCATACTACTTTTCAGTCATAGTTATGATATTTAAGGTGCCGTTTGAATTTACGTTTTTCTCTTTTTCTTTTAATCAGCAAAAGCAATCAATTTGTTATCCATCTAGGTAAGTGTTTCTTCAGAAAAGTAATGCTCAACTACACCAAATTATAGCTATATTTAAATATCGCTATTACAAACAATAACATGAAAGCGAAAATTCTAACAATGTTTTTTTTCATTGCACTAGGCATATCTTTTAATGCAGCCAAAATAAAATCAACTAGTTAGAAGTTTGAACTAACAAAGGCAACAAATGCTGCACCCGACCAAAACATTTAAAAGCAGCACACTGATTTCTTACTTATTTTTTAATTACAGGACAATGACATATTGTTGACTAAACACAATCGGATTTTAACTTTTAAGTTCAAAATGAAAAATGTAAGTAGATGATACATATATTCATTTGGCACCAAGTTTCTTCTTCCAACTGCTGAAATTAAAGATAAATGGACAGTTTTATGATGAAAAGCAAAAATAATTATCATTGTGCTAAGTTGGTTTTTGTTTCTGAATCTATGGTCATCCAAATGTTGTTTCCATATGAAAGATTTATTTTGCACTTCAAAGAAAGGAAAATCAGAATATATAGATTTTAACCAAACATACTAGTACTTTCCAGGACTGCATACATGAAATTATTGGTTAAACCAATATATAGTTGATGAAATTTCTTAAATAATTCAGACCTTCACAGGAAGATATTCTTATCTTTCCTTTCTAGTGTATTGCTCGAAGGGTCATTACTATGTAAGTTATTAGAGACTTACTCAACTGTGCCCTAATCTCCCTAAACACAAATATGGCCTACAAATCGGCTGCTTACAACCAACTAATCATTTTCAACGCTTTGAACGGGGAAAAGAATCAATCTCATATAGCTTGATATCACATAAACAAAAACGATGGATTTTCAATAAATATCTAGGAGCTGGAGGAAACTTTTTGGTAAAATTGTCCATTCAGTTCTAAATCTATGGTGCAGATACCAATTCAATTCTTAATTTTTCAATTTTGCGATTTTAGTCCTAAACCTTTCTACCAAATTCCATCGTAGTCCTTCTAGTCACTTTTCGCCGAAAATCGCTGACGTGGCGGTATGCCATGTAAGACGATCGACGATGACTGGATCGCTAACATGGCGGTATCCTAGGAAATTCCTCAATAAGTATATACTAGGGCATGAGCTCAGGAGAGATCAACTTGCGCGTATCATCTGAATTGATAATCTCTACGTAATATAAAGCCTTATGAGATGGGCTTAGTAGTAAAGAACAAGAGATATGTGTGTGGATTAGGCAAGCAACTTATCCAATTCCGTACATTATCGAATGCAAATAATTTCATGTTTGGGCAAATACTCAAATTTAGACTTACATTTGGTCTATGAAGGTTTTTTTTATGGTCAGAATATGGTCTATAAAGTTAGCAAGATATTGATGTGCCCGAAATTTATCTATATATCTAAAGTAGGCCTTTTGCGATAAAAATAAAGTTTAGGTAAGGTATGTCACATATTCTATGAATGGGCCTCATAGAAAAATATAAGTACTCACTTTTGAGGCTATTAATATTTTGTATGCAAGAGACCATTATCTAATTGAATTCAGGCTCTATTTGTTTCGCGGTAAATATTTTATCAAAAAACATTGTCATCATTTTCCAACTTTTAGATTATTTAGGAAAATGAGTCAATGGAAAATATTTTCCTAGTAAATAGAAAAATTATGCTTAAATTCAGAAAAATTATTTTATTTTTTAAAAAATTTGAAATCATTAAAGTACGACAAGACATTGGTGCTTGGGTATGGGCACCCTGACGCCCATTCTTGGGTCCTTAGTGGCTGGCCCTCAAAGCCCAATGCCCATGTCGAGATTTTTAGTGTTCGTGCCTGGGTCCTAGGTAACCATGCCCACAGTACCTAACTGCCAAACCAGGTCCATTGAGGCCAAGACCAGTTCCTCGATGGTCGAGCCCGAGTCCACAAAGGTTGGGCCAAGGTCCCTCAAGGATAGGCCCAAGACCTTGGTGCTCATGCTTAGGTCCCTGACGATCGTGCCTGAGTATCGACTCCTATATCCAAGTGATTAGTGCCCAAGTCAATAGAGGCCTAGCCTGAGACCCTGGTACTCGTGTTGAGGTCCTCAAAAGCCATGCAAGAGACTCTATTGCTCATGCCTAAGTCCTTGATGACCATGCCCGGGACTCGGGTCCTCGCCATGTGCCGATACTAGCTCGCGCACCCAAGTCATTAACGCCCAGGCCTTGGTTTTCAAAGGCCAGACCTAAGTCTATAGAGGCTGAGCTTAGGTCCACATAAACCGAGCCTAAGTCTATAGAGGCCAAGCTCCAATCCATTAGCATCGGGCCCAAATCCATAGAGTCCAACCTCGGTACCTTAATGTCCGTGCCAGGGTCCCTAGTGGCCATACCCAAGTACCTGACTCCCACGTCCAAGTCAATAGTGGCTGGGCTTGAGTCCACAAAGACTGGTCTCAAGACCCTAGTCCGGATGCCTAGGTCGCCGACGACCATTCCCAAGTACTTGAGTTTTGTGCCCAAGTCACCAACAATTAGGCCTTGTTCCTCTGCGGTCGAGCCGAAACCACTTGTTTAACACCCTAGAACATCACGTGCAATGCAAGATCTTTCCTTAATTTATTTATTATTCTTTTAAACACACAGAAGCATAGTAAAACAATCGCGGTAACATAAATTTAGCAGATTTAAATAACATACATATGGATCTTTCTTTTACGTCCATCTTCCAAGTATTAATACAAGCATCCAAAATAAAATAGAGAGTGCATTAATCCTACGAAGAAGGTCGGGCTAACTAGCGTCGCCACACCCATACTTAACCCAAAGCCTACCTATACATTATTCAAACCACCATCCGACTTAAGGGTTTATGACCTCGGCTATCATAGTATCACCTTCATCATCATGACCGGGAGACCATCAAGTCCCCTCAATAGTCTACAATCTTGTTATTAATGTCAGTATATAAGTCAAGTTTTTTTTGGTCGAAATATAAGTTAAGTTCAAAAGTGTCAATAAGCTACCAACTTTTCGTCAACATCGTTTTTAAAAACAGACGTGCATTCAATATACAATTGAGTACATAACCACACTGAATTAACACGTGGATAAAGCGAATGGGCACAATGAACACTTGTCTCCAGCCACTTGACATTACAAGGTGCTACACGTGGTTACACGCAATGCACACTATCCCATGTAACATGCAATTTGTTCTAAGCATGTCTCACGTGATTCCTCGTCGCCATCACCACCGAGCACCTTCTGGAGAGCATCGATGGCGGCTCTTACCATCACAAAAGTCAAGTCCTATTGTCGTGCACTGCATTGTGCTTATCACAAGAGTCGTCCATCTTAAACCTTGTATCACACAAAAGCTAACGGTACCGATCTCGAGTTCAACTCTGCCTAGATCTGGGCGGCTTGAAGATGGTAGCGACAATGCGCAGGAGTGAGGAAGACCGGAGACAGAGGGGTGTTAAGAGGCATAGGTGGAGGTGGCAATTTTACAATTTGAGAGAGATCAATGTGATTAATTACGGTTTCCATTTGTGTCAGTAATAATTATCTAGGCATATAACATTTTTGTAATTAATCTAATAAAGAAGAAGAAACTTTTAGGAACAAATATGAGCGAAAAAAATCGTAACGCAATATACGAAGTACAAAGTAGATCCGGGACCATTCACACATAAGTCAAGTTCAAAAGTGTCCATAAGCACATAAAACAGTCATCTTAAAGTAGTCTCGGAATCATCCTACTTCTCATTGACATTCTAGTTATAAATAGACATGCATTCGATCTATTGAATTAGCACGTGGGCAAAGCGAAACGGCACAATGGACACAAGTGGCTTGTCTCCAACCATCTGACAATACAAACAAGGTGGTACACGTGGTTGCACGGCATGCGCGCAACTTGCATGTCACGTTCAATTTGATCTAGGCAAATCCTACATGATACCTCGTCGCCATCACCGCCGAGCACCCTCTGGAGAGCATCGATGGCGGCTCTTGCAACTGGAACTTGCTTGGGGTCCGAGGTCCACATATCCGATTCCAGTTGCTCTCCCCGCACCAGAACGAGCTCGCAGCTCACAAAAATTGGTATCTTCCGGAGGTGAGAATAGCCGTCGTCCCCCAGCACCCCTCGTACGTACATCGTTAGTTCCATCAAGACATTATCGACATAGCTCGTATCCATCGTGACAAGACAACCCGTCTCAGAATCTTCAAAAAAACGACCTCCGCGGAACAATCTTCGCTTCAACGACATGATCGCGTCGACGCAATGCTGGACGTTTTCCCGCTCGAGCGTCAAGAAACAAACCCTAGTGAACTTGTTGAAAGGGTCGCCTCTTTGCATGTTTTCTCGATCATCTGGCAGCACCGTAGGGGTCTCGTCTGGCGACGAATAGACATCCGCGCATAAAGTCATCACTTGTGTTGTAGACATGGAAAAGATTGCGACTTGACGAGCCTGAATTCTCCACTAAACTAAACTAGAACGCAAGACAGAAATTAAATTGCTCTTATATAATTGATGTGTCGTGCTTAATAGAAAGAAGTTTTAAGTATGGACTCCTGTGAATAAGAATTTGTTAATTGTCAATTGGGACGATGATACCATGAGATCTGGGAATTGGAATGTTATCGGAAGGATGATTGTAACCCCAAGTACGTACTATTTTCAATTGCTGGATTTGGACCGTCTTATTCAGGATTAGGACCACCTTTCCACGCACGCCTATATACCCTAGTGTATATATATAGGCCTTTAAATTACCTGCTTAACCTTATCGATTCACTTGATTGACGTGACTACCCAAAATTAGCTATTGGCCGAACACCAGTTTGCTTCGTTACATCAGACAGACTTTCCCAATGCGAGATACTATTATCTGATAGCGCCTAAAAACGCACACCCTCTTATTTGTACACGAATGAAAAAAAAAAAAAAAAAAAAAAGGTTGACAAAAAGAGGGACGAAAAGTGGGATTTGAGTCATTTTAGTAAATAATTCAGATTTTTATGTATGAGCATGATATAAATAATTAAATAAAAACTTTATAAAAGACTAATAAAATAGGGTCACGCTTTTTTCACTCTTAATTTAACACTCCCAACAAAATATTGTGACCATTTTATCTATTGTGGGTCTCACCTTTTAGCATCATTCGCATTTTCTTAATGTCATTTTTTTTAATCTTATTTTGCTGATCCTACTTTCCTTTATCTTCACATTCTCTCTTTCTCTCTCTTTTTACTTTCTTCTTTGATGTGTGATATGATTTTTGCATCGTTTTTAAAGGTGGGTGCTGGCTAAATTGATTAAATTCGAAGTGCTGGTTAATATTAAGTAATGTGGTAATTTTCCTTGTGATGGGTTTAGGTCAATAAAGTCTGAAGATGTTTTTACTCTTTTTCTTCTTTCATCTCTTTTTTTGTGTATGGGAAAAGTAGGTATTAATTCATACATTCCTTGTATATTGTTGTATTTGATTAAAGTTTATGCTTTTGAGGATAATCTTTAGTGAGGCCTTTGGCATTGCTAAGTTTCTCTCCTTGTGGATTTCGTAAGTTGAAGTTTTTGAAATTTTGTGGGGAAGAGTAGAAAGAGAAAAGCGGGTCTTGTCCGATCTTAAAAAGTTTTGCTTTCATCAAGTGAAAAAAGGTTTATAATCCCATTAACTTCTAACGATTAAACTTATTGATTTCTTTGACCCTATTGGGATAGAGCATGCATTTGATTTTTTGAGTGAATTTTGAGTATTTTTTTCATTGAAAATTTTCCTGGACTGGTTCCCATTGACCTCTTTCTTTTCTGCAATCTGTTTGGCAGAATGATTTTAAGATGTACATATTGGTCTAGTTATGGTTCGGACTCAATAAAGCATGAAGGATTTTTATATAATAAATTTTAATTTTCTTCTCATTTCAGTAGGTTTATTGAAATATTTTACCATTTTGTTTCCAGTTCTTAATAAAGTAGAAAATAAGTGAACATGCCAAATGCATTTTTGTATATTAACTGGTAAAGTCTATTGGTGGCGATGCAAAATCTGGTTGAATCCCCCATCTATATTATATTGGGTTGGTTTTTAATAGAGAAGGGCTTACATATGTTGTTTAGCCTTCAATTAGACTGGGAAAACATTATTCGACTGAGTTATGTGCTTTTGCGGAGGTGATTATGGTGGCATCTTCTCTACAAGAGAGAGAAAGAGAGAAAGATGTTGAAACGTGGGATTAAGAGAAAGGAAAGTGGGACCTACAAAAAAAAATTTTAATAAGGTACCGAGGGAAAGTTTAAGATTTTGAAAGGTGGGACCTACAATGAGTGAAATGGTCAAAACAATCTGTTGAATAGTATTTTAGCGAGTAAAAAAGCAAGACTCATGAAATAATATGAGATTTATGTTGACTCTTCTAATTAGTCTTTCACTCGTGTTATTTGGTAATATACGGTCATTATTTGACTTATAAAAGGCATGGTTTTAATTAAAGACTTCTTGGAAAAATTTGATGTTAAGGGTTTTAGAGACATGATTTGTTAAACTATATTTCTCTTATCCCATGATATTAGACCTATCAAATAAGTTAATCGGATCGGGTTTGAATATGGATTTTTGACCCATTTTGAAAACTCTATATGATACATACTGACAAACCAACCAGTCTACATATTTATTTTTCTTTCTCTTGGCCACTCAACTAGTATAGGTAGGCACCAACTACGTGCATGGTTGAGACACAGCTTATTTTTTCTCAAGAGCTGATCCTAGGATCACAACCAATACGACGCATATGAATCCCTAGCAAAAGAAGAGGCATTTGCAAGGGGGGAAAGTAATCTTTGTAAAAACTGCCTTGGCTAATTTTTTATGCCAAGATTTTTCGAGAAAAGTACCAAAAAAGTCTTAAATATATTGTATTAATACAAATTCAGTCATAAACCTTTCAATTAGGCCAATTCAATCATAAATATTTTCACATTGGTACCAATTTAATCCATCTAGCCAATTTAGGCTAGAAATTATTTACGTGAATGCCGACCGTCCTACGTGGCACAGCTGACGCTAACATGAATAATTTTTTAATAAGTTTTCGAATTTTGTATTTATTTTTTAAAAAT
This sequence comes from Syzygium aromaticum, assembly GCA_024500025.1. Taxonomy (NCBI): domain Eukaryota; kingdom Viridiplantae; phylum Streptophyta; class Magnoliopsida; order Myrtales; family Myrtaceae; genus Syzygium; species Syzygium aromaticum. The sequence continues at coordinate 36,020,965 of CM044890.1, read as the reverse complement.
ATCCCTTTTTTTCTTTTTTTTTCCTTTTCTTTTTCTTTGGCTTGCAACCGATGCTTGACCATGGCCGGCGATTGGCCAAGTTCACCCTCGCCGAATCTGGCAAGGGCTCGACCCTCGCGGCCTAGGCAAGAGTCGCCCTCGCCAAATGTGGCGACGACCACCCTCACAGCATTTGGTGAGGGCTTGACCCTTGCCCGACCCTCGTTAAATGTGGTGTAAATTTGTCATAGATGTATCAATTTTAAGTCAAAAAATTAGTTTTAGATAAATTTGCCACAGGCGTAATAGTTTTGGGTTTTTTGTTGTATTAACCCAAATATTAACCACCAATGGGAAAAAACACTTTCAAAAGGGGGTAAGTACAGCGCAACTGCCATAACTTTTGTACAGAGGACACTTAAGTGCCATAACTTTTTTTTTGTTCACTTGAGTGCCATAACTTCCAAAAAAAAAGATCACTTAAGTGCCACTTACGAGTTGGTCATAAGAGCCCAAAACCGCGGCTTTTTCAGCGAAACGGTGACCTTCCCGGCAAGGCGAGCACCACCAGCTTGAAGAGGGGGTGTCGATGAATCATTCCATGGCCTCCGTTCGTCTCGAAATTTCCATTTTAGCCTTCATTGACGAAAGTAAAAATGCTTCGTAGTCACACAATTTATCGAGCCGATTTGTATGACTACGAAACATTTTTACCTTCGTCAACGAAGGCTAAAACGAAAATTTCAAGACAAATGGAGGCCATAGAATGATTCACCGACACCCCCTCTTCAAGCTGGTGGTGCTCGCCTCGCCGAGAAGATCACCGTTTGGCCGAAAAAATCGCAATTTTGGGCCCTCATGACCAGCTTGTAAATGACACTTAAGTGATCTTTTTTTTGGAAGTTATGACACTCAAATGAGCCAAAAAAAGATTATGGCACTTAAGTGTCATTCGTACAAAAGTTATAGCACTTGCGCTGTACTTACTCACTTTCAAAAGTGAGGAAACTATTTTTCGCTTTTTAGAAAGCCAAAAAAAATTTCCATATCTTCTTTCACCTCATTTTCTTTCAAATACATTTTCCTTTTCTATTTTTTATTTAAAAAATGAGTTTTTAATTTTTAATTTTTTTCCTTTTCTTTCTTTTTTTTTTTGCTTCTTCCTCAACTGGTCGCCTGCCACGGTCAACTTGGAACTTCACGGGCCTGTAGCGAGGCTTGACCCTCACCTAAGGCCGCTAGATCCTCGCCAACCTTTGGCAAGCTCGAGCCCCACCAGCCTGTGGCAAAGCTCAAGGTCACCTATGGCTAGTCGCAAGCCATTCCAGCGACCAAGGAAGAAGAAAAAAGAGAGAAAGAAAAGAAAAATAAATTTAATTAAAATTTTTGCATTATTTGGTAATTTTCCCTAGAAAATCAAATTGGATACCGAACGGTGGAAAGCATTTTTTAGTTCATTTTCATGTCTCAGCCAAATACCGAAAAACATTGTCATTTTCCTAGGAAATAAATTTTTGGAAAATATTTTCTAGAAATTTCACATTTTTCGTGAAACGAACAAAGCCCATGTGTGTAAAATTTTCCATAACCAACCAATTGATCTAACTAATTGATTTCATATAAAAAATAAGTATTCATATGGAATAAATTGAATAAAATAACAAGGATAAGGAACTAATCGTTAAGTAACAAATGTAACGATCAATTTCCTCTAAGCCATGGAAAGATATAGAAAATACATTTGTATATATGTATGGCTTTTACGGATTCGTCAGCCGTAGAAATTCTTGTCCATGATAGTCACCGTTTTATCAATAGATACGGGGATATTCAACTTTGTGACAAATTTATTACAAACATACCGAGCGTGCAATGCGTAGAAATTCTTTTGGAACTAATTAAACTTTGAGTAAGCGATCCTTGTACTTTATTCTTTGTGTATCAGTGAAATAATCCTTTTCAGTCTCAACTTTCATCACGATTTCATAGATTTAATGTGGCACCAAGATGCAAATCATTGATCTTTCACAAAAGTAGAAGGGATCACTCAGATCACACGGGGAGTCGGCAGAAAAGCTGTTCTCTTCTTCTCTCAGAACAATCTCACTTAGATTCATGGTAGGACTTCTTTTGTACCGCACAACATGAGATTAGACTTAAGAATGTCTAGATGGTACAAGCGAAAGTTATGAAAACTCGTCTTCTGTCAACGAAGACATCCAGCTTTAGTATCAATTATTACTGATTAGGACGGCTTGGTGTTCGTGGTTATAGCTTCTACGTAGGTGCTGTATCGAGATTATAGGGCCAAGCTATGAATCTTTGTCGCCGGTGCATCCCCCTCCGGCTCTCACTCCCTCCCGTTTAAAACGGCCCGAACCTGCTCCAAGACACCACCGCATTGTCGCCGAGAGTACACGTTCTCGCCTACGGACGTTGCAAGACTGCACCAAAGCAAAGAACCGACGACAATGACGCGGTCGCCTTCTATTGCCGTCAGTGTGGTCCCGGTCGAGTCCGTCAAGTTACCTCCGTACGTGAAACCGCCGGGCTCCGCCAAAGCCCTCTTCCTCGCAGGCGCAGGTCCTCTCTCGTCGCTAGATCTTCAACCCTCCATGAGTTTCCGGTTTTCGTTGGCGCTGTCATTGTTATTTTGTTTATTTAGTTTTCAGAAGGAAAGTTCATCGTTCTTTTTCTTTTTTGTGGTTGGGGGATAGGATTGAGAGATGTGGAGATCGAGGGGAAGTTGATCAGGGTCACGGCGATCGGCATCTACCTGGAGGACGCAGCGCTGCCACTGCTCGCTGCCAAGTGGAGCGGCAAGAGTACGGAGATGCTGGCGGAGTCCGTCGAGTTTTTTAGAGACATCATCACGGGTCTGTGTCCCGCTGAGAAATGCTTTCACGCATCGGTGTGATCCTCTGATTTTGTTGAATTTCGAACTTCGGAATGATAATTTGAGTTGTTTTTAAAATGGAGTTTCTTGAAAAATGTCTTCTTATCCACACTTGATAAATAACTAAATTTTTTTTTTACAACTTTCAATGCATTAGCTGTTTTTATGACATGTAGATTCAATATTTTTCAAAAAAATTATATTTTATTTAGTGTTTTAAGACACTCGTTTATATTAATAAGACATTATCAAAAATACAAGTTTCTGAAAAAATTTAAGCGGTCCAATGATGCGACTGTGTTTGGCATAGAGGGTATTAAGTATACATGATACGTTTCGTTACCCAAAATAATTACTCGCTTGACCCGATACGAAGCAATTTTTTGTTGGCTGATGCAACTCGCAAAGTTTGATTTGTTTATTAATCCAAAACTCCCGATTGTAACTTTTCGTTTTCGTTTTAAGCATATGCATTTTTTTCCTTCTACTGTTTTCCTCTATGATAAAAATTTTTCTTCTGTTGCTGTTTTCACTTATGTGCTGATTTCAGAGGAAGATACGTACTACTGCTACTTGCCTAATTTTCGTGAGAAGTGTGACTGAGATAATTAGCTAGACCTGTTTGAATCAAAGATGTGCGGTCACATTCTCGATCCATTGCGTTTTGCCCACACCAGCCATCGACACTTGTGTCCACGCAGTTTCCCGTGGCCGTCGGTTCAATGCGGTTCTTGGTCTAGACTGAACTAGACCATGAACCGGTTCTTGGTCCCATTGGTGGGGTGGTCCTTGGAGCCCTCGTTTCCAAGTGCTGGTTCGAATTAGTGATCTCTCACGCTTTAAGATGACATCAACTTTTTCTAGAGGAGCAATCTTGCTGTTGTTGAGCGAACTCTTTACGCATAGGTTTGCTGCTTTTGGTTTTGTTGGCATGCACTGATGCACAGTTAGCTGTCCAACATTCCGTGCAAGCAAGTGTTGTCGCCCTCATAAATGTCACGAAGAACTTGCCAATGATTTGAGGTATCGGATGAGCTTGTGTTCTTTCAGCGATCATGCTTGTATCAGTCTGTAGCCTTCTCGCGAAGATGATTTCTCTAGGTAGCGCCAATGCTGCTTTTTTTTCTTTTTTGGGTCAGAGCGCCAGTGCTACTTTGAATGTGAAGGAAACGGCTTTACCAGGCTTGAGGGCAACGCCGGCCGGATGGAGCAGGCCTAATGATTAGAAGATACAGATGGGGTATTACAACCCTCGTTCTCCAACCTATTGCGACTCGCAAGATGAATATGAAATACTGATATCAGTCGCTTTTTGGTTGCCCTTGGTCTTCATCTTCATTATTCACCCTGGCTTAGTTGAAGCTTACTACTCTTTGTTAAACTAATTTGCTCTTCATATTTTGCGTTAGTAATTGGTATATCGAATTTGCACAGAAGAGCTTGAGTTCGGTAGTTCCCTAATGTGAGAGTGAGGATTAATAGATTGTAAATGAGGGGACGGGCAGACTACTATACGAATTGCAGAGGAAAATTTGCTGCAGTTGCCTCATCCGATAAAGCTAGAGAATTTGACATTGGATAAGAAATTCACTCAGAGACTCAGAATAGATTGATTATGGAGTAGTGTCCTCATATTTTGTTGTTCAGGTTCAGTTGGATTGATAGATTGGCACGATTGTTTCCCGCCGCAGGTCCGTTCGAGAAGTTCTGGTGGGCTATCCATGTTACTGCCATTGGCGGGTCCTCAGTACACGGAGAAGGCCGCCGGGAATTGTGTCCAAGACTGGCATTTTTATGGTGGAACAGCCACTGCTGTTGAGAAATTTCGAGAGGCTTTCAAGGATCAATCCTTCCGACCCGGCACCTCGATCCTATATGCACAGACGCCAAACGGGCCATTGACGGTCAGCGAGGCTGTTGAAATCCAACTCAGTTTTATGAATACGGAAGTCTTGAGAGCATCCATTGTTAGCTAAGTAGTTGCTCAGCTAGTCTCTCTTGATTGCTGCCAATTAATGCAACTAGCTCTTTTGAGGCATAATTCACTTGTATGATCAATCTTCTCTAATGCTGCCATTTAATCCTCTGGGTTACAGACTACCTTCTCTGAAGATGGATCCATACCCGAAGCACCGAATGTAGTAATTGAGAACAGGCAACTCGGGGGGCGGGCGGGCGGGTGGTGGTGGGTGGGTGGGGGGCGCGGGGGTGTGCTGGGGACGCTGATTGGCGAGCAAGGCGTATGTCCTCAAGCTAGGATGAGCGTAGCAGCGAGGATTTGTGCACTCCTCGAGGATGGCAAGATGAATGCGCGCCAAGCCAACTAGAAAGTGTCTCCAAATCGGCGGAGCAATTGAAGAGAAAGAAGGGGAAGACAAGGTGGGACTGGGACCTGGTGTTATAAGGTGCACATACAATAGCAGCAGAAATAGAAAGCAAGGGTGGCTTAAGGTGCTCAAACATGATGTATAATACTTCAAATAATCTGCCCACCTTGGCCAGACATAGCTAATTTCGATTACAACTAATGGATATGTTTATGCTTGGGCCTCGTTTGTGCCTTGGGAGCGAATAATGTTCATGTACACCTACACCTGTTACCAAATGGAACAAGTTCTCCGTGCATTAGGTGAAAGTATCAAGGGGGGAGCGAATCTTGCATGTATGCGGTGCATGTGAGTTTAATACGTGTGAATCTTCCAAAGCTGTCGGGAAAAGTACCAAAAAAGTTATAAACCTTTTGCATTTGTGCCAATTTAATTCTAAACATTTTCCATTTGTGTCAATTCCGTCTTAAACATTTTTATGGTGCAAATTCAATCCTAAACTTTTTATATTTGTGCGAATCCAGTCATTTCGGTCAATTTTGGCCAGATTTTACTGACATGGACACCAGCCAGCCGGCAGCCGATCACCGGTGTTGACGTGGACAACTTTAATAATATTTTAATATTTTTTTGAATTTTTTTCTTTTTTTTCTTTTTCCCCCTCCCCTCTCTCCTTCCTCCAGCCAGTCGCCGGACCAGCGATTAGCCACTGATAGGGGCGGCCTCGCGCTCGGTGAGCCCGACCTCGCCAGATTTGACAAAGGCTCGAGTCTCGCCATGGCTGGATGAGACCCGACCTCGCCCGACCTCACCAAATTCAACGAGGTCGAGTCTCACCCAGCCATGGCGAGACTCGCCTTCATCGTCGCTAATGAGGGGGAGCCTCGCCAGCACCGGCCTTTAGCCGGTTGCCGGTCCGACAACCGACTAGAGGAAGGAGGGAGGGGAGGGGGAAAATTTTTTAATAAAAATTCAAAAAAAAATATTAAAATATTATTAAAGTTAGCAACGTTAGCGCCGATGACTGGCCACCAACCGGCCGACGTTCATATTAGCAAAATCTTGTCAAAATTGACTAGAAGGACTGAATTAGCACAAAAATAAAAAGTTTAGGACTAAATTGGCACAAATATAAAAAGTTTGTAACTGAATTTATACCATAAAAAAGTTTAGGACTAAATTGGCACAAATGCAAAAGGTTTATGATTTTTTTGGCACTTTTCCCCTAGGCTGTCCAAACCTTGGCGCCGGACAAACCACTTTGCAATGGCCCAGCCACCGCCGGCCCACAAGGCCTTGGCCAGCTCAAGCCATCTCTTTCTCTTCTCTTCCTTTTTTTTTGGCAAAATCACATGCTGAATGAGGAGTGTTTTGACACAAATTTTGCACATCTACTCCTTCCTGTATAGTGCACATTCGATCTCCATTATTTTAGGAATTTATGAAAAAGGGAAGTGATTATTGCATTTAAAGGGACTTTTAGATTTTCTAAGAAGGATGTAAAAGATTTTTTTTAAGGGTCTTGATATAGGAGATGCAGAAAGAAAGCACAAAAAAAAAAATTCGTGCAAAAAAAATTCGTGGGAGAAAGAGGAGAAAAGGAAAGCATGCTTAGGATAAAGACAGGCATTAGCGATATATCTGAATTTTTATTTGAGTTTTGCAACATGCTTAGGACAGAATCTTGATTATTTCCATGCATTTTTAGTCACAAAAAACCATATGTAAGATCTTAAAAATCTTAAAATGGCATGTCATTGCATTCCATATCTATGTCATACCTCACGTGGTTAGAAATCATGTATAGCATAATTACCCATTTTGCATGCACTTATTTAGGCAGTCATATAGAATCGGGATTTATAAATAATGAAAAAATTATCCAAAAAGTCCTAAAGTGACCAATTCAGTCATAAAATTTTTGAATTGTGCCAATTCAGTCCAAAACCTTTTGACAATTTATCAATTTAGTCCTAAACTTTTCAATTGTGCCAATTCACTCATTCTGGCAAATTTTGGCTAAAAATCGCCGATGTAAACGCTGATTGTCCTACATGACGTGGCCAACGCTAATGTGGATTTGTAATTTTTTTCCTTTTCTTTTTCTTTTTCTTTTTCTTTTTTCATGTGGGCCATCCACAAGTGAGGGCCACACTACTAGCAGTAGGTGAGGGCCGCCCTCACCAGCCACAAGTGAGCTTGGGTGAGAGCGTTGCAGCTCTCGCCAGCCACTGGGAAAAATGAAAAGAACGAAAAAAAATAATAAAAGGAAAAAAAATTCTAAAAATTCTAAAACTAAAGAAAAAAAATTGCAAAGCGTCCACCACCGATTTCAAGTCAAAATTAGCAGAAATTGCTATATTGAAAAATTGTCAAAATATTTAGAATTAAATTGTTACAATTCAAGTTGTGATTGGTAAGGTTTCGTGGCACCTACGCGAAGCATGAGAGCCTCCTCCCACCTAATAATCCATTAAACCCCTTGGGCCTGCCTCATGAGGGCCGCGACAAAGATCAATTCTTTTGTTTTTTTCCCAAGAATCACAAAGCAGGTTGAGCAAACCTGCCTTAAGCTCAGTGCAAAATCAACCTAAGAGGCCCAGTCATCGGGGCCCCGGTTACAACACGGAGTTCTACGCCTTTACACACACACACTTTCGTGTGCACATTCAAGCAAGTACCAAGCTTATCTCTGATCAGCCTCTTAATTTGATGAAGGATTAAACTGGAGCTACTAGCAACAGAGGAATTGTGAAGACAACGAAGACTGGCAGTACAGTAAGAGAGCTTGAACGACAGATGAGGGATTGCTCTGCCCTTGAAGACAAAACAAGCCCAAGTGACTTGACTTACGCAATCTCCAGGAGCTCTGTCAATATACGATGAAGCAGCCAAATGTCCTTTCAAGCTTGAAGAGAAAGAGGGCAATCGAGAAACAGACGGTTCCTGTCTTCAGTGTCAAATTATACAGCCAACAAAGAGGTAAAACCTGAATGTTCTGTGCACTTCAACAATCAACAATCCATCTCCGGTGGCCAGTCGATTATGCACAACCAACCATGCAATGAAGCAATGTTGAGGAATACTAAGGGTTGAACTAGATCAATTTTCTCGGTAGCACCTTCGAGCTTCTCCCTCCAGTCTTAACAAGTTCTAGGCACTAGCAATCGTGAACAAATCAGATGGTGCCAATTGCGAAGCATACTTCTTGAGAAAATTACCAAAAAAAAAAAGTCATAAACCTATTATTGATATCAATTCAGTCTTCAACTTTTCACTTTAGTCAATTTAGTCATAAAAACATTTTCTCAATTTGTCAATGTAATCCTTCTAGTCAACTTTGGCTGACAATTACGTGACACAACCAACGTTGACGTTAATAATTTTCTCGATTTTTTTATTTTCCTATTTCCCTCCGTAAGAAAAATCTCAAACAATGCCCATTGTGACACATTTAACCTAAATTTTTTTTGTGACATAAAAAGTCCCAAACTTATACCTATGCGACGTATTTACCCTTCATCAAGGTTTCTTTGGATGATTTTTAATAAAAACAACCTCATTTTTATTTCAATTAATCCATGTGGATGTTATGTTAACACTATTTGCTTTCTAACGTCCATGTACATAGATTTTTAAAAGTTTTCATTGACAGATCTTTGACAGAAGGTAAATATGTCTCACAAGTACAAATTTTGGATTTTTTAAGTCACAGAAAATAGTATAGGGTAAATGGATCACGGTTGGCATAATTTAGGATTTTAGTGGCTTTTACCTTAAAACAAAATTATCCGCAACTTAACTCTTCAGTACAATTAAGCTGTTTTGATAATTAGCCTGGCAAATGGTGATGCCGAGTGCAAGTGACACGCCGTCTGAGTGAAAATTCGAGTGGCGAGGTATATGAAATGCCATCATTTTGTCATGGATACAAGGTTCAACATGCTGTTCAACTTTGTAGGAAAATTACCAAAAAAGTCATAAACCTATTGCATTTGTGCCAATTCAATCATAAACAAATAAATTTGGCCAATTCAATCCTAAACCTTTTTGCATATTATCTAATTCAATCCTATTGCCCGGAAAAGTCTAACGTGGGATACCTAGTTAGCGTCGGCTATCCTACGTGGACGGCTGGGGCTGATGTGATCACTGGAAAATAAACATCTAAGCTTAGGTTATGTTTTGAATTTCCACGGTGATTGTGTTGATATTAAGTATGGAACAGTTTATTATTGTTTTGGTCATATACTAATGATTTTATGGTTTTAGACATTGACCATGATGTGTTTAATGTTAATCTTGATGGTTGTTTTTCCTTGATTGCATCTTCTTATAATGTGAAAATTGATGCAAGTATTTGGCATGCTAAATTAGGTCACATTGGATTACAAAAGAATGAAAAGATTAGCTAAAAAAGGCTTTTTGGGGTCACTAGCTAAAATTGAACTATCCATATATAAACATTATCTAGCAAGAAAAGCAACTAGAGAATCATTTATCCCATGGAATCTATTCTTACCCTTTTCAAGAGTGCACCCTCCAAGAGTCATTCCACTACAAAAAAACAAGGATTTAGCCACGGAAAATTAGTGATGAAAACAAAATTCGTCACTAATTTGCGACGAAAAAAAATTCGTCTCTAATTAGCGACGAAAAAAAAGTTCGTCGCTAATTTACGATAAAAAAAAAATTAGTCGCAAATTAGCAACAGAAAAAAATTCTTCGCGAATTAGCGACAGAAAAAAAAATTTGTTGCAAATTAGTGACAGAATTTACAATGGAAAAAAAAATTCGTCGCTAATTTGCAACAGAAAAAAAGAATTTGTCACAAATTAGAGACAGAATTTGCGACGGAAAAGAATTAGTCACAAATTGGCGACGCAATTTGCGACGAAAAAGAATTCGTTGCCAATTAGCGACGAAATTTGAGAGAAAAAAAAAATTTGTTGCAAATTAGCGATGGAATTTGCGACGAAAACCAAATTCGTCGCTAATTTACAGCGGAATTTGCCACGAAAATATAATCGTCACTAATTTGCGACGTAACAAAAATTTCGTCGCTAATTAGCAACAAACGATATTCATCGATAAATTCGTTGTTAAATTAGCGACGTACTTTTTTCGTCGCTAATTATAATCTACTCACCTTTCACCCCCGATTTCTCTTTCTCTCTCGCTATTGACTCCTCATATCCCCCCACGCTGTTCTCCCTCCCTCTCCCTCTTTCGTTTATCTCGATAAACCTCTCCGTGCGCACGCAAATCACTCTCGGTAAAGATTTTCTACCAGTAAGTGTCGTGACTAATTTCGTGGCTAATTAGTGACGAAGATATTTCGTCGCAAAACTATTCGTTGATAATTCTATTCGTTGGTAATTTTGAATTTTTTTAATTTTTTTGACCCTTTTTCGCTTTTTTTTTCCTATATTCTTCCCTCTCAATCGCAGATCTCGCGACCGGTGAGAGGCTAAGGCCGGCAAGGTCACCTCGCCGACCATGGACGAGGTCCAGCGGTGGCCATAGCAAGGCCGCCAGTCCACCTCCCCGCCGCCCAAATCTATGGGCGATGGTAAGGTCCGATCGTGGCGACGCCTGGGCGAGGTCAAGCGGCCTCGCCATGGCCACTCGACCTCGCCCAGATTTGGGGGAGGCCGAGCGGCCTCGCCATGGCCATCAGTCAACCTCGCCCTTGCCTACAGATTTGGGAGAGGGAGAGGTCGACCAACAGCCATGGCAAGGCCGCTCGACCTCGCCCAAGCCTCGCCATGGCCGAACCTCACCGTCGCCCAGATCTAGCGCGATAGTGAGGTCAAGCGGCCATGGTGAGGCCGTTCGACCTTGCCCAAATTTGGGGGAGGCCGAGTGACCTCGCCATGGTTGCCGGTCAACCTCGCCCTCGCCCTCGCCCACAGATTTGAGCGAGGGGGAGGTCGATCGGCAGCCATGGCGAGGCCGCTCGATCTCCCCCCAAATTTGGGCGACGTCAAGCGGCCTTGGCGAGGCCGCTTGACCTTGCCCAGGCCTCGCCGTTGCTTAGATCTAGGGCAACGGCGAGGTCGAGTGGCCATGGCAAGGTTGCTCGACCTGGCCCTCACCAGCGCCGGCAAGGGCCAGCTTGGCAAGTTCACCAGCCTTAGCCAGTTGCCGGTCCGATGACCAGATATAGGGAAAAAAAAATTTGTTAAGTAATTTTTCTTTTTTTTTAGATACGTGTCCATTTGAATGTCTCACAATCCAAGTAAACATTACAATTCTCATCAAATTGATCATATTACATTACAAAGATTTCAGTTAATTCTCATCAAATTGACCACATTGCAATCCAAGTGAGTCTTCTTGATATGGTAATTTTTTCATTTTTTTTTTTCAATTTCAAAGTAATTATTTCGTCAAAAACACAATTTTAATTTTTAGAATTTTATGATTTTAACTAAGAATATTAAACAATAAATATTATTTTTTAATATTTTATGATATTTTTTAATTTTTCTATAGGCACAATGCAAAAAGATAGGGCTTGAATGTATAATAAGAACTTATCTGGACATTGAGGATTGACCAATGAGTTTCATACTGGGTTGGAACTGTTTTTAGACTTTGCTAGTAGTAAATTTGAGTTCATGAATGGAAATAAGTTAAGGTGTCCGTATAAAAAGTGCAATAATGGTAAATTTTATATGTATGATAAAGTTAGAGAATATCTTTGTAGATTTGGGTGTCGCGACCTCCCTGAACCGACCTCGTCGCCTAAGGGGTTAGGCTAATAGATTGCTAAGTTAAATCTAGCTCGAGCTCTTTCAAGCCCATACCAATTCGCGACTTAAGTTTAAGTTGTTAACATGTAAATCAATTTCATTTAGAAGTCGCCACTAATCAATTTTTGGTGGGTTGATTAGACACCCAAGTGAAGCACGGGAGAAATGCTTTACTTCTACGAATAAGAAATTCAATGGACACGGAGACTTGGTTACACTAATTGACAAACTAGCGTAATTTCGATACCTAACCTTGTTCAATTGCCGCCTAACGTGTTCTCACTAACCAGGAATCTCAAAATTCCATCCTTCATCAGGCTAAAAGAAGCAACCGTCAATACCTAAATCTAACACTCATGATCAATCACTTTCGAGGTTAAATTAAACACGAAATTTAAAGTATATGAACCAAACAACGTGCAGCTAAACATGACACTAATCACATAATAGGACAAAAAGCCAATTGCAAAGTCCTAAATGAATTTTTTTTTTATTTTTTTGAAATTTCTTAAATTTTTAAATAATTTTTTTAAAAAAATTTAATTTTTTTGAAAAAAAAACATTTTTTAACATTAAAATAATAAAAAAATATAAAACAGACCAAGTCGGATCCCCACACCTGACCCGGATAAAATATATATTTTAAAATTTTTTTATTTTTAAAAATTTTTTAATATTAAAATAATATGAAATCGGATCCGAGTCAGACCTCCACATCCCACCCAGATCAGAACTGACCCAGGTGCGCCAGCCCGGGTCCACGACCGGACTGGGTTCATTTATTGAGCCCGGTCTGGCAAATAAAATAAATAAATAAAGAAAAAAGGGCCTAGCCTAATTTTTTTTTTTAAAAGAACAAAAGTCCAACACACTATAAATAAAAACCTAAACAACACTTCAGCCCAAATCCCAATTTCGGCCCATCCGTGAAAGGCCCAAGACCTAATAAAACCCACTCTAATAACTAAAAGGCCCAAAACATTAAAACGCCAAATAAACATAAAATCGGCCCAAATACTAACAAAACCCTACCCGATTGCAATCCGTCCGCCCGACCCAATCTCCAGCCGCTGACCAGACTTGCAGCCGCGGATCCAAATCGTTGGGAACCCTACCCAGTTCATTGTGCGTCCAACCTGATTCGCTGCCGCCGCTCCGACTTCCGAGCTGACGCTCGACCTTCATGGCCGAGATCGTGGCTGGCCATTGCCGGCCGGACCCTAGCCTCCGCAGTCAAGGTTTCCGGTCCGGAGGCCAAGCCCATGCTCGGCCACCACTCGCCGAGCCCTGGCCTTCATGGCCAGGAAACTCAGCCCCATGGCCGGAGTATCGATCGCCGGCTTCTCCGAGCCCCAGTCTTCGTGGCTAGGGTTTCCAGTCTGGTGGCTGAGCACAAGCTCGGCCGTCGTTCGACATGCCCTGACCTCCACGGTCGGGGCTTTCAACCGTTTGACCGAGCCCTTGCTTGGCCACCGCTCGGCTCATGTTCGCATCGCCGCCCCGATGAGGGGTCGCGACATCCTCCGCTCGGGTCATCGCTGTGGTGACCAGTGGCTGAGCGAGACTGCCCAAACCCCGACGAAGGGCTGGACAATTGTGAACCAGCCAAATCCCGACAAGGGACTAGTTGTTCGCTCCCTTTCGTGGCCATGCCAGGACAACCGCGGCGGCCGGCGGCACACCAGGACCATCCGACGTCCCCAAAAATGTAGCGAAACAAAGCCAAACTCAGGAGTTGGTTCGGGCATATTATCGAACACATGGCAAGCGTCAACGAGAATGAGGGATTTAGGCTCGATCGAGGCTCAAACACATCCGAAATTCACACACAACAACAAAAATGCATAGACAATAAGATCAAGCTCGAAGTGTCACAGGTCGGAACTCGCCCGAGCCGAACGACCGCGAGTTCCGGCCAGTGGACACGAGGGCAGAAGCAAAAATAGGGGAGGGGGTGCCGTTGCGTCGCTCCCTATCCGGCTCGGGGGCAACGAACGGGGGCGACTACAGATCAGACTTCGTTCAGTCACCCCGCACGCCTCCGAGCCGGAATCCTCGGGAAATCGACCCCGACTCAAACAAAACCAAAAACCCAACGAAAATTCGGGGCCGGGACCTATCGCGAGAAACGTCAGAGCTTCGCTGGTCACGGTTGAGGCGCGACGGCCGTCGACGGGAGCCTGTTCAGCCTCGGATCCCTCTCGGTTCTCTCTCTCTCTCTCTCCTGATCTCTTCCTCTGGCCCTCTCTCTCTCTCGGTGACTCTCACTCTCCCTCGCTCAAATCCCCCTATCTCTCTTGCGTGCTCGGCTTTAAGGGCCACGGCAAGCACGCATGGTGTCTTGCCACCGCCAGCTGCCGTGGCTTGCCCAATCCCGACCCACGGATCATGCCGGCACTCCCCTGCGCCTCTGGCTTCTGCTCTGGCTTTTGCATTCTGCCACTATTCCGGCTTCTGTCCTTCCTCCCCCGTACGTTCTGAAATGTTGACTAGGGAGGGGGGGAGGAGAATAGACGCGGGCCAGGCCCAGGCAAAGAGGGCTAGCCCGCTTGGGAAAATGAAAAGGGAGGAGAAAAATAAAAATGGACCACGTAAAAAAAAGAAGAGGGAAAAACGAATGAGCCGACGAACCCGGCCCGAAAATCCTTTTTTTTTTAATAAATTTTGTGTCTTAATAGGCCCTATTAATGCAAATGCCTAATGTCTATATGCCATGTAATTTAACGAAAATATTTTTTGTTTCGTGATTTAAAAATCAAACCCTAAATTTTTCATGTGATAAAACTCTAAATGATTGAGCAAAATTTAAGTGTCAACATTGGGTTTACTCCAAACTACTATAATTGGACTTGCCATGGTGAACAATTTATATCTGATGAAGAATATCAAAGAAGTGACCAATTTTTAGTTAGAGAAGAATGTACCTATTATAACCAATTGAACACATACCAGAGGATAGTGATTGATGCAGGTGGTTAGAATTTTGTTTTAAAATCGAACCATGTAAGTACTAGTTCCATACAAGTACTAGTTTTACTCCTACACTTGAATAAGTGGATACTAGTCATGCATCACAATTGGAAGAGATAGGAGTAATAGGTTTTGATGAGAATATGTGTAATATAACTTTTTCATCTAATCAGTTCTGCGAAGTGTTGAAAACAGCAGATGAACCTTTATGGGCAAATTGTGACAACTACACTAAGTTATCGGTGACATCAAAACTGTTAAATATCATGATAGAGCATAATGTGTCTGAGAATTGCTTCAACTTTTTTGTTGACGTAATGCGGGAAATAATGCCTTGTGATCACATCATGCCGAGTGATTTTTACAATATGAAGAAGCTAGTACATAACTTAGGTCTTCAAATTGTAAAGATTGATGTATGTAGTAAATGTTGTATGTTATATTAGAGAGCTGACGAAAATATAGAATCTTGCAAATTCTGTAGCCAACCTAGGTACAAGATTAATAGGAGGCGGGGTCATAATCAGAAGTGCAGATCATGCAAGCAAATGTTTTATCTGCCCTTAATCCCCAGATTGCAAAGGCGTTATGCGTCTCAAGGCACTGCTGAACACATGACTTAACATGCAAATCATGAAACAGAAAAGGGTCTAATTTGTCATCATTCAGATGCAGAGGCATAGAAACATTTTGATACAACATACCCTGAGTTTGCAATAGAGCCTCAAAACATCAGGTTAAGTCTATGTGTTGATAGATTTGTCCAATTTGGGTAATCAGGAAAAAGTTATTCATGTTGGCTAATTATCTTAACTCCGTACAATCTTTCACTCGGTATGTGTATAAAGACGCCTTATATGTTTTTGACATTAATCGTGACTAACCCGCAAAATCCGAAATAGTTGATAGATTTTTATATGCAATCATTGATTGAAGAGTTACAACAGCTATAGGATGAAGGTATCCTTACGTATGATGTTTCTGCTAATCAAACATTTATAATGAAGTCTACTCTTCTTTGGACGACAAATGACTTTTCAGCTTATAGAATGTTATATGGATAGAGTACAACTGGGATATTAGGATGTCTGATGTGTTTGGAGATATCAAAGTCATTTACAATAAGACATGGTAAGAAGCCTATCTATTTTGACTATCACAAACAATTTTTGCCGACAAATCATACATTCAGAAGGAATAAAAAAAAGTTCATCAAGAATAGGATTGAAAAAACACCTCCACCATTGAGGTTGACCGGTGATTAAATTTGGAAGCGAGTGCAGAACTTTTCGATTATTATTGAAAATCCTCATGGCATAACTATTGCGTACTAAAGTACATATAAGTGGACTAAACGCAGTATATTTTGAGATTTACCATATTGGAAGGCCCATCTTATTCATCATAATCTTGACGTCATGCACATAAAAAAGAATGTTTTCGACAATATCATAAATACTGTGATGGATGTCACTAGAAAAACAAAATACAACTTAAATGTAAGAAAAGATATGAGAGATATTTGTGATTGACCAACATTAGATGTGTATGCAAACAGCAGGGAACCAAAACCAAAAGCAATTTATACATTGAACAAGGAGTAAAGACGGGTTATTTGTCAATGCTTGAAATCTGTATTGTTTCCTGATGGATATGCTTCGAATCTTGGGAGATGTGTTGATTTGAATGAATGCAAGTTGACAGGTTTGAAAAGTCACGATTGTTACATATTTATGAAAAGACTAATTCCAATAGCTTTCAAGGAATTTCTACCAAATTTTGTATGAAGCGCTATTACAGAGTTAAGTAATTTTCTTCATGATATTTGCTCAACAGTATTAAAAGCATCACACATGGAGAAACTAGATAGAGATATTTCAATTATTCTTTACAACTTAGAAAGGATATTTTCTCTATCGTTGTTTTATTCAATGGAGCATTTCTTAGTTCACTTGCCTTATGAGGCTAAAGTTGCAGGTCCCGTCCAATTTCGATGGATGTATCCATTTGAGAGGTAAATTTTTTTTTAATAAATTCCAAATTACTTTATTGTATATTATGTTCTGATAAACTTCTTTTTATTGCAACTAGGTTTTTATATCATTTAAAGAAAAAAAGTGAAGAATAAGGCATGTGTTGAAGTTTCAATTTGTAATGAATATTATGGAAGAAGTGACAACATTTGCATCATACTATTTTGAGCCGCACGTGCAGTGCAAGAGGCAGAAAGCAGGAAGAAATGATGAGGGCATCATTGATCACAATTGCAAATCATTATTTATTTTCAAATATCTTGATCGACCAAGCGGCACATGTACGTTGCGTTACTTAACAGGCGAAGAATTGCAGACAGCCCATACATATATTTCACTGAATTATCCAAAAGTGGAGCCATACTTCGAGTAAATGTACATTTGCAAATATAGATATTACGTGTCAAACATTTGATAATATATAAATGGTATTTGTTAATAGAATTTTTCAAACTTCAATGTATAAACTACTACCAAATGAGTTTGATCGTTTATGCGATAAAGAATTTGCAATATGGTTCAAAACATATGTAAGTTGCCTATGGACCAAAACCAAGTTATTAATATTTTATACATAATTTATTAAAATATATATTATTGACTTTGCGACTGTGACCTTAGGTTCACAGTAATCATGATCAAATTGAAGAGCAAGGATTGTCATATCATATGTCATAGGGTTCAAAGTTAAGAGTACGAAGTTGGCTAGCATATTTCATAAATTGGTATAATTTTCATACTCAAGAATATAGAATGGGAAAAGCCACAATGAATAGTAGTGTGTGTGTTCAGTCATCCAATGATGGTAGTTCAAAAGATGATTTTTATGGCTTGTTGGATGAAAATTTGTCCATTTGTCCATTTGGGATTTATAAAGCATTGAGTTTTATAAAATGTACTTGTAGTAAATTCTCGCCCGAAACTGATCATTCCCGGGATGCTAACCAATAGGGAAAGGCTAATAGGGGAATTAAATTCGCTCGACTAAAGAAAATTCGATCGTGAATTGATTTTTTACCATGAAATCGCTGAAGTGATATTTTGAGCCACTGTTGGCCGATCTAAGGATAGTCAAGAGTCAGTTCGCCACCGTCCTACTAGTGGATCGCGGGTGATTCCATGGGATGAAAAAATGACTTGACGAATGATCCTGAACCTATATCAAACGATCATACCTCTCGAAGTTAGTGATTGATCTTCGCGATTTTAATGACAACCGAGGTCGTCATATACCGAACGAACTTGCACGTAACTTGATTTAGTATCAGTCACGGGTCAAATATGTAAATTTCCCCAACAAGCCGCCTATTAGTTTGAGAAACGCTCAAGCTAAATTTAATGAAATTTAATTATTTGTCTAATCTTCCTACTTGTCAGTATAAACGTGGAGGTCACATGCATGGTATAGTTTCACGAAAAAGAGAAGCACATTCCCCTTCCTCGTCTTCATCCCCATCCATATCCTCTTCTCCTACCATTCCATGTTTCCCTCAACCACTACATGCTAATGGACAATATAGACACATTTGCCCTTCCTCCGACCCTCAAGAACATATCGGTCCTTCAATTCCATGTCCTTCGTTTCTACCTTCTTCTTCAATGCAACACTCGAATGATGAGGGAAACGCAGGTAAAGAAGATAGTAGATTCATGATATGCCCATATGGAGATTCGTAAGTACTTCATTTTTTTTAAATTATGTGTTATTTAGGGTTTTAGATCTCAGTCAACTGGATTGTCCATGTTGCAAATTATCCGTATGCTTCATTGTTTCATTGTCCATATCGTTTTTCTAACCTGTTTGCAGATTCACGTATGCTACGTATGTTGTGAGGCAACTTAATAAAATAGTCAATAACTCTTTAAGGGGGCAGTATATTAGTTACAACAACGCTCCAAAAAAAGTAAAGGGTTTGTGATGGAATGAGTTCAAGGTAAGTTTTGTTCTTGTAAGTGTTTCTAGTGGCCGTGTTAAGGAAGTCCCACATTAAGTAGTAATGGATATGAACTTCAGAAAATCCATTGTCGAATTATCTGGTGCATGGTAATAACTTTCAATTGTTTTTCTATTGATGCAACGGAAGTTCAGGTAGGATGAAACGAAAGAGGATGAAATTAAAAGAATTTTTAAGAAGAAAGCCAGTGATCACATACGAAATGTGATGAACAAAGCAAAGATAAGTCAAGTCAAACCCTGATTTTATTAGGGGTGACAATTGGACCGAAATTAAAAGAATTTGGGAAATTGAAAAAAATAAGCAAATGAGTGAACAGAATAAGAAGAATCGAGCTTCTAGTTCTAGTGAAGGGTCTGCCACATATGCTAAGAGCTTTATCAACATCGGGGAGCATAGAAAAAAAATGGTAAGTCTGTTGAACATATTGTAAGTTAATTTAATTCAATTATTCATTTATGTTTATATTTTGTAGGCAAATGAATTGGGGACGGAACCGACATATACAGTTACATTTGAACGCACATTTCAAAAAAAAAATAAAACATGAATTGACAATTGAGCAAAAGCTATTAAGGTATGTAAGTTCATGGAAACTAGAATGAAAATCATGAATATTTTTAATATTTATTGTAGTTATATATATGATGTTTTATTTTCATATATATTATTAATGCAGGAAAAATATGATGAACTTTTAATGAGTAGTGATAGTGGTAATGGTAGTGGTAGTGGTAGTGGCGATGATGGTGTTGCTGCGTCTGAACCATCAATTGACATTATGGCATTATGGGTGGAAGCATCGGGTGGGATGATAAAAGGAAAAATATTTGCAATGGGATCATTGTCAAGGGTATGCACAACGCAAGCTGCTGCAACTTCATCCTCTAATGCAGCTGTTTCGAGGAGGACATGACATGAGGAGCAAATGACCTAAGAATTGAGCCAACTAAAACATTTACTTGTAGAGAAGGGCGAAGAAATAAAAGTGGTCAAACAACAAATGCAATTGATCTTACGACACCTCAACCTCGATCATGATAAGGTTCCTCCTGTACCTCCGACTAATCCAATAGGTGATGGGCACAATGATGAGTGACATGATGATGATGACATTGCTGATGATGATGATGATTTTCTCGATCCTTAGTCCTTGCTAGTTAGAATTTCCATTTTTAAGCACTAAATTTTGAGCACTATGTATTTCATCATCATAACATTATGTATTTAAGCATTAAATTTTGATGTTATTAAGTGCTTCATCATTGTTAAATATAAATTCTAGAAATTAATTTTACTGTTAATTATATTTAAATTCGAAATCGTCCCTAAATAACATTTGCCGTTGACTTCGTCGCTAAAGAATTAATAAAAATTCGTCGCTAAATTCATTCCGGAACAATGTTCGTGGCAAAAGTAAAAAATTTTTATGGCAAATTAGCGACGAATTTCGCAACGGAAAATTAGTGACGCATCTTGTGACAGAAAATTAGCGACGATTTTTGCGACGAATAAATTCCGTGGCTAATTAGCAACGAATATTTTTCGTCTCAATTTAGCGACGAAAATTGAAAAAATTCGTCACTAAATTTTGCGATGCCGAATTGGCAACGAAATATTTTTCGTAGCAAATTCGTTTAGTAACGAATTTTTTCATTTTTTTCGTCGCAAAATTCATCGCTAAAAACTACTTTTTTTTGTAGTGTTCTTTACTTTCTACCTCTTTCATCAACAAAATAAGAGAACGGTAGAAGTTGAAGACCTAGTTATAGTGTTGAAATGTTTAAAGGAAGAGGCAAAAGGGTAAACATTATTAGAATGTCGTGAGCAGAAATAATGACGAGAGATACTGTTGACAAAACAACGTGCAACAAAACTGATTTAATTTCCTTATAATCACTCTAGCAAAAAAAAACTACGTTATAATTAGGGAAAGCGAGTGTAGAAGGTAGCAGGCCACTCGGCCACAGAAAGAAAAAGAAATCAAGTATGTAAAAAATTTCCATAACCAACCAATTGATCTAACTAATTGATTTCATATAGACATAAGTATTCATATGGAATGAATTGAATAAAAATTAACAAGGATTAGGGAAATAATTAATCGATAAGTAATAAATTTAACGATCAATTTCCACTAAGTCCATGAAAAGTTTTAGAAAATATATGCGTATATGAATGGCTTTTAAGGATTCGTTGGCCGTAGAAATTCTTTAACATGATGGTCGTTGTTTTATCAATAGATACAGGGACATTCAACTATGTGACAAACTTATCAAAAACATACCGCGCGTGCAATGCCTATAAATTCTTTTAGAACTAATTATGACTTTACGTAAGTGATCGTTGCACTTTATGCTTTGTGTATAAGTGAAATAACCCTTTTCAGTCTCAAGTTTCATCACAAATTCATAGATTTAATTGTAATAGTTTTTCTCACGTGGGCTAAATTAATTGATATTGTAATTTACCATTTTACGGGATTGACATAATAAGGTAAGATGTAAATATTTTTAATTAGTTTAATATGGGACTGGCTAGTATAGGTCGAGTAAAGTCCAGCCAATGATGAGAGGGCCTGTGATTTAAAACTCTATAAATAGTGTTCAAATTTCTCTTCTAACCCGATACACAAATAACCTAGTTAAGGAGCAAACCCTAACTATAAGGGGTTTTATCTTTGAGCTAGTGATACGGAAGGTAATAAAGAAGAAGGACTTGCGCTCAAGATATATAAGGTAACAAAGAAGAAGGACTTGCGCTGAGAATTATTACTATTCTGCATCAAGAACAATAAATCATAAATTGGGTTTGTCGCAACCGAAACTCCCGTTCAAAAAACGAATGGCTCGCCTGATACATGCTAAATCTAAATTTGGGACTTAACTCGGGCCCTCCCTAGCTCATACCATATCGCGACTTAGGGGTTTAGTGTTTAACATGCAAATGGTTTATATCAAGGAATCGCCACTAATTTATTCGGGGTGGGTCGATTAGAAACCCAAATAGGATGATGGAAGAATCACCATATTCCTACGAACCAGAGATTGATTGAGTTTGGGGATTTGGTTACACTAGTTAGATAACTAATGCCCTTTCGGTACCATTTTACCCTGTTCTTTTTTTTAAAAAACATTTATCAGGCGATTTGGATTGATTTTAGGACCTTTCTCCTAACATGTAAGGTGATCAAACGAGTGCATAATCAGAAACGATTAGCAGTCAAAAACATGACAATTCACGCAGCCTAAGGTTCTAACTTTAACTAAGTCAGATGACATTCGAAAACACAACAGCTCATGCAATTGAAATTAAAAACAAACATAATAAAACATAACAATAACATGCAAAGTAATATCACATGATCAAATTGGCTTATCTATTTAAACATGGAATTATAACAACATGCATAATAATATAATAATAAATTAAAGCATACAGATAAACCATAAAAAAACTTTGATTTTTTTTCAGAAAAGATTTTTTTTTCGGAGAAAAAAAATTTTCGAGAGAAAAGAAAAAAATAATAAAAAATTAAAAAAATTATTTTTTAAAAAAATTGAATTTTTTTAATGAAATAAAATAATAATATAATATTAAACGGGTCGGGTCAACGGATCCGGGTCAAACCGGTCCGACCCGGGTCAACGGATCCAACCCGAGAGTTGATCAGGTCAGATCAGCTGATCCGAGTCGGTCGGAACCGACCCGAGTCAACGGATCCGACCCGGGCGTTGACCCGAGTCGGATCTGCTGATTCGAGTTGAATCCAACCTGAACTACAGACCCACGGAGAATGGGCGCCAGCGGGGCCAAAATTGGCCGTCTGCCGGCCGACCCAGACCGGCTCCGCCCCCAAGAATACCTCCTGGGGCCTCTGCTGATGCCACAATACCTTCAGGGTCGCCGCCCAGCCGTCGTTACGCCGGCCGGCGACCAAACTAAATCCGGCTTCTTTGGAACATTTCATCGAGCACGTGGAGGGCATGGCGGAAAACAGTCGACTTCGACCTCCTCCGGCGAGCCAGTCGACTCCGAGGATCCGTCTCACCTACAATGACGACACACAGACGGTGGGGAATGGCGGTATGGGCCAAGACTCGCACGAAATGGCTGGCGCGGGTCCCGGCCAAACTGAACATAAAAAAAAATAGGGGAAAACAGAGGACAGGGGAGGGCTCACCAGTCGATGTCACGGCTAGGAGGCTTTTCGGCGGTTGCGTGGGCAACGGCGAGGTTGTTGGCTCTCCTTCTAGCTCCGGCTGGCTCTTGGTTCGCCTCCTCTCTCTCTATTCTCAGCTCTCTTTCTCTATGTTCTCTCTCTGTGTTTCTCTCTCTCTATTTTTCTCTCTGTGAATGGCCAATCGGCCCTCCCTCTCTCTCTCTGACCTTTTATAGGCAGTGACGATGTCCCTATGTATCGGTGTGATGACAGCCTGCACCGGCCTACTTGCCCCACGACTTTCGCGGCCATGGCAGGCTGGTGCAGAGTAGAGCAGGGGAGGCCGGTGCCAGACGAAAGCAGATAAGGAGAAGGAGAGGATAAAGGAGCCGAGAAATGAGGGGAACGGGACTGGCAATTAATGCCAGTCCCGTTGGCGTGCTCATCCGGCCCTGGTCTAGCTGGATAGCGATGGCGCGGAGCGGCGCCGCCGTGCGTCGGCATGACGACATGAACAGGGGAGAACAGGGGCGAGAGACCGACCGGCGAGGGGGAAGGAGAGAGGAAGGGGCTAGGCCGGGACTGGGCCCAGTCGTGCGGGGAGGAGAGAAGAGAAAGGGAAAGACGGGTCGGGCCCGGGGGAAAGAAAGAAAGAAAGAAAAATGGGAAATGGGCTGGGCCTGCGCGGAAAGGGGGAAAGAAGAAGGAAAAAAGAAAAAGGAAAAGGGGCCGAACCGGTCCGGCTCCGGCCCGGCCCGGCCCAGCGCGATTTTCTGATGATTTTTTGAATTTTTTATTTTTTCTAACTAAACTAAAAAACATTTTAATAAACTTAATTAACACAAACATGTTTAATTTTTATATGTAACGCATTTAATAGATATATTTTTTTTGTCTTAGGAATTGAAGAAAATTAATTCATAAATTTTGTGTAATTTTAATTTTTGGGCAAATTGAAAATAGGTGTCAACGGGGTTAATACCACGAAAAATCATAAACTGATAAAATATGTGACAATTTTACCCTAACTAAATTTTTTACCATTAAAAACCTTAAACTGGTATACCTGTGACAAATTTATTTCGAACTATTTTTTTGACCACCAAAAACCCCATACTGGTATACTTGTGATAATTTTACCTCGAACTAATTTTTTTATCACCAAAAATCGTAAACCGGTACACCTGCGATAATTGTACTCCAAACTAATTTTGTGACCACTAAAAACTCAAAACTAGTATATTTGTGACAAATTGACCCTTTGTTAGTGTCTGTTAAATTGGATTAATATTACGAAAGATCACATATTGGTAAAATTGTGACAAACAGTGGGTAAAACCCCAAAGTGGTGCACTCGTCAACTACCACATATCATCAAACTTAGCAATTTGACAGTAAAATTTAATGAAAATTAACGAAAGGTAAATTTGTCATAGGTGTACAAGTTTGGGGTTTTTGTGGTCAAAAAATTAATTCGGGATAAAATTATCATAGATATACCAATTTTGGGTTTTTTGTGAGCAAAAAAATAGTTTAAGGTAAAATTATCACAGATGTACCAGTTTTGAGTTTTTCGTTGTATTAACCCTTCTAAATTAGGTGCAAGAATCTCTTTTACTAGATTAATGTGTTCTCAATTCTAGCTATGAAGATTTTGGGTATCGTTTTTCTCTATCAAGATTAATGTGGCACCAAGATGCAAAACACATCTTTCACGAAAGTAGAAGGATCGCTCATATCCTTGGGGAGTCGACAGAAAAGCAGTTCTCTTCTTCTCTCAAAACAATTTCACTTTGATTCATGGTAGGACTTCTTTCGCGCCGCACGACATGAGATTAGACTTAAGCATGCCCAGATGGTCCAAGTGAAAGTTATGAAAACTCGTTTGCCAACGAAGACATTGACATCCAGCTTTAGTATCTATTATTACTGTTTAGGATTTCTACGCAGGTGCTGAATTGAGATTATAGGACCAAGCTATGAACTCTGTCGCCGGTGCATCCCTCTCCGGCTCTCACTCCCTCCCGTTTAAAAAGGCCCAAACTCGCTCCAAGACACCATTGCGTTGTAGTCGAGAGTACGCGTTCTCACCTCCAGACGTTGCAAGACGCACCAAAGCGAAGAGCCGGCAACAATGACGCGGTCGCCTTCTGTCGCTGTGAGCGAGGTCCAGGTCAAGTCCATCAAGTTCCCGCCGTACGTGAAACCGCCGGGCTCTGCCAAAACTCTCTTCCTTGGAGGCCCAGGTTCCTCTCTCGTCGCTAGAACCTCAACCTCCATGAGTTTCCGGTTTTCGTTGGCGCTGTCATTGTTATATTGTTTATTCATTCTTTAGAAGGGAAGTTAACCGTTCCTTTTCTTTTTTGTGGTTGGGGAATAGGATTGAGAGATCTGGAGATCGAGGGAAAGTCGATCAAGGTCACGGCGATTGGCGTCTACCTGGAGGATGCAGCGCTGCCGCTGCTCGCCGCCAAGTGGAGAGGCAAGAGCGCGGAGGTGCTCGCAGAGTCCGTCGAGTTTTTTAGAGACGTCATCACAGGTCCGTGTTTCACTCAGAAATTCTTTCACTCATCGGTGTGCATCGAGCTAACCAGGCATGTGATGCCCTAATTTTGTTGAATTTCCAACTGCCGAATGATAGTCTCAGTTGGTCTTTTCAAAAAGGATTTCTTATAAAATGTCTTCCTATCCACACTTAAGAAATAACTAAATAAAAAAGATTTACAATTTTCAATGCATTAGCTCCTTTTATGATATGTACTATCAATATTTTCAAAAAATTTATATTTTAATAAGTGTTTGAAGACACTCTTTAATTATAATATGACCTTTTTAAAAATATAAGTTTTTGAAAAAATTTAAGCGGTCCGATGATGTAACTTTGTGGTTGGTATAGAGGGTTTTAATGAATGCATGACACGTTTCGTTACTGAAATAATTACTCGAGTGACCCGATCCGAAGCAATTTTTTGTTGGCTGTTGCGGAATGTGGTATTCCCTTTTATTTTTATTTTGACTTTAAATTTTTTTTTGCTTGAGGGGCAGTACGGTAAATCAGGTTAGATAATAATTGATCTCGCAATTTCAATAGATTGGACCTGTTGGATTGACTCGCTAAGTTTGCTTTTCGCCTATTAAATCTTGCAACTCACAAATTTTGATGTTTTTTTGTAATCCAAAACTCCCGAACGTAACCTTTCGATTTCGTTTTAAGAATATGCATTTTTCCCTTCTACTGTTTTTCTCTACAAGTAAATTTTTCTTCTGTTGTTGTTTTCACTTGTGTGCTGATTTCAGAGGAAGATACGTACTACTGCTACTTGCCTAATTTTTCTTGAGAAGAAGGCATTCAGTGAGAGAAAAAGTGTGACTGAGATGATTAGCTAGACCTGTTTGAATCAAAAGATGCCCCGTCGGATTCTCGATCTGTAGCGTTTTGCCCACACCAGCCATAGACACTTTGTGTCGACGCGGGTTCTCGTGGCCGTCGGTTCAATGCGGTTCTAGGTCTAGACTGAACAAGACCATGAGCTGGTTCTTGGTCCCATTGGTTGGGTGGTCCTTGGAGCCCTGGTTTCAAAGTGCTGGTTCGAACTAGTGATCTCTCACGTTATAGGATGACATCAACTTCTTCTAGACGAGCAATCTTGCTGTTGTTGAGCGATTCGTTGCGCATAGGTTTGCTGCTTTTGGTTTTGTTGGCACGCACTGATGAACAGTTAGCCGTCCGACATTCCGGGCAAGCAAGTGTTGTTGCCCTCATAAATGTTGCGACGAACTTGCTGATGATTTGAGGCATCGGATGAGCTTGTGTTCTTTCAGCGATCGTACTTTGATTGCTTGTATCGTCTGTAGCCTTCTCATGAAGTTGATTTCTCTAGGTAGCGCTAATGCTACTTTGAATGCGAAGGAAATGTCTTCACTGAGCTCGAGGGCAACGCTGGCCGGACGGAGTAGACCTAACGATTAGAAGATACAGATGTCAGATGAGGCGTTACAATCCACGTTCTCCAACCTATTGCACCTCGCAAGATGAATATTGAGATGCTGATATCAGTCGCTTTTTGGTTGCCCTTGGTCTTCATCTTCATTATTCACCCTGGCTTAGTCGAAGCTTACTGCTCTTTTTTTAAACTAATTTTTGCTCTTCATATTTTGCATCAGTAATTCGTAAATTGAATTTGCATAGAAGAGCGTCAGTTTGGTAGTTCCCTAATGTGAGAGTGAGGATGAACAGATTGTCACATAGGGGATGGGCAGACTATTGTATGAATTGCAGAGGAAAATTAGCTGCAGTTGTCTCATCCGATCAAGCTAAAGAATTTGACATTGAATAAGAAATTCACTATCAGACTCAAAATCAATTGATTATGGAGCGGTGTCCATGTATTTTTTTGTTCGGGTTCAGTTCGATCGATAAAATAGTGCGACTGTTTCCCGCAGGTCTGTTCAAGAAGTTCTGGCGGGTGTCCCTGATATTGCCATTGACGGGTCCTCAATACGCGGAGAAGGTCGCTGGAAAGTGTGTCGAAGACTGGCATTTTTATGGTGGAACTCACACTGATGCTGATGCCACTGAGATTGAGAAATTTCGAGAGGCTTTCAAGGATCAATCCTTCTGACCCGGCACCTCGATCCTATTCGCACAGATGCCAAACGGGCCGTTGACGGTCAGTGAGGCATTTGAACTCTGACTCAGTTTCATGAATACGGAAAGTCTTGAGTGCATCCTTTGTTAGCTAAGTAATTGCTCAGCTAGTCTCGCTCGATTGCTGCCCCCTAACGCAAGTAGCTCTTTCAAGGCTAAATTCACTTGCATGATCAATCTTCTCTAAAGCTGCCATTTACTCCTCTGGGTTACATATTACCTTCTCTGAAGATGGATCCATACCGGAAGCCCCGAACACAGTAATTGAGAACAGACGACTCCTGGGGGTGTTACTGGGGACGATGAATGGCGAGCAAGGCACATGTCCTCAAGCTAGGATGAGCGTAGCAGCGAGGAATTGTGCACTCCTCAAGAACGGCAAGACGTAGACGCGCCAAGCCGACTAGAAAGTGGCTCCAAATTGGTGGAGCAATCGAAGAGAAAGAAGTGGAGAACAAGGAGGGATCTTGTGCTGCATCAGGTGTGGTGCTGTATCAGGTGTGGATACAGCAGAAGCAGAAATAAAAGCGAGTGCCTTTAAGGTGCTCTGACATGATGCATAACTTCAAATAATCTGCCCAACTTGGCCAGACATAGCTAATTTCGATTACACCTAATGGATAAGTTTATGCTTGGACCTCTTTATGTCCACCTTCTTTTTTGGTATATATTCCGACACTTCTTTGCCAGCAAAAAGGGAAGAGATGAACAAATATCAGGATACAGAATCAGAAAGCCGCCATTAATTTCTAATGCGGCAACGTAAACCTTTGCATGTACAGCCAACTTGGAGAAAATCGAAATCGAAAGTCAACACTATTCTGTCTTGCCACTGTCGCATGAATGATGATGATGTTAGGTATTGACTATTTGCCTATTAATTTTCCTAGAATTGGTACAGTAATCGTTTTCCACTGTTTTAAAAGAAACAGATTAAGCGTCCACTTCATGATATTTACTTGTATGCTCCATCAGGGTAATTGTGGATTCTGAGTAATTGTTAATCACCAAGTTAGTTGGCCAAGCGCTAAAAGGGCCATATATCTTCCATGAGGTCAAGAGTTTGATTTAAGTGTTTAACAAACTTCTAAACAGTTCATGTTCCATTGTCTAATTACGGCATACCTCACGTCAAGGGACTTTCCAGCTAATAACATGTTTGGAGAGACTACAGTGCTAGAGAGGGGCTTACCTATCTCGGATCTTTTGGGTTGCGGGTAGTACGAAATTGCTATGACTCAAACCGAACAACCTTGACCAATCTAAGACTTTAATGATAAGGGAATTGCTAGTGCTAATCCATCCTCTCCATTCTTTTTTGCCCTTAAAAAGACCTTAAAATTTCATTCAATTTAAGAAATGGAACCCATAGGAACTAAATGCCACAAATGCTATAAAAAAAATCATGAACTTATAACTAGAGAAAAAAGGCCTCCACTTTTCAAATGAACGAAAAAAAAAAGCCAACTTTTGCTCGTGCGAGAAAAGTATCCGCAACTTAACTTTTCCATCGAGATAAGCTGTTTTGAGGACTAAGCATGTTCTTAAACATGTATACGGACTCGTCGTTTCCCGCGTCAACAGCCACATAAGCTTATTTGGACAAAAAGAGTAGAAGAAAAAGTCACATAAAATCTCAAATTATGTCAACTAACATAACTATCCTAAACTTTTAAAAACTCCAAACTTATACCTATATGATGTATTTACCCTACATTAAGATTATGTTAAATGATTTTTCAGCCAAAACAACGTCGTATTTATTTCACTTAAACAGCATGAACGCCTTATCAACATTATTTGCATTTCTGGCATTTATATAGGCAAATTTTTAACGGTTCTCATTAATAGAAATTTGATGGAAGGTAAATTGTCACATATGTACAACTTTGGATTTTTTGGTATCACGGAAAAACGTTTAAGGTAATTGTATCACGCTGGGCATAGTTTAAGATTCTTTTGTGGTTTTTATCCAAAGATTAATGGGTGGGTATTATGATCCCACGAATAAAAATGTTTTTTTCTTCTTCTGTTTTTTGAAGGGTAGAAGTATCTTGTATCCTCCGAACATAAGTAGAAGAAGTTTCTTGGGGCATTTGGTCATCCGTACGGAATAAATAGGCGGAACAATCTATGAAAGGGGGATGATGCATTGTTGGATTAGGTAGATGGAAAGCGAACAAGGCCAGAGACGGACAGAGAAGAGTGACCGGTGAAGGCGAAGGCCAAAAGCCATGGTGCTTCTGCATCCACGTTTCCACCTACCACTTCCCATCACGCGCCACCGCCGCCTAACTCGTCTCCTCTTCCGTTCTTCCATGCGTTTTTTCTTATCGGGTCGAAACGAAAGAGCGAACTACGCGTCCTCTTTCATGCGTTCTTTTTCATGGACGGCGAACGATGCTCTCGTGGGAGTAGGTCGGCACATCTGATAACAGCATCGAAGCTGAGTGTTGTAGGGTGTATATCTTGTCAAGGGGATGGCGATGTGTCGAAAATATAAAGTCCTTAGATTAGGGTTATCTTGAAGACTATCGGATGAGCCTCGCCATGTTCAAGTGAAAGCTATTAGCTAATCTAGAAGTTTAAGGATGGAACCGAATAAACAAATTTGAGGACGAAATAGAATAAAAAATGACGAGTAAGTAACTTTGACAATTACGCAAAAGTTCATCAAATCTTTATCGGTAGGACCACATTGAGTAGATATTAAAATGTCCAAAGATAGCATTAAAGAATGGGCAAAATTTAAGAGAAAATTCCAAACAAAGACTTGAAGTGTCTTCGTTTTCTCAAAATAAAGACCTTAGGTAAACCTTGTTTCAAAATAAAGGCCTGAAGTGTCATTATTTTCTCAAATAAGGGTATGACCTCACCATCAGTTAAGGGCGTTTTTGTTCTATTCACATTTTTAAATTATTTTACCCTTTTTTTCTTTTCTTCTTTCCCATATCTTTTTTTTTTCTCCATCAAAAGCCATCGCTGGCTGATGAGGGCCCTTGCCAACGGGCAGCCGAGCCATTGTCCACAGTGGCTAGCAAGGTCATCGGGCCCACCCTCAATTGCTAGCTAGCGACGGAGAAAAAAAAAGAAATGCCAAAAAAGAAATGGGAAAGAAGAAAAGGAAAAAGGGAAAAATAAAAAATAAAAAAGTGAAAAGGACGAAAATGTCATTAATTAGTTAATGAGGTCATACTTTTTTTTAAGAAAATAATAGCACTTCATGCACTTAGTTGAAAAAATGAAGATACTTCAAGTGCTTATTTGAAATTTTCACAAAATTTAAGGACTATCGTTGTTGTCATCCTATCTTTATTACCGTCACAATTCGAGACTATCTCTAATTATTTTCATGAAATACAAGGATCGCTCAAATCACCCAAATTAAAGTGCAAAATTTTTACCCTTTTCGGATTTGAGAATTTTTTTTTGGGTAAATTGTATTTGAATTTTAATATCTAGTTAAATGAAATTATCCAAACCCTTTCAAAAAAACATATAGAGACAAACACGTAAAGCCGGTCGAAAGTCGCCGTTGATCTTTTTGAAGCCCTCGCGCAAGCCAAAATATACATGAGCCGTTAGATCACGTGGACTCGCCGAGATTCGTTGAAATCAACGGCCCACGGACATTGGGTGGCAAATCGCACAACACCGGCCATTCAGAACGCGCGGTGGGCAAACGCCACCCAGGTGGGGTCGGCAAACGCGGGCCGTCGGATCATCGATCCCCCGATGATAATCTGCTGAATCCGACGCCGCGCACGCGCGGCGTCAGGGTCAAAGGGGCGAGGCGAGATCTGACAGTACACGTGGAGCGTGGGAGCGGCGGGCGGTAGACGGCGAGACACGAGCCAACGCACGTGGACCCGTATCTACCCTCCATCCCCTCTCGCTCTCCCTCCAATTATAACGCCCCGAACTCACTACAGCTCCACACAGCCATCCTCCTCTCGCTCCCGGCGTCGCTCGAAGCTCACGACCTCCGGCTCACTCCGTCGACGACGTCGCAGGGCCTCGCCGGATCAGCAGCTAGCGAAACAATGGCGCCGCCGCCACCTTCCGCCGCCGTCAGCGAGGTCCAGGTCGAGTCCGTCAAGTTCCCGCCGTCCGTCAAGCCGCCTGGCTCCGCCAAGACCCACTTCCTCGGCGGCGCAGGTGGTGCCCCGTGAGACTTTTTCTGGCTTCGCCCGTCCTTAGTGATTGTAGTGTTTCTACACTTCGTCTTTTTTTTGAAAAAGGAAAAGAAAATCATATTTTCGTTTGGTTTTGGGGATGGGGGGATGGGGGCAGGAGTGAGAGGTCTGGAGATCCAGGGGAAGTTCATCAAGTTCACGGCGATCGGCGTCTACCTGGAGGACGCGGCGCTGCCCTCCCTCGCCGCCAAGTGGAGCGGCAAGGGCGCGGAGGAGCTGGCCGACTGCGTCGAGTTCTTCAGAGACATCGTCACGGGTACGTGTCATCCGCAAATTTCTTGAACTTTTGAAATTGCCAACGATGATGGCCTGAGTCCCGTTTTGTCATCGAGCGATCCGATGATGATGCGACTCGCCGGATGGTGGTAACTCGCGAGAGACCAAGTCCGAGGCGGTTTTTCCATTCTTTGTTTCTTCCTCTGTTTTTGGGCTTGAGGGGGTGAATTAGGAGACTTCTGCTTCTGTTCTTTGGGTTCCCGATGACGTTCCGTTCCGCGGACGACTTCGGAACGGCGGACACGCGCCGTCGGTCGCGCTGGATTCTCTGGCGTTGTCGGAGCGAATTCTGATCCGTCCGTCCACCGTACTCGTGGGTCCCACAAGTAGGGTCTTTTAAGTTGCGAGCATTAAGAT
This sequence comes from Syzygium aromaticum, assembly GCA_024500025.1. Lineage (NCBI taxonomy): Eukaryota > Viridiplantae > Streptophyta > Magnoliopsida > Myrtales > Myrtaceae > Syzygium > Syzygium aromaticum. The sequence continues at coordinate 35,988,408 of CM044890.1, read as the reverse complement.
TAATATTACGAAAAATTATATATTCATAATAAATTTACTATTTATTAATTTTCATTTTAGATTAATTTCACGAAAAGTTATAAATTGGTATACTTGTGATAAACAAAGGATGAAATCCCAAATCGCTGTCCCGTTAACTGTCACGTGTCGTCCAAATTAGCAATTTGACAGTAAAATTTAACAGAAATTAATAAATGGAAAATTTCTCATCAGTGTACAAATTTGAAGTTAGTCTTGGATAAATTTGTTATAAATGTATCAGTTTTAGATTTTTTATTTTATTAACCCTAAAAGTTATTATTGGTCTAGGTCGATCCTCGTGAAGACCAAATGGCGAGTTGACTTGTCGCCTTTGGTTCCACCTCACATGATGTCAACTCTTTTCTTTTTCTTTTTCTTCTTTGTGAATTTCCAATTAATCCCCAATGACAATATGCCAATTAAGATAGAGATTATTAGAACAATATATATAGTTACTGTTGAGATGTCTACCATATATGAAACTTAGAAAACAACATATGAACATACGATCTATTTTTCTTTTATCCTTAATCTACTAAATTAAAACCAGCAGTGAAGAAATTTAATCGAATGAATTGATGTGTAAGATTATTGTAGCCCTAACAAGCCGGACCTCTTCGAATCGGAAGATGCCTGGTTGTTTAAGCGGGTGGACGACCGGACTCGCCCAGTCAATATCAACTTGATCTGGTTCTTGGTCTAGACTGAACTAGACCATAAACAGGATCTTGGTCCCGTCGGTTGGTTGTCCGTCTTATCCCCTTTGCAAGATGCTGGTCTAGACTAAACTAGACCATCTGTATGTGATTGATGCACGTACGGGTTATCGTTTTTGCCGGCATGCACTGATAGATGGTTAATTGTCCAAGATTTCGTGCAAGCAAGGATTTGCCAGCCTTATTATGGTCATGTAAACCTTACTGAGGATACGAGGTGTAGGAGGAGGAGCTTCTCTTCTTTCATCTGTCATGCTTGTGTCGTGTAGGGGACATTTCAACCTAGTCCTCCAACCAATTGCAAGATGAATATCAAAGTCTTTGGCTGCCCTTTGTTCTTCAATGTTCACTTTGGTTTCATCATGCTTACTTTGATTTTAGTGTTTTTACGTTGATGACAGTTCCCTAGTTCCCCAACAAGAGGCTGAGAATGAACAAACTGTTTGTGTCGGAAACAGAGGGGACCTGTGCATGCTATACTATATGTTGCAGATTAAAATTAAGTTCTAGTTCCATCTTTCAATAAAGCTAGAGAAGTTGACGTTTAGAAATGAATTCACTCTCAGACTCAAAACTGATCGATTATGGAGGAGACAACGACTGTGTCTTCCCTCTTTGCACAGATTTCACTCGGGAAACAGTTTTAGTTCTGTTCTCGTTGTTAATTATTTTTAAGTTTGGATTGGGATGATCAACCGGTGTGGCAAATTTACGCAGGTCCGTTCGAGAAGTTCTCTCGGGTGACCATGATATTGCCATTGACGGGAGCTCAATACGCAGAGAAGGTCACCGAGAACTGCGTCAAATACTGGCAATCTGTTGGTACTTACACTGATGCCGAGGCTGCTGCAGTTGAGAAATTCTGCAAGGCTTTCGCGGACAAAACTTTCCCGCCCGGTTCCTCGATCCTATTCACACAATCGCCAAACGGGTCATTGACGGTTAGTGATCAAGTTTTACGAATACGAAAGTCTGAGTGCATCAACGGTTAGCTGAATAGTTACTCAGCTGTCTTCTCTTGACTGTTGCCAAATCTAAAGCAATGTAGCTCTTTGAGGCTCAATGTAACTTATTCATCAATTGTTTTTCCTCCTCTGCGTTACAGATTACCTTCTCTGAAGATGGATCCGTACCCGAAGCCTCGAACACGGTGATCGAGAACAGACAACTCACTGAGGCGGTATTGGAGTCGATGATCGGTAAGCACGGCGTATCTCCTCAAGCTAAGACGAGCCTAGCCTCGAGGATTCATGAACTCCTGAAGGGCTGCGAGAAGAAGGCGGATGAAGTCGACGAGAATGTGGCCGCGAAGGTTGACATAGTCAGTGTGGCATAGATCGGTGGAGCAGAGGAAGCCAAGAAGGTGGAAGCAAATGGCAGAACAGTGGCACCTGCTGTTGTATAAGGAGGAGATAAAGCGGCGGCATAAAGAAGGGAAAAATGATGCTAATAATCTATATGTTTCAGTGCAATGTGAAATCTCATCTTTCCATCTTTGACTCGTTCGACGTGGTGTGAAATTTCATCATTGGATTCTTAGTTTGCTTAACATGGGCTTTGAACTATTTCTGAAAGTTTAATGAAGTCTTTTTATTTGATCAAACGAGGAAATAAAAATCACAAGCTCCTAAACTATGCGCTAAATGGGCAATCTAGTCCCTAAATTATTACGAAGCGTGCAATCTAACCCCTAAATTTTCAATTTACTCAATCTAATCCATTAATATTATATAACAATGTTAAATTAATCATTATGTATTATTTACAAATTTTCATAGATACGTTATCGGTCAAGTCTTAGAATACCTTCATTCCAAACCGTTTCCTACATAAAGAATATGAAGTTTTTGTTAGGCTTTTTTTTTTTTGTTCGTGTCGGTCTTTTTATATATTTTGACGATTCTATTTAATTATATTTTATTAGATTATGATCTCCATATTAGCAAAAGCGGAAGCCCATTCAAAGTTGTACTGGGTTGATTTTTTCTACTATTTTAAGTCTAACTATTTCCATAAGGTTATCTATAAACAATATTAATTCATTGATAAAAACTCCTGCTTTGTTAACTACATCTTGTTTGTGCTTCATTTTTTTATTTAAGGTAAATCGGTGGGTTTAATTTTCATTAAAAAAAATTGGATCGTTAATTGTTGAGCTTTTAAACACAAGACTTAACTAAATTCAATTATATAAACATGAAATAAAAAATTTTGAAATTTTTATTTACAAAAAAATTAGGAACAAGAGTTAGATTGATGTAAATACGAGAATCCATAGATAAATTAATACCATTTCTAGATATCCTTAAAACACGTGGACTTATAATAGCAAGATATATCAACTCGATATAATTCTAAATTAAGTTCAACATTTAGAGATTTTAAGCTAAATATAATTAAATGGAACTGTTATAATATTTATAAAACCATAAAAGGTAAAAAAAATACTAAAAGATAGCATATTTCTATAAATTTAGAAGACATTCTCGAATGAAAAGATACTCTAAAATTTGTGGAATTGTGTAATTATGAAAATTTGTGGGGCTAATAATAGAACTTAGAGGGGGTGAATAGGTTGTATTATGATTGTGTCAATTCATCTTGTGAAAATTTCAAAAAGGGGCTCGAAGTGGAATCATTTTCTCAAATAAGGACTCGAAGTGAACTTTGTCTCAAATAAGTGCCTAAAATGCCCTCATTTTCTCAAATAAAGACCTGAAGTGAATCTCGTCTCAAATAAAAGCTTGAAATAACCATATCAACCTCAAATAAGGACCTCACCTCACCGGCCAAAGAGTATTTTCATCTTTTACTTTTTTGAATTTTTTTCTTTCTTTTCTTCCTTTTTTCTGTTTTTTTCTTTTTCTTTTCCTTTTCGTTTTTTTTTTTCTCTCTTCCCTCCGCCAGCCATCAACCATCACTGGGGCCAATGGAGGTCGTCAGCCTTAAGTGGAGGCCACCCTCGCCTGCCCAGGCAAGGGCGAGGCTAGCCCAAGTGAGGCGACCCTCACTAGGGTTGCCCTTGCCTGGGCCGGGCAAGAGAGGGCGGCCCTTACCTGAGGTCGACGACAGGCACAATGACGGCTAGGAGGGAAGAAAAAAAAAGGAAAAAGAAAAAGAAAGTAAAAAAACATATATATTTATAATTTTTTTTGACTAAAATACTCCTTCTCCGACAACGGAATAGTCACCGGTCGGCCAAACGTCCTTATTTGAAATGATTTGGTCACTTCAGGCCCTTATATGAGACGATTTAACCACTTCATGTCATCATTTGAGACAATGTCCACTTTAGACCCTTATTTTAAAAAATGACTCTACTTTGGGCCCCTTTTTGGAATTTTCCCATTCATCTTTAATGATTTCCGGTTCTTTTGCCGTGGTGTTTCTAACTACTAATGGCTATAATCTTTGTCAGAAACAATTATTTGTTTTGATGAAATTATCAACAACATCACTAGTAACTTGGTATCAGCACACATCCATGCTCATAATTAGCACGTGCACATTATCACTAGTCTCTTAATTTTTTTTTTTTTTGGTAAAGCTAGTCTCTTAATGTTGCCCACCGATAAATTGTAAGAATGACTTGCAATTCTACTTCCAATTATAGTTCTAAGCGTATCAGCTTCTAAAGACTTCACAAATCAACCATGGTCATTGTAAGCCCTTATGAACATCTCATCATGTCTACTTTATTCTCCTCGTGTGGAAATCTACATCATCGTATCTAGTCTTCATTGAGCTCTTTAAGCTATCATGGATATCATCATAGTCTTTCAAATATCACCACAAACATCTGCATATACCATATTACATATTATACAAGGATAGTTTTGTGATCATCAAAATACATGTTTTCCAACAAATAGTACCAAAAGACCGATTTGACTTTGTTATTTAAAGTTTAGGGACTACATTGCACTTTTGGCAATAGTTTTATGGATGACATTGGCACTTTTGACATTGAACAATCATATAGAGCGAATTAAAGTTTCAAGGATGACATCAAATATTAGGTCAAAGTTTATGGACTACCGATATCATTTTTCCTAGAAATAAAAGCAGAGTGGGTTAGGGAGCTTTATAAGGTGACCTCTCCTGGTGATGCTACAGGAGCTGAACGTCCGTGCTCAAACATGTTACATCCCTAAAAGAATCTGCCAAGGTTGTCCAGATATAGGTGGCTTTCCACAAGCTATGTTTATTTGTCTGAACCTCTTTTGTGTAATATGTGAAGAGTGTTTTGTATTGTTCTGACCGGAACACAGAAAAAGTTTCCCTACTCCTTTGACTAAATGGATCAATTTCCATCTACTTGTGTGGATCTTATTAGGTGGAAGTATTGATCCGGACCGCGTCTTGCATGTAATTGGCGTATGTGAGATTACATATTTGAATCAAAGGATCGGTGGCTATGCTGGTGGAGCAGTCAAAACTCTGAAATGACGTAAAAATTGATGTAAAAATTGAACCATCCAAGAGATTGATTCGTTACTTACAATTTGTTGGTGGCTCAATGCCTCTACTCACATGTGACCTATCTGATGTTATGATGACTCGAAAAATGTATTGCGTTCAATTGCGGTCGGTGCATTAAAAGCTAGTTCATCTATGCTAATCACAGTATTAATTTTCGCAAAGAAGAAGAAGTAATGTCTTAACTTTTTCTTATGACAGGTGAAATTAAAGACATTCGTAACGACACAGAACAATAAGATGCCATAACATCATTTCGGGGTCTCATCCTGCTAAACCATATATTTTTACTTGGCGAATAAATTCAAGTCATAATATGGGTCGTAATGTTTAATTAAGAATATCTTATAGTTCCAAAAATTAAAGAGACGGGAAGCATTTACCGGTCCTTTTACGGAGTCATCGGTGAGATATGATAAAAATTAGCTACAAATAATCTCACTGAACGTATTATTTAAATGTTAATTTGCAGTTTATCACACCGCATAGAATTCAAATTTATAGACCGGTTCGTGTACTCTAATTTTACTTGTTAAGAGAGAAATATTGCTTGATAATGATAACCAAGTGCTTTCTCTGCTAGAAGATAGGGTACTCTTCTACAAATGCGAATTGAGAGAGATGTTCTGATATAGTCATGTTCCCTCTTCGTGCATGAACAGATCAAATCAAGAGGATTAAGCAATTCACGGTTACCAAGCACATAATTTTACCTAAATGTCACAGAAATTGGGAGCTCGAATCTCACATTAGCAGTCAACTTACCGGCATCATCACCAACCTCTGCGCAGAAGTGAGCTCATTATACGGTGGAGAAAAGAGCACCAAAACAGAACGAAAAGAAAATAAATCTGCCACGATATTTCATCATTAAGAAGCTACTAATCCTCCATACGACTCGTGCAGCCGGGGAAAAATCAATTGCATGCACCAGAGTACATCAGCGGCGACAGAACTTGAAAGAGAGGAGGGGATTTACATTTCTGCAAAGAGTGCGGAAAGAGACGGAAATCCTAAAATCTTAGGAAGTGAATTGGGATCCACTCTCTTCGACAATCAACAGTTATAGGGTGAACGCGCTTAAGAGTTGCCAGTGAGCAACGGGGAGGGGATAGGTTTCCAACAGAGCATTGGAGCAGAGTGTCATCAACGGCTAATAGACATGATTGTGGAAAAACTCCGGAGGTATTGAGGGAGGGCAGTACTTCTTCGCCACGTATTTGTACTGAAAACAGAAACCAACATATAAGTATAAAAAAATCATACTAATGCTTTCAATTAGCATGACAACCTTAAAAATCCACATTTTCCGAACAAAGAGATAACAAGATAGTCTTCTCGTTACCTTATGCTGGCTGTACTTCTCCCTGATTGCCGGTAAGGTCGAACCATGGCTGTTAAAACACAGCCGATGCAGTTCCCTGACACAGTTTCCCAGATCGGAAGGCTGGTAGAGAGTGTAATGCTGCAACGTTGGGTCCTGCACGGTATTGCATAAGCAACCTGAGCTAACTTCATACAGAGTTCATAAGCAACGAAAAGATAATGCTGGACATATTCCCTGCTGATTGTTAGTTCACTCCAGATGAATAAAGAGAAGATAGTCAAATAGTTAGGGCCATACCCATGGTCTCTTAGAAGGGGTGATGACGAATTTGGCCAGAAATATTGCTGATGCAGCCACAAGGGATGGAGCATAACAAAGCATATTGTACTCCAGTAGAGAGAGTTCTGCAATATAGTTGGCCATGCACTCCAACTGCAAAGATGGAACCTGGAAATGGAAGATAGCAGAGCCAGAAATACTGAGTCTCATTAGCATTAAGATCACACATTCATAATACTAACCAGCAAGACCCCTATACTGTCGATTTTTTAGTTCATAAGATGAGTTTTGTTCTTGAAAACTTTCAGAAGTAAAAACTAACAAAATTTGTAAGCATGGTTGCAGAAGCAGATGCATTGCACAACAGTGAAGACAGTTAAATGACATGAGAATAAGTTGATGCAGAAAGTTGGTTGCAAAGCTGAAGATGGATACCTCGTTCACCCCTTGAGCAGCACGAACAAATCGTCTACATCGCATTGCCGAATAAACAGTCACCACCTCATGAAGCAATGCAAAAAAAGAAAATTATGGCACGTAATGATTAGCGCGAATATACCTTAAAAAGCACTTGACAGTGGGAGCGGTCAATTCAAACTTCAAGTAATTCAACACAGAAGATTCCATTTGCAATACCTACACAAACATTATGCTCCACTGCATTAATAAAAGTCATAAGAAAAGAAACAGGGAAATCCTACTTAGTGGCCACTGCACGAAAATGTTAGATGCAAACCTCCTCCTTGAAGTATGTATTGTCAGTAATGTAACAGAACTCTTCTACCTGAGGTGCACAGATCTCCTCGTACTTTCTGTCCATGATAAGAATGTGTACTTAATATTTTGTCTCTACAAAAAGAGACTCGGCAACACTTGGAAAAGACAAATGCTTGGAAAGCAAAAATCTGTTTCTTACGCAGCAATCATCATGCAAGCAACACCAAGCAACTGTAGACGTTGTCTATTCATCACATTTCCTGAAAGATACCGATCTATGTAATTAATAGTCAGGTACAGTGTATCAGGTACGAGCCTGTATTCTTCAGCCACCTGCAATACAACCTGGAACTTGAGCCTCCAAACGACGTCACATCTAGGATCTTACTCTCAGCCAGGACAAATTAAATGCCACAATTACCTCCACAAGCCAATCAATTAGTATGGCACGCATGCTGGCAGTTATATCCTTTTGTACTCTATCCATAAAATCAGTGGAAGGTCTCTTCTTTGCCTGCAAAATTGGCAAAATGAACAAAACTTTTTGTGTGTGCAGACAACTTGAAGTAAAACGGAATCCAAAGTCAACAGGATTCTGTCTAGCCATAGGCCCGTGCATAGTGATGTTTGGTATCAATCAGTCACCTATTCATTTCCAAACATTGATTTAGTATGTGTGTTATATAGCCTGTGGAAACAGATGTCTGTTTCTGGATTTCTATGTTAATGAAATGATGTGTCAAATAGTCATCACAAACCATCCGTTTACATCGGAAACATTTAAAATGTACAGAAAGGCAAGAAGTAGAATCAGATTCCATTGTTTCTAACAAGAATGATCTAGCTTCCACTCTATGATTACGTATTATATGGCGCCGAACCGCTGTCTTTTATTTGATAGATGCCCCGTCCCGTTAAATTTGTTCCATTAGTCGGCAGCAACATCAGGATTGCCCAAAACCTTGACACTCCAACTTAGTGCAAACTGTACGACGAGATCATCTAGCTTTACAAGGAAGCATAAATCTGACTTAGTAAGCATGATCTTTAAGCCTTGCGAAGAATTTGTTCTTGAGGAATGAGCGGTGAAAAAAAGTAATAAAGCCCTAGGCCACTCTGTCTGTCTAAATTGGACCCTATACCAACTTGACTTGAGCTGAGCTAATAGCGCAGGCTTTCTCCTTTGATTATGCAAAGAAAACGCTATTAATCAAACCATAGTTCAAACATTAGGAAGTAAAACTCATAGAAGGCAAATAGAATAATATAGAAAAAAGGCTGGACCTCAGATGCACGTAAGTGCTGGTAAATGTCACAAGCAATGGTTGCACAGAGTTGTGGATCTGAGTACTTGTTATCAACATTGACAATCTTCTCATCAGTTTCCATCTCCATGAGTGCATCTCTCTCGCAAATGTTAACCGCTGGCCAATCATGAATAGCCAAGGAATTGATGTCAATCTGACTTGTAAGACAGTATGAATCATAGAACAGCACATGAAAAGCACACTAAATTTTAGGTTTTGAATAATTACCTGCTTTTGCTGCACTATCTGAGATATAAAGATTGCTAAATGTCTTCCTGTCAATAGAATCAACCACCGAAACATCATCATTGTCGATGTACTCAACATCAGGACTCTTGAAAGACTCGCAGGTGGACATGCTCTCATCCAGCGAAACCGAATGTACATCTGATCTACTGGGGGAAACAACCATGCTGCACGGTACGGGATAGACAGCTATCTCTATTCTTGGAATGGAAGGATTAACAGTAGGAAGCACTCCACTCGGTTTCGTGCTAGCATAGCTCGGTAAAGTACTTCCTGAGAGGCCCATGTTTGAGCCGGAAGTAGAAGATCCCTTCCTCGCCTTTGCCAGTTTCGTAGCATTAGCCACCTTCAAAAATCAAAATTCAGCTCATCTTTTCGATCAAGGATTTTAAACAGGATGTTAGACCAGATTCAACATACGTACAAATGGTCAAACACCGAATACAATGATATGAGTCTGGAATTGCATAAGAGTTCCTATAGTTCCTAGGCATTCAGGGACTAGGAAATCCTCGAAAACACGTAAAAAGGAATTCCTGTAAATTCGGCCGACGTCTTGAACATTAATTACTATATGCAATGGGATTACACAAGAGCAGCATATGCAACTACTCGAAAGCGCCAAACCACTTTAGAGATCTATTAAGTTACAATGTTAAGCATGACTTCTTATGAGCATAACTGAAATGGCTACCGCAAACCGGTCTATCTATCAGAGAATCAACTGGACCATATAGAGCAAAATCTTTGGTTCTCATAAAATGGGAAAATATGATTCGTCACATGACAAGCTCAAACCGCAGAGAAGCGTTGCTCTTCGGATCATCCATCCAAATTCTTGAGATGGATTCTAAAGCTTCAAGGAACACAATGCTGCAAGGTTTTCCACACATTATCCGAACATTGCTCCTAGCTGCACGATACACCAACCCTAGACACCCCGATCACCGATCACCCAAGGAGATCGAACGACCGAAAGATGCGTCGAAAAGAGACCCTCAGGCGCACAAGCAAGAAAAAAATATGCCAAGATGCACTGCGGCGGGGAGCATAAACGCTAGAAACGTTGCTCGTCCATCGGAGGAAGCAGAAAGAAAAAGAGATCCCAATTCCTCCGCGCTCCCCCGCGTTTCTCAAACCACCAAACAGAACGCAACGAGCAGAACAATGAAACCGAAAAAGGCAAGAGGCAGAAGCGAAAAAAGAAGGAGAAGAAGAAGAAGGAAGAAAAAGATAAAAACACCCACCAAAGCGGACGGTGCCGATGAGCTTCGCGAATTGCCATCGCCGGCCCCACCCTTGAGGTTCGTCAGGTTGGCGAGGGGCGCCCGCTTCTTGGCCAGGTGCGACGGGGCGGCGGCGGCGGCGGCGGCCTTCCCGGGGTTCTCCGACGAGGAGAAGGAGGAGGAGGCGTGCCGCTTGGCGAGGGACGACGTCGTGGACGACGAGAACGACGAGCGCCGGTGCTGGGTCGACATCTCGAGGGAGTATCGCTCCTCTCCCCCGCCCCTCCTCCGCAGTAACCCCTCTGTTTCTTCGACAAACCAGGAGAGAGAGAGAGAGAGAGAGAGAGAGAGAGAAACAGAGAGAGAGAAACTTTTCTCGATTCTGATTTTTTTCTGTTTTCTGGGCAAATTTTGTAAAGGGGGTTTTTGAGGTTTTTATTCGTCGCGCACGCAGAGATAGAGAGAGAGAGAGTGTGCGTGTGGGGTTTTGAACTTGCGATTTAATAATTGATCTCACCGTGCGCCGTAGGCGGGGCGGGGAGATTTTGAATTGCGGGCGGCGTCCTGGCCGTCCGATCCGGCTCCGTTGTCGTTGGGGGAGGAGCGTAGGGGGGGGGCCCACCCCGGGTGCTCTGTTTTCCTCCCTCCCTCGCCCCCCCCGCGCCGCGCGGCGTTGAGCCTCGCTCGCGTCACGGACGAATGGGATGGGCCCGCCGCGGGTGGTCAAGGGGGCCTCCCCAATCGCGCTTCGGGGAGCGTGATTCGTTGGTGAGTGGAGCGAAAGGTCACAGCCCTGTCGCCCAGAACCGGGGGCCTGCTTTTGAATTCGAATTTGAAACGGTCACTGAAGGATCTGCTTTGTCTTTTTCCTGCCACCGGGAACGTCTAAAGCTAGCAAAGGCACGAGGAGACAAATTTCCCCCAAGGCACTGACAGAGCAAATTCACTGTCCCAAGATTGCAATTTTCCCTTAAACTTTGGCCACCCTTTTGGTAAGTCACGAGGATAAGCTCCAAGGGCCTCTTGTATTGGACATTGACGAGTTAAAAAGATTTGGGATCCTTTTTCATGTGCAATAGTTCACACAGCATTGCAAATATAGAGTTAAAACATTTATGGATGCGTACTAAGTGCAGCTCGTACTGTAGCGGAAATGCTTTCCGGACAATGCTTCTATGAGACCCAGCAAAAGCTCACCTTGAGCAGGTAATTGGGTTGAGGAAATCACTCTAAATGAGAAGCGTAGATTTAGAGAAAGGTAAACCGTTTCTAACATAAGCTATGGAAGAAAATAAGTTTGTTCAGTATGGTGCTCACATCAAGTGAAAAAGCTAATGGTTTACTTGGCAATATTTTCTAAGAATAGTGTTACGGTAAATGTAGTTTCATTGGTTAATGACACATCTCAACTTCAAAAATTTAAAATAAAAAAAAAAATAGTATGTGCCACCAAGACGGTTGGTAAAGTGGTCCAAGGGCCAGTTTGAAAGTTTGACATCATAGTTTTGATTTCTCGATTTATGCTCGATTTCAAGAAACCTTCATTGGTCTATAAGGATGGTATGGATTTAGACATATCCAAGTCTAAGGCTTCCCACTCACATCATCATGGAGCATGGGTGACAGGCTTGCCCAATATGGAGTGATGCGTGGGCAAATCCACGGCCTTAAACTTAACAGAGCGTTGAGAACTTCACGTGTGGGAGAGAGACCATAAATTTTAACTAATATGTACATAACTAGGGGAAATCTTGGGGACCAGGGAGGGGCAAGGCCACCATTGGTCCCTAGATTTTCCGATGCTTAAACCACCACTCCAAAAATGTCTTTGTGTTCACACCAAGGCATGTCTTTATTGGTTCGCTAGAATTTCATGGGAAGTAAGTTATGAAAAATAGTAGAATACCCAAGTATACCCCTTAGCCGATTTCAAATGACAAAGGGATGATTGCCCAAAAAGTCTTAACCTATTGTATATTGGCCAATTCAATTTTAAACCTTTCAATTTTATCAATTTAGTCATCAACCTACTGTACGGCAACCAATTTAGTACTTAAACCTTTCAACTGTGTTAATTTAGTCTTAAATCTTTTAAAAGTTTGCTAATTTAAGCCTAAATCTTTTAACCATTTACTAATATAAGTCATTCCAAGTAATTTTGGCCCAAAAATTGTTGGATGACTATATTGGAAAATCATTAAAAGATTTAGGACTAAATTGATAAGTCATTAAAAGGTTTACAACTAAATTAGCACAATTGAAAAATTTATTACTGAATTGGTTGTCGTACAATAGATTTAAGACTTTTTTAACAATCTTCCTAAATGACTAATAAAATCGAAGCTCTTTTTATGTTGTATTTAAATTTGTTTCTGGAAACTACATAAATTAAAGGATTATCATAATTTAGGGATGGCAAAGTATAATTTCATAATCTATAACTTGTAATAGAATTTTCTTAATCATAAGTTCAATTTATGCTCTATAGTTCACTTCCAATTATCTAGCTTATGCTTCTACTTAGTATAATATAGACATAACCCTATTCTAATATAATTTATGGAATAAGGATTTATAGTCAACAAAAAGAGAGTTATTAAATCATTACATTTTCCGTAAAGATCTAATGTTAACCGTATTTATATGTTTACGGTACTATAATCACATATTAATTTTGAAAACTAATGTCACAGCCAGTTTATAATGTTTAATTTGTCATCTCATTATACTGACTTCGTCATAAAATAATGTGCTTTGCATTAAATGTAACTCATTTTATTGCTTAGCATTGCATGATAGTTCCTAGAATACCGAGCTGGGTTGCGTAGGACAGTTATTTCGAAACGCATTGTGGGCCTCTTATATAACATGGGCCAAGCTAAAAGCTCAAAGGTCGCTCCCATGGTTCGGCCTCTTAAGGGATGCAAGTCTCCCAACAATTGCTCATCGAAATATATTTATTTTTTTCGTATTTTTTTTCTTGACCATTCTAAAACTGTTGATGGAGAATGGAAACTGGGCTGGGGCTTGGGTCTTAGGAACATGGGATGGGTTTTAGGCCCAAGGAGAGGAAAAACTATTAATTGATCGTATGATTGGCTTAATATAACTGGTCGACCAAATTTCGGGAGAATTATCAAAAAAGCCTTAAATCTATTGTAATTGTGTCATTTCAGTTTTAAACTTTTTTTTTTACAATTGAGTCCTTAACGTTTTGTATTTGTGCCAATTCAGTCCATCCGCCCAATTTTGACCGAAAATCGCTGATATGAACGCTAACCGTCCTACGTGGCGTGGCCGATGTTAATGTGAACGATTTTTTTTATATTTTTTGAATTTTTATTAATTTTTTTCTTTTCTTTCTCTGTTTTTTTCTTCCCTTCTTCCTTTGGCTAGAAAAGGACAAGCCTTGCCCAGCAACGACGAGGCTATGGCTAGACGAGCCTAAACCACGCAGACCACTAGCGAGGCTGATGAGATCAACCTCGCCGGCTAGAGGAAGAAGTGAAAAAAATAAGAAAGAGAGAAAAGAAATAAAAGAAATAAATTTTTTTAAATAAATATTAAAATATTATTAAAAATTATTCGCATTAGCGTTAGCCGTGCCACATAGGACAACCGACATTCAGGTTAGTGATTTCCGATCAAAATTGACTAGATGGGTTGAATTGACACAACTACAAAAGGTTTATGACTCAATTAGCTAAAAAAAATGTTGAGTACTGAATGAAAATAATTGCAATAGTTTTATGACTTTTTGATAATTTTCCCTCTGATTGTCTAAACCAATCAATTTGGATTGGAATGTTGGAAAGTTTCATATTTTTGGCTTATTGCTCTATACGTGATTTGAACAAGATATAACTAATACAAAATTACCCTTTTCAGGTGGTTTTTATCCTAATGATAAAATGTACAATTTTTCAAGATACTACCTATTTCGACCCTTACAATTTCTTTATATAGATATTTGTAACTTTGTTGTTACGCTCGTTGCACTATGCATCCTTTCGCTTGGATATATCGCTTGTGGGTAATATTTCTTCATGTACTTGTGAAGATCCATTTCTTTCAATCTCTAGAATGAACAGTGTTTGCTAAAATGATCCAAGAAGATCATCATTTGAGGATTTAGGATTAATTCAATTTTAGCCCTACCACTTATCTAGTTTCTAAATTTTATTCTCTCGACATACTTTGTGCAATTAAGTCTTCTTTAAGTATTCATTTTTATCTTATCTTCTCAATAGTGACCGCGCCAATAGATTGCATAAATATATTTTAACAGTATCATTGTTAAAAAGAATCCGATTGCATTAATCTCACCGGCAAGACAATTTGTCTAAGTACATAGAAAATTAGAATGTCAAATTAAACACAGACCGTCGATTGAAAGTTTGAATTGGACCACCAAGCCGTTTGTTAGGATTAAAACAATATCGGATAAGCAGAACCAATGACAATACAAAAATGGTATGAAACTTTTGACATTGTGATCTAAGAAATGACTTATGCAAGTGTCCTCGCAATCATTCCATTTTCCAAGGGACTTGTAATGCAATAATTAAGACATATATGTTTGAAAAAATACACGTTGAGCTTGTCAGTATCCATAAAGACTATGAGTCAAAATAAATGGGAGAATTACCAACAAAATCCTAAATCTATTGTAATTGTGCCGATTCGTCATAAACCTTTTTTTTTTTTTGCTAATTGAGTCATAAATTTCTTGTATTTGTACCAGTTCGGTCCAATTGGCCAATTCTGACTATAAATTGCTAACACGGATGCCAACCATTCTACGTAGAATAGTTGACCTTTATCTGAAACTGTCATAGCCACTTCAGACCATTATTAGAAATAATTATCCACTTTAAACCATTTTTTGAGAAAATGAAAGCATTTCAAGTCATTATTTGAAATTTTTACTAGAAAATATGGTCAAACAAAACTCTCTGCATAAGAACAATGTTACATTCTCTACATTGCAATCTACGACTAAAGGTCAAAATCAATCTTATCTAACTGATAATTGCTGAAAATCCTACGCAAATCAGTCAACGCAGTTGCTCAATTCACGACCAACCTTTTCCTTTATTTAATTTTATACTCGTCCCCCCGTCCATTGGCATATCAGGATATGGACGACCATATCCACAGTGAATTTTAACATCTAAGTCGAGTGGAACATATTTCAATTTAACATACCAACATAATCACAAAATCAAAAGCAGAGGTTGCTGAAGAGCATCGAAGTACGTCACTAGGCGTATCAACTAGGATCGTATCGAAGAGTCGGTCTCTGATCTTCAATAAAACTTTCATCGAGCTTCAATTTTAGTCACACACACACAAAAGCAATTCAATTTTTTGGTATTTTATACACTCATCCATAATCTAATTCAACGAAACTAACGCAACAACCACGTGTGGTATGAGGTGACATATTTATAAAACTCAAAATGTATCTACAAACAACAACAACCACGTGTGGTATGAGATTGAAAGATTATTTTGTGAAAAATTGTAACGACTCAACACTGCGTGATTTATTAGAGTTAATTGAGGTTAGGAAATATCGAAAGTATTTAAGTGACTCGAGTGTGAATGTAATCTCTATTTTATCACTTGACTTTTAGTGTAATCCTATGTTTCTCTCCCCATGAAGTTGGTTCCACCGACTAAACCACGCAAATTAAGTATCCGGCTTATATCCTTAGTTAGCTTACTTTTATTTTTCGATCACATAAGTTGTTTTTCGCAAAAGTATATATACATATATGTCCTCTCAATTTAGTTTACGGTTTGAGAATCGATTCAAACTTCCAATAGATTCTAGGAAATGATTTGATGGCTATTTCAGCAGTAAATGTAGAGCATCCCGATCCTTTTAAAATATCCCGATAAAAGAAAGCCTTTTGGAATAAACTATTAAAAAGCGGACTCATAATGAAAACTGTTTCTTTGATAAGGATGAAAATAATAGAAATTAGGAAAAAAAATGAAAAAGTGATGTGGTATTGAGTAAAATGCTTTTGTAGCAGGAAGATGTGACCTCACTTCCAAATGACATGATATGTGTGAAGTTGGGAAAAGGAGCCAAGAAGAGCCAATCGGGTGATGGAGAGACTTCTAAGCGGTCCTAATTTGCAGTCCACACAGATTTGTATCAAATACTTTTAACATTCTCTCCCGTGCACTATATATGCCACTTAAGGCCACAATAAACTTCGTTGAAAACTTCACTTAATAGTAAATTTTCTCATATACAAGTCATACCCAGAGAGAGAGAGAGAGAGAGAGGAGCATGCAAGTGATGCAGGACCAGCGGGCGATCGATGATGCAACTCCGTTGTCGCGGGGTGGCGGTAGCAGCTGTGGCAGCAACTGCATAGTGGCTATAAACTTGGAGGGGATGAGGACCCTGCTGCCGCCTCCGCCTTCGCCACCTCTTCCGCTTACCACTGACAACGATAAAAGTGATGATCATCCCCATGATGATGAGCTTCGTGCTCATCATCAGGTGGCTTTCTATATTTCCTCTCTTGCTGTCTATTCAAAGAGCTGTCAGAGTACTAGTTTTATCACATGTAGGTGCTCGTTTACAAGGCCAGAAAATTTTTTTGAGAAGCAACTGACGAATTTCATTGCTTTGCATGATGATTAGTGTTGATACCTAAATTTAATAATAATTTACATAGAAAATTATGAATTAAATTTTAACTTCTAAACAAAAATATTACAATTGCATAGCATATAGTTTATGTTCATATAGATTAATTGCATTCCCCATCGGATCGGTGGTGGTAAGCGAACTTAAAATTCATTACGTAAATCGAGCTCAGGCGCCGAATAAGACTCGGCTCACTTGGAAGGTAAGGGCCGAAAATTACAAGTCAAAAAGGGCTCGGTTGTCTTAATTTGAGCTTAAATTAGCCCATCGAGCTTAATTAAAGAAAAGCCCGAATTAATTCAGCCCACTTAAAATTAAATTAAATTAAAGGATAAAGCCTAAATCTAAACCCGTTAGGACTAGAAAGCCCGGCTAATTGACATAGGTTTACGTTATAAATACATGTTTATGTTTCATAATCTGGGAGGCTGGTCTTTTGGGATCTAACACGCAAAAAACAGAGAGAGACACACGTGAGTAAATAGTGAGAGTAAGACCAAGGAGTGCAAGAGCACCGCCACACCGTCTTGTGCCTACACAGCCTCGCGTCTGTGCCATCTCACACCCACGATCTACTCATCCCAACCGTGACCAGCAGTTTATCGTCGCCCAATACCCTAAGCCGCTGTTGCAACCAGACCAGCCGTTCTGCGTGCAAACGCCCAATAACGATTTCGGCAAGTCAATCCAGCAAACTCGACATAGCTAGCGGCATCAACAGATTCCAAGCGGCACTTGCATTCTTGCCTAGTCTACAGCCACATTTGTTGTAGACCACCATCAACATCACACATGGAGAGCTTTGGGCCATGATCACTTAAAAATAACAAAAGAGGCCAAAAGTCGGAGCAGCTTTCGTGAATTTGGTGAGCTCAAAGCAATAATTTGTCTTCTTTTTATTTTGACCAGATTTGATAAAGCAAGCCAGCAAACGGGGTGGTTTATGAAGAAGAAAAGACACAGCGGGGACACTTGGTTGTCTTCTCTGCACTGGTAATTTCCTCACTGGTTCGTGAAACTCTCACACGTGGTAGGCCAGCAGCTCACAAGCCCTCCTCCTTGGCCGAGACCATTCATCATTACCAGCCCCGCCATCGGCCACCGTTCCACTGGCCACCCCGATGTTGAGACGAGGAGCTGCTCATGGCCCACCATCGAGCACACCGTGAGCCCATCGAGAACCTGTCATCGAGCTGTCGTCCTCGCCGTCAAGCGACGCACCACCGGTTACCATCCTGATCCGCTGCAAATTCAAATTTGGAAAGAAATCTGCAAATCAGGTAATTATCTTATCTTGATTTGATTCGAATATTTTGTTGCCTAATTCGTGCTTATTGATATCTAATTTTGCATATTTAAATAGTAGGCATTATTTCAGTTAGGATTTATTTCTTATTTTTTTAAAAAAAATCTTGGATATCTGTTACTTATCAAGTTTGGATAGAATCTAAACTTTTCAAAATCTTTTGAATATATATCCAAGATATTTAAGATATCAAAATTTTTTAAGATGTGATCAATTACGAAAATTTCCTAATCCGCAACCGCACACGTGGAAATAAGTCTATTTATTAGGCTTTAGATAGAATTATTTCCATAGCGGACATTTCGAATTTTAGGATCGATCTGTCAGGCTTCAGATCAAAACTTAATTCGAAAGATTTAGCGGTTATATATATATATATATACTAAAATTTTGCGATTTGAATTTAAATTCGAAAATACAAAAAAAAAATTTCATAAAAGAAAATCAAAAAATTTTCTGCACCTTTGAACTCTAAGTCAGGATTTATCAAAATTGTCAAATTGAGTATTTTTCTTGAGATTGGTACCGAAAGGGCGTTAGGGTAATCTAGCGTAACCAAGTCCCCGGATTTATAATCTCTAGTTCGCAGAAATAAAATAGTATTTCCGCTATTTTATTTAGGTTTTTAATTAACCTACCTTAAATGATTAGCAGCAACTCCTATTGAAAATATTTGCATACTCATAATTGGACCTAAGTTGCGAATTGGTAGAGTTTGGGAGAACTCGAGCTAGGTTAGTTAATTTAATTGATCTAGTAATCCATTAACCTAATATTGAAAAACACGATTTTTTAGGTTGCGACAATCAGAAACC
The DNA here is from genome assembly GCA_024500025.1 of Syzygium aromaticum. Lineage (NCBI taxonomy): Eukaryota > Viridiplantae > Streptophyta > Magnoliopsida > Myrtales > Myrtaceae > Syzygium > Syzygium aromaticum. Next base: position 35,969,296 of record CM044890.1, on the reverse strand, counting down.
CGGGTGGAGAAAATTCATGTTTTCTATAGGCCCTGGCTTCCTCCTCACACTTGCTTACCTTGACCCTAGAAACTGTAAATCTCTCTCTACCTGCATGTAGCGTGATTAAAAAGAAAAGGTTTCATAGTCTCAAGGCTGCTTGACTCTACAAAACCCAGCATTCAAAAGTTAAATCCTAAACATTTCAATTTAGATAATTTAGTCATAAGCCTTTTAGCTATTTGACAATATAATTCACCAAGTCAATTTTGATCAGAAATTGCTGACTTGGACGCTGACCGTCCTACGTGACATAATTAGTGCATTTTGAAAATTTACCAATATAGTCCTAAACTTATTGCTTGGATATTTGGCTAAAATGACTACATTGGCAAATTGTCAAAAGGTTTAGGACTAAATTGGCAAATCATTAAAATGTTTATGACTAAATTGGCACAATTGCAATATTTAGGACTATATTAGCAAATCATCAAAAGGTTTACGACTAAATTGGTATAATTGAAAGATTTAAGACTGAATTAATCTCCGTACAATATGTTTATGACTTAATTGACATTTATACAGTAGATTTATGACTTTTTAAGTAATTATCCCCACAAAAAGTAAATAGTTTTAAAACACCAACAATTCTCTTTAAGATCAAGTGCTTAGGGTGCAATTCCCGTCATGTATATCGTGAATTACTTGAGCTCGACAAGCAAATTACTCATGTTTGCCTCGATTCCTTTCTAGTTCGATCAATAGTTGAACTGATCAAGGTTGAGCATTCAACATACTTGACCAGACTGCTCGATATCCTTGATTGGGTTGTTGAGCATCTTTGTTTATCTTCATATAAAGCACAAATTTTGCGAAATTCATCATACTTTCATATCTTCAGCTCGAGCTCGAGCTGAAAACAAACGTAGTTTTGCTAATGGAGTGACTCAAATCAAGCTCAAGATTGCGGAATATTTCACCGACTTAGCTCGAGCTTGTAAAATGAACTATTAACCAAGCACAAAGTCCCATATCGAGCTCTGACTATTCGAGTCAAATCAAGTTTTGAATAGAATGTAGTATGGGTTCTTTTTTTCCTCTTAATTCACAAAGATTTTACCATGGTTTTTGTGTGCTACAGTGGAAATAGATCTTCAAGCTGGGGCTAACAATAGATATGAGGTAAATAAGTTAGTTCTAGTAGGTCTACTATACTCCTCACTTTAGAATGAAGAATTGACATGAATTGCAAAAGGAGCAGAGGGAGAGAAAATTAAGTCTCGCATTGACCCTTGCGTTTTCTGATTCCAGCTGCTGTGGGTAATACTAATTGGGTTGGTGTTTGCTCTAATCATTCAGTCACTCGCTGCATATCTGGGTGTGAGCACTGGTAATAGAGAAAAACACGACACAAATTTTACATATAGAAAGATGACACAGGTTACATGGCTTCTTTCAATTTTTTTTATTCAAATTGATTCTTTTTACTGTTTTCAGGGAGACACTTATCAGAGCTTTGTAAGGCTAAGTATCCCAGTGGTGACATCAAAATAAGAATTGGCATAAGTGCCGAATATGCTTTAATGCCGAATCCAGCGTATAATGGAAATCAGCCATCTTCCGAAACACGTCTGGACCAAATTCGGCAACATGCCGAGAAGCAAATAAGAATGACATGGTATCCCGAATTCGGTAAGTAATAAAAATATGTATATTTACCGAAATATAAAGAGTTATAGTTCATGACGTTGGAATATTTATACTTCATGACAGCAACCCTTTTCAGGAGGTTCACACTTCGGGAATATACTAAAGAATCACAACCTAGCCACGACAGTAAGAAGTTATTAACATGAATGAAGATAATGAGCACGAGCATATTATGGAAGGTTATTGATCTAGATTTGAAATCATCTCGGTGGTTGAGATCAAGTTTTGGCGGACAATAAAACTGAAAACGTGGGTAGAAAAGGCAGTTATTGGAAGCACCAAAATATTTAAAATTTGAAAACATGGAAGTAACCAACGAGCAGTTGCAAGATAGAAGGAGATACAAATATTTAGATGAAACAAAGAAAAAGACAACAACAAAAAGAGAAAAACCACTCATGCTTATCTGCACTTTAGTTTCCTATGCATATTTACTTCATGTATTTACAGTTTTCCGTATCTTTAGTAACTTTCCGGTTCCTTACTGCTTTCATAGGAGTATTGTAACGTAACTTGAAACTCTGTTGATCCCAGATCTGTTTTCAATCCATACGCTTTTCATCTATTCCATATAATCCTGTTCCGATTTCTATCCATTCCATACAATCCTGTGTTACACTTTATTTTTTGCCATAACTCTCCTAGTAATCAAATCACAAATCCTACTTTAATAAAAAACCGAAGACAGAAGTTTCGGTAAAGGATATTCCTTGTGAAAACGAGCGAACACCCGTACAGGTGAAGTATTGCCTCTGGCTGCTAGCTGAAGTTGCTGTGATTGCTGCATATATACCTGAAGGTATGTTTTGTCAGGACATCAGTTTTTTAATCATTTATACACTTGTTTATTTTCTCTAATAATAGAGTAAAGGATGTCTTCTGAATTTCATTAATATGCAGTTATCGGGATAGCATTTGCACTGAATATCCTGTTCCACATACCAGTGTGGGCTGGTGTTCTGTCCGCTGGTTTTAGCACACTCCTACTTCTTGGCCTACAAATATATGAGGTACGCTTGCAATTTTTTTGTATGCACAACCCACTTCCTTGCCTGTCATTCATAATCGTATATCTGGTACGCAGTCCATGTGATAATTAGTTTGCACGGGCTGTATTCCGTGCCTGATGATACCCTCCTGAATTCGAAGGAGTTGATTCTTTATGCTAGGGTTAACAAAGAACACGAGTCATGCATCTAACGTTTTATAAACTAATTCTTACACAAGCTATGTGTAAGATGAAAGTCCTTGTCTGAAACCTGCACTTGATACGTGACTTTGCTCGATACTGATCTGGCAGGGAGTCATAAAACTAAATGGCAAAGGCCACAGAAGTGTAATTTTATTCTGGTGCAAGCAAAGTGAAGAAGAATGAGAAACTGATATTCTTAATTCTTTGTGGTATGGTTCTATATTTAACAAAATGTCGCCAACCTGCTGACCCATGAATTCTTCAGATCCCGCCAGGCTAGCTTGCTGTCATTGGTGGTGGGTGGATGAAGGATTGCCCTGTTAGTCATTTGAGTCAGCAAATTATCATTGCCTTAGTCTGGATGTAGCTCGGCATTGTTAAGGCGAAATAGGGTCATACGAGGATCTAAATCTATTAATCAAGTTGTACATCTCAAAGAGCCTGGTCACAAACAAAGAGTCTCGTACAAATTAATGTGATCTCACATGATCTTGATGGATTGCTGATGTGGTAGACTGGACTGAACATTTTACAAGAATCATGTAAGGCCTATGAGTAGCCACATGAGAGGGAACAAGTACTACCACATCAATTCCCCTCCAACTCGGCCCCACGCAAGGATACTTCGACAGCTCTTTGCAGTACTGGCTCGACTGAGAATTCGAAATAGTGTTGCTCAAAATTTTCTGGTTTCTTGTGAATTTGTTGCAGGTACAGAAGCTGGAACTGCTGATATCAATACTATTGTTCATAATGGCAGCATGTTTCTTTGGGGAAATGAGTTATGTGAAGCCTCCCGCATCTGATGTCCTGATGAGTATGTTTGTCCCCAAGCTTGGCGGTCAAGGAGCCACTGCCAATGCAATTGCTCTTTTGGGCGCCCTCATCATGCTGTAAGCTCTCTTCCTGTACATAAGAAGCATATCCTCTCGCTGTGAAGTGACCTTGACATGCTCTTGTTTGTTTTTGATAAGTTCTTCTGTCTCGTCATATTCTCTCTCTGACAGGCACAACCTATTTCTCCACTCTGCATTGGTGTTGTCCAGGAAAATACCGAAATCTGTCCGTGGCATCAATGTAAGCATGATCTCCACTGGAACAATTTACGTGAATCTGCATGTGCATGTTTATATGAATACCATAATGCCAATGTGTTGGAGCTTGCCTTTATCTGCTGTTGTTATTTTGGGGAATGACACTCAATGATCGATACTCTGTTGACTTTGCAGGATGCCTACAGATATTTCCTTATAAAAAGCGGGTTCGCATTGCTAGAAGCATTTCTGATAAATGTTACAGTTGTCTTGGTGTCGGGCAGTGTTTGCTCGGCCAAGAGTCTCTCCAATGGCAATGAGGACATGTGCAGTGATCTCACACTTAACTCTGCATCGTTTCTCCTAAAGGTGCATGATTATATGTGATTTCTTGTAATGCAGGATTCGCTGCAATCCCCAAAATTCTCCTTTTGAAATTCTTTAAGTCATTCTATGCAGAATTTGTTGGGAAGATCAAGCTCAACCATATATGCCATCACGCTGCTGGTGTCCGGCCAGAGTTCTACCATCACGGGCACCTATGCAGGGCACTACATAATGCAGGTCTCTTCAGGGGAAAAAAGGCTGCTAGATATTGAATTCATCTTTATATACTTTAAGCTAAGCTTGCTAATTCAACGGGGTATGAATCAAATTTAGGGATTTCTGGACCTAAAGATGAAGTGGATAAGGAACTTATAGACAAGGTGAATCGTCATCATACCTAGTCTTATTGTCTCTATTATAGGTGGATCCCCTGGTGCAGGGCGACTCATTATCATTGCATCGGTACGTAACTGATTGATCTTAACCTCTGAAATCTTCCCATCTCCGTGTTTTTCTTCCAATTTTGACTGATCGCGAAACTTTTTATTTGGAACTGAGCAGGTGATTCTTTCTTTTGAACTTCCATTCTCTCTCATCCCACTCCTCAAGTCTAGTAGGAGTGCGACCAAGATGGGACCACACAAGAACTCCGTCACTGTAAGTAGGTATTTTCCAGTTTAAAGTAATTACCACTTGCTTCGTGCGTCCACAAGCACAGTGTGCAAGTGCACCTCGCGAACTCATCCTTAGGAAAAAGAACTGTTACACCGAAATGCTGACCTTTAAAGCATTAACAACACTGCTACCAACGAAAAACTTTCATGCAGGTAATTGTCATCTCGTGGATGCTTGGCTTCGGAATAATCAGCGTCAACATATATTACCTGAGCACAGGTTTTGTGGATTGGCTGATTCACAACAGCCTACCGAGAGTGGCAAACGTGTTTGTCGGGATCATTGTTTTTCCCTTAATGGCAGTGTATTTCTTTGCAGTAATGTATCTAACCTTCCGGAGGGACACCGTCGTTACTTTCATAGAGCCGACCAAGCACAACCCGATGAAATTGGGCCACACAGAGAGCAGGTTGAAGGATGCTGATGGAGAGAGGAGGATGAAATCCCATACAGAGAAGATTTGGCCGATATCCCTCCGCCTGAATAGGAACTTGTGAGTGAAGAGCATCATCAGTGACCATGTGTGCTTAAGGGAAAATGGCCATGGATCTCAAAAGCTCGAGTGCGTTGTTGAGTGAGCCTTGTCACGACTTATCAGGTCATAAGTGGCTGGTATCCTGATGTGTATGCATCGCCAAGGCCCACTTTCTTAGCAGAGGCTCAACTTCTAAGGACCAAGCCTTGCTACTGTAATCTAAGTGGGCCTTTATGCTTTCCCTGTCGCTCATTAATGGTAGTGAAGTGATTAGGCAATATTGGAACGCAATAGTTTTTGCTTGACCAAAATCGTACAAATATTCTATCCACGTTCCTAGGCAGCATCCCTTGATGTGAGCTCGACGAGTTATGTCTTCCTGGAACCGTGCAGTTCCACACCATCAACTTCTTTCCCTGTGCTGCTGTGCACGTCTTCTCTGCTGTCCTCATCAATCTTTCTACTCACTCTAGCCATCTCTCACCAGTTCACCATCGCCAGCAGCGAGATCACTGTTGATCTAGTCAGCCGACGAGCAGTTCGCGGCCACCATATCTTTCCTGTTCCAATAGTTAACATGGCCACATAGGTGCTCTTAGGCACCCATGTAGACGCTATGTGGTGCCAACAAAGCACCGCGTGGCAGGCATTACAGTTTGGCTAAACATGGCGGTCTGCCTAAGAGCAATTGAGGGCTAGCTACCGAAAAAGGATTCAGTGCAAAGTCAACTTACCATATTTGCATTCTGCCTTTGGGATCAGAAATGGCCAAATTCTCGTGTGCTTAACCAGACAAAAACTGTAATCTCTATAGGCCTGCTGCACATAGTCAACTCTCTCTATGTTCAGAAATACAGCGAATCCTCGATCGATTACTCCTGGCAATGCCCCTGTTAGTAATGCAGCACATGTACTTCACCAAAAAGATGGCAAGCACAATGGCTCAACATGATCGAACTAATAACTCGTGTTAGGAAAATATATGGGTGATATTAAAGATTACAGGGCAAAATGTCAAGGGGTTCGGTTGAGTGATTAGGCACTCAACCCTCATTTTGTGTTGTAAGATTTGGATAGTCGATAGATTGCTCGAATATTGTCCAAACAAATAACGCAGGGACGGGAAACCTGATTGCTACTAGTGCACATTGATTGATCTAGAAAAAAATGATGGGACTAAATTGGAACTTAGACCGTGAGGTCCCAAAACCAAACTGCTCACACAGACAAACCTTGTGCGCATGTTAAATAATTCCTAAATAAACTTTGCGAGAGTACTTTTGAGTTCTGCCGATCCAATCGCTCTGAAAATTCTTAATTTAGTTTTGGATTTCTCTACGGTTTCACAAACAACTCAAGGAGTCGATGGTTAGTAATTTTGTGTATGCAATAATGACTGTTTTGAATCTTATGATATTTCCGCTTATTTTGTAAAAGTGCTCGGAAAAGGCAATTATCAAAGCACAAAAAAAAAAAAAAAACTATCATAAGCAGCTGTCGCGTGTCTAATACAGCTCACAAGAATTGATTACGTATAAAAAAATAAAATAAAAATGAAAAATGAAAAAGCATTGGCAGACCACGTACTCTGTCTTGAAATAAGAAGTTTGGATGTCATTATTTAAATGGTGGTTGGACTAATTAATAATTCAATTTTTCCCTGGGATTTATGTTTTTTTCTCTGGCGAGACTCCTAGAATTAGATTATTATTCTTTTCCGTAATCCATAAATTAAAATATTCCTGGATTTATGGGAATATATACGTAGCTTGTAACTGGTATGTGGGGTTGGGCCCTAGGTCACGAAAGCGAAATCGATATAGATGCTTTGAATAATTATCAGCTGGTCAATCCTTAAAGTTTTGGGAAAAAGCGGCATGGGTCTTGCCAATTACGCGTGAGAGATGATTCATGTGCAAACCAAACATAGTTTGTTCGATATAATTGTCTTCCTCAGTTAGTTGTAGCTGCACTCGAGCAAGACTTCAACAAATTGTAGCTTGCCAACACACATAAAGCGCGCACCGGACGATGCGTTGAGAGGGACCTGTCAGTATCCTGTCATGCCGAATTAAGATCCTTACATTGATCTATGATCATGTCATTACACGGTATTATCAGAGTTGAGCTCCATTTAATTATATTTCACCTATACAATTCAAAAATTGACAGTCCTATTCAACAACAGTTGAACGAAGAACTGGTCGGCCGAAGTTAAAAAAAAACATAAGATTGCTTCTAAGTAGTCGTACCCCAAAATTTCAGGAAGCACAAACATTTGTTTAAATAAGATAATCTACCATCACCTTAGTATTTTGTATGCCAAAACTATGAAGTTCCATTTTGTTTTTGCGGCTGATGTATGCTTATTAAAATAATTTAGTACTTGTTATGGAGAGTGGACAGTGGTTTTCTAGGACAGATATCATAATACTAGAATCCATTCCGACCTTGGTATATGACAAGAGCATATAACAATTTAATATTATCAAAACATGCAATCCAAATGTCTATGATAAAAATTTACTTGAATATTTAATTTTATTGAATTTCCCATTCCATTTCAGAAGTCGCTTGAAATGGAAAATTAGAAAAACATATAAAAAATAGATATGATTCACAAGAGGGAAAAAAAGAAAATGAAAAGAAAGAGAGCATTTTACACATGGTATTATAGAATCAAGGGTTGATAAAGACCGCTTTACACCGGCAGCGTATACTTTAAACTTTTCATATTTAATTACACGAATTTCATTCAAATATTTTTTTAATACGACAAGCAAATTGGCCACAAAATAAATCCTATGCTCGCGAAGCAATCCAATAATCCTATGGACCCGATAAAACACGAGTAAAAAAGTCATGGGTGATTTCACTATTAAATTTTTTACACATGGTAGTTCAAAATGTGCTATGTCGAACTTATGTCATGGGTAATCCACTTACAAACAGGACAGTGTACATTTATTGATTCTAATGTTAGCTTCGATTGAAGTAAAATAAGAAGGGAGAAAAATTTTGTATGCTAATGCTATCCTATGAGAAGAAAAACTATTAATTGATCATATATTAATTGATCATATGGCTAACTTGATACTACAAGTCAACCAAATGTCTAAACTAATCAATTTTGGATTTGGACGTTGGTGTTAGAATAATTAAATATTAAACAATGTCTTTATCTAAAAGCTTATTGCTTTATTTATGATGTGTACAAGATATAAATAATACACAAAATACCCTTTTGGGGTGGTTTATTAGAGCACTAAAATGTACAAGTTGTCCAATTACATAGAAAATGAGAATGTCAAACTCAATATAGAACGTTGATTAAAATCTCCAAGTGGACCACCAAGCCCTTTGTTGGGATAAAACTAATATTGGATAGACATATATAACGACGATAAATGGTATGAATCTTCCCTTCTCGTTATCTAAAAAATAACTAGTGAAGTATCGTGGCAATCATTCCCATTTCCAAGTGGCTTTTAATACAAAATATATATATATATATATACTTTTTGAATAAACACACCATGAGCGTGTCAGTATAAACAAAGTTTGTTCGCACATTAATTTGATGTGTACAGGCTACCCTCCTCCATATAGAACATATGTCAAAATTAATTAAACGAACATATAGCCGAATATGTTTTTATAATCAAATTCTGTCATAGCAGATTCAGTTATACATGGTTTCAAAATTTATTGACGAGCTTGCCACCTTGCACACCTGTATACACAAATTGATACGATTGAAAAATAACTTTTGTCCTTACCCATCATCGGCGAGCCAGAGGTTCCGCAGTATCTTGATTGTGATATCTCTAACAATTTTTTTATATGAATTCAAACATAAATGCAGTCTATCCTCCTCTTCCTTATTTACCCAAAAAAGAAAAAACAATTGGAGAATAATTGTAGGTCCAAGCGGATCAGATCATATTCGCGGAGGGTAGTTGAAATAAATTAGACTTAATGATAGGCACCATCTTAGGAAGTTATAAGCCCAAGTTCGAACAAATATAAGGTGATAGGGATAAGTTTCTCAAATTGAAAGCTGCGCAAAAATAAGATAATTGCTTTCTTGCCCATACAAAAATCAGCTAAAAGGTATATTACTCATTGCAGAAACATCTGCACAATAGAGTAATAATTGACTTAATTAGCCTGCCCCATTACTCACTGCATTGACAAAGATATGGCAAGAAGAGTAGTAAAGTTTTATATTGTATAAGAATTAATACTTGTGCCAGAATTTGATAGCGGGAGTGGGATGATCCATGCCATAAATGTCGTCGAGTTTAACTTATTGGAATATTGGATATATAGGATAAGATACCTAAATAGAGTGATACATGTGATACAATACGTATAGCAATTCCTTCTTTCTTTCTTTTTTTGTTCGATTTAGCAATTCCTTCTTTCTTTTTTTTTTGTTCGATTTAGCAATTCCTTCTTTACTTTGGAAGACCATGTACATGTTTTGTGATAAATACTCTTTATTGATAATTATTTCTGATGGTTTAGAAAAAGAAAAAAAAGAAAAAAGGATAATGACACAAATAGTCCATGAACTTTGGCCCATTGTGCAATTTGGGTCCTGAACTTTTAATTTGTTCAATGTAGTCCCTAAATTTTTTGTACATATTCAATGTAGTCCCTGAACTTGAATTAATGGAAGGATTACATTAAAGTTTTTCATATAACTCAAGGATTAACTTGAACATGTACTAAAAGTTCAAGAATGACATTGATTAAATTAAAAGTTTGGGGACTATATTGCACATTGGATTAAAGTTGAGGGACTACATTGAATAAATTAAAAATTTATGGACCACATTGCACATTGAGCAAAAGTTTAATGACCGTTTATGTCATTTTTTCAAAAAAAAAAACCAATGACATCTTCTATAGTTTAGTAAAATTTGGTGATATATGTGTTACAAAATCTTTTTCTACACTCGAAAACACAACTAAGAGATTTTCTATAGTTTAGTAAATATTGGTGATATGTGTTATACAAAATCTTCTCTGCACCCGATATCCAAGACCCAACCAAAATTGATCCTCCATTTTGATGACCAAATTGTGGCTCAACATAGAAGTTTCGATTTTTCATCAAGAGTTTGAGCCCCCAAGATAGGGAATCGACCCCTTTTGCTAAGGATTTCACTCTCGCCATAAAAGGGGGCGATATAGGTCCGTCAAATTTCTTAAAAGCACATCCAAATTTCACACAAATTAAAAAAAAAGAAAAAGAAAACGTGTTCACCAATGTATCTCAAAGTACAATCCCAATTCTTTTTCTATATAGCAGAATTTGTAACAAAAGAGGGCAGGAGCGAGAAAGGCATGGACCGTTCCTACTCTATGTACGGCACAAGTTGATTGAGGAGAGGCATGGACCTTGCCATAAAAGAGTCAATTTTGCCACCTATTAAACATCAGACAGTATTATAATAAGGAGAAGCTATCATCTTGATGGGTTCATTAATGTAACATATCAATTAGTTTCCGCTTCTGTTCTATCAATGCTTCATGCTGTCCTCACTCCATTGAATTCCAGATTGTCAGAATCAACTTAAAGGACTTTCGAAAGGTCAAAGACGCCTTAAAAGCATTAGAAGCAATTTTCTGCTAAGTCGATAGGATAGAGGTCGAATTTTACTGGTTGGAATATCATATTACAACTCTTGCTCGACAATACTAAGGGCGGCTCGTTTAGCTTGATTTGAATCAATCTGGTTTGATTATTCATCCAGTTAAAGAGTGAGATCTCTTCGTATGCATATTGCAGAAGGAAGAGGAGGGTATGTCCAAATGAAAGAGTATTAATTATTTTTCAAGTGAATTTTGTGAAGTATTTGGATTTATCTTGGCATAGGCAAAGCTTAAACACTAGCAAATACATGCAGACAGAAAATCTCGAAACTCGCACCGCATAATTTTGGATCCATCCTCAGAAATTTTGAGACATCTTGTGCAACTCCACTGGTTTAAGTTTAAGGTCACATGTGTTGCCTCCCCTATGTGTGCGACAAGTGATGTGGCAACCCACAGAAAATCTGGTCAAACAGAATCGTAAGACTCTGCGTAAGAACAAGGTTACATTCTGCAAATTGCAATTAGCGGCTAAAGGTCAAATTGAATCTCATGTCACTGATAATGACTGAAAATCCTACAAACATACTCCAAAAATGCAGTTGCTAAATTTCATGAACAAATTTTATGTAATTAATTTTATACTCGTCGCCACGTCGGTTGGGTGTATCGGGATGTGAATGATCAATGGTCAAAAACAAAATTGGGTATTAGTGATCTATTCTTCAAGTTATGTTCTATATACACAATGAATTTTAACATCTAAGTCGGTTCTATTATTTTCCAATCATATGCAAAAACAAAAGCAAAGGTTGTTGAGAAGCATCCAAGTTTGTCACTAGGCATTTGATTGAATAGGATCCTCTAATTCCGGTAATACTTGTCGAAAATGCTCGAGTGATTCATAATCATTATTGAATTTTTCTTTGAAGTTCAAATTCAGCCAGCCCCGCATCAAAATTTTAATTTTGTGGTACTTTATGCCCTTAATCAGTATCGATTAATATTTCACCGAAACTAACATGATAACCTTGTGTGGCATGAGGTGACATTTTTACTACACGATCCATGTATTTCGGATGAAAACATCCGTCGAAAAGTCAGACCGAATTTCTGAATGCATTAATTATGTTAAATATGTCTTGAATTTTATTCGGTCCGGTTTATGACCCGACCCGACATATTTTTTGTGCGACCCGAAAAAGGAGATTTAGTTCGCGACACGGAGGGTTGGGCCGATAGGCCCATTTGGGAAGCCCTATTTATACCGCGGCTAGGTTTTTTCATTAGTAGAGAGAGAGAATTTTCTTTTCTGTGATTTTGGTGAGCCGTGAGGTTTTGTCAAGTCGTTGTTTCGACTTCTGAAAATTGTACTATCTTTTGATTATAGTGGAATCTTGATTTGCCTCGCCCGTGGATGTAGATCACCTTGCGATCGAACCACGTAAATCCTGTGTTCTGTATTTATTTTTCCGCACCCGTTTTTCAACAAATTATAAAATAAAAATTTACTAGTGCTCTTCTATTCTGACTTTCCCGGAGCTTTCGGTAGCATAATCAAGACAAAGCATGGGTTCTTTGCCTCTGCAAGGATGGAGTGACAAGAGTTTTCAAAATTCAAGAGAAGATCACGGAAAGAAACCTCTTATTAAAAGAATCCCAATTCTCCCTTGAGCAAAGGTGACTACTTTGTGATATTGTGCCAATTCCAATTTTAATTGTCATATGGTTCTGTTGTGTAAAAATTATACTCGAAGTTTGAGTTTGAGTTTTCTTGCTTATCCTTTAACTCTAGGATAATGTTTGAATTTATAGAGTTTTTCTTCTAACTGTTACAGCAATTACATGATATAAGAATTGACTAATTCAAAATATTTGAATTTTAAATTAGTCCGTTACAGAAGTAACTAGAGTAATAATTACATCCGTTACAGTAATAACTATAGTAATAACTAATTAAAATAAGAATGGACTAATTCAAAATATTTTGAATTTGAACGAGTCATGCATTGCTATCCTTAATAGGCCCCCGCAAATTAAAGGTGGTCTTCTAGATGATCTTCAACTTGGATCTGAGCATATCATGACAACATCTTGTAAGGGGCTTGGTGCAGATATCCGCTATTTGGTCATGTGTGGATATAAAGTGAACCTCAAGTTTGCATTGTGACACTAAATGGCGGACGAAGTGAAAGTCTACCTCGATATGCTTTGTTCTAGCATGAAAAAGTGGATTAATCGTAAGATATGTTGCCCCTAGGTTGTCGCACCAAAGGATAGGAGGTTTTGATTGAGAGATGCCCAATTCTTGTAACAGTGATTGCAACCATACCACTTCTGCCATGGCGTTTGCCAATGCCCGACACTCAGATTCGATTGAGGAACGTGCCATGGTATGCTGCTTTTTGGCTGACCAAGAAATTAGATTTTGACCCATATAAATTGCATAACCTCCTGTTGAGCGCTTATCAGTGGGACAACTAGCCCAGTCTGCATCACTGTATGCATGGAGTTCTGTGGTGGAGTGGGAACTGATGAACAATCCATGCGAAATGGTTTCCTTTAAGTAGCGTAGGATCCGCTTTACTGCACTCCAGTGGTCTTCTGTTGATTCTTTCAAGAACTGGCAGACTTTGTTTACCGTATAAGAGATATCTGGTCGAGTTAGAGTGACATACTGAAGAGCTCCTACTGTACTCCTATACAAAGTAGCATCTTCGAGTGGCTTACCCTGATTAATTAAATTGGTATTTGTAGCCATGGGCATGTGAACCGGTTTAACACCGTCCATTTTGGTTCTGTGGAGGAGATCTGTAACATACTTCTGTTGTGACAAGAGGAGCCCTAATGGATGTTTGATTACCTCAATTCCCAGGAAATAATTTAGTTCGCCTAAGTCCCTTATAGAGAACTCCTTGTTTAAGCAGTTGATAGTATCTTGAATAAATGCTGCGTTGAATCCCGTAATAACAATGTCGTCAACATAGATGAGCATGTAAATGGAGAAATTGGGCCGATGTAGTATAAAAAGGGAAGTATCGGTTTTTGATCCAATAAATCCCAGTGATTCTAAAAAGATGCTCAACCGATGGAACCAAGCTCGCGTTGCTTGTTTCAATCCGTATAAGGATTTTTGTAGCTTGCATATATGGTTTGGCCTTTCTTTATTAATGAAGCCCTGGGGCTGAGTCATGTAGACTTCTTCAGTCAAGTTACCATTTAAAAATGCATTGCTAACATCCAACTGTCGGAGTTTCCAATTCTTTGTCACAGCTAATGAAATAATTGTACGGACGATGGTTGCTTTAACAACGGGACTAAACGTTTCTGTGTAGTCGATACCCTCCTGCTGATTATAGCCTTTGGCCACGAGGAGGGCTTTGTACCGATCTATCGAACCATCTGCACGTGTCTTAACTCAATAAACCCATTTGGAGCCCACGACAATTGCTTTGAGATTCGGTGAAACCAAAACCCATGTTCCATTACGCAACAAAGCATTGAATTCTTGAAGCATCGCATCCCTCCATTTTTCATCTTTATTAGCTTTGGTGAAACATCGTGGCTCTTCCTTAGAGATTATTTCAGTCAAGTTCACATCTGGCAATGGATATTTAGTGCTGGGCCTTGGGTTTTTACGCAGCTGCATTAAATGAGTTGTTGATTTTTGATAAACCGGTTGTGGAGATATCACAACAGCTTGTTGTGAGGAGGCATCTGAAAGAGTCTCATTAGAACCTGCACTAGCATTAGACGGACTAGAAACCAACGTGTTAGATATTGAAGCAGTATTAGTATTTAATAATGTCGGTGAGGGTTCTTCAAAGGTGGGTGGAGAAGTGTTAGAGGGTGGGGTAAGAGGTGGAATATTACCATTAACACCATGGTTTGCCTAGGAGGACATACCAGCTGTGGAGATCGTCAACCAAGGATGTGATGGTGAGAGTATTTTAGAAGGGTGGGAACCAAGTGCGGCGAATGGAAAAATGTTTTCAATAAAATGAGCATGTCTTGCAATATACATACGTTTAGTTTTGTAATCTAAACAACGATAACCAACATGCAATGGACAATATCTTAAGAACACACATTAAGTAGAACGGAGTGAAAACTTGTACGAATTGTATGGCCTTAATAAAGGGAAAACAGCACAACCAAATATTTTTAAAAACTTGTAATCCAGTTCTTGATGAAAAAGTGTTTGAAAAGGTGAGATATTGTTTAAGAGTAATGTAGGTAATTTGTTAATAAGGCAAACTGTAGTTTCAAAAGCATAAGGTCAATACTGAAGTAGGAGAGATGCATTTGCCAATAATGTAAGGCCGGTATCAACAATATGGTGAATTTTTCGCTCAGCTGCTCCGTTCTACTCGTGAGTGTGTGGACAAGCTACATGATGGAAAATTCCATGGTTTGATAAAAAATTATTTAGGGTTCTGTATTCCCCACCCCAATCAGACTGGACGGCTTTGATGGGTTTTTCAAATTGTTTCTCAGTCATGATTTTGAACTTTTTGAAAATGAAAGGAATCATAGATCGATTTTGAATAGGATAGTACCAGGTATATTTGGAAAAATCATCAATAAATAGAACAAAATACTTATAACTAGAAACAAAATTAATTGGAGCTGGTCCCCATACATCAGTAAAAATTAAATCGAGAGGTGCTTTACTAATACTATGAGTGGGGGGTAGGGGTGTTTTATGAGATTTGCCTAACAAACAGGAAGCACATTTGTTGAAATCAAATGTAGAACATGGCAAATTGTTTGAACGAATCAAAGAGAGAACTTTGCTTTGTTGGGGATGACCCATTCGAGCGTGCCAGGTAGTGGCAGTGGCGGTGGCGGAAGTATCAAGTGAAATTGTGTTGGCAGATGGAGATGTGGTATAAAGACCCGGCAGCCGGTATAGTCCATCCTTAAGCGAACCTTGGAGTAGTGGTGTTTTGGTATGCAAATCCTTCACAACAAAATGAAATGGATGAAATTTAAAGAAGCAATTGTTATCTCATGTAAAATTATGGACATAAAGCAAATTATGTATAATGGTAGGGACATGAAGGATATTTAAGAAATGGAAAGATTTGTTAATAGGGGTTTTGAGAGTGAAAGAACCGACATTAACAATGTTTAAACCTGATCCATTACCTACACGAAGAGATTCATTACCGTTATGTGATGTAGAGATCTGCAGATTTGCGATGTCAGGCGTCACATGGTGAGTAGCTGCAGTATCCGGAAACCAGTCTTGCTGCGATGGAGTAGGAAGAATCCCAACCATATTAGCAGTAGGCTGAGGTGCACCGTTGTTAGACTGCGAGTACCTGAAATAACATCTTGCAGCTGTATGGTTATATTTCTGACAAATTTGGCATCGGTCTTTCCTGTTTTTAGATCGATTGCCTGAGTTTCCATAATTGCGCTAGTTGCCTTTCCAACGGTATTGGGGGTTTTGGGTGGTAGATAGTTGGAAATTGGAAATCGTTTGAGGTTGATTAGTAAGGGTAGATGATGGAGGGGTGTAAGTGGTAACATTTGTCTCTATAGGTACCGTAGCAGATTTCATTCGAAGCTCATGATTGAGGAGCAATCGATGGAGTTCAGGAAGGGTTTTCGGATTAGGTTTTGTAGCCAAGGCAGCAATAATGTCAGAAAAATCAGAACCAAGATTACGAAAGACAATGGCATTTAATTCTTCATTGTCTAGAGGGTGATTGGCAGCAGCCAATTGGTCCGAAATGTATTTTACCTCACGAAGATAAGTTGAGACAGACTTGTCACCTTTGGATGTATTTTGGAGTTGCATATGAAGCTGAAGAATGCTTGTATGTGATAGAGATCCAAAAGCAGTTTCTAAAGCCTTCCAGACATCGGCAGCAGTAGCTAATCCAATCACATAGGGTAGGACATTAGGTGAAAGAGAAGATATCATCCAACTAAGAATAAGTTGGTCTTTTCGAATCCATTCATCATATGCAGGGTTCGGTGTAGCAGAAGTGGAGCCTGTGGGGGTGATGGTTGGAGGAGGACATATAATGTTGCCGTTAAGATATCCCATTAAGGATTGGCTACGAAGCAACGGAAACAACTGGGTTGTCCACAATAGAAAGTTATCATCGGAAAGTTTGAGACTAAGGTGGTGTTGCACAGCCGGAGTGGATATGGGAGATAACATCATGAATAGAAGAGGTCAAAAAAAAATTGGAAGAGAAAGAAAAAATAGCATAAGTGTTTCTAAGGATCTTACTGGTCGCTCTAATACCATATAAAAATTATACTCGAAGTTTGAGTTTGAGTTTTCTTACTTATCCTTTAACTTTAGGATAGCGTTTGTATTTATAGAGTTTTTCTTCTAACTGTTACAGCAATTACATGATATAAGAATGGACTAATTCAAAATATTTGAATTTTGAATTAGTCCGTTATAGAAGTAATTAGAGTAATAACTACATCCGTTACAGTAATAACTAATTAAGATAAGAATGGACTAATTCAAAATATTTTGAATTTGAACGAATCATGCATTGCTATCCTTAATACGTTGCATCACAATAGCTCCTTGTGAGGAATACCCAAAAAATGAGGAATACCTCACAAAGAGCAATTCAAAGTGGTGCATATTGTTGTTGTTTCGTGAATTGAGGGGTGGAACCGAGCAGAGAAAATTGAAATGAAGATTAAGGAACATATGAAACTTTAACTTAAAAAACTCGACAGGAATTGGGTTAAATGGAGCGAAAGGGTTCGCACAATATAAGATCATTTCTTTAACTCCAAGCGGACCAACATATGGATGTCAAGCACGTTACTCACACTAATATGTTTGTTGATGAGTTGTCATTTGATTGGTGAATACCAAAAATTTACTTCTCAGATAGTGAAAGTGGAGAGTTTTTTTCTTTAGGTTTAGTTTTCATTCGACAATAGAGAGTTCGGGCTCATCATTAGGATAAAATCAACATATCATTTGCGAGTTTTCCAGAGTGAAATTTCTGTGAAAATTTATGAGATAACACTTGCTGGTTGCTATGAACATAACTTAGGGCTTGATTAGATTCAATACTATGACCGAACCACGTAAATATTTGGAATTTCTTATCGTTCATTGTTGATTTTTCTGATAATTTCTTCTTCCTGCATTAGTTTTTATTGCAAAATCCGTTAATTTCTATGTCATTTTCCCAGCGAGTTCTCAAACTAGACGAAGATTCGGCAGCCTTTTAAGCGGTAAACGGAGAGCATCCTAATTGTTTAAAATAAACTATTAAAAAGCTCACTCATGATGAAAATTGAATCTTTACTAAGAATGAACACAATACAATTTTGGGAATAAAGAAAGAGAAGGGGTGTTGTGTGGCGTAAAATCATTTTGTACCAGGAAGATGTGACCTCTCACTTCCCGTGGCATGGTGTGCGTGAAGAGAGTAGGGGAGCGAACAAAATCCATTCTGGGTGTAAAACAGAGAAACTCCTAAGCTGTCCGAATTGAAAGTCCAGACATGTTAAATGCTTCTTTAACCCTCTCTCCCATGCACTATAAATACCACTTCCGGCCACAATAAACTTAATTGAAGAATTCACCAAGAGAGAGATAGAGAGAGAGAGAGAGAGCATGCAAGTGATGCAGGACCAGCAAGTGATCAGTGATGCAGTTCTGTCGTCTCGGGGCCGTGGCGGCAGCAGTGGCGGTGGCAGCAACCGCATAGTGGCTATCAACTTGGAGGGGAGGAGCACCCTGCCGCCACCGCCACAGCCCCATACGACCGACAACAACAAAAGCGTGGATCATCATCCTGATGAGGAGCCTGGCGATCATCATCAGGTGCCTTTCTCTCTAATAGCTCTCTTGCTGTCCATACAAGGAGCTGTGGTGTACTGCTTCTATTACGTGCAGGTGCTCGCTAACAACGTCGAAAGAAAACTTTTTGAGGAGTGACTGACGAGTTTCATTGTCCTTCACGATGACCAGAAACACGGGTGGAGAAAATTCCTGTCTCATGTGGGCCCTGGCTTCCTCGTCTCAATCGCTTACCTTGACCCCGGAAACAGTAAGGGCTTATTTGGCAACTTGCTAAATAGTAACTGATTCTACTCTTTTATTCTCAGAATCAGTTTGCAAACAAAAATTCGTTTGTTAAATTTTTTATGCCCAGAATCAGTTTTAGAATAGAATCAAGAATAAAAAAAAAAGTAATTTCCTGATTTTAGAACAATTTTTTCAGAACTGATTCTTCTTGATTTTTTTCTTTTTTTTGGCTGCTGTTCTTTGGCCTCGCCACCCATCGGCCACCGGCCGCTGG
Source organism: Syzygium aromaticum (assembly GCA_024500025.1). Lineage (NCBI taxonomy): Eukaryota > Viridiplantae > Streptophyta > Magnoliopsida > Myrtales > Myrtaceae > Syzygium > Syzygium aromaticum. The sequence continues at coordinate 35,949,997 of CM044890.1, read as the reverse complement.
CAACGAGCCATAGGCCAGATCTGGGTGAGGCCGCAAGCCACCCTTGCCGGCCACCGGTGAGGGTCGCAACGCCCTCGCCGGCCCTGGCCTATGGCCGGCCACTAGCTGCTGGCTCACTAGTGGCTGGCGAGGGCAGCTCACGGCCTCGCCCAGATCTAGCGAGGCCGACCTCGTCGTCACCATTGGTGAGGCCGGCTGCAAGGGTGACAACGCCCTTGCCAGCCCTAGCCTGTGGCCAGTCGCCGACGCCAACGGCCGACCATGGCCAAGAAAGGAAGGGGAAAGAAAGAAAGAAAAAATAAATATTACAAAATTCAAAATATTATTAAAATATTATTACTAAAAAGAAATTTTATATAGTTACCAAATGCATTTCTGTTCTTTTTCTATTCTAAGAACAGAAATTTTGGATAGTTATCAAATGGTTTCAAATGCTTAGAAATTATTTTCAGGTACAAAATAAAAAAGAATCATTTGTGCCCAGAATATAATTCTGGGCACAGAATGATTGTCATGAGTAGCCTAAATCTCTATCCCTACCTGCATGTAACGCGACTGGGAAAAGAAAGGTTGTGATGGTCTTGAGTCTGCTTGACTCTGACGAGACCCTTCATACAAAATTGAACGCCAATCAACTGGTTACTTTAACCAGAAAAAAGTACATATTTTTAAAACAGCAGTTCTTCTTCTGAAGATCAAGTGTCAAATTTGGAATGGAAAAACTTGATGTAGATTGGACGGAAACAAAACCATTTTGCCATTTGCTTGCGAACCATGGACACATGGCTGATTAAAGCTAGTAAGAACTAGGCATGCGCTTGGTAACATTAGCGATTAAGGTAGTAAGTTAGCACTCGGGGTGTAACTCCTGTCAAGTATCTCGTGAATTACTCGAGCTCGTCTTGCAAATTCCCCAAGTTTGGCTCGATTCCTTTCTAGATAAAGGATATCAAAAGTTGAACCGATATAGGTTGAGCATTCGAAATACTTTACCGAACGGCCCGATATCGTAATTGGATTGTCCAACATCTTCGTTTGTGTTCATATAAGCACATCCTTTTGGGATTTCATCATACTTTCAGAACTTCAGCTCGCGCTCGAGCTTTAAACAAATGTAGTTTTGCTAGCGGAGCGGCTCGTACCAAGCTCAAGATTGTAGAATATTTCATCGAGTTAACTCGACCTTGTAAAATGAAGACTATTAATAAAGCACCGGCTGCATATCGAGCTTCAACCATTCGAGTCAATATTAAGTTTGCATATAATGTAGTACTGGTTCTTTTTTCCTCTTAATTCACAAAGATATAACTATGGTTTTTTGTGCTACAGTGGAAACAGATCTTCAAGCTGGGGCTAACCATGGATATGAGGTAAATAAATTAGTTCTAGTAGGTCTACTATGAAGAATTGACATAAATTGCAAGAGGAACAAAGGGAGAGGTAATTACGTCTCGAGCTGACCCTTGCGTTTTCTGATTCCAGCTTCTGTGGGTGATACTAATTGGATTGGTGTTTGCTCTAATCATCCAGTCACTTGCTGCAAATCTGGGTGTGAGCACTGGTAAAAGAGAAAAACACTATGCCAGTTTCACATAATAGGTTACGTGGCTTTTTTCAATTTTATTATTCAAATTGTATCTTTTCAGGGAAACACTTATCAGAACTATGTAAGGCTGAGTATCCGGTCGTGGTGAAGTATTGCCTCTGGCTGCTAGCTGAAGTTGCTGTGATTGCTGCAGATATACCTGAAGGCATGTTTTCTCAGGACATCAGTTTTTTTTTAATCAGTTATAATCTTGTTTATTTCCTCTAATGATAGAGTAAGTGATATCTTGTGAGTTTCATTAATATGCAGTTATTGGGACAGCCTTTGCATTGAATATTCTGTTCCACATACCACTGTGGGTTGGGGTTCTTGTCACTGGTTGTAGTACACTCCTGCTCATTGGGCTACAAAGATATGGGGTAGGCTTGCAATTTTTTTGTTTGTGTTCTTCTTAATATTCTTTATTCTATAGATTGTTGTTGCTGGCCTTTTGTATGACGGGCCACTTCCTTGCCTGATTCTGTCATTCGTAGTCGCATATTTGGTACTTCAAATCTATGTGACTCTTAGTTTGCATGGGCCGTATTCCGTGTGTGACGATACCCTCTTGAATTTGAAAAGGATGATTCTTTATTCCAGAGCTAAATTTTCAAAGGATACGAGTAATGCTTCTAATTATCATTGTGTAAACTAATTCTTACACAAGCTATGTATAAGATGAAATTCCTTGTCTGAAACCGGCACTTGATACGTAATTTTGCTTGATATCGATCTGGTTGGAAGTCATAAAACTACATGGCAAAGTCCAGAGAAGTGTCTTTTTCTCTGGTGTAGCAAAGTAAAGAGTGAGAAATTGATATCCTTGGTCCTTTATGGTATGGTTCTGTATTGGGGAAATTTTAAATAAGGATCTAAAGTGGGACTGTTTTCTCAAAAAGGGACCTGGAGGGGATCTTGTCTCAATTAAAGTCCTGCAGTTGCTAACTTAGTCTCAATTAAGGTTTGAGTTCACTAGTCGGCCAAATTTTTGTTGGCCGGTGGGCCCGTGCATCTTTCGTGCAATGCATAGCCTTGTCAATCTCAAAGATTTGGTCAACCGGTGAGCCGGGGGCCTTATTTAAGATTAAGTTGGCCTTAAACTCTGAAATGCATGACTAGTGTTGCTCAAAATTTTCTGATTTCTTGTAAAATTGTCGCAGGTAAGGAAGCTGGAGATGCTGATAACAGCGCTGGTGTTCATAATGGCAGCATGTTTTTTGGGGGAAATGAGTTATGTGAAGCCTCCCGCATCTGATGTCATAAGGGGCATCTTTGTCCCTCAGCTTAGCGGTCAAGGAGCCACTGGCAATGCGATCGCTCTGCTGGGCGCCCTCGTCATGCCGTAAGCTCTCTTCCTGTACATAAGAAACATCTACTCTCACCGTAAAGTGACCTTCAACATGCTCTCGTATTGTCTCTTATCGTTTTCTTCTGACTGGTCTTCTTCTTTATCTCTGCCAGGCACAACCTATTTCTCCATTCTGCATTGGTGTTGTCCAGGAAAGTACCGAAATCTGTCCAAGGCATCAATGTAAGCATGATATCCACTGGAACAATTTGCATGAATCTGCATATGCTTGTTTATATTAGTACCACAGTGCCAATGTATGTGAGCTCCTTTTTATCTTTTGTTTTTATTTTGGGGAAATGACAATCAATGACCGATACTCTGTTGACTTCGCAGAACGCCTGCAGATATTTCCTTATAGAAAGCGGTTTCGCATTGCTAGTAGCCTTTCTGATAAACATTGCAATTATCTCGGTGTCGGCCGCCGTTTGCTCGGCCAAGAATCTCTCCAATAGCAATAATGACACGTGCAATAATCTCACACTTAACTCTGCATCGTTTCTTTTAAAGGTGCACGAACATTTGTGGTTTCTCGTAATACAGGATTCGCTGCTATCCCCAAAATTCTCCCCTTTAAATTCTTTTGAGTCATTCTATGCAGAATGTGTTGGGAAGATCAAGCTCGGTCATATACGCCATTGCGCTGCTGGCATCCGGCCAGAGTTCCACCATCACAGGCACCTATGCAGGGCAATTCATAATGCAGGTCTATTCAGGGGAAAAAATTGCTAGATATTGAATTCATCTTTATTTACTTTAAACCAAGCTTGCTAATGCAACGGGGTATGCTTCACATTCAGGGATTTCTGGACCTAAAGATGAAGAAGTGGAAAAGGAACTTGTTGACAAGGTTGATCGCCATCACACCTAGTCTTATTGCCTCAATTATAGGCGGATCTGCTGCTGCGGGGCAACTCATTGTCATTGCATCGGTTCGTAACTAGTCGACCTTAACCTCTGAAATCTGCTTCTCTCTCTCTCCATGTTTTTCTTTCAATTTTGACTGATCGCAGAAACTTTTTATTTGTAACTGAGCAGATGATTCTTTCTTTTGAACTTCCATTCGCTCTCATCCCTCTCCTCAAGTTTAGTAGCGGTACGACCAAGATGGGACCGCACAAGAACTCCGTCATTGTAAGTTGATATTTTCCAGTTTAAACCATTACCACTTGCTTCGCACATCCACCGGCACTGTGTGCAAGTGCTCCTGGTGAACTCATCCTTATGACTAAAAACTGTTAGACCGAATGCCAACCTTTAAAGCCTAAACAACGCTGATATTGATGAAAAATTTCATGCAGATAATTGGCATCTCGTGGATTCTTGGCTTTGGAATAATCGGCATCAACATATATTACCTGAGCACGGGTTTTGTGGGTTGGCTGATTCATAACAGCCTACCAAGAGTGGCGAACGTTTTTGTCGGGATCATTGTTTTTCCCTTAATGGCAGTGTATATCTTGGCGGTAATCTATCTGACCTTCCGGAGGGACACCGTCGTAACTTTCATAGAGCCGAACAAGCACGACCCGATGAAATCAGGTCGCGTAGAGAGCGGGTTGAAGGGCGCTGATGGAGAAGAGGAGGATGAAATCCCATACAGAGAAGATTTGGCCGATATCCCTCTGCCCGAATAGGAAGGTATGATTGAAGAGCATCAGCATTGACCATGTTGGTTAGTGAGCCGTGTTATGACCTATGAGGTCATAAGTTGCTGTAATCTAAGTGGGTCTTTATGCTTTCCCTGTCGCTTGTTAATGGTAGTGAAGTGATTACGCAACATTGGAATGTAATAGTTTTTGCTTGAATAAAGTCGTACAAGTATTCTATCCACGTTCCTAGACAGCAACCTCGACGAGCCATGTCTTCCATCTCACTACACCGCTTGGCCCAGTGCTGGAAATTTGACCTTGAATCGTGCGATTCCCTTGAACCTTCTAGTTCCGACACCATCGACTTCTCTACCAGTGCTCCCACATCCATTAATCTTTGGTTCGCAAAAGTAAGGTGCGATCTTACACTTTATTTAGGTGTCTAATCAACCTATCAATAACTGATTAGGTAACTTTTAATAAATTGATTTGCATGTTAAATTGACACACGAAAGATGCGATTGGTATAGACTTGGGAGAGTACGCACTGAGTCTTTGGGCTTAGCAATCCATTAACTTTCTCTTGGGTAGTTCACCTATCGAAATGTCGTGACAAACGTCGGCTAAATAATACCCAACGCTTGTCTATCCAGCAAATTTCAATTTGCTTTTTGATTGTATCTAGCTTCTCCTTAGATAGGGTTAAGTGCATATTGCTCTAATAGAGATAATCATCAATCCACATTATCTAGAAACCAAAATATTTCCCATCAAATTTGTCGATTTTCACTTTTCCTTCTTCTGTCCCATCGATTATTTTCAACTCATCCAAGTCTATCTTTGATATTAATTGTTGTGAAAACAAGCAATTGGACAATATTATAAATTGAATACTAGAGTTACGTGGTTTGGTTATAGTGTTCTACATCCATAAGAAGAACAGAATAGGTTTCAACTATAGATCAAAGATACAATAAATATCACAATCACTCGAATCACTTAAACATTCTTGGTGTTTCTAGCCCCCAATTACACAAATAGCTTGCATAGTATTTACCCTCACAATTTTACATATAATAATCTCCAGAAGGAATTTCACTAAACCTTAACAAAAGATTTTCATGGCTTCAAACACTCGAGACATAATTCACAAGTACAAGCACCTCTTGGACACTTTCATACAGAAAAACCACTTCTTCCCAAATTAAGAAACTACTCAAACTACAAAACCACTTGGATTAGAAACCAACTCAAACTAGAAAACTTATTCAAATTAGGAACGGTTCTTTTTTAAGCTCAAACTTGATACAGATTTTTGACAACTCTCGTTGCACTTGCATGTGAGGAGTCCTGCTTGCCTAGGGTTGCCGGAGCTGCTCTTGGCCATTGGAGAAGCAATTCCGGTTACATGTGCATGTGAAGTGACTCCTGTGGCTCCGAAGCGGGTTGTTATAATTCGCATTCGCTCGGCAGCCGATCTCTGCCTTGTATTCACAGCGTGCTCGCAATCTGTCATCAACAAGGTCTCAACATCTGCGAACTGCTTCGGTTTCAGCTCCAACCTCTTAAAGATAGTCTCTACCAGAAATATCTTGGTTGAGATCCTATCATAGGACCACTTGGAGAGGATGGAGGAAGATATAAATTCATGGTTTCATATGGACCACCTTGACCACAATCTCCTCATCTAGTTCCTGAACCTTGTGAACCTCCATTTCAATCTAGAAAAACTCCACCATATAAGTCAATTATTTCACCCTTTTATAAACCCATCCATAAAATGGGTTAAGAAAAATTCAAGTCCTTTGGAATTACCCAAAGCACCTCAGCTTCCATGAATTCCAAAACCATAACCACCACTAGCACTCCCAGTTGTCTATATGTTTCATCCTTCGGACTTTCCACCTTTGGAAAGATCCAATTCTAGTGCTCCTTTTCTAGCATTAGAAGAGTTTACCGATGCTCACCATCGATTTCTTCATATGCCGAAAATCCCAAATCCTACAGACGTTGATGATCATGGGAGACAAAAGAATGTTATTGCTCCCGAAGTTGTTTTGAATTGGCAATCAGAAAATGCTTGGGCACAAAATAATGTTCTCAACTCAATTGATACAAAACTCTTAACTGCCCAAGCTTGTCTTGATCATGCTAACCAGATGGTTGATCAAACGGCTCTAGTCACAAACAAATTGCTTAAGACGTTCCAAAAGAAGTTACAGTAGATGGAATCGGGCAAATATATTTCCCATCATTATTTGGAAGACTAGACTGCTGAAATAGAAAAATTACGTCGGCAAATTAAGCTCCTCCAAAAAGGAAAATTTGTTCCTACACCCAATCCATTTTCTCAATCCTGGCACCCATCTCAAATAGAGATTTCTCCCCCAAAGGCTACTTCAATTGCCTCAATCATTGCATAAACACAAAAAATAGATCGAAGTGATAATGTTACATTTCGAAATCGTATCCGTGAGATAGAAAAACAAAAGAGATTAAAGCCATAAAGAAACCAAACATCCCATATCCTTCCCAAGAACCTCCTTCTTCTCATATGGTCTTGAATCCATTAGAAGCTTTTCTACAAGACCAAAGTCAACAAAAGTTACCAGTTATTACTGCCATTAACTCCATCACCCAATTAGCTCGAGTGTAATTGTAGTCTCCATTTTATCGCTTGACTTATAGTGTAATCCCATGTTTCTCTCCTCGTATAGTAAATTCCACCGAATGAACCACGTAAATTAAGTATCCGACTTATTTCCTTATTTAGCTTATTTTATTTTTCGATCGGTTGTTTCTCGCAAAAGTATATAGATACTTATTATCCTCTCAATTTAAGAATAAATTGACAAGTTAGTTTACGGTTTGAGAATTAATTCAAACTTCCATTAGATTCTAGGAGATGATTCAATGGCTATTTTAGTGGTAAATGTAGAGCATCTCGATCCTTTTAAAATATCCCGATAAAAGAAATCCTTTGAGAATAAACTATTAAAAAGTGGACTCATAATGAAAATTATTTTTTTGATAAGGGTGAAAACAATAGAAATTGGGAATAAAAAATGAAAAAAGGGATGTGGTATTAAGTAAAATGCTTTCGTAGTAGGAAGATGTAACCTCACTTCCAAATGACATAGTGTGTTTCAAGAGGGAAAAGGAGCAAAGAAGAGCCAATTGGGTGATTGAGAGACTTCTAAGCGGTCCTAATTAAGTCTTTGTGCCTTGTATGATTCTTTAAACAAACGTATGGATATTGATTAGTTCTGGTAGTATGCTCTGCACTTGTCATGATATGGAACATGTGCATCAGAATTCTACTACTATAAAGCAGTTCTAAGGTGCGAATCAAAATCCGAAGTGGGGCTTGGTGGCTAAAAGATAATCCTTTTTATAGAAGCCTTAAGAGCTGTTTGTGTATGGGATAGTATATCTGCCACGAGCCTTATCTTTGTTTTCCCTAATTTGCATCTTAGTATCCATTTTACTTGGTATCATAGCAGAAATAAAACTTTTGTGCATTATAAATCCCTTAATCTCTACTTTTGCCTTTTTGCCTGGTATAATCCTTTAAACAAATGTATAAGTGCTGATTAGTCACGGTAGTATGGTCTGCACTTACCATGATAAGGAACTTGTGCATCAAAATTCTGTTACTATAAAGGAGTTCTAAGGTACAAATCAAAATCCGAAGAAGAACTTGGTTGTTAAAAGACAGTCCCTTTTATAGAGGCGTGGAGAGCCGTTTGTGTGTAGGATAGTATATCTGCCACAAGCCTTCTCTTCGTTTTCCCTTATTTGCATCTTAGTACGCCATTACCTAGCATCAGAGCCAGCAGTCTATTCAACATAGCTGTTTGTTTTTAGATGAATTATCATGTCGAAAAGGTAGATTTGTTCCATTATGAATAATTATATTGATTCCAGTCCCCAAATTGCAGTTACTGCCCCTTTAGATTTTCGTACTTCAAATGTTTCTAAAATTAACTTTCTTTATGAGGTTTCATACCTTAATAAAGATAACAAAATTTCGGAAACTCGTCTTCCCCTTATCAATCCATATTTTACTTTCGTCAAACCCCCCTCTTTCTCTTCTCTGTGTTCTGTCAAACAGCACATTAAACATACACCCCGAAAAGTTAAGGAGTATGTCTAGTCATCCCGATTCAATCAACATCTTATTTCTGTCACTCAGCAAGAACATTTTGTTACCCACCAAATACCTTCTGATTTTCCTCGTCAATGGGTAAAGCAAAGGTATACACATCTTCACTTTAGTGCTATCCATCTTGCTTTATCCTTCCATGGTAGAAAATGATTACTTGTTGTTGCCCGCATGGCTCTTCTAGATACTCATTTTTTGAATTACCAATATGCTTGTATTAGTACAATCCAAACCACTCTTAGTGCTAGAACAATGTTTGTTACGCTGTTTCCAAATTTTAACATGGCCATCATGGACCCAAAACTCATTTCTGCTCTTAAAGTTTAGTTACAACTTATCGGAGCTCCTCAGACTCCTGATTCTATAATTGCCACTTTACACTACCAAATGGTATACCGAATCCAAAATCATGTTATTGATCTTAATTTTCCTAGCATTGAGGATGCTCTTTTTATCTCAGTGGATAATTATTAAACTTCCTTTGTCCATGTGCCTAGATAAATTTCTCGGAATCAATTAGTTAAGTTAGTCCCTGATACTTGGTAACTAACTATGAAAAGCTCCATCAAAATTCCAGGCATATCCTGTCCATGGAATCCCAATTCACAAAAAAAAAAAAGATAATACGACTGTTATTAAATTTAGTAAGGAAAAGGAAGAAACCTCTTCTTCTATTTTCCTTACTATTTTTATGATGCGACCCTGTCGTGCTGATATTCCTATTGAAGAAAGTGACTAAAATCCAAAAACTATGATTGAGTCTTTTGATCAAGAAGGATGACCAATTCATTGTTATAGAGATCCTCGAACAGGACACTGCTTTTGGGATCTTGATTGTCAATGTTCCCTTTGTACAAAGTTGTCAGATGATGTCGAAGATGACAAACCATCCAAAAGGAAAAAGAAGCAGTCCAAAGATAGTCCTACCAGAAATATCTTGGTGGAGATCCTACCATAGGACTACTTAGAGAGGATGGAGAAAGATACCAATTCATGGTTTCATATGGACCACCTTGGCCACAAACTTCTCCTTTAGTTCGTGAACCTTGCGAACCTCCTTCACCACCACAATTATCACCTAGAAAAACTTCACCACAAAGTCAGTTATTTTACCCTTTTATAAACCCATCCAAAAATGGGTGAAGAAAAATTCATGTCCTTTGGAATTACCCAAAACACCTCAGCTTCCATGTATTCCTAAACCAAAACTACCACCAATACTCCCAATTATCTGTATGTTTCATTCTTCAGACTTTCCACCTTTAGAAAGATCCAATTATAGTACTCATTTTCCAACATTAGAAGAGTTTACCGATGCTCACCATCATTTCCGTCATATGCCGAAAATCCCAAATCCTATGGACATTGATGATCATGGGAGACAAAAGGAAGTTACTACTGCCGAAGCTGTTTTGAATTGGCAATCAGAAAATGATCTGGCACAAAATAATATTCTCAAGATAATTGATGCAAAATTCTCAACTGTCCAAGCTCGTCTTGATCATGTTGACCAAAAGGTTGATCAAATGGTTCTAGTAACAAACAAATTGCTTGAGATGTTCCAGAAGAAGTTACAGCAGATGAAATCAAGCAAATATATTTCTCATCATTATTTGGAAGACCAAACTGCTAAAATGGGAAAATTACATCTGCAAATTAAGCTCCTCGAAGAAGGAAAATTTGTTGCTATGCCCAATCCATTTTCTCAATCCTAGCACCCATCTCAAATAGAGATTTCTACTCCAAAGGCTACTTCAATTTCCTCAATCATTGCAGAAGCACCAAAAACAGATCGAAGTATTATTGTTACATTTTGAAATCGTATCCATGAGATGGGAAAACAAAAGAAATTAAAGCCAAAAAAGAAACCAAACATCCTAGAGCCTTCCCAAGAACATCCTTCTTGTCATATGGTCTCAAATCCATTAGAAGCTTCTTTATAAGACCAAAGTCAACAAAAGTTGCTAGTTATTGTTGCCATTAACCCTACCAAGCAAAATGATTATTTTAGCTCTGAGATAGCTTCGGAGTCAGCCACTTTTTCTTCAAAAGAAACTTTACTTTTTGAACCAGAAACTTTACCTGTTATTCTTATAGCCAATCCTCCTGAAGATAATATGGAATCAAACTCATCTGAGCTAGAAATAGTAAATCTTCATGATCAGAACTCACATTCTGGATCTTCAACTTTCAAATACTATTTCACACTTGATGATATTTCATACACCAAATGGCCAGAAAGATTACAAGAATTTCATGCTTGGCTTAGCACCAAAATGCTCACTGTTGAAAGTCCATATGAAATACTATCTTTGATCAAGATCAAATGACAATTTTACTCTAGACGGATTTCCATTATGTGATCCGGGTTATTCATTAGTTTTTGATTGGAAAACCAGAAGATCTCCTTAAGTTGAAAAGGAGAGTATTTTGACAAAAAATGGTGCTCTTTGCGCCAAAAACATCTGAATAAGCACTTCCATGAGATGCTTAAATTGTTTTACACCTTTCAAGCTAATCCAAACTTGAAGCGGGTATCTCTATCCTCTATTCCAAAAGAGAAAGGACAAGTTGTGGAAAGATTTCTTCAGAATAAGTAGCGAAGGATTGCCGATGTCCCAATCGATGAGCAACAACAGGAGAGAGATTTGGCCCTTGATAACTTCTGCATCCGCCGAAAGGCATTCATAAGTTATTTTTAAGAACAATAAAGAGCTTGATAGAACTTGTCAAAAGCTTGAGCAAATAATCAAGTGCTTGAAGAAAGAATCTTGCGATGATCCTTTCTGCGAAGATAGTTGTAAAAAGAAAAAACACTTCAGACGTTTCTCCCTAGGTCTAAGAAGAAAATGCAAATGGCGATTTTTTAGAAGGAGACGCTCCAGACACGACCAATCTGGGAGGCACAAAAAATCTAATAGATATTACATATTCAATAAAAGAGGCCATTTTGCAAAAAACTGTCCGAAGGCCCAGAGAAGAAATTCCCACTTAGTCCGGAAGATTGAAAAGGAGACTGAAATTTCTCTCCAAAATGATGATGTTGAATTAGTCTTCTCCTTAGAAGATGAACCATCCAAGCATACCATATGTGCTATCTAAACATGGTTTTAATCCAACAATACTAAATATTCATCTAATGAATTCGAAATATTTGTTTACTCATTCTCCTTCGAAAATCCAAAACCTCCCACAATTCAAGACCTTTGTGTATATAATCATTTTACCATTCCGTATTCTCCTATTAATATCTATCCTTCAAAATATGCCAAACCTATTTCTATCATAGCTCTCATCAATACCAGAGCCAGTGCTTCGATCCTTCATACCAAAATTCTTCTAGAAGAATACTGGACTTCATATACTTGGTTTTAAATTCTGCTTCCAGGGATACTTTGACCACAAAAGTCCAAAGCAAATCCATTATCCTTTAGTTTTTTTCACAATGCTCCATTACCACTAAAATCGTTGGCTTTAGTTCTCCCGACAAAGATATCATCATTGGATGGGACATCCTTATCCAAGTTCCCTAACTCAAAATTCTGTCTAATGGACTTCGGTTGAAGGGACAATGCAAGGAATTTGTGGATATTCAAAGGTTCTTTGCCATCCAAATGAACATACTGGATCCTATCATGCAGACCCTTCTAGATACATGTGCAGAATCTCATTCAGAATTTATCCTTAAATGTCCAAACCCTTCGTGGAAAAATTCAAATTTTTTCATCCATTTGCCTTTTAAGGAAAATGAGGATATCAATCTCACCAAAGCAAGCCATTCAAGGATGAATCCAGATCATTTGATCCTAGCACAAAAAGAATGCTCAGACTTACTTTATTAAGGACTAATTAAGTCATCTGATTCTCGGTGGTCTAGTAAAGCATTCTACGTGAATAAGCGTTCCAGACAAAATAGAGGAAAAATGAGGCTAGTCATCAATTACTAACCTTTCAATCAGTTCCTTCACAATGATAAGTTTCCATTGCCTCATCAAAATTCGTTATTCTCCAGTGTGACTCAAGCTAAGGTCTATTCAAAGTTTGATTTTAAAGTCAGATTTTGGCAATTGGGAATTTATCCTGATGACAAGCACAAAACTGGATTTTGCATCCCCAATCAACATTTTCAATGTATGGTGCTCCCATTTGGTCTTAAAATAGCTCATTTATTATTCTAGAAAGCTATGTGCAGAATTTTCCAGTCTATTTTGACTAATGTCCAAATTTACATTGATGATATCCTTTTCTACAGCCCTGATGAGGATTTTCATTGTAAACTGTTAGGCCAATTTGTTGAATTGATCCAGAAATATTGCTATCCCAGAAAAAGATGATTATTGCCCAGTGAGAAATTGAATTTCTCGGAATGCATCTTAAAGATGGGTCATATTATCCGGGTTCCTATATTGCCGAAGAATTGCAGAAATTTCCTGATGAGAATCTCTCTCTCAAACAAGTCTAACAGTTTCTTGGGATAATCAATTATCTCAAAGATTGTGCCTAAAATCACCAAATTTGTGAGTCCACTAAAGCAAATGCTCAAAAAATATGCTTCCCCATGGGGACCCCAACAGACTAAATTAGTCAGATGCCTTAAAGAAATTTTGCAACGTGTTCCTCCCTTACAAACTCCTTCTACTGGGAAGAGAATTCTATAGACAGATGCTAGCAATAAATATTGAGTTGCTGTTCTTTTCAAAGAAATTAATTGTAAGTGTCAAATCTATTGACACAAAAGTGAAAGATTTACGCAAAACGAGATGCATTATCATTATACTTTCAAGGAAATCTTGGCGGTAAAGTATGGCATCAAAAAGTTTGAATTTTATCTTCTTGGACATCATTTTCTAGTAGAACTGGATATGTCCTCCTTCTCCCAGATGCTCAAGTTCAGACAAAAGCAAATTCCTCATCCTCAACTCCTCAGATGAGCGGAATGGCTTTCGAAGTATTCATTTGAAACCAAACATATAATAGGAAAGAAGAATGTGTTTGCTGATTTCTTATCACAGCCAAAAAAATTTGCTGCACCAATTATATCCATAAACATGTATGTATTGCAAAATCCATTTGGTGGATTCAAACCCATCAAGACGAAACCTCATTGGCCCAGCGAACAATACCCGCCAGAAGTTCCTATATACATCCAAAACAACACCCTTTTTGAAAATCTGTCATTATAGATATGGAAATATCAACTACTGATCTTCAATGGGTATGGAGGATTAAGTCTCAGACCCAATGGATCATATCCAGAATATCTTTTCATCCATCCCGTCTCCCTCAATCCTGAAGACAAGTTCCCAGAAGAATTCAAGTGGTTTTATTGATATTTGTTCAATCTTTATACCATAGTCATTGAATTTCCAACAACCAAAATCATTTCCATTATTATCATAAATTCTCCATGGTGAGAAAAATTTTAAGCATTTAGATTAATTGGTTCAAACCATTAGGAGCGTAGAAATATATGTTCAAGGAACAACTTAGAGCCTGTTGACCCAACCCAAAGTTGCATACAACAATCCTGTTTCACAAGCCATGTTTGTTTAATCGTCCAAATGGAGTTGTGAGCAAAACTCTAGCTAAGGTAGGGGTAACAACACAAGCGTCAACCAATTCCAAAAAAGTTCTTCAAAACTCTCCCCTGCAAAATTTCGACACTCCCTTAAGAATATAAAGAGCTCCAGAGACTTCTATGCCAATACAATCAAGTGATACCACTAGAGGTATGGCCAACAGGTTCTAGCAACACATCTTAGGATCATCCCGCTGATCATAAGTATCAAACATTGATTGATGTAGTGCTTGGGCAATATTATGACATAGATATACAAGTTGATATGGACGCTGCTACATCCTCATCCTCATCCGAAGCCCCTTAACCACAAGATCCATGCGGAGGACCATTATCTCAAGACCTATATGATTACAGTAAGCTACAACTTGCACTCAGTTTAGGTCTTGACAAAAACAATTCGTCGCTACAATTAGGAAACCTATCCCAGCCAGAATCCATCATGGCCCACTGATGTTGCCTCGAGTTTTTCGGACATTCCATCCACTTCCTATGAGTCTTCACAAAAAAGAAAAAAAATCCTTAGAACTTCGTGAAGAGGTGGCCCTAGAAATTACGGATGTTTAACGACTCCTTAGAGAATACATAAAACAAAAAGACAGAAATAGTTCGAACAATTCCGATAATGACAACACAGAAGAAGCAATCCGTAAGTATGACACGTGAAATGCGTATGAAGAAATTAATCGTTATCAGAAAACACTGTAGCAATGCACTGTTCACTACTATTTACTGCACTTCACTGCTCTGTAGAAGTTACTACTCACTACTATCCATCGTTGTTCATTACCATAGGAAAATGGAAGAATGTTCGGCTAGAAGCACTTATAAATATGTAAGTCGTTCGTCAATTAGAAAGATCCACAAAGTAAATATTAGTGGCCATAAAAGTCCATATATAATTATGGGAGTCATTGTAAAATTATTGGTGACCTCTACTTCACCAATAATTAGCCGTTTATCGCTTGTTTTCCTTTAGGCCTATATAAGACCATGCTTGTAATGCTAAAAGGCAAGAGCCGCTCCCCAGAAAAGTCTTGAGAAATAAAACTTGGATACATTATGAATCCCTAAATCTCCACTTTTTCCTTTCTACCCGATATAGTACTTTAAACAAATGTATGAGAGATGATTAATCATGATAGTATGCTCTGCACTTGCCATGATATGGAACCTATACTACAAAGCAGTTCTAAAGTGTGTATCAAAATTCGTAAGGGGGTTTGGTTGCTAAAAAGCAGTCCATTTTATAGACGCATGAAGAGTCATTTGTGTGTGAGATGGTATATTTACCACGAGCCTTGTCTTCGTTTTCCCTGATTTGCATCTTAGTACCCTTTTACCTAGTATCAGAGCAGAAAAAAAACTTGTGATGAATCTCTAAATCTCTATTTCTGCCTTTTTGCCCGGTATGATCCTTTAAACAAACGTATGAATGTTGATTAGTCTTAGTAGTATAGTCTGCTATTGCAATGATATGAAATTTGTGGATCGGAATTATGCTACTATAAAGTATTTCTAAGGTGTGAATCAAAATCCGAGGGGGGGCTTGGTGGTTAAAAGGCAATCTCTTTTATAGAGGCTTGAAGAGCTATTTGTGTGGGGGATGGCACACCTGCCACGAGCCTTGTCTTCATTTTCTCTTATTTGCATCTTAGTACCCCTTTACTTGGTATCAGAGCCAACGCTCTATTCAACATACCTATTTGTTTTTAGATGAATTAACAGGTAGAAAAGGTAGATTTGTTTCATCATTAGTGATTCTACTAATTCCAATCCACCAGTTGCGACTACTGCCCTTTTAGATCTTCATTAGTGATTCTACTAAAATTCTTTATGAGGTTTTGTTACTAGGTAAAGGAGTACTAAAATGCAAATCAGGGAAAACGAAGACAAGGCTCATGGCAAACATGCTATCCACACGCAAATGGCTTTCTGGGCCTATATAAAAGGGATTGCCTTTTAGCCACTATGCCCCATTCGAATTTTAATTCGCACCTTAAAATTGCTTTATAGTAGCAGAATTCTGATGAACAAGTTTCATATCATGATAAATGCAGAGCATACTACCATGACTAATCAGCACTCATACGTTTGTTTAAAGAAGCATACAAAGCAGAAAGACAAAAGTGGAGATTTAGGGATTTATAATATACACAAGTTTTATTTCTCAAGGCTTTTCTAGGGAGCGACTCTTGCCTTTCAGCATTACAAGTATAGCCTTATATAGGCCTAAAGGAAAACAAGCGATGCTAATTATTGGTGAAGCAGAGGTCACCAATAATTTTACAACGACTCCCATAATTATACATGGACTTTTATGGCCACTAATATTTACTTTATGGACCTTTCTAATTGATAGACGACTTACATATTCATAAATGCTTCTGGCTAAACATTCTTCCATTTTTTCCACAGTAACGAACAATGGTGAATAATAGTGAACAGTGACTACTATAGTATAGTGAACAGTAGTAAATAGTGTATTGCTATAGTATTTTCCGACAATGATCAACTTCTTCGGATGCGTTTCACGTGTCATACTTGCAGATTGATTCTTCTGTGTTGTCATCATCGGAATTGTCCGAACTGTCTCCGTCTTTTTATTTTTTGTATTCTCTGAGGAGTCGTTCAACTTTTGCCATTTCTAGGGCCACCTCTTCACGAAGTTCTAAGGATTTTTGTCTTTCCAAGCCTCATTTGCCTTCCTAATTAAATATGTCCATACTTAGTATTAGGCAAAAAAACCAGACTAAACGTGATGGGGAGTATTAAAGTAATTAAATATCAAATCATACTTTCATCTAACATTTTAAACTTTTAAAACAGTTGATAATTGTCCCATAAAATCTCGCAAAGGAAAAGCTTAAACAGTAACAATACATCCATACAGAAAATTTCGAAACTCGCGCTGCATAATTTTGGACGCATCCTCTGAGATTTTGAGACATCTTGTGCGATTTCACCAGTTTAAGGTTAGGGTCACACGTGTCGCCTCCCCTATGTGCGACAAGTGACGTGGCAACACCATAGAAAATTTGGTCAAAATAAAAATGAAAGACTCTGCATAAGAATAAGGTAACATTCTCCAAATTGCAATCGGCGGGTAAAGGTCAAATTGAATCTCATCTCACCGATAAATGCTGAAAATCCTACAAAAATAGTCCAAAAATGCAGTTTCTAAATTTATGAACAAATTTTTATGTAATTAATTTTATACTTGCTGCGGTGTTGATCTACGTATCAGGTTATGAATTACCAATAGTCAAAAACAAAAATTGGGTATTAGTGATCTATTCTTCAAGTAATGTTCTAAATAAACAATGAATTTAAACATCTAAGTTGGGTATACTATTTTCCAATCATATACAAAAACAAAAGCAAAGGATGTTGAGAAGCATCCGAGTTTGTCACTAGGCACTTGACTGAACAGGATCCTATAATTCCTGCAAAACTTATCAAGGACGTCTGAGTGATCCATAATCTCTATTGAATTTTTCTTTGAAGTTCAATTTCAGTCAACTCACGCATCAAAAATTCAATTTTTTGGTACTTTATGCACTAACGTGATAACCAAGTGTCGCGTGAGCAGAACGCTGTTCATGTATCTCGGAGAATAACATTCATCGCAAAGTTGACCGAATTTTCGAATGCATCAATTATAAAATAAAAATTTACTAGTGCTCTCCTATTTTGACTTTCTTGAAGCCTCCGTTAGCACAATCGAGACGAGGATGGGTTCTCTGCCCATGTGTGGATAGAGCGACATAAGTTTTGAGAATTCAAAAGGTCACGGCAAGAGATATCCTATTAAAAAAAAACCCAATTCTCTCATAAGTAAAGACGGCTACTTCAGGATATTGTGCCAATTCCAATTTTAATTGCCATGGTTTCGCTACATCACAATTGCTCCTTGTGAGAAATAAAAGGAGCAATTGGAAGTGGTGCATATTGTGGTTGTTTCATGGGATTGATTGTGGAACCGAGCAGAGAGAATTAAAATAAAAATTAAGTGAAAGATGAAACTCAACTTAAAAAGCTGGTGTAGAGAGGTATAGGGTTACATGGAGCGAAAGGTTTTGCACAATATGTGAATAAATGTTCTTTTCTCCAAGCGGACCAACATGTAAATGTCAAGCACATGGCTCACTATAAGCTATTTGTTCATGAGTTGTCATTGTGAATACCAATTGTTCTACTTTTCGACGTTGTAAAGTGAAAGTGGAAAGGAGTTCTCTTTCTTTCCAACTTTTTTTGGGTCTAATTTTCATTCGGCACCCTGGTTGAAAATGATGGCTCTCATAGGGGGAGTTCAGGCTCATCATTAGGTTAAAAATCATTTCTGAAGGGTACTAATTACAGTTGAAAATATGTTTTAAATTTAAGCCAATAAAAAAAATATCTGATCCAAATAATTTCTTTGTTTAAGTAGATCTTTTAATTTAAGCGATTTTCTAGTTAGTGAAAGAGTTTCCTATTTTCGATACATAATATATATATATATATATATATATATATGATAAGGAATTCTACTCGGCGGATACACACGAGCAAACAAGAGGAGCGTTAGGTTTTCTCTTTGCGGGTTTTGCTGTGGTTGTAATTTAAAATAAACAATGAAAAAGCTTTACTCATGATGAAAATTTAAGGGTGAACACAATAGAATTTTGGGAATGAAGAAAGAAAAGGGGTGTTGGTTGTGTTTTGTAGAATCATTTTGTAGCAGGAAGACGTGACCTCTCACTTTCCATGGCATGGTGTATGTGTGAAGAGGTTAGAGAAGGGAACTAAAGCCATTTGTGCGTACAACAGAGAGACTCCTAAGCTGTCCTAATTGGGGAGTCCAGACAAATTTGTATTAAATGCTTGAACTCTCACTCTCCCATGCGCTATAAATACCACTTCTGGCCACCATAAACTTCATTGAAGACTCCACCTAATTGTAAATTTTCTTATATGCACAACGCACCCAGAGAGAGAGAGAGAGAGAGGAGCATGCAAGTGATGAGGGACCAGCAAGTGATCAGTGATGCGGTTCCGTTGTCGTGGGGTCATGGCGGCAGCGGCAGCGGCGGTGGCAGCAACCGTATAGTGGCTCTCAACTTGGAGGGGAGCAGCACCTTGCCGCTGCCACCGCCTCGTGCAACCGACGACAACAAAAGCGTGGATTATCATCATGACGAGGAGCTTGACCATCATCATCAGGTGTCTTTCTCTAATAGCTCTCTTGCTGTCCATACAAAGAGCTGTAGTGTCCTACTTAGGTGCTCATTAACAAACGTCGAAAGAAAAATTTTGAGAAGTGACTGCGAGTTTCTATTGTTTGTCGTGAATACCAGAAACCCGGGTGGAGAAAATTCATGTCATTTGTGGGCCCCGGCTTCCTCGTCTCACTTGCTTACCTTGACCCCGGAAACTGTAAATCTCTATCCCTACTTGCATGTAACCGCAAAAAGTATATATTTCTAAACACCAGCTCTGCTTCTTAAGATCAAGTGTCAAATTTTGAACGGTGAAACTGGCTGTTGATTGGACGGAGACAAAACCATTTTTCCATTTGCTTGCTGTGGACACAGGCTGATTAAAGCTAGTAACAAACATGTTAAATGGGTGGATCGGGTCATAAATGGTTTGACCTAAATTCACCCATTTATTCGTAATGTCAATTTCTCGATCTATACCCGACCCTACTAATATCCAAACCATAGCCGACCCGACCCATATTGCTAAAACGTTTACAAATTTAATCCAATCGTGGAAAACTTGTTTCTTATGCTTTTTTAAAAAAAAATTATATTGCTAAATTATTTCCATGCAATATAAATCTAGTGGACAATTTTCATAAATTTTTTTTTAAATTGAGGCTCCATTTGTTTTATAGAAAATGTGGCATTTCTAGAAAATGTTTTCCATGAAGTCATTTTCCAAGAAAATAACAATATTTTCCGGTGTTTGGCTGAAACCTGAAAATAAACTAGAAAATATTTTCTTTCATTTGGTATAAAAAGCTGATTTTATTTTCCCTTGTACGCTCATTTTTATATTTTTTATTTTTTAAAAAATCGATTTCTTAATTATTTTTATTTTTATTTTTTTCTTTTATTTTTTATTTTTCATTTTCCTTCATTTTCGGCCAATGGCCGACCACGGCCATGCTTGACGACCGCCCACAGGCAAGGCTCAAGCTCTCCCGATTTCGAAAAGTCGAGCCTCGCCAGATCGGTGAAATTGTCCCTCGTTGCAGCCGGCCATCGATCAACGAAGAAGGAAAAATAAAATAAAAAATAAAAAAATAAAAATAAAAGATAATTATTATTTCAATTTTTTTGAAATATTTTTATAAAGCTGAAGAGGGAGAGAGTGTGTGAGCCTAGGGGTTTGGAAATGGATTCTAAATTCAACCCATTTAGACCATTTATTTTAAACTTTATATTTTAAAACCCATTTAAGGTAGGCTCTTCAAAATTTAAGTAACCCATATATGACTTTAATACCCATTTTGACTGGTCTAGCTAGTAAGTACTTGGCATGTGCTCGGCAACATTAGCCATTAAGTTAGTAAGTGCTTAGGGTGCAATTCCCGTCAAGTATCTCGTAAATTACTCGAGCTCGAGTTGCAAATTACTCAGGTTTGGCTCGATTCCTTTCTAGTTCGAAGAGTTAAAAGTTGAATTGGTCGAGGTTGAGAATTCGAAATACTTGACCGGACTGCTCGAGATACTAATTGGGTTGTCGAACATCTTCGTTCGTGTCCATATAAGCACATCCTTTTTGGATTTCATCATACTTTCAGAACTTCAGCTCGAACCAAGCTCAAGATTGTGGAATATTTCATCGAGTTAAGTCGAGCTTGTAAAATGAAGCCCATTAACCAAGCACCAGTCGCATATTGAGCTTCGACTATTTGAGTCAATATCAAGTTTGAATATAATGTAGTACTGGTTCTTTTTTTCCTCTTAATTCACATAGATGTAACTATGGTTTTTTGTGCTACAGTGGAAACAGATCTTCAAGCTGGGGCTAACCATAGATATGAGGTAGATAAAATAGTTCTAATTGGTTTACTATACTCCTCAATTTATAATGAAGAATTGATATAAATTCCAAGGGGAGCAGAGGGAGAGAGAATTAAGTCTCGCACTGATCCTTGCGTTTTCTGATTGCAGCTTCTGTGGGTGATACTCATTGGGTTGGTGTTTGCTCTAATCATTCAGTCACTCGCTGCAAATCTGGGTGTGAGCACTGGTAAAAGAGAAAAACACAATACAAGTTTCACATAGATAAAGATGACATAGGTTACATGGCTTTTTTCAGTTTTGTCAGTTAAATTGTATCTTTTCAGGGAAACACTTATCAGAACTATGTAAGGCTGAGTATCCGGACCTGGTGAAGTATTGCCTCTGGCTGCTAGCTGAAGTTGCTGTGATTGCTGCAGATATACCTGAAGGCATGTTTTATCAGGACATCAGTTTTTTTAATCATTTATAATCTTGATTATTTCCTCTAACGATAGAGCAAGTGATATCTTGTGAATTTCATCAATATGCAGTTATTGGGACAGCCTTTGCATTGAATATTCTGTTCCAAATACCTCTGTGGGTCGGGGTTCTTCTCACTGGTTGTAGTACCCTCCTGATTCTTGGGCTACAAAGATATGGGGTATGCTTGCAATTTTTTTTGTTTGTGTTCATCTGAATGTTCTTTATTTTATAGATTGCTGTTGCTTGCCTTTTGTATGCCGAGCCACATCCTTGCCTGATTCTGTCATTCGTTCTCGTATATTTGGTTCTTCAAATCTGTGTGACTGTTAGTTTGCATGGGCCGTATTCCATGTGTGACGATACCCTCTTGAATTTGAAAAGGTTGTTTCTTGACTCTAGAGCTAAACTTTCAAAGGATACAAGCCATGCATCGAACTAACATTGTCTAAACTAATTCTTACACAAGCTATGTATAAGATGAAATTCCTTGTCTGAAACCAGCATTTGATACGTAATTTTGCTTGATATTGATCTGGTGGGGACTGGGAGTCCTAAAACTACATGGCAAAGTCCAGAGAAGTGTCTTTTTTTCTGGTGCAAGCAAAGTAAAGAGTGAGAAACTGATATCCTCGGTTCTTTATGGTATGGTTCTGTACCATAGAAATTTTAGATGATCTAAAGTGAGGCTGTTTTCTCAAAAAAGGACTCATAAGGGATTGTGTCTCAATTAAAGCCCTGAAGTTGCCAACTTAGTCTCAAATAAGGCTCTAAGTTAGCTTGTCGGCCAAATCTTTGCCGGCCAGTGAGCCCATGCATCTCAAGTGCATCTTTCGTGTGATGCTCTGCCGCATCGGTCATGAAGAATTGGTCGACGGTGAGTCGGGGGCCTTATTTAAGATTAAGTTGGCCTTAAACTCTGAAATGCACGACTAGTGTTGCTCAAAATTTTCTGGTTTCTTGTGAAATTGTTGCAGGTAAGGAAGCTGGAAATGCTGATAACAGCGCTGGTGTTCATAATGGCAGCATGTTTTTTGGGGGAAATGAGTTATGTGAAGCCTCCCGCATCTGATGTCCTGATGGGCATGTTTGTCCCTAAGCTTAGCGGTCAAGGAGCCACTGGCGATGCGATCGCTCTGCTGGGCGCCCTCATCATGCCGTGAGCTCTCTTTCTGTTCATAAGAAATATCTACTCTCACCGTTAAGTGACCTTCGACATGCTCTCGTAGTGTCTTTGGATCAGTTCTTCTGACCGGTACTCTTCTTTGTCTCTGCCAGGCACAACCTATTTCTCCATTCTGCATTGGTGTTGTCCAGGAAAGTACCCAAATCAGTCTGTGACATCAATGTAAGCATGATATCCACTGGAACAATTTGCCTGAATCTGCATATGCTTGTTTATATAAGTACCACAGTGCCAATGTATGTGAGCTCCTTTTGTCTTTTGTTGTTATTTTCAGGAAATGAAAATCAATGACCGATGCTCTGTTGACTTTGCAGGATGCCTGCAGATATTTCCTTATAGAAAGCGGTTTCGCACTGCTAGTAGCCTTTCTGATAAATGTTGCAGTTGTCTCGGTGTCAGGCACCGTTTGCTCGGCCAAGAATCTCTCCAATAGCAATAACGACATGTGCAATGATCTCACTCTTAACTCTGCATCGTTTCTCTTAAAGGTGCATGATCATTTGGTGATTTCTTGTAATACAGGATTCGCTGCTATCACCAAAACTCTCCCCTTTAAATTCTTTAAGTCATTCTATGCAGAATGTGTTGGGAAGATCAAGCTCGACTGTATACGCCATCGCACTGCTGGCGTCCGGCCAGAGTTCCGCCGTCACAGGCACTTATGCAGGGCAATTCATAATGCAGGTCTCTTCAGGGGAAAAAAATGCTCCATATTGCATTCATCTTTATTTACTTCAAACTAAGCTTGCTAATTCAACGGGGTATGCATCACATTCAGGGATTTCTGGACCTAAAGATGAAGAAGTGGACAAGGAACTTGTTGACAAGGTGCATCGCCATCACGCCTAGTCTTATTGTCTCAATTATAGGCGGATCTTCTGGTGCGGGGCAACTCATTATCATTGCATCGGTTCGTAACTAGTCGACCTTAACCCCTGAAATCTGCCTCTCTCCATGTTTTTCTTCCAATTTTCACTGATCGCAGAAACCTTTTATTTGGAACTGAGCAGATGATTCTTTCTTTTGAACTTCCATTCGCTCTCATACCTCTCCTCAAGTTTAGTAGCAGTAAGACCAAGATGGGACCACACAAGAACTCCGTCATTGTAAGTTGATATTTTCCAGTTTAATGCGATTGCCACTCGTTTTGCACGTCCAGTAGCACTGTGTGCAAGTGCACCTAGTGAACACATCCTTATGAATAAGAACTGTAAGACTAAAATGCCGGCCTTTAAAGCATAAACAACGCTGATACTGATGAGAAATTTTCATGCAGATAATCGTCATCTCGTGGATGCTTGGCTTCGTTATAATCGGCATCAACATATATTACCTGAGCACTGGTTTTGTAAATTGGCTGATTCACAACAGTGCACCGAGAGTGGCAAACATGTTTGTCGGGATCATTGTTTTTCCCTTAATGGCAGTCTATATCTTTGCGGTAATCTATCTGACCTGCCGAAGGGACACCGTCGTAACTTTCATAGAGCCAACCAAGCACGACCCAACAAAATCAAGCCACATAGAGCGCGGGTTGAAGGGTGCCGATGGAGAAGAGGAGGAAGATGAAATCCCATACAGAGAAGATTTGGCCGATATCCCTCTGCCCGAATAGGAAGTTCTGATTGAAGAGCATCAGCATTGGCCATGTTGGTTAGTCGTGTCATGACCTATGAGATCATAAGTTGCTGTAATCTAAGTGGGTCTTTATGCTTTCCCTGTCGCTTGTTAATGGTAGTGAAGCGATTAGGCAATATTGGAATGTAGTAGTTTTTGCTTGATTAAAGTCGTACAAATATTCTATCCACGTACCTAGGCAGCATCCCTTGACGTGTGCTCGACGAGCCATGTCTTCCATCTAACTACGCCGCTCGGCCCAGTTGTCGAAAGTTTGACCTAGAATCATGCGATTCCCTTGAACCATGTAGTTCCAACACCATAGACTTCTTTCCCCCTATTGCTGTGCACGTCTTATCTAGTGTCCTCATCCATCTTTCTACTCGCTCTAGCCATCTCTCCCCATTTCACAGTCTCCCCGAGAAATATTGGATGGATGTGGACTTATTCACACCGCGGGATCGAGAACGTGGTCCAACCCCAGGTTTGACAGTAGAGTCTGGGCCTCTGATTGATGGCCGAGCCCTCTATGGATCGTGACGGAGCCATAAGCCACACAAACAATCAATTCTTCGAAGGATTCGCCAGCAACAAGATCGCCATAGATCTAGTCAGCCGATGAGTAGAGTTCACGGCCAACATATCGTCCCTGTTCCAATATCTTTCCAAATGGCCACAATAAGTGCTCACAAGCAACCATGAAGATGCTATGCGGTGCCAACAAAGCACCGCAGGGCAGGCATTACAATTTGGCTAAACATGGCAGCAGTTGGTCAAGATCAGGCAACCGGTCAAGTCCAATTAAAGGTTGGCTACAGAAAAAGGATTCGGTGCAAAGTTTTTTTCCCATATTTGCAATCTGCCTTTGGGATCAGAGATGGCCAATCTTTTGAGTGCTTAGCCTAACGAGAATTGTACTCTCCAAAGTCCTGCTGCACAGAGTCATCTCTCTCTATGTTCAGAAATACACTGAAACTCCTGGCAAGGTCCCTATCAGTAATGCGGCACATGAAATACTAAGCCACACATCTATCTCAACACGTTGGAGGTTCGACTCTCACCTCTTGGGGGTTTGGGGAAAGGGGCAAATTGCCAAGCCAAAAAGGAAAAAAAGAAAAAAAAGTAATACACCAACATACAAAGAAGGATGTGTGAACAATTCTCATTATACCTTAGTGACAACTTCCCTTGGTTCTTGGAAATTCCCAGCATAATAATCACATCCAATTTGTTAAATTAATGGAACGCCTACTCTAAGATACATTTGCTATCCTTTTCAACCTAAACTAGAGTTAGTCCCTGGTACTGACCTCAGCATTTGATGATTGAGACTAGGTTGGGAATTGCCGGGAGCATTAAAAGCTGTGCTTGAAGAAGGTGCTGATGATGAGTTTATTGCTGAAAGTGGAAGCCTTGGCCCAAGTGGGAACACCGCCTGCCTTTGTTGAATGAATGGCATGTGAGGAGGAATCTGTTGATTGGTGGCATATCCCGGTGCACTCAGTTGCGAAGGTGATGCTGAGATGCCTGCTTGTCTAGGGTTGCCAGAGCTGCTGTTAGCCATTGGAGAAGCAACTCCTGTTATGCCTGCATGTGACGTGACTCCTGTGGCTCCGAAGCGGGTTGATATAATTCGCATTCGGTCAGCAGCCAATCTCAGCCTTGTCTTCTCAACCTGCTCGCATTCTTTCATCAACAAGGTCTCAACTTCTGCAAACTGCTTCAGTTTCAGCTCCAATCTCTTTAACTGCACGTGTAGATAGAGCTTATGAGAAACCAAGGTCCAAGATAAACCAAAATTATTTTTATCCTCTTTTAAAAGGTGGATGATTAGCTTATTAAGTTTTATCTAAATGAGATACTCTCAGCGATGCAGACAATAACATCCATTGTCCAATCATCCAGCCAAAAGTAATTGATCCTCCGTTACATAACCCACTAGTAAAACTTGCTTGAAATTTGTACTTATCTCAGGCTCTTATGAGCAAAAGTGCTGAGACAGATAAATTGCAGACACAAACACTGCATCACGATAACATCGAAACAAACCAATGCTACAGCACTAACAAAAAGGTACCCTTTCAACAAATTTGCTAGCTAAAGTTTTGCCATTGAAAAGATTCACAGCACTCAAGGGCAATAACTGTAACCACAATGATGACTGGGCAAGTAAAAATCAAGATACCAAATATTTCAGTTCACCAGAGGCTGAGTTCTCACAAATTAGTTAAACAAATCTTCACCCAAACAAAGAATAATTGAAGAAATCAATGTCACAATTAACAGAAAGCTGTTGCACTTGCGGTCCAATATACATCAGAGTAAACTTAAAAACTTGTTTAATCAAAGCAAATTTTGATAAGAATAATGCTATGTACACAAAGATTGGTTTACAAAATTAGTATACTGAGTAATGTCATAAATTCTTATCAATTATTAACTTGGTTAAATGATCATTTACAGTCTAACTCCACTAGTATATAAATTTGTAAATCATTCTTCGTATAACTAGCATCACTCTATTGACAAATCATCAGGTCCAAAATAATCAAGAAAACTTGTAAGTATCCCAGATAACAAAGCAAATATTGATTAATCAAACACAGACAAGCATAAAGCTTTATACAGGGTCATAACCTCTAGTTAAACTTCTATGAAGTAGAACAAGTGATGCCAGGGTAAAACACACAAATTTTGTAGAGTTATCTCAATTGGCGCAAGTTACGGTCGAAGGCATGTGGAAGAATCATCCATAAGCATCACTATGTACAAGTTAAAAACTCCAACAGAAATAATTGTGACCTCTGCCAAACACAAAGGAAACCTTAATTGCATCATGGGACCTGTCCTTCCAACTTCAAGCTTCATAAAGGTTCTGCAGCATTCAACTTTTCCCCTTTCCTTTAAATAATCCTTCGAAGGGGTTCTCCTCACGTGCCATATAAAACTAAATTGGACTCGCCATGAAAGTAAATTCTTACTGATATGAGGAAAAAAAATGATATTCATTCCGAAAACTAAATTGTCAAAAACTTGAGAAGATTTTAGCAATAACAAAATTTTGAAAAGATAAATCTCTAACAAAAGATTGTCTATTACTTTTACAGTTAGAAATGGCACAATAGTCTCACTAAAGGAAGTTGAATTTAAGAAATCAAACAATAATACTAATGATAGCCTCACCTGATGATTTATGATATTAGCTGACAACCTTTGAATTTCCCGTTCTTCATGATCTGCAAATAACTTCGCCTTGGTTGCAGCAGCAGCAAGACCAGCTTTTGCAGCAGCTTGGACTTTTTCTGGGGACAGCAATGAACCATCTGCCTCATCTTGATTACCTATATCAATTTACAGCCAAACCTCTTATAAAGTGCAAACATTAGAACCATAATGAAATGTTAGAGATCAGCATAGGATAAAAAATGTACAGAATTTGGAAAATTTCCTACCAACCTTCTCGTTGGACTGAATCTCCAGCTTGTGATGTCTCCAAATTCATCCTTCACGCAAGCAAAATATAATTAACTTTACATTCCAGGAAAAACTTGACAAATACTATGGGCTCAAGATCGACAAGTCAAATAACTGAATAGAAAGCTTTGGAATTCTTCTAATGGAGATCAGTTGATATTGTGTTTTGAAAGTTCTACCAACATAAGCAAGATCTTTTTCTGGCCGCAACATAACCAAGATAAAAGTTGTAGGAATCAATGTAGGATGACCAGGTGAGAAGCTATTCAGGTCTGGGGGTACATTTAGTGGCTGTAAAAGTACTGCAAACGGTAACTTAAAGGCTTAGGCTGAATTTTGACAACACTTACGGAAAAAATTGACAAGGATCCGAGGGAAAAGGTCTATTGAAAACATTGGGAATGAATAATTGGATTTCTGAAGTAAATGCTAAATATCTCTAGGCATCAATCCAAAAACTTCTTAAGCATCACACTGAGAATTGCATCACACAAATTGGTAGAAATAATTGCCAAGACTGAACTTTGATTAACTCAATCAATCATAATAAACCAGAAGGAGTGCATGATAAATAAAGACCCTACACTGCATTCAAATAGGAAATACATATGAGAAACATAAATCCTACTAAGAACAGGAAGCAAAACCTGAAAAGGAACTAATTAAAATCATCATAATACTCTGCAACAGCTCAGAAAATCAATTCAATTGAGGAAACAATGACATTGAGGTCACAATGAGAGTCGGAACAAAGAAAGCTGCTCACCTATGTCCCTGCGCCGGTCCCTCCACCTGTATGATGTTACCTGATTCTGCCACACCATTTTCAGCAGACAACACTGCCAAGGATGCATGAGCACAAGCTGCGGCAACTCTTGGTGCTACAGCAGATGCCAAAAAGGAGACCTAGAGTTTAATTAGTATTAGATCCATGGAAAACAATATACAAATGACTGCACCCCAGTCAAGCAATGAAGATGGATCATATGCCACCTAAGAAAGAAAAATCTAAAACTTTGACTCAACAGCGAGCATTCTTTGTACTAAGATATGGGTAGTGAAGCATCGATAGAAGTGCTAAGATGTATTTTAACCTCACACTAGCAGAAGTTCTCTCATAATCGTCCCTCCAATGGTTTTCCACTTTTAGCAATATCATCTAATGGGAAAAAAATTTGGCACAAAATCAATGTTGAGACTCACCAGAGCCATCACTGGATTACCGGAATTGGCAAAAGGAAGCCTGTCTTCAGAGTTTGTATCTTGATGGCAGGAACCTGAAGAAAAAAAGAAGGGTTGCAGCCAAACATTATTGCAAGTGAACAACTAGACGGAACTTTAAATATCAGCAAGTACCTCTTATATCCCCATTGACATTTGAATTTTGACGAGACTGATCATCTCCATTCGATAAACTGGATGACATTGATGCACCTGGAACTTCAATATTCTCCAGTATACCATTTTCCATGGGCAACCGAAGAAAATGAAGGATACATTGCGCTTTAGACTTGGTGCCTACATACTCCGCAATTTCATTCCAGTTCTCGTTGTATTGTTCCACCCCCTCTAGCAGCAGCAATGTTTCTTGATTTGTCCAATTTTCTCCGTCTAGATCATCATAGATTTTTGTGGAATCTGCCCTTGTAAAATCTATACTCGAATGACCAATAACAAATCTTCCTTCATGGTAGCAATCAGAACAAAGATATACATCCACCTGATAAAATAGAAGTGTTGGTCAACCAGAACACTGGGATCAGGAGATGTACATCCACAATTCAAAAGATAGAATGAGTCTCTATTTTCCCAATATGTGGACAACAACATAACCATGAATCATAGGGAGAAGAATACATGTTAAGAACCTGATATGACAAAGAAAATCTGAAGTTACCTCCTTATGCGACTGATAATACACGACTAAAAGCGGCCGAGAACAATGACTACAATAATTTCCAGATAGGAGCTCTCGGATTCTATTATCCAAGTCAGAAACCTTGTTGTCCTTATGCGATGAGGATGAATATAGATCAGCTGCTTTTCGCCTACATTTGGGCTTCTCAAACTTGATTAAACTATCAATGGACTTCAATGCAGCTGATGGCACATGAGCCTCCCCATTTTGATCCTCCTTTAAATAAGAACCATCATTCCAAGATTCACGAGGAGGTGCTGAAGCAGCACAATAATTAATGATACCCCAGTGATCCAGAAAGCGGACAATCCGGTTTAAATCATCATCTTGGATACTGGCTAACAATCCCTGGCAATCAGAAACTCTGAGTCTCTTGTATGGATTGTCCATATATTTGGCAACTATATAGTTCCTACACTCCATGTACTTCTCCGGTGTATGGTCTGCTGATTTTCCAGAAAAAAAATGTGGCACCACTTGTCTCTCCAATCGATGCACAGTAGAAGGTGAAAACCAGTCTGAACATAAGGAAACCAAAGCCAAAGTATTATACTATGTCATGACACATATTCAAGAAAGACGAAACTGAGGACAGATACCAGCCCCTTCTCATAACAGGGGATAGACAGGTGCTGGGGATTCAAGATGACCATAAAAGTACACTTAAATTATTGTCTACCAAAAACCATTAACCAGTCACTAAACTTCCTTATCAATCAAGGATGAGTATATTGCAAAAAAGGAAAAATTTGCATTAACAGAACATCATAGATACATACATGGTGATTGGTGATGTGGTTATGACTTGTCTACACAATACCAGACTTGTAGCAAAATTGAGTGGAAGTGCCAGTGAATCTAGGACATAACACAAGCGTGCCAATACCAAAAGAACCTTCTAGTGGGAAACAGTAACATGTCTATGTTCTAGAAGTATAAACAAGACTCTTTTAGCATGTTTACTTTTTAGAACAGTTCCAATAGATTGTAAGATGAGAATGATCATTTAGCACAAAGCATCACAAACTTATTGACAAAGAATCGAGTCAAGCTTCTCAAAAACAGCAAAAAGAAGCTGCTTGTATCTGCAGGTTACCACAGTTTCTAGTACAAAATGAGAAGTCATTCAAATGTAAACGTGTGACAAATTTATACAGAATCTAGACTTGCGGGAGCCAGAAAGTACTTCAAGTACGAACCAATGTACATCTTCCACATCTTCATATGATCCTATCCTATAGAGCACGATCCTAAACTGTGAAACTTGAATGAAAGTACATCAACCACATCTTCCTATCCTGTAGAGCTTGGTCTTAAATTGTAAATTATTGATACTGGCATAACTTTCTCCGCCCGACTAAATTAATGAGTATTCTATTGAGCTGAAGTTGTCTCGTATTTCTCCAAACTTTGCTCTATGGTTTCCGAAAAATTCACTTCTCAAAAATCAAGCGTGCATTCTCAAAGCTACATAGGATTAGATAAAATGCACCTCTATAATAATCGCAACAGTCATTTTTAATGGCAAAGCTGAAGCATTTCGCATCAACACACAAAACCACTTTAACCAGGGGCATCAATTGGCAAAAGCTTTCTATGCTAGGGATACCTCATCGTCAGTTCTTCAACTTAATGTCCTGAATGGAATATCAGCTATCAATCAAGGCAACACTTTTATATTTAGAGAACGTGTTTCGCTACCACTTCAGCAGCCGGCAAAGCAGGGAAAACAAAAGAATAAAATCAAACTACACGATACAGGTTGCTATGGATGACAAACTCATACACACATCGGTCATTAAAGAGAGAGAACCTGAATGCATAGGCACCACATGAACCCTACTCCCAAACCGCTTCACCACGCCCATCCCTTCCATAATCGAGGGTGGCGTGGCAACGAAGGACGGAGCATCCCCGTCACCCTTCTCCGAATCCGCCAGACCGGGACTATCTGCCGGCACGGCGGAGAGCGCCTGGAGCTGCCCGTACGAGACATTCTCCAAGCAAACCACCCCGCCCTGCACCTGATCCCTGCTCTCCCCGGCCGAATTCGCCCTCTCGAGGGCCACGAGGCCGAGCACCGAGGAGTGGGGGCGGTTCACGGCGCGCTTGACCACGGAAGGGAAGTCGCAGATGCGGACCCCGCCGTCGGACAGCACCTCGGTCTCCCTAGGGCTGGGATCGGCCGCCGCCCCCGCCGCCTGGGCGTGTCCCTGGTTGCTCGCGCTAGGGTTGGCGTCGTCGGCGTCGGCGTCGTCGGGGCGGTCGAGGTCGTCGTCGAGGTCGTTGGGGTCCTCGTCCTCGTCGTCGTCCTCGGCGGCGTCCTTGTGCCGGCGGGAGAGCTGCGTCGCCTCCCGCTTCCGCCGCTTCCACCGGTTGCCGCGCGTTCCTGCGCAGATGGGAGGGGAGAGGGCTTTTCGTGAGAGCGGCCGCGGAAATCGGGCGAAAGGAGAATCGTAAGTCGATGGATTCAAGGCAGTTCGAATGGGGGGAGAGAGTTTCGCACCTGAAGGAAAAGAGGGAGAAGCAGGCATTGCTGGAGAGAGATTTTTGGGGGATCTCTGCTTCTCGGCAGGATTCGAGCTTCCTCCTCCTCCTCCTTCTTCCTCTTCTTCTTCTCCTTCTGCTGCTGCTGCTTCCTCTTCCGGACAAATTGGGCTCCGACGAGCTGCTGAGGGAAGTGCAGTGCGCGCACGTCTCGCCGGGCGGTGGGGAATTTTCGTCGCTCTCGGGAGCACGATAGTTATTGGGAAAAATTCCGATTAAGGAACCCAATTGGGGTTTTTTCTAAAAAAAGAGTCTTCGAGTGAATATAATATTAAATAAGAACTTGAAATGTCTAATCAGTCTTAAATAAGAATTTAAAGTATTCAATTAATCTTAAATAATGACCTAAATTCACCGGTGAGCACGTTATTATTTCGATAATCGAAATAAGAGTAATTTCATCTTTTTCTTCTTTCTTTTTTCTTTTCCTATTTTTTTCCTTTTCTATTTTTTTTTTCTTCTCTTCCCTTTGTTAGCCATAATCGGGGCCGGCGAAGGCCGCCCTCACTTGGGCTAGGCAAGCGGGGGTCATCCTCGACCTAGCTGGGTGGGCAAGGGCGACCCTTGCCGGCATCAATTGAGGTTGAGTGTCACCCTCACCCACCCAGCCCAGTCGAGGGCAGCCCTCATCAGCGTCGGGCAAGCACAGTGTCAGATGAGGTCGAGGGTTGCCCTCGCCCTCGCCCGATGTCGGCGTGGGTGGCCCTCGACTGGGCCCTGTGGGCAAAGGCAACCCTCACCGATGTCGGGAGAGGGCAACCCTCGCCAGCCCAGCTCAAACAAGGGCGGCCCTCGCCCGACGCCGATAAGGACAGCCTCTACCTGAGGCCGACAGAGAAAAAAAAGAAAAAAAATAGAAAAATACAAAACTACCATTATTTTGATCGCTAGAACAGTAATTGTGCTTGCCAACCAGTGAGCATTTGACCAGCCGGCAAATCCATGCCCTTATTTGAGATTAATTGGACACTTTGCGTCCCTATTTTAAATTGATTGGACACATCAAACCCTTATTTAACACTATGTCCACTTTGAACTATTTTTTGAGAAAATGACTCCACTTTGATACTGATTTGAAATTTTCCCTACTTATTGTTGATTTGGGAAGAGTTGATTTTTTTCTTTTTTTTCTTTTCTTTTTTACTTGTGCAATTCTTATTTATATATATATATATATTTTTTTTTTGCAGTTGTTTTCGTTACGAGCTATATTATTCTATGTCTTTTTGTTAGAGCTTATTTCGCAGTGATTATATGTAATATATCTACGGCTTCTATTTAAATCTTATTTTTGAAATTGTAAAAAAAAAATTAAGTTCTCCGTAATAATAATATGACGAAAAAGTTTAATTTATACATGAATCAGTGTAGTGTAGTGAGTGTTGGGATATTCTAAAAACGCTTGTATTTATATTTTTGTGTAGCGAGCTAAGTACTTTCTGATCTTTTATTTCTTCCATTGCTCGCGTGTCTCTCTCTCTCTCTCCGTGAGCCTCAGCCCCTCTTCCCCTCAATCCGTCTCTTCATTTCTCTCCACGCGCCGCCGTATCTCTGCTATCCTTTCGCCACTGATGAGGTCATTCACGGCGCAGGACACCGTCGCGCACGACGACGTTGAGCTCCACGCTCGCGCGTCAAGGAGAGAGAGAAGGACAAAAGTAGGAGGAGTTAGAAAAAGAGCATCGGAAGGCAAGGATATGAACTTGGGTCACCGCAATTAAAGGGGAGGAGAAAGAAATTAGGATTAGAAACAAGGGAAAAAGCTACAAAAATTTCAAATTATGCCCGTGACATATTTACATTGAATTTCTTTAGTGATATTAAAAATCTCAAACTATACTCACTGTGACACATTTATACTAAATTTAAGAAAGCGAATGATAACCATTTTGTAACCCTGTTTCTCTATTTTTCCATTTCCAAGAACAGATTTAGAACCGAAATCCATTTGGCAACGTAATTTCATTTTTTTATTTCCAGGATAAATTTTTAGCTTAGAAATAGGTTTAGAACATAAATAAGAAATAGATTTTCTTTTACTTTTCTCCATAAATAGAAATAACAAGGGTTAATTCCACGAAAAACCCAAAACTAGTATATTTGTGACAATTTTAGCCAAAACTAATTTTTTGATCACGAAAAATCTCAAATTGGTACACTTGTGATAAATTTACCATCAGTTTATTTCCGTTAAATTTTATTTTTAAATTATTTTGTTAAATGACACGCGGCGGTTGAATGATATGCCGATTTTATATTTTACCCTCCGTTTGTCACAAGTGTAGCAGTTTATGATTTTTTTTTTTGCATTAATCCAATTTTATGAAAATTAATGGAAAGTAAATTTGTTACAATGTACCAGTTTTGGATTTTTAGTGGTCAAAATATTAGTTTTAGGTAAATTTGTCACGGATATATCAGTTTAAGGTTTTTTGTGATAAAAAATTAGTCTAGGGTAAAATTGTTACAAGTATACGAGTTTGAGGTTTTTCGTGATATTAATCCAGTCCATTGCCACCAAGAACAGAAATTTAAAAATAACCTATCAAATGAATTTTTATTCCAAGAACAAAAATTTTGTATCATCATCAAACACTACTTTTTGCTCATAAACTAGTTCAGGAAATAGAAATAGATTTTTCTAATTCTGGCCAGAAATTGGGTCGAGGAAGAAAATGATTTCATTCGCGCCATAAGACAACGAAGAAAGAGATAATGAAAAAGAGTACAATTGTGTCACAAAGAGGAGTGAGGAGGGATTAGAGGATACTTTGGTCACTTTTCAATAACAAAGAGTGCTTTTAGCTATATGGGGATGGAAATAAACCCACACTAATGAGAAACAGGGGCCGACATGACTGTGTTTTTTTATTTTAATGTACTTGTACTTGCACACTCAGTCTCTCAAGTTGGCTATATCATTTCTGAGTCCAGTACCAGGCTCTACCCTTTCAGTATTTAACATCCAGGGAATACTGAGATCCATACAAGATCTCCGTCGAATTAGTTTAAGGTCTTAGTCAACCAAGGAGAATCACTTTGTATGAATCTAAGCTATGGTACCAAGGGGAAAGTTTCATTTTCTCCATTTATTGTAATGTCCCCCTTGAATTCACATATCTATCTAGATTTTTTGGACTTTGAAAAAACATCATTGCCCTCGAACACGCTTATGATACGCACCCTGTCTCAAGCCTAATCATCGCAATTAGGGCCAAACTTGAAATCGAAGGAGAATTAACAGCTTTTACCATGATGGCCTCGCAATTTATGTTGCAAATTGTGATGATGTAAAGCAATGCTCTAACTCGTATGCAGGTCATTTGAGGAATACCTAATAATTTTGGCAGGCTTGTAGATGTGAACCCCACCCCTTCTCGCAATACTCAATATAATGCAACACATATGGTCTAAATTTGTTAGTATTTTTTGTTTATTAAGTTGGATGGAGTTAATGGAAAGACATAAATGCGCAAACTTGACAAGTTTCAAGACTTTATTTCACTTGCGCTTTCGTGGCAAGTTTTAAGACTCGATTATACTTTTTTAAAGTTTTATGACTCAATTGAACTTTCGTGACAAGTTTTGAGCATTTCAATATACTTATCTTCTGTTGCTTTTATTTATAATCTCAGTCCAGATATCCCATTTTGAGGCTCACTCCTATTTGGAAAGCTGAAAAGAGGAGCTATAACGCATTTTATGCAGTAATGCAATTTCCACTTTTAATTTTTCATTTTTTTTTTTTATATTTTACGGTATTTATGCTCCGATAATTTACTTAATAAGAGACATTTTAAAATAGTTAAATGCTAGGTAAAATCGTACACGACTTTTCATAAACGTCTAAAATTCAAAATACTTCTTTTTTCATTTTGTCATTTTTGAGTGAAAGTCATAATTAGATATACTAAGTAACTATTGCATAACTTCCCAAAAGAGTTTGATATAAATAAAAGGGTTAATGCTTCGAAAAACCTTAAACCGGTACATATGTAATAAATTTACACAAAATTAAATTTTTTACCACGAAAAACCCCGAACTGATACATTTGTAATAAATTTACTCTCCGTTAGTTTTCATTAAATTGAGTTATTACCACAAAAAATCATAAATTGGTATGTCCGTGATAAACGAGAGGTAAAATATAAAATTGATATATTCATCAATTGTCGCGTGTCATTTAACAAAGCAATTCGACAGTAAAAATTAACGAAAATAAACCGAAAGTAAATTTGTCATATGTGTATCGATTTGGGATTTTTTATGGTCAAAAAATTAGTTTGAGGTAAAATTATCACAAGAGTATCAGTTTGGGATTTTTCGCGGTATTAACTCTAAATAAAAACATTATTTTCGGAGATCAAGAAGAAAAACAAAGAACAAAATTTGAGCTGATTTTTTTTCTAAAAAAAAGAGAAAAAAACAGCACAAATTACGCTCTTTTTTTTTTTTTTTGTATTTTGGCCAGACGTCAGTTAGGCATTTGACTCTGGCGATCTTCATGATGCGAGCTCGATGACGTCGTCATACACTCTTTCTCCTAACTTGCTCCTCCTCCCCTGCAGTTGCAGGCATGGAGCTTCTTCGCTGAAGAGGCTCCAAACCCTAGCCCCCGCCATCTCCCCGAGAAGGCTCTCCTCTCTCCTACTGACCATGAAGAGGCCGAGACGAGCACCGCCACCATCGCCACCGTCCACTCCTCCGACTCCTCAAACCATCCACCGCCGCCGCCGCGGCGAAAAGACCGTCTCGATGCGCCAATCCCTCGCGGCCGAATCCCCGGAGTGGGTCCCGCTCGACCTCGCCGAGTCCGAGCTCTCCTTGCCCCTCACGTTCCCCACCGGCCAAACCTTCAGGTGGAAGCGCACCGGCCCCCTCCGGTTCACCGGCGCGGTCGGCCCCCACCTCGTCTCCCTAAAGCACCTGGAGGGCGGCGGCGGCGTCGCGTACTGCGTGCACGGCGATCGGCCCGACGGCGCGGGGGCTCGGTCGGCGGTGCTGGATTTCCTCAACGCCGACATCCGGCTGGGTGAGATCTGGGAGGTGTTCTCGGCCTCGGATTCGAGGTTCGCCGAGCTGGCGAGGCTCCTGCGCGGTGCTCGCGTGCTGAGGCAGGATCCTCTGGAGTGCTTGATTCAGTTTCTCTGCTCGTCGAATAACAACATCGCGAGGATCACCAAAATGGTGGATTTCGTTTCGTCCTTGGGGAGGCATCTGGGGACTGTGGAGGGTTTGGAGTTCTATGAGTTCCCGTCGCTAGAGCAGCTCTTGGCCGTCTCGGAGAAAGAATTCAGGGACGCTGGTTTCGGTTACAGGTTGATTGTTTTGTCTTCTTATACTCGCTCGAATCATCGGAGTCTCTTCGTAGCATTCGTAATTTTCTCAAAGTTATGGCTTTTTTCTATCGGCATTCACCATTCTTATATGTTGATATGGTTTTAATTTGGATTCTTGTTGGCGGAGTTCTGCACATTGGTAGTGGACATTGAATACCCTTGTTTTGTCGGATCCGAGGAAATTGCTGTTAGAATGGATCACTAAGCTCATAAACTGGTGCCGGAGTGCCTCATATGTGATTCTAGGGATTATCTAAAAGCTGATGCTACAGTTCTTAGATATGTTGGTAGTTTGCCTGCGTTTTTTTTTTTTTAAATGCTTTGCCAAATGTGGCTGTAGTGAACTTCTCCTTCTCAAAGAATCTTAAATCTTGTCGATTCTCTAAGGCAGTTATCTTGTGAAGTACTTGTTGCTTTGTTGGTTCATTGACTGTCAACCTTTGTCAAACTTTATCCATCTTTTCTTTTCATGATAGGCTTGCTATATGCTTCCCTAATATATGATAATGTGACTTAGCAGGGCCAAGTATATTGTGGGCACCGTTAAGACTTTGCAGTCAAAACCTGGCGGAGGTGTGGAGTGGCTTATATCCCTGCGTGGATTGGATCTACAGGATGCTATTGCTGCTCTCTGTACTTTACCTGGTGTTGGTTCTAAAGTTGCAGCATGCGTAGCTCTCTTCTCTCTTGATCAACATCACGCCATTCCTGTTGATACGCATGTGTGGCAAGTAAGTTTCTCTGTTTCTTATTAGTCACTAAAAGGTGTGATTACTGTCTGAATTATTATCACTTAACTGTGCATGCAATTGTAAATAAAAAATCAGTAGATCCATATATGTACTTCTAATATATGGTTGTGAATGTCTAGAAAGAGATACTAACTTAAGTTCTTATGTTTTGTTTATGCAATTTGTTTCGCATTGCACATCATTCATGCAGACTTTCTTCCCTAATTAGTATGTACCTTTACACTTTTAACCCGTTGAATGTTAGAAGTTTTCTGTGTGCCTTTTGTTCTGCTAGTTTTTAATTCTAATCTGCATATGTTATCTTGTTTGTTCAAAAGATTGCTACCAGGTATCTTTTACCTGAGCTTGCTGGTGCACGCCTGACGCCCAAGCTCTCTGGCCAAGTGGCGGAGGCTTTTGTGAGCAAGTATGGGAAATATGCTGGTTGGGCTCAGACTATGCTTTTCATTGCTGAGTTACCTTCTCAAAAGGCCATCATACCATCACATTGTCTGACTATCCACGATGATGAAAAGGTCGAAAGGATAGATAAAGAAGCTTCTGTTGCTGAGTGAGGCTTTCACTAGAAAGGGATGATTAATTGGGATGTGTCCCAAATTGGGTTTGGCCATGGTAATTGCTCCGCTTGCCAATTTGTTGAATGAGGTATGGCTATGGAGAGTCAGAGACAAATGAACACTTTGGGCTTTGAAGTCTGGAAGAAAACCCAGTGGAAGTGTGGCTGCTTGGATAATGCTCTCCGACAGACTTTGCTCTCAGTCGTCAGTGCTTGGTTACACATCTGGTGATGCACATGCAGATGCTATTCTGGCTTCCTGAGTAAGCGACTTTCATTTCTTGTATTCAGAGGATATCTCCATCTGATGCTTTGTGAATGCCTGGCACACTTAGTGGTACTTGACATGTATTTTAGATAAGTTTAGTATCAAAGTTTATGGTCCTTGTGGCCAGATGATTTCTTAATCGAGACATGTATGCTCTTTTTACTGTTCCATGATTCTTTTGTGTTGCTTTGTACTTTTTATTTGGTTAGACGTTGGTAAAAGGGTTGTTCAATATCTTTATGTGACTCCTTTTAGTGCAAACTTTCTCTTGTTATTGTGTGTAGCTACACAATGACTTCTCCTAGAATTACCGTTGAAGCAATTTTATCCTGCAATCTGAATTTCTGCTGAATCTGTCCAAGATATTTGAAATTGCCATCATTCTCTTGTATGATGTGTGTTTTGATTCTCTGACCTTTAGCGTGGCTGCTTCCTTGAAATATGTAGAAAGTTCTCAATTCGCAAACTTTGTTTAATTGTGAAGATGTTTAGATTGAATCGACCACATATTGATTTTTGCTGTCAAAATTTAGATGAACTTCCTAGCAATCCGAGTATAATGACAACTCAATAATGTGAGACAGCCTAAGGACAGTAAAGAATTTTAAAGGCATTTGTCTACAGTTGAACAGCTTATTGGAAGGAGTTAAAGAAATATTTGATTCCACTGTGGAAGAACCCGTAGGAATCGTTCTCCATTGTTATGACTAATATGATCGTCCACCAGCAGATCCTTACTGGTTTACTGATATTGCTTTCTGCAGGCCTACAGATAATGTAAAAAACAAGTGTTGGCGTTAAAAAAGCGAAAAAGTAGAATGCTATGATTCCATTTTGAGGCTCTTCTTGCAGTGATTCCTGCATCACGGACAATTCCTAAAATCATGGTGCAAGTAAAGTGTAATCTTGAAAATTCAGGAATCACTTACCTTTCCTATAGTTGTTCTGTTGCCTGAATGGTGTCTATTGTGATCCCAAGAGGGTTTCCGCTTTCTTCTTCTAGTATGACTAACAGGTTGCCTTTTGGTTTAAGGAAAGATCGAGGAATGTGGTACCTGAGAAGAAAATCTTCATTATTTATTCTTTATCATTGAAGAGCATTGTAAATTAATATATACGAATTTTGTATTTGAGATGTTCAGTAACATTGGGGATGTTTGCTTCTTTATATGTCTGAAAATTTAAAGCAGGTATGAGAGATGAATAAGATGAATGTTTTACGGAGTTGCTAGTAACCAACTAATCCCAAACCCAGATTTCTGAGCAAATAAGATACCATGTTTGTGAAGGAACTCCAGAGGCAGTGCGAAATGAAACCCAATATCGACCAATGCTTTGCCCGTTGACATACACTTCGCCCTTTCCCACTGAACTAAGATTCAAAGCCACTGGATCATTTCCGACTGGCGCATCGAACGTAGTCTGCAAAAAAGCCATATAGCCGGTTGTTGTAAACTATTGGCTTTCTCTTTTTGCGGTCGGACCTTACGGAATTGAATTAATGTAATCCAGTGCAAAGTTGTGAAAAGAGCTAGTTTAAGTTGTACTTTTCTTTTCTGTCGATGTCGATCTTCTTAGCAGATAAATGCATACCTTGTACCAAATGAGTCGACTGATTGAGCTACCATACTCATTCCATTGAACTTTGCTTGAGCCAAAGTCTGTGTAGATCCCCTTATTCTCTCCAGAGAGGCCAACCTTTGTCAGTCATTCGGTTGAATCAGTTTGGAATGTGATTAACCTTCTAAGTTTCAATGTTGTGTATCGTGTATTAGAAGATAAATTGAATGCTAGACATCTTTTTTATGCATCATTTTGAGTTGTTTCTTGCTTGAAATTTCTTTTGAAGCAATAATTTAGTGTAGTAGTGATAAGAAAGAGGCTTCTATGATTCAAATTTAGAGTCATGAAAGTTAAAGTTTTATGTCACGGAGACATCAGCTCAGTTAGAAATTAAAAAACAAAAAAAATCATAAAAAAAATTGTCACTTTGTGCACAGTCAATTTTTCTAGTGGATTAGGGGAAAATGAGCAAATTGTAGGTATTGCATGTACTGCGTTCGCTTTCTGAGCATTAAAAAACAAAAAATCATAAAAAAAAAAATTGTCACTTTGTGCACAGTCAATTTTTCTAGTGGAATAGA
The DNA here is from genome assembly GCA_024500025.1 of Syzygium aromaticum. Classification (NCBI taxonomy): domain Eukaryota; kingdom Viridiplantae; phylum Streptophyta; class Magnoliopsida; order Myrtales; family Myrtaceae; genus Syzygium; species Syzygium aromaticum. The sequence goes on along the minus strand of CM044890.1, from coordinate 35,908,449 downwards.
GGAAAATGAGCAAATTGTAAGTATTGCATATACTGCATTTGCTTTCTGAGCATTAAAAACAAAAAATTATAAAAAAGATCAAATTGTCACTTTGTGCACAGTTAACTTTTCTAGTTGATTAGGGGAAAATGAGCAAATTGTAAGTATTGCATGTACTGCATTTGCTTTTGGGGGAGACCACAACGTTTATGACTTGAAAGTGTTCACTGTATTATGCATGTATCACCTTTTGGATTGAGAGAAGCAAATTCTTTCGATGTAGAAAATTACCTGGTAGCCCCATGCATAGTTTGTAAAGTCCACCCCGTTGATCTTAAATCTACGTGGTCCAGCAATCCTCCGCTCGAGATGTGCCCCTGAATTCTTAACATCCAAACATACAGAGGATGTCATAGGTTGTCTTTTATCTTGATAAAGCAAAATAAACATGAGAAAGAACAGAGAGTTGTTAGCATGACAGGGAGCAACTTCAGGAGAATAATTTTAAATTAGAAGCTCATAAGATAGTATTGCCCAAGGAAACTTCGTGTGACATAATCTAAAGTGATAATCACATTTGTCATCTAGCTCCTAAAACCTTAAATACTAAAGCAAAGGTTTGAAATTTGAATACAGTCGGATGAGGAAATGACGTTGAACATTACCGGAAATCCTACTGTGACACTAAGCAGGGATATATAGTTTATCCCCTTATTGAAGAAAACTGATTGCTGCAGACTGAAAGTTGAATTGTCATGACTTCCATGAGCAGATCCTGGTAAGGAAAATACATAAAAAAGATGACGTGCATATTGAGGCTGTGAATAAACCATGCATCCATAATTTAACATCAAATCATTGAGCGTCATTGATTAATAATAGACTTGCATGCCACTGGAAAAAGGCTACTTCACCCGGTCATTTGTTGATCCATTATTGAACTGGACACTCTCTATTTCTACTTTTGGGACCAAAAAGTAGCTCATTGTTTTGCTATTAATTTCTCCATAGATTTGCTGATATTCTCTGTTACGAACACTGTAGAGTCCATGGATGCAATCGCCGGGTGAAATTAGTCACAGATTCTATTTAAATTGTTTCTCCTGACATGTGTCATGTACTGCTTGCCACGAGTAGTGCTGCTTCACTAAGTGTTGCGTTAAACAACTTTTGTTGAGTGAGGAAATTGCTGGAGGTGGCAATCCACGATGGAGTTTCTATTTTTCAAATATTTTAGACAACTGCAGTTCTGTTTGACAAATTTCTGACATTCTGGCCTTCCGCTATATTTTCTCCTCTGCAGTTTCAAAGAAAACACTTGCCTGGTCTTAATCCCATAAATCAAGCCAATCACGTTCACAAAATGCTGTGGGTTCATATTAAGAAGTACATGGGTTGGACCATTGTGCACTGTGGTTGGCTTTGATCACTATTTTGTAATATGCATTTTAGGAGAATTAAAAGTGGTTGTAGATAACGGTATTAGGAATTTGGGAGATCATACTGCAAATTGAACCGAGGAATGGCAATTCACCTTAAGAGTTCAAAGATGGAATGTCCTCTCACTTGCCATTTATTAGTGTTGAAGAGGCCCAACATAGAGTGTCCTTTCAAGAAAGAAAGATGTTCTTGGAACTAGCATATTAATTCAATTTCTTATTAAGTTTGTACGTTTTCTGCATTGTTTCTCTTTTTCCTCCTCTTTTCACTTACTCTGCCTAGGGGGTGCCACCTTGGGGGTTGGGGGATTGGTCTGACTGAGAAACACTGCATGTAGTGCGTGCCCAGGACAGAAAACATCCCATTCAAGTGCTTTTCTAATCTTGGGTAATAGTAAAACTATGAAGGGAATTAGAAGGCTTGCCTCCATATACTCCATTCACAAATACATGTAATGCATGCCCATGAGAGAACACATCCAGTTCAGCTTTAGCATTTGGTGAGTTTTGCTGAACCCTGCATTAACCATGTGAAACAAACAAGCTCTTGGCTGAACCTATATTATCTCATGTTTAAAAAACTTTGGAGCATGATGATGATAAATGCTTTGATTGTGCTTCACCTGAATGTGTACCAAAGGTAGTCTGATGCATCCTTAGTTACGTTCATGTGATCCAACAAAGTGTTTGCTCTGAAGGAAGTCATGTCAAACGAAACTACTGCTTCTTTGTACTCTTGCCATTTGTCACTGGAATCGAGCTTCTGGTTGATTGTCATTGTTCTTGTACTAACTTTTGTGCTTGTCTGTTCGAAGCATAGTCAGCATTAATAACTGCTTCAAGGACCATCCAAATCCAGGTCATTGACCAGACGTAGTAAAACAGTTTCGACTTTTATCTTTGAGTTCTGATATAGACCACCCAACAATCTAAAGTTTTCAATTATGGAGACGATTGAAAGTTAAATATTCCTTTTGTACAATAACTAAACATGTTTTTTACAGTTCGAAGTCCAAACTCTATCGAACTCATACCTCCGCGGTGTTAAAAACTGCCGTCTTGCAGTCTGGCAGAATACTAACAGACTTTGGAGGCAATCCAAATGGAATATTTTGAAAGAGGATTCTTGTACTTCTTGTGTCATTGTTTATCAGAAAAGCTGCACAAATTCCTTGTGATCCTCTGAAGACAATGGCCTGAAATAAGTCAAAGCAGAGGAACTTTTGAAAAAGCCATTGGCTACTGCAAGCATGGAATTAGACTGCATTATCACTGTGATGATGTGCGTACTTGTTGAAGTCCACCTAAACTAATATTAACTGGGGTTCCATAGAGTAATGCCTTTGAGCATAACTTGATTGCCCCATGTAATTGAGTGAGATGACCCCACTGCGGTTGCCTCATCAGACCTAGATTGAAGCATGCAATGTAGAGTATGAAGCACATATAGCTCTTATGCCAAGATGTGGTACATATACACATACCATATTCGTCAAGAGGAGCTTGATCATAATAACTTGTTGTCACGAATGCAGAAGCTGTTCGTCCAAAATTCGTCCCTCCGTGGTACTGAAATAAAAGTGTATTCCTGTGAAGGAGGAAAAACTATCCTTTTCTGCATGTGTCCATTGTTAAATGCAGTGATTGAAACCTTGTGTTTTCTTCTCATTGGTTGAGTAATTATCGTTTCTTCCGAGTAGTCTCAATGTCACTACGGTATATGGAGTGGTACAGAACAAAATGATGATTCTGTATAATGAGTAGTGTACCATGTAATAGTTGACATAACTCCCTTTCTTTGCTATGAACAGCACAACTTGGAATGCAATGTCTTCAGCTGATCTGGTATGCTGGTCTTCACCGAACACTAGGTAGCTGTGGAGAGTAACATACATAGTCAGTAGTAAATTAATAATCTCTTTTTTTTGGATGAATGTGGAAAAAATAGTAGTACATGTTATTTGAGATGAAAATCTTGAAGGTTGTTTATGCGATAATATTATGGTTTCCTGATTTCCAGTAATTAAAGTGCCGTTGCACAATGTCAGCAAATCTTTTGTATCTCTTCATTCTGGGTTATTAAGTGATTTTAACTTGGAAGTCCATCGGTTTGTCTCTTTTCTTGGCTGACTATGCCTTTTGTTATTTGTTTTGTTCTAAGCCTAGGTGCTTGTTTAGAATTTCCAAGCTAGAAGATTTTAGTTGTGAGAGTAATTGATGAAACTTACCGACTTGTCCAGTTCTCTGTCCAAATTGACGGCTTATTTGGTGAGTTGGGTCCTGCAAATGTTTCTGCACATCGCAATCCGTTGCATGTATTGATCTGTAAATTGGACCGAATGATTCTTTATTGAATAATGTAGTCATGGATTTAAAGAGAACCTGATGAAATTAAGGTCTATCCATAACTGCTTGAGCTCGTAAGGCAGCAATTAATGGTCATAATCATCCTTTTCATAAGTTATATAAGAGGGAATTAAAAGAATTGTGAATTTTGAGTGATTTGAACTTGCCTGTTTGAATCCTTGTTTGCCATCAGGCTATGATTTGAAGCACTGGACTGTAATGAATTTGCATTTCACATGCATGGTTTATTGCATGGTTTTTGTGAGGCTAAACAGAGAGAAGGAAACTAACCACGGGGTCGGGAGCATCATCTTGCTTGCACATCACCCAGGGCACGCCTGTTTGGAGTCCCACAGCCATTTGAGCTGCCCAACGAACATAAGGCGGCCCTTCCTCATGGAAAGCTGCTTCCACTGTTTTGTACTCATTCTCAATCTGCATTTCATTGGATCACTTTTAGGTGATGAAATATAGCACAGCACTATGGCAATCTAGCGGATGATTAGCTTTTTAGAGAGGGCGTAACCTGCGATAGTATGATTGGCCCTCCTTGCGATGCATATAACTTCTCTGCTTTCATCATATTGACTATCATTGTTGTGAACTTCTGCATTTGAAACTGCCATGTGGTAAATAGAGCACAACCCTTTAGTGATTGCAGAATATGTGGCCGTGCTTCCATAATATCAGTCACTTATATGCATATGGTGGTTTATTTAGGCGCAGCCAGCAACATCAAGGTGTAATAAATGGGTGATCTGTAAGCTAGTTTCATTTAGAGATTTCAATCGACTTCACCTTGAATGGTTCATTGTCTGATCGGTATACCATCCCCGGGATATCATGCAGCCAGTAGGGTAGACCCCTGCAAACAACAATTGCATGGTGTGACATGAGTCATTTATTAAAAAATCTTGAGCAGACTAAATGTATGGTGTGATTTCATGTCTGACTCCACGCAAGATGATTTGGTGGGTAGGTTCAATTAGTTTCCTGTTGAGTTTATACTTTGTTCAGAAGTCAGTGCAAGAAGGTAGTTTTCTTTTTTGATACCCATAAGTCCATTCACTCTCTATGTAGGGACCTATCCTTAGGCATGCATGTAGCCCCTGTGCTTGGACCTCCTTCATGAACCTCACCAGGTCCTTGTTCCCACTGAAGTCATACTGCAAGAACACATGTTAAAGCGGCTTCAGTCTAAAATGAATCAATCCCATAGTAGAGAGAGAGAGAGAGAGAGAGTTCTCTTAACCTGTCCCTGCTGGGGCTCATGCTGATTCCAGAATACGTAAGTTTGTATGACATCAATCCCTCCTTGCCTGGCCTTGGCTATCAGAGATGGCCACATCTGCAGGAGTTTGTCAACTTTCTAATTAGAATAATTGAAATTTCCCTTCTTCCTTTACCCAAATAGAAGTGCATGTACTTTGCATAATTATGTCTCCCTCCTACCTCAAGCGAGGCCGGCGTGCTCGAGCTCGCCCGAAGCCGATCTGGCGAGGTGGAGCCTCGCCCGAGGCCAGCGAAGCTCGAGCCTCGCCGGGATCGGGCGAGCCTCGAGGTTGCAGGAATTGGGCGAGCTCGAGGCCGACGAGCTCGAGCTTCGTCAGCCTCCGGTGAGGTCGTCCCGCCCCGGTGGCCGGTCGCTGTGGCCGACCACCAGCCGGAATAGAAAAAAAGAAAAAGAAAGAAGAGAAAAGAAAAAAGAAAAATAAAAGAAAAAGTGAAAAAAAAATAATTAAATTTCGATTTTTTTTAAACATTTTTGTAAAGAGGGAGAGAGTATGTAAATGGGTCTAGCAAGTGGGTTGCACATGGGTTCCAAATTCAACCCATTTAGACCCATTTATATTTAAACTTTAAAATTTACAACCCATTTAAGTTTAACTTTTTAAAATTAAAGTGATCCATATATGACCCATTTATTTTTAAATGGGTCATATATGGGTTTAACACCCATTTTGACACCTCTACACCCTTTTTCCCGCTTTGACCTGATAAGTCATCTTGCTTCTATAAGAACTCGAATATAGAATAAACGGGCCCGATAGACCTTCTTAATTTCCTGCACAATTGCATGAAACTTGATTTTCTCTTCTGTTAAGGACAAGAGCATGTCGTTAAACAAGAAACAAAAACCCAAAAACAAGCTTCTTGGTTTCCCTAGGGGACATTGCGCGATGGTTTGTTGACACAGGAACAAGAACAACGGAGGAAACCATGGGCCTTTTGCCTCGTTGCTCGGTGTGTTATCTGTATTGCAATCTCACGCTCTTCTGTCGAAGAATCTGAGCTCAGTGAAACACCTCTCTCTTGCGGTACTTTGCTGCAAATTGCTTACTGCTTAGCATATAATCTCCTCGATTGGATCGGTAGTTCAAGAATCAAAATTTTTAAGTTGACGGAGGAAATAAGAGATGTCCTAAAACTCGTGTAAACCATGCCTGTCAATTTTGCGCTAAAAAAAAACATGAGTTAAATATGAAATTTAGGGTGCCTTTGTTTGAGTGAAAAAGTTTTATACAAATTAGTTTTTTGGATTTTCATGGGTTTGCTTTGCTAAATACGATCAGTCAACGAAAAACCTTAGAGTCAGATAAATAAATGTACACTTAAAGTTGCGAAAATGAATTCCCTAACTTGAAAAGGGTAAAAAAAATTTTTGGAAAATTATTTCCTTGAAAATATTCATTTATCATGAAATTTTTCTTGAAAGAAATACACGTAAATTCTATATGTAGAATGGGTCATTGGTAGAACCTGGAATCAGACTGAACCGGCCATAGGAATTGGTCCAGTTCCAAGTTCCTAGGTTTACCGATCCAATTCCCATTCCAAAAAAAAAAGTACTAAGGGATTGTGTTACATATTTTCAGTTTTTTATTATTTATTTTATTTTAGATGTTCATCTTTTATGGATTGTTGTTATCAATAAATAAGGAATTTTGTTGTTCCAAGATTAAGGTTTCAGATTTAAAAAATGAGGTAGAAAAATGCCCCTAAAACCGTCCGTCCCTAGTAATGGCTTGGTCGAGAATTCTCTTTCCAGTACCCAAAGTTACATGGAAGATTATTGATTGCTCAAAAGCAGCTCTCCTCGTCCCCCTATTCCCCCATTTATTTTTATATCAAAATCCAGAAATAGAAAATCATCGAATCCATAAAATCACAAGAACATAACCAAAGAAGACCAAAGAAACAAGCAAATAAAAAACAGGATGTCCCCGTTCCATACCTCAGGAGTGCTCCGAGGATAGTGAATCGACCCGGAGAAGAGGATCTTGTGCTCGCCATCGATGATGAGCGACCTCCCATCATACGTCACGTTCCTAGCGCTCGCCACGGCAATCGCCATCAACGCCAGCGCCAACCGCCAGAGCATCGGGAAACAGTCCCTTCCTTCCATCATCTCCGGCGACAACACCTCTTCCACCGGAACCGAACCCGAAAGGCAAAGAACGGCCGATGCTAAGCAGCGCAGCTCAACATACTAGGTGCATGCCCAGCCCTCGGACTCGCTTATATACGTGTAGACTGAAAGAGAGTGAGATGGAGACGTTCGCACCGCACGCATCGCATTATTTGAGGAAAACGCAGTCTCGTTTCGCCGGTACATAACAAGAAGGTTGACTCGAGAGCATCTGCATATAAGGATATAAAGATCACACAAACGGCAGTCACTCTGCAGTCGCATGACTACGAAAGGAAGGTTCATTAATGGTATCGCTCTTATTATGATAATTATATAAGGAAGACACAGCTGTTACCAGAGAGAAAGAGAGAGAGAGAGAGAGAGACGATTTGTACGGGTGGTGAGAGAGAAACAAGCAAGTGCATGGCCAGCCTGAGAAACAATGTCACCTGCATAAGCCTGCCATATAATTTACAGGTTTGGATCTGATTCATTTACCTTAAAGAGCAAATTATCATTGATCGATGATGGAGAGTAGGTTATTAATCCTCCGGAAGGGACCTTGTGCCTACAATACGGGGTGGGTCTATCAAGATCTTGAGAGATCAAGCTTGGCCATACTTTCCTTTCTTGCACAGATTACTTGCCCCTTATAGTGCCTCCTCATTTTTGGCAAGTTGTGTTTCTTGATATTCTGCTTTCATGGTATCGGATTCTTGAACTCTTTTGTCTCCAATCAGCAGATCCGGTAAGTTAAATTTGTCGCCTTTTGAAATCGGCGTCCTGTACAGATGCCAATCCAGTTTTGAATTTTTGAATTTGGTCAATTTAGTCATAAACGTTTTGATGATTTGCCAATATAGTCCTTCCGGCCAATTTTGACCGGCAATCGCCAATGGGGACAATTTTTCTATTTTTCCCTTTTCTTTTATAAAAGAGTATAAAAAAATGCAAAAATTGTCCACATTAGTGATTACCGGCTAAAATTGGCCAAATGGAATATATTGACAAATCGTCAAAAGATTTCAAACTAAATTAGCTAAATTGAAAATTTTGGAACTAAATTGGCGTCCATACGATAGGTTGAAAACTTTTTTGGTAATTTTCCCTATAACCTCTTGCTTTGCTCTTTCGTATGAAAAAGTTAAACGATCCAACGGAATTTTGTTGCAGCTGAATTGCGTGGTCAAACTACTCACATGCAACCGAATGCAAATGGGTGGTCATTCGGATTCTCCTGTTCATGCATGCATCGCGAGCTTCGCACCTCAGGCGGAGAACCTGTCTCGTGTGATCCGGCAACTTTGGAAACGACATTCCATGCATCACATATCACATCAAATCCATTACCCGACATCCGTTTTATAGGTCCGAATCCTGCTTCGTTCGACGTAACAATAGCTATTGCGACTCGATATACTCTAAGGCTGTTTGAAAGAACCGACAACCGCGACGTTAGAGCCTCATCGGCACTGCAAATGGACGTGCTATTTAGCTAGGGATCACGAGAAGTCGTTAGTGTATTATATATCTTCCGTTTCACGATAAATGTGAGGTTATCAAAAGTTCGCCACTCACCAATGCGATATGTATATGAGTCATGGATGAAGGAAAATTGTCAAAAAAGTTTTAAATCTATCGTGCGAGTGGCAAATTCTATCATAAATCTTTTAATTATGCCAATTTAGTCTTAAACTTTTGATGATTCGCAATTTAGTCATAAATCTTTCAATTGTGTCAATTTAGTCCTTAACCTTTTGATAATTTGTCAATTTAATCCTAAATCTTTTGATAATTTACCAATTTAAATTTAAACCTTTTGACGATTTGCCAATATAGTACTTCCCACCAAATATACGAATAATAGATTTAGGACTAAATTGGCAAATTTTCAAAATATTTAGATTAAATTGACACAAAAACAAGTTTTAGGACTAAATTGGCATATCGTCAAAATGTTTAGAACTATGTTAGGCTTCTTTTTAAGAGCTCTTGAATTTCAATGAATATCGAGAAATATCGATTGATTAAAAAGGTTTAGAACTAAATTGGTACAATCAAAAGGTTTAAAACTGAATTAGTTGCCATATAATAGATTTAACACTTTTTGGACAATTTTCCCTAGGGATAAATAACTTCGTAGATACTAAAGTTTGAGGGCTAAATTCTCCGACTTGAGGATATATCGAAACCATAGAAATAATCAAATTTGAGGACCATAGGTTACTGTTTTTCTCCAAAATTTTACACCTCCCTCCCTCGTTCTTCTCGTCCTATGTCATAAATGGACTACAAATTAAGTAAAAGACAGGCATAACGATGCAATCTTACGTTACATTCTTCATTAGCTGTGCGAGCATGGCGGTGACGAAAAGAAGAGAACAAAAGCTCAAAGACACGATGCCACTCCTTTGGGCTTAACGCTCGATCTCAAGCTGTCCCTGAAGCAAGCGAGAAACAACGCCCGATCGAAAGATGAAAAAACAAGGAAGAAATGATGGTGGAAACACATAGTTTGTCAGAATGCTTCGTGCAGAAGCCAAGTTTTCAGCGATGTCTACTGTAGTGTAGTGCATGCTGATCCGACCGCACAGCACGAGAGAGAATTAGTACAGACATTAAAGTTCAACGTGGGATTATTTCATGTGAAATGTAAAATACGACATTAACGAGAGATTTTGCATGTTGGGTCGGAAATAATTACAAAAAGTAGCACGGGATCTGCAGAATTTAATGAGCATGCATGCAGCAGATCTCATAACACGGCTGGAAAAGTTGCTCCTTTTGCGAAACACCCACACTCTCTCACGCACACGCAAAACGTTGACTTGATTTTCTCTATCATTGACTGAATTTGCATGTGTATTAGGGCTTGATCTAGCTTCCTTTCTACGTCAACCTTCGCCTGCTTCGATGACTCCATTACAAAACAGAAGAAGTAAATTGACAACGAATGCTTATAATATAATATCGACATTATAGTGTGACCTTATCACGGCGTTGCATTAGATGAGATCCGAATCCGATGACATTCGAAGGGTCCATTCTATTTTTGTGCTGATTGTTCTTGGTCAGCTTTGCAAGAGTCGTGGGATACCTGCTTTTTTCCACGTGCAATCTCATCGTCAAGTGGTGAAAACAGAAGTCAATGGGATTTAAATAGTGCATCTGCTTAACTTTGTTAGATATTGTAATTGGTCGATTCGATTGGGTATAAGCTTTGGGAGAATTACCAATAATTCTTAAAACAAATTACAATTGTATCAATTCAGGTTTAAACTTTTTTTTGATCAATTGAGTTCTAGGCATTTTGTATTTGAGCAAATTCAGTCCATTAGGCCAATTTTGATAAAAAATTGCTAACATGGACGCTGGACATTCTATGTAAGGCAGCCAACGCTACAGTGAATATTTTAAAATAAATATATTAATTTTTTCCAATTTTTTTATGTTTTCTTTTCTTTCATTTTATTTTATTTTTCTTCCCTTTCTTCTTCCTCTAGTCGACGATTAGCGGTGAGCTTGGTTCTAGGATAGAACCGGAAACCTGAGAATCGGTTCGGTTCAAGGTTTTAGGGTATACAGAGTAAGTTTCAAATTCTAAAAATTAGGGAACATGTTCTAACGGGCAGGTTCTAGATTAGAACATAGAATAAGTTTTTGTGTTTTTATTATTCCATGTTTTCGTGCGATCCTATAGTATTCTATGGCGTCCAATGATGAGTGTGTAATCTAAACCTACTATTATGAACTTCAATTTTCAATGATACTCATGATTGAGACTTTTACTTTGTTAATATTTTATATTCTTCGTATATCTAAATATGAATTGTGATCGATGGATTGTAACAATTTACTGTAATCATTTAATTAAAAGTACAGGTGAAACCTTGGTAGACCTTGGAATCGATTCCAGAACCTATTATAAGGTAAATTCCAAGTTCCTAAGTATGCAAGGTAGGTTCTAGGTGTCAAAAATTAGAAAACTTGGAACCATTCACCCTTGCCACTAACAAGGCTCCACCCTCGTCAGATTTGGCGAGTTTGAGCCTCACCTAGCGATGGTGAGCAGCTAGGGCAAGCCTTGCCAAAGAAAGTGTGATGGTGGGCCTTGTTCATGGTGAGAGGAGGTAGAACCAATAGTTGTTGAGTGTTGGAAAACTCGGAGTGGCAAGGCTGTATTGGTGCTCCATTGGAATGACGAGAGTCGTAGTAATACGGACCTCGAGATGGACTAGATGAGGAACATTTGCGTTGGTGTTGTCAAGGCGGCAATGGCAAGGGCTAATATGGGGTGATTGAGATTTGGCGAGGCTCGTCCTTGCCTAGCTCACCAGATCTAGTGAGGATCAAGTCTTGCCAGTGGCAAGGCAAGGTCGACCTTGCCCAACGACGGCGTGGTCGAGCCTCACCGGCCCTTGCTTTTAGCCGATCATCGAGATCTGATGATCGATTGAGGAAGAAAGAAGGGAAGAAAAGAAAAAGAAAGAGAAATAAAATAAAAAAATAATTTAAAAATATTAAAATATTATTAAAAATTATCCATGTCAGCGCCAACCGTCTCATGTAGGACGACCAATGTCCATTTCCGTAATTTCCAGCCAAAATTGAGTGGATGGACTGAATTAATATAAATGCAAAAAGTTTTGAACTTAATTGACATAAAAAAATTTAGAATTGAATTGATACAATTACGATAAGTTTATGACGTTTTTGGTAATTCTTCCTATAAGCTTTTGATCGACGCAGACTAAGGTACTTAATTTCTGTGTCACGTAGGATTGGCACAATGAATGATAAATGCAAGAGGGTTGCTTGTGGTGTTCAATTTGGTTGGATCGATTGATTGTTTGCATGCAATTATGGCTATTGGTGTCATAGGAGAAATTTACCAAAATACTCCTACACATATTACAATTATGTCAATTCAGTTCTAAATTTTTTTTTGTCAAATGAATCCTAAACTTTTTATATTTTTGTCAATTCAATCCATCCAGTTAATTTTGGCCGAAAATTGCTGATATGGACATCAGTCGTTCTACATAATACGGCTGACACTAACGTGAATAATTTTTAACATTTTTTTTGAATTTATTTTTCTATTCTTTTTCTTTTTTTTCTTCCCTTCTTCCTCTAGTCAGTGGGGTCACAGCCTCTCTCGCGCTTTCCTCCTTGGCCCTCACCGACCTTGGTTTCTCCCTCTCGCTCGTGGCCAAATCTGACTCCAAGGTCGAACAAATTGGCCCTTCTCCCGTAATTGTAAAGGTTGGATAAACCGTCATTCGTTCATCTCCATTTGAGCAGGAGCGATGGGCCTTAAGATGATTCATCACGACCGGTCCGGTCCGGTCCAGGACCAGGCGTGGGCCGGTTCAATCCGGCCCACCTGATCCGGTTTAACCCGGCCCTAACTTTCGCAGATATACAAACGAAACTCCTCTTCAAGAGATGAAATTCGGGGGCAATTTTTCGGTCCATTTTTCATCAGATCAATTTCCGCGCATCTCTCCCGTGTCGAGGCGCTCTTCTTCCCCATGGCGAGAGAGGACGGCGGCGCGTCCGCGATGGAGGTCGACGGCGGCCCCAAATCCGATCCCGGCGTGCAGAAATTCTCCATCAACGGTCTCTTCTCTCGCCCCTGATCCCCGTTTCCTCGAGGACTCGTTTCGTTCCGCGCATCGATTTGAGTGACTCTCATGTTTCGCTTCCGTTTGTTCTTCGATTGGTTCAGTGTTGCAGCTCCTGAAATCTGCTCAGATGCAGCACGGCTTGCGCCACGGGGACTACACTCGCTACCGGTAATGCCGCGCTTAGTACCGTCTCGATTTGCTCGGCGTCTTCCGTGAAATGCGACGTGGTCGGAGACGTTGGTTTAGGCGTTTGCGCGATTGCGGTGTTTATCCGATGGGACGTGGTGTTCATTTCTTTGGGCTGTTGCTGTGACAGGAGATACTGCACGGCTCGTCTTCGGAGGTTGTACAGATCGCTGAAGTTCACGCACGGCCGCGGCAGATACGCGCGGAAGGCCGTGACGGAATCCTGCGTCACTGAAGTCAGGTCGGCACTCGTTCCATCGTCGCTCTGTGAATCTTCTGTGATGCTTGTGGTTTCCTCTTGTGAGATGGAGAGCATCGCATAATTAGGCGCCGAGTGTTTTTTTTTTTTTTTTGGCGTCCTTTCATTGGTAGGAATCAGGCGATTGATCGTGAATGCCTGCTTGTGCGTTTACTAGCTTCGACTCGATGGTTTCATCGCTTCTGTGGACATTGCGTGGCCACTGCCATGCCTAACTGGATGCTTTACATGTAGTAAACTACAATTTGTTTATTTATGTTGGCATTTTCGCAAGAAATGCAATATTGCTGTATATTTAGGAGATAAGCCTTCAGGTGGTTTTCCGGAAGTAGATTCTCCAAGTGAAGTGATTATTCACGTGAGAGTTGGCATTTTTAATTCCTCCCCGAAATATCGACTCTAAGATATCCTGTTACTCTGATTGGAGGATCTTGGAAGTTTATCTTGCCACGAATTTCGAGAAATGAATTATGACGGACAAGACCAGCACCTTTCTTTGAGAAATTTGTGATGCATCTGAGAAGTATGGACATCTTTCCACATTGTTGGAACCTAGGTGGCTAGATGGAGAGTTAAAGGGCTGAGGAATAAGGAGTTTGGAGGGATGTAGGGGCTGAGAAACAAACTCCTGCTTGTCTTCTGTTCATAGGACTAAAGATGTCTCTAAAAGAGGATTTCGCTAAGATGATCATGATTGAAAAAATTATGCGGGGACAAAATCAATGGCGTCATGGCTGAGTGAAGGTGATAAGAGTGCCAAGCTCCTCCATAAATTGTTTATGAGGCTCACAGGAGTTTTAAGGTTTTAAGCAAGATTATAATTTGGACTCAGCGACTTGAAGCAGGAAGTTTAGAAGATTTGAGGCGTAAGCTAGACAGGATGAAGTTTCTTTGCGTTTGGATGACTTGGCATTGTGTTTTGGACTTCCTTTTCATGAGTTGAATAAATATGATAGTAAAATTGCACCTGAAATTGTGAGCCTTGTGCACAAAATGCAATGAAGTCCTAACCCTTTTTATTGATGGAATTTATCCCATAACCTTTTTGAAAGAGTGTGATCAAGTCCCAATCAAACTTCTCCAATTCCTCGTATTTGACATATTATCAGGCTGCTATGTACCCAATGTGCAACTGCCACGTAAGCAATTAATGGCAGAAGGACTTAATTGTACTTCTCTTGAAAGTTTAGGACTTAATTGCCCCATTGAAAAGTTTAGGACTCTATTTACATTCCTACTCTATACAAAAAGCACACAACTTTCGGTGCAATTTTCCTATACACTGTATCATCAAAACTGCAGGGTTGTCAGTGTAATTTACCTTTCCACAAAATGCCAAAGACATGTAGTTATGCTGGTGCGCAATTAATTGTTCCAGATATGATTTTGGTGAAAAAGAAACTTTTTTGGATATGATGTTAAGAATAGTTTTGTTTTGCAATAGTCTTCTCTAATTTGTTTTTTCTTGTAACTTCAAATAGGTTTCTTCATTTAGTTCTCTACACCGCAGAGAGGGCTTGGAGTCATGCAATGGAGAAAAGACAACTTCCAGATGGTCCAAATTCTCGACAACGTATACATTTGATTGGTAGGCTGAGGAAGGCTGTAAAGTGGGCTACCTTGTTCTCACAGTTGTGCTCCGTGAAAGGAGATTCACGGACATCTTTAGAAGCTGAGGTGTGCTTCAATTTGAATAGGAATGGTATCTTGTGTACGCTAATTTCTAATGTTTATGCCTGATAGGCTGTTGCTTTATGATTTCGGTATATAACCTTGATTGTGAGACTGAGACACCTTGAATTTTAATGAATTTTAAGTTGAGTTCTTCTTAACGGTGGGAACCATTATTTTCAATGCTATGATAATTGTAAAAGAAGTAACCATATAGAACCAAATGATTTCCTACCACACTCTTCTATTCTTATATTCATACCCCTTCAGTGAGGCCAAAATGTAGACAGAAGACTATCTTTAAGAACTTCCTTTTCTCAAACTGTCTTGCAATTAGGTTGCTTAATGAAGATTTTATGTTGAAGCTATTCGTAGTTTTTCACGACAAAACAAAAATCGAGAGGGTTAATTGAAATTTGAAGAGGTAAATCCACGGGGCTAAGGTTAATTGTTTCTTCAATTCTTCTAGTTTTCTTCTTGTATACTTCTATATAGATTTAATTAGTTCCAATGAACATTCGGTTGCTCTTTCTGATAGATGTTAATTGCACTGTATTTCCTTTCCAATTAGCTTAGTGGAGTTGCTTATTTTCAGGCCTATGCTTCCTATATGAAAGCGAACCTTTTGTTTGAGCAAGATCGGAGCTGGGATACTGCATTGATGAATTTTAAGAGTGCCAGGTAGCTCCTTTTCTGTTTTTGAACAATCATTTTCGAGTTGTACCTTTTTGTCTAAAGTCTGAACACGGTCACATTGGATCGGCAGTCAGGTTAGGATTTGATTTGACCTATTTTGAAATTTTCTTGGATATGTTTCTGTTTGAAAATTTGTCAAATAATATGGAACTCATGAGAAATACATCATATTTGCTTCTTTTAGTAAGTATATTCTAACTGTTGGTATTGTCACAATTACAGGGCTGTTTATGAGGAACTAGGTAAATATGGGGACTTAGAAAATCAGGTGTTGTGTCGTGAGCGAGTTGAGGAGCTGGAACCGAGCATTCGGTATTGCCTGCACAAAATTGGCGAGTCCAATCTCCAAACCTCTGAATTTCTGCACATTGGTGAGATGGAAGGACCAGCACTTGACCTTTTCAAAGCAAAATTAGAGGTAAGCACTTCCTAAACATGAAATATGCAAATGTGTACTTATATTTTGCTCCCTAGAATGTAGTTATTTTTTCTGTCTTTTCAGTTTTCTTGCAGAACTCATTATTACTTTTTGCCGTCAGTCTAGGCAGTGAAGTTTTTTTATCTTCTACAGCAAAGAGTGTTTCTTATCTGTATGTTCTTTGGTAAATATTAATCTTGCTTTTGTGCCGTCTTTCAATTAATATAAAATTCAGTGCTTGGTGGCTTCTTTTCTTTTCATTTCTTTTTTAACGTGATACTTGGTGCATTTCTTGAGTCATGTTGTCACCATGCCATTTTTATGTTTCTTAGGAACTTGTTCAGCTTCAGCGATTGTAGATAATGACCTCCTGATTTTTGTGTACTTAAATGGCACAGGGGGTTCTATCTTTTAACAGGAATTTGCTCTTCCCTTTCTCTCTATTTTGACTGTAAATAGTGGAACATGTTCTTTTTTATCTCCTTGATAATTTATCTGTCTCAGATGTTGAGATTCTTTTGCCTGTGTCATAAGGGATTTTCTGGTTCATCATTCCTTCCAGGATGCTTTAGATCGATTTTCTTTTCCGAATCGGAGTCTACAAAGATCCTTTTGAAAAATGTCAAGCAACGGTATATGCCTACCTATATATAGCTGAATTCCAGGAGTTGGCAGCTTTATTTTTTTATAGTTGTAGAGGCTTCGTTAATTATGGAATTTAGTGTAACTTCAACAATTCTATTTTAAGAGTTGTCGACCACACACACACACATGTAATGCGTGCAGTTGTTTTTATAATCATTGGCTATGACGATATATTGGGCATTCCTGTGCATGAAATGGCTGCCACTATTAAAATGATCCTCGACTTCATCTGGTAGCTATTGTTCGTTGTGTTTGTTTTCTCCGCCCTTCTAGATCTGTTACTTTTTGGTTTGACAAGACTCCATGTTGATGCCTCTTGATAAAAATTATATTGCCTCTTTGATCTTTTTTGTTAATTGCTTTGTAAATTACCGCCTCCTCTTTGTGCTTGACCTCCATTCATATGTTAAATGTCGTGATGCTCGAGTTGTCTTGCTTCACAGGCGGTCATGGCTGAAGCAAGAACCCAACAGGCCGCATCGCTGACAGAGTTCCATTGGCTTGGTCATAGATTTCCTGTTTCAAATGCAAAGACTCGAGTTGCCATTTTAAAGGGTTAGTGCCAGTTCTTGCTAAGTGACAATGGATTTCTTAGATTAGATCGGTAGCAGTGTTTTTTGTGAGCTACTCTATTGCTGATCCCTGATGCTGTTTACCCCCACCCCATACCCTCGTAACACCACCCATTATCGCACAATGATGGAAAAGGGAAAAAAATATATAAGAGGAATTCTGAGGGCGGGAAAGAAGGAGAAAGAGCCTTTCTCTGGATGAACTCTGTCCCACAGGCATACTGCTTAAGAGCTGTAGAATTACTACTTGCTTGAAGATTCGTTGACTTGTCACGTCTGCATGGTTTCAACACTTGCATTCCACCTCACTCTAAAGGGGATGAACTCCTTTCTGTGGCTATACGATTTGAAATGATGTTTACTGTGTGACATCATGCAGCACAAGATCTAGAGAAAGATTTGCATGGTCCAGCAGCGGAATCCCTTTCGTCAGAGAAAAGATTGACTGTCTTTGACAAATTATTTGCTGCTTATAATGAGGCGAGGAGTTGCATCAGAAATGACCTGGTAAGGGATATAAGAATATGAACTCTCTTTCCGCTGAGGAACTTTGTCATGTTCCATTGCCCATTCTTTTGAGAAAGTTGTGACCTATTACTGTTGATGAAATGTATCTTCTAGGTCAGTGCCGGGAATGCTGAAAAAGCGAAAGATGACCTGAATGGTCTTGACAAGGCTGTTAGTGCTTTACTAGGACAACGAACCATTGAGCGCAACCAGCTCTTGGTCAGCATTGCCAAGAGTAAACTCACTAAGCGTCGTGAGGAAAAAAATGAGAAAGTTACCAAGCCTGAAGAGCTCGTTCGCCTGTACGATCTCCTACTTCAGGTTGACTCTTCTAGTCTTTTGGTTTCTTACTTGCATATTGACATACAATTGCGTGGAGAAAAAATCCTGGAGTCATGTTTGCATGTTACCATGTTAGTTGGGTGAATTTTAAGATGCTTTATTCTGCAGAATACTGCTGATCTTTGCGACCTACTAACTTCTGGAAGAGACCAAAAACTGGAAGAAGTGGCACTAGCAGAGGAGTGTGTACTTAAGACTCTTGTATTCCAAGCAGAAAGGTTTTCCTTGGTCCCTTTGCTTTTATCTGCATCAGCATTTGCCTTATTAAATGTTCTAGAGAAGTTCTGTCAATTTCAAACAGTTTCCTGGTCAATAAGTTCATCTTGGTGTTCCTTGATGCTAAATAGTTTATGAAACTTCAGTGATGAGGGTCAACTTTCTCTGCGATAGTATCTTCAGTTTTTGCTCTTTGCTCATCTTCTTTTTTCGCCCATTACACTATATACCAATTCTAGCTCCAATTTTATGATTTTTCATTTTGTGTCTGACTTTCAAAAACCAAACTTACGTGAGGCTCTCATATTGTCTATTTTCATCAATCAATACATCTCTCTTATTCGTTTCCAAGTTCTACTTTGATGGAGACATCCTTTGTTAGCTACTTTTGGGGTATTAAAAATTAAAAGTGCTGGTTCATCTTACATCTTAATCTTTTAGATAAGTTGGCAATGGTATCACTATTTATACAAGGTGACAGAATGCAAGTCAGAATTTCAAATTTTTGACACTCTTATTTTTAATTTTTATCTTTTATTTTGTTTTTACCTCCAAGGTGTGTTAAAAAGAAATGCTTGATATGCATTGGTGGCTTGTTTGCTAAGATTTTTTTTTGGTTGAATTCCTAAGAGCTTAAGATTGATCATTTAACATGGCATTAGGTCATATGTTCGAATCTTGACAGACCCATCATTACCCATATTCATAATTAATGTCAACACTTTGCCTTTGTTCAAATCCCAGTCTATGCTCGAGGAGGAACTGCCAGGCATTATGTATTTAAGGCACGCTTTAGTTTAACAGCTTTTAGATAAGTAGGCAGAAGGTCTCACAGTTTCTATAACAGCTTAGGTTTTAGATAAGTAGACCTTACCTTTCAATTCTGTGTCAATGGATGTCATTTAATTTGAAATAATAATGCTTTCTAATCGTCTGCAGGTGCTTTTACTTAGCCTTGTCATATGGTTTGGCTGGAAAGAGGGTGGAAGCATACGCATTGTATTGTCATGCTCGCTCTTTAGCAGAGGAGGCTCTTCAAAAATATGACAGTTCAGGCAGTAGTGATGAGGTATCCAGATTTTTTGTGTATTTTATTGCTTTTGGTTGATAATTTATTTGGAGATGCTTCTCTGTTTTGAGAAATGTTAATTATCCACTGGATGCTATGGTGTTGCCAAATTCATGGCTTGGCTTCTGCTCCTTTCACAGACGATGCGAAGAGAGTTGAAGACTTTACATGATGAGAGCAGATCTAACAGTTGCATAGAGCATGCAAAAGGAATATTGGAGGAGGTTAAGGGTCCTGAGAATCTCTCGAAGAAAATATCTACTATGTCATTGTCTGGGACTGACAGGAAGGTACTTCTTTAGTTCCCTTTTTTTCCCTCTTCTATATACAAAGAGAAGACTCGGCTGCAGTCATAGTTTAGTGTAGCTAAATTAGACATCGAAATGAAAAAAAAAATCAAAATACAGGGATTTTCCGCAATTGATAATCTGTCCATGAAAATTGACAATGCTTAAATTGATAATCTTGTAAGGTAAAACTTGATTAAGAAATCAAAATTGTTTTAAACAGGAGCGAGCTAGACTTCTCAAAGTCGTCATGACACCACAGGGGTTTTTGGGTAACGTAAGGGTCATCTATGTCAATGATTCATACACCAAAACTTTTAGAATGTTTCTTTAGGTGACAGTGTATCAGTCGTTGAGCTTATTTCAAAACAAAATAGCCCGACAACAATAACAAATGGGTGATTATGTATGTGTCACACTTTGCTCAAGTAAAGAAAAAGAATGATCTTTGATAATACTGTTGGACTGTACAATATTGCCTTGACGTGGGATTTTTGTGACCTTTACTGTGTTTCAGCTGGAGAAACTTCTAGAGAAACTTGACGTATACGAATCTGCAGTCGGCGATTCTTCTGTGAAAGGCGTTACTCACATTGCAGCCTTCCCTCCTGCTTTTGAAGCAGTGCCCCGTAATCCCATTGTTCTCGACCTTGCTCATAACTGCTTAGAGTTCCCATCTCTCGAAAACAGGATGAAGAAGGACAAGAAGGGCTTCATAAGCAGGCTATGGCGATGAACCCTGTTGATGAGGTTTTTCAATTGTGCAGATTCATCTTCCAGCTGCTCTCCGTTTCACCATCTATTTAATCTTCCGGGAGGGGCGTGTTGAATTTTGGCTCAAATTGCTTGCATTTCGGTGAATGACCTCCGATATATACTTCTTTTTCAAAGTTTAGGCGCTCTTAACATTTTCACTTGACAAACAACTGCATGAACTTTCTTCTCCTACGAGCATGACGCCGAGGAAAATGGAGCAGTGCGTGAGATTTCGTCCAGTTTATTTAATTTGGGCATTCAATAGTATTGTGAAATCGGGAAATTTTGGTATGTATCTATAGATGTCACACAACTGCTCTAATTTTTCTCTTTCTAAAGACTAGAAAAAGAGTAGTGAGAGAACAAGAATGATGCGAAGGGAGATTGTTTACAATTGTTAGATGCTTTCCGAAGCAAATTCATTTACGGAGTCTTTTGATTACGTTAGTAGAACCTCAATCTGTTTTGGCAAATCTTCTACTTTTGGTAATCACCCGGTACTTTGACGTTCTTTCTCCGCACGGAAAGTTGCTGACCAAGGAAAGAGTTTACCCCAATTGGTCAATGTTATAATGCTCGCTTTATCAATTTCATCTACCAAATAACTACGAAGAAGAAATCTAATCCACGCTATATGAGGTAATCACGTGCACGGATTGTTTTCCATTGTTATATTCTTGCACCTATACGCAAACTTTTTGAAAGTAATTCACTGATTTTGTGCCTAAGGTGCACTTGTTAACGAGGCCCATAAACATAACATCTTTTTCATTGACTTCATTCTTGGTGGGGGTTCTTTAAAACTCACAACAATATATATATATAAAAAAAAGGTTACCCAACAAATTTCCATGATGGAAATTGAAAGTCGGATAATTCCACGATGTAATCTGTTGTTCGATCTGAACCTTCGGGTCCAACAAATTTCCATGATGGAAATCGAAAGTCCGACAATTCCATGATGTAATCTATTGTTCGATCTCAATCTTAGGGTACATCGGATTTTGTTTGTTTTTTATTTCTGCACTTCAATTGCCCTTTTGCTAGTGTCTTCTTCGTACACTATTGCAGTTTTCTTAGTTCCCTTACCTGCAACATCTCTCTCTCAGCTCTCTCTCGACTTCTGTTAGAACACTACTTCACCGATCACTATCCGATATTTTGCATGAAACCCATGAAAAGGATCAGCCCAAAAGCCATCTCTAACATCATATTTTTATCATTATCTGCATTTCTTTGGAATAACAACACGAATACGTACTCGAAAAAACTGGTTATTCGATGGGACATATGGTGGATTCATTTCTGGCGTCACCAAAGGGATTGGTGGTCTCTTGGAATCTCCTCACAATTTCATGTCAGGAAAATCTTGCAGGTAAACATCGCCCTGCTCCGAGTCATTCATTCTTTTGTTCTTAGTTCGAAATAAAAGAAAATTAAGTTCATGCTATTCGGTTTTCTTCTGTTTAGAAGAAGCCTGTGCATACACGAGTTGCATGAGACAATGCCTGTGCAATGTGAAATACGTGTGCATGTAGCATTGTTTGTCTGTGTTGATAGAAGCCCTGTGCGTCTAAAGTTACATGAAACAATGTCTCTCTCTTTATTAAAAAGTGGAAGTACTTTGTATTTGAATTTTGAGAGTATTTTTCTGTTAAAATTGCGCTTCAGCTCTTTTTGCGGATCAACATGGGACTTCCTCGGTTAAATAGAGAACTTTTGTATTGTCAATCTGCTGTAGATGGCCGTGGTTGTGATTCGTCTGTACATAAGTATGGTGCCTAGTCTTTCAGGATCATAGTACTATAAACTGCAGCCTTCGAATCAATGGAAAACTTTCGAGCTTGTTTCTTTTTAATCAGCTGTCGACTTACATTCAAGGGTGCTTTTCATGTCATATGGCTCGGACTTGTTTTCCACATTATCAGACATTAGGCTACAGGGATTGCAGTTATGCTTCTGAAGCTTTCTGAGATTAGCACTCGGGTACCATTGTCATTGATATAGTCCCTTCATTCTAGCTGGTGATTTTGAGACATTTCTTTTCCTGACGATCTAGTAAAGGTTCCATTTGTTATCTTGCCTGCGACGAAACGGATGTGAAATGAGTCCGTGCAATAATCTGTCTTTTAATTCAGGTAAGCTAAACTTACAAAGGTATTTAGAGGCTGAAATGTCTTGAGAGGCCTAATTCAGTCCAATAAATTTGGGTTGTCTGCTCGCGCACTAGGAATTTGATTTTTCCTTTTCATTTGCAGTTCTTCTCTTCTTTTATCTTCTGTACAAATTGGGCATCTTCCGGTGTGTTGGCAGGAGCCTTGGCAAATTGGCATGGTCATGCTTCTTTTGCTGCTTCACGGCCCTATGTTGATGCTTTTTCCTTCAGGGATAAGCTTCTGAGCAGTGTGACAGAGTTAATCGAAGGAGCTGGAGAAGTGTGGAAGGCTTGTATTCAAGCATAGAATATGACGACTACGATGGAAACTCTGTGTATGATATGAGTAGACATATGGAAATTAGGAGTTCATCTCATCATCTGAGATGCCGTGAACTTTCTCACTTGAGGAAGTCTTTGCAGCCAAGAAGTAAAATAAGCATGAGCAGATATCATCACAGGAGAAAGGCTTTGCAGCAGCATTGCAATTGCGGTGGCTCACTACGTGATTTTAGGGTAGTTAGGACAAAGAAATTTGTGCTAAAAACGCACAGATTTAAACCATGGGATTGGCCGAAGGTGAAGGAGGTGAGATGGCGGATCTAAAACACACCGGAGGTGAATTTTTCTTGCGAAGTAATCTGCGGTTGCATTCCTTTCAGCACTTGCGCATAAACATGTCCATAAGACTTCATATAATATAAGTTTACTTAACTCGATTTTGCTTGGTGCTTACTTCACGAGATGTTGAAGTTAATTTTGATGGTCCCTTATTAAAATTCTTCTGCCTAAACGGATCGAGCTTATGCCTCTATAATCGACGTTTGGTAAAACCTAGATTAGAATTTATAACATCCCATTGTGTATTCCATTCCCACAATATTCTCTCGTTGCCAGATGAAAGAATCTCGTTCCACATTCCATCTTTCTTCGTAACCCAACAAAGAGATGGAATCCTCATTTCATTTTATTCGATTGTTGCGAATTCCATTTTGCTTCGTTGTACCAAACACATCATTAGCTTTCGGTATACTCAGTCTAACAGGTTTGTGCTTATGTTTCTGAAGTGTATCAGCTAAATATTATGCATAATATCCGGGAAGTACAAGCACCACTCAGCAAGACATATTCACCAGCTATTATACAACTCAAGCCACCAATCTCTCTCATTCTCGTGAATTCACTTCAAAGAACATTCCACAATCACTTTGCCAACATATATTGATTTTTATAATTCATTAGAGGATTCAGTTTTGAGAATCAAACAATCTGAACAAAGTCTCTTGGAGTAATACAGCTGCATACAGCCAATTTTTTTTAGTTTGATGTGATGTGAGTGCACAAATGTTTTTCATGCCTCTTAGGGTGCGTTTGGCAGCTTGCCAAATAGTAACTAATTATGTTCTTTTGTTCTAAGAATCAGTTTGGAAACAGAAATCCATTTGTTAAATTTTTTGTTCCCGGACACAATTTTGCAAAAAATTGTGCCCAGAATCAGTTTTGGAGTAGAATTAAAAAGCAAAAAAGGGTAGCTTTTTTATTCTTGAACAATTTTTTTAAAACTGATTTTTCTTGGTTTGCTTCCTTTCTTTGGTTTGTTGTTGTTTTTTGGCCCCGCCACCCGCTAGCCACCGGCCATCGGTTGCCGGCAATCGGCTACCGGCCCCAGGCCAGGGCCAGTGAGGGCAGCTTGTGGCAGTGACAGTGAGGCCTCACCCAGCTAAGGCGAGGCCGGCGGTGAGGGCTGCGACGCCCTTGCCGATGCCAACGGCCGGCCATGGCCAAGGAAGGCAGGGGAAAGATTGGAAAAAAGGAAAAAAAAATATATTAAAAAATTCAAAATATTATTAATAAAAAGAAATTTTTGTAGTTACCAAACGCATTTCTGTTCTTTTCTATTCTAAGAATAGAAATTTGAGACAATTACCAAATACCTTTAAATACTTAGAAATCATTTTCGGGCACAGAATAAAAAAAATCATTTCTGTCCAGAATCTATTTTTGGGCACAGAATGATTACCATGCGCAGTCTTAAATTCAAGATATAAGAGCCCATATTCATACCCATTATATTTACTTTCTTTTTTGACCAAAAAAAAATTATATTTACTTTCTTTGAAAGATGTTCTAAACTGTTAAGTGTTCTTGAGGTTTGCCTAAATTACCGGAACATGTCATCTTCTCCCCACGGAAAGGTTGCCATTGCTTTGCATGAAACTTGTCGTCTCCTTAAAGCAATCTCTAGCGAACCTCCTATGTCTTTCCTTGCCTGGCTTGAATTGGGGGCATTCAAACGCTGGTTGTTTACACGTTTATGTCAGAAGAATATGGAATGTCGTCGCTCACGGGACATTGGGTTTCTTCTACTTTGCATTTGAGATTGCCTTCTTTCTCAAGAAACCTAAGCTTCATCTCATTCCAATTCCTCACAACACATCCATTATCTATCCCGTCTTTCGTCTTTCGTCTAAATGTTAAAAAGGGTCAAAGAGAGAAAGCTTTCTTCTCAATACTCATCGTCTTTTGAATTGCCATGGACAACGAAGAGGACAACAGGAACTCGAGCAGCAGGCCGGCCACTCCCCCGACCGGGATCAATGACGACCTTGGCCCTGATCTCGCATTCGCAATGTCTTTACCACAAGGAGAGGAAGAACAAGAAGCACGAGAAGAGACAGAACGCTTGGCGACGCTCTCCACCATCGAGAGCGAGTCGGAAGAAGAGGATGTAGACAGCGACGAGGAGTCGAGCGGCGGGGGTGAAGAAGAAGAAGACCGTTTCGAGTACTTCTCGGGCATGGGGTTAGAAGTCGAACTCGGGTTCCTGGAGGGAGAAGACGGCAGCCTGACCGACATGGAAATGGCTGAGTTCGATGACATCGATCCGGACGAGCTGTCATACGAAGAACTGATTGAGCTCGGGGAGATAATCGGGGAAGAGAAGAGGGGACTCTCGCTAGAACAAATTGGTAAATGCTTCAGGCCATTCACTTTTCAATCACAGTCAATAATTGATAGGAGAATGGGAGCGATCGATAGATGTGTCATCTGTCAAATAGAATACGAAGAAGGCCACAAGCTAGTGATTCTTGATAACTGCGAGCATCCTTACCATTCAGATTGTATCACCCGGTGGCTTCAAGTTAAGAAGACGTGCCCCATCTGTAGCTCTGAAGTTTCCGCGCCCAAGAAATCATTGACTTAGTTGTATTTATTTGGTCCAAATTGTGAATAAATGATGCCTTATATTTTAGTCAATTGATGTGTGTATATTATCTCAAATTTGATTTGCGAATATAGTAATGTGCAGTTTGGCATTGAAAGGAGAAGAAGAAGATTGGAGACAAAGAATGTGGGGAAATAACCAAAAAAAGTCCCAAATGTATTGCATTTTTGCCAATTCAGTTCTAAACCTTTTGACTGTGCTATTGAATTGAAAGGAGAAGAAGAAGATTGGCAATAAAGAATGTGGGGAAATAACCAAAAAAAGTTCCAAATATATTACATTTTTGCTAGTTTAGTTCTAAACCTTTTGACTGTGCCATTCGAGTCCACCCGGCCAAAATTGGCCGGATATTGCTGTCGTAGATGCCGGCTGTCCTACGTTGAGCATCCTAACATTTATCTAAGCTAGATAGATTGTTCGATTTATTGCAACTCACCTTACCTCGTCAACCCAATTCGTGGGTCGTGACCGAGTGCATGGGTTGTGGCTGAGGCCATTGTTTCTCTTACCACCATGCATACAGTTTCTTTCACTTCAGGATCGTGACGGGCTTTGACGGGCCGGTCCGACAGGTCGAGGCCCAGCTATCTCGTCCGTTAGGTTAAATAATATATGGGCGTGCTATGCCTATTCAACCGGGCGTACAACAGCTGTAGTGTGCAATTAATGGTAGAGGGAAAACCCTAAGGTAGACGCAAAAAGATCAAAAGCCCAACCACCATGGAGGGTGACAATTCGAACATGGAGACCATGTACTCTCAAGAATTCCAGTAGCATGTCGCTGTCCACGGATAATAGGTGGTGCTGGTGGTTCGCTGCGTGGGCCGCATTGGGCCCATCTGCGAAGGCTGTCCACATCGTTAAATATATAACGAGATCTAGTTCCGGGCCCTACTCATCCGTGCATCAATTGTGTGTGGGGCCATTCAATTGATTAAATGAGTTATTTACTCCAACACCGGGTGGGGGTGGGGTGGGAATTGCTATTCGTCGATGTGTCCGTCTGTCCAATCTGGGATCGACACCTGACTAATTAGATAAAATGATAGCACTTCTGCAAAAAGAAATAGGGGTGATCGGTTTCGGGTAGGTCGGTTCCAATCGTGGAACTGGGAAACAGACCACACAGGGTTAGTTCCCAGTAGCCCGTGGAACCGGGAACCGATCTTGTCCACCCTAGAATCGGACCGGACTGGCTGGTTCTGGGAATTGGCGGCTTTATTATTTTAAAAATGTTTTATTTTCTTTCTCAAAAGTTCCTAAACATATTCAAAGTTACCTTAGTGTACGATGAAATTACTTTTCACAAGAAAGTTACTAGTAACAGAAAAATCACCCTGAAACATAATTTGTACATTTTGCCTTTGCTGAATAAAAATATACATATTTACACATTCTAGGTCGGTTCGATCCAGTTCCTCTCCAAAATTCGAGAACGAAACTTGTTATTCTTGGTTTCAAAAAATTTGGAAAAGAAAAATGGACTAATTTTCCATGAGAACCACCAAGAACTGGCCAGTTCGATATGGTCCAGCTCCTGGGTTAGACCATTACCGATGCACACCCCTAATAAATAAGAGGTTAGGGATGGTCGCTAAATTGGTATAGAGCATGTCTTTCTATGCTTGAGATACTACATCACTTTCAAAGGCTAGTGGCCAAAGTTATATATACATCGATATATGTATAGAAATTGTTAAACACGAGGCAAAAGCCATAAAGAACTCCAAATTATATTCATTCTGAGACATTTAATTTCAACTTCTTCCTATGACATAAAAAACCAAAAATTATGTCAATTATGACATATTTACCTTAAACTTCACGAAAAGCCCCAAAATTGTATTATTGTGACACATTTACTCTCTGTCAATATTTCGTCAGATAATAGTCCAACCAAAATGATATCATTTTTTATGCCGTGTCAACACCATTTTCTTTTTGTTATAGATGTAAGCAGATTTTTGAATGTGCTCATTAATAGAATTGTGATAGAAGACAAATATATTACACAAGCACAAATTTAGGAATTTTAGGGTAAATATGTTACAATGAGTATAATTTGAAATTTTTGGCCCTTTTTTTCCCTAAACACAATCATAAATATCCTTATATCTCCATGTTGTTTCTTTCTAATCTAGAAAGCATCTAATCTATTCTTTTCTTGTCGGTGCGTGAAGGGTAATTAATTCCCCAAAAAGAATATGTTGACGTCGAATTTAGATGGAATGTCTTCATAATTGTGAAATAATACAGGAGACACGGGCATTAATCGTGACCACGAAATCCTCATATTACTCACGGAGACAAGAAACGTGGAAAAAGGATGCTTGTCTTGTATCTTTTGAATCCAAATGAATCTTGTCTCTCCGTTTCAAGCTTCCAACATCGCCATCATCCTCTTGTTGTCGATTAGTCTTCTGCTAGTCTTTCCCCTTCCTAAGGGTTATCGTCCCCTTTGGTTTATCCACACGTGCGAGGCCTCATGGTGTTTGGTAAGACTTAGGCCATCCCACTTCTCTGTCCATCACGTCACGCTTCTTATATCATAAGATTCAATCATACCACCACCACACAATGGCAATTGTATGCACAAACGATGCCGATGGGGACCGAATTTGATGGATGAGATGGGCTCTCGAAGCTGGCTCGTCTTTCGAAGTCGATACCGCTACTTTTTGTATATGGTCCTATAAACATTTATCTAATAACGGCCGAACAAGAAAAAGAAAAGAGAAAAAAACAGAAGATTTCAAACCCTGAAAACAACAGTCTCTATTGATCAGAATGGACAAATTTTTTTAGATCCACGAGTTTTCCAATGTGTGGTGGTCTTAGATTCCGCATGAACTCAACACAAAAGGCCAAAAGCCTGCCTACATCTTCTTAGGGGGGGGCGTTGGATTGTCCTATCTAACAGCACCATATGGTGGCACCAGGGCTGCGGTCACCCATCATACCAAGACAGAAAAATCGACCACTTCTACTTACTTACGCCGATTGAAGTCTCAACTTCCTGTCCTTGTCATCTAAATCCACAAGCATCAGAAACCCAAAATTTTCTTTTGCCCAATTCCCATAAAATCAAAGGTTGCTGGTGCAAATCAAAATATTAACTCGACGATAAATAAGCCGGCAAAACGGGAATATTTGCTATGTCTACATCTCCCTTTCCGTGAAAATAAATGGCGTCAATTCCTCTTGCCTACATTGTAACCGCAACCTTAATAGTACATTATGTGTCCTTGTCAAATTTTCACGAGATTTCGGTAACTTAATAAAAAAAGGAAAAAAGAAGAAAAGAAAACAAAGGTCATTGTCAGCAAAACACCACTGTCGGAGCTGTGTCGGCAGAGGTGATTGAACGCGCGAAAGCAAAGCGATTAGTGGAGCAACTCTTTGGGTTTTCCTTTTAATGATACGAGATGATTCCGATTAGTGGAGCAACTCTTTGGGTTTTCCTTTTAATGATACGAGATGATTGGGAATGGCTAATGATC
Organism: Syzygium aromaticum; assembly: GCA_024500025.1. Taxonomy (NCBI): domain Eukaryota; kingdom Viridiplantae; phylum Streptophyta; class Magnoliopsida; order Myrtales; family Myrtaceae; genus Syzygium; species Syzygium aromaticum. The sequence continues at coordinate 35,879,138 of CM044890.1, read as the reverse complement.
CCGAGCACCCACATGTGCAAGAAGATGCTCGCGATCAGAGAGCCCACCGGATCTGAACGACCAGTTCTGGATTCCACAGATCATCTTAACTTACTACCGTCAGAGCAAAAGGCAAATAAAAGAGAGTAGGAGGAGCTAGAATCGTCACGAGAAGCAGAACTTGTCCTTTTCGGCACGTGCCCGTCTCGTCCCCCAAAAGCTTATTAAACAAATCCTGTCGAAATCAGAAAACAATTGGGGAGGGATTAATCTTTCCTTTTTTTCTGATGACGACGATGATGGTCTTCCTTCGAGTTCAGCAGACCACGGTCCCAAAACGTGACCGTCAAGGCTCATAACGCAACCGTGATGCCTCCCACTCCCACCCACCTGATCTTCAGCTGGATTCGTCGCTGATGAACTCGAGATCAAACACCAAACCGCCATCACATGGCATGCCCCAGAAAGGGATATGCGGTTGCCGCTTGTTTATGTTTTTATCACATCAGAAGATGTGAAGAAAATAAAAAAAGGATTGCAACACCAGTAATCCTTAAATTTTGATCAAATATATAATATGATCATTGAATTTTTAATTTATACAATATAGTCCTTGAACTTTGGTTTGACGTCCAATATCATCCCTAGAACATTTAATTTGTCCAATGTGATCTGTGAACATTAGCCCAATATTCAATATGGCATCTAGATTATATAAAAATGTTTAGGAGTTCAGGGATGACATTGCATATTGAACTAAAGTTTAAGGACCGCATTGTATAAATTAAAATTTAAGGATGATTTTGCACGTCGAATCAAAGTTCAGAGATTATATTGAACAAATTAAAAGTTTAGGAAAAATACTGTGCATGGATCATTTTTGTTATATTTTTCTAAATGAAATGGAAAGAAAGGAAAATCAAAATGATTAATATCGTGAAAAATCTCAAACTGATACACCTGTGATAAATTTACCTGAAACTATTTTTTATCACAAAAAATCCCAAATTGGTACATTTGTGACAATTTTACCCCGAACTATTTTTTTGACTACCAAAAATCCATACTGGTACACTTGTAACAATTTTATTTCGAACTAATTTAAAACCCAAATTGGTACACTTGTGACAATTTTTCTTCCAACTAATTTTTTAACCACTAAAAATTCTAAACTTGTACATATGTGATAAATTTACCCTCCGTTAGTATCCGTTAAATTGGATTAATATCATGAAAAACTACAAATTGGTAAACTTGTGACAAATAGAAGGGCAAAATCCTAAATTGATATACCAATTAATTACCACGTGTTATTAAACTTAGCAATTTTATAGTAAAATTTAACGGAAACTAACGATGGATAAATTTATTACATGTGTACTAGTTTAGGAATTTCGGTGGTCCAAAAATTAGTTCGGGATAAAATTATTACAGATATACAAATTTGAGGTTTTTTATAATTAAAAGATTAATTTGAGGTAAAATTATCGTAAGTATATTGATTTAGGATTTTTTTGGATCAAAAAAATGGTTTTGGATAAATTTGTAATAAGCGTACAAGTTTGAAATTTTTCACGGCATTAACTTAAATAAAAAAGGATAAAAAAAACAAAATAGTGCACGAATCCCCAAAAGAAGAACAGGAGAAGCTTTGAATGTTTGACTGACCGAACAAGTGCAGCAGAAGAAACCCAATCGATGATGATCGAGGCCCCCCGCATTTGTCTGACGCTCTCGCGCAGTCTGGCGCTTTTCCCCATGCAATCAAGCTTCCATTTTTTACAAAACCAGAAATAACTGACAAGGCAAGGGCAAGAAAAACAAAAACAAAGATGTTTCACAACGAACATCCTATCTAATCTACCAAATTATATATAAAAAGATTAATTATGTATTTTAAATTTTTACATTGGAATTTAAGTGACTTTGCCACTCCGTTTGTAGAAAATGAATGATTTTAATAAGATTTTCCTTAAAATGATCCTCCATCAACTTTGTAAACGATTAAAATATTTTTTGTACATTCATTTTCCTACTACTTGGTTTTTTTTTGTGGAAAATAAATGATTTGGAAATCTCTTTTTGAAAAAAAATGATCACTTGTGTTACTTACAAAAATGAATGGACGAGAAATATTTTCATTGTTTACGAAAATATTTATATATAAATTATTGTCAATAATGAAAATATTTTTATTGATTAATTATTTCTAGCAATGCAGACGATTATAATGTGAACAATTTTTAATTAGGAAATTCATTTGATAGGCTAAATTTTTGTTCCTAAAGATTGGTAGGGAGAGAGAGCGATAAGAAGAGTTGTCATTTTTCATAAATTGAAATGTAAAAAAAAATATTTATCTTTTATTTCTGTCCAAAATAAATTTTCAAACTAAAATTTTATCTTGAAAATGAAAAAATAAAGTTACGTTGTCAAATGGATTTTTGTTCAAAATTTACTCCCAAAAATTGTTAAAATAAAAAAAACGGAGAAAAGGAATGATTAGCCTTCGTGTCACGATGACTATTTGTTCTCGCTCCAAATTATTACATGCACGAAAAGTAAGTGATTAGACTTAGGTCGGGTGTCGAAATCCAATCATTTCGCGGTTGCTTTATTATCAAATAAAATAAAGAGAGGAGGAAAAAAAAAGTCAAAAAAGAAGGAAAAAGATAAAATAATATAAAAGAGGAAAGAAAAAACCTGAAAAAAATTAGAAGGAAAACGAAAAGAAAATGACAGAGGTAAGAAGAAGAGCAAAAAGGCACCGAACGCACGTTGAAAAAGAAACGAACTGACACCGACTCTCTCTCTCTCTCTCTCTCTCTTCGTCGCTGCACACTCGATTTCGGCTCCGAGCTGGACTGGATTTGCTCCCGAAGATTCTCCCTCCTCTCCCTCTGTTCTTTCTCTCTCCTGGGTGCACCGCCAGCGGGAAGGAGGTGGCTGTGCCGGCGTCGGCGGCGGCGGCGTCGTGGCGGCGGCCGCGTTGCGTCCGTTCTTTCGTGCGTGTTCGCTCTTCTCGGCGCATGCATTCTCTCTCTCTCTCTCGCGTCGGAAGCGTCACTCCAATCCACATGGCGGGGACGGGACGAGACGAAAAGAAGAAGTGACGTCTCTCTCTCTTTTGCCCTAGATTCCGCGGCGGCTGCCTCCGATCCGATCTGCTCGTCCCGCCCGTTCTCCGATTCGTTCCGCCGTTCCCGTTTGATTTGGGCTCGCCGAATCGCCGGCCATCGGCTGCGTCGGCGGTTTCTTTTTCTTTTTTCTGGGTTTTTTTGAGCGCGGCTGCTCGTTCGCGATCGCGCATTGCGTGGGCTGGGAAGATCGGATTCGGTCGCGGGACGATGCTTGTGGCGTGCTCGTTGATCGTCGTTTGGTCTCCAGGGCTTGGTTTTGGGCGATGAAGGAGGTGTCTCCTGTGCTATCTATTCGTGTTTAAGCGAATTTCAGTTAAGTGCATTCGATGGCGAAGATTTGAAGTGGGCATTGGAAGGTGTATTATTTGTTTTATTGGCCGGCAGGAGCTCTTGCACATCAGTTTGGTTTCGTCCTCAGAGGTACACTTTCTTGGTCTGACGAGCTTACTGCTAGAGTGATTTGACTGCTGCCCGAGGCTTCAGCGTATTAATTTGACTAAAATTATTGCTGTAACAAGTTTGGATTTCAAAAATCGGCTTGCTTTTTCTATGTTTTAGTTATAATTGTGCTTCTAGCATCGCTACTGATCTTGCGTGAATTCCTCTGGGGAAGGTCGGGGAGTCATCGCGGATGGGTTCCCTGGCCCACCCTTGGGTATGTGAGTCAAGATAGTGAAGTGGGAACGAATAATCAAGTCTGTAAATGTCTTTGGTAATTTTAATGAGCAGATAATCGCTTGGTTTTTCGGACAGCAGGACGAATGTGTGATGTGCCCATGGAGTGTTGCGAGGAAAAGTGAATGATTTTGTTCACTGTCACGTGGTAGACTAAATTATAAAAGCAGTGGACCTAGTATAATCATTACTGCCTTGTAGAATGCACGTCTGTTATTGAATTTTTTTTTTCAAGAGAGAGAGAGAGAGCTATTGATTGCAATCTCTCAAACTCCAGATGCTCTTGTTACATATGGGCGTGTGGACATGGATGCCGAATCACCATTCTTTTGTTTGACTCAAACTATCAATTTTTTTATGAAAACTTGATCGGTACTTGTTTCCGGCAGTTTCGAGGTCTTATCCGGCACTTTGCATCTCCACGTGGAATGGAGCAGAGGAACAAGTCGACCAGGTGGAATTATTTTCGTTGATCGGCGGGAGTTAAAGGGCAAAAGCTGAAGCAGAGAGTTGGTGCAGATGTCAAAGTCTGCTTCTCCCGGACCAAGAGAGTCTACTGTCCCATTGACTTCTCATCTGCAGTGAGTATCTCTTCTCATAATTAGAGTATTAGGCGAAGGAGAAGCAATCCTTGATGGATCCATGCTTTTAAGTGCTTATTTTCTTTTGCCAGTCTTATTGAAAAGAACCCGGTAGAATTCGAATTTCTGTTACACTCCTGGTATCTTTTATTCCCTTTTTCTTTTTTTTTTTGGGGGGGGGGGGGGGGGGGGGGGGGGGGGGGGGGGGGGGGTTGCGGGGCTGTAGTGAGCTTATGTTTTGAATCACTTTTCTTACAGCATGCCATCATACAGTAATCTACAATTATGTGTTATGTCATAGGGAGTCAAATGGAGCAGCTGGACTGGATGATACAGAAAGCACAATGGCCACAGTTGCTCAGTTCATTGAGCAACTGCAAGCCAACACGTCTACAGCACATGAAAAAGAGCTCATAACAACTCGTCTGCTCAGTATTGCCAAAGCAAGAAAGGATGCAAGGATGCTTATTGGTTCTCATTCCCAAGCAATGCCTTTGTTCATATCAATTCTTAGGAGTGGAACCTCTTTGACAAAAGTAAATGTTGCTATGACACTCAGCATTTTGGGCAAAGATGAAGAATTACGTTTGAGAGTCCTTCTTGGTGGTTGCATTCCACCATTGCTTTCACTTTTGAAATCCGAATTGACTGAAGCAAGAAAGGCAGCAGCTGAAGCAATATATGAAGTCTCGGGTGGTGGACTCTCAGGCGATCATGTGGGTATGAAGATATTTGTTACTGAAGGTGTGGTACCAACCTTATGGGATCAACTTGATCCAAAGAACAAACAAGACAAAGTGGTTGAGGGTTTTGTTATTGGGGCACTGAGGAACCTCTGTGGTGACAAGGATGGGTACTGGAAAGATACACTTGAGGCCGGGGGCGTGGATATTATAATTGGTCTTCTGTCTTCTGATAATGCTGCTGCTCAGTCAAATGCTGCTGCTCTTTTGGCCCGTCTTTTGTTGGCTTTCAGCGAGAGCATTCCCAAAGTGATAAATTCTGGAGCTGTCAAAGTTTTGTTAAGACTGGTGGGTTGGCAAAATGATGCTTCTGTTCGTGCTAGTGCCGCTGATGCCTTGGAAGCTCTTTCTTCTAAGTCAACCACAGCTAAGAAAGCTGTCGTGGATGCAGATGGTATCCAAGTTCTCATTGGTGCTGTAGTTGCTCCTTCTAAAGAATGTATGCAAGGAGGATTTGGCCAAGCTTTGCAGGGCCATGCGACACGAGCTTTAGCAAACATTTGTGGTGGGATGTCGGAGCTAGTCCGTTATCTCGGAGAGCTCTCACAGTCTTCTCGTTTAGCTGCACCTGTTGGTGACATAATCGGAGCACTCGCTTATTCTTTGATGGTGTTTGAGCAAACATCTAGTGTGGAGGAAGAACCATTCAACGTGACGCACATAGAACACATTCTAGTCACGCTACTGAAGCCTCGGGATGATAAATTGGTTCAAGAGCGCATCCTAGAGTCCATGGCCTGCCTATATGGTAATCCTTGTCTATCCAGATGGGTTGACCATGCTGAAGCGAAGAAGGTGCTTGTTGGACTAACGACAATGGCAACCCCAGATGTACAAGAGTATTTGATGCTCTCCTTGACTAGATTGTGCTATGATGGGTTGGGCCTTTGGGACTCCATTGGAAAAAGGGAAGGAATACAGTTGCTAATATCACTGCTGGGTTTATCAACCGAACAGCATCAAGAATATGCTGTTGAATTGTTGGCACTTCTGACTAACCAAGTAGATGACAGCAAGTGGGCAATCACCGCTGCTGGAGGGATCCCTCCGTTGGTGCAATTGTTAGAAACAGGATCGCAGAAAACCCGAGAGATTGCTGCGCTCATTCTATGGAACTTATCTTGCCATAGTGATGATATCCGTGCTTGTGTTGAAAGTGCGGGAGCTGTCTCATCACTGTTGTGGCTTTTAAAGAGTGGTGGACCGAATGGGCAAGGAGCATCAGCAAAGGCACTCATAAAGATCGTGCAGACCGCAGATTCACCCACCGTCAATCAGTTATTAGCATTGCTCCTGGGTGATAGTCCCAGTTCCAAATCTCACATAATTAGGGTTTTGGGTCATGTATTGACTTTGGCATCCCGGAGCGATTTGGTGTGTAATGGGTCTGCTGCAAATAAAGCGTTAAAAACTCTTGTCGAGGTTCTGAATTCATCAAATGAAGAGACTCAAGAATGCTCTGCTTCTGTTCTAGCAGATATATTCAGCATGAGACAGGATATTTGTGAAAGTCTAGCAACTGATGAGATTATTCATCCCTTCATGAAACTTTTGGCCAGCAATACTCAAGTGATTGCAACTCAGTCTGCACGAGCTTTGAGTGCTCTATCTCGTCCCACCAAGAGTAAATTAGCTAACAAAATGTCTTGCATTACTGAAGGGGATGTAAACCCTTTAATTAGTTTGGCCAAAAGTTCATCAATCGAAGCAGCTGAAACTGCAGTAGCTGCGCTTGCCAATCTTCTGTGTGAACCCCAGATTGCCACAGATGCTCTTGCTGAAGATGTTGTTTCTGCTTTGACTAGAGTACTTGGTGAAGGTTCAATGGAAGGCAAGATTAATGCATCATGTGCACTTAATCAATTACTCAAGCATTTTCCAGTGGGTGATGTGCTCACAGGAAATGCTCACTGTCGCTTCACCGTTCTTGCCCTTTTTGATTCTTTGAATGCAATGGACATGGATGGAACTGATGTTATGGATGCACTGGAAGTAGTTGCACTCTTGGCTAGGACAAAACAGGACACAAACTTGAGTTATCCCCCATGGTCTGTCCTTGCTGAGGTTCCAGCAAGCTTAGAATCTGTTGTCCGCTGCCTGGCTGTGGGCCCCCCTCTTGTCCAAGATAAAGCCATAGAGATACTTTCTAGGCTTTGCGGGGATCAACCAGCTGTACTTGGTGACCTTTTGATTGCACGATCACAATCTATTCATTCATTAGCTAATAGGATCATCAATTCAGCCAGCTTAGAAGTGAGGGTTGGGGGGCCTGCGCTGTTAATTTGTGCTGCAAAAGAGCACAAACAGCAGTCTCTTGATGAGCTTGAGTCTTCTGCATACCTCAAACCCCTAATATATACATTAGTGGATATGACAAAGCATGACTCCAGCTGTTCCAGCTTAGAGATTGGAGTTAGAACTCCCAGAGGTTTTATGGAAAGAACCATTTTCCAGGAGGGGGATGAGTCTGATATTTCTGATCCCGCCACAGTGTTGGGAGGAACTGTTGCTTTGTGGTTGCTGTCAATAATTTCGGCCTCACATGAAAATAATAGATTCACTCTTATGGAAGCGGAGGGGCTTGAGGCTCTTTCTGACAAGCTGGCCAGTCATACTTCCGGTCTCCAGGTAGCGTTACTCTGTTGTCAATTGCTTTCTCATTTTCTTGGGATTGAGATAAATTTTTTATTCTTTTTCGACCACTGTAGTCTTCCACTGGGTGATCATTGCGAACAATTCAGTTGCCGGGTAAATTAGATTGAAATGCATCAAGTGATGAGCAGTCATTTAGGGGCTTTAGCTTGGGATCCTGTCTCTTATACATCTTTTAACTCTTCTGATACTTGCCAATAAATTTCATACTTTCTTTTAAAATGTACAGAGATAGAGATAATGTAAGCCACATAGAATCAAGCGAGGCATTATAACCAAGAGAGTGTGCCCTTAATTTTCTGGTTAGTTCTGAAGATTATCAAATTTTTAATATATCCATGACCAACGGCACTTAGTTCAGCACCTACAATTCCCTAGGATACAATTTTTATTCGGTGCATGTACTCGTGACCCTCAATTCGTAAGTCAAATTTTCTAGATATGATGCTTTCATTGTTGGAGAATATATTTTATTTCATGGAGCCAAAACATGATTTTCTCAAGTTGAGCCCTAGATTTAAGAAAGTCATTCCACTTTGCCCTAACATGCTCGTGTGTTGATGAATTGTAGTTACATGCCGTATTTTTCACCAAAATGAAAAAAATCATTTTAATTTCGGCAAAAGCCACCAAAAACCCTAAACTATGCCTCTTACTTTGACACATTTACCCTAAACTTTTTTTTTAGCGACACCAAAAATCTCAAATTTGTACTTATGTGACACATTTACCATCCGTCAAAGTTTTGTCAATGAGAATCGTTAAAGTTCTGCCTACATGGATGCCAGAAAGCAAATAGTTTTGACATGGTGCCCACATAGCTTAAGTGAAATAAAAATAATGTTGTTTTGGCTGAAAAATCGTTTGGCGGAACCTTGACGGAGGACAAATGTGTCACATAGGTACAAGTTTGGGATTTTTTATGTTACAAGAAAAAGTTTAAGGTAAATGTGTTATAGTAGGCATAGTTTGGGGTTTTTGATGTTGCAAAAAAAAAGTTCAGGGTAAATGTGTCACAGTGGGCATACTTTGGGGTTTTTTGTGGCTTTTCCGTTTTAATTTTGAAACATTAACAAACAATATCATGTGACTTCTAACTTTAAATGCCAATGTATAAATTTTCAAGGAGCCAATATACACCAAGGCAAATCAGCTTGAAAAACAAACAAAAAAACAGAAAGGAAGTGAAAAGAATGCACAATCCAACTATTGGATGAAGTTCTGACCAAAAGAAAACTAGTATTGGATGAGGTTAAAATTATTTAATTTAGACAGATGAAATTATTTAATTTAGTCTATGTTGAAAAGAAAATATGCTATTATTTCGCAGTATCAAAATAACTAGCCACTATTTTCGTAGTGGACTAAGGGATGGTTGAGATTAATGCGCAATCTGATGACAATTTGCAACACAATGGGCCATTCTTAGTTGCAAATGGGAAGGGGATGTATAGACAAAGAGATGAAGTATGAGGTCTGTGATCAAATTTCTGTTTTATTTACAGGCTGAATATGAGGATGCAGATGGCATATGGATTACTGCCTTGCTGTTAGCTATTCTATTTCAAGATGCAAATGTTATAGTGTCTCCAGCAACTCTCTGTGTTATCCCTTCACTAGCTCAGCTGCTACAATCTGATGAAGTGATTGATAGATTCTTTGCTGCACAAGCAATGGCTAGTCTTGTTTGCCATGGAAATATGGAAATAAACCTTGCCATTGCAAATTCAGGTGCTGTTGCCGGATTGATAAACTTGGTTGGTTATGTGGAGTCAGGTATGCCTAACCTCATCGCTTTGTCAGAGGAATTTTTCTTGTCACGAAACCCTGATCAACTTGCTCTGGAGCAGCTTTTTAAACTTGAAGATGTAAAAAGTGGCACCACTGCATGTAAATCTATACCTTTGTTGGTGGACCTCTTGAGACCGATGCCTGATAGGCCCAGTGCCCCTCCCGTTGCTGTTCAGCTCTTGACTTGTATTGCAGAAGGAAATGATACGAACAAGCTAATCATGGCTGAAGCTGGAGCTTTAGATGCTCTTACGAAGTACCTGTCTTTGAGCCCTCAAGACTCAACAGAAGCTACCATAGCTGATTTATTGAGGATATTATATATGCATGCTGAGATCATCCGGTATGAGGCATCAGTTAGTTCACTGAATCAGCTCATAGCTGTTCTGCGACTGGGGTCGAGGACTTCGAGGTTTAGTGCTGCGAGGGCTCTTCATGAACTTTTTGATGCTGAGAACATCAGAGACTCTGATTTGGCCAGGCAGGCTATTCAACCATTAGTTGACATGCTAAATTCTGCATCAGAGAGTGAGCAAGAGATAGCTCTTGCTGCCTTGACGAAGTTCACTTTGGGAAATCCTGTAAAAGCAGTGGTGTTTACTGAAGTGGAAGGCAACCCCCTTGAGAATCTACATAGAATTTTATCCTCTGCTTCATGCTTGGAATTGAAGAGAGATGCTGCAGAACTCTGTTTTATTCTATATAGCGATGCAAAGGTTAGGGCAGACCCAATTGCCTTGAAATGCATTCAGCCCCTCATAATGCTTATGCAATCCAAATTAAGTACAGCAGTGGAGTCTGGGATATGTGCTTTTGAGAAATTGTTGGACGATGAAAGACTGGTGGACCATGCTTCAGCCCTTGATATCATAGATCTCATTGTTGGCCTGGTCTCTGGGACAAATTATCGGCTCATTGAGGCCAGCATCTGTGCTCTCATAAAACTAGGGAAAGACCGGACTCCTTGCAAATTGGCTATGGTTAAAGCTGACATTATTGACAGATGTCTTGAGCAACTCCCTGTCGCACCCATTTCCTTGTGCTCCTCAATTGCAGAACTCTTCCGCATTTTGACCAACAGCAGTGCCATTGCCAGGGGTTCAACTGCTGCTAGAATAGTAGAGCCTCTTTTCACACTTTTGCATTCTCCGGACTTCAGTTTGTGGGGACAGCACAGTGCCTTGCAAGCACTTGTAAATATTCTGGAGAAGCCACAGAGCCTCGCTACTTTGAAACTCACTCCTTCCCAAGCAATAGAGCCATTGATTTCATTTTTGGAGTCCCCATCTCAAGCTATCCAGCAGCTAGGCACAGAACTTCTCTCTCATCTTCTAGCCCAGGAACATTTTCAGCAAGACATCACTACAAAAAATGCGGTTGTGCCACTTGTGCAGCTTGCCGGAATCGGTATCCTCAATTTGCAGCAAACAGCAATAAAAGCACTGGAGAAAATATCTACTAGCTGGCCGAAGGCTGTGGCAGAGGCCGGTGGTATATTCGAGCTTGCGAAGGTTATCGTGCAAGATGACCCGCAGCCGCCACATCCATTGTGGGAGTCAGCTGGTTTAGTTCTTTCTAATGTTCTGCGCTCTAATGCAAAGTATTATTTCAAAGTTCCTCTTGTTGTCCTAGTTAAAATGCTGCATTCAACACTGGAGAGCACTGTTACAGTTGCTCTCAATGCCTTGATAGTTCATGAAAGGAATGATGCTTCAAGTGTTGAACAGATGACTGAAGCTGGAGCAATTGATGCTTTGCTAGACCTTTTAAGATCTCATCAGTGCGAGGAAGCATCTGGTAAATTGCTTGAAGCATTTTTTAACAATATTAGGGTTCGTGAGATGAAAGTCTCCAAGTATGCTATAGCACCTTTATCACAGTATCTGCTGGATCCACTTACTAGATCAGAGTCTGGCAGACTTCTCGCAGCTCTAGCACTTGGGGACCTCTCCCAGCATGAAGGACATGCTAGAGCTAGTGATTCTGTTTCTGCATGTCGTGCTTTGATAAGCTTGCTTGAAGATCAGCCTACAGAAGATATGACAATAGTCGCAATTTGTGCGCTGCAGAATTTTGTCATGCATAGCAGAACTAACAGGCGGGCCGTTGCAGAAGCAGGTGGCATATTAGTAATTCAGGAACTGCTGCTGTCTACCCATTCAGAAATTGCTCGGCAGGCAGCATTGCTCATCAAATTTCTATTTTCTAATCACACCCTCCAAGAATATGTCTCCAATGAACTGATTAGATCATTGACAGGTACATTACCAGAGTAACTGATTATTCCTTAGCTCATATCAAGGGTTGATGCTTCTTCTCTTTTCATGTATGTTCCTGGCTTTATGTTGTCTTTGACCAAAAACTTTGCATGCCTAATGCATTGATGCCATGTATGCCATCTGTCCAGATTTTCTTGGCGATATTCTTCATCCTTCAATTTTAATAATATTGGGTTGGCTATTGGTGAGAATCCAACCCTCTTATTGACTGCAAAATTACGATCCAATATATCAAACATTTTGTTCCTATATTATTTTTTCCACTGCATGTTCACTGCCTTCTTTGTCTAACCATTTTGTTTCTCAGTTTTGATAGATGTACAGAACTTTCCCTTTTTACTTCATCATGTATCAAATTGTGCCCCTGTTTCTTTTGCAGCTGCACTGGAGAAGGAATTGTGGTCAACAGCAACCATCAATGAGGAGGTCTTGAGAACTCTGAATGTGATTTTCATGAACTTCCCTAAGCTCCATGTATCTGAAGCTGCTACCTTATGTATTCCGCACTTGGTAAATGCCCTCAAATCTGGTAGTGAGACGGCTCAGGAATCTGTTTTGGACACTCTATGTTTGTTGAAACAATCTTGGTCCTCGATGGCTTTGGACATAGCAAAGTCACAGGCCATGATAGCATCAGAGGCCATTCCAATACTTCAGATGTTGATGAAAACTTGCCCACCTAGTTTCCATGATAGGGCAGACAGCCTTCTCCACTGCTTACCGGGATGTTTGACAGTGACCATTAAGCGAGGGAACAACTTAAAACAGGCCATGGGTAGCACAAATGCCTTCTGTCGACTGACAATAGGCAATGCTCCTGCACGACAAACAAAGGTAACATTTCTTTCATGATAAAAATCGTTGACCAACAATATCTGTTAACCTCATCGGCATGGCTTTGATGTTTTTTTTTTGTTAATGGTAGGAGCTTAGGAGGCTTGATCCCAATACTTTTAGTTTAGTTCTTGAACAGTTAATATTGGCTTGCTATAAGTTGAAAACTCTGGCTATTTAGATTTTGAAGTTTGCATCTACATTTGCATCTAGACACTGATATTTTTAATTTTGCAATTCTCATAAAAGTGTTCTTTTTTCGTTTCGTTTTTATTTTCCTCCCTCAGGTGGTTAACCACAGCATCTGTCCAGAATGGAAGGAAGGTTTCACTTGGGCTTTTGATGTGCCTCCAAAAGGACAGAAACTGCATATCATTTGCAAAAGCAAAAACACGTTTGGGAAGGTCTGTGTGCTCTGACCACTCTATGTTGAAGCATATCAACCTAGACACTTATTATTGCAATGAATATATGCGGTTCATGTTATCGACCAGCACCTTTACCAGGCAATCTTTAAATAAATGTAACTGTGCGTTTGATACATGCTTAACTCTTAAAAACTTATTATCATGCTCTATAGTCCTACATGGTAATCTGTACTTGAACTTGGGTGAGCAAGTAGCACATACAGCCAAAAGTCGTCCCGACCACTGTCATGTTCTTCGATCTGACATGAGATGTGTCCCTTTTCAGGCAACTCTCGGGAGAGTGACTATCCAAATAGACAAAGTTGTGACAGAAGGAGTATACAGTGGATTATTCAGTCTTAATCACGAGAGCAACAAAGATGGATCTTCCCGAACTCTTGAAATAGAGATTATCTGGTCCAATGGGACATCAGGTGATGACATGTGAGGGGATTAAGTTAATTTCCCTGATGAAAATCAGAAGACGGCAAGGTCATGAAGTTAGCTGGAAAATTGATCAGTAATAGTGTGCAGGATGTTGATTTGCTTGTAACTATTTGTCATTTAAAGCTTCAGTTTTGTAGTCTGATGCATGGTGCTGCTGGAGGGTGTACAGTATAAAACTTACACAAACTAGCAGAGGCCGTAAGAGTCGTGGGATTTTCGCTTTAGCCTTCTAAAGCTAAATTATAGATCTACTGTACAGGTCAGTCTTCTAGGATCTAGCAAGTTAAAAATCCTTGCAGAAATTGGCAGTAGTAATCGAATTTTGCCGATAATGCTGCTCTTAGCTGATGAAATCGTTGTACTCGCGTCATGCTTGTGATCTTTCATGAGGCAAGTCCTCTCTGCAAGCATTCGCATTCGCTTTTGTTTTGGTCCCAGAAGTGGATGTATAGGTTGTTTGAAATATTTCTTCTGGAGTTGCAAAATCTCTCAAATAAGAGATTCGTTCGTCGAGTTCAGAGGCTGAATGTCCGAGGGCTAGCAGGGGCCATTGCCTCCTCTGGCAGTTTGGTATCTGGTGCAATTTTATTGATTATTTATTGTATTCTTTGGAATTCTATGTGTATTTTTTAAACCTTGCCTCTAACAAGTTCAGATTTTGCAAACCTTCTGATCGTCCAATGGAAGCAGGAAGACAAGAAGGTGATCCTTAACTTCTCATTCCTAATTATTTTACTAGACATTAAGTTCCATCTTATGAGATTAATCCGAATTAAAGGTCGTGAGAGATAAATGGTTCTGATGGAAAAAATTTGAGGTGGGGGTGGGTTTTACCTCTTCGATTATAGACAGCTTGACTTGGAATTGACTCGCATATAGTTACTTCCAAAATCCGTGTGAGACGGACCGGGTGCATCTACCTGGGTCTATCCGGACCGTTAAATCAAGTGGGTTTCAATGTTTCGTCATCTACATGAGGCCGATTGGATTTAATGACATTTTTTTTTTTGGCTTGGAACCGGATTTAACGACTTTGATAGGCTAATGGGGCATGCGATTTGTCCACGTGATAATGCACGATCGTCTGCCCTTGTAGAAGATGTAGCATAGGACAACCGAAACAAAGTTTGCAAAAACTCATGTTCAACGGCATAGTTGCCGAACTGTTTTAAAACAATAAAATGGAAAATAAATATGAAGAGGTTTTTCCCTCCTTTCCATAGCAAACAAGAAACATAAACTAACCGTCTTTTCATTAGATGCCTGTTTGATCGTGCAAAAAATCGAGAATCCATCTAAGATAGGCCATAGCTATCTCTCATTTTCATTTCTACAATGCCGATTGGGCTTTCGTTAAGACCCAAGTTACTTGGCAATGGGACTTATAATCCTTGATCACCAAATTGGATTATGATATTTGATCCATGTCTTAGATTTCAATTTTGAGCTGCTTAGGAATGTCGAATCGATATATCATCATAAATCTCGAGAGTAATGTAAAATTGGTATGGGTTTCGCAAAAAAGGCACCCTGAATCTAGAGTTTTGTTCAACAAGGCAGTAAGTCGGCGTAAATATGTTACGGGAGGCAAAGTTTGAGATTTTTTGTTGTTTTTTCCCGCCCAAAAAAGAAAACTTTCCGAACTCCTACTTGACCCGAAAGAACGCAGCCACGCAGGGCCAAAACCGTCTTTTCTCGCTCGCTCGCACGAGGCAGGAAAAAATGAAAATGAAAAAAAGAAGAATAAAAAAAAGGAGCCAAAGGCCAAAACCAAAACATTCAGACAATTTCAAAGCTTCAACGAATAAAAAGTTAAATCCCTGGTTTTTGGAGGGAGCAAGCAAGCAAGCACCTCGCCTCCGTCCCTCGTGACCACTCTCCCTCTCTCTCTCTCTCTCTCTCTCTCTATGTGTGAAGCTCGCACATTCTCCGGCGATGTTCGGCTCCGGCTCCAGCTCCAGGTCGCAGAGATCCTCTGCTTCGTCCATCTCGCCGTTACGGTCGCGCAGGCCGCCGGCGTCGGCGGCGGCGCCTCCTCCTCCTCCGCCGGCCTCGGCCAAGCGCCCGGCCACTCCTTCCTCGGGCAGGCCGCCGCCGTCGTCTTCGTCGTCGTCGTCGTCAAGGCCGGCCGGTAAGCCGGCCTCGGTTTCTCCGGCGGCGGCGGCGTCGGCGTTGTCGTCGGCGGCCCCGAGGAAGAACGCCAGCCCGACCTCGCAGAGCGTCGAGCGGCCGGGTTTCGGCAAGTCCAAGGAGAACGTCACCGTCACCGTGAGGTTTCGTCCTCTCAGGTAGTCAAACGCGTGTTTACTTGTTCTTCTCTCTGAGAGTTGACTTTTTTTCGAGCTACGGGGCTGTTTGCTAGTTGATGGCGATCAAGTTTTCAATTTTTTTTGCTGCTGATTCTGATTTTTGGAAATGTGGATTGATTTTCGTGCAGTCCGAGGGAGATTAATAAAGGAGATGAGGTGGCCTGGTATGCAGATGGGGATTACGCAGTGAGGAACGAATACAATCCTTCGATTGCCTATGGCTTTGGTTAGCTTCAGTTCATCCTTTTGCTTCTTGAAGCAGTTTTAGACCAAGGGTTGGGTGGTCTTCGACAAACTAGCTTATATGAGCACATGCTGTTGGACTGCCAGTTGCCACATGTAGTTTTTGAACACAATTAGCAGTGCACCAACACAATGGAATCCACATGGTCGACTAAGTTGTATATTCTGAATGGTGGGCCGGTGGCTGCACCTGAAGCTAGGTTCTTAAGTATCATATGACTTTTCCCACTGATTTGGCATTATGGAAACTTTACTTGACCACACTTATATATCGATAATACAACAACAATATTTTTCAGCCAGGATAAAATGCACAGTCTCACCATGGAACCCTAATGCCTTGAATTGGGATTTCAAAATCTGAGACATGACTATGGTGGTTTCGCAGATAGAGTATTTGGTCCAGCAACAACAACACGCCATGTTTATGATGTTGCTGCTCAGCATGTTGTCAGCGGTGCTATGCAAGGGATCACCGGTACTTATCTTTTTCTTCGCTTGACCTGGTTTTTTCTGTTTTAGAAAGCAAATAAGAGAATTGCATGTTCAGAAGCCTTGACTTGAAAGGTGAGATAATATCTTACCTAAGGAAGAAATGCTGTAAAACAAAATGGCAACGCGTTGTGTTTCCATAATGATATTATTTTTCATCTGTCAAAAAGTAGCCATATGATGGAATGTATGCTGGTGATTTTCTGTCTAAGGTAGGAACCTTAGCTACTGACCCTGCTCATCTTAGTTTGATGCCCCTTTTGATTTGGTGTATGGAGGAAGTTTACTTTCTTCTCTTGGACCGGTTGTTTGGTATAAGTGCACATCCTAGTTGTACTCTGCACCTTTAAATTTGATGTACATTGCACTGATTGGTAAGTTATGACCCAACGGTGAGTTTCTTGTACAATGAGTGGTCACTGTGGGCACAGATAATACTTAGCTTTAGTTTCTCCATTCTGGTGCAGGTACTGTATTTGCATATGGCGTCACTAGTAGTGGGAAAACTCATACTATGCACGTAAGTCAGATATTCATATCCTTTCTATTCAAATATTTTTATCACTCTCCAGATGACTTGTGATTTATACTGATGAGTAATATCTCGTTTTGTGAGAACTAGTACTTCACAAATGCGTTAGCGATAATGATGGAAATAGTTTGTTAAGATCAATAGGGTACATGAATGGCATCAGTTTGCCTTCACTGTCCTCACTGTTAATGTATCTTGTTTGCTTTTGATGTTGATTTATTATATCGTTCTTTCACTTGATTCAACGTGTTTAAATTCTACCTTGTTATGCTAATCTTTTAATTTAGTGCAAGTGATTTGCAAAACGTGGTTTTATATCCAGAAACAAGTTCTCTCCATATCAAGTGGTTTTGTGTGGTCTATGCTGCTATCAATTGGATATAAATATGAATGCCAATCAACACTCTTTAAACTGAGGCTAACTATATCCACCTGTTCTAAGTGTGGTTTGGAAAGCTGTAGAGGCATTTTACTTTGTTAGAAATATAATGTTTTTTATGGTGACTTGGTTTTAAAATGAAAGATGTATACATATCAATGATGGCATTGCCACCATTTGTACTAAAACTTGTTGCTTTTCTTAAGACATTGTAGAAATTTAGGAGAAATTGTTCTAAGTTTTATTTCTTCATAAAGGACTACGAAATTACATGAGGTCTCTGGCCTTTTATAGCTGCTCGTCCAGCTAATTATTTTGTGCTAACTACTGAAGCAAAAAGCCAGATATACTAGCCATAAATCTGGTTAGTATCTGCTAGTTGAAAAAAAAAATTATCAGCACCCTAAAACTTAGGAAACAAATTCCTAAAAGCTAACAAACAAAATCCTGAAAATCTGGAAACAAAATAACCGAACTTCTGCTGCTAACTAAAATATCCGGACCTGGTTTTCAACACTCCCCCTCAAGCTGGGTTATGAATGTCTATCATACCCAGCTTACAACTTAGAGTCTTGAAACTATTTCTGGATAAAACCTTGGTCAGTACATCCGCTGTTTGATGATTGGTTGGAACATACAAGAGCTTCAATATTCCTTCATCGAGTTTTTCTTTGATGAAATGTCGATCGATCTCGACATGTTTTGTTCTATCATGATGAACCAAGTTCTTGGCAATCTCAATAGCGGCTTTGTTGTCACATAATAATAACATAGGATTGATATTAGTGAAACCTAGTTCATTTAAGACTCTTCTCAGCCACATGCCTTCACATATTCCTTGACACATTGCTCTAAACTCCGCTTCAGCGCTGCTCCTAGCAACAACGGGTTGCTTCTTGCTTCTCCAAGTAACCATGTTGCTCCACACGAAGGTACAATACCCTGTTGTTGACCTTCGGTTCGTGAGAGATCCAGCCCAATTTGTATCCGTGAAAATCTCCACATTTCTCTCCCCTGTTTTCTTAAAGTAAAGCCCTCTTCCAGGATTTCTCTTCAGGTACTGTAAGATCCGAAAAACTGCCTGCAGGTGCTTCTCTGTTGGTTGGTTCATGTATCTACTAGCCATACTTACTGCGAATCCAATGTCTGGTTGAGTATGTGAGAGATAGATTAGTTTGCCAACTAATCTTTGATACCTCCCTTTGTCCGTTAATGGTCCTTCTTCATCCATCTCGGTTTTATAGGTGGAATCCATGGGTGTGTCAGCTGGTTTACACCCAAGCATACCGGTTTCCTTCAAGAGATCAAGAGTATACTTGCGTTGGGAAATTGCAATCCCTTTCCGTGACCGAGCTACCTCCATACCTAGGAAGTATTTGGGTTGACCTAGGTCTTTAACCTTGAATTCTTGTGCCAAAATATTCTTCAGTTTTCCAATCTTCTCCAGATTGTCACCAGTTAGGATTATATCATTGATGTATACGATCATTATTGCTCTTCTACCTTCAGCTGACTTCTTGACAAACATTGTATGATCTGTTTGACATTGAGTGAAATTCAGCTTCTTAACGACCCTTGTTAACCTCTTGAACCAAGCACGAGGTGATTGCTTTAGGCTGTATAGGGATTTCTTGAGTTTGCACACCTTGTTGAAGCTCTCTTTAGTGTCAATTCCAGGTGGCACCTCCATAAAGACTTCTTCCTCCAATTCCCCATTTAAGAAGGCATTCTTTCTGTCTAATTGCTGTAGGGGCCAGTCCAAGTTAGCTGCAAAAGAGAGCAACGCTCGGATGGAGTTTAGTTTGGCCACCGGAGCGAAGGTTTCTTTGTTGTCTATTCCATATGATTGTGTGAATCCCTTAGCGACCAGTCTTGCCTTGAAACAATCAACACTACCATCGGCGTTGTGCTTAACTGTAAAGACCCACTTACATCCCACCAATTTCTTCCTAGCTGGCAATTTTGTATATTCCTAAGTCTTATTATTCTCAAGTGCACGAATTTCTTCAAGAACCGCTCTTTTCCACTCAGATTGAGCAAGTGCCTCCTGGATATTCTTGGGAATTTGAATGTCGCTCAACGTTGAAACAAATGCCTTGTATTTCGGAGACAACTTTTTGTAAGACACAAAGTTGTTAATGGGATGTTGAGTGCATTGTCTCTTCCCCTTCCTAAGAGCAATAGGCTGATTAAGATCATCAAGTACAGCAGAATTTTCTGAGTTTGCAGGAGCATTACCTTCATCGACTGTGGGTCTTGAACTCAGATTTGTCTCTTGAGCAGGTCTTGATGTAGTACGGTCCTCCAAGTCCTTTTGAGTCTTCCGCCTAGAGTAGACAATTACCTCTTTATTTTTGTCTTGTGTAGCATCTTGAATGGGTAGACACAAAAGACTTTCGGATGTTGGAATGGGTAGATACGGAGGACTTTCGGATGTTGGACGACTCTTGGATGTTGGAATGGGTAGACACGGAAGACAAGGAGAATTTGTTTGTTGTGACCCGAGTGACTAAGGAGTGTCCCAAAAGTAATATTCCTCACAACTCTCCCCCTGAATGATATTTTTGGAGTGAAAGGGCTGGTGCTCAAAGAAGGTAACATCCATGGTGGTATAAAAACGCTTTGTTTGTGGGCAATAACACTTATGTCCACTTTGATTTGGAGCGTATCCTAGAAACACACATTTGAGGGACTTAGGATCTAGTTTGCTGCGATGTTGCTGATTTATATGAACAAATGTTGTGCAGCTGAACACTTTGAGTGGGATATGTGAGGCAAAACAAATATGTGGGTAGGTATGAAGTAGCCTCTGAAATGGTGTTTGGAAATCTAGTACATGGGAAGGCATACGATTGATGAGATATGTGGCTGTTAACACTACTTCTCGCCAAAAATGTTTAGGAACATGAGTGGCTATCATAAGAGAACAGACGACTTCCAAAAGATGCCTATTTTTTCTCTCTGCCACTCCATTTTGTTGTGGAGTTTCTACACAAGCTAATATGTATGATACCTTGGCTATTTAGATATGACCCGAGCTGTGAGTGAAAGTATTTGCTCCCATTATCCGTTTTGAAAACTTGGATTTTTGTGCTGAATTGGGTTTGGATCATTTGGTTGAAGGTTTGGAAAATTCAGCCAATATTTGATTTTTCTTTCATCAGAAAAAGCCAAGTCAGTCTTGTGTGATCATCAATGAAGGTAACAAACCACCTAGAACCAGTAATATTATTGACACGAGAAGGTCCCCAAATATCGTTATGAATTGTGTGAAATGGATGAGAAGACTTATAAGGTTGCAAAGGGTATGAATTGCGAGTATGTTTGGATAATTGACACACCTCACATTGAAATTTTATTGAATCGTTGTTGAACAAAGAAGGTAGCAACCTTTTTAAGTACGAGAAATTTGGATGACCTAACCTATAGTACCACAATCTTACTTCACTCTCTTCCTTAGCACGAGAAGCTACACATGACATCCTCTTGTTTTTCCATTTTGAGGCATTAACTCGCAGAAGGTAGAGTCCCGCATCTATCTCAGCACTGCCAATCGTCATCCCCGAGTTCAAAACCTGAAATTCACATGAGCGTGAGAAAAATTTAGTAATGCAGCATAAATCTTTGGTTAACTTGCTGATGGAGAGAAGATTATAGCTGAGTTTGGTAATAAATAATACTGAATTCAATGTTATATCTTTTGAAATAACCACTGATCCAACACTAGCCACCTTTGAGCAAGAACCATCAGCAATTCGAACGCTAGTGCCGTTTGGACATGGATTGTACTTGTTGAACACTGTGATATCTCCGGTCATGTGGTCGTATGCTCTTGAGTCTACAACCCAAGAGGTGATTTTCTCCTGTTTAGCACTAAAGGCATTTAGAGAATTACCTCGTTGAGCTATTGTTGCTGTACTAACCCCTTCTGAACGGGTTGCCTTCTGAACTGATTCCTACAGCAGCTTTTTCAGCATTTCCAGCTGCTCTTTGTTGAAGGGACTCAAATCTACTGAAGCGTTTGTTTCGGTTTGGACTATGTTGCTTTTGCTTCCCCGGTCTTGAGTAGGACGTGAGGCTGATGGTTTCCAATCATCTGGCCGACCATGAAGTTTCCAGCATGTGTCTTTTGTGTGACCTGTCCGTTTGCAATGATCACACCACGGACGACCACCCTTTCGCTGGTTGTTGTTGTTTGACTGAGTGCCTCGATTGTAGTATGGTTGAGATCCTCGGGCTATTAAGGCAGAATTTTCTGGATTGGTCTGGTTTTTTGAACAACCAAGCATCACCTTTTGCCGAGTCTCTTCTCTCCTGACCTCCGCAAAAACTTCTCGTACATTAGGTAGGGGCTTTATGCTTAGAACTTGTCTACGTACCTCATCAAGCTCTTGATTCAAGCCTAACACAAATTTGTAGATGTGTTCTCGATCTTGAATCTGCTTGTACCGCTGGCTATCTTCAGGACAACTCCACATCATATCTTCCAACATGTCAAGTTGCTGCCAATGATGCATGAGTTGGATAAAATAATCAGTGACCGAAGATTCCCCTTGCCTTAGATCATGAAAAATGCCCTTGATCTCGAAGATGGCTGAGGTGTTATCTTTGTTGGAATAAGTTTCATGAACAGCATCCAAATCTCCTTCGCTGTCTGGTAGTACATGAAATTCTCCCCTGTTTCATTTGTCATTGAATTTAGCAGCCAGGACATCACCATGTTATTTTTCACCTTCCATGTTCGATAGTTTGGGCTTGTCGCCTCAAGTTGTGCGGCAACTCTAGTTAGGTAATCTTCTTTACGTTTTCCGCAAACGAAAATCATGACAAAATGGGACCATTGATTGAAGTTGTGACCAGTAAGTTTATGACCGGTGATGAGAAGAGTTCCCCCTTCGGATACATTAATAGGTTGGGTAATCAAAGGAGAGTTCTGAGCTTTAGGGTCTGAGGTTTCACTCTCAACCTCGCTTGCCATGGTGGCTCTAGGGTATTTTGTCATGGTGGAAACACTAAGAGATATGGTAGAAAAGAATGGTCCAAATCGAGCTTTGATACCATGTAGAAATTTAGGAGAAATTGTTCTGAGTTTTATTTCTCCAAAAAGGACTACGAAATTACATGAGACCTCTGGCCTTTTATAGCTGCTTGTCCAGCTAATTATTTTGTGCTAACTACCGAAGCAAAAAGCCAGATATACTAGCCATAAATCTGGTTAGTATCTGCTGGTTGAAAAAAAAATAATCAGCACTCTAAAACTTAGGAAACAAATTCCTAAAAGCTAACAAACAAAATCCTGAAAATCTGGAAACAAAATAACCGAACTTCTGCTGCTAACTAAAATATCCGGATCTGGTTTTCAACCGACATTGTGCAAATCAAAGTGACAGTTTCTTGGCTTAACTACTGGGGGTGCATCATGTGATTAGGATAATTATGTGCTTGCAAGCTGACCAACCACTATCTTTTTGTAATTGAAGGGGGAGCAAAAATCACCAGGGGTTATCCCATTGGCTGTGAAGGATGTGTTTGGAATTATACAAGAGGTCGTGAATTTTCTGTTGTTTGATATTTTGACATTGATCTGCAGTTTTCTACTAACCCTTGTTGCCCTTGTCAGACACCTGGACGAGAGTTTCTTCTTCGCGTTTCATATCTAGAAATTTATAATGAGGTCAGCTCAACTTAATTGCATTATTGATGATATCTAATATATACCAAATTTTGCATGATGGTGGTTTTTTTTTATTATTTTGAATCTCAAGTGCGAATAATTCAAAGCAGTCCACAGAAAGAAAGTAATTCTCTTTTTTCTTGCTCAAAGCTCATTTTATATCCCCTTCGTACTTTCCTTATTGATTGAAAGACTCAAGATGACTGATTTTAGTTTATGGTTGCATGCACCTGGTGCATGTCTTGTCTGATCCGAGGACTAGGAGAGTTGTGCGCTTTTAATTATTTAAGCATTTTGTTGACTATTTAAAGTAATTAGTTTTGGAAAGGGAAACATCAGGAGGGAATTCTGACTACAGAACCGATGTACTCTTTAATTGTTGTCGATTACTGAAGACTTGATCTTTACTTTTATGGAGCCTGTCCAGTTCTGGATTGAATGGGAAGACACTATGAGATGAGATCTAACGGGCAGTCTAAGCTGGCAGTGTATTGGGAAGTACTAAACAGTAGTACACCTGTCAGAAATATTACTTCTCTCTGTACATTCAGACGAAGTTGGTGCTAATGAGTTCATGACCATGCTATTCTAGGAGATCATAGAATTGGTTATGTTGATCCTAGGTCTTATACAGATCTACTTCTAAGCTAAATGTATTCTTGTGCATATGGAATTCCAAAAGTTTCTGTACATGGACAAAAAGGATATCCTAATCTTCTCTCACTTCGGGCATGAAGAGAGTGAAATAGTGGCGTCAATAAATTTGGGAGATGAAAACGAGGTAGTACTGCTGGGTTAGTGTTTTTGCTGATAAATTAACGTTACCGTGGGAGGGTTGTCTCAAGAAACAGTTGCATATTACCGGAGATCTGTTTCTCTGCTTGTCTGCTGTTAGTTCAAGGATTTGATTTCTCTTTAAAACTCCAAGTCTGCTGTATTTAAATCTTGAGAAGTGATTAACAGTTTCCCTCTGCACGTATGGAAAAGCTCAACTACTTACGTGGCTGGAGCAGATAATTTTTACTTCATGATTTTCTTTTGGCCTCTGTCTAGTTGTTAGTACTTGACATTTAGGTTGCTTTTTCAGCGATTTAGCATGTTGTCGAGCGTTTTAGTTCCCGAGAGCTTCATTGATGTTGTGACTATGGTGATCTTTCTTTCCTGGACTGCCATTAAAAATTGGTCTCATTATTTTTGGGAAAAAACATCTGGTGATGGGCGATTTGTATGGATTTATGGTTTGCTGGACATCAATGATCCATCGGTCCAATGTTATTGGGATGAGCCTTTTCTTTCTTTTTACTTTTGTCTGCATTGTCAAATTCATCCGTTGCATGTGAGTTGACCGTGTAATTCATTCGTCAATTAGTAGAAAATATCTCAGATAATCTATTTTATTTTTCTCTGGATTGATTGTTTTCTATCTGCCTTTTGCTTTTGCTGGTAATTTTTTTTTTGGGTTATTGATTACTTCTATTTTGGTTAATCTAGGTCATCAATGACTTACTCGATCCAACTGGCCAGAACCTCAGAATCCGGGAGGATGCTCAGGTTCATCATTCCTCTAGAGATAAAGCTGTGATATTTTATGCAGTCAGCTCTAGTTTTGGATACTTTAATAGATGCTAACGAATGATTTTAGGCAATTTACTTCAATGTTACTAATGAATGCTTCGAGTAAGTTTCAGTGGTCACAATTCACAATACCATGTTGAGAAAAAAACTGAATTGAATGCTTGGTTAGGTCTGTGACCCCAAGCTATCTGTTTATAATAAAGCTAAAACGCCAAAATTACGATATTACCCTTATTGCTGCAATACATAAAATAATAAAGGAAATAGACAAATATGCCCCTATTAGCCAAGTACTCTCAACAACATCCTAATTTTCCTATTGAATATCTTTTTCACTAATCAGTGGTGTGACATACTTGACTATGTATCTCATAATTCAACATGATTTTCTATACTCCTTGCGAGTGAGACAAGTTAGCAGATGCATAGATCTTAAAACTTTATCTACTGATCAAATTCATTATATACGTCGCTGCATGTCATCTCTCTTTGATTTTGCTAACTAAGGAAGGCACATAACTCAGTTCAGAGTGAATCATCTATAGCAGGAAACATCAAAAGACAAGTTAGCTTAGTAGAGTATGTAAGGACATTTAACCCATCTCCAATTTGTGGAGCAACACGTGATTTATCATCTTCAGCAAGCCTCAATGAAACGCTTTTTTTTTTTTACACCTTCAAACGATGGCTCCCTGAATTAGGCAGCTTTGCACTTCATTTTGCTTCACCATATATTTTCAACGCCTGTGCAACTTATGGTCTGCTATAGGGTACCTATGTTGAGGGAATTAAGGAGGAGGTTGTGTTATCCCCTGCTCATGCTCTTTCCTTGATTGCATCTGGAGAAGGTAAACTTGTGTCCTTGCGATCTTATCTAGTATCTTCACTCATTTATGCCCTTCCCCTAGTTGTTTTCCTTCCCTTTTCGGTATTAATTTGATGTGATGGTTTCTAGCTTCATAGACAATCTTCTCCTTGAGTTTATATTTTGTTCTGAATAGGTAATCTTTCCCCGTACAACATTGCAACTGTTGTCAGATGCTTGATTTTATGAGAATTGATAATCCTCTCTCCCTTTTGTTCCTGAGCTCATTTTAATATGTAACATTATAATTTTGCAGAGCACAGACATGTGGGTTCTAATAACTTCAATCTTCTGAGCAGTCGAAGCCACACTATTTTTACATTGGTAATTGTAGTTTCAACATAGAATCTCTTCTTTTTAGTGCCTTTATATAAACCTTCCATTCAATTCTCAGGAGAATCTTTCCTAGAACTACAAATGTATCAATAGCTTATTGGAAGTTCAACCTTTTTCCTACATGTAATGGAAATTGTCTTGTCCGTTGGCATGTAATTCCGTTGACCTATGCAAGATTGGGGAATTGAGATCAGAACATCCTCATCTAACACTTCAATATTGGCTTGGCACCATAGTAAAATGATCTAGTGAGAATGAAATTTCTAACTTGTGGAGTATCCTGCAACTATATTAAATGAAGTAATATTTGGTTTTGTTAGCAAGTGCCCCCAAGACACTAGTTAAGCTAACCAAAAAAGGAAAAAAACAATTTTTGAGACATTTTCAAAATTATAAAATGTTGAAGTATTGTCCCATATCGCTTGATAACGGGTCCTAAATACTCTTTATATTCATGTGGTCTCCCTTCAACTATCGGCTTTAGCCTTTGGGAGGGACTTTCTAGTATGATATTAGAGCTAGTGTTATCCCTTTCGCAAATGTGCGTCGTCAAAATTCTACTTGAAGTATTGTCCCACATCGCTCGACAACAGGTCTTAAATGTTTTTTATATTTATGTGGTCTCCCTCAACCTATCGGCTTAAGCTTTTGGAATGGACTTTCTAACAAAAAATTACAGAGCTTAAGAAAGCTAATTTTAAATAGACAATTTTATATTTTCAAAGCATATCCATTGAGGCTCAATAAGTGCCCTAGGGGCACTCTTTAACACAACCCATAACATTTTTATACGCAAGCATGGGGAATTTGTACATCAGTTTTCTTGATTGCTTGGTGCATGTTCACCTTTAGAACCTTCTGTTACTTTGTGTGTCTCTACTATGTACACCTCGATTACTTCTGACAGATAAAGATTGAATCTTGGGGTCGAGTGGAGATTGTGAATTGATGATTTAATTGTGCATGAAGGCCCCAAGCAAAAGGATATTCTAGGGCCCTGATGTCTCCTTACATGTTCTTATATGTTCTTATGAGGAATGATTTTTTACCTGAGGGAAGGAAGTAGCTTACGAAGCACATTACTGCGAGTAGTATAATATAGTGTGGTACTTGATAATCAGACAATCTATCTGTTTAAAAGCCAATGTTGAATACTTACATGTTATTTCGTGTAATAAATGAGGAATCTTGAAGCAGCTTCAAAAATTGATTGGTAATTATTGGTCCAGTGCTAACCTAAATGTATCCTGTCAGACAATTGAGAGCAGCCCACGGGGGGGAGACCAAGTGGAAGAGGAAGTTACATTATCCCAATTGGTAATCTTTCATGCTTTTCATTTGTTTAAGATGACAATGATAACCTAGCAGATAGAATCTTCATTCTGATATGTGCACGTGCGTTGCTGACAATAAATTGCTGACTACCTTTTTATGCACTAGCTTAAGTTTTTCTTTGATCTGGTTTTGCAGAACCTAATTGATCTTGCTGGATCTGAAAGTTCGAAAACTGAGACAACTGGCTTGAGGAGAAAAGAGGGTTCATACATAAATAAAAGTCTACTTACTCTTGGCACTGTGAGATTTTATGCCCTTTTATTTTTCACTGAGTAATAAGTAGACTATATTGAATATCTTAACTGTGTGTCCTTCTCATATATTATCACAGATATCCTAATTTCTTTAGCTGTCCATGCTTTGACTTAGATAGATATTGCTGAAGGCATCGTTGTCAAATTGACTTTGCAATTTGCCTCTTTAATTCTTCTTCTTGCTGATGACATAAGTTACCATACATGACCTATATAATGAATATTGATGCTGTAAGGTGAATTAAGAAGTCACTGGTTTCATTGCAACATTAGTTTGGGTTGCTGGGGTAAATGAACATTTTGAATGCATTCATATATTTTTTTGTTTTCTTCTCTTCTAGGTCTCATTATGTACCTGCAGTTGGGAAGGGCAGTTGTATGTCTTGGATGCCTTTTTCTGATAAATGAATATGAGCTATTTTGCTGTAGGTGATCTCCAAACTAACAGATGGAAAGCCATCTCATATTCCCTATCGGGATTCAAAACTCACCCGTCTGTTGCAATCATCTCTCAGTGGCCATGGGCGGATTTCTGTAAGTTCAATACCATATGTTCTTTTAGATTGGAAACTCATCATTCAGTGGACTGTTTCATGCAGTCCGTACTTACCTTCTAAAACCGTTGCACTATAAATTTTATACAAGTGTGTGCAAAAATCTGATTCCTTCGGGATAATATTAGCCGTTTGAAACTATTTTGCAGCTTATTTGCACCGTGACACCTGCCTCCAGCAACAGCGAGGAGACACATAACACATTGAAGTTTGCACATCGAAGCAAACATGTGGAAGTTAAAGCATCTCAAAACAAGGTTGATATGAAACTGCAATTTAATGTCAGATCTTACTACCACTTTTTACTTGTCACCTCTGCTTATTCAGTCATTATTATACTCTACTAGATCGTGGATGAGAAGTCTCTTATCAAAAAGTACCAGAGGGAAATTAGTACCTTGAAGGAAGAGCTCCAGCAATTGAAGTGTGGTATGATGGGAAACCCTTATACGAGTGCATCTGCACAAGAAGATTTGGTCAATCTGAAGCTTCAGGTTTGTCCTCTACACAATACAAGGACAAGGAGAGACACACCATTTATATTGATGTTTTGCCACTTCTTGTGTTAATGCTACATATAAGCTGGTTACTATAATTCTAATGTGTATGTGGCACTTGTAAGCAGAGCAAGATTTCCTTAGTTCATCGAATATACTTCTGATACATCCATTTTTTAGGGCCATTATTTTTTTGATTGGTTTTACTTATGGGTGTTATTTTGTGATTTTAAAGCTGGAAGCAGGTCAAGTTAAGTTGCGGTCAAGATTGGAAGAGGAAGAGCAAGCTAAGGCTGCTCTGATTGGAAGAATTCAGCGACTAACTAAACTCATTCTGGTATCTACTAAGAATGCCATGTCAACAAACCTTCCAGAAAGGCCTGGCAATAGAAGGAGGCATTCTTTTGGAGAAGATGAGGTGTGTGATGCAGCAATTAAATCCACATTTTAGGATCATAGATCAATGGTGAAAAGTGTGTTTGATTAACAATGTATATCTGCCAAGGAACATTTCACACAGCTTGATTTCTTTCTTTCCTGATAATGTGAAGTGCTGCTATTCTTGACAGTATGATTTGGATCTTCTCATTCATCTATCACGTGGACAATCTGCAGCTTGTCAGAATAACCTTTATGCGTTACTTGTGCAGCTGGCATATTTGCCTGATAGAAAGCGGGAATACATAATTGATGATGATGCTGTAAGCTACGCTTCTGAGTTTCCACATGATGGAAAGGAGGATGTGATCAATCTAGATGAGTTGGTCAATGATTACAAAAGAAACAGGAAACGTGGGATGCTTGGTTGGTTCAAAGTCAGAGTAAGCTCCAGGCTTCTATTTAATTAATAGTTCTTCATTATTGGCCCTTCCTAGCCAAAAAAAGAATTATGGCCCGTCCAGGCCTCATGTTACCACGTAGCTCCATCCGACAGCATCAATCCTCTAGAAGAACTGCCAGCCCTATCTAATGCAAAATTGGGCATCAATTTCATGACATGGACGTCTTCCTTGATAACATTCCTTTAAGCACTATATTTTTGCTGCAAAACTTGTCCATTGTTTGAACCTCAGCTATTGCTAACAAGCTTATGACATATATAGTCAATGAGAGTGATGGGGTATCGCACATAATCCTTACTTGTTGATGTGTCTCTTGATAGACACGTAGTTTGAACTATGTCATGAATTAAATTGGGAAAGAAAATTGTAATAAGTTGTGTTAGAATAATTAAATATTAAACGACACCTTCATCTAAAAGCTTAAGCTTTTAGAATAGTTAGCAGGTGGTCTCACAAAATCTAGCATGGTATCAGAGCATGAGATTATGAGTTCAAATCTTTCTGGACCCAATTTGCCTCCCCAATTAAATATGTCAACGCTTAGTACTAGGCAAATGGACCAGACTAAACATGAGGGAGAGTGTTAGAATAATTAAATATTAAACCACGCCTTCATTTAAAGGTTTAAGCGTTCAAAATAGTTGGCAAGTAGTCCCACAAAATCTAACAAATTGATTCCCCATTTCTGAAACGTATGAATTTTGTTTCTCGGCTGTGCTGATGAGGTTGTGAAAGCTGAACGTTGGAATGAGATAGATATCTTCTTGGAAGTTTTTAAATTAATGCTTCTTTATTTTTTGTCAATGTAACAAAACAATAATTCTTAATTTCAGCTTCATTCGGTTAGTTTTGAAATGTCAAGTGTGCTCAATAAAGCATTAACCTGTGAGTGCAGAAGCCTGAGAGCTTGCCAGGATTGCCTCCTAGTGCTGATAGTGAGAGCTCTGCCAGTGCATCACCTGCATCTGGTTCAAAATCATCACAAAGCAGATTGATGTTCAGTGATATCAAGGATGGACGGAGGAAATCACTCAGCAGAAAAGGGGATGATGCTTCAGCTGTGGAGTCCTTTCCAGAAAGAACTCAAGCTGGTGAACTATTCAGAGCTGCTGTTGGAGGTCGTCGTCCTCCTCCAGTGAGTGGAAGTCTTCTTGCCAGTTATTTGCTCTTTATGTGTTGGGGGAGAAAAGACAGTGCTTATTTAAAATGAACTTAGATCGTATAGTAGAATTGATGCAGAATAAAGCGCAATGGCAGAAGGGCATTCATCGACATATCTTCACCTGAAAAATGAAGTTAAATTACGAAGAATTTGTGGTATCTTTGCATTCAATCTTACAGGATGCTAAATTTTTTAATACTTGGACATGAACTTTTTAAATTGTGTTTTACCTTACCAAAAAAAAAAAAACTTTTTAAATTGTGAGCTCTTACAGGTACAATCTACGAATGCTGAACCATTTAACAAGTGCGTAAAATGTATGTATTTACTCTGAAGGAATGTGATGTATGAAATTGGACGGTAACTATGATTGGAAACCCCCTTTCTTGACTCTTGGAAATGAATTACCCACTTCTACTTGAAAAATCTCCATTACGCATTTAAGAGGTTTTGCACATGATTGCCTGAATTGAAATCCAGTATCTGTTTTATAGATCTGAATAGTTCCTTTCCAGCATCATATTTTTCCAGCATTGTTGTATCAATGTTCCACATTTATTCTTATTCTGGTCTTTCTCTGCAATGTGCTGCTAACTCATAATACTGAGTCAGTCAGTGATCTGAAAATTTTTCATGAACCTACTCCATGGTTCTTTCTTCAGAGCGGTACTACCATCACAGATCAAATGGATCTCCTCCGGGAGCAGGTCAAAATGTTGGCTGGGGAAGTGGCATTGTCCACCAGTTCGCTTAAAAGATTGTCTGAGCAAGCGGTTAGCAATCCAGATGATTTACAACTTATGGTATGGAACGCACGAGGAACTTCTTTCAATTGAAAATAAAAAAAAAGTGATTTGGATCTGATTCTCCTTCATGTTTTCTGTGGCCACCTTGGTTGGTGCAGGAACACATGCAGAAGTTGAAGGATGAAATTCATGAAAAGAAGCTCCAGATGAGCATCTTGCACAAGCGTATGATTGGATCACTTGAAACAACTCCTCACACTTCAAATATGATTGAGATGTCTCAGGTTACCACCTGCCATTTGATATTTACCGAGTTAGCAACCAATGGGAAACACGTGAGAGGAGTTTTGGTGGGGGGGGGGGGGGGTTTGGTTCATGTTTACTGACCATTTGGCATGAGTTAAGGCAGCCTGTTACTGTATTGCAGCCATCCAATGGAGGAAATACTGTATAAAGCCTTAAAAGTAAATGGACATGGATGACTTATAGGGTTGGCAGTTAGGTATCAAAATTCTTCCTCTAAACTAAACGATACAATTATAAAAACAATCGGTGGATAACGAGTAAAAGAAATTGGTAATTTTTTTTCAGTTATCTGGAATGAAGCAAATGCTATGACTTTATAAAGAGTGAGCAATCACTATATAATCCTCAACCAGCATTGGACCTTGGAAGTGGGCAGGGGCAGTACCCCCCTCGCAAAAATATCTTAAGTACTTCAAAAAAGATGATCTTGTCCCCAAGATTGTCCTCAACAATGATGTGTCCCCATCACACGTGTGAACTAAAATGATCCTTTTTATGTTCTTTTAAATTTTATACATCGGCAGCATTGGCAGATTGGTAAAGGAGTGTTGGGCACAATGATTGGAACTTGTGACATTATGTTACTCTTACTTTTCTATGATTAGCTGCTTCCATAAGAATGCCATTTGTTTCTCATTTCTCTTCAATATAAATATTTGATTACCTGAAGCAAAGCAACTCTTTGCCTACACATTTTCATCCTGAACTGAAGCTTGGCTCTTTCCATTAAGTTGCCGAGAGTGCTCATTCCCCACTCTTCCTGGATTCATGAGAATTTGTTTTTGGAGCAGGGTGTTCTTAGTACAAACTTTACTTGTGCGCTGGCGAAAAAAAATGATTATAGAATTACAACCAGAATTGTTCTATTTTTTGATTTCTTGATTACGTAGCTTTCCTGAATAAGTGGCATTTTGCATGTTGTGCAGGCTCTGTCAAAGCTCACTACACAGCTAAATGAGAAGACTTTTGAGCTAGAGGTTTGTTGCAATTTCTGAATGGTTTTAAAATAATATAGACAGTTACGACTATTCTGCTTTGTCAATTAAGTCTGCTTCCGATGTATTTCCCAGATTAAGACTGCAGATAATAGAATACTACAGGAGCAGTTGCAGACAAAGGTACATAACTAACCTTCCGTGACATTTTTTGTGTAAAATTTTGTGTTTCCAATTATTTGGTAACCGTACTTTGAAATAGATGTCAGAGAATGCTGAGATGCAGGAGACAATTCTTATGCTAAGGCAGCAGCTCAATCTATTATCGAATAAAAGTTCTGCCAGTGCAAAACATAGTGCTGAGAGTGAGCCTACCTTGTACAAAACTGGATCTGGAGATTTACTAGGAGTGAACCGGATTGGCTCATGTGATGAAAATTGCATTGACGAAAGCACTCCCACTAGTGTCATCAACCTAAACAGGGTATTTTCCCAGGAGGATTCAAGAGATTGTGGCAATGATGCTTTTCTAAATTCCCAGGTCCTTATGCAGGTCATTCTCCTTCAATCCCATTGTTTCCTATGGCTTTCCTTCTCAAAGTTATGCTCTGATCTTCCTTTTCTTGTTTGTGCAATCAGCTTCACATATTCTGTGTCCTTCCACCTTAGTATTACGGTGCAGATTGAATTGTGCATCATGTACAATACACAACTTGTAGTGTCCTAAAAATTTTGTTCCGTACAAAAATACAGGCTGCAGAGATAGAACATTTGAGACAAGAGAAGTGTAGACTCATAGAACAAAAGGATGGACTTGAAATTCAGATCCAAAAGCTCGCAGAGGAAGCTACCTATGCAAAGGAGTTGGCTTCTGCAGCAGCAGTTGAACTCCGTAACTTGGCTGATGAAGTTACTAAACTTTCCTTTGACAATGCAAAACTAAGGGGGGATGTGGCTGCTGCAAAAGAGGATTCATGCAGGCACAAATGTTTCACCCTATCTGATAACTATCCTGGAAAACCAGATGGAGCTTTAATCAATGACTTGCAGAGGGAATTAGGTGCAACACATAAGAAAGAGGCAGACCTGGAAATCACAGTTTCAGAAAAAAATATGCTATTATTTGAGCTGAGGAGAAAACTGGATGAAGCAAAACAACGTGAAGAGAATTTGGAAAATGAGCTAGCTAATTTGTGGGTTCTGGTAGCAAAGATAAGAAAGTCTGGTGATGATGCCAACAAGAAGATGAGTCAAGGGGTCCCTGTCTCAGACAAGCAAGGAAGAGCCAGAAATGGGATTCTTCCATGTAATGGTCACTCTCGAGGAATGTCACAGTCAGATGAAATCTCTGATGAAATGGATGAGCCAAATACTTTGGAGCGATTAAAAGCTAGCTACCTTAAAGAAAGCAAACGATGCAGAGAATTGGAGAGTACAATTTCCAGATTAAAGGTAAAAAATCTAAAACCATATAAAAATCTTCCGAAGAAGTTAGTTATCTGCTATACCAGTTTTGGGCATTAGTCTAGACCATTGGGCGCTGTCAGTGGGTCCATGCTCCATAGTTAGATATTACAGCTAAACCCTAACTCTATTAATTCTAGGGTGAGGATCTTTCCGGCCTGGATGTCGTCGTCTTGGAGGAACTGCAGAACCTCCATGTTGAGGCCATAACAAAGATTTGCCAAGCAAAGGTGCCCTTTTGCCATATGCATGAGTTTCTTTTATGGTTCTCGTTGATGTGTACTACTTCACGATGCTCAAAGTCATCGCATGCTTTGCCCTCAATCTAGTAAATCTGTTTGCATCTCATTCCTTATTTCAAAGAATGTATAGATATGGCTCCTCAGCACTGATTCTGACTTGAATAGCATTTTTGTTTGTGCCTAATACAGTGTGCAAGTCGTATCTTTGCAAACTGAGGTTTACTTTTTGCTGTCTCGAGCAAATGGAGATTAAATTATGAGGTTGGTGCCAGCTCTTCTTACTAATATGTGCAGAAGTGGTCATGGCATTGTCTGATGAGATTCTCAATCCCATTTCTTGCAGGTTTCGTCTAGGTGTAGGGTGGTATCGTGTACAGTCGTTGACAAGTTGAAAGAACTAACATATTGATATCCACTAGGGGTCTCCGACAGGTTTGTTGCGCAAGCAAATAAGCGAGGAGATCAAAGGAGCTCTCTCTCTCTCTCTCTCTCTCTCTCTCTCTCATATATGTACTGACACATTCTCGATCAGCCAAAGACTGCTCTTCAAAGGAAGCAAGTCGCTGGACTCAACTATCTTAAGATACCAAAATAAACTGCATAAGGCTCAGAAAAATTACCATTATAATCACGATCCGCACTGTTAATTAATCAGGAAAAGAATTCCTGGTGAGAAAGTACACAGCGCATTATTATTTAATAATAAAAATTAACTCAGAACAGATCAGGGTTCCGGAAGCATGGCACAGTTTGCCGAAACCCATCCAATCTGCTTCTTTTCATTGTCGTAGATCACCATTTTATCTTGCATGGAAATATCTGCAAACAGCAAGCGATAAGCATGTCAAATCTGTGAAAACAATTGCATCGACATCCGCTGATCTAAGCTCTATGAATTGCTTTTTACCTCCTATTGTACTGGGCTCTCGTGGTCCTTTTGTCTTGACTTCGAAAATTCCCAAGCATGCGGTACGAATTTTCTGGGGTAAAAAACTGAGCCTCAAGTCATTGCGAACAAACTATAGGAATCAGTTGCTGTGCACTTGCACGATAAAAAGAGAAGAAATACAAGCCTACACTGATGATGAGATAATCCTCGGGCAGCAACTGGAGTTGGGCATTTCCTTTCATAAAGCTCAACGCTAGAGGCATGAAGTAATTCTTGACCTCATTCACGTTCTGGAAAGGTTTTGCTCCCTTCCAGCATATTGGAAATCCCTCGTCCCCATCTACTTCTTCCAGAGGCTTTCCCTTCAAATCTGCCCTTACCTAACATGTGAAATTGGGGAATTACTCACTAAGAAGGTTACTCGAATCTAAATTTCAACAAAAAAATGTCCAGTTTCCAGCAAACCTTGTCGACCACAGCTGCATAAGCCTCAGTATTAAAATGATTGTAGGAGCTCCCACTGTCAAAAACCACTTGAAGACCGCCTACTCCAGTAGGCTTACCATTGTGCAAGAGTTCCGCGGGTCCTGCTTCGTAGTAGGGCTTGCTGAAACAATTCATTTCGTCAAGTCCTCAAGATTTCAGCCAGATATAAAATCTGAACAAAAATTTGCCCAACGAGATAAGATGGAATGGTTACATACACCAATGAACCAGCTGAAAATGGTACCCAGGCAATTTTCGAAGAAGGGATGAGATCACCTCCCAAGAAGAGGAAGCCTCCACCTTGAGCGCTCAGACAGTGACCTAGTACATTTTGCATCGCGTTGACGCTAACTAATTGAGACAGGATGCCAACTTTGCTTTTGCCAAGGCCAAGGAGACCAGCGGTGGTAGTACTAGGACGTGTGTCACCAGCATGTTGTTCATATGCACATCTCCGGGCAGAAATTTCGGGAGACATCATAAAATCAGTAGCAAGTCAGAGATAAAGCAATCTGGACAGTAGCGACTCAAAGAGCACGAATGAAAACTTTTAGGAATAAATTCTCACCCAAAGGTCAAACGTGGCTTGAGGGTAGACCCGTCCCCTAATTTCAGGGAGAAAGAGTCACTGACGAGAGAACCAGTAGATGAACTTCCATCTGCATATCGCACCTTATATGGACAATGATCCCTGGGGAGCCTACGTCGTTGGTTTGTAGATCTAGGTGAGGCAGCGCAGAGAGGGTCCGAGCGGAGCACAAAGTTGTTATGAGGCTTGTAAAGATGTTCGGGATCCTGTTCGTATAAGATAAGCAAACATCAAGATAACAAAACCCCTGCCACGGAAAACCTCACTAACAAAATAATAAGCTAGTGGCACGGTTAAACTAGACAGCATTCTCTTGTTGTATTCACAAAAAATGGAATCCAGCAGCTTAGCCCTTTGAGATAATCCAAGCATACCACAAGCAAGGACAAACTCTCGACCATGTCAAACAACTTTACCTGAGTGCACCCGTTACAAGAAAGATCACACTCAACCCAAGTTAAGACACTGCCAGTGTCGATGTCCATGTTAAAAGCCTTGCCACCAATGTCGATCGACACATGAAAGTACCTGAATGTCACGGTCACAAAAATTCAATGACCGTCATCATAATCGGCATACTCAGAAAGTTAACGTCAAGGATGTACACAATAAAGCACTGTCAACTTTTCTTTCTGGCTAATGACATTACAAGATTCACTTGTCTAAATTAGTAAATAGTGGCGTCCAAAAGATGATCGGAGAAGAGAAAGCGGCACGTACTGATTAGAGTAAACTTTTCCGCTGAGAGGAAGGACGAGGGAGGAGCCCGAGCGAGAGGGGGTGTTGTTCCAGAAGTGAGGAACATCGGCGGAACAGCCTTGAAGAGTGGCACTCACCAAGACCCCACAGAGCACGGTGATCATAGCGTTTTTTGATTTGCCAAGACTACCCATCTTTCGATGGATTCTGGTCTTGGTTTTTGGTGTTGGAGGAGAGATTGAAGTTTCGAGTCTTGGAAACGACGGTGGGGGTGGTGAAGGAGGAGGAGGAGGGTGGGGGAGTTTGGTGGTAATGGAGGGAGTGGAGTTATATAGTTGCGTGCGGGCCGTGAATGTGAATGGAAGAACGGTGACGGAATGAGGATGACATGATGGGCATATCTATTTGCGGCTTCAACCTCAACCTCAAAGACCCAGCAGACAATTGATGGTTATTTTTAATGTGTGTGTGTGTTCGAACAGAGATACGTGCGCGAACGGCAGTGGAAGAAGAATAAGTGTGATGTTGGGAGAGCAAGAAGCAGATGAGAAAATAAGCGAAAGAGGGGAGTGTATAAAATTGGAGTCGATTAACGTGTGTAGGTGACAACGCAACATGCATTACTCTACTTCAAGCATGCAAAAAAGAGACAAGGTTATAAATGTCTTGGAAGACCCAAGCTTGGTCTTGCCAAGCAGAAGGAATATTGAACAAATGGGGACTTGACTAATGGAGACAAAGCATTAAAGGGTCTCGAAACTTAGCCATGATGCATGCACACGTTGAATGAGTATGCTCGGAGACGAGCCAAAGCAAAAGTTCTTCTCTGCATTAAAGCATTTATTGTAAATTTCAATTATGTTGCTGACTGGGTAGGTCTTGACCTCGGGGAAAGTTTAAGTGGAGAATTCGTATCTTCAGTGAAGCGCTAAAGGGCATCCAAGTCCGTTTCATGTCAAATCACACCATTAAGAGATTTTAATCGCATTGATTTATACAGAGAAAATTATAAAAAAAAACTTAAACTAATTATATTTATATTTATTTAGTCCTAAATCTTTTAATTATATTAATTTAGTTCTAAATCTTTTTATATTTTATTAATGTAATCTATTTGACCAATTTTAATTGAAAGTTAATGACATGTTCGAAGATCATTTTACATGTCACGGACAATGCTAAAATAGATAAAATTTTGTAACTAGATATTTGTAGAGAATAGAATGAGTTTCATTTTGATAGGTTGTATGGCCGAGCACAGACCAGTTGCTAGGGATAAAACCCTCAAAATCCGGGTGTCTCTTGTTGGTCTTGTGGTCTGGAAAATTCCAGATTGAATACAGTGAAATTTTATTAGGGTTTTGAGGTTCTTAATGTATAATTCTAGAAAAGTGATGAAAAAGGGCTTCTTAAGCTTTCCAACGAGGAAGTTTTAATAATTTTCTAGGTTGATTTGCTATGGCAAAAAGGTCTTCCATTTAATGGTCAATCACGAGGAATGCCAGTCACATGAAATCTCTAGAGATGGATGAGTCATACGCTCAGGAACGATTAAAAGCTAGCTACCTTAAAAAAAAAAAAAGCGAATGATGTAGAGAATTGAAGAATACAATATCTAGATTAAAGGTAAAATATCTAAAACCATATAAAAACCTTCTGAAGAAGTTAGCAATCAGCTATACGAGTTTAGGCATTAGTCTAGACCATAGTGTGCTGTCAGTAGGCCCATGCACCAGAGTCAGATATCACAGCTAAATCCTAACTCTATTAATTCTAGGGTGAGGATTTTTCCGGTCTGGACGTCGCTGTCTTGGAGGAACTGCCGAATCTTCATGTTGAGACCATAACAAAGATTTGCCATGCAAAGGTGTCCATTTGCCAAATGCATGATTTTCTTTTATGGTTATCGTTGATGTGCACTACTTTATGATGCTCAAAGTTATTATATGCTTTGTCCTCAATCTGCGTAATTGGTTTTCATCACATTCCTTATTTGATATTTCAAAGATGGTGTCGATATGGCTCCCCAGCACTGATTCTGACTTGAATAGCATTTTTGACGTGGCATGTTTGGGTGGCATATGAGGAGAAGTTGGTAACGTGGCAGAGAAGAATGACAAATGGAACGATCAATTCGGTGAAACAAATAGGAAAAGTAGGGGGAGATGATTCCACTACAAAAAAATCAGTTTTTTGCCACGAAAATTTGTGACAATTTTTCCAACGAATTTAAAAATTCGTCGGAAATTAGCGACGAAAAATTTTTCGTCAGAAAATTTGTCGGAAAATGGCGACGAAAAAATTTTCGTTGGAAAATTCGTCAGAAATTAGTGACGAAAAATTTTTCGTCGGAAAATAGCGACGAAAAAATTTTTGTTGTAAATTAGCGACGAAATATTTTTCATTGGAATTTTGCCACGAAATATTTTTCGTCGCCAAATTCGTTGGGAGTTTCTGACTAAAATATTTTTCCTTGAAAAATTCGTTGTATTTCTATCGAATTTTCCAACGAATTCAAAAATTGATCTATATAATGGAAATTCGTTGGAAATTACCAAAAAAATTTTCAACGAATTAAAAAAGATGAATAATTGTTCGGAATATTCGGAAATTCGTTGCAAAATTCGTTGGAAATTACCGACGAATTTTCCAACGAATTTCGATATTCGGTACAAAAATCTTTTGTTTGTACTAACTTCGTTAGAAAATTCGTTGGAATTTCCAACGAATTTTGCAACGGAATAGGTTTTCAATTCAAAATTTTCAATTTCGTTGGAATTTCCGACGAATTTTCCAACAAAATAGGTTTTTGGTTCAAATATTTTCAATTTCATTGGAAAATTCGTCAGAAATTTCCGATAAATTTTCCAACGAAACTAGTAAGGGCAATTATTGGCCAGAAATGTGAAATTCGTTGGAAATTGAAAATTTGTTGCAAAATTTATTGGAAATTTACAATAAATTTAGCAATGAACTTAAATTTTGGTTACATGAAATTAGTTATGTACCAATTTCGTTGCAAAATTCGTGGTTAATTTCCAATGAATTTTGCAACGAAATATTCAACATCATAGTTCCGAGTCAATGAAATTGGTTGCAAAATTCGTTGGAAATTACCGACGAAATTTGCAACGAATTTCGATATTCGGTACTATAATTTTGTTAGGACTAACTTCGTTGGAAATTTCAACGAATTTTCCAACGAAATAGGTTTTTTGTTCTATTTTTTTCAATTTCGTTGGAAAATTCGTCGGAAATTACCGACGAATTTTCCAACGAAACAAACTCAGTGCAATTATTGGCCAGAAATGTGAAATTCATTTGAAATTTAAAATTTGTTACAAAATTCGTTGGAAATTTATAACGAATTTAGCAACGAACTTAAATATTGGTCACATTAAATTAGTTATGTACCAATTTCGTTGCAAAATTTGTTGGTAATTCCCAACGAACTTTGCAACGAAATATTGAACACTATCGTTTCGATTCACTGAAATTTGTTGCAAAATTACCGACGAATTTTGTAACGAATTTCAATATTCGGAACAATAATTTTTGTTTGTACTAAGTTTGTTGGAAAATTCGTTGGAATTTCCAACGAATTTTCCAACGAAATAGATTTTCGGTGCAATTATTTTTCTATTTCGTTGTAAAATTCGTTGGAAATTTCCGATGAATTTTCCAACGAAAATAGGTCCATGCAATTATTGGCAAGAAACGTCAAAGTCGTTGGAAATTTAAAATTTGTTGCAAAATTTGTTGGAAATTTCCAACGAATTTTGCAACAAAAATAGAAAAACATGTTTATATGTTCGGCAACAAACATTTCGTGTGTACCGAGTATTTTTGGTTGAACAAAAACTCTCTTTCTCGTCATCCTCTTGGCTGTCCACCTCGCGGTCCTTCTCGCCGTCGCCGCCCTCGCCGTCGAACGACGAACAACGCCAGAACCGAGTCCAACAGCTCCAACTGGGTGTCGAGGGCGAGCCTGTGGTGGCTCTAGGTGCGTGTCCATTCGAAGGTCTCTCAATACATTTGAACGTTGTGATTCTCATAAAATTGTCAATACTTGGTAAGTCTTCTCGACATGATAATTTGCGCAAATTTTTTTAAGTTTAATTTAGTTGTGTTCAATTTTTGGTGCATTAATTTAGTTGTGTTCTAATTTCGTTGAAAAATTCGTGGGAAATTTCCCACGAATTTTCAATGAATTGCAAAACTGTTTGTTGTTCCGTGTAGTTCAAATTCGTTGGAAAATTCGTTGGAATTTTCCAACGAATTTTGCAACAAATTTCACACATGCCGACAGTCCTTTGAATTCGTTGGAAAATTTGTTGGAAATTTCCAACGAATTTTCGAATGCATTTCCATTAAACCTTATTTTTCCACATAATTCATTAGAAAATTCGTTGGAAATTTTCAACGAATTTGAAGAACACATTATTTTTAGGCATATTCGTAATTTGTTGGAAAATTCGTTGGAAATTTCTAACGAATTTCCATCAAACCTTATTTATCAGAATATTTGAAATTCGTTGGAAATTTCGTTGAAAATTTCCAACGAATTTGAAGAACACTTTATTTTTAGGCATATTCGAAATTCATCGCAAAATTCGTTGGAAATTTCCAATGAATTTTGCCACGAATTTCCATTAACCTTATTTTTCGGAATATTTTAAATTCGTTGGAAAATTTGTTGGAAATTTCCAACGAATTTTAAGAAAACATTATTTTTAGGCATATTCGAAATTTGTTGCAAAATTCGTTAGAAATTCCATTAAACCTTATTTTTCCGTATATGTGTAATTTGTTGCAAAATTCGGTGGAAATTTCCAACGAATTTTGCAACAAATTTCAAGAACACATTATTTTTAGCCATATTTGAAATTCGTCGCAAAATTCGTTGAAAATTTCCAATGAATTTTGTAACGAATTTCCATTAAACCTTATTTTTCCACATATTTTAAATTAGTCGGAAAATTCATTGGAAATTTTCAATGAATTTTCCAACAAATTGGAAGAACACATTATTTTTAGGCATATTCGAAATTCGTTGGAAAATTCCAACGAATTTTGTAATGAATTTCCATTAGACCTTATTTTTCCGTATATGTGTAATTCGTTGCAAAATTCGTTAGAAATTTCTAACGAATTTTGCAACAAATTTCAAGAACACATTATTTTTAGGCATATTTTAAATTCATTGCAAAATTCATTGGAAATTTCCAACGAATTTTGCAACGAATTTCAATATTCGGTATATTAATTTTTTTATGTACTACTTTCGTTGGAAAATTCGTTTGAAATTTTTCATCATTTTTGCAAATAAGTCAAAAAACACCTTCTTGTTCCGGTTAATATAAATTCGTTCCAAAATTCATTGGAAAATTTAGAACGAATTTTGTATCGAATTCAAAAAACCGATTCATTAATTTTTATTTGTACACATTTCGTAGTAAAATTGGTGGGAAATTTCCCACGAATTTTGGAACGAATTGAATAACATGTTATTCTTCGGCATAATAGAAAATCGTTGCAAAATTCGTTGGAAATTTGCCTATATCTATGAGAGTTCTAGGTGAGCTTGCCGGCGGCGAGGTTGGCCCTCGCCAGGACTAGCAAGGGCCGAGCTCGCCGTGGTCGGTGACCTCGTCGGTCGCCGGCTCGGCTAAGAAGAAAGGGAAAAAAAAAGAAACATAAAGGAATAAATAAAATGTATTTAATAGACGAATCTGATGTAATTATTTTTTATTTTAGATACGTGTCCATTTGAAGGTCTTGCAATCCAATTAAACGTTACAATTCTCATCAAATTGTCCAATTTCTACTGCAAAGATTTCGGCCAAATACTTTATAAGTCTTCTTGACATAGTAAATTTCCCAAAATTTTCAAGTTTAAAGTAATTATTTCGTAAACAACATAATTGTAATTTTGTGCATTTTATGGTTTTAATTAACAATAGATATTAAACAATATATATGATATGTTGAATAATTTAGGATAATTTTTTTATTTTGAAGCGTGACACAATGCAAAAAGACATGGGTTGGATGTATAATAAGAACTTACCTGGACGGCGAGGATTGACTGATGAGCTTCGTATCGGGTTGGAACTATTTTTGAACTTTGCTAGTAGTAAATATGAGTTCATGGATGGAAATACGTTTAGGTGTCCATGTAAAAAGTGCACTAATGGAAAATTTCTAGCAATTGATACAGTTAGAGAACATTTTTGTAGATTTGGGTTTACTCCGAACTATTATAATTGGACTAGTCATGGTGAACCATTTATATATGATGATGGATATCGAAGAAGTGATCAATTTTCAGTTAGAGAAGAATGTAGCTATTTCGAACAATTGAACCGATATCAAGGGATGGTGCTTGATGAAGCCGGTCATAATTTGGATTCAGAATTGAATCATGCAAGTACTAGTTTTACTCTTGCACCTGAACAAGTGAAAACTAGTTATGTAGCAGAAATGGAAGAAATATGAGTTACAGGTTGTGATGAGAATGTGTGTGACGGAACTTCTCAATATAATAATTTCCGAGAAATGTTGGAAACGGCAGATGAACCTTTATGGGCAGGTTGTGATAACTACACGAAGTTATCAGTGACAGCAAGACTGTTAAATATCAAGGCAGAGCATAATGTGTCTGTGGATTGCTTCAACTCTTTTGTAGAAGTAATGTGAGAAACAATGCCTCGTGATAACATCATGCTAAATGACTTTTACGATATGAAAAAGTTGGTGGATAGCTTAGGTCTTCCAGTTGTACGGATTGATGTATGTGCTATGGGTTGTATGTTATATTAGAGAGATGATGAATATGCAGAATCTTGCAAATTCTGTAACTAACCTAGGTACAAGATTAACAGGAGGTAGGGTCGTAATCAGAAGCGTAGACTATGCAAGCAAATGTTGCAAAGGCTTTATACGTCGCAAGCTACTGCTGAACACATGACTTGGCATGCAAATCATGAAACAGAAGAGGATGTAATGTGTCATCCTTCAGATGCAGAGGCATGGCAACATTTTGATAGAACATACCCCGAGTTTGCGCTAGAGCCTTGAAACATTAGGTTAGGTCTGTGTGCTGATGGATTTGCCCCATTTGGGAAATTAGGAAAAAGTTATTCATGTTGGCCAATTATCTTAACTCCGTATAATCTTCCACCCGGTA
Organism: Syzygium aromaticum; assembly: GCA_024500025.1. Classification (NCBI taxonomy): domain Eukaryota; kingdom Viridiplantae; phylum Streptophyta; class Magnoliopsida; order Myrtales; family Myrtaceae; genus Syzygium; species Syzygium aromaticum. The sequence goes on along the minus strand of CM044890.1, from coordinate 35,835,016 downwards.
TGTGCATGAAGACGCCTTATATGTTTCTGACATTGATCGTGCCTGGCCCGCAAAATTCGAAAAAAGGCCATAGATATTTATATGCAACCATTGATTGAAGAGTTACAACGGTTATGGGTTGAAGGTGTCTCAATGTATGACGTTTTTACCGACCAAACATTTGTAATGAAGGCTGCGCTTCTTTGGACGATAAATGACTTCCCTGCTTATGGAATGTTATCTGGATGGAGTACAGCTGGGATCTTAGGATGTTCGATTTGTATGGAGAGATCGAAGGCTTTCGGATTAAAACATGGTAAGAAGGCCTGCTATTTTGATTGTCACAGACAATTTTTGCCGCTTAATCATACATTCAGAAGAAATAAAAAAGAGTTCATCAAGAATAAGATCGAAAGAACACATCCACTGTTGAGGTTGATCGGGCATCAAATTTGGGAACGCGTGCAAGAGTTTCCAACTGTTGTTGACAACCCTCACGGCACAACTTTTGCGTACGGAAGTACACATAAGTGGACTAAACGCAGTTTATTTGGGATCTACCATATTGGAATGCCCATCTTATTCATCATAATCTTGATGTCATGCACATAAAGAAGAACGTTTTTGACAATGTCATAAATATTGTGATGGATGTTATTGGAAAAACAAAAGACAACTTGAATGCAAGAAAATGTATGAGGGATATTTGTGATCAACCAACACTAGATGCGGATGCAAGCAGCAGGGGACCGAAACCTAAAGCAGTTTATACATTGGATAAGGAGCAGAGACGGGCCGTTTGTCAATGGTTGAAATCAGTGCGATTTCCTGATGGATATATTTTCAATTTCGGCAGATGTGTTGATATGAATGAATGCAAGTTGACAGGTATGAATAGTCATGATTGTCACAAATTTATGGAAAGACTAATTTCGATAGCCTTCAAGGAAGTTCTACCAAACTTTGTATAGGGTGCCATTACATAGTTAAGTAATTTCTTGCATGATATTTGCTCAACAACGTTGAAATCATCACACATGGAGAAACTAGAGAGAGATATTCCAATTATTCTTTGCAACTTAGAAAAGATATTTCCTCTATCGTTCTTCGATTCAATGGAGCATCTCTTAATTCACTTATCTTATGAGGCCAAAGTTACAGGTCCCGTTTAATTTTGATGGATGTATCCATTTGAGATGTAATTTTTTTTTAAATTAAATGTGAAATTACTTTATTACATATTATGTTACGATAAATTTTTTTCTACTGCAACTAGGTTCTTATATCATTTGAAGAAAAAAATGAAGAATAAGGCATGTGTCGAAGCTTCAATTTGTAATGCATATATTGTGGAAGAAGTGACAACATTTGCATCATACTATTTTGAGCCACACGTGCAATGCAAGAGGCGGAGAGCTGAAAGAAATAATGAGGGTCTCATTGATCCCAATTATAAATCATTCTCTATTTTCAATTATTTGGGTCAATCTAGCAGCACATGTAAGTTTCGTCACTTAACAGGCAAAGAAAAGCTGGCAGCCCATACATATAGTATATTGAATTGTCCAGAAGTGGAGCCATACTTCGAATAAGTGTACATTTGTACGTATACGTCATGTATTTCAAACCGTTGCTAATATATAAATGGTATTTGTTACTAGGAATTTCCGAAACGTAATGCATGGACTACCACCGAATGAGTTTGATCGTTTGTGCCAGAAACAGTTTGCAACATGGTTCAAAACATATGTAAGTTGAATATAGACGAAATCCTATTTATTCAAATTTTTTAATACATCATATTTTGAAATATATATTATTGACATTGCGTGTGTGTCATCTTAGGTTCACAGTATTGATGCTCAAGTTGGACAGCAAGGAATGCTATATCATCTGTCGTGGGGTCCAAAGTCAAGAGTACAAACTTGGCCAGCATATTTCATTAACGGGTATAATTTTCACACTCGCGAATATGGAATGGGAAAGGCCACAATGAATAGTGGAGTGTATGTTCAGTCATCTAATAGTGGCAATTCGCAAGGTGATTTTTATGGCTTGTTGGATGAAATCATAGAGATTGAGTACCATGGACCGTTAATACGGGTTGTCTTATTTAAATGCGTGTGGTTCGACCCCGTGAAAGGAATGAATGTGCATACCAAATTTAATTTGATTGAAATAAATCACAAGAAAAGATATATGAAATATGAACCATTTGTTTTGTCACAATAAGCAATTCAAGTCTATTATGCGTCATATCCTAGTTTGAAGCGTGACAAAACCGATTGGTGGGCTGTATGTAAAACCAAAGCAAGAAAGAAAATCGAGGAATACCGGAAGGACACGGCATATCAACAAGAGGAAGTTCGTAACATGAATGAAACTGCAGCATATAACATTCCTACTTTACGAGATCCATGTGGTGCGATGATCGATGTAGATCCAACTGAAATTCGGGAATCAAATTTTCAACTTGGTACATAATGTGATTTGGAGACAGAGGATAAAGACGAAGAAGAAGGTGAAGACGAAGACGAAGAAGAAGGTGAAGACGAAGGTGAAGATGAAGGTGAAGATGCAGATGAAGATGAAGGTGAAGATGCAGATGAAGATGAAGATTATGATTTTTGAGACTTTTTATTAATTAGTTTAATTATTAGTAATAATGCGACACGTGTGTTTTGTTGTTGTCGTAATTTTTAATATTTCTGTTGTTATTGTTCTGTAATAATTTCATTTAATGATAAGTCTTTTTTTTCGGACTGTATAAAAAACATTGCAAAATTCGTTTCCAACGAATTTTGCAACAAAATTTTAATAAACAAAGTTCTTAGGGTAAAATAAAAATGGTATTTTCCTTACCAAAAAAAAAATAAAAAAAAAATGGTATTTCTAGCGAATTTTGCAATGATTTTTGAAAAGTTTATGACGTCGGACAGTATCAAATTCGTTGGAAAGTTTGTTAGAAATTTCCAATGAACTTTCCAACCAATGTAAAGTTTTCGGAATATTATTTAATTGTTAAGAAATTTCGTTAGAAAATTCGTTGGTAATCTCCAATGAATTTTCCAACGAATTTTAAAAAGTTTAGGACATCGGGCATTATCAAATTCGTTGCAAAAATCGTTGGAACTTTCTAATGATTTTTGCAACGAATTGAAATTTTTGTTTTAATAATGTAATTGTTAACTAGTTTTATTGGAAAATTCGTAGGAAATTTCCCACGAAATTTCGGACAAATTAAAACATAACCGTTTATTCGGTCTATTGAAAATTCGTTGGAAAATCCGTTGGTAATTTCCAACGATTTTTCCAACGAATTTTTTAAAGTTTTCGTTTTTCCTCTTAAATGAAATTCGTTGGTAAATTGGTTGGAAATTTCCAACGGATTAATAGTTTTCGGCAATTATATAGTTTTGGTTGGAAAATTCGTTGGAAATTTCCAACGAATTTTCCAACAAATTAATACTTATCCGTTTGTTTGGTCTATTGAAAATTCGTTGGAAAATACGTTGGAAATTTCCAACGAATTTTCCAACAAATTTTTAAAAGTTTTGGTTTTTTCGCTTAAAATGAAATTCGTTGGTAAAATGGTTGGAAATTTCCAACGTATTTTCCAACGAATTATAAGTTTTTGACAATTATATAATTTTGGTTGGAAAATTCGTTGGAAATTTCCAACGATTGTTCTAACGAATTTTTAAAAATTTTGGTTTTTATTGCTTATATGAAATTCGTTGGTAAATTTTTTGGAAATTTCCAACGGATTTTTTAACGATTTAAAGTTTTCAGCAATTTTATACTTTTGGTTGGAAAATTCGTTGGAAATTTCCAACGAATTTTCCAACAAATTAATACTTATCCGTTTGTTTGGTCTATTGAAAATCCGTTGAAAAATCCGTTAGAAATTTCCAACGAATTTTTCAACGAATTTTTAAAAGTTTTGGCTTTTCCGCTTAAAATAAAATTCGTTGGTAAAATCGTTGGAAATTTCCAACGTATTTTCCAACGAATTATAAGTTTTCGGCAATTATATAGTTTTAGTTGGAAAATTCGTTGGAAATTTCCAACGATTTTTCCAACGAATTTTTAAAAATTTCGGTTTTTATCGCTTATATGAAATTCGTTGGTAAATTCGTTGGAAATTTCCAACGAATTAAAGTTTTCGGCAATTTTATACTTTTTGGTTGGAAAATTCGTTAGAAATTTCCAACGAATTAACACTTACCCGTTTCTTTGTGCTATTAAAAATTCTTTGGAAATTTCCAACGATTTTTCCAACGAATTTTTAAAATTTTTGGATTTTCGCTCACATAAAATTTTCGTTGGTAAATTCGTTGGAAATTTTCAACAAATTTTCCAACGAATTAAAAGTTTTCGACAATTATATAGTTTTGCTTGGAAAATTCCAACAAATTTTCCAGTGAATTTTTAAAATTTTGGTTTTTCCACTTAAATAAAATTCGTTGGAAATTCCAACGAATTAAAGGTTTTGGGTATATAATTTAATTGTTAACTAATTTCGTTGAAAAATTCGTTGGTATTTCCAACGAATTTTCCAACGAAATTTAAATATTAATTCTTTCGCCTTTTTAACGAAAATTTGTTGGAATTTCCAACGAATATATAATTCATTGGAAATGTTGTTGGAATTTCAAAAAAAGCGTTGGAATTTCCAACGAACATTTGTTGCAAATTTCGTTGGAAAGTTGTTTTTCGTTGGAAAATTTGTTGGAAACATGAATTTGGTTGCAAAATTCGTTGAAAATTTCCAACGAATTTTGCAACGAAAATAGAGATAGGCTTTTGTTTTGTTCGGTGTCTAACACATTTGTGTCTACCGAGTATTTTGGGCTCAACAAAATTTCTCTCTTCTCGTCCTTCTCACTGTCGTCGCCTGGTTGCCGTTGTCGCCCTCCCTCGCCATCGCTGCTTGGTTGCCGTCGCCGCCCTCCCTTGCTGTATGTGATAAGTTATCGCCGTCATTTTCTCGTCTATTTCGCCATTTACTGTGTTGTTGCTACAGGTCGGCCGGGGGTTTTCACAGGCAGCGGCCGCGCGGGTAGGGCTCGCGGCCGCGCGCGGCCAGAGAGGGCCCGGGGGAGGTTGCGGTCGCGGCCGGGGGGGGGGGGTTGCGGTCGCGCGGGTGGGGAGGGTTGCGGCCGGGTGGGGTGGGGGTCGTCGCCGGGGGAAGGGGGCGCGGTGGCGCGGGTGGGGGGGTCGCTGCCGCGAGATTCGCCACGCGATTTCGGGGGGTTGGCGGCCGAAATCTGGCAGAGGGGTTAGCGACCGAATTTCGACGGGGGGAGGGGTTCGCAGCCGGAATCCAGTCGCCACCCCTCCCATCCGGAATGAGGCTGGGTGGGGTGGCGGCCGGATTCCGGCAAGGGGTTGGCCTGGCCGGATTCCAGCAAGGGGCAGGGCCGGTCGCCGGAATCCGGTGGCGGGAATTTGGCGGCCGGAATGAGGCGGTCGGAATCCGGCCGGGTGGGGGGGTCGTGGATGCAATTATAATTTTATTCAGACTTGTAATTTCGTTTTGCAAATTAAATATGCTTCATTATACAGTTTAGTGGCATCTGATGTGATCTAAATTATAATAGGTTCTTCTGACGAGGACCGATGACTGAGCTATTTATCATAGGCGGTACTCTGTTAGTTTCAATTTCTTAAAATTATTTTTTGATATCTAATACAAAATGATAAGGAAAACGATTTCGTTTTTTGTCTTTAATATCTGTTAATATCTTTTGTAATATTTGTCTAACCTCTTTACTAATTGTCAGCATAATCGAGGATGTTAGATGCGGGGTGGGGGTTCACAAAGAAGACCAGGCCCCTCCGCTTTATCATCCTCGTCCCGGCCCTATCTTCTTCCCCCGCCCTGTCATCAAACCCTGTTCTACCATATATGCAGGGACAATACGGACACATTGGCCTATCTTTCGATCCGCAGCAACATATTCAGGAAGAACTGGGGGACATGCGAACTGATTTTACTTCAATTCCATCTTCTTTGGTGCCACCTACTTTATCAGTGCAATACTCAAATGAGGAAGAAAAGAACCGATTCCTTATATCCCCATGCGGAGATTCGTAAGTAATTCATTTTTGTATGTATATTTAAATTGTGAATGTAAATAAAAGTGTCAATGTTTCGAAATTTCTATATACTTGATTGTCTTATTCTATATTGTTATAACATGTCTTCAGATTTGCGGATTTTACGCATGTTGTGAGGGAACTTAATAAAATAGTTAATAACTGTTGGATAGGGCAGTTTTCAACTTTTAGCAGTGCTCCTAAAGAAATAAAAACTTTATGGTGGAATGAGTTCAAGGTTAGTATTGTTTTTATTCATTTTCTCATAACATAAGTTTGGTGTAGCATATGTAAGAATTTCCTAATGTGGGCTTTATTAATTGAAATTAACTGAATTAATTTAGTCTAATAAAGGTAAGATATATGGGTTCTTAATAAGTCTAATATGGGGCTGGCTGGTGTGGGCCGAGTACGGTTCGGCTCGTGGTTGAAAATTCTATAAATAACGCTCAAGTCCCTCCCCTAACCTGATGATGTACAATTTGACTCACATACAAATTCAGAGAAAACTTTCTTATCGTGAGTGGCAATCTCATTAGGCCAGTGTTCTAACGAAGGGATAGGGGAGAAGCACTTGAGTTCGTGTTTGGAAACCGTCGCAAATTTTGTATCAAGTTCGATGGATTCCAAACTAGGTACGTGAATCGCTCATTTCTCTCTTTTAATGTGTTTCGATTTCTGATTATGGTGATTTTGGGAGTGCCATTTTCGTGGCCATCATTTGGTATCAGAGCGATTCATATATTAGAATCGAAACATGAGAATTATGATCGTTTTCGTTATGTCCGAGAGGGTTTTTACTCATTTTCGAAATTTTTTGTCGGATAAATGTAAAATTTTATTGCATATTCGAAATTTACTTGTCGAGACGAGAAAATTGATGGGCGGCACGTCACCGGACAAGGCCGAACGCGCCCTCACGCGTCGACACACGCCATAGGCGCGGCGGCGCGTGATAGCCACGCGCGGCCGTGCCGAACCGGTGTGTCGCTGCGCCGGTAACCGCTGCTAACATCATCCATGACATCAGCGAGGCGCAGATCCGGACTTGACCCTGATCCTGACCCGACCCGGATCTGACCCGTATCATGATCCGACCCGGTGACTTGACCCGACCCGACTCGGAAGTTGACCCGACCGGTCGGACTGGTCCGTTGACCATTGACCATTGACCGGTCAACCGATCGGACCGGCTATGTTTACCGGTTTGACACGCGTGCATGCGCTGCGCCTTCCGGCGGCGTGTGAGGGTGCGTCCGATGTCCGTTTTGGACGTTCTTGGTACCAACGCGCTCGTATTAAAATTCTCTACATTGTGGTATATTTATTTTATTTGTTTGAAGCTTTTAATAATATGAAAATACGTATAGAACCCCATATACGCGTATTTTTAGGGTATTTTTGCTTATTTTCTTGTATTTATCTATGGTTTCGGAAATACATATGATTGCTCACATAAATATCACCGCGTAAGGATTGTGTAGAGTGTAATTCATTGTCTATCAATGAATATAACAGTATAATTAGCATGATATGTAATTTTAGAAACATATGTCCCTGTCTTTACGTCTAACATTACATATATATAGTGAATGTGATACATAAAGTTCATATCCCTGGTATGAGAGATTTTCAAGGATTCAGTTGGGTAGTGACCACCAAAGTGGCACACTTGACTGGGTTTGAGAAATATCGATTTCATATTGTGGTGGGATGTCCAATGTTCTATTCCGTGATCATACTCCTAAAGAAGGTGATCATGTATTGGTTCATGGAGAGTACATGTACAGTATGTGCTTGAGAAATGACTGATCTTAGTGGTTCATACACCAAAAGGTGATGATTTCATGAAAGATTAGTACGTGTTCTCATGGCCGCTGTCATGTAAAGACTATACAACTGCATGTCATATTTTCTGCCCAAAGGTGATTAAGTGATGATGTATGCAACTCTCTAGATAAGTATTCATATGATGCTAATTGTATTGTTTGTTTGTTTTTTCAGTCACCTTTTCTATAAACGGCAATTTCATTTCCATTGAGGTCCTTACCGGGTTGAACTTTAAGAAATGGAAAGAGGATTTTCTATTTGGAATGGAGCTGACAGATGTTCACATTACTCTTACAAAGGATAAGCCGGCAGATATTACGGTCACCAGTACTGAAACTAAGAAAATGGACTATACTGCCTGGGAAAAAAGTAATCGGATTGCTTATTGACAATGAATAAATCCATTCAAGAACACTTGAAAAGTGGTTTGCCAGCTGATTGTACTGTTAAGGAAATGATGGCAACCTTAGAGGCTAGAAACCGCATTCCATCTAATGCTGAGGTTGGTACACTTCTTCAAAAGCTCTTCAATATGAAATATGATGGTACTACTGGGGTTAGAGATTATATCCTTAGGATGGTAGACCTAAAGACGAAGTTTCAAGCTCTTAATGTTTCCATTCCTAATGTTTGCATTGTGCATCAAGCCTTAAACACCCTTCCACCTGATTTTGGGATTATAAAGACAAATTACAATTCCCAAAATGAGACTTGGTCAGTTAATGACTTGATAGCAAGGGTGGTGGCAGAGGAAGAGAAACTTAAGAAGGAAAAAAGGGTATCTAGTCTTATATGTTTCTGGTTCTCACAAAAGGAAGGAAAAGAAGTCCAAAAATCGTACTCATAAAGGAACTCATGACACTACCAGTCAATCTGACAATATGGGTCCAAAGAAAACATCTTTCAAAAGGAATGGTGACCACTGTTTCTTTTGTAAGAAGAAATGTCACATAAAGAAGGACTGTGGAAAATTTAAAACTTGGTTATTTAAATGTGAGTCTACAGGTAATGATTCTTTGGCACTTGTTTGTGAATCCAACCTATCAGAAGCACCATCCAGTTCTTGGTGGCTCGACAGCGGTGCAACTAATCATGTTGTGTTTACCATACACGGATTCATAAACCGAAGGAAGCCAAATCAGGATGAGTCAAAACTCAATGTGGGAAACAACGAGAAAGCCGATGTTGTGTTTGTGGGAGATGTTATCTTGATTCTAGACTCTGGTTTTAGATTAATATTGAAAGACACTTTTTATGTACCTTTTTTTAGATGGAACTTAGTTTCCGTATCGTATTTGGACATGTATGGTTATTCTTTTGAAATCAAGAACAATTTTATTTCTTTGTTTCTTAATTCAAATAAGGTTGGGTACTGTTATTTGTTTAACGGATTGTACAGATTGTGTTTGTCTCCCAATGACATATACGTCGCTTATACGACTGAAAATATTGTTTCCAATAGACCACTGCCTAAAGAACAATCTTATACATTGTGGTATAAACGACTTGGTCATATCTCTAAGGATAGAGTAGAAAGACTGATAAAGACTAACATCCTGCTTGCTCTTAAAAATGACCTAAAGACATGCGTAGACTGTTGTAGAGGTAAAATGACCAAGATAAGGAAGAAAACTGCAGTCCGAAGTTCTGACCTATTGGAGGTCATTCACATTGACATAAGTGGATCCTATACGGCAATCTTCTGTAGAAATTTTTATTTCATCACATTTATTAATGATTATTCTCGATATGGATATCTGTACTTGATTAAAGAAAAGTCTGAGTCTCTTGACAAGTTTAAGATTTTTCGGACTAAAGTCGAGAAACAGTTGAGAAAGGTCATAAAGGTTGTTAGATCTGACCGAGGTGGAGAGTATTATAACAAGCATGGCGATGCTGGACAACTTAAATGGCCATTTGCCAAATACTTAGAGGATTCTGGGATAGTGGCTCAGTTTACTATGCCTAGGAGTCCTGAGCAAAATGGTGTAGCCGAAAGACACAATCGCACCCTTATGGAAATGGTGAGGAGTATGATTAGTAGGACAAATTTACCTGATTTTCTGTGGGATGAAGTTTTGAAAACAGCTTTGTACATTCTGAATCGTGTACCTACTAAAGCTGTTCCATTGACTTCTTTTGAGTTATGGACTGGACGTAAGCCTAGCTTAAACCATCTTAAGGTTTGGGGATATCCTGCAGAAGTGAAGTTGTATAATCCAACATTAAGTAAGTTGGACTCTAGAACCACTCGGTGTTACTTTGTATCTTACTCGGAACATTCGAAGGGATATAGATTCTATAATCCCAATGGAGGTATAAGAATTGTGGAATCGCAGACAGCAAAGTTTCTGGAGTTTGATGTGGCCGAAGAAAGTAGCTGCTCATAGACTATTGAGGATAATAGTACGATGGGTAATGTTGTATCTATATCTCCTCTCATACAGATAATTGTGGAGACTCTCATACCACAGATCGAACATGTTGAGGTTCGGGATCTTGTTGTCAAGACAGCTCTTAATGAAGTTCCTCAAGGCTCTCAGGTGTATGATGTGGCTATTTCTGCTCTAGTAAGGAGATCCATTAGGGAGAGATGATCAGCTATACCACCGGATTATTTAGTCTATATAGGAGAGCAAGACTATGATATCGGCTCTGTGGCTGATCCAGTGACTTATGCGGAAGCTGTTTCTTGTCCTTAGTCAGAACTGTGGTTGGATGCAATGAGAGATGAAATACAGTCTATGAAGCATCATGGTGTTTGGGAACTTGTTGAATTACCTGAAGATCATAGACCCATTGGCTGCAAATGGGTATATAAGACTAAAAGGGACTCCAAAGGAAAGATTGAGAAGTTTAAAGCCAGACTGGTAGTCAAGGGTTTCACTCAGAAAGAATGAGTAGACTATGAAGCAACTTTTTCTCCAGTCTCTTCCAAAGATTCTTTCATAGTAATCATGGCATTGGTAGCTCATTTTGATATGGAGTTACACCAGATGGATGTTAAAACTGCTTTTCTCAATGGAGACCTTAATGAAGAAGTTTATATGATGCAACCCCGAAGGTTTTGCGGCAGATGATTCAGGTACGCTTGTATGTAGATTGAAAAAGTCTATTTATGGTCTCAAGCAAGCTTCTAGACAATGGTACTTGAAGTTTCATAGTGTTGTCACTTCATTTGGTTTTATTGAGAACAAAGTAGATCAGTGTATATACTGCAAGGTCAGTGGGAGGAAATTCATTTTCCTTATACTCTATGTGGATGATATCCTGCTTACTAGCAGTGATCTTGGTTTACTACATGACACAAAGCAGATGTTGTCAAAGAACTTTGGTATGAAGGACCTTGGTGAGGCGTCTTTTGTCCTTGGCATTGAGATTCATAGGAATCGTTCTCGCCGACTATTGGGTTTATCTTAGAGGGCATATGTTGATCGTATCTTAGAAAAATTCAACATGCAGCAATATAAGTCAGGAATTGCTCCTGTCAATAAGGGTGATAAGTTGAGTCTGTCATAATGTTCTCATTCAGATTTTGAGAAAGCCCAAATGAAGAATGTACCTTATGCTAGTGCACTTGAAAGTATCATGTATGCTCAAGTATGTACTAGACCAGATATTGCTTTTGCAACAGGACTTCTAGGCAGATATCAGTCAAATCCAGGATACGATCACTGGGTTGCTGCTAAGAAGGTTTTGAGGTACTTAGAGAGGATAAAAGACTATATGCTAATTTACAAACATGTTCAAGACCTACAGCTGGTTGGGTATTTGGATTCAGACTTTGCTGGCTGTCAAGATGAAAAGAAGTCGACAACAGGTTACATCTTTAAGTTAGCAGGGGGTGCAGTATCATGGAAAAGTAAGAAACGGAAATCAATGACATCCTCTACCATGCAAGCGGAGTTTGTAGCATGCTTTTCGGCCGTTACTCAGGCAATTTGGCTCCGGAACCTCATTAAGGAGTTGACCGTATTTGATTTTGTAGATAGGCTCATATAGTTGTATTGTGACAATAACTCTGCAGTATTGTTTGTTAACAACAATAGAGGTCTTAAGGAGTCTAAGCATATGGAGGTCAAGTACTTGACTATAAAGGAAAAGGTTCAGACTGGTGACATTGCAGTAGAGTACATTTCAACAGATGATATGATTACAGATCCGCTAACTAAAGGTGTTCGCCCTTGTGTATTTGATCGACATGTTATGAACATGGGCTTAGGAGTATCATGGAATACTGTTAATTAGTGGGAGCTGTTTTAGTTTTATGTTGCTCTTATGAAGTTTGTATCTAATTTTATTACATTATGTAATATTTGAATATGTATCAACTTTTTGCATTCAATGAAGTATTTATGAATGTAGATTTATCAAGTTGAGTAGACATATCAGATGAAAATCTCGAGACATTGTGTAAACCTTTAGTACAGGCTATGAGGCATTCTTGGTATTAGCCATAACGATATGTCTTGTTACACATAAAATACAGTTAACTATCAAGGTAAGACATATGCAGGTTCGTTGGAACCATGAAGGATATTCTCTGGTGATGCACTAGGTTTTGTGACACTTAAAGAGAGAGAATTTGGACTAACAAAATGGATAACACATGAAGTATTACTCATTATGAGGTATTATTCATTTGACACATTACCATATTGAATCCATATTAGTAAAGTTGAAAACACTTGTGACCATGGAAGGCTCTGCGTGAGTACATGCAGTTACCGTAATGATTCGGTGTTGGAGATTTTATGGGATCGGATTAATTATTAAGAATAATCTATAGACCAATATAAGGGTGCGCACACAGTTCTGTTTCAATTAATATTGCCTAAGTGGGAGAATGTAAGAATTTCCTAATGTGGGCTTCATTAATTGAAATTAACTGAATTAATTTGGTCTAATAAAGGTAAGATATATGGGTTCCTAATAAGTCTAATATGAGGCTGGCTGGTGTGGGCCGAGTACGGTTCGGCCCTTAATGAGAGGGCCTATGGTCAAAGACTCTATAAATAGCGCTCAAGTCCCTCCCCTAACCTGATGATATACAATTTGACTCACATACAGATTCAGAGAGAACTTTCTTCTCGTGAGTGGCAATCTTATTAGGCCAGTGTTCTAACGAAGGGATAGGGGAGAAGCACTTGAGTTCGTGTTTGGAAACCGTCGTAAATTCCGCGTCAAGTTCAATGGATTTCAAACCAGGTACACAAATCGCTCATTTCTCTCCTTTAACGTGTTTTGATTTTTTATTATAGTGATATTGGGTGTGCCATTTTCGTGGCCATCAGCATACTGATGATCAATAATGAAATTTGTTACGAATTGTTTGGTGCATTGTAAGGGATATCTCACTTGTGACCATTATAATTAATTTCCGTTACTTTTGCTATTGATTGTAGCGTAAGTTTACGTGAGATGAAATGGAAGAGGCTGAGATTAGAAGAATTTTTAAGAAGAAAGTCGGTGATCACATGTGTTATGTGATAAATAAAGCCAAGAGAACAAAAGAAAAACCAGATTTCATTACATCTGACGATTGGATAGAAATTACGAGAACTTGAGAAACTGATAAACATAAGAAAATGTGTGAACAAAACATGAAGAATCGAGCTTCAAGTTCTAGTGACGGGTCTGCGTCAGCCACATACGCTGGGGGCTCTATTAGCATCGGCGAGCATGGAAGAAGAATGGTAAGTCTGTTTAAACTTGTAAATTTATTTAATTCAATGGTGACTAATTTTTGTTAAATTTTTGTAGGCAGATGAATTGGGGATGGAACCCTTTACAGCTACATTTGAACGCACATTTCAGAAAAAGGATAAGACATGGACTGGCGATCGGGCAAAAGCTACTAAGGTACGGAAGGTTATAGTTTGGACTTTATCGAAACTAGAATGAAAATCATGCACGTTTTTAATATTTATGGTAATATATATGAATTTATTTTATTTTTATCTATACTGTTAATATAGGAAAAATATGATCAACTTCTGATAAGCACTGCTAGTGGTTCTGGTTGTGGTGATGATGGTGGTGGTGGTGATGGTATTGCTGTGTCTGAGCTATCGGTTGATAGTATGGCATTATGGGTGGAGGCAGCAGGTGGGATAAAAGGAGGAAAAATATTTGGGATGGAATCCTTGTCAAGGATGTTCAAAACAAACGCTGCTGCATCTTCATCCTCCAATGCAGCTGTTGTAAGAAGGACACGACATGAGGAGCACATGACTCAAGAATTGTGCCAACTCAAACAGTTGCTTATATAGAAGGACGAAGAAATGAAGCATTTACTTAGACAGAAGGACGAACAAATAAGAGTGATGCAATCACAAATGCAATATATCATGCGACACCTCGACATCGATCGCAATGACGTTCCTTCAGTACCTCATGTTAATGTAGCCAGTTATGGGCATATTGTTGAGCCACACCATGATGCGGCGATTGGTGATGATGTTGATGATGATGATGCTGGTGATTTTATTGTCAGTCCCCCTTAAGTAAGAACATTTTTTTATAGCTAGTTCTACGTCAATGCATAAATGTTTTTTTTATATTTTGGATAAATTTCATATCTTTATTTTTGTTTCCATATTTCATCAGGTGTCAATACAGCTGACTGTTCCTGATGTCATGCTCAGTACTGAAGCTGTTAATGTCTTATGGTTATTCCCCATCCTTTCAATATATTATTTGATGTTCATTCTTGCTTACTCTATGTATTATGAGATTGAATATTTAATACCATCATGTAAGACTTTGCAACTTATATGCATTGTAGAAATTAATATTGCATATCTAATTAGATTTCAAATAGAAGTTGTTCCGAAACAAAATTCGTCGCAATTTAGCAATAAAAAAAAATATTGCTGCAAATTAGGAACGACTTTTCGCACAAATAATTACGGATGAATTTTGTAACGACCAATTAATGACATAATTTGCAACGAATTATTGATGGTTTTCCATGAATTTTCCAACGAAATATTATTTCACGAATTTTCCAAAGAAATATTTGTAACGAATTTTCCAACGAAATATCAACAAAATATTTCCAACGAAAAATTTGCAACAAATTTTCCAACGACATATTTGTAACGAATTTTCCAACGAAAAATTTGCAACGAATTTTCCAACGAAAAAATTGCAACGATTTTTCCAACGAAAAAATTGTAACGATTTTTCCAACGAAAAATTTCCTATAAATTTTCCAACGAAAAATTTCTAACAAAAAATTTCTAACGAAACTTTTCCAATGAAATTTTTCCAACGAATTTTCCAACGAAATTTTCCAACGAAATTTTTCCAACAAATTTTCTAACTATTTCTCCAGCAAACTTAGCGACGAATTTCTTTTTTGTTGGAAATTAACAACGAAAATTAATGTTTTTTTCAGACAATTAAAGGATTTCTAACGACATTTCCAACGATTTTGTTGGAAAATTATCTACGAATTTTGCCACGACTCCATTTTTGTCGCAAATTTAAACGATTTTGTTGTCCCAAAAATTTTCCCGCACTTAATTTCCAAAGAATTTTTTTTCGTTGGAAATTCTGTTTCCCACGATTTTTACGAGCAATTATTACCGACGAATTTTTCCACGACTTTTTCAACAAATTATTAGCGACGGAATTTGCAACAAAATTTCCAAGGAAGTTACCCACGAATAATTACCGATGAATTTTGCCACGATTTTTCCAACGAATAATTAGCGACGAATTTTCCAACGAAAATTCCAAGGAATTTAGCACTAATTTACTGATGAAATTTCCAACGAAAAAATTTTCGTCGCAAATTTCCAACGAAAAGTCAAATTTTTCGTTGGAAAATTTTCCGACGACGAATTACCCACGAATTTTTTTTCGTTGGAAAATTCGTTGGAAATTCGTTTTCCAATGAATTTTTCAGAATTTTTCGTCGGAAATTTGGTCCGAAAAAACTTGTTTTTTTTAGTGTTGACCATCTCTCGGAAACTTAAATTTATGGTCACAAAATCACCGTTAGATAATCTGGCACCCTCCTTTTTTCTTTTCGTTTGAGCGTTAGCTGGGTCTTCGACAGGTTCCCGCACAAGCAAATAAGCACGGAGATTTTTTGGTCGGAATAAGCAAGGGGATGAGTGGGATGTTTTTGGTTGTGGATTGTAACAGAATGTTCTGCGCTTTTCTATGACAAAAAACATGTATTGCCCCTGTTAATGTAGGGCTTATGGCGATTACATCTGCGGACTTACAACAGGCAAAGCATATAATCTTTGTAATCCCTATCTTTGCAAAAAAAAAAAAAAAATACATGTACAGCCCGTAACATCAAAGTAATTCTTTCTCTCTCTCTCTCTCTCTCATATACCTAATACGTTCTTCATCCGCCAGAGACTGCTCTTCAGAGGAAGCAAGTCGCTGGACTCAACTATCTTAAGATACCAAAATCAGCTGCATAAGGCTCAGAAAAATCACCATTATAGTCACGATCCGCACTGTTGATAAAGAGGAAAAAATGTTCCTGGTGAGGAAGTCCACAGCGCATCATTATTTAAAAAGGAAAAAACTGGATGAAGCAGAAGCTGCAGAACAACGTGAAGAGAATTTGGAAAAGGAGCTAGCTAACTTGTGGGTTCTGGTTGCAAAGATGAGAAAGTCTGGCGATGATGCTGGCGACAAGATGAGTCAAGGGGTGGTCCCTATCTCTGATCGGCAAGGAAGAGCTAGAAATGGGATTCTTCCACGTAATGGTCACTCAACAGGAATGCTACAGTCAGATGGAATCTCTGATGAAGTGGATGAGCCAAATGCTTTGGATCTATTAAAAGCTAGCTACCTTAAAGAAAGCGAACGATGAAGAGAATTGGAGAGCACTATTTTCAGATTAGAGGTAAACTATCTAAAATCATATAGTAATCTTCCGAAGAAGTTAGCTATTTGCTAAACTGGTCTTAGGTAGTAGTCTAAATCATTATGTGTTGTTAGTGGGTTCATGCTCAAGAGTAAGATATTACAGCTAAACTCTAACTATATTAATTCTAGGGTGAGGATCTTTCCGGTCTGGATGTCATTGTCTTGGAGGAACTGCTGAACCTTCATGTTAAGGCCATAACAAAGATTTGCCATGCAAATGTGCCCTTTTGCCATATGCATGATTTTCTTTTATGGTTCTCGTTGATGTGTCCTACTTCATGATACTCAAAGTCATTGCACGCTTTGCCCTCCACCTAATAAATTGGTTTGCATCTCATTCCTTATTTGTTATTTCAAAGATGGTGTAGATATGGCTACACAGCACTGGTTTTGACTTGAATAGCATTTCTGTTTGTGCCTTGTGCAGTATGCAAGTCAGTATCTTTGCAAACTGAGGTCTACTTTTTGACGCCTCCAGCAAATGAAGATTAAATTATGAGATTGGCGCCGGTCTTCTTACTAATATGTGGGGACGTGGTCATAGCATTGTCTGACGAGATCCTCCATCCTATTTCTTGCATGTTTCGTCTAGGAGCAGGGTGGTATTGTGTAGAGTCATTGAAAGGTTGAAAGAACTCTTTAACATATTGATATCCGCTAGGGGTCTCCGACAGGTTTGCCGCACAAGCAAACAAGCAGGGAGATGAGTAGGATGTCTTTGGCGGTAGATTGTAACATAATGTTCTGCGCTTTTCTATGACAAAAAACATGTATTGCCCCTGCAAATATAGGGCTTATGGCAATTCCATTTGCGGACCAGCGAATTTACAACACGCAAAGGATATAATCTTTGTAATCCCTATCTTCGCAAAAAAAAAAAAAACATGTACAATCCGTAACATTTTCTGCGAAACAAACGCCAGAAAATGTTTTTCTGAAAATTGTTTTCCGCAAAATGAGCGGAGCCTTAGGGTGCATTGTTTCGTGGAAAGTGTACAATTTCTTAAAAATACTTTCCAAGAAGTCATTTTTTAGGAAAATGAGTTCATTTTTCGATATTTGGCTAAAACCTAAAAAAGACTTGAAAATTTTTTTCAGTTCTTTAATGAGGAAAATATGATGGTGAAAATTATAAAAAAAAATTGTATTTTTTTAAATTAATTGTTATTTTTATTAAGAAAAGAAAATACATGAATGTTTTCCTTCTTAGAAAGAAAAGAAAGGAAAAAAAAGAAAGAAAAGAAATAAAGAAAAGAAAAGAAAAAATATTAACAAACGCAAGATGAGCAATCCCGTAAAATGTTTTCACCTTTTTATATTAGGGAATTCACTTTCTTAATTTTATAAATGAATATTTCCTTGACTGACAAATGTTTTCAATTGACTTACCATTTTTGGCGAACCAAATGGATGAAAGTGCGGAAAATAGATTTACGAAAAACATTTTCCCTCGTGCAAACTCACCCTTAATTACTATTATTTGTTGGTTTTTTTTCCCGACTTCCAAGATTTAATGCTCCGTTTGCTTCGCCAATTGAATAATCTAAAACATATTACTCATTGTCGACAACACTTATTTTTCGTCCGTTCATTTTTTTTTTCAGTAAACAATATGAGAGATTATTTTTAAGAAGATATTTTTTTAAATTATTCAACTTTTTGCAAAATAAATTGAGTGAGTGAATGCCTTTCTCTTTTTCCAATGGCAAAGAAATCACTAGGAGGGTTTTCCCGGTAAATTTCTATGATTTATTGACATCCCAGATTTGACTCTTAGGTTAGGTTTAGTGAACCGCATATAACTCTGGATAAGATGATTTATATCCTATATGGTGTTTGGGGTAATGTGAAGTCCCGGCTATGTCCGAATATAGCCCTGATAAAAAAATCCCACCTAGGAGGTGGAATATAGCCGGATAAGATAAGAAATAAAAAAATGAAAAGAAAAGAAAATTTGTAAGCTAAAACAGAGGGAAAGGATTTGCCGGCCCATCCTACTGCACCTTCCCCCACCCATTCCGACCACGGCGACCGCCAATCGCTATCGTCAATCGTGTTCCCAAATCGAAACTTCCCCATCGACGTCTCCACTACCTTCCTCGACATGAACACCATCGCACGTCGCAGAAATTTTCAGCCCTAAAGTAGCTGCAATTGTTTGGAGTGGTAAAGATTCGAGTTATCGAACTTCCTCCGCGTTTTGCTGCAGAAATTTTCTTGAACTTGAAGATCTTCTCAGGATTGAAGGAAAAAAAAAACAGAAGAAGAAAATGGACCAAAACAGAGGTGTTTCGAAACTCTTCCCATTTAGGCAAATCTGAAAATCTTTCTCTTCTCTCTCCCTACCCACTTTCACGATCTAGATCGTGCGTCGCCTGCCTGTTTTCTCGTTCTCTTGTTCATCTGCGAAGACTCAGCGTTGCCGACGATCAAATTAACCCCAGATCTTAGGTTGCCCAAGACCGACAACACCATCCGAGGCGACACAAGACCGCACGGGGTCGTAGTTTCGAGAATCGAGACGGGACAGAGATGGCGGCCGATTGGGGTGGGGCACGTGTCGGTGATTGGCCGACGCTAGGGGACTCGACGATGACGGGCGAAGGCACAGTGAGGTGAGGCGGTGTGAGAGCGGCTTGATAGGTGGCGGCGGAAGGCAACGGCGATTTTGGGTTGATGACAATAGGGCAGATGTGGAGGTGGAAAGAGAATAACCTGTGTTTTGGTAAATTGACGTCCGAATCCAACACCACAGGAGCTTTTCCTCCAGGCTCTAAAACGACTGGTGTTAGACGCTTAGCCGCAGCAGCAGCAGCAGCAGCAGCAGCAGCAGCCATCACAATCTGCCCCACTCTGCCATTACCTGCAAAAACAAGTTTCATTTTAGCTGTGAAAATTCCCCTAAAGCTTATGAAGACCGCCTTCTGCATGAATTGCCCCAAGACCAATTATTCTAGAAGCTCAATGATATCTGCCAAATATAACTTCCAATTTTTCCTAGACAGTACACAATTGCACAAAAGACTCTCGGTCCGAGCTCAGGGTACAAAACCCAAGTTGGAAGTGGACCTTTTACACTGGACAGTAAGATGCAATGAAATGTCAGGAATAGCTGGAACAAGTCGACGCACGTAGAGTGAAGATAATGATGTTTGATAAGGTAAGCTTTCAATTATTCATACTCCTTCACAGTAATATTAAATCTGGTGAGCTGCTACTGTTGCCTACTGATTGGGTATTGGTTTTCCAGCTTATTTTTTATGGAACCGGTGATGCCACTGTTTCATGATTAATCCTACTGAAAAGGATCTCAAACTAGACTAAAGAGAAGGGTCTCACTTCATATCCAATTAAAGTGCAGAATATCTCCTCAATGGTGTAGAGTATACTGTACATCTGCCCCTCTCCATATGACATCCCCTTCATTTTGTCATTCCCATTGAAATACAGAGTATACCCAATAGTATATCCAAGGAGCACATGGCATCCCAATATAATCAAAGAAACTACTATATATTTCAGAATAAATTAACATACCCTACAAAGTAGGCAGAAATCAAAGAAAATTCATTTTTGCCCCAAATTTATTGACCAGCACAGAGGTAGAAGTTGTTCACCGATTCAGGAATGAACAACTATTCCAATAGTCATATGCAATCGGAAGTGCCAAGGAATCGTTCTCAATTAGTGACTTTGAGTTTGGATGCAACTAATTGGTATCCTAGACTCGGCACAAAATTTTTTGAGATCATATTGCCAAGGGAGGGGGAATCTCTTCCCCTTTTCAAATTTTAATTACTAATCCCAAAGTGCATACTCCAATTTTCTCCTTGTCATATTATCTCAAGGGCTCTTTTTTTATGACATTGTAATCCACCTAAATTGAATAAACCCCAAACCCATTAAATAACACACTAACCTCATTCATTGGGTAAGATGTGACCTAAAACCCCAGCGGGTGGCTCTAAAATAAGATTGTTTGTACCTAATGATGTGGGAAATCCCACTGTGTCATCAGGCCCGATCCAGGCTTATAGATCCACTCCTTAATCAGTAAACTGACCCCATGGAAATCAACCTTAACAAACTTTGTATTTTTTACTCATTTTTTACTTGCTTGTTCTCATATTACTGAATTAAAGTGATGACAATAGATGTAGCTGTCAAGGAAAAAAAAGAGAGGCAAAGTACATAGGAAAAAAAAACTAGCAGTTAAATTATTGTTTATCCCAAAATCTTGAAATTTGCACTTTTTGATTTCCCGTTAAAAAAAACAAGGATGATCAAAGTTGTTGTGGGCAATTGATGTGAAAAGTGCAAGTTATTAGTAACTTAGTTCGTTGGACATATTCAAGGGGAGCTACTGTTAGAGAAATTTTTCAATATCAGCTAAGTAAAGTCTAATCTTAATATCATTTGAAAGAAATAATGAAGCAACATGTGAAATAACCTGTAAAAAAATTTTTGTCCCACTTTTGCTCCAACAGTGCGGTTGTTTCAGCAACAGCTCCGTCAACAACCCTAATTGAAGAGCTATCCATATACTCCCCTAACAATTTTGCAAGCAATGCTGATGTGGCTGGTGCTATCTCTGAAGGTTTCAAAACAACAGCATTGCCTGCTGCAATAGCTCCAACAACTGGATCGAGAGACAACACTGACAAATAGTGAAGAAAAAAATGTCGGAACCACAAAGAAATTAGTAAACGAAACAGAAGGCGCGAGGATAATACAAAGAATAAGACATGTCTCGCACAGTAAAGATAATTCCATGCTAAATTTATCAGTATGACTCCCGGAGGTTCGAGAAAGTATTTAGTGGTTGCTAAATATCATGTCATAGGCTGACGTGGCATATATATTTTGATGACATCCAATCATAAATTGACACGTGACAATGACGTGGACAAATAAAAAAATAAAAATATCTATCCTGATTTGTTTCTCTCTCTACCTCTCCTCCTCGTTCACGGCGAGCTCTTCTCCATCCGCAACCATGCGTTTACACACATCATGGGCAGCTATGGACCTCCGACGACTTGCCTCTGTTTTTATTTATTTATTTATTTATGCCTTGAGCATTCAGTCTCTGCTGGCTATGGACCACCATTGCGGATGTAGGAGAGCTCACCATGAACGGAGGAAGAGTGAGAAACAAATCTAGATAGATTTTTTATTTTTTTAGTTGTTCACGTCATTGCCACGTGTCAATTTGTGATTGGGTTTCACAAAAAATGCATACCATGTCAGCCTATGAACTGGTGGTTAGCAACCGCTAAATACTTTCTCAACAGCATAAAATATCCAGCATATAGTATATATTCATCTAAAATCCAGTATATGTATCCCCTTTCTTTAAAATTTTTTTTCTTTATTTGGAAGCATATCCATCCAAAGTACAATATATTTATCCCTTTTTTAGGGATTTTTTTTTTCCTATTTCGTCTTTATTTTTTCCACTTTAAGGGTGTCCTGTTCTGGCGTGTGCATTGATTCAGAGGCCCTCGTCACGCCCAAAGCCTTAACCACGAAGGATTTCACCGTCCATTGAAACCCACCCCACCAACCCCCCTCTCCCTCTCTCTCTCTCTCTCTCTCTCTCTCGCGCGCGCGCGCGCGCTATATAAACACCAACTGTGAATCATCATCGTCAAACTTTTATCCGTTTTAGCTACACCCATTAACGGAGTTCTTGCAATTCTCTCTCTCTGTCTCTCAACACAACGAATCACGCTCTAAATCACCATCGTCTCTTCGAAAGGCGTCCACTTAGCTACACCCCATTTCTTTGGAGTTGTTCTCATGGCGGTCACCGAAGCAAGGCGTCGAGACGGTCCAGACTTCTCTGCGCTGCCCGAAGGGTGCATCGCCAGCGTCGTCTCCTTCACGAGCCCCCCCGACGCGTGCAGGCTCGCGTCTGTCTCGCCGATTTTCAAGTCAGCGTGCGATTCCGACGCCGTCTGGGCGTCGTTCTTGCCGCCGGACTGGCGCCCGATGGTCTCCCGGAGCGCTTCGTCGCTGAAGGAGCTCTACTTCAGCCTCTGCGACGACCCGGTTCTCGTCGGCGATGGCAAAATGGTAAGTGCCCCCCCGTCTTGCCACCTCAAACCGCCTCTTCCTATTTTTTTTTTTCTATTATTTATTATTATTACTTTTTCTTTGCGGATTTAGGGCGTGTTGTGCCGATAACTGTTTTTCATGTTAGATTTAATAGAATATTGAAATGTGTTTCATGTGATGTGCTGTCTCCTGCACGTTTCGAAACACTGCAAATTTGGCTTTGTTCTTCCATTGTCTGAGTAGTTGAATTGAAAGGCGGTGTCATCAGCACGTGTTTCTTGGCCTCTTCCCGCCTGAACCGAGCGAGTGCACTTTGTTTCTTCAAGGAGAAGCCACTGTCATATAATAATCATGCTGCGGCTTCCACTGGACATTTTTCTTTCGCAACCAGCCACGATCTGAATGTGATAGGTTGATTGAATTGTATGCACCAACTCGTGTTTTACGTCCCCAAGATGAAGAATGAATGATAAATGAAGGGTGAGGAAGAAAGAAAGGATCTTTCATCTGAAGATGACAATATTCAAATGGTTGGAGCAAAGAATGGGATTGATATATTGAATCACTCAATATACAGTGCCAAGAGCATGAAGATTATCATTACTGTTGATATGGTACCTTGATGACCACTCATGCAATGCATCTTTTGGGGTGATCTGCATATGGCTTTAGGACTGTCCGCTACCTTATGGTTGATTCGGAGTTCGGAGTGAGTCTGCTTTTTATCTTCGGTTAATTGATCGAAATCCTCCTGAACTTTGTTAGCATCATTGCTCATTAGCCGCAAACTTTATTTTGGCACGGTTGAATAGTGGCCATGTAACTTTGAAAAATTGCAGATTACACCCTAATATTGATTTCTTTTTGCTGCCCTGGTTAGTTTTCCGTCTGCACAGCTGGTAAGTGTTACCTAAAAATGGATTAACTCATTTCTTTTGATCAATATTGCCTCTGCTGAATGTTCTTGACTTCATCAATCGTGTATCTTCTCTATTTTGTTAACTTTATTAACCATGTGATGGAGATCTTTTGGTATAAAAGAAATAATGATAACTAGGAAGTGTATTTTTCGTGTAATATTTAATGCCTCTTTAGATAGACTAATTAGCGACTGCAACAAAAAATTATATTTTAAGGCGTAATTTATAACTTCACAAAATTTTCAGGGGTCATTTTGCAATGGTTCTGAAGTTGAGGTGGTTTTGAACAATTATCTCTTTTATTTTCTTTTGGTCCAAGCTCATGTTATCGCTTTTATTTAACGATGAACGTGTTTTCCTACTCCAAAGTTTGGCGAAAAAGTTGATAAAACAACTTTTGCTTAGGAAGGCCAAGACAAACACTCTCACTATTTTATTGGAAAGGGGACAGCACAGATGGTGGAATAAGTGCTAAGCTTTATTGCTCTGCGCACGCTATATCTGCTGGAACACTGAATCTTGTTTTCTCAAAAGATGTCGGCCCAGGTTCTTGTTGCTTATGTGAATCCTACATGCTTTGCAGAGCTTTTCGCTGGACAGGCATAGTGGGAAGAAATGTGTCATGTTATCTGCGAGGGCCCTGTCTATGACAGGGGTTGATACTCCTAGTAACTGGTCCTGGAATCACATGCCCAACTCCAGGTAATACATTATTTCCTCCACTC
Organism: Syzygium aromaticum; assembly: GCA_024500025.1. NCBI lineage: Eukaryota > Viridiplantae > Streptophyta > Magnoliopsida > Myrtales > Myrtaceae > Syzygium > Syzygium aromaticum. The sequence goes on along the minus strand of CM044890.1, from coordinate 35,810,499 downwards.
TCTCACCTTCATGAAGAAAATGGGCGCAGCATTAATTTGTTTGTCCCAAAGTAAACTTTCTTTTGTTTCTCCTTCAGGGTGATGACGTATGGAATGTGCTTGTGAATTAACAGGTTTGCAGAAGTTGCTGAACTCATGGAAGCATATGGGCTCGAAATCAGAGGCACGATTAGTCCTCGCATGCTGTCGCCCAGAACCCTTTATGCAGCGTATTTGGTATTCAAACTCACCCGGACGCGTAATGGATTTGAAGTGCGGCTTTTTGAGGTCGGAGCTGGATTTGCTGTTGATGAAGTGGGCAAGCATGCGCGCTGGGTTCAGTTATCCAGAACGAAGAGAGCGAGTGGACCGCCCCCCCGGCGGCCGTGGCGCTGTCGCATAATTCCACTAGCGCCTGATGAGGGGGATGGGAGGTATCCTAAAGAGAGACGAGATGGGTGGTCAGAGATAGAGTTGGGTGAGTTCTTGACGGAGGATGGACAAGATGGGGAGGTTGCAATGAAAATCCAGGATAGCAGGAGCCATTGGCGGATGCTTGGGCTGGCTGTGGAAGGGATCGAAATTAGGCCCAAGGATGGGAAATAAAAGCACCTTTATGCACGGCATGTGTATGCTTGTATGTGCCGTCCCTTGATTAATAGCTTATTCTCTCTGTTTTGCCGTTGCTCTTTCAATGATCTTCTATCAATTTTTGTTAGCTTTCTACCAAATCAGAAAGGGTGAGCTTTTGATCTATATTGACTTTAATGTAAGTGGGGAAAGCGTATGTGATGGAACGAATAGTATTTTGATCTTGTTTGCCAAGTCATTAATATGTTTGCTTGCGGAGCGAGAGGTTTGCAAACGCCCAATGCCTTCTGGGGAAATGATGGAACTTAGATGTAAGGCTTCCACTAGCTCACACAGACACGCTCGAATACTGTGATCGGTTCCTTTTGAAACATCTGCAGAATGAATCCTCATCTTCCCACTCCAACCACCCCTGTTGGTACGGGCGAGAGATATATGATTCCTTCGAGAACTTAGATGTAGCCATGATGCTGTGCTTTGTTAACTTCGTTAAAGCAAAGTTCAGTCTTTCCTTTTCAACAAGGCAAAACATTTTAGACAAATCTCAATAATCGATGGTGCTTTGTTTCAAAGAAAAATAAGTTGTGTATGGCCAAAAAAAAAAAATCCCGTGTGCATGTTAACGCTTAAAAAAAACAAAGGCCTAAACTACTTGGCCTCTAGATGATCTATCCATAGATGTTTCAATTTTTTTAAAGTTGTACTAGACATCGCATTGGATTAATTTTCAATCATCATTTTGAGCTAATGAAAAAAGATGAGTCGGGCCTATTAAAATTGGCAAAATCTATGAGAACTGGATTGTTAATTGCCCTGTCAAACAAGCTCGTCGAATATGAATTTTCATATGATGAGGTGCACCCAACACACGTACGTACACACGATATAAAGTACGATTTTCATGCAACATTTCCGAGGACTTGTTAGGAAGATGAACATACATAACTAGTTCACAAACGAATTTCAAATGATTGTTCGAAGAAAGTGGGTCATGCTTCGCAAACTTACGACGTAGTCCTCGCTCAGCTATTTGCACAATCTAAACGCCAAGAGTGGAAACACGGGGGATTGGAATTCGTTCAAGAAAGGCGTTTTTGATGGAAATCGAAAAATATTAAGGAAAATTGTAATTGTATAAAACTGACTGTTGAACATGTATACAAGTCTATTTATAGTACAAGAAAGATGAAAAAAGGAAAAAATATGCAAGATAACACCTTCTTGCTTTATTGTCTAAAAATCCAATCTCATGGATTGATTGAATCAATTAGTCCGTAATTAGATTCAAATCAGAGACAAATCAAATCAAATCACATTGTCAACTCCCCCTCAAGCTGGCGGCTTGCATATGTCAAGGACGTCTAGCTTGCTCAGTAGATATGCATGTTGTCTCTGATACTTGATGAAAATATCTGCAAGTTGTTCCATATTCCCAATCCCTCTTGTTGCAGCTATCCCATCTTGGATTTTTTTCTCGAGTGAAATGACAATCAACCTCTACATATTTTGTTCTTTTTATGAAAGACTGGATTTGCTGCTAGTTTGAGTGAGGCATCATTATCACAAAAAAATTCCCTTGGTCATCGACTTGTATACCAAGGTCCGAAAGTAAACCCCATGTCTAGACTATTTCACAAACAATTTACGTCATAGCTCGATATTTTGATTCAGTCAATGATAATGATATGGTTGACTGCTTTTTTGTCTTCCATGAAATTAAGAATCTCCCTAATTTAATGCAAAAATCGGTGATAGATCTTCTGGTCATTGGGCAAGTAGCATAATCCATATTGCAATAGGCCGTCATCTTCATGTTGTAGTTATGAGATAAAGGGATTTTAAGTCTTGGGCATCCCTTTAAATATTTTACAACCTTTATTGCTGCATTCATATGGGACCGTTTCAGGTTATGCATGAATTGGCTGAGTATCTGCACTGCATAACATATATCTGGCTTGGTCATGGTAAAATAGATAAGCTTCCCAATAAGTCGATGATATCCTGATGGATCCTTAAACAATGGATCTTCATAAGATGACAATGCACTCACATCATATTTAAGTGTTGTTAACTTGGCATTTTGTTCATTAGGTATGACAGTTGGTCCTGACATTCTTGCTTTTGATATAATTTCCAAAATAATTTTCATTGGCTGAGACATAATCCTTTGTTGGACTGAGCTATCTCAATACCAAAGAAGTATTTGGGAGGTCCCAAATCTTTGATATTGAAAGTGAAATGCAGGTATCCCTTAACTTTTTGACAGCGGAGTCATTGTTTTCGATCATATATGAGTAAATAGAATGATGAATTACCTTTGATTTATGTGAATAGGGTATAGTCATGCTTGAAGTGTTGAAAACCTGCATTTGTTAGCGCGGTGATAAACTTGGCATACCACTGCCAAAAAGCATGCTTAATTCCATATAGGGATTTACTAGTACGATATACCCGAGACTCTTCTTGTCTTCGTAAACCTGTGGGAATATACAAAAAATGGAATGCACATTCAAAACAGAAGTATCCCCATATCGGGATGGCGAATAATAAATACAAAACACAACTCAAAATCACAGCAAAAAAGGCGACTAGAGAGAGAGAGAGAGAGAGAGAGAGAGAGAGAGAGAGAGAGAGAGTACAGTTTGTTTGAAGTCATTGGGACTGGTGACTTTTATTGGTGAGTAATGGGCAGTAGATTAGGGCTTAAGATGGAGTGGCAATGGTGGCCATTGCTTGTGAATAACGCCGGTAAAGAAGATGAAGAGGTGCTGCATCGTTCGTGCGCGAGGGTGGATGGAAGAATAGAATAACGATTGGCATAGAGGAAAGGATAAGAGAATAAGTGACAGTGTGAGGACTAAGAAAGAAAAAAAAACCCTATCTTTAGAAAGAAAAGACTACATTTTATAGAAAAGACACGATTCTTATTGTGACTGAGTTATAAAATTGTAATTTTTTTAAGAATAGAAAGGGTACTTTTTTCCACACACATATGTACATATAAAATAGGGCAAAACGGGACGGTGCGATAATATTTATCTATTCCCATCCCTCTCCTGGGACAAGGACTTCCCCATTCCCGTCTCATACCCTACATGGAGCGGGCTGGTGCAGCCCAGGCCCTGAATGAGGCTAGGCTTGATGGGTTCTAGTAAGGTGGGGATATTTTACCATTATTTAAGGTTTTATTTGTTTCGCAAAAAATAAAAGATTTAAAAAATATTTTCAAAAAAATGATCATTTATATCACTTATAAAAATGAGTAAACAAAAATATTTTACCATTCACGAAAATATTTAGACATGTTATTGTCAATAATGAAAATACTTTTTCCTTAAGGTTTCGTTTGTTTTACGGAAAATGTACTATCTCTAGAAAACATTTTCCAAGAAGTCATTTTTAGGACGATAACTTCATTTTCCGGTGTTTGGTTGAAACCTAAAAAGGACTCGGAAATTATTTTCTAGTGTTTGGTAAGGAAAATCCGATGAGGAAAATTATTTTAAAAATTTGTGTTTTTAAATTATTTTTCAATATATGAATTTTTTAAATAATTTTAATTTTTTTTCTTTCTTTTTCTTCTTCCTTGGCCGGTTGCGAGCCATGAAAAAGAAAAAAAAAGAAAAATAAAGTAAATAAAAAATAATTAAAAGTTTGAATTTAAAAAAAAAAATTATTAAGGCGCCGCTTGTTTCACAGATAACAATTCTCAAGAAATTGTTTTCCAAATTTTCTAGCGTTTGATTTACAGAAAATAAACTAATCACGGAAAACATTTTCCGTCAATGAAAAAAATACATTCAAAAGTGGAGAAAATGAAAAGAGGAAATCATTTTCCTCCTTTCATTTCACCCATACCAAACATGTTCTCCTCCCTTGCAGTAATTTTAAATTATTTTTTATTTTTTAAAATCAAAATTTTAATTATTTTTTATTTTACATTTTTCTCTCTCTTTTTTTTTTTTTTTTTTTTTTTCCTTTTCTTCGTTTTCTTTTAGCGATTGGCCATAGGCGAGCTCAAGCCTCGCTCAAGGTCGGTGAGCTTAACCTCATTGGCCTGTGGCAAGGCTCGAGCTTGCCGATTGGGTGAGGTTCAAGCCTTGCCAACCTCTAGCTCAACCCTTGTCGGCCTATGGCGAGTTCTACCTCGCCGGATTTTGCGAGGTGGAGCCTCGCCTGCTCGGCTCGTCAAAATCTGGTGAGCTTGTCCATCGCAAGCCAGCCGAGGACAAACCACTAGAGAAAGGAGACAGGGATGGTGGTGAGGAAGTAGAGGAGGAAGCAGAACACGGGGACGGAGAAGGTGAAGGAGGAGGCCATGGATTCCACGTTGAGCTTGATGGTGGTGGTGGTTGCATCGGAGCAATGGAAAAGAAGAAGGAAAAAAGAAAGAAAGAAAAGAAGTAAAAAATAAAAGGAAATTTAAAAATAAAAATAAATAAAATATTTGAATTTGTTTAAATAATTTTTCCTGAAAAAATCAAATCAGATTCTTCACACCAAACGGTATAAAATATTTTCTAATTATTTTTCAGGTTTCACCCAAATACTGAAAAACATTTTCCAAAAAATGCTACATTTTTTATGAAACAAACGGAGCCTAAAATATAATTCACGAAGGAGATTGTTGGTGGTAGTCGAATTCACCAAAAACAATTTCTACTCTCTAAATCACAAATAAATTGTACTTAGGGTGAGCAGAGTCGAATCCACAAAGACTGACAAATTATTAATTCTTTGAAAACCAAGTAAACAATAAAAACAAAACTAAATATGGGGGTTTATGCAGAATAGACTTAAATAAAATAAGCAAACAGAAATTAAAGAAAATCAGATTATGCAACATCTAGCAAAGGTAATCTCATTCAAGTTCGGAAGTTGATCATTGAATTAAATGATTAATTTCAAACACTGCAATAGACTGGTTATGGTTGTTGAAACGCTTCTAACAACCTAATTTTTTCCTAATATTAGATTAATCGGACACACGCCTATGATTAATCCCTTATTAACGAATAACCCCGACATGCGCCAATGATTCAATTCGCTAATGGCACGAAAAATAAGAAAAACCCAACCCTAACCAATAAATCACACGCGTAACTTATTCAAGCTAGATCATATTCTCAAAATACAACTTGAAAATCTGGTTTTAATCAAGTCATATTATTTGCCATTATTATTAAAACACCTAAACAATTACGGGTTTGGGTATTTCAATTGGCAAACTATCACCCTGTTAATTGCACAACGAGCTCTTATTGTAACAATCAACAAAACAATGGTAAACAATAAAACAGAGAACATATAAATACTGCAGAAATTAAGTTTAAATCTCACAACTTGAATGAACTTGAACTTTGATAATCCTTCGCTAGATTAAAAATGAGTTAGCTACACATGGTTACAAAATGTGCAAAAGAGAAAATAATATGTTTCTGAATTTTCTAGTGTCCCTTCTCCTCTTGCGTTCAACCTCTTAAATAAAAAAAAGAAAGTCTAGAAAAAGAAATTCCATCCAACATGGAAAGAAAAAAAAAGGAAAATTTTCTCCCTAATGTCCCTAATTAAGAGTCCTAAAAATTCTCCACAATCAAATCTGGAAGATATGGAAATTAATGGCTAAATCACGTCCTCAAATTCTGCGTCAACTTTACATCCGCGCAATCTTAAGCCGTGAGCACGGATATCTGGAAAATAGATCTTTTACATGCAGAATCCCAACCAACAGCTCAAAAACATCCAAAATCTTCGCGATTGCATCATTCACCATCACCTAATCACAATAAATAAAAACAAATAAATTCCACTCTATTTATTCGAATATTTTCCCAAAATACCACCGAATATAATCAAAATATAAGTCAAATAGACACATCATCAAACTCCTCCACACTTATCCAATGCTTGTCCTCAAGCATAACCCAAATTTGCCAACTGACAACGTCTAGCCATCACTCGCACAAATCCCTCATTAATCCATGATTTAACATACTAAAAAAAAATAATAAACTCAACATAACCAACAAATTTCAATTTCTCAAGCAATAAATAACTGATTTTAATAATTCTTATCATCATAAAACACAAGGCTCGAACATTTTTAGAATATTTACACAAATGAGCTTTATATAAGTTAATGCATAAAGAATCATCCATCAACCTGTCAAGTCGCAAATCTTTCACAAATTCAAGCAATAAACAAGAAATTAAGGTGCTTTTAAATTATTGCAACACTTTTAACCTTGCTTAGGGTGTCATAGACCTTTTGACGCGAAAGTAAACCAGTTATGGTGGTTACCCCCGGTTACTCAGCCCATCACAATCCTAAGTGGCTACTAGCACTGCTCATATTCTGCTAGCTGTTTTTTTTTTTTTTTTGGCCTGAGTGTCAACATGGGGCGCATGAAGACCTCAAATAGAGTAGAACAACGGAGCAAACATAATCAAACATAATACTTTTCTCAATTTTTTTTTCAGCAACCTCATTTCCATCACATTTTCACATGTGAATAATTATGTGACTAGGCAAGTTTAGTGAAAATTCCATATGCATATGATGTAGATTTAAATCAAGCAAGTTAAGCATATTTCACCTCATTAATTCAAGCCTCATATTTTATGATAAGAAGAACGACCAAAATCAACCATTTATTTCACGAAAAATTAAGAATAAATCTGGTCATATTAAGTTTATTACATAATCTAGCATATTTTATCAATTCAAGATAAGAAGAGTTGCACAAATTCAAACTAGAAGTTAATGATTTAACTAGATAAAAACTATGGTTATGGACAAACAAAGTGATAAGCAAGTTCCTTAACTAACTCCCCCACACTTAATAGACACATTGTCCTCAATGTGTAGGAAAAAGAAAAGCACAAATGGAAAAGAAAGAGGAGTTTAACTTCCCTGAATGGTGGAGGATATGAAATCACAGCAATCTAAGACGGGCAGCTGAAGTGGACGGAGAAACCGTGCTCGCGTCGGGAGCTCGAGTAGTTGATGGAGAAGATTTGGTGGTGTTGATGGAGAAGCATGAGTAGACATGTATGAGGGTAAATAAAAGAACAGAAAATTAGGGTGAAATTATTGGAGAAGATGACAATAAATAAAATGAATTGAAAATGAACTAGAAATAAGGCGTGGGCACGCCTTAAACTTGGGTTACCTCCCTAAAGCGCCCTTGTTTAACCTCCTAGGCTAGACGACCTGCATTGTCATTCCCCCTCATTAACCCTATCCAGGGTTATTTCCTTTTTCTTATGAGCTTGAAACCCTTCATAAAATGGCTTGAGACAATGTCCATTTACTTTAAAAACCTTGTTTGTCTCTAGGCTTTGTATCTCCACTGCAACATGGGAAAAATACATTAGTAACAATAAAAGGACCAATCCACTTGGACCTTAGTTGTTCAGGAAATAATTTCAAACGGAAATGATAAAGTAGAACTTTTTGTCCAATTGAAAATTGTTTCCTAGAAATTATTTGGTCATGAAAATTCTTTGTCTTTTCCTTGTAGATTATGGAGCTTTCATATGCATCAATTCTAATCTCCTCCAACTCCTGCAATTGTAATTTCCTATGTTCACTAGCCTGATCCATCTTCATGTTGCATTGCTTGATAGCCCAATAAGCGCGGTACTCTAACTCCACAGGGAGGTGACAAGGCTTACCAAAAACAAGACGATAGGGAGACATACCTATAGGGGTCTTATAGGCTGTACGATAAACCCAAAGTGCGTCATCCAACCGTAAGCTCCAGTCTTTTCTATTTGGATTGATTGTCTTTTCAAGTATGGACTTAATTTCTCTGTTCGATACTTTGGCTTGTCCATTCATTTGTGGATGGTAGGCAGTGAAGGTGCGATGAGTTACGGCATATTTGGTGAAGAGAGCTTCCATGATGCGATTGCAGAAATGAGTCTCTCTATCACTGATAATTGCCCTTGGTGTTCTGAACCTAGCAAAGATGTGAGTTTTAACAAAATCTGCTACAATCTTGGCATTGTTGGCTCGTGTAGCCTTGGCTTCCACCCATTTAGAAACATAATCTACAGCAAGCAGAATATAAGTATAACCAAATGAAGGTGGAAAAGGACCCATAAAATCAATACCCCATACATCAAATATTTCACAAACAAGTATAGGAGTGAGTGGCATTTGATCTCTGTGTCCTAAATTACCAGTTCTTTGACAATTAGCACAGGACTTACAGAACATATAAGCATCACGAAATAAAAAAGGCCAATACAGCCTACACTCTAATACTTTGCGTGCTGTTCTCTTGGGTCCAAAATGACCTCCACAAGCATAAGAATGACAAAATTTCATAATTGACTCAACCTCTATCTCAGAAACACATCTCCTAATAACTTGGTCAGAACAATGTTTCCACAAATAAGGATCATCCCATACATAATACTTAGCATCCCTTTTTATCCTATCTTTTTCAGACCTAGTTAATTCATTAGGGAATGTACCGGCTACTAGGTAATTTACAATATCAGCATACCAGGGAGCTGTACTTTGCACAGAAAATAAATACTCATAGGGAAAGTCATCTTGCAAAGGTTGTACTTCTTCAGCGATAGGTAATCGACTAAGATGGTCAGCAACCAGATTTTCAGACCCCTTTTTGTCTCTTATCTCCAAATCGAATTCATGTAACAAGAGAATCCATCTGATCAGCCTCGGTTTTGCCTCCTTCTTCTTGAGTAAGAATTTCAACGCTGCATGATCAGAATAAAAAATTACTTTAGTGCCTAATAAATAAGAACGGAATTTTTCTAAAGCAAATACAATAGCTAAAAGTTCTTTTTCCGTCGTGGAGTAATTGCACTGAGCATTATCCAGTGTCCTTGAGGCATAGTATATGACATGTGGATTTTTCTCAATTCGCTGTCCTAGAACCGCGCCTACGGCCCTGTTGCTTGCGTCACACATGATCTCGAAAGGATAATTCCAGTTTGGTGGCCGGATAATTGGTGCAGAAACCAACATTCCTTTAAGAGTATCAAAAGCTGTCTTGCACTCTTCATTGAACTCAAATGGGACATCTTTTTGCAACAATTGACACAAGGGTTGAGTGATCTTGGAAAAATCCTTGATGAAACGCTTATAAAAACCTGTATGCCCAAGAAAAGAATGCACCTCCCGTATACTCGCGGGGTAAGGCAAGGATTTAATAACGTCTATTTTAGTTTTATCTACTTCAATTCCTTTAGCAGACACAATATGTCCCAAAATTAACCCTTGATCAACCATAAAGTGACATTTTTCATAATTCAACACAAGATTAAACTCCAAACACCTTTTCAAAACTTTTGTAAGGTTAGCTAGGCACTCATCAAAAGAATTACCATAAACCGTGAAATCATCCATAAATACCTCTATGATTTTTTCAATATAATCAGAAAATATGCTAACCATACACCTTTGGAAAGTGGCTGGGGTGTTACAAAGCCCAAACGGCATCCTTCGGTAAGCAAAAATTCCAAACGGGCAGGTGAACGTTGTCTTTTCTTGATCTTCGGGTGCAACCGGAATTTGGTAGAAACCTGAATATCCATCAAGACAACAATAATGAGCTCTACCAGCCAACCGTTCAAGCATTTGATCAATAAATGGAAGAGGAAAATGATCTTTTCTAGTTGATGCATTTAATTTTTTGTAATCTATACAAACCCGCCACCTGTTTTGAACTCAGGTGGGCACCAACTCACCATCTGTATTCTCAATCATTATTATACCTATTTTCTTGGGTACTACCTGAATTGGACTTACCCATTTGCCGTAAAAAATTGGATAAATCGTACCAGCATCTAACAATTTCAAAATTTCTTTCTTTACAACTTCCATCATAGGCGGATTCAAACGCCTTTGAGCCTCCCTGATAGGCTTGCTATTTTCTTCCAATAAGATCCTATGCAGGCACGCAAATGGGCTTATTCCTTTGATATCTGCAATTATCCATCTTATAGCCCTTTTATGTTCTTTTAACACTTCAATCAACTCTTCCTCTTCTCCCTTGCTGAGTTTACTTGAGATGATCACCGGGAGAGTATCCCTTTCACCTAAAAATGCATACTTCAAATGGTTGGGCAGCGGCTTTAATTCCAATTTAGGAGGCTGTAGAACAGAAGGTAAAAGAATGGTGTGAGATGTGGGCAAGTTCATAGGACTTGTTCTTACCTTAGGCTTAAGTGCCTCTAATTCGTACATCACTTGTCGCAATTCATCATCAATTAAAAACTTTCTTTCAACCTTACCAATGCTGTCCAAACTCATACTTTTGCAAAGCGCGACCATCAACTTGTCATCCTCACTTAACTCAAATGTCTTTTGAGTCAATGGTTCAATAATGTCAATGCTGAAAACACAAGATACATCATCAGGATATTTCATGGCATCATAAACATTAAATTTAATTACATCACTATCAAATTCCATAGTTAATGTACCATTATGCACATCGATATTTGTTCTAGCAGTACTAAGGAAAGGTCTTCCTAGCAGAATATCAGATGAGTTTGAGGATTTATCATCCTCCATATCTAAAATAAAGAAGTCTGCAGAAAAAATCAGACCATTGACCTGAACTAACACATCCTCTAACACACCTTTGAGGTACACAATTGACCTATCGGTAAGTTGAATTACTACCCCAGTTTCTTTTAATGGACCAGCATTTAAAGAAGAATAAATGGACCATGGCATCACATTAATTGATGCTCCCAAATCACACATAGCCCTTTTTATTCCCACATTCCCAATAGTGTAAGATATAGCAAACATACATTGGTCTTTGCATTTAGGGGGTAGTAATATTTTTTGAAGAACAGCAGACACATTTTCCCCCACACTAACCTTCTCATACCCGGTCAACTTTTTCTTATTAATGCACAACTCTGTAAGAAATTTTGCATACCTGGGTATTTGCTTAATTACATCAAGCAAGGGTATATTTACCTCCACCTTTCGAAATGTTTCAAGAATTTCTTTCTTCTCTTTTTCCTTCTTTGATTTGGCTAATCTTTCTGGAAAAGGAGGTTTGGTCTCCAAAATTTTGGGCTTCTCAGGCTGTTCCGTCTGTTTCTTAACTATCACCTCTGTTTCTTTCTCTGATTGCAAGCCATACTCACGTCTTTTTCCAACAATAGGTTCCAGCTCTTTTCCACTTCTCAAGGTAATTGCGCTCGCATTTTCTTTTGGGTTTACTATTGTTTGAGAAGGCAATTTTCCTTGAGACTTTAGCTTGCTTAGGGACGTTGCCAATTGGCTAACTTGATTCTCCAAATTTTGTATGCTCGCCCTTGTCTCCTGTTGAAATTGTTGAGTGTTAGTTGCAAGAGATTTAACTATATCTTCAAGAGACATACTTGGTGCTGAAGAATTTTGCTGCAATGGGGCTGATGGTCTTTGCTGAAATTGTTGGAAATTTTGCGCTCTAGATCCATAACTAAAGTTTGGATGATCTCTCCATCTCGGATTGTATGTATTTGAGTATGAATCATACTTCCTTTGCAGCAGACCCGGAAAATTCCCAACGGCGTTTGCTTTTTCAGGAGTATCATCTTGCAAAGTGGGGCACATATCTGTAGAATGACTGGTATAAGCACAAATCCCACACACTTTGGCTTGATGTGTATTCCCTACAACCAAATTTTGAACCAAAGAGGTTAGTTGATTGATTTTGCTTTCAAGGGAAGATTCGTTTACCTCATTAACCCTTCTTGAGGGTTCTTGGTGAGATCCAAATTGCTGGGAATTGGCAGCCATGGTAGTAATTAAATCATGGGCAGCTTGGGGTGTCTTGATGACAATAGCTCCTCCACTTGCGGCATCCATCATCTTTCTCTGCATGGATAATAATTCTTCATAAAAATACTGAATAAGGGCATGATCTGGAATTCCATGTTGGGGACAGCTTGCACACAATCTTTTAAATCTCTCCCAATATTCATGGAGAGTCTCCGTATCCCGTTGCTTAATCCCACAAATTCCTCTTCTTATTCCAGCGACTCGGGAGGCAATAAAGAACTTGTCAAGAAAAATATTCACCATGCCTGTCCATGAAGTAATAGTCCCAGGAGGTAGATAAAATAGCCATTCCTTGGCTGCATCAGCTAGAGAAAACGGAAAGGCCCTCAGCTTAATTTGCTCTTCCGTTACTCCTTGTGGTTTCATAGTGGAATAAACTATATGAAATTCTTTGAGATGTTTATGAGGATTTTCATTCTCTAATCCACGAAAAGTGGGCAGCAAGTGAATTAAACCTGATTTCAACTCAAATGGAGCCTTCATATTTGGGTAAGTGATGCACAAAGGCTGTTGATTGACTAGAGGGGCCGCTAATTCTCTCAAAGTCCTATTTTCTTCGGCCATCTTTTCTTCTTGATCAAATTCGCTGGAAGAATAAGGCGGTCCAGGGGATGCTTCATCTTTAGGCGCTAAAATTGTAGATGAAGACGCTTGTTTTCTTAATTTTGCTTCTTTTCTTAACCTCTTAGCTGTCTTCTCTATCTCAGTATCGTACTGGAGTTCACCTGTATGATCAGACTTGGTCATCAAAGAATAAAATCAATTAAAATCAGTCCTCGGCAACGGCACCAAAATTTGGTGGTAGTCGAATTCACCAAAAACAATTTCTACTCTCTAAATCACAAATAAATTGTACTTAGGGTGAGCAGAGTCAAATCCACAAAGACTGACAAATTGTTAATTCTTTGAAAACCAAGTAAACAATAAAAGCGAAACTAAACGGGGGGGTTTATGCAGAATAGATTTAAATAAAATAAGCAAACATAAATTAAAGAAAATCATATTATACAACATCTAGCAAAGGTAATCTCATTCAAATTCGGAAGTTGATCATTGAATCAAATGATTAATCTCAAACACTGCAATAGACTGGTTATGGTTGTTGAAACGCTTCTAACAACCTAATCTTTCCTTAATATTAGATTAACCGGACACACGCCTATGATTAATCCCTTATTAACGAATAACCCCGACATGCATCAAGGATTCAATTCGCTAATGGCACGAAAAATAAGAAAAACCCAACCCTAGCCAATAAATCACACGCGTAACTTATTCAAGCTAGATCATATATTCTCAAAATACAACTTGAAAATCTGGTTTTAATCACGTCATATTATTTGCCATTATTATTAAAACACCTAAATAATTACGGGTTTGCGTATTTCAATTGGCAAACTATCACCCTGTCAATTGCACAACGAGCTCTTATTGTAACAACCAACAAAACAATGGTAAACAATAAAACAGAGAACATATAAATGCTGCAGAAATTAAGGGGGAGAATTAAGTTTAGATCTCACAACTTGAATGAACTTGAACTTTGATAATCTTTTGCTAGATTAAAAATGAGTTAACCACACATGGCTACAAAATGCGCAAAAGAGAAAATAATATGTTTTTGAATTTTCTAGAGTCCCTTCTCCTCTTGCAACCTCTTAAATAAAAAAAGAAAGTCTAGAAAAAAAAAATTCTATCCAACATGGAAAGAAAAAAAAGCAAAATCTTTTCCCTAAAGTCCCTAATTAAGAGTCCTAAAAATCCTCCACAATCAAATCTGAAAGATATGGAAATTAATGGCCAAATCACGTCCTCAAATTCTGCGCCAACTTTACATCCGTGCGATCTTAAGCTGTGAGCACGGATATCTGGAAAATATATCTTTTACATGCAGAATCCCAACCAACAGCTCAAAAATATCCAAAATCTTCGCGATTGCATCATTCACCACCACCTAATCACAATACATAAAAATAAATAAATTCCACTCTATTTATTTGAATATTTTCCCAAAATACCATCGAATATAATCAAAATATAAGTCAAATAGACACATCATCAATTGTGCTTGGTTTGAGTGAAAGAAAGAGGACCTCTTTTCAAAAAAGGAAATTTTCCTCACTTTTGAATGTGTTTTTTCAATAGAAGGAAAATATTTTCCTTGACTAGTTCATTTTCCGTGAACCCAATGCCGGAAAATCCGAAAAAAGTTTTGCCGAAAATCGTTTTCCATGAAATAAATGGAGGTTAAGTAACTAGTTCAACAGATATAAACGATTATTTTTAAGAAAATATTTTTCAAATCATTCGTTTTTCGCAAAAAAAATACACGTTTATAACTTCATGTCATATTGGTGTCGTGACCTATTCTTCCAAGGGTCCAATCATTGGGGATATATTTAGAGATATTTGTTTATGAGAAGGTCCGAATGGTACATACAAGCTAAGGTCTTGGATGAACCCTTACTTGATAACACTACAAACGGACCCTCGATCATAATCTCTCCCGAGACTATACATCGTGTGATATAGGATTCATAATTTAATTCTAAAGATTTCTACGTAAGGAGTTGCCACTACCTATTGAGATCAGCTAGAAACCAAGTGAGGTATGAGAGATTATCTCCATTTCTACGCAACCAGAGATCTAGGGATCGAGGATTTGATTATACTAATTATTTAAGTAGTGTTCTTTCGATACTTAAACTTGACTACTTGCTAACTGAAGTGTCAAGGTAATCTTTTTACCAATCACAAGTCCTAAAGTTCTCGCTAAAAAAAAAAAAAAAGTTCTCGCCTGCTAGGTGTCCATGCAAAGCACAATTAAACATGAATTTAGGCCAATTGGCCTTCAACAGTTGTCAATCAATAAGTGAGCTAAATTGGATCACTTAGGCTGCGTATGGCAATATTCTGTGCCTAGAAAGAGATTCTGATAAAAAATAATTCTTTTTGATTCTGTGTCCGGGAACTTGTTTTGAGTATTTGAAGGAGTTTGGTAACGGCTCAAAATTTCTATTTCTGAAATAGTAAAAGAACATAAATGCATTTGATAATGGCACAAAATTTCCTTTTATTAAAAATATTTTAAATATTTAAATATTTATTTTTTTTCTTTTTTTCTTCTCCTCCTTCTTGGCCATGGCCGGTAAAATATTTTTTAATTAATAATACTTTTATTAAAAATATATATTTTTATTTTTTTTGGCCATGGCCGGTAAAAAATTTCTTTATTAATAATACTTTTATATAAAAATAATTTTTTTTATTATTTTATAAATGGCAGGAAAAATATTTTTTATTAATAATATTTTATTATTAAAATATTATTAATAAAAAATATTTTTATTGAAAATATATATATTTTTATTTTTTTTCCATGGTCTGGTCGCCGGCCATAGCCGGTAAAATATATTTTTTAAATATTTTTTTATTAATAATATTTTTTATTAAAATATTTTTTTCCTTTTTTTGGCCATAGCCTAGTCGTAGGCCATGGCCGGTAAAATATTTTTTTATTAATAATATTTTTGATTAAAATATTTTTTTCCTTTTTTTGGCCATGGCTTGGTCACCGGCCATGGCTGATAAAATATTTTTTTTACTAACATTTTTTTATTAATAATATTTTTTATTAAAATATTTTTTCCCTTTTCTTTGCCATGGCCTGGTCGCCGGCCATGGTGATAAAATATTTTTTTATTAATAATATCTTTTTTTTCATGGCCTAGTCGCTGGCCCTGGCTGGTAAAATAATTTTTTTTTGTTCATGGCTGGTAAAATATTTTATTATTAATAATATTTTTTATTAATAACATTTTTTTATTAAAATATTTTAATCTCGCCAGATACGCCGAGGGTGGCCCTCGTGCCGGACATTAGAAGCTACATTAAAAACCAAGAAAAAGAAGAAAAAAAAAATTGAATCTCATTTTTGTTCCCAAAATAAAAAAGTTACTTTTTTTTTATTCTTGATTTTGTTCCAAAACTGATTCTGGGCACAAATTTGCAAGAAATTGTGCCCAGAATCAAAAAATTTAACAAACGGATTTTTATTCCAAAACTGATTCTGGGAATAAAAGAACAAAAATTTTCGCTATTTGGCCAGTTGCCAAACAGGCCCTTATTTAATTTTGGTTTGAATTATGGCTGATTGTGTTTTGATTCAATTGAGTGCCTTAATGATCTACCCATTGGTTAATTTTGGTGGCAAATGAAAGCTTAAGGAGTCTGTTTCAATTCGTTAGAAGACAGAATTTTGAGTGCATGTCTGCTTTTTCTCGAAATTACTGAAGTCTCTCTACTGGTCAGCTCTCATCCGTAACTCAGACCTGGTTCTTTAAAAAATCGATTGACCTGTAAAACCAACTTAGAATTTTGTGAAATTTATCTCGTTGGAAAACTCTGAATGTCATCTATAACTTTGTAGTTCATGACTTTTCGAGATTACGTCTTTAAGACCCTCCTCAAAGTCCCAAAATACCGAGACGTGCTCAAACAGACTTCTAATTCCAGATTTTCTGTCCTAGATTTCGAGGTAGATTTGTCCTAGCAAAAAATCCTTAATTTGGGCTTATGACCTATCAAAACGAAGCTTAGAATGTCAGGATCATTTCATGAGTAAATCGTTTTATGAGATTTGGTCATTTACCAGGTCGGATAACCTAATTAAGCCCAATGACTCAGCAGACTCAGAAAATGCAGGTTCTCCCAGCCTAGACTGACTTGAAATCAGTTTCAGACATCTCTAATAAGCAAATCCTTAACAACTCCCAAGCATTCCAGCAAGTCCCAATGAACTTCAAGCAGATTCTCCAGAAAATTCTAACGCCAAACAAGTCATATACAATGGACAGCAGCAAGCAAATTTGCAGAATTAAATCCTCTATTGAACATAATCAAAACAGAGTTCTAATTAGTAGTCGACAAAGCACCATGATGTCTTACCTTGAGGGATTAGCTTCCTCCAAAAATAAATGTTGAGAACGATGATTCAAGACCACATGCTCATCGCCGACCGCCATGGAAAATCATCGGATCATAGCACAAAACAAAGCAATGGAAGAATGGAGGATGACGATAGACTCGTTCATCTGTACTCTCTTAGCATCTCATTCCCAATAGACGACATCAAGTTCTCACATAATCAGATTTCAACATGTCATAAAATCAAACAAGAGAATCAACAGTATCCAGTTCTCATAACCTCAAATTCACCTGTCCCCATGACATATATCCATGCCGAAATTGATACAAAACGAACCGCGTCACAACTCATCATGAACAAATTGAAATTATGCTTAAAGGACTTTGAACTATCTCAAATCATGTCTAAGCAAGAATGAACAGCATTGTCCAACAACCACCGCCCGCAACGGCTGCGTTGGCTTTGGGCTCTCTTTCCCCCACGAAAGGAAGGAGTTCGAATCCCAGCACTGTCGTTAAGAATTCTTAAGCGTGACACGGACAGCAAAAAAAAAAAAAACAATGTAAAAGGAACGATGCATGGGCACGATGAACATGGGTGTTGCGCTAGCGTCACCCCGGGTTTACCTCTCCGGTTGTCGGCCGTGCAGGGGGTTCCCGGATTACAAAAAAAAAAAAAAAAAAAACAGCATTGTCCAACAAATGTTCAACATATGGAAAGGCATTATTAAAGTGGGAAAACAATATAACTCGAGTCTAATGCGTAGCTACATCAAAGTATAAGCTCATGTAGCTCAAATAACTCGCAAACCGTTCCCAATGTATGTAATTTCAAGCATATTCAGATCAGGACAGCGACTGTTTGAGTATAATTTCGCACATTTCAAGCGTGGAAAAGTCACTTATTTAACACGAAATTAGCCTACATGAACATGCATGCATGTTTAATCGACCTAGCATCCAATTGAGAACGAATTGCCTTGAATCGGGAGAATAGGGACACGGACAACAAACATAAAAAAGATGGGTTAATATCACGAAAAACCATAAACTGGTACACTTATGACAATTTTACCATAAACTATTTTTTTGACCATAAAAAACCCCAAACTGGTACACTTGTGATCAATCTACCCTGAATTATTTCTTTTGACCACCAAAAACCCCAAACTGGTATACATATGACAATTTTACCCCGAACTAATTTTTTAATATTATTTTTTGAATTTTTATTAATTTTTTATTTTTTCTTTACTTTTTTTTTCTTTCTCTTCAACCTCTGGCCAGTCGCCGAATCAGCAATCGGCCAGAGGCGGAAGTCGGCGAGGTCGGCCCCGTCGGCCACTGGCGAGGCTTGACCTCGCCGTCATTGGGTGAGGTCGGCCTTGCCGGATCTGGCGAGGGCCCGGCCCCGCCGGCCACTGGCGAGGCACAACCTCGCTGGCATTGGGCGAGATCGACCTCACCCTACAACAGCGAGGTCGGTCTCGCCCAACGCCGGCGAGGTCGAGCTTCGCCAGTGGCCGGCGGGGTTGGGCCCTCACCGTTGCAGGGCGAGGTCAACCTCGCCGGCGTTGGGCGAGGTCGAGCCTCGCTAGATCTGGCGAGGGCTCGGCCCCGCTGATGCAGGGCGAGGCTGATCTCGCCCTGCAACGGCGAGGCTTGACCTCGCCGTTGCAAGGCAAGGCCGACCTCGCCCAACGTCGACGGGATCGAGCCTCGCCAGTGGCCGGTGAGGTCAACCTCGCTGGCTTCCACCTCGGCAACCGACCAGAGGTTGAAGAGAAAGAAAAAATAAAAATATTAATAAAAAAATTCGAAAAATAAAAAAATAATAATATTAAAAAATTAGTTCGAGGTAAAATTGTCACATGTATACCGGTTTAGGATTTTTGGTAGTCAAAAAAATAGTTCATGGTAGATTTATTACAAGCGTACCAGTTTGGGGTTTTTTATGGTAAAAAAATAGTTTTTGGTAAAATTGTCACAAGTGTACCAATTTAGGATTTTTCGTGATATTAACTCTAAAAAAGATTCAAGCGGTTTCAAAGCAGGGTAATGATATCTTTCAACAAGGATTTTGGCATGAATCCTTTGTAATGTCTTGCCATGCGAACATTTGTGTACGAACGATCAAAACGACCTCAAATTGAAGTTAAACTATCACCATAAAGTCATGAACAGCAGGTAAACATTCGACTCCAACAAGTTCCAGTTCAGTTATGAGCCTAATTCTCACAAAACTTGCACAGATTTCACCCACTAATATTTCACATGGAAAGTTTGTGCTATCGTGACTAAAATATCACCACACCACATTAAATTTAAGGAAGGACCGAAGAAATCAATGGCACTGATTGAAACAAAAATCGGCAAACAGAAGTCCGAGAATGAAAGAGAAGACTTGGCGCTTTTTTAGTCCGGTTGGAGCGTTTCTGAACTTCCATACTCGGTCTCGCTGCCTCGGACGCTACGGACAATGTCGCCTTCATCGGCCGGATGTTCAGCGACAGCTCTTGCTTCCTTCCCTTTCTTTTTGTGTTTTTTGTTAAGTTCCACCCACCCACTGGAATGAGTTTTCCACCGCCTCTTCTGCGCTTGCTTTTGATTTTTACCAACCCATTCTGTTATATGGACCTCCTCCACAAAAATATCTTCTTTGCTGTGGAAGAGCATCATTTCTTCATCCATGTGATGAGGTATGGGCATTGACGATCTGGACGTACATGGCATGGGGCATAAGAAAAGCTTCTTCTTCTTTCTATGACGACCTCCTCAGTTAATTTTCTAGGGGGAAAATTCTAAAAGGGGCCGAAGTTGAGTTATTTTCTCAAATAAGGGCCTTAAATAAGCATCGTCTCAAATAAGTACATGAAGTAACCAAATTATCTCAAATAAGGACCTGAAATGATCAAATCGTTTCAGATAAGGACTTTTAGTTGGCTGGTGACTATTCCGTCGCTGAATAAGGGATATTTTAGTCAAAATTATAAGTATAATTTTTTGATTTTTTTACTTCTTTTTTTCTTTTTTCTTTTCCCTTTTCTCTTCTTCCCCAATGGTCATTGTGCCTGGCCAATGACGGCCTCAAGAGAGGGCCGCCGTCGAGCGAGGGTTGCCTTGCCTGGGCTACGCGGGCAAGGGCGACTCCCGCCAGATCCGGCGAAGGCAACCCTTGCCCTCGCCAATGTCGGGTGAGAGCCACCCTCACTTGGGTTGACGAGGGCGAGGTTGCCCTTGCCGGTGTCAAGTGAGGGCCGCCCTTGCCTGGGCTAGAGAGGGCAATGACAACTCTTACTTGACGCCGGCGAGATCAACCTTAGCCTGCCTAGGCAAGGGTGACCTCCGCCTGCCCCGGCGAGGGCGGCCTTCGCCTAAGGCCGACAACCTCCACTTGAGGCCAACAACCTCCACCGGCGGCCGGTGGAGGGAAGAGAGAAAAAAAAAAAAGAAAAGGAAAAGGAAAAAAATAGAAAAAGGAAAAAAGAAAGAAAAAATGAAAACAAAAATTCAAAAAAGCAAAAGACAAAAATACCCTTTAGCCAGTGAGGTTAGGTCCTTATTTAAGACTGATATAACCACCTCATGCCCTTATTTGAGATAAGATTCACTTCAAACCTTTATTTAAAAAAATGAGGACGCTTTAGGTCTTTATCTAAGATAAGGTCTACTTCATACCCTTATTTGAAAAAATGACTCTACTTCAGGTCCATTTTTGGAATTTTCCCTTTTCTAGGTGGCAATTTAGTTCAATTGGCTCGGTCCATTGGGTCGGGTGGCTCAATTGGATCCAATATGAGGAGTTATCAACATCAAAATCCTTAATTGTGAATTCATTTTTCTCAAAAAGAAAAAAGAAATTGTACTGGCAAAATTCAAGTGTCAATAATTGGTCTCACATGTACGAATATAAGTCATCAATAACTTCTTTTGTTATTACTCTTAAATTAAGGGTTGTGCAGCGTATTTAATAATCCAATTAGTTATTCCCTTCTCAAGTCATCTTTGTTTTACTACTATCATTACAATTCAAATAAGTAAATTTTGATATTTCATTGTTTCTCTTAACTATAGACAAGTGGACATTTTTCGTTAAAAATAAGTGGCATGGCTACCAATAAATAATGTGACACGTTCACAGCGTATAAGAAACTCTTCTTTCACCTTGCCATATTCAAATGACGGCACTTTATCAAGCAATTCTGAAGTAACTGTCATCTGGCCAGATTGAAAAAGGAATTTCCTATCAAATTCCTTCGGTTTGCTCCTAACGAGGAAAGTGAATATTGCGGTAGCTTTCATTCATTGTTTCCATTCTTTAATTTCTCTGGGTGTTTAGAATCATTTTGACTTGATGATCGGCAAATTTGAAATGAACGAAAGACAAAACATGTTTTTGGTTTTAATCTCTGTCACGACCTCCCCGAACCGGCCCCGCTACCTAAGGGATTTGGTTAATGGATTACTAAGTTAAATCTAGCTCGAGCCCTCCCAAACCCATACCAATTCGCAACTTAAGTTCAAGTTGTTAACATGCAAATCAATTTCATCTAGGAGTCGCCACTAATCAATTTTTGGTGGGTCGATTAAACACCCAAATAAAGCACGGGAGAAATACTTTACTTCTACGAACCAGAGATTCAATAGGTACGGAGACGTGATTATATTAATTGACCAACTAGTGCCCTTTTGGTACCTAATATTGCTCAATTACCGCCTAATGTGTATACTCAGCTATATGCAAGATTAAATTGAATGCGCAAACCAAAGTGTGTGAATCAGACAATGTGCAATCAAACATAAGCTAATCACACAAAAGGGGAGAGAAAAATAATTTTGAAACCCAATTTCCAATTTTTGATTTTCGGAACTTTTTCAAAAAAAAAAATATTATTATTATTTTTTCTAAAATATTTTTTTATATTAAAATAATAGTATTAAAATAATGTAAATCGGATCCGGGTCGGATCTCCACACCTGACCCGGATCGGAACTGACCTGGGCGCGCCGGCCCGGGTCCGCCACGAGGTGGGCGCGGCGAAGGCCCACTTCGAAATAAAACAAATACAACCCAAAAACAATTAAATAAAAACATCTAAGCCCAACACACTACAAATAAAAACCTGAATAACATTTTAGCTTAAATCCCAATTTCAGCCCATCCGTGAAAGGCCCAAGACCTAATAAAACCCACTCTAAAAACTAAAAGGCCCAAAACATTAAAACACCAAATAAACATAAAATCGGCCCAAATACTAACAAAACCCTACTCGGTTGCAACCCGTCCGCTCGACCTGGTTCGCGGCCGCGCGTCCCGAATCGCCGAAAACCCTACCCGGTTTGCCCGGGCGTTCGACCCAGGTTCCAACCACCACCCCGACTTGCGAAACACCCTAACGCCCGCGACCTGACTCGCTCGACCCGAGGTGCTCTATTTTTATTTATATTATTTTTTTCTTTTCTGATTTTTTTATTTTCCTCACGTGGGCTTTCCCTCTCCCCTTTCTGAACACTTCTCTTTGACTTTTCACTTGCTTTCCTCTTCTTTTTGTTTTATTCCTTACGCGGTCTTTCCCCCTCCCCTCTCTGGTCTTCCTCTCCCCAGGACGTCATCATCTAGACTACTTCCCCGAGACGCCTCGCTGAGAACATCTTCTTCTCGGTGACTCACCGACAACCTCCACACCGCACCAAAATCGACCTCCCCGACTGGCGCCCATATCAAATATGCTCCGACTAGAATCACGACACCACCATCATCGAAAGACACCATTGTCGACCATCCCGAGCCATCGTCGGCCATCGTCACCGCAATCACCAAAGAATTTCACCAATCAGTATCCATCCCAAAACCCGACGTCGTTTGTTGCTGCCGGTCACTGACGCCTCACATTTATGACCGCGGAATAGAAAAAAAATATGCAGAGCACGAACCGATGAGGCAAACCGATACAGAATACCTTAGACTCCAAAGGTTTCGTCACCAGCGAGGACCACAAAGACACGATGGAAAATATGCAAAACAAGGAGTGGAAGGACAAGAAAATGATGGTTCAGATTTGGTCGAGCGATACGAGTGACGCTCAACAATATACACACCCAAGAACAAAGGAAATTGGCAAAACATGTGCACAGGTCGGCTTGGGCATATTATCAAACATATGGTGAGCATGAACTAGGGAGCCATATATAGAACTTGAACTCGGAGCCAGATCCAAAAAAGAAAAGGTAAAATAAAATAAAATCGTCTAGAAGCATCCGAAATCAACCCATTCAAGCCTAGCACGCATGTGGACGAGCAAAAAGAACGGTGCTCGGTTTCTCGGTCCAGCCAAAACAGGACGAAGCCACAAAAGTTTTGTGGAGCAAGCGTTTGGTCGCGAAGGTCCCTGCGCGGCTTGGAGACGGCGGCTAGAGGGCGGGCTCAAGACGAGTCGAGCTATGGCCGGCCGCGTTAATGCAATGTCTCCAAGCCGAGATCCTCGGGGCAGGGGAGGTTCGAACCAAGAAAGAAACTCACCGAAAATGCAGGGATTTGAGAGCGGGAAGTCTTGTACTCAAGGGCGTTGGCCAGGGGTCATCAACCAGGGACCGGGGCGAGTCGCGGTGAGGCAACGACGCCGGAACCGGCCTAATTTCTCACGCCCGCCTCTCTCTCTCTCTCCCTCCTTCCTCAGATCTCTCGGTCTCCCGCTCTTCTCTCGCTCCCAGTCTCACTCTCTCTCACTCGGATCTCGCTCGGTTCTCTCTCCGTTCTGTGGAACTCTCTCTGTTCTCTCTCCGTTCTCTCCCTCTGGCCCCCCTTTTCCTTTTCTTTTTGTCCTCCCTTTTAACGCCGAGAGAAGGAGGAGTATCTCTTCCTCTCGGCTTCCCCCGGCGACACTCGCCATTCCGTTTCCAGCTCAAAGACGCCCGCGATCAGAACGTCTTCTCCATTTGCGCTTATGCCAGCTGCCGCGTCTCCTTCTTGGGACCGAATCAGGTCCATCTTTGGCTAAAACGACTGTAAATCTGCTCGATGCAGGTCGGAAGCACTGCGCCGTCCTCGATGCGCCCTTTTTCTTTCGCCTCGTTGCTTCCGATTGTCCGCTTCCCCTCGTCGTTTCTGCTTCTGTCGCTGCCCCGCTTTTTGCTGCTGCGTTCTTCCCTTTCCCCAAAGCGTTGAATAACGCTGGGGAGAAGGAGATGGTCAACGCACGGCACAGGGGTAGGAAAGTGAAGTGGGCCACCGTTGAATAATTCAACGCTGGCCTCTCTCCTCCTTTTTTTTTAAAAATAAATAAATAAAAGGAAAATATGTTTCACTAAATCTATTGATGCAAATACACCTAATTTCTATGTACTATGTAATTTAATAAAAATTTTTATGTTTAAGGGTTAAAAATTAATTCCTAATTTTCTATGCGATTAAATCTTAAATGACTAGATAAAATTTAGGTGCCAATAATCTCTTTCACAAAAATTGATTTTAACATGGTGAACAAATTTGAAGTCTTTCATTGACGAGTTGATTTTTGCCTTTTAGTTTGTCTACACATAACTAAAAATTTGTTTCCGAATTTTTTATTTCATCACTTTTTTCAAGCTGAAATTTGTCGAAAAATTACCATATAGTTGGTACACATATAAAAAAAAGCTATGAAAAGTTGTATTGGAAGTCACGTATTGCAATTGAATCTTAGACCTTTCAATTGATTCAGTTAAATTCTTAAAAAAACAATGAAAAACTGGACTGGAAATTGCGTCATGCGTGGCATTCTTAAATTACAATTTGTATTTTAAGTATAGGACTCAATTGCATTTCTAGTCAAGATTTGGGACTTAATCAAATCTCTTTAAATGTTTAGCATTCGATTGTACTTTTTGGTAAAAATTTAGGACTTGGATAAAAAAATTGAAAATTTTAGCAGTCAAGTGTATTCCGTACATAATATTTAGGATTATAGTGCAATTTCCCACATATGTACACATGCAACATATTGTAAAATCAAGCCAAGCTTCCTCTTTACTATGTTTTACTAGAAAAGAAACCAGTTACAGGAAAATAATACTTCATGAAAGTGCAATAAAATGATCTTCTCACACTATAAACAGATGTTGCAACTATTAGCGTATTACAATGCATTGAACTAGATTAATCATGTTTTATGGTTAACATTCCAACTGATGAAATGAATTTATTTGGGGTGGAAACTGAACCAATTTACTCTCTAAAAATTGAGTTATATAGCTCCAATGCAAATTTAAAATGTCTATATGGGTCGTGTGATAAAAAATTGTACACTTGATTTTTGACCGAATAATAGATGTTCATTTCTAAAATGATTTTTGTGCAAGTTTAAAGTGAATGATTTATACCGTCTATAATATAATGAAAATTGTAGGTGAAAATGACAATTGTATGCAACAAGATGGAGTACATTTCACAAGCAATATGTCAAACGAATCACATTTTGAAGGACGAATCATTTATCATAAATTTTCTTTTTAAACCCTGCTCGAGTAGCTATCAAAGATATGACAGGGGCAACATAAAAGGGGAAGGAATGAAGCACGTGACCAAATATTAAATTGGACGTGACTGTGGTCTTAAATTAATTAAGACACACGAATGCCTACAACCTTCGAAATGCAGAATTGTGTCGGAGAAAACGAGAGAGAGAGACCCCACTTCCACGACGTGTTAGCTGATCCGCTTTTCCTACCAAAAGGTACTGTGTTACTTTTGCTTTGAGTAATCTCAATTCCACCGAGACTTGTCTGCAAATTGGTATAGTTAACGGATACTTAATATGACAGAGTAGATGTGGATATAAAAATAATTGGACCATACTAACAACACCTAATCAGAATTTGCATCTATGCTTAGTAAATCAATTTAATTGTAAATCGACCTTGGTATACCTAGCATTTATTCTTTAACAAGAAAGAAAAAGAAACATTTTATTGTTAAGGGCATATTTAATAACGTTTCTGTTTCTCTACTTTTTTGTTCTTTTGTTTCTTGGAATATAAAAAGAACATAAATCTATTTGGTAACGTCAATTAATTTTTTTTATTCCCTGTAATAAAAAAGTGGTCAGAGAATATATTTATAACGGAAATAATAAGTAACAAAATCTATTTTTCTGTTCCCAAAAGCAAAATCTATTTTTCTTATATCTATATATCTAATTTGAGGTGGAAGACATCTTCGGATAACTAGAGTCCTAAATTACATATATCTATATATCTAAATTTCCTAGTACTTAGTTTTTCTTCTTCTTTAGTTTAGTCGGCTCCTCCGTCACAACTCCTCTTCTTATATTCTTTAGCAAGTGACAAATATGGAGACTTAGCTTCATATAAATAATTTAGAAAAGTTCTCAGGCGGGCACAACTTATGAATCTCCCGGTATGTTAAATAAGTGATATAACTTGAATGTTTCTAATCGAAAAATTACCAAAAAAGTCATAAATATATTGCAATTATGCCAATTCATTCCTAAACCTTTTGGATTTGTGCCACTTCAATCCATTTAGCCAATTTTGGCCAGCTGGTGTTGACGTGGATGCTCGTTGTCTAGTCAATGCCGACGTGACAATTTTTTTTAATGTTTTCCTTAAATTTTTACTTTCACACATTACTAACATGAATTCTTATGGAACTCGAAATTTCATTCCATTGTTAGTATTTAGTTTCCATGTTAATTTTATCAAGTGTCCACTATATATCTTAATCAACCACTAAGCTTATAAATATAGTTTCATTTGTGGCGTAGGTTAAGCTTCTGCACCAAAATTAGGAAAAATCCGACTTTATCCCAACTTGCACGATTTTGCTAGCTAACTTGTGGGTTTTGGTTGCAATGGCGATGATGCTGGTGACAAGATGAGTCAAGGGGTGGTCCCTATATCTGATCGGCAAGGAAGAGCAAGAAATGGGATTCTTCCACGTATTGGTGACTTAGACACTCACCAGGAATGCCAGAGTCAGATGGAACCTTTGATGAAATGGACGAGCCAAATGCTTTGGAGCTATTAAAAGCTAGCTACCTTAAAGAAGATGCAGAGAATTGGAGAGCACTATTTCCAGATTAAAGGTAAACTATCTAAGACCATATAATGATCTTCCGAAGAAATTAGCAATCTACTAAACCAGTCTTTGGCATTAGTCTAGACATTGCGTGCGTTAGTGCTGGAGCTGTGTCTCAGTGCTGCTGCTGATATTATGTAGCTTTTTTTTTGTTATTCAGTCAAGTTTGTTTGTTCGGCGGTTGGTTTGTTAGCTATTTTCTAGGAAGTGGAACAAGTTTGTTTTGCACGTTTGAGTGCGGTTCTAAAAGGTTCCTATTTTGCTTGTACTTGACAGTTTTCGATATTAGTAGTGAAAGGTTTTTCATTCTATCTCTCTCTGTGAAAACTAGAAGTTTGTGTGAATTGGCTGAATATATCAACAATAACAGTGGTATCAAAGCCTCAATGGGATTTTAAGGGACTGTGAAGTGAGGATAAGTGAGTGTGAAGACTGCTTCCAATCTGCAAAGAAAAAGCTGATGGAGGCAGGATCAAGTGGATTCTCTGCAATGGCTACTCTAGTCTTTACTGGAGAAAATTATCAAGCTTGGGCTGTCAAGATGACAGCATTCTTAGAGGGTCACGATCTATGGGAGGCTGTGGAGAATGATTATGATGTTGCTCCACTTCCAAACAATCCGACCTTGAATCAGATAAAGTACCATAAAGAGAGAACCACAAGGAAGGTCAAGGCAAAGTCTTGCCCGTATGCTGCTGTCTCACCCCTTATCTTCACAAGGATCATGAGATGTGATTCTGCAAAGGCAATATGGGATTTCTTGAGGAATGAATACGAGGGAGATGAGAAGGTAAGGAGCATGAAAGTGTTGAATCTCTTGAGGGAGTTTGAGAGACAACAAATGAAGGATTCAAATTCAGTGAAGGAATACTCTGATAGGCTGATTGAGATAGCTGAAAAGATCAGAGTCTTAGGGACTGACTTGAAGGATAAAAGGCTAGTTCAGAAGATCCTGGCGTCTCTTCCAGAGACGTTTGAAGCCACCATAGCTTCTCTGGAAAATGCAAGAGACTTAACTGACATAAAGTTTGCGGAATTGTTAAGTGCCCTGCAGGCACAGGAGCATAGAAGACTGATGAGAAGAGAAGAGCCTGTAGATGGTGCATTGCAAGCTAAAGTGAAGTTCAATAATGGAGACAAAGGGAAGAAATGGAATCGGTCCAAAGGGAATGCAAGTGACTCCAAGTTTGTAGCAAAAGGAGGAAGTTCTAGTGGGTCTGTCAAATGGAAGAAGAACAAGAAGCCTTGTCAACACTGCGGTGGAACTAATCATCAGTCCTTTAGATGCTGGAGGAAGCCTAATGCTAAGTGTAGAAGATGTCACAAGGTTGGTCACATGGAAGCTATCTGCAAAGGGAACAATCACTAGCAAGCAGGAGAAGCACAAATAGCAGTGAATGAGATTGAGGAAGAACACTTGTTTGTAGCTTCCTATTCTAGTTCTCCTATTGAGAATGATGCATGGCTGGTGGATAGTGGCTGTACCAATCATATGACTGGCAATTTGAAGCTGTTTAAGAGACTAGACAGGTTAGTTAGGTCTAGAGTCAGAATTGGCAATGGACAGTATCGAAGTGCAAGGGAAGGGTATAGTGGCTACTGAAGGAAATTAGGAGGTGAAGCAGATCAATGATGTTCTCTTTGTGCCAAAAGTTGACCAAAATCTCTTGAGTGTTGGTCAATTAGTTGAGAGGGGCTATAAGGTGAAGTTTGAAGGGAAGGAATGCCTTATCGATAATGCAGATAGCAAGGAAGTGCTGAGAATGCCAATGAAGGACAAATGCTTCCTGTTCAAGCCATAGGAGATGCAACAAATGGCTTTGAAGTGCAAAGAAGAAAATGCAGAGCTATGGCATAAAAGGCTTGGGCTTGTTCACAGGAAGAACATGTTGTTTATGCAGAGGAATAGCTTGGTAGATGACTTGCCAAGTTTGGAAGAGGAATTTCCATAGTGCAAAACTTGTCTTCTTGGCAAGCAAGCTAGATTTCCTTTCAAAGGAGGGGGCTGGAGAGCACGTGAGAAGCTGCAATTAGTCCACACAGACTTATGTGGACCTATGTCTGAGTCATCTCTCAGTGGTAGCAGCTATTTCATTACTTTCAAAGATGACATGACTAGGATGAGCTAGATGTACTTTCTGCAAGCTAAGTCTGAAGTTGCTGATGTGTTTGTGAAGTTCAAAGCCTTAGTTGAGAATCAGAGTGGGAAGAAAATCCAAATGCTCAGGTCTGATAATGGTTCTGAGTATACTGCTCACAAATTTAAGTTAAATTGTGAGTAATCAGGCATTGTGCAGCAGTTCACTGCTCCCTATTCACCTCAACAGAATGGGGTTAGTGAGAGGAAAAACATAAGCATTATGGAGATGGCCAGATGTATGATGAAGGAGAAGATGTTACCTAAGAAGTTCTGGGCTGAGGCTGCTAATACTGCAGTGTTCCTGTTGAGTAGATTGCCCACAAAGGCCTTAGCGAGGTCAACACCTTTTGAAGTTTGGTATGGTGTTAGACCTTTTGTGAAGAATTTGAAAGTTTTTAGGTGTTTGTGTTATTGTCATGTTCCTCAGGTCAAGAGGGACAAGCTGGATCAAAGAGCTGAGCTTGGAGTCTTCATTTGGTACAATCTCCAATCAAAGGCTTACAGGATTTTTTAG
Source organism: Syzygium aromaticum (assembly GCA_024500025.1). Taxonomy (NCBI): domain Eukaryota; kingdom Viridiplantae; phylum Streptophyta; class Magnoliopsida; order Myrtales; family Myrtaceae; genus Syzygium; species Syzygium aromaticum. The sequence continues at coordinate 35,780,450 of CM044890.1, read as the reverse complement.
CCTATGACAGGGAAGGTAACTGTGAGCAGAGATGTTATTTTTCTAGAGGAAGATGAGTGGAATTGGATGGAAGAAAAGAATGCAGGACAGCAACAATCTACAAAACAACAACTTGCAACAATTGTACAGGTTGATGAAGTTGTGGATGGATTGGAAGATTGCATAAGGTCACTTGCTGAAATTTATGAAAGAAGCAATGTGGTAGTGCTTGAACCAGCCAACTTTGTGGAAGCTAAGGAGGATCAGAAATGGATTGCAGCAATGTAGGAGGAGTTGGCAATGATTCAAAAAAACCACACATGGGAGCTTGTTGACAGACCAACTGATAAGAATGCTATTGGGGTTAAGTGGGTGTTCAGCACAAAACCTAATCCTGATGGTTCTGTCATTAAACATAAAGCTAGATTAGTTGTGAAAGGCTATGCTCAGATATGGGGAGTAGACTAGTCTGAGACTTTTGCTCTGTTGTAAGACTTGATACAACCAGGCTACTATTAGCTGTTGCAACAGAGAATGGGTGGCCTATATTTCAGTTAGATGTCAAGTCTACATTTCTGAATGGAGAGCTCGAGGAGGAGATTTTGTTGAACAGCCTAAAGGCTTTAGTATCAAAGCGCAAGAAGAGAAGGTATATGGATTGAGGAAAGCTCTTTATGGACTGAAGCAGGCTCCAAGAGCTTGGTATGGGAAGATAGACTGATACTTGCAGGATTTTGGCTTTGTAAGAAGCTTGAGTGTATTCACTCTTTATGTCAAGAGGGTGAATCACAATGTTGTAATTCTGTCACTCTATGTAGATGATTTGTTGGTGACAAGGAATGATGTGGAACTGATAGAGAGGGTGAAGCAAGGTTTGTTTACAGTTTTTGAGATGTTAGACTTCGGAAAGATAGCTTATTTCCTGGGTTTGGAAATCAAACAAGCTTCACATGAGATCTTCATCTGCTAAAAAAAAATACATGAAGGAAATTCTAAAGAAGTTTCAAATGGAAGATTGTAGAAGTGTCAGCACTCCTATGGCTGCTAAGGAGAAGCTGCAGAAGAATGATGGAACAGATGTAGTAGATGCTTCTATGTATAGAAGCTTGATTGGATGTCTCATGTATATTACAGCAACTAGACTAGATATTCTATTTGTTGTGAGTGTTTTATTCAGGTTCATGAGTAGTCCCAGTCAGTTACATTTGGTTGTTGCAAAAAGGATCTTGAGATACTTCAAAGGAACATTGTTCTTTGGTGTGAAGTTTAGGAAAGGCCAGAAGTTTAAGTTGCAAGGCTTTTCTGATAGTGGCTGGGCTAGTTCAGTGGATGACACGAAGAGTACATCTGGTAACTACTTCAGTCTTGGTTCTGCTTATTTCTCCTGGTGTTTCAAAAAGCAGGAGATTGTAGCTCAGTCTATTGCAGAGGCTGAGTTTATAGCAACTACTGCAGCTGCACATCAAACTTTGTGGTTAAAGAAGATAATGAAGGATATGTGGTTGAATTCTAGTGATTGCATTGAAGTTTATGTGGACAATCAGGCTGCATTAGCAACTTTACAAAATCTAGTTTTCCATGGCAAAACCAAGCATTTTAAGGTCAAATTCTTCTTTCTGCGTGAAGTGCAACAAAGCGTTGAAGTTAAGTTGGTCTATTGCATTTCAGAAGATTAGCTTGCAGACATGTTCACAAAGCCACTTCATGCTAGAAGATTTAAGCTGTTAAGAGAGAAAATAGGAGTTTGCACCAGCAACTGATCCAAGAAGGAGTTTGTTGGAGCTATGTCTCAGTGCTGCTGCTGATATTCTGTCATTTTAGATTTTTTTTTTTTTTTGTTATTCAGTCAAGTTTGTTTGTTAGGCGGTTGGTTTGTTAGCTATTTTCTAGGAAGTGGAACAAGTCTGTTTTGCATGTTTGTGTGTGATTCTAAAAGGTTCATATTTTGCTTGTACTTGACAGTTTTCGGTATTAGTAGTAAAAGGTTTTTCATTCTATCTCTCTATGTGAAAACTAGAAGTTTGTGTGAATTGACTGAATATATCAACAATAACAGTCAGTACATCAATGCTCTATAGTAAGTTATTATAGCTAAAGCCAAACTCTATTAATTCTAGGGTGAGGATGTTTCCGGTCTTGATGAGGAATTGCAGAATCTACATGTTGAGGCCATAACAGAGATTTGCCATTTGCATGATTTTCTTTTTTCGGTTCTCGTTGATGTGTACTACTTCATGATGCTCAAAGTCATTGCACGCTTTGCCCTCAATCTTAGTAAATCGGTTTGCATCTCATTCCTTATTTCAAAGACGGTGTAGATATGGCTCCACAGCACTGGTTCTGACTTGAATAGCATTTCCTTCTGTGCCTTACGCAGTGTGCAAGTCGTACCTTTGCAAACTGAGGTTTCCTATTTGCCATCTCGAGCAAATGGAGATTAAATTATGATGTTGATGCCGACACTTCTTTACTAATCTGCGGGGAAGTGGTCATAGCATTGCCTGATGAGATTCTCCATCCCATTTCTTGCATGTTTCGTCTAGGCGTAGGGTGGTATTGTGTAACAGTCATTGAAAGTTTGAAAGAATTAACATGTTGATATCCGCTAGGGGTCTCCGACATGGTCGCCCCACAAGCAAATAAGCACAGAGATGAGTAGGATGTTTTTGGCAGTAGATTGCAACATAATGTTCTGCGCTTTTCTGTAAACAAGAAACATGTATGCCCCTGCTAATATAGGGCTTATGGAAATTACATCTGCGGACCAGCTAATTTACGACAGGCAAAGGATATAATCTTTGTAATCACTATCTTTGCAAAAAAAATACATGTACAGTCCGTAACATATCTCTCTCTCTCTCTCATATACCTAAGACGTTATTCACTAGCCAGAGATCGCTCTTCAGAGGAAGCAAGTCGCTGGACTCCACTGTCTTAAGATACCAAAATCAGCTGCATAAGGCTCAGAAAAATCACCATTATAATCACGATCCGCACTGTTAATAAAGAGGAAAAAAATGGTCCTGGTGAGAAAGTCCACAGCGCATCATTATTTAATAAGAAAAAATAACTGAGAACAGGTCAGGACTTCGAAAGCCTGTCACAGTTTGCCGAAACCCATCCAATCTGCTTCTTTTCATTATCGTAGACCACCATTTTATCTTGCATGGAAATGTCTGCAAACAGAGAGCAATGAGCATGTCAAATCCGTGAGAACAATTACACCGGCATCCACCGGTCTGAGTTCCATCAGTCAGAACTGCCTGTTACCTCCTATTACATTGAGCTCTCCTAGCTTCACTTGCCCACCGTTCAAAATTCCCAAGCACGCATTACCGAGTTTCTGGGGAAAAAACAAGCCTTAATTTATCACGAACAAACTATACGAATTGTCGCTGTGCACTCACACAATACAGAGAAAAAAGAATTATAAGCTTACCGTGACAATGAGATAAGCCTCGGGCAGCAACTGAAGTTGGGCATTTCTTTTCGTAAAGCTCAACGCTAAAGGCTTAAATTGGTGCTTGACCTCATTCACAGACTTGAAAGGTTTTGCTCCCTTCCAGCAGATCGGAAGAGACTTGTCCTCATCTGTCTCTGTCAGAGGCTTTCCCTTCAAATCTGCCCTTACCTAACATGTGAAATACGGGAATTACTCACTAAGAAAGTTACTCAAATCTAAGTTTCAACCAAAATGTCTAGTTTCCGGCAAACCTGATTGAGCACAGCTTGATAAGCCTTAGGATTAAAATAAGAGTAGGAGCTCCCACTGTCAAAAACCACTTGAAGACCATTTACACCAATAGGCTTATTATTGTATAAGAGTCCCGCAGGTCCTGCTGCGTAGTGCTTGCTGAAACAATACATTTAGTCACGTACCCAAGATTTTAGCAAGACATATAATGTGACAAAAAATTAGCCAAACGAAATAGATGGAACAGTTGCATACACCGATGAACTAGCTGACAATGGTACCCAGGCAATTTTTGAAGAAGGGACGACATCGTCTCCAAAGAAGAGGAAGCCACCACCTCGAGCACTCAGACAGTGACCTAATATGTTGCGTATCAAGTTGAGGCTACTCAATTGAGAGAGGATGCTAGCTTTTCCATTGCCGAGGCCAAGGACACCGGCAGTGGCAGGAGGAGGTATAGGACCGGGAAAATGTTGATCATATCCACATCTTCGGGCAAAAATATTGGGAGTCATTATAAAATTAGTAGCAAGGCAAGATAAGCTATTTGGACATTAGCGACTCAAAGAGCATGAATGAAAAATTTTAGGAGTAAATTCTCACCCAAAGGCCAGACGAGGATTGAGGAGAGATCCATTCGTTGATTTTAGGGAGATATAGTCACTGACAAGAACACCAAGAGATGAACCTTGGTCTGCATATTCTACCTCATAATCACATTGATCATTGGGGGTCTTGCATGGTTGGTTTCCAGATGTATGTACAGCAGCGCAGAGAGGGTTCTCACATTGCACAAGGTTGTTATTAGGCTTGTAAAGACTGTCGCGAGGCTGTTCACATAAGATAAGCAAACATCAACACAACAAAACTCCTGCCACTAAAAACCTCACTAGCAAAATAATAATCAAGTGGCAAGGAGTGAATTGCAGTGTCTTGTTGTGCTCGCCTCATTACGAGGCTATTCTTTATCTTCGCTAAAGTATATGGGGCGACAATTGATTTGCATAACAAGACAAATCGAGATTTGTCAGGTTGAAGTTGATCATGTTCTGTATCTATCAAACTCATAATCAAACCTTAGAGATCCTGTTTTGCTGCTCTTAATTGGTTAAACTAGAGAGCAGTTGTACTCACAAGTAACAGAATCCGGCAGCATAGTAAGCATACCACAGGCAAGGACAAACTCTCGATCATGTAAAACAACTTTACCTTAGTGCACCCAGTACAAGGAGCATCACACTGGACCCAAGTTAGGTCACTGCCAGTGTCGATGTCCAGGTCAAAAGTCTTCGGTGGGCGACCAATGCTGACGGACACCGAATAGTACCTGAATGTTACAGCGACAAGAATTCCGATGACCATCATCATAATCGGCATGCTAAGAAAGTTACGACGACAAAAAAGTACACAACATAGCATTCTCAACTTTTCTTACTGGCCATTGAAGCATTGCGAGAATCAAAGAAACGGTAGAAGGGACACAAAGGAACAACTTCTGTTTTCTTAAAATAGTGCACTGGATTCGACCCAACAAAAAAAGGTAGTGCGCTGGACCAAGTTATAATGGGATGAAGTCTACCAGAACCAAAAAGAAAGGCAAAACTCCAGGAAAAGTTAAAAGTCTAGTTCTAGAAGGGTAGCAGTAGCAAAGCTAAAAAAGTACTAAGAAATCAAACTTTTGGAAGAAAGGTGAAGTCTCAGAGAAATTTCACGGAATAAAATAGTCAAACTTCTGGAAAGCAGGGCAGTTCAAGAAAAAACCCAGAAAACTCAAGAGCAAATTGGGTCTTCAATTGACAAAATCCAAATCAGAAACGAACTTAGCACAATACCACCAATTTGAAATCGGAGCTAAAAGAACAGACAAATTCGCACCGGCAGAAACATAGGAAACAACCACTATGACAACCGAATCCAATAAAAGAACAGAACGAGAAGGGAATGGATTATCCAAATGACATTACAAGAATCACAGGGCCGAATTAGCAAATCAGTAGAGGTCAAGAGATGATCGGAGCAAAGAAAGCGGCGCGTACCCAAGAGGGTAAACGTTGCCGGAGACCGGAAGGACGAAGGAGGAGCCGGAGCGAGACGCGGACTGCTTCTCGAAGTGAGGGATATCGGCGAAACAGCCCTGAAGAGCGGCGCACACCAAGACCCAGCAGAGCACGGTGATCATGGCCTTTCCTGATTTCCCATGACTACCCATCTCTCTCTCTCTCTCTCTCTCTCTCTCTCTCTCTCAAAGACCTGATCGTTCAGCAAAAGAAGACGAGGTGGGTGGGCGGCCTCTGCAGCAACAAGAGTCGGAGTCCCACAGGCTTTTCTACTCCCTCGGATTCGGCCCCTACTGTCTCGAACAGTGCCGCACTCCACGAGTTCACCGGACAGTATGCAGAGAAAGAGACAGAGATGGCGACGACGACGGCGATTGTGATGGAGGGAAGGGGGGTCGTGAGAGATTTCTGCAGGCTTTATCGATCTTGGCAAGCGAAGAGAGAGCGTGTGAGATTGCTTGTTGGGGATCCTAGGAAGCTTCGACCCGCCAAGCAATGGCCGCCACCGCGTAGATTAAAGCCTTGACTTTCAAATTTTCGCGGTCAACTTTTTCCCCTGTTTCTTACTTTCTTAGTCGGGTGAAGTCCGCAATGTGATCGCCCCCTGCCTTACGTTAATTATAGGATTGACCCAAAAGGACACAACAATATGAGGATGATTAGCCACCCCAAAAAAAAGTGCCGATCGGCTCCGAATCTTTCAAATTTGGCCCAATGCCAACGTCCTCCCGTCCAATTTTAGCATGACTGGCATTGATGTAGATAATTTTTTAAAATATTTTTTTGAATTCTTTTCTTTTTTTTTTATGTTAATGGGGATGATGCAAGGTCACCGGCTCAGAGTTGAAAATTAAAAAAAAATTACAAAAATTATCTACATCATTGCCGGTCGTACCACGTAAGATTGTTGTCTACGTCAGCGATCAAAATTGACCGGAATAACTACATTGACAAATCGTCAAAAGGTTTAGGACTGAATTAATTTCTATATGTTCGACAAAAAGAAAATTGATTTCCATATAATATGTTTAGTATTTTTTGGTAATTTTCCCTGCATGTACTACTTAGATTGTTATCTTAGTCATAATTTTGCATTATTCCACACTCTCTTGACTCTGAAACCAGTCACTCTCTCCAGCTCTCTTGCTCTCGCATCGCAATAATTAAACTAGAAAATTAAGACACGATGTTAACAATGAGGTGAGTCTTTGTTCATAGTGATCTCTCGTTCTCTCTCCCATTCCCCTCTCTCTCTCTCTCTCTCTCTCTCTCTCTCTCTCTCTCTCTCTCTCTCTCTCTCTCTCTCTCTCTCATTATTCCCTTTGTTCAGTGATTTATCCATGGAAATTATCATTGCGCTCGAAGGGTCGTGTTTTCTTCTAGTCACTCACAGAGGATTCCGACCATAAAAATCACACACGTTTATATTCAATTAATCTTACGAATGGATGGTGTCCACAAGTGAAAATTACCAATTGAAAGAGTGGTTCGGTTCGTCTAACCAAAGATAGAAGAAAAAATTAACCGCGTTTTTTTTTTCAACGTGAATGATTTCGGAATAATTTCCTAAAAACGTTGACAATTTGGGCTTGGAAAGGAAACGCAACGCCCGTATCTGGTGGCGGTGACAATTGGCCGTGGAGCCTGACGCTTATGTCCAAGATAACAGTGACGATACTCCCAAAATCACAACTTCACCAAGTCCTCTTGAAAGAAAATGTTCCTTATGACAGCAGTATAATCATTTATGGAACTTTGATCTCTGCATATCTTTTGCTGACTTAATTACTACTGTTGGTTTTTTTTTTTTCGCTATCTCCAAGATTCAATGCTCTGTCTGTTTCACCAATTAAATTATTTAAAATATATTTTTTTATTAATAAAAAAATATTTTTATTATGGATAATATTTTGCATCTAAATATTTTCGTTGATAAGGATCATGCATTTCTCGGTACACAACATGAGTGATTATTTTTATGAAGACTTTTTGCGAATTATTTGTTTTTTTCAAAATAAATTCTTCTTTCAATGATGAGGGAATCATTGGGACGGGTTTGCCCCACAAATTTCTATTATTTACTAGAATCCCGGCTTTGACGCCTAGACTTTTCAAATGCCTTCCTCTCGAAGTTTTGCTTGAGATATTTATTACGTACGACTTTTTATTTATTTGTTTATTATTTGTTTTGGCTTAAGCTTGGGGGCACAATGACGTCGACTTCTAGCGTCCTCTGATGAAGCCTGTCCGTGGAAGCGGCAGTGCACCAGCTGAACACTCGCGCCTCGCGGTTTTAGACTTTTGTTCCATGTGGACTGACGCAAGGGACAGTCTATACACGTACTGACGAAAAATCAAAAACACCAATGCGACACAACGAACATCGGCTGACCCATATTAAAAACCGATTTACGAACGAACATTCGAATAAGATGCTTAGATGTCATCCAGTTTTGCCCCTAAACCATCGATCAATACGCGGAGTTTGGCATCGGTGACGGGCTGAACAGGTTTCCCCATCATCATATTTTTGGTGGGAGCAGTTGGTTTTGAATGGCCCATCCCGATATTAAAAAATTTCCAGGATGGCCAGACCACTGAGTTAACCGTCCTCGAAGACCAAGTCAATTTTCTTAATTATATAAATATACATATTTGCTGGATTACTAGACCCGGTCAAAATAAATCCCTTGCTTGTCAGCATCTTCTCCGCACCAATCTTTATTCACGGTGGAGGTTCCATCGAATCACGCCGTTCCATATCATTGAACATCAAAAACAGCGACATCAAATAAGAAGGAAAATGGAAAAAGGAAAAAAAAAAAAAACAGAAGAAGAAGCAAAGGCTGCTATTACTATCCAATGTTGGTTCTCTCTTCAAAGGCACAACAGCAATCGACTTGATTTAGGTGAACTTGTTTTAAAGTGTCCACAACAATCAGCTCGAGCCATAGATCGATGGCCTTCGTGATTGGCTCATGTACAGCATCACCTGCCCCCTTCAAACCGATATAAGAGTCTCGCAATGCGAAGGAAGACTCCTCTTCAATGAAAATTCGGGATATTTCAACATCGAAAAATGGAGAAGGCTGAGTTATTTGACACGCAATTTAAGTTCACTTACAGAAAAAAATGGGAAAGAAAGGCAGCATATTCGTTAAACCCTAGGAACGTCCAAATATAGCGCGTAGGATACCCAGTATACTACCACCGAGCAAGGCCCTCATCAGCCTCAGCTTTCCATCAGTGTAAGGCGGGTACCTTATCGTGGCATCGCCCATGAAACTTCGGTGTAGAACGGCCTTCTTATGGCTAAAAGCATCGAAAGAGAATTTTCCATGGTATGCCCCCATTCCGCTCTCACCAACTCCTCCAAATGGTAAAGTGTGGACAGCAAGCTGCATTTCCAAGCAACAATAGGTTTTAGGTAATTTGTAGTACTTGACAACAGAAAGTGTCGAGCAGAGTGCAAAGCTTGCATACTAAAGCTCACAAGTCACAAGTAGTTCCAGAACCATTACTATGCATTACTGATTCTTCTAGGGAACAAGCAAAAGTTTCATGCTGCTTAACATTTATTTCCAATTTCATTGGAAACTCTCTATAAAGATTACCGAGGTAACATCACAAGTAAATCTCACTTCACAGCTTTTTGTGTAAAGCCGATGAAATTGCCACCAATAACTCCAAAACATTTCTCATGGACATGTAGTTATATATGATCAATGTCTCTGAAGTTCCAAAAATGTTTCCACTATAATAGGCCAATAAGGACTTATTATTTAGGTGAATAGTGAAAGTCCTCCAAGGTGTGTCCAAAAAGCACTTGATAAGGAAAAGGGCCATCATTCTAAGAAAAATATAGAACATGGCCCTGAAACAACAGTGAAAGAGCTAGGTATCTTTATAATTCAGAACACTTTTATTTTGCTGCATAACCTGGAACTTGAAATATTTTAACACAAGTACAAGCTAACAGAAAACAAAGAGACAGAATGATGCCTAAAAATAAGTAAGTACTATCAAAAGATAATGAGTTCTCTTGGAAACTTTCGTAAACTTACATGAATTGTAGTATCATTGACAACCAAACCCCCAGCAGAGACATTCTTCACAAAATGCTCTTTGAGCTTCTTATCATTGGTAAAGATATATGCAGCAAGTGGCTTTAGCCCTGAATTAATTATATCAAAGCTCTCTTCCAACTTGTCAACCTGTACAACATATTAAGATATGAATCAGAAATATATTCCACAAGGTTATAACTGCATAAAAACCTCTCGATGTGTTATCAACAGACATTTCTAATTTACTGCAGTAACTGCACATTCAAGCCTCTGTTCACGATATATCAAAACAATAAGCATGAATAATCCAAAGTTGAAAACCACTATCCAAAATAGTAGGCATTTTTCTCATAACAACTAAGCCCAACTGGAAGTCAGCTCTTTAATTTCCTTATGCTGTATTTCTCAAAATAGCATTTTCCTGTGCACGTTCTTTAATTTACAATCAACACGGAAGCCAACACTTTGCCCATCAAGAAGAGAAGGAAGTTCTTTATATCAGTTCCTCTATTTAGCTTGAAACTTTGATATACAGACGGTGTCAACATTTCAACCATTAAAGCATAATGCATTGCCATAACAATCAGCAGCAATTCATGTTTGGTTCTCACAGTAAGAATGGGAAGCAAGGGACCAAATATCTCCTCCTTCATAATCAGAGAATCCCTTGGGACATCGAGCAAGATGGTTGGTGCAATTTGCCTGCCATTGAGAAACACCATGTCAGTCTCTGGAGTCTAACGAATAAAGAGGATACAGATCGCCAGACAGAAACTCACAGCTTGGTTGGGTCTCTTTCACCTCCATAAACAACTTTATTGGAAACCTTGTCTTCATCCAGAAGCTTCGTCAACCTAGTGAAGTGGTTGGAGTTCACAATACGGGACAAATCTTTTGATTCCAAGGGATTCTTCCCATAAAAAATTTCCAGTTCATTCTTGAGAGCATCCACCTGGAAGAGATAAGGCAACGTTTGGGATATCCCATACAAAAGGAAATAATGGACACAAATCAATATGGCAACCTTACCAACTTTGGAGCAAGATCTTTCGTAGTTATCATGTAATCAGAAGAAACGCAAGCTTGCCCATTATTGCATCCCCACTTGCCTGCGATTATCCTTCTACATGCAATCTACGAAAGACAGTTGGTTTCCCTCATAAGCAGCTGAAAAAAGATGTTTATCAATTTTAATCAATTTAAATCAAAAAAGAATTAGTTACTTGTAAATTGACACCCGAATCCACCACCACAGGAGCTTTTCCTCCAAGCTCTAAAACTACTGGTGTTAGGTGCTTAGCAGCAGCAGCCATCACAATCTGCCCCACTCTGCCATTACCTGCAAAGACAAGTTTCATTTTAGCTGTGAAAATTCCCTAAAGCTTATGGAGACCGCCTTCTGCGTGAATTCCCCTACAGACCAAATATTCTAGAAGCTCAATGATCTCTGCCAAATATAACTTCCAACTTTTCCTAGACAGAACGCAATAGCACAAAGACTCTCTCGGCCTAAGCTCAGGGTACAAAACCTAAGTTGGAAGTGGACCTTTTACACTGGACAATCAGATGCAATGAAAAGTCAGGAATGGCTGGAACAAATTGACGCACATAGTGTGAAGATAATGATGTTTGATAAGTTAAGCTTTCAATTATTCATACTGCTTCACGGTAATATTAAACCTGGTGAACTGCTACTGTTGCCTTCTGGTTGGTTATTGGTTTTCCAGCTTATTTTCTATGGAAGAAAAAGGTACCGGCGATACAACTGCTTCATGATTAATCCTAGCGAAAAGGATCTCAAGCTAGAGTAAAGAGAAGTGTCTCAGTTCCTCTCCAATCAACATGCCGAATATCTCCTCAATGGTGTAAAGTATACAGTACATCTGCCCCTCTCCAGATGACATCCCCTTCATTTTATCATTCCCATTGAAATACAGAGTATACCCAATAGTATATCCAAGGAGCACATGGAATCCCAATATAATCAAAGAAACTACTCTATATTTCAGAATAAATTAACATACCCCACAAAGTAGGCAGAAATCAAAGAAAATTAAAGAAAATTCATTTTTGCTCCAAATTTACTGACCAGCACAGATGTAGTAGTTATGCACCAATTCAGGAATGAACAACTATTCCAATATTCATCTGCAACCAGAAGTGCCAAGGAATCGTTCTCAATTGGTGACTTTGAGTTTGGATGCAGCTAATTGGTATCCAATACTCGGTACAAAATTTTTCGAGATCATATTGCCAAGGGGTAGCAGTAATCTCTTCCCCCTTTCAAATTTTAGTTACTAATCCCAAAGTGCATAGTCCAATTTTCTCCTTGTCTTATTATCTCAAGGGCTCTTTTTTTATGACATTGTAATCCACCTAAATTGAATAAACCCCAAACTCATTAAATAACACAGTAACCTCATTCATTGGGTAAGATGCAAGCTAAAACTCCAGTGGGTGGCTTTAAAATAAGATTGTTTGCACCTAATGATGTGGGAAATCCCACTTATGTCATCTGCCCCAATCCAGGCTTATAGATCCACTCCTTAACCATTAAACTGACCCTATGGAAATCAACCTCAACAAACTTTGTATTTTTCACTCATTTTTTACTCGCTCATTCTCATGTTACTGAAAAAAAGGGATGACAATAGATGTAGCTGTCAAGGGAATAAAAAAACGTAAGGTACATGGAAAAAAAAATTAGTAGTTAAATTATTGTTTGTAGCTATCTTGAAATTTTCACTTTCTGATTTCCCATTAAAAAAACAAGGAAGATCAAAGTTGCTGTAGGCAATTGATGTGAAAGTGTAAGTTATTAGTAACTTAGTTCGTTGGACATATTCAAGAAGAGCTACTGTTAGAGAAATTCTTCAATAGAAGCTAAGTCAAGTCTAACCTTAATATCATTTGAAAGAAATTATGAAGCAACATGTGAATTAACCTGTATAAAATATTTTGTCCCACTTTTGCTCCAACAGTGCAGTTGTTTCAGCAACAGCTCCCTCAACAACCCTAATTGAAGAGCTATCCATATACTCCCCTAACAATTTTGCAAGCAATGCTGATGTGGCTGGTGCTATCTCTGAAGGTTTCAAAACAACAGCATTGCCTGCTGCAATAGCTCCGACAACTGGATCCAGAGACAACACTGACAAATAGTGAAGAAAAAATGTCAGAACCACAAAGAGATTAGTAGATGAGACAATAGACACGAGGACGATAAAAAGAATGAGACTTGTCTCATACAGTAAGGATAATTCCATGCTGAAATTATTAGTACAACTCCCAGAGGTTCTGACACTATTTCAGCTGATGAAGGAAAAGTGGTCAATGAAGTTTTAACCTGCAATAGAGAAAATTATAAAGCTCAATCTGATGACCTCTCAAAAAGAGCATAAAATAACCAGTGTCTAGTCAGAAGTGACGTTCCTGAACAGTACCTTCTCCGGCATCATCCAATGTTGTAATTCTTTAAGAGCCAACTTGCATGAATTCCTCAACATGGCTACCTGCATATCAAGTTGTAAAAATGTAACAGGTGTGGAAGTACAAAGAACTCTTTAAGAAGCATAACAGAAGTTTGTTATTGATGCACATGCCATACCCCAATCACACTGCGAAATCTACGACACGAGCAGTCTAAGGTAGCTGGCAAATTAAATCAGCAATTCCAGTGTCAAAAGGTCACATTGTTTCAACGAGCAAGTGCTTTTGCACCAGATTTAGTGGCCCAGCTTCAGTTTATTGTACGCAAAAGGAGCCAGGGCATGCCTCAGTCTAAGGACGAGAATTTCAAATGCTGATTATACTTGTATTGACCAGATTTCACCTTTCATCAAATAGAAAGGCTGGTTACGGACAATTGGCACTTATAGGCTGCACCAGATTCAGTGGCCCAGCCTCAGTTTATCGTATGCAAAAAGAGCCAGGGCATGCCTCAATCTAAGGATGAGAATTTCAAATGCTGATTATACTTGCATTGACCAGATTCCACCCTTCATCAAATAGAAAGGCTGGTTACAGACAATTGGCGCTTACACTCTTGAGACTACAAATTTGAGGTATAATGGGTAAAGCAATTCATTCAGACTTCTGCACAGCTATGTTCCATTCTTCAGATTTAAATATGCTGTCATAATATTATATTATATTATATTTTTTTGGGTGATTATCTCATCATAGTTCATTGAGGTTTTAATTGGTGGATAGCCTCAATTTGAGACGCATCTCATTATGACCCTCCGTGACTTCTAGTCACCTAATTGGATTCATAATTCTGCATTCATTTCTTTGCCACCATTGAACATGCCCAGTACAATTCCCAACTATCCTAACAAACATCTCCACAGCAGACAATCATACCACTTGCCAAGGAAAGAATAGTTAGTGGCATTGACCATCCAACTTGTTTAGGAGTGAAAGGAGTGTTCTCATTGGCTATCCTTTCCACCAAGCGATTAATTGCAACTCTTCCAAAGTAACATCACCCAAATCCCAACTACCCAAGTGGTCCCAAAGCAAGCTCCATGTCCTTACCACAAGCTAAGTAAAAATAAATGTGCTCAAATGTAATCCATAATTCGCAAGAACCAAAATACGACCAGATGGAAAGATGGCTACTACGTGCTATCAAGTAAGCATCCGACACCATAACGAAGAGAAGCAAGAAATGGGCATCCATCCACCTCCTCCGTTCCTCATCATGATCAATCAGTACGAGGAGAGAAAATCAAAGACCAGCCGATTACACCAGCACGAAAAACGACCGTCACAATAGATATTTCCGACGATCGGCGCAAGACTTCACGCATCAAAGTCAACGCCGACCAAACCCGAAGCCGATGGAGGGTCGCGAACTAATCTCACCCCTCCTCCAACGAGCCGGGAGCGGCGCTTACCTCGTAGACGACGGACTCGAGCTCGGGCTTGCCGAGGTCGGAGCGGAGGGCGGCGGCGATGTCCCGCTCGCGGTCGTCGGTCATCCTGAGGATGCCCTTGAGCTGCGACTCCCGCCATTGGTAGCTCCTCGTGGTCCCGGAGGCGAAGGCGCCCCTCAGCTCCCCCACGAGCAACGACGCCGCCCGGGAATCGAAGAGCTTCTTCCCGACGTCGTCCTTCCGCGCCTCGCCCGCCATTTTGATGCTGTCGTCTCGCCGGCGAATCTGGTGCGGGGGAATCAATCGGCGTCGTCGCTATAAATACAGAGAGCGAGAGAGAAAGAGAGAGAGAGTGAGGCTGTGAGCGCAAGCGTGCGAAGGAGGAGGAGGAGGAGGAGGCGATGCGACCGCAACATGAGTTGCTGCGGTCCACGACCCGAACGAGCGTTGTAGATTCATTTGTCCTTTCTCGTGTTTTTGTTTCTTTGGGGGGAAAGCGAAGGAGAGCCGTGCGAAACCGCACGCGCTTTCGGCCGGAGAGTGCGGCGTGGGGAGGAAGAAGCGAGACGGACAGGAGGAAGGAAAAAGAAGGAAAGCGGCTCCACGACGCTTCCGCATTGGATTGGCGCAGCTTTCTCGTGCTGACGCCACTCCCTAATCTAGATAAAACAAAAAAACCAAAAAAAAAAAAAAAGGAAGAAATGGCACAAACAATTCAACGTGGTCCATATGACCCTAAATCTTAATTCAATATGTAATATGATTAATGAACTTTTGATTTGCTCAATATCATCCATAGACTTTGGGTACATATTCAATGTAATCCCTGAACTATATGAAAATATTCAGTATAATCATTTTATTAATTCAAATTCAGAGATTATATCGAATAAATTAAAGGACTACATTGAACATAGACTTTATATTTAACGAATCGAAAGTTCATGGCTCACATTGAATATTAGGTTAAAGTTCAAGGATTACATTGAACAAATTTAAAGTTTAAAAACCAAATTATACATTGGACAAAAGTTCATGAACTGTTTATGCCATTATTCTTTAAGATAAGAAGATCCTATTTTGAAGGGGCCCCATTGCGACAAATTAAATTTGCAATAATAATGATACGATTTGTTTCGTGATTCGTTCCGCTGTTGATCGTCTTCTTCGTAAAATATAATTCACCAAACATTAACTATATAGTGATTCGTTCTTTCATCATATTATTTGTCAAGCATAATCCTTCAAACATTAATTTTCTAATTTACGAGTTCCGCCTTTGATTGGATCGGACAATAGGACGGAAAGGGGATTAGTTTTTGCCATTTCGTCTCGACTTGAAATAGGGACATAGTATTAGGTGGTTCGGACGTTTCTATCGAGGTGTTTTGAAGTCGACGAAATTCACACAAAAGTCTCACGAAAGCATCGCCATTTATTATCCTTTTTGGGTCAAGCTTATTGCGTATTAGCTCCAATAATTAGTTGGATAACCAAACTTTTTCTACCCCAAGAAAATGGATAACCTAACTCATCTTCACTAAATTAGATTATTTCTTTTATTTTAGGCCTCGAGGCCGAAGATGCACTAATGAAATTCCGATTCGATCTTCTCTCGGCTGAGAGGCATCTACCTGATCCCGATCACAATAGCTCTCCGAGCATCCATAAGGTTAAAATTTAACTTATCCACGAAATTTCGTAATTTTCTTGTAAAGATAACATTTAAAGGATGATACATTAATATATTGTTTATGAGAATGAGAATGAGATTTGCGTTCTTCCGGCTGTTAAATCTATCTCTATATTTGACCCACCAATGTAAAGCTAAGTTCGAAATTTCTTTCATCGGGCTTATCTTTTTTTGAAAAATTTTTAGAAAAACTCATGTATAATATAATAAAGTCGGCTTATCTTTTTAATCCCGGGCGCCGCAGGGTGACTTAACCGGTGGCACGTGTGTGGTGGCTAGCACGTGTCGCTTCCAGGGTTTACTCCCCGGCTGTCGGCCGTGCGGGGGTTCCCTGGGTTATCAAAAAAAAAAAAATATATATATATATATATATATATATATATATATATATATATATAATAAAGTCGGGTATAATATTATCCCGATATTTTAATGAATTTCTTTCCCCTTTTTCACAAAAAAATATATACATGTGCCTATTTTTCCTTTTGTGTAGAAAAAAGTTTAGGTCATGAGTTGTGGAAATTGAGTGTTCATGTTAGGCCATTCAGCGTTTATGAACATTTCACTCTACACTTGACAAAACAAATAGAAGATAAACAATTTCGCATGTCTAATTCAATTGAACGCGGAGGGGACACCCGAACGAGAGAACATGCAATCACGTTTTGTCATTACAACTCACCAAAACATTTTTCCATATGGCCAAATATATACATTAATTGCTTTTTACACCAAGGTAAATGTACCATTTCAAACTAGAAGTCGTGCCATTGGGATTTGACCAACTATGAATAGATCTTACTATGGGTTAAAGAGTAGTAACATCTATTGGCTTGTATACTGGGTCTACTTGTTGCAAAAGGAAAAAGCAATCAAGGGAGTTGAGCTTATTGCTGGCGATGACTTCTATTATAGGACGTATGTAATCAAACTCCCATCTCGGCGAAAAGAGAAGAACTAGACAAATCCACTTTCTGCAAAGAAAGTAGGAGAAACTCTAGGGTAAGAAATCCTAGATCGAAACTCCTTAAAGATGGCTGGCACCCAGAATTCCTAAGATAGTTTGCCTTTTATCGGGAAAATTACCAAAAAAGTCATAAACATATTGCAATTGTGCCAATTCAATCATAAATCTTTTTTTTTGTCATTTTAGTCCTAAACTTTTTACAATTGTGTAAATTCAGTCCATTCTGCGACTTTTTGCCTATCGGCTGACGTGGTATTATTTTAATATATATTTTTTTCGAAATTGTTTTTCCTTTCTCTTTTTTTTTTTTCTTTCCTTCTTCCCCATGGCCGGACCGGCCAAGGGGAGGCTCGCCCAGCTCCAGCAAGGCTCGACAAGGGCAGAGCTCGCCATGGCTGGGTGAGCTCTGCCCTCACCATCGCTGAGCGAGCTCGACCTTGCCCAGATTTGGCAAGGTCAAGCTTTGCCATGGCTGTGGGCAAGGTCAAGCTCGCCCAGCCATGGCAACCTCTACCCTCACCTCGCCCAGCGATGGCGAGTCTCCCCAGTGGCTGGCAAGTCGACCCTAGCCCCTGGCCGATCCGGCTACCGGGGGAAGAAGGAAAGGTGAAAAAAAAATAGACAAAGGAACAACATTTAAAAAACTTTGAATTCCGCCATCGCCTTTGGCCGGCCTGGCGACTGGCCAGAGGTGGAAGCCAACAAGGTCGACCCCGCCAACTGCTAGCAAGAGCGGCCCGACGCCTGTGAGGGTTGCCCTCGCTAGATCTGGCGAGGTCGGTCCTCGCCGGCATCAGGTGAGAGCTATCCTCGCTTGCCCAAGCGAGGGCGACCCTCGCTCAACGCCGGCAAGGGCAGCCCTCACCTGAGTCAAGGGAGGGCTAACCTCGCCTGGGCGGGCAAGGACAACCCTCACTTGACGTCGGCGAGGGTATCCCTTGCTTGAGTCGCCCACGCCGGCGGGGCCAACCTCGCTGGCTTCCGCCTCTAGCCGGTCGCCAGTCCAACAACCAGCCAGAAGTTGAAGATGAAGAAAAAATAATTAAAAATAATATTAAAAAATAATTAGTTCGGGGTAAAATTAGTATAGGTGTACCAATTTGAGGTTTTTCGTGGTTAAAAAAATAGTTTATGGTAAATTTATCACGGGTTTACTAATTTGGAGTAAAATTGTCACAGGTATACTAGTTTGGGGTTTTTAGTGGTAAAAAAAAAATTTTGGAGTAAAATTGTCACTGGTGTACCAGTTTTGGGTTTTTTGTGGTAAAAAAAAAGTTCATGGCAAAATTGTCACACATATACCAATTTAGGATTTTTTGTGGTATTAACCCAATCTAAATCAGGAAAGAAGAGTTGTAAAAGCGATACCAATTGATCGCAAATTCACTTTCAGATAAGCTTTTAGATTTAGATTTTCTTGTGTTTTTGGTCTCTTGACTCCCTTCATTTTCATTGGCTCCAATATGTCAATTTGGGAGAAAAATTATCAAAAAAATCATAAATATGAATATCAATTTAGTCTTAAACATTTCAATTTGATAAATTTAATCTTGAAAATTTTGATAATTTGTCAATTTAACCCGTTTGACCAATTTTAGATGAAAATCACTAACATAAACGCTGATTGTTCTACATAATATGATTGGTGCAAATAGGGACAATTTCTTTTATTTTTAAAAATTGTTTGTCATTGTGGTTGGCCATTAGGCAAGGGCCTACAGGCCCTCACCTAGGAGAGGCGGTTGAAGAAGCCACAATGGCCTCCCTAGGGCCTTCACAGCTAGCGTAGATCTCACCTAAATTTGGTGAAGTCCTTTGCAGTCTTGCCAGCTGCTGGTGAGGACCGCGACCCTCACCAGCAATTAGCAAGGGCTTGCAGGCCTTTACCAACCACAATGGAAAATAAGAAAATAAAAAAAGAAAAAAAATATTAAAAAAACTATGAATTAAAAAAAATTATAAAAATTATGCTCGTCATCACCGACCATTCGATATGGCATGATCAGCATCTATGTCAACCATTTCTTGCCAAAATTGGCCGAAATGATTAGATTGGCAAATTATCAATCGATTTATGACTAAATTTGCTAAATTGAAATATTTAGAACTAAATTGACATCTGTAAAATAAATTCAATACTTTTTTGGTAATTTCCTATCAGTTTAGTTTATCCACATATCCATGCTTGATTCTTATATACTTGTGCTAGCAATATTTTCTCAATAGGATCATATCATGCTTGTCTTTTATAATATATGAGAAAGAGAAAAGAAAAGGAGGGGGGATTCACACCTCATATCCTATGTTATCTCGGGGCTTAGCACTTTACACTCACATATTTACATATGCTGCCTTCTCATCGTTTGGTCTGGCCGTGAAATTACATTCTTCATCGCCCGCCATTTTGATGCTGTCGTCTCGCCAGGGAATTTGGTGTGGGGGAATCAATCGGCGTCGTCGCTATAAATACAGAGAGCGAGAGAGAGAGAGAGAGAAAGAGGGAGAGAGAGAGAGAGAGAGTGAGGCTGTGAGCGCAAGCGTGCGAAGGAGGAGGAGGAGGAGGCGATGCGACCGCAACATGAGCTGCTGCGGTCCACGACCCGAACGAGCGTACTAGATTCATTTGTCCTTTCTCGTGTTTTTGTTTCTTTGGGGGGAAAGCGAAGGAGAGCCGTGCGAAACCGCACGCGCTTTCGGCCGGAGAGTGCGGCGTGGGGAGGAAGAAGCGAGACGGACAGGAGGAAGGAAAAAAGAGGAAAGCGGCACCACGACGCTTCCGCATTGGATTGGCGCAGCTTTCTTGTGCTGACGCTACTCCCTAATCTAGATAAAACATAAAAACCAGAAAAAAAAAAAAAGGAGAAATGGCACAAACAATTCAACGTGGTCCATGGCCCTAAATCTTAATTCAATATGTAATATGATTAATAAACTTTTAATTTGCTCAATATCATCCATAGACTTTGGGTACATATTCAATGTAATCCCTGAACTATATGAAAATATTCAATATAGTCATTTTATTAATTTAAATTCAGAGATTACATCGAACAAATTAAAGGACCACATTGAACATGAACTTTATATTTAACGAATCGAAAGTTCATGGCTCACATTGAATATTAGGTTAAAGTTCAAGGATTACATTAAACAAATTTAAAGTTTAAGAACCAAATTATACATTGGACAAAAACTCATTGACTGTTTATGCCATTATTCTTTAAGATAAGAAGATCCTATTTTGAAGGGGCCCCACTGCGATAAATTAAATTTGCAATAATAATGATACGATTTGTTTCGTGATTTGTTCTGCTGTTGATCGTCTTATTCATAAAATATAATCCACCAAACATTAACGATATCGTGATTCGTTCTTTCATCATATTATTTGTCAAGTATAATCCTTCAAACATTAATTTTCTAATTTTTACGAGTTCCGCCTTTGATTGGATCGGACAATAGGACGGAAAGGGGATTAGTTTTTACCATTTTGTCTCGACTTGAAAATAGCGACATAGTATTAGGTGGTTCGGACGTTTCTATCGAGGTGTTTTGAAGTTGACGAAATTCACACAAAAGTCTCGCGAAAGCATCGCCATTTATTATCCTTTTTGGGTCAAGCTTATTGCGCATTAGCTCCAATAATTAGTTGGATAACCAAACTTTTCCTACCCCAAGAAAATGGATAACCTAACTCATCTTCACTAAATTAGATTATTTCTTTTCTTTTAAGCCTCGAGGCCGAAAATGCACTAATGAAATTCCGATTCGATCTTCCCCCGGCTGGGAGGCATCTACCTGATCCCGATCACAATAGCTCTCCGAGCATCCATAAGGTTAAAATTTAACTTATCCACGAAATTTCGTAATTTTCTTGTAAAGATAACATTTAAAGGATGATACATTAATATATTGTTTATGAGAATGAGAATGAGATTTGGGTTCTTCCGGCTGTTAAATCTATCTCTATATTTGACCCACCAATGTAAAGCTAAGTTCGAAATTTCTTTCATCGGGCTTATCTTTTTTTGAAAAATTTTTAGAAAAACTCATGTATAATATAATAAAGTCGGGTATAATATTATCCCGATATTTTAATGAATTTCTTTCCCCTTTTTCACTAAAAATATATATGTGCCTATTTTTCCTTTTGTGTAGAAAAAAGTTTAGGTCATGAGTTGTGGAAATTGAGTGTTCATGTTAGGCCATTCAGCGTTTATGACCATTTCACTCTACACTTGACAAAACAAATGGAAGATAAACAATTTCGCATGTCTAAATCAGTCCTAAATTTTTTTTTGTCATTTAGTTCTAAACTTTTTGCAATTGTGCAAATTCAGTCCATCCGGCCACTTTTGGCATGTCGGCTGACGTGGTATTATTTTAATATATATATTTTTCGAAATTGTTTTTTTCTTTCTCTTTTTTTTTTTTCTTTCCTTCTTTCCCATGGCCTCACCGGCCAAGGGGAGGCTCACCGGCCACTGGGGAGGCTCGCCCAGTGCCAGCAAAGCCCGACAAGGGCAGAGCTCGCCATGGCTAGGCGAGTTCTGCTCTCGCCACTGCTGAGCGAGCTCGATCTCGCGCAGATCTAGCAAGGTCAAGCTTTACCATGGCTGTGGGCAAGGTTAAGCTCGCCCAGTCATGGCAACCTCCACCCTCACCTCACCCAGCGACGACGAGTCTCCCCAATGGCTGGTGAGCCGACCCTAGCCCCTGGCCGGTCTAGCCACCGGGGGAAGAAGGAAAGGTAAAAAAATATAGAGAAAGGAAAAACATTTAAAAAAATTTTGAATTCTGCCATCGCCTTTGGTCGGTTGCCAGTCTAGCGACTAGCCAAAGGCGGAAGCTGGCAAGGTCGGCCCCGCCAGCTGCTAGCGAGAGCGGCCCGATACCGGTGAGGGCCGCCCTCGCCGGATCCGGCGAGGTCGACCTCGCCGGCATCAAGCGAGGGCTGTTCTTGCCCGCCCAGGCGAGGTCGATCCTCGTCGACATCGGGCGAGAGCTGTCCTCGCTTGCCCAGGCGAGGGTGACCCTCGCCCGACGCCGGCAAGGGAAGCCCTCACCTGAGTTAAGCGAGGGCCGACCTCGCCTGGGTGGGCGAAGACAGCCCTCCCCCGATGCCGGCGAGGGCTGCCCTCACCTGAGTCAAGCGAGGGCCGACCTCACCTGGTCGGGCAAGGACAGCCCTCACTTGACGTCGGTGAGGGCTGCCCTTGCCAAATTCGGCGAGGGCAGCCCTCGCTTGAGTTGCCCGCACTGGCGGGGCCAACCTCTTCGGCTTCCGCCTCTGGCCAATCGTCGGTCCGACGACCGACCAGAAGTTAAAGATGAAGAAAAAAAATTTAAAAAAATTCGAAAAAAATAATATTAAAAAATTATTAGTTTGGGATAAAATTATCATAAGTGTACCAATTTGAGATTTTTCATGGTTAAAAAAAATAGTTTAGAGTAAATTTATCACGGATTTACTAGTTTTGAGTAAAATTGTCATAGGTGTACTAGTTTATGATTTTTTGTGGTAAAAAAAAAGTTTAGGGTAAAATTGTCACACATATATCAATTTAGGATTTTTGGTGGTATTAACCCAAT
The DNA here is from genome assembly GCA_024500025.1 of Syzygium aromaticum. Lineage (NCBI taxonomy): Eukaryota > Viridiplantae > Streptophyta > Magnoliopsida > Myrtales > Myrtaceae > Syzygium > Syzygium aromaticum. Next base: position 35,757,518 of record CM044890.1, on the reverse strand, counting down.
CTAAATCAGGAGAGAAGAGTTGCAAAAGAGATACCAATTGATCACAAATTCACTTTCAGCTAAGCTTTTTGATTCAAATTTTCTTGTGTTTTTGGTCTCTTGACTCCCTTTCTTTTCATTGACTCCAATATGTCAATTTGAGAGAAAAATTATCAAAAAAATCATAAATCTGGATGTCAATTTAGTCTTAAACCTTTCAATTTGATAAATTTAGTCCTGAAAATTTTGATAATTTGCCAATTTAACCCGTTTGACCAATTTTAGACAAAAATCACTAACATAAACATTGGCTATTTTACGTAATATGGTTGGTGCAAATAGGGACCATTTCTTCTATTTTTAAAAATTGTTTGTCATTGTGGTCAGTTTGTCATTGTGGTCGACCATTAGGCAAGGGCCTACAAGCCCTCACCTAGGAGAGGCGGTCGAGGAAACCACGATGGCCTCCCTAGGGCCTTCACAACTAGCGTAGGTCTCTCCTAAATTTGGTGAAGGCCTTTGCAGTCTTGCCGACTGCTAGTGAGGACCGTGACCCTCACCAGCAATTAGCAAGGGCTTGTAGGCCTTTACCAACCACAATGGAAAATAAGAAAATAAAAAATATAAATATAAAAAAAAATATGAATTAAAAAAAATTATAAAAATTATGCTCGTCATCACCGACCGTTCTATACGGCACGACCAGCATCTATGTCAACCATTTCTTGCCAAAATTGGCTGAAATGATTAGATTGGCAAATTGTCAATCGATTTATGACTAAATTTGCTAAATTAAAAGATTTAAAACTAAATTAATATCTCTAAAATAAATTCAATACCCTTTTGGTAATTTCCTGTCAGTTTAGTTTGTGCACATATCCATGCTTGATTCTTATGTACTTGTGCTAGCAATATTTTCTCGATAGGATCATATGATGCTTGTCTTTGATAATATATGAGAAAGAGAAAAGAAAAAGAGGGGGGATTCACACCTCACATCCTATGTTATCTCGGGGTTTAGCACTTTACACTCACATATTTACATATGCTGCCTTCTCATCGGTTGGTCTGGCCGTGAAATTACATTCTTCATCGTTATATCTACTTGTATTGATGTTTATAGCTACTTCATAAACCAAAGAAATGGAGAGAATCATGAGAACAAGAGTAGATGATGAGGAGAAGCTGAAGAGAGTGAATCAGCTGACTACAACTGGAACTTTGAACAGACTGACATGTTCGAATGTTCTGCATTGAGTGCATGTGAGCTTCGTGCGTCTCAATCCTTAGATCGGGTGAGTCGCACGTGAAACCAACCAATGTCAAGAGCTCACATGCAATTGACTCACATGCACCCGGATCTAATTAAGAAATTTTCAAGTTGGAGGGTGGATCTCACTAAGGAATTTTCAAACATCGATTAAAGGTTCAACGGCGAGCAACTGGGAAGGAGAAGTGAAACCATGGTCCGCAGTTGGGCAAATTGCGCGTCCATGCATGTGGAAGTTAAGACTTTGAGAGACCCCATATTGCCTCGATCCACCAGAAAAAAAAGTCAAACTCACGCATTTCGAAATCCGTTTAGGTTAAGCTAGTACGTACACCTGATAAAAACCAATTCGACTTTCAACTCATTGATTGATTGCGTCGCAAGTAAAGTCCGTGTGTTGAAGTTTCAAGTTCTTCAATTTAACCACTTAACGGATGAACAAAATCCTCAGAGTCGTTCGCGATTAACATCGCACCCCGTAGTCGTCTCTCCGTTTCCATCTCCTAAGAGCATTCTTTCGCAAACAATGACAAACATCTACGCAAAGAAAAGGGTGACGTGATGCCTCATCGTCAAGTGCGTACGAATGTTTTCGAGTTGCTCATACCCTGCGGTTTCGCAATTTGAAGCGACAGTCCAGACTTTTGGAATCCCCCTTTTAGGTTGCATAAATTTATAAACAAGACCGAATATCCGATCTTTCTCTATAACATAAGCAGCATCGAGTATCCTTTTTTCTCTTTTCGATCATCAATTGCAATACCGCTGATGTTATGAACCCGGCGTGTATCTTGCTCGTGAACGTCGGATCCGCCTAACAAATTTTTCGACCGGCGACGATGATCAGTTGATCTGAACTGAGAAGGAGATCAGAACGAACTTCAGGGGGCTGAGCGAGACAAGAAGGGGTCGAGGTCAGGACCCGGAAGGACAGGCCAGTCCTCCATTATTAATTGAAGTTACAAGTCTCTCCAATCATTTGGCATTGTGAGCAAAATTCTGCTGTGCTCTCTAAAGCTCATTCACTGCGTTACCCAGGGAAGAGTGCATGAAAGAGACCACAATTCAGTTGCTCAATCAATGATCTTGCTCCCCACCAAAACAGAGAGAAGAAAAGTCAATGATCTTCCTAGGATTCAACCAGCATTTAATTTAGGCAAAAAAAAAAACCAGCATTTAATCATCATTCTGCCATCGGCACCTACTCCGCTTGCAAACGTCCAAGGATTCTTGAGATCATATCGTATTATCTAAAATGAAAGGGAAATTTCAAATAACGACTTAAAATGAGATCGTATTTTCAAAAGAGAATTCGGAGTGAATCTTGTTTCAAATAAGATTCTGAGCTGCTAATTTAGTCTTTAACTGAAACCCCGACTTGACTTACCTGGCACATGAGCAAAGATTCCATTTGCCGATGAATTCAGGGCATTATTTGAGATCGAGTTTACCACTTCAAGATCTTAATTGAGAAAAGATCCACTTTGAACCGTCTTTGATAAAATGACACAATTTTAGGTCCTTACTTCCATTAAAATGAACTTCACATGCAATTGGCCCTTGGTCTAATGAGAGATTTTCGAATTTCAATACATTGATTATATACTCCATAAAAATAGATAATGCATTGAAGGCTTCATTGTTTCCTTGATTAGTCATTAAAAAAGTACCCTTCAAGTACCCGTCGACAGGCTCCTTTCATCGATAAACCCTACGAGGCACTCGTTCTCGAGGAACTCATTGAGCACTTAAATGAAGAAATTACAATTTTTTTTTTTGTATGATATTCTTCTATTGTTGTTCATCGAGTGACATTTGTTAACAGTACCCTATTTAAAATTTAATCCATTACATTATATTAACCGGGCATTATAACAATAATAGGATTCCATCTAAACTTCTAATAAGGCACTTATATCACATCGCAACATTATTTTATCGAAACAAGCATATCTAATATTTTCCCAGGGATATGGTTTTGGAGCAATACTAGTGTGACCGAACTACAGGTGAGCTTGGCCAGTATCGGGCGTGGGATCAAGTGGGTCCATCACGGGGCCCGCGTGATTGGACGGATCAGATCGACTGGGCTCAAATGTATCCAAAGCAGCTGATAATTTTCCATGGTGTCGGCCTTTGGTTTTGCAACTTTTGTTTGCGTCTTTTTCCGAGCGTTTGGTGAGCGCCCCCCGGCCATTCGCGGAGGTCTGGTCGGGTAAAGACCGGTACAGCCACCTTTCCTTCCCCCGGCCCACCCTAGTTTTCGTCTCGGCGGCGCCGCACCACCTTCCTCCAACCGTCGCCGAAAAGTGGATTGATTTCTCAATCTGCAGCTCTTCTAGGCAACTGGTTGTACGTCATTATCGAATTCTTTAATGTCCGGATATAGGAGAAGCATATCATGCAACAGTTATATCAAGTGGAGCGTTTAAACTTTGATATTTTCATGTCATTTGCGCTATTTGTTTCTGTCGGAAAATGCAGACCTTGTATCACCCATTGGTGTGATGAAAAGAAACGCTTCATTTACATGGTTAATAACATAGATATCACCATATCGAGTGGTATAAAAATCATGCGATGCGATACTTGATTTGGTTCACAAATTCTCAGAATTACAGCTTTTGAATATTAAGCCACTCCTTTATATAGCAATTTAAACTTTGAGGATAATTGTCACTGATATCACGAAATCTCGCATGATATTAGAGTGGGAAGTCCCGAGAGTTCGAATCTTTCCGAACAAGTTAAACTTTTAGAACAATCGATTTTGGGAGTGCATTGATGATCCCGTGGAAGGAAGATTGGGCCATTCGGGCTTATATTTCTTTGTAGGGAATGAATAAAAAAATGGGATCCCTTTAGCGATCAATTAAAGTGAAATTATTTTTTTGGCCATAACCAGTTAACCAAAGCAAAATAACTTCCATTAAAGATCATGGAACTCCCACTTTTTTCTTGTTAAAAATACCTTTTTATTTAGGGGTGTCAACAATTCGGTTCGGTTCAGACTTTCAATAAAATCGAACCGAACCGTTAGGATGAGCGATTGAACTGAACCAAATTGCGACCCAAACCAAATACAAACCAAACCAAAAGCCCGATTCGGTTTGGTTCAGTTTTCTTTTTTGTAACATTAATATAAGGTTTAGTGAAAAAGAAGAGAGATTGTGTAAACTATAATATTAAGAAGAGTGGCGATTTTCAGTTCGGTTCGGAGCTATCCAAATTGGAATTTATAAATAGTTAATTTCTTTTTATTATCTGAACCGAAACCCGAACCGAACTGAAAGTTCCGATTTCAGTTCAATTTTCCAGTTCGGTTCCGACACTCCTATGTTGTATTGACATACTTTGCAACACCAAAAGGGCCTCTCAGAGGAGCCTCATTACAAAGAAGTGCCCATAAGGCATCTGGTGGGTTAACAGATCAGAGCTTTCTCTGATAAGTGAACGCACATCCCACGGAATTTGATCTAGGCACTCCGAAGCCCTCGACAAATCGGCACAGTCCGTTTAGATTTATTCCGTGTCTCCTCTGGAGCAGGAAAACGAGGGTTTCGTCGAGGGCAAAGGGCTTCCGCTTGAAAAGTAGAGGCTACCTTCACAAATCTTGTGAAACCATCCACGACGCTTCCAGTATAATCTCGGCACAAGCAAGCCATTGCTCCATCCGTTTCTCCTCCCTCGATCGATCCGTCGATGTTTACTTTCGGAACACCCGTGGAATGCAGATATGAACTCCCAAATTTTGATTGGAATGCATGGTCGTTGTTTACCAGCACTACAGCATTAGGAGCTTTGAGCCGACTTTGTGACGTTTGAACCCACTTTTGGATCGTGAGTACGGTTTAGAATGATTGTTGCCTTTGTTTTAAATCCGGGGTTGTAATCGCTGCCTGTAAAATTCACAAGGACGTTTGGTCCTAATGTGAAGTTTGATGCCGCATGGCCGGAGACCGGGCAATGAAGAAGAAAAAGAAAGAAATAAAAAAATAATTAAAATTGTCAAAATATTAATATATATATATATAAAATTTTAAATATATTTTTCCTCATCGGATTTTCCCTACCAAAGGTGGAAAATACTTTCCAGGTCCTTCCTAGGTTTCGACCAAGCACAAAAGAATGAAGTCATTTTCAAGACAATGACTTGTCGGAAAATGTTTTCCATAGACGGTACATTTTCCATAAAACAAACGGAGCCTCAATCGACAAAAAATATTCGTCTAAATACTTTCGTGAACGATGAAAATATTTTTGTAAGCGATTTAAGTGATTATTTTTATGAAAATAAAGCCTTAAATAATGATAAAAATCCCCACCTCGCCGAAACCCGTCAAGCCCAGCCTCATTTGGGTCCTGGGCTGCACCGCCCCGCTAAGCGTAGGGCGTGAGACGTGAATGGGGAAGCAATGGTGTTGTTCCTTGTCCCAGGATGGGGATGGGATTAGATAAAAGATATTGCACCATCCCATATATATATATGAAAAAAGTACCCTTTCTATACTTAAAAAATTATGAAAAAATAGCCTTATACACTGGATTGTTTTTTGGCCATATACAACTTATTTTTGTTTGAAACACAGCACTATCGATCATTAGGATTTGTCTGCAGTATTCTTCCTAGTTGAAAAGGAAAGACCGAACTTTGCTTTGATTTTGCACGGCATCATGGCTCCATCTAAGTTCAGTGGAGTCATATATTCCCGTCCTGACCAACAGGGGTGGTTGGAATGGGGAGATGAGGAATCATTTTTCAGATGTTTTAAAAGGAACCGATCACAGTACTTGAGCGTGTCTAAGTTACATCATTTCCGCCGAAGGCGTTCGCAAACTGGATCAAAAACCATTCACTCCGCGAGCAAACACATTAACGACTTGGCAAACCAGATCACAACACCGTTCGCTCCATGACATATGTTTTCCCCCACTTACATTAGAGTCAATATAGATCGCGAGCTCACCCTTTCTGATTTGGTAGAAAGCTAACAAAAGTTGATAGAAGAACATTGAAAGAGCAACGGCAAAACAGAGAGAATAAGCTATTAATCAAGGGACGGCACATACAAGCTTGCACATTCCGGGCACAAAGGTGCTTTTATTTCCCATCCTTGGGCCTAATTTCGATCCCTTCCACAACCAGACCAACAATCCGTGTACGCCTCGTATCAAGGACACTCATTTCAACCTCCCCATCTTGTCCGTCCTTCGTCAAGAACTCACCTAACCCTATCTCTGACCACCCATCTCTTCTCTCTTTAGGATAGCCCCCATCCCCCTCATCAGGCGCTAGCGGAATTACACCACGGCGGCGGCGGCGCGCGGGCTGTCCACTCGCTCTCTTCGTTCTGGATAAATGAACAGAGCGCTCACGCTTGCCCATTTCATCACCAGCAAATCCAGCGCCAACCTCAAAAAGCCGCACTTCAAATCCATTACTTGTCCGGGTGAGTTTGAATACCAAATACGCTGCATGAAGGGTTCTTGGCGACAGCATGCGAGAACTAATCGTGCCTCTGATTTCGATCCGATATGCTTCCATGAGTTCAGCAACTTCTGCAAACCTGTTAATTCACAAGCACATTCCATACGATCATCACCTTGAGGGAGAAGCAAAAGAAAGTTTATTTTGGGACAAACAAATTAATGCTACGCGCATTTTCTTCATGAAAGTGAGAGAGTGGAGGAAATAATGTATTACCTGGAGTTGGGCATGTGATTCCAGGACCAGTTACTTGGGAGTATCACCCCCTGTTGTAGACAGGGCCCTCGCAGATAGCATGATACATTTCTTCCCGCTGTGCCTGTCCAGCGAAAAGCTCTGCGAAGCATGTTCGATTCACATAAGCAACAAGAACCCATCGTTTGAGCTATTGAGCAATGCTAACAAAGTTTGGGAGGAATTTGAGCAATAAACCCAAAATAAAAAGCAGACTCACTCCGAACTCCGAATCAACCGTGAGGTAGCGGACAGTCTTAAAGCCATATACAGATCACCCCAAAAGATGCATTGCATTAGTGGTCATCAAGGTACCATATCAACAGTAATGACAATCTTCATGCTCTTAGCACTGTATATTGAGTGATTCAATAGATCTATCCCATTCTTTGCTCCAACCATTTGAATCTTGTCATTTTCAGACGAAACATCCTTTCCTTCTTCTTCACCCTTCATTTGTCATTCTTTATCTCGTGGACGTAAACCATGGGTTGGCTCATACAATTCAATCAACCTTTCATATTCAGATCGTGGCTGGGTGCAAAAGAAAAATGTCCAGTGTAAGCCACAGCGCGATTATTATATGACAGTGGCTTCTCCTCGAAGAAACAAAATGCACTCGCTCGGTTCAGGCGGGAAGATGCCAAGAAACTAGCGGTGATCATGGTCCCAATGGGTAGGTTCCTCTACATAACCTGAAACTGCTCACCATTATAAGAAACATGTGCCGATGACACCGCCTTTCAATTCAACTACTCAGACAATGAAAGAACAAAGCCAAATTCGCAGCGTTTCGAAACTTGCAGGCGACAGCACATCACATGAATCACATTTCAATATTCTATTTAATCTAACACGAAGAAGAGTTATCTCCTATCACCCCCTCAATCCGCAAAGAAAACAATAATAATAATAGCAAAAAGAATAGGAAGAGGCGGTTTGAGGTGGCAAGACGGAAGAGCCTTACCATTTTGCCGTCGTCAACGAGAACCGGGTCGTCGTAGAGGCTGAAGTATGTTAGAAATTAAATCAAATTTGTTGATACTTGTTTCTTTTTTGAGTTTGTTAGTATTTTCATATTTTGATTTTTCATAGATATTGTGAGATATTGTTTCTAGTTATATTTTAAGAAAGTTTCCTAAGTCAAGTAGGTTTCCTAATTGAAATAGGTTTCCTAATTAGAATAGGTTTCCTAAAAAGAGATTTCCTATTTGGAATCAAACTATGGCTTATATATAGTCTATTTCTCTTGTAATTATGACATGCAATACAAAGGCGCAAATTGCGATTGTTTCATCCTCAAAAAATTTCTTCCATCAAATCAAGTTGTTGTCGCGTCTTTGACGCTCTACAAATTGGTATCAGAGCCTACAGTTCGTGATCATGGCCTCAACGAACAGTCAGCTTCCTCTTCAATACCCTTGTCTTACCAAAGAAAATTATGGTAACTGGACTGTTAGAATGAAAGTTCTACTCGGCGCCTACGGTGTGTGGGAACTTGTTAACACTGGCTATGATGAGCCAGAAGATGAAGCCACGTTGAACCAGAACCAGAGGAATGCCTTGGAAAAGGTTCGATCGAAAGATCAATATGCCCTGTCAATCATCTATCAAGCGTTAGATGATTCCATGTTTGAAAAAGTTTCGAACGCCACTACCGCCAAAGAGGCATGGGAGATTCTTCAAAACACACATCAAGGAGTTCAGAAAGTTAAGAAGATTCGCCTTCAAACCTTGAGAGGCGAATTCGAAGTAATTCATATGAAAGAATCTGAATCGATTGCTGATTATTTTACGAGAATTTTGGCAATTGTTAATCAGATGAAAAGAAACGGAGAAGACGTTTCCGATGTTCGTGTTGTTGAGAAAATACTTCGGTCCTTAGACAAGAAATATGATCATATTGCTGTTGCAATTGAAGAATCCAAAGACTTGGATACCATGACGGTTGATGAACTTATGTGTTCATTACAAGCCCATAAAGAAAGGTTTAGAAAGAAAAAGATTGAACCGGTGGAAGAAGTTCTCCAAACGCAATTGACCATTCGAGATGAAAAGGAGCAAAGAAGAGATCCTGTACAAAATCACGGGACAAGTCAAGATCATGATCGAGGTCGTGGCCGAGGTCACTTTCGAGGAAGAGGTCGTGGACAAAGCAGAGGAGATCCTGCTCGAAGTGATGGAGGATACCAATATCAAAGAGGTGCTCGTGGAAGAGGAAAGAACTCGACAAGCCAATGGTATGATAAATCTAAAATCCGATGTTATCATTGCAATAAACTTAGCCATTATGCTTCTAACTGCTGGAACAAAGAAAGTAGCAGAGTAGACGAAAAGGCGAACTTGGTGAATGATGTTGATCAAGTTCTCTTATTAACATTCAAAGAATATGAAGAAGGTCAAAGCGATACGTGGTATTTGGATACCGGCGCAAGCAATCACATGTGCGGGAGAAAGGAGATGTTTGCCGAGTTAGATGAGACAATTAAAGAGACTGTCTCATTCGGTGATAACTCTAAAATTCTTGTTGAAGGAAAAGGTACAATTTTGATTCGCTTAAAGAATGGTACACGTCAGTTTATTACCAATGTTAGTTATGTTCCAAAAATGTCAAGTAATATCTTGAGTTTGGGACAACTTCTAGAGAAAGGTTATACTGTTCATATGAGAGATCTTAATCTTATGTTGAGAGATCGAAATAATAAATTGATTGCAAATGTGAAGATGTCGAAGAACAGAATGTTTATTTTCAATATAAAGAGTGAGATGTCTCGATGTCTAAAGGCGTGCGTAGATGATCCTTCATGGTTGTGGCATTTGAGGTTCGGCCATCTCAATTTTGGCGGACTCAATTTGCTTTCTCGCAAGAAGATGGTTTATGGCTTACCACGTATTGATCATCCCGATCAATTATGTGAGGGGTGTGTTATCGGCAAGCATTCCAGAGCTAGCTTTTCAAAGGAGGCGACTTATCGAGTAAAAAAGCCACTTGAGTTGATTCATTCTGATTTATGTGGCCCAATCAATCCTCACTCATATGGTAATCATCAATATTTTGTTACTTTTATTGATGATTTTACTCGGAAAACTTGGGTGTATTTTTTGAAAGAAAGATAAAAGTATTTGATACTTTAAAAAATTTCAAGAACCTGGTTGAAAAGGAAAGCGACTATTTTATCAAGGCTTTAAGGACCGATCGTGGTGGAGAATTTACCTCAGCCTTATTTAACAAATTCTGTGAAAATCATGGTATTCGGCGTTTCTTGACGGCCCCGTATTCACCTCAGCAAAACGGTGTGGCTGAACGGAAAAATAGAACTATTCTTGATATGGTTCGAAGCATGTTGAAGAGCAAAAATTTGTCCAAAGAACTTTGGGCTGAAGCTGTTTCGTGTGCCGTATATCTTCAAAATAGATGTCCCACATATGGACTTGAAGGCGTAACTCCACAAGAGGCATGGACCGGGAGAATACCAAGTGTTTCGCATTTAAGAATTTTCGGGAGCATTGCCTATGCTCATGTCCTGGACCAAAAAAGATCGAAACTTGAAGACAAGAGCAAAAAGCTCATCTTTATCGGGTATGACTCATCATCCAAAGCTTATCGATTATTTGACTCTAACACTTTGAAAGTGTATGTAAGTAGAGATGTCAAGTTTGATGAAGATGGAATGTGGGAAGAAAATCTAAAAGAAGAAGCGAATGTTCATGGTGATTCTAATCAAACGGAGTTGAAGGATCAACCTTCACCTTCTTCTCCAACATCTTCTTCAAGTTCATCAACACCATCCTCTTCAAAGAGTGTCGATGAACCGCTAGTGCCAAAATCAAGAAGAATGTCTGAAATTTACGAAGCTACCGAAGAGCTTCATCTTATATGTCTTCTTGCAGATTATGAACCACTTACTTATGATGATGCGGCCAAAGAAGAAAAGTGGAAAAAAGCCATAAATGAAGAAATTGAAGCCATCGAGAAAAATCAAACATGGGAGCTTGCTAATCTTCCGAAGGACAAGAAATCAATTGGTGTTAAATGGGTGTACAAGGCCAAGAAGAATGAGAAAGGTGAAGTGACAAGGTACAAAGCTAGATTAATCGCGAAAGGATACAAACAAAAAGCTGGAATCGACTATGATGAAGTTTTTGCCCCTGTCATCCGCATGGAAACTATTAGATTGATTATTTCCATTGCTACTCAAAATAATTGGCGGATTTATCAAATGGATGTCAAATCAGCATTCTTGAATGGCATCCTTGAAGAAGAAATTTATGTTGAACAACCCAAGGGGTTTATAGTGAAAGGTCATGAAGACAAAGTATTGAGGTTGAAGAAAACTCTATATGGGCTTAAACAAGCACCGAGAGCATAGAATTCCAGAATTGATGCATATTTCAAGACGAATAAATTCTCTCAATGTCCATACGAGCATGCACTCTATTTGAAGCAAGAAAAATGTGATATTTTGCTCGCCTGTTTATACGTTGATGATCTTGTTTTTACAGGAAATAATTCAGCGATGATTGATGCTTTTAAGGCATCGATGGTGAAAGAATTTGAGATGACTGATAATGGTCTCATGAATTATTTTCTTGGTATTGAAGTAAAGCAAAGTGCCGATGGGATTTTTATTTCCCAAAAAGGATATGCAGAAAATATCCTTGAAAAATTCAACATGAAGAACTGTATGCCGGTCAATACACCAATGGAGTGTGGAACCAAGCTTTCGAAATTTGATGATGGTGCCGATGTTGATTCGACATACTATAGAAGCTTGATTGGGAGTTTGAGATAATTGACATGCACGAGACCGGATATTATGTATAGTGTTGGAATTGTGAGTCAATACATGGAGAAACCAAAATCATCTCATCTTAAAGCTGCAAAGAGAATACTTTGGTACATCAAAGGTACTATTTCTCATGGCTTACATTATTATTGCTCTAAATCTTTCAAACTTAGAGCTTATTCGGATAGTGATTATGGTGGAGATATCGACGATCGAAAAAGCACCACGGGATTTTTATTTTTCTTTTGCGACACTGCTTTCACATGGTCATCAAAGAAGCAATCAAGTGTTACTCTATCAACATGTGAAGCTGAATATGTAGCTGCATCGTCATGTGTTTGTCATGCAATATGGTTGAGAAGACTACTCAAAGATATTCTTATGGAGCAGAAGAAAACAACAGAGATTTTTGTTGATAATGTTTCTGCTATTGCTTTGGCGAAAAATCCAGTTTTTCATGAACGAAGTAAATATATCAATGTTTGATATCACTTCATCCGAGAACAGATTAAAGAGAATGAAGTTGAAGTATTGCATGTGAAGACCGGAGATCAAATAGCAGATATTTTTACTAAACCTCTCAAGATCGATGCTTTTCGAAAGTTCAAGAGCCTGCTTGGAATGATCGATGGAAGAGAATTTGGTTTAAGGGGGAGTGTTAGAAATTAAACCAAATTTGTTGATACTTGTTTCTTTTTTGAGTCTGTTCGTATTTTCATATTTTGATTTTTCATAGATATTGTGAGATATTGTTTCTAGTTATATTTTAAGAAAGTTTTCTAAGTCAAGTAGGTTTCCTAATTGGAATAGGTTTCCTAATTAGAATAGGTTTCCTAGAAAGATGTTTCCTATTTGGAATCAAACTATGGCTTATATATAGTCTGTTTCTCTTGTAATTATGACATGTAATACAAAGGCGCAAATTACGATTGTTTCATCCTCAAAAAATTTCTTCTATCAAATCAAGTTATTGTCGCGTCTCTGACGCTCTACAAAGTAGAGCTCCTTCAGCGATGAAGCACTCCGGGAGACCACCGGGCGCCAGTCCGGTGGCAAGAACGACACCCAGACCGCGACAGAATCGCACGCTGACTTGAAAACCGGCGAGACGAACGCGAGCCTGCACGCGTCGGAGGGGCTCATGAAGGAGACGACGCTGGCGATGCACCCCTCGGGCAGCGCGGAGAAGCCTGGACCGTCTCTACGCTTTGCTTCGGTCACGGCCATTAGAAGAACTCCAAAGAAATGGGGTGGACGCCTTTCGAAGAGAGACGATGGTGATTTAGAGCGTGATTCGTCGTGTTCATATATGTAGAGAGACAGAGTTACAAGAACTCCGATAATGGGGTAGATAAAGGCTGACTAAGATTGCTTCGTGTGCACAGCAAATCATATCTTATCAGAGAAGTAAAAGAAAGGGTAACTCCACGCTTCCATGGGCTTAAAACGCGAATGAAATTGTTGGGTTCGTATTAATATCTCCTTTTAAAACAAAGTAAAGGTTATTCTACAGGCACCATTAGAGTAAATCAAAACTCGAGCAAGAAGTTATGATAGGAAAATCCACAAATTGGCCTTATACTAATGAAAAAAAATGGATTAGTTGGAGCCTATGCCGATGAAAAAGAATAATTGCTCTAAATTTTAGAGCGTGGTCAATCAATCGTTTAGGTTTCGATCTAATTTGGCCATACACGAATGGCTTTAGCTCGAGGAGGGCTCAAAATATAACATTATGAAAGGAAAGCTCGACAAATATGAGAAGATAAAAAGTACGGATATTTGCATCTTGGAAGTTGACACTACAGTGGATCTTATTCTTATATCTATCGGTTTGTTTCTAAACTCCACAATTTGCTCCACCGGGTCCCCCAAACAACAACGTATAGCCTATGAATTCATCGGCATCGTTGACCGCAGCGCCATAGCATTCTTCCGAACTCGTGTGAGTCGAAACTCGATAAGACTCGGGCACTTTCCAATCTCGCGAGCCGTCCATGTGTTGAATCTGTCTGAAATAGCACGCGTGCGAGTATGACTTGTCCGGAAAGTATCCGCTTCCCATCGGCGGGAAGGCCATATCTTTGGATGCGTATGTCACTCCTCCGTACTGCAGTGTGTAGGCGCCATACGTCAAATCAGGGAGCAGCTTAGCCGGCCAATAGCCCACGTTAATGAGGACGTTATCTATTTCGAATATTAACCACCAATCTTTTGTGTTCCCATCCTGTTGCAAAGTCAATCGTTAAATTATCGTTAGAGAACTTTTCTGTGTGTCCTCGAAGCAAGATATTTCAGTTGTGGGCAGGAAAATCAATCCCCACACGATGTGATTTCCAACTAAAGTCACTAGCATGTTCAAGAAAGGGGCAAGTAGCCCTTTTTTTCGGTAATCATTTCTTGTTTTCACAAACATGTGTAAAAAATGTTTCAAACTCTTTAAAAGAGCAACTGTTCACCTTTTGCCTCAACTCATGTCCGTGCTGGTGTAACTTTCATGCTACATAGATTTTTTTTTTTTCACCATCATTACAGAGGTCCGAAGATAAAGAGTTAATTACCTGTTGAATAGCGACATGAATCTCAAATTGTGGCCCCTCGTAAACAGAAGAATTGAGGAGAGCTCCTCCAAGTGTAACGGAATGATCAACTTGCACAAAGCCCGGACACTGCAAATCAAAGCAACCTGACCTATCCGCCTGTGTTTTTGAACATGTATTAGAATGATTGTCCATTTTGGACTAGTTTAATTTTGCTCTTTGAACAATAGATTCAGCACCGGTTGGATAACCATCACGCAAAACCACCCATGCCAAGTATCGTAATCATGTATGCAAATGACATAATTCTATGTGTTATCGATACTCATCAAACACCGAATTCGGTAATTTTCTTTTTCAAAAGTGGCATTCCAATGATTTAACAATTTACAGATTAAAAATTGATAATTAGTATGCAGAAATTGATGAAAGACGTGATTCCATATGCAAGGAAAAGTGCCAAAAAAGTCATAAACCTTTTACATTAATGTCAATTCAGTCATAAACCTTTTTTTTGTGTCAATTCAGTTCTAAACCTTTTGTATTGATGTCAATTAAGTCTTAAACATTTTAAATTAGTGCTAATTCAGTTCTAAACCTTTTGTTTTTGTGCCAATTTAGTCTTTCTAGCTAATTTTGATATGAAATTTGCCGACGTGGACGCCTGCCGGCCTGCGACTGGTCACTGGCGCCGATGTGGCGTTGACGTGAACAACTTAAATAATATTTTTTTGAATTTTTATTTTTTTTCCACTTTTTTTTTTTTTTTTTTGGTTTCTCCTTCCTCTAGTCGGTCGCCACTCCGACGACCAGCCAGAGGCTAGCGAGCTTGACCTCGCTGGCCACTAGTGAGGATGGCCTCGCCTTGGTCGGGCGAGGCTTGACCTCGCCCGACCATGGCAAGGCTTGCCCTCGCTGTGGCCTCCGACGAGGGCTCGAGCCTCGCTCAGCCGCCGGCGAGGCCCGACCTCGCCAAATCCGGCGAGGTTGGGCCTCACCCAACCATGGCGAGGCTCGCTCTCGCCGTGACCTCCGGCAAGGGCTCGCTCTTGCCGTGGTCAAGGGAGGCCCGACCTTGCCGGATCTGGTGAGATCGAGCCTCGCCCAACCAAGATGAGGCCGCCCTCGCCAGTGGCTAGGGAGGTCAAGCTCACTGGCTAGAGGAAAGAGAGACCCAAAAAAATGTGAAAAAAAAAAGGAAAAAAATAAAATTCAAAAAAATATCAAAATATTATTTAAGTTGTTCACGTCGGTGCCGATGACCGGTCACAGGCCGACAGGCGTTCACGTCGGCAAATTTCAGTTAAAATTGACCGGAAGGACTAAATTGACACAAAAATAAAAGGTTTAGGACTGAATTAGCACAAATTTAAAAGGTTTAGGACTTAATTGGCACTAAAAAAGGTTTATAACTAAATTAGCACCAATGCAAAAGGTTTAGAACTGAATTGGCATAAAAAAAAAGTTTAGGATTAAATTGGCACTAATGCAAAAGGTTTAAAATTTTTTTGACACTTTTCTCCCGTATGCAAGTCACGCTACCAAATTTCAAATGAGCAATAACTACGAAGCCATGATTCCATACTAGACAATAGAAGTTGGGGGGAAATCAAGAAATTTCCCTGTTATACATCTAGTTTTCTGCAAAAAAAAAAAAACTTATAGCAAGATATAACTTACTTTCCAGTAGATAAAGAAATGACTACGATCGTCGTTGTATGAAATTGGATCCACCTATCATGACAAAATCCATCAAATCTAATATTATATAGCAAGAAATAATAAGAACAACGCCGAATATGGAAAAATAACGCACCTTAGAACAAATGAAATTCTAATCTCACTTTGAATATGTTCTTCTATTTTCTTTATTCCCATTCAAAAAGGAAAAAAAAAAAGATCTTAATTAATTTGTACATCGGGAAAACGTACCCTCCATCCGACTTGTATCATGTTCGTTGGCCTTTTGATGTCGCTGATGACCCAAATCTGAGCTCCACTAAGTTGTCCCTCTTCACACTTTGGAATGTAATTATCAATGAATGCTTTTGCTCCGTGGAAAGGATTACTGAAGCCTCCCAACTCCAGAAAAGCAAACTTGAAAATTTGAGAATGACATCATCAGTAAATGTAATTATTTTGGCCAATTATCGATTGACATGCGAAATTCACTATAATATGACACGTTAGGTTTTTAATAATGTCATATAATTACAAGAGCGATAAAGATATGTCGAAGGTCATTTTACCAAGTCAAGTTGAATGCAAAACTACACAAAATTGATCGTACAATACAAGAGACAACAATTCATTATGATACCTAACAAAGGGAAGAACTTACATGATAGCCTGGATATTTAGTAGACAAAGGCGGATAGATCCGTGGACGTGTCTGCTCAACCAATTCGGCTCTCATCCGATCTTCCTTTGTCGTTCTGAGAATTGGAATAGTTCCATCTGGACAGCCCTCCAGAAGATGTGACCTCGCAAGTTGCTCAACCTGTGCTCTCTGTCCGTGCTTTGTCGCATTGAGCGAAAAGCCAGGCTTTTCTGTCCACAATTTAGTTCTTGCAACAGTTTATGATTGAACCAATACTATTGAAATAGGGGCAGAATTTCATGGAAAATTGCACGATCAGTATGCAAGATGGTGTCTCCCCTCTCGAATGGAGGAGGAGCTAGCGGAGGCTGTGTACGATAGAGTAAGATCTATTGTACAATTAACCCCGCAATTTCACTGATAAATCAATACCTGAAGCTTATGATCTTTCAATAAAGGATGGTTGAACGCTGGTTGTTTATATAGGTCGATACAATCAATGATCTCTCCGTACATTGTCTACGAACAACAAAGGTTAGTACATCGACACGAGTGAAAAAGAAACTCATGCATAACAGTATATGAACATAAGTGTGCACTGCGACAAAATTCAAAATCAATCAAAATACCTTAAAGGTCTTAATCGGCCGCTTCTCTTGATCCGACTCTTGTGCTTCAGCGTTGGAACCAACAAAAAGGGCAGACCATACGACTGCAAGCAAAGAAATATTTCTCGACCCCATTGCATGAATCTGTGTTACTATTCGTTTTTTTCGAATGGAGAACGAATGCTCTGGAACAAGGTCGTCTCGTTCCACTTTTTAATGGAAGGTGATTGGATTATTTATGTTATATTACTGATTAATTTGTTGTTGTCCTTATACGATATCTTTCCATTAATGCAGAAGTCTCATTTTCTATAAGGCTAATAAAATCAAGCAATTGATGACTCCGCTTTTTTTCCTAGGTTGGGGTTTCCTCTCTTTTCCTTGAAATCGCTGGCAATGCCGTCTCTGAGGAAGGGAGAGACCTGTCTCCCTCTTTCCTCTTTTGACGTTTTTTGCTTTTCTCATCTCCCCAATCTGTTTTAAGAGTTTGTGTGTTTAAAGAAATTTCTGTAGCTAATCTTGGGTGAACGTTGAGACTGGTTTGGCTATTTGTCTAGTCGACAGCCATTGAGGAGGACGTTCGTAAAGTGGCTCCGCAATCTCTTCGAGATTAGGCCGCTCTCCTCTCCTGATTTATATTTAGGTCAAGTTTTAGGGGTTTTACTCTCTCAAACTAGATATGGATATAAATCTAGGAGCTTGTTACATGTATTTTATCTGTGTTCTTTCCACATTTTGATGTTGGTGCCGCTGCACAATGATGGTGATGAGGACGTAGAATCTAGACGCGTATCGCAAGCCATTGTAAATGGAGTGTGAGATTTCGATGTGCGCTCATAACTGAATATGATGATCAGCCACCAAAAGTTTATGGTGATAGATCTGTTCTTGAGAGATGAGAATGTGCTTTTGTTTGCACACTTTGCTTTGTTATTTGTTTTCTGGCTTTTAATTTGTTTTGCAATCATTTGTGATTTTCTAGGCTTGAATGCCTTTTATGTATCTTTCGAGTGTTATTCTGATATATGAAAGACATCTTTCTTTCAACCAAAAAACAAATCACGCAATGTTGCACCGCACATTTTAGTGACTACTATAAAAACAATCATGTAGTTTTTATTACCAAATTATTAGACGATCATTGAAATTTCTTATAGATTGGATACCAATTTAAGACCCGATAATCAGATATTCAAGAGATGTATATATCATAATGAGATACATCTATAATGAGTATTTGAATTTTAATTTAGAAGTTTTATTTATGCTACCATTAGATTTGGCATCTGAATTGTCTTACGTGTGTTGATTCTATTGCACAATTTAGTCTAAAATCGATGTATAATCGAGACTAATAATAAGGCATACATTATTGTTCGCGCAAAAAATCAGAAAATGAAAGGATAAAAATATTTTTTTAATCACTACGCGTGGGATTCCATTTTCCTATAATGCTCGTAGTTAATTGATTGAGAGGTGTTTACACCAAAAAGTGATCAGGTCATCGACACGTGATTAAAGCAATGAGCGTTGTTAGATATGTGACCAGTCAGTGTCGATGCTAGTGTGTATAGACAATTGTCGCCAATATGATGTCAATATATGATGGTGAATGGGTAATGATTATCGATAAGAGTACCGATTGATTGAGATGGATGAGCAATCAAAGTATTAGGAGAAAGAACACATCAAGATATGGTTGAGAGTTTGAAGCCACTAGAGAATGAAGTGACTGCAATCGTGAGACAGTTAACATGCATTTTATAAGGACAATCGCTTGGAAACAAGATCATGGTATCATGAGAGCATGGGCACAAGACTTTCGAAATTGAAAAACATGGGCACAACCGCTGGACCGGCTCAAGAACAGTTACGGCACAACCACAATAGATACAATCGCCTATCCACTGAAAGTCTCCCGCCCCCGCACAAATCAAACAAACTTACTATATTTTAGTATCTTTACTTTCATGTGTCATACTTTTATCTTTCACACTCACGTTGTCGATTAAATTCCGGCATGTATCTCTATTTTAGGTGTTGCATCATCAATTAAATTCCAGCGTAATATCCTTTCGCTATCAAGCTTTATTGTCGATTAGGTTTCAGCAGAGTTGTTCGCTTGTAATGACTATACGAGATACCTGATCCGTGAATGCTATTGCGGGATGCCTTGACCGTTTCACTGTAAAACCAACGAGGAAAGAGGAAGGGGCATCGACCAACAATTGACGATTTAAAATTGATCCCTATCCTTTTGGATCGGCCCCTTTTGTAGATTGTCCTTCAGTATACTTACACTCTATTTCTTTGCTAGTCGGCCGCGAGGCTTGGTTTCCATCAACTCCTGTACTCGGCCAAGGGAAAAGAAATGAGCCCCAAAGCATAGGGCTTGATATGATGGGCTAAGCAAGACCCAATCCAAATTAAATAATTTCACTTCTAGGCTGAATTCTACATATCATATAGGGATAATGATACAAACTAGGGGTGTAAAAAAAACCCGAGTCAACCCGGCCCGACTTGACCTGGCTTTGCCCGATCCGAAATTTTAGGATATTTTGGGATCGGGTCTTATTTTCTCTAGGTATGAATTTTAGATGTGGATATTTATTAGGATCGGGCTGGGTCAGGCCGGGCTGGGCTTTTTTGACCTGGCACCAAATATAATTCTTCCCCCCCTCTCACTCCCTTTCGCTTCTTCTCTTTATGGCGGCCCGTGAACTTCTCTCTCCCCCCTTTCACTCTATCTGCTCCTCCTTGTCCTCGAGTTCGAGTTTCGTCTCTCCCTTCACTCTCTTCTCTCTCTGCGCGAGAGCTCGAGTTCGAGTTCGTGGCAATGGTGGCTGTGAAGTTCACAAACATGGCCATGGTGGCCTTCATCCTTGCCTTCACAGCACTCGTCGTCACCACCCAAGTCAAGGCCCTAGCGCCGAGCCCCACCTCCCTAGCTAGCTCCGTCTCCCTGTTGATCCTCTCTGCCGGAGCAACGGTCATTGCGGCTCTCGTCTTTGGTTCCAAGTAGAGCCTTAACATTCTCCACTTACATCGCACAAACAAAAGCACGTAAATTACACAGATTACAAAAGAGAGGAGGAGGAGGACAACGCGGGTCAACTCCAGAATTAAGGATTAGAACAGGGGTGGGGGAGTATGGATTCATGAGGATCAACGTCCAAGGAGATGATCTACTCGTCGGCGGTCATTATGGTGATCTTCATCCTTGGGTCTTCTCGCTTCCTCCTGCTGCTACTTCGTCTTCGTCTTCTTCGGATTGAGGGATGAATCTGGTTTGACTTCGTGCTACTGATTCCAACAATCTTTGCTTAGCTGTTCCCCTTATGGGTTTCAATCTCCGACTGATGGATTGGGTCGCGCGTGAACGCCGACAGAATCGAAGGAGCTCGGAATTGGAAAAGATTGGTCCCTGTTAAAAAAAAAAACCCTAAACCCGACCCGAACTGACCTGACCTGACCTGACCCTATTCTTGGAGTATATGTTGAACAGGGTCTTAGGTTAGGTCGGGTCAAGCGTGACCCTATATATTTAGGGTCGGGTGGGGTATCATGAAAATCCAATCCGACTCGATCCAACCTATTGACACCCTTGATATAAACAATCCATAACTTTGACCCAATATGTAATGTAATCCCTAAACTTTTAATTGATTCAATGTAGTCCATGAACTTTAGCCTAATATTTAATGTGGTCCTTGAATTTTTAATTTATTTAATAGTCTTTGAATTATATAAAAATGTTCAATGTAGTCCCTACACTTGAATTAATGGAAGAACTACGTTGAATATTTTTATATAATTCAGGGACTAAATTGAACTTGTACCAAAAAGTTTATGGACTATATTGAACAAATTAAAAATTTATGGACCGCATTGAATATTAAGCTATCACATTACATATTGAGTCAAAATTCGAAAACTATTTGTGCCATTTTCCCTTTCGTTTACTTTTGGGATAAGTAAGTAGGCATATTTTACATGTAGTCGAGTCGACCTCTCAACATATCATTTGACTTGAACCCCCCAAAAACTAATAATAAGGGTTAATACCACATAAACCCCAAACTAGTACATTAAACTCATTTGTTGACCACGGAAAACTCTAAACTTATATACTTATGACAATTTTACCATCCGTTAGTTTCCGTTAAATTTTTTGGTCAAATTGCCAAGTTGGATGATAAGTGACAGTTAATGAGTTTACCGATTTGGGGTTTTACCCTTCGTTTATCATAGGTGTACCGGTTTGTGTTTGTGATATTAATCCAATTTAGTGGAAACTAATAAAAGATAAACTTGTTACAAATGTATCAGTTTGGAGTTTTTATTAATTAAAAAATTAATTTGGGGCAAATTCGTTATAAATGTATCAGTTTGAGATTTTTTATGATAAAAAAATTAATTTGAGATAAATTTATTATAAGTATATCGATTTATGACTTTTCGTGGTATTAACCCTAACGAAAAACGCCGGCTCTTTTGGTTCATTTGTTGACTCGCGAGATTAGCCTTGGAAATTCCCGGAAAGAGCGTCGATTCCCGGGCAGGAGCAAGTCGCGCATTTCCGGCGCACGCCCCCCTGCTGATGATTCCACGCGCAATTGCTGCGTGAACGGTTTGAACCAAATCAACCGAAGAATCTCTACATAAAAGCTATGATAAAGATCGCCGCCTTGCTGATCACTAAAACGCGTTTGAGAAACCGACGTTGTTTGACGAACGAAGACACCTTTCTCGAACCAATTTCGTTCCCCCGTGTTTCCACGCCTGTCGTTTCAGATCGTGCGAATAAATGGCCAAGCGAGAACTACGTTACGTCGTAAGCGTGTGCAAAGCAGGGCCCCTCTTCATTCGAACAACGATTTGAAGCTTGCTGCTCCGCTTTGTGAACTAGCCATGCGTGTCGATCTTCCTAACTAGCCCTACGAAATGGTCCTTCCAATCTTTCCATCCCGCCAGAAGTTGTCGAATAATCAAACTTATGGTCACGTAATTTAGGTGCAGTGCGCATACGGATACATTAAAGCCATACATCATATCGTGTGCACGCGCTAAAGTATTGTTTCATATCGCTTAATAATGAGTTCTAAATACCCTTTATATTCACGTGGACTTCTTCCGTCTAGCAGCTTAAGTTTGTGAGTTTAACTTTCTAACCATTTCACGAACGTGCATCCACTCCTCATTAGTCGAATTCCACGCGCCCCGCTCATGACGCGGCTCGCACCCCCTCGTAATCCGATTTGCACGCGAGAGGGAGAATGGTCTCAATCGCTTTTTATATTTGCGCGGTCTCTTTCTGCTTGTTACCTTACGGTTTAAATTTTTGAGTTGGACTTTTCTAATCATACGTATGTTGAGTGCACCTCACCATATGGAAATTCATATTCGAAGAGCTAGTTTGACAGCGGGATCAACAATCCAACTCTCGGGTGCGGATTTAAGAAAAATAAAAAAATCGATACATCTACAGATCATCTAGAGGCCAAGTACTTTGCCCTTAATTATTTGAAGTGTCCCGTGGACACGAAAGACCGTTCAGCCGTAGGAAAATTCAAACGAGGAGGCAGCAGGAACACAAGTACCCTTGGGAGGCTCGCGATGTGGTGGGGGGGGGTGTTCTAAGTTTCAAGTTCCCAAATTTCAAATTCAACTTCTTCTTCTTCTTCTTTCGTTTTTTCTCCTTTGGGCCGTTTTACAATTCCATGGGACTCTTCCAAAGCCTTTGAACGACTCTTCCAAAAGCACCGACGAAGCATCGAAAGAATCAAAGAACAGCCCCCACACATTTTCCATGTCAAAAGTCAATCCTCTGTTTTTTTCCGCCCTTTAAAAAAAAAAAGAGAAAAGGGTCAAAACCAACCCACCCAAATCAATCCTTTTTAATCCACCCTTTCTCTTTGACCGAAAAAAGAAAAATTCCACCCCCTTTTTTTCCCTCATTTCCACATTTCTTTTTTGGCCCTTCTGGAAATTACGCGCGGAATTTCGAAAAATCTTGAAGAACGCAAACCAGAACGAACAAAAACCAAGTGCGACAAGCCCAGGTCAAGAAGGAAACGGGGCCCAACCACTAGAGATTGTCCCGATGGCCACCCTTCCTACTCGTGAAAACGAAAGTGTGGAGTTCAATTCCCCACCCTTTCTTGGGCTAAGGGTGGGGACGTTTAATTTCAGACGTGGGTTTCGACTCCCAAGCTCTGCAAAGAGTTTGCAAAGAGGCAGAACAAAAATTTGAAAGTGAATAGAGAGCTAAAGTATAACATATCAAAAAAAGAAGAAGAAAAAGAAAGCGGGACCCTGTAATTAGTGGATATGGGGGCCGATTGACGGGCCGTAATGTGGGTCCGGATGGCTCGAGTGGGTGGTCCGAACCGGCCTGACTTTAAAAGATAACCATCTTTTGAAACTCCATCCAAAATTCCCAAAATTAAAAAAAGAAGAAGAAGAAGAAGGAGAAAATCAAGCTCTTAACCCCATTGGCCTCCGAACCAAAAGCTGAAGATCTGCCTTAACGAACGACCACACCCACCTTTTGTTTTCTTTCCCCTCGTTCACGTCCTTTTCCCCAAGTCAAACTAATCTTTTTAATGCCCTTTTCATTCTTTAACCACATGCATCCCCCTTTCGCCCTTCCCCCTGCTTTTCTAAGTTCTTCCAATCATGTTGGCTCGTGGTGGGGCGGGCGGGGTGGGGGGCTCTGATCATTAGATCAGGAGGCGGGCATGTTCGCAAGCCGGCCGCGAAGCTCGTTGAGGAGGCGATGGGCACTCGGCTGCCACGGTCCGCAATGGCTAGGGCTTTCCTCCGCCCCGCCCATCGCCTCAATTTATAGACCGCTCGTGACAAATTTCTATTACCATCATTGGAAATTAAGATCGCTTTAGTCTAGTCAAACACAAGAGATGCGCATCCCTCGCGACGGGATCGAGGACGCGGAACGAGGTAGTTTCAGGCAGGCACGTATGTCCACTCTCACCTTAAGAAGAAATGATAGATTGATTTCACGTAATCATTATCGGCCAGCTTTGAGTTTAATGAGGAAAAAAAAAAAAACCGAAGCCTGTTGCAATTGTTTGTTAAAAAAGCGAGCGACAAAGTAAAAATCCCGTTTTAGTTAATCACAAGAAACTCCGAATGATGCCAATCGTGATATATTTATCTCGAATTTTTTTGATACAAAAAATCGTAAATTTATACCCGTGTGATACATTTACCCTTCGTCAAGATTCATTATATGATTTTTTTAGCAGAAACGGCATGGTTTCTATTTCACTGAAGCTACACGAGTGGCAAATTAACACCGTTTGCTTTTTGGCGCCATCCGAGCATGTTTTTAACCGTTCTCATCGATAAAATCTTAACGGGCGGTGAATGTGTGTCGTGTGGATATAAGTTTGGAATTTTATATATCACATGAAAAGTGTAGAAAATATGTGTTACGGTGAGTTAGATTTATGGTTTTTGGTAGCTTTTTATCTTAATTTTTTTTTTTTTTTTTATAAAAAAAAGGGGTCAAAGTGTGGGCGGGGGGGCGGCCCTGCGACTGGCGAAGTGAAAAAAGCAGCGGTTAAAAGCGCGTGATGGGAGCGGTGGTGGGACGACGGTGACCCCCTCCCCCGCCCCGAACTCGACGGGAGGGCCGGGCGTGCACGCACGTCGTCATCATTTGCACTTGCATTTGTTGTTCCGCTCACCAAACCGTCCCCCATCAAAAGCATAAATTCTCCTTTCTACACTCCCTCACGCTAAAAAGCTCTACCGGCTCAACCTCTCCCTTCCCCGTTCGCTCCTCCCTCCCTCCCTCCCTCCCTCCCTTTGTCGATGCCGACGTGGCCCGCCCTGTCCCCGTTCGAACCCGTCGAGTAGGGTTTCATCGCCCGCGGCTCCGGGAAAATATCTCGGAGGAGCGGGAGATACCGCCCTCGCTCTCGTTTCGATTCGATCGGGTTGGTTATGGTCGTTCGAAGCGATGGCCTCGTGATCTCCCCCGTGTCGGATGGAAAACCTCGATCGTCTTCCTTCTCTTTCCCTTTCTTTATTTATTTATTGTTTTCGGCACGACGAGATCGGCAGTCGGATCGGTGAGCCGGATTAAAGAAATGAACGAATGAACGCCGCGCGCTTTGATCCGGCAGGCTAAGTGGAGCTCACGACCACACTTCACTCCTGCACTGTTACCAAAATCCTACTGACGATTTGGGGCAAAAGTGCGCAATTACTTAAACAAGTTCACTAAGCTCTACGTGCTTGCTGTCCTTTTTTTACCTCCTTTCTTTTCTTTAATTAATCGCAGAGAATAAGAACCTTAATTTCCACTTTAGTGCTATTGATAACCCCCCTACGATCAATCTAACGTAGACAATACGTGCTCCTTGGTCACGTGCAAGCCCTTTCTTTTTTTGCCCGGCACTCTGATCTCGATAGTAAAGAACCCGCGACGGATCGTTCCGTTGCAAATCCATCCCCGCGACGTAAAATTTACACGAGACCTCATTCATATATATATGTTTGGCCGCTCATCGAAACTCGGTACGGCCTCGGCCCTAGTTTCGGGTGAATAGACGATAGCCCTATTGGGTGTAAGCCCCAAGGGCGGGATTAAGACAGAAAGGTACGAGCCTAGGTTTAAGTATGCGAAAAACAAGCCTTAAAAATACTGTGATTTCGCGTGAATATAACATTAGAAACGCGCAAAATTTAGGAATTACACCGAAATTCAAGACATGAGTCAAAGGAAGCACGGGAGTTCACATCACCGCCGCCGCCACCGCCGCCATCCAAGGTCCTCGCGTTGCTTGACGACTTCGCTTGAACGTAATGCCACAAAATTGCGCTCTTCCGAGAGCTAAACCCAAAAATGCGGTTCCACCTAGCGTGACTGGTAATTAAACATTCCCGCTTTCTGTTTTTTCCCAGTGAAAAATAAAACAAAAAGAAGAAAGGCATGTATAGTTGTTGGTTTTTTTTTTTTTGGGTCGGGTTGGTATGTACAGTTACAGTAAGAAGAGTCCAGATCCGCGACGATCTATAATAATTTTTATTTTTAATATTATTTTCATTGATGGAGAAAAGCTATAAAATAATGGGATGACAATATTCCCTCGAGGTTTCGAGATGGCATCCAACGTCAGAGGGGCATCGGGGGGGGGGGGGGGGGGGGACACGTGGGCAGCGATGGCGACCTTGATTTCAGCGAATATGGCTCTGCCCCGAAGAGGAGAACCGCGTGCCCTGGCAGGAGCACACGAAAAAATCGAGATATTAAAAAAAGAGCCAATAATAATAAATAATTAAATGAATTATTAAAATAACGACTCGTCGCGGCCGTTACCGAGGGCGGGCGGGGGGGTTTCCACGAGCTTTCTCCCTCCTCTGCCAGAACCCTCTCTCTCGTTTCTCTCTCTATCTCTTCGGAAGGGGAATGAGAAAGACTGCGCGTAATAATAATAATAATATTTTTTTTATGTTTTTTTAAGGGTTTCCTTATCTCGGGCGGGTTCCCTTGCCGCGTCGTCCGAGAGAGGAGGCACAAGAAAAAGGAAGGTGGTGGTGGTGGAAGGAGAGGAAGAGATCGGTGGAAGGGCGAGCCAGAGAGAGCGAGAGAGAAACGGAAGGAGGGAAGGGGAGGTAGTGGGGTGGGGGGGAGGAGGAGGAGGAGGAGACCAGATCTGGGAGCTTCGCGGATCTCCACGGCTTTCTTTAATCTCGCTGTCGCCCCACTCCGTCTCCACGACTGGATGATTTGAACGAGGCCCCTCGCGGTCGTGGGTCGCTAAGCACACACGCGCCTCCCCTCCCCCGCCCTCGTTCAGCGGTAGCCAAGCACCGTCAGGAGCTTCCCATTCGTTTCGGTGCTGCTGCTTGCTGCATTATTCAATTTGCGAGTCCCGACCGCGATCAGGTCTCTCTGCATGGACGGTCAGCATTCGATCCTCGCGGCTTCAACGGTCAGATTCCCTGTCTCCGTCCAGTCTCTCTCTCTCTCTCTCTCTCTGTCTGTGTCGTGTCCATAGGAGAAGAGTTTTTCCATGTACTCCTGTCAAATCGAGGCATTAACTGTTTTGATCGATGCCGCGTCGCTGGGTCGGAGGGAAAAGCACAATTTAGATTTAGGTGTGATGATGGGGATGTCCGTATGCGCATAAATGTGTCCGTACGGGCAGTGACGAGAGGCTCTCTGCTTCTCTCTCTGTCTCTCTCTCTGTCTCTCTCACTCGCCCTCGCTCGCTCTCTCGCTAGGGTTTTTGTCGATCCCGTCGCTGCGCCATTGCGTCGTCGGCTTCCCCCCCTCCTTCACTGCGATGCGGTTTGCTATGCTTTCCCTGACCCTTGTTCGATTGTCGTTCCGGCGCGCGCAGGGACGGGCACGATGACCGGGGCGGAGGCGGGGATCGCCCTGGAGGAGCGCAGCGGATCGGGGCTCGCGAGGCGGTGGCTATGGGGTGCGGGGGTTCCAAGATCGACGACCTCGCTCTCGTGACGCTGTGCAGGGAGCGGAAGGAGCTGATCAGGGCGGCGTCGTACCACCGGTACGCCCTCGCGGAGGCCCACGTCTCCTACTTCCACTCGCTGGCCTCCGTCGGCGAGGCGCTGCGGAAGTTCGTGGACGAAGAGGTCGTCATCGGGACGAGCAATTCGGGCTCTTCTCCCGGCTCCCCCGTGCTCACATTGCCTTCCGAAGAGCGGAAACGCCGGAAGCCTTCGGACAAGGCCAAAATCTCGTCCTCTTCTGCTTCGATTTCTCACTCGGGCTCGCGTAATTCGCCACCCGAGGAAGGCGATTCTCACCTGCATTTGTCGTCCGGTTCCGATCCTGATTCTGAAGGGAGCACCACTTCCGGGCACATTCACATACGCGAGAGCCCCGGGGGGGAAGAGGAAGTCGGCCCTGATCCTGGCGCTTCCTCTACAAATCCTTATGGTTATAGTTACCCATACCCATATCCACAGCCCGATCAGTACCCGTATCCGCAGCCCGGTCAGTACACGTATCCGTACCCTGCTCCTTACGGTTATCCGCCAGGTGAAGGGGACGACTGGAATATGAGAGCAGAGCAGAGTGATTCGCAGACTCGTGTCTACTTCATGAAAAAGGCGCCCACTCCTATGAAATCAGTGGTTTTTGAAGAGCCGGAGAAGTACTCCGTGAGGCAGGAGAATGCGCAATGGCCGGATTCCGGGTATGGGTATTCGAATTACCCCGGTTATGGGAATGGTGGCTTTTATGGTTTTCCATCCATGGGACCACCGGATAGCGCTTATGGCAACGATAGAGAGAAGCCGGAGCAGCAGCAGCAGCAGCAGCCGCCTCCCGCCCCTCCTTCTCCTCCCGGTGTATCTCCTTGGGATTATTTGAATGTTTTCGAGACGTACGATAATGGCTATGCGTCTTATTATCCGAAGGGAAACTATGGGTATGGATCGACCACGAGCAGCCCAGATTCGAAGGAGGTGAGGGAGAGGGAGGGGATTCCGGATTTGGAAGATGAAACTGAGACTGAGATGGCGAAGGGCATTCACAAGGGGAGGAAGAAATTCGGTGAGGAAACGAATCGAAATAGGAATTTTGGCGAAGGTACTTCAAGAGTGGTGCCGCCACAGAAGAGGGAGGAGATTTCCAGGGAGATTCCATCTCAGAGGGTTGAGGAGAGTATGAAAGAAATACCTTCCCCTGATCACAAAAGCTCGGGATTCATCGCGAAGAACAAGGCTAAGAGTAGTAGCTCTGATACTATCGTGTCCCAAAGCTCTCCGGAGGATTATTCCAGGAAGAAGGGAGTCAGTTTTGAAGTGGAGGAGACCGCCACACCGGATGTCGATTCTTCCAAGCAGAGTAGCTTAACCACTTTGTCAGCCCACGGTACAAGGGACCTTCAGGATGTTGTAAGAGATATCAAGGAAGAATTTGAGTCTGCCTCTGGCTACGGGAGGGAGGTGGCTGCATTGCTTCAGGTGGGAAGGTTGCCATATGAGTCTAAAGGAACCCTACTCAAAGGTAGAAACTTCTTATCCTTTTTACATTTCGAGGAAAGCTGTGATATCCTCAAGCTGTTTTAGTTGGTGGATCCAGTTTGATGTGGCTTTACTGATACTCCGTTCACTTACTGCATGATTGAAACTCATGCTTGTGTTTGACAGCGATCTTTTCGAGAATTGTGTATCTGGTGGCACCTTCCATGCTATCTTCACACTCTCGGTCAAAGATATCGGCACGAGTAAGTTCAAGGAGAATGAAAATGGCACGAGCATATGCTGGGGATGCTACCAAGGACTTCAACTTGAACTCAGGGAACATTTCATCAACGCTTGATAAACTTTATGCTTGGGAGAAGAAACTATATAAAGAAGTTAAGGTATGGATATTGTTTACAATGGACTGCATCTGGTTTCTCTCCTCTGATGAGAATTCATGAATAAGTTTGCTGCATGTTTCATAGACATGCCACAGAAAGCTTTTTGTGAGAGGATGGTGTGCAATTCAAGTGATCCATGAACATATGAATCTACTTGTTTATACCATCGAAAGCTCTATAGCCAGTAGACACCCCATTAATGATAAAACTGTAGGCGTTCTACTGCCCCATTCGTTTGATGCGGAAGGCTTTATAAGAGCTCTTCAAATAATTACTATCAAAACGGCTTTAGTCATTCGAGATTTCACAGCCCCTCATCTCATTTTTTTCTTCTGGTTTAATGTTACTTTGCCTGGGAACTAGTAGTACGTCAAATTGGGATCGATATGTTGTTACTCTGCTTCGTCACCTTACAACTTCCTTGGTTTCTCTAGAATTCTTATGACATGGGCCTTTCTGAATTAGGATGAAGAAAAGCTACGGGTTGCTTATCAAGAGAAGTGCAAGAAACTAAAAATTCTTGATGATCGTGGAGCTGAATCTAGTAAGATAGATGCTACTCAGGCTTCAGTAAGAAAGTTGCATACCAAAATTGATGTTTGCATCAGAACGGTAGATGCAATATCAAGCAGGATACACAAATTGAGGGATGAAGAGTTGCAGCCCCAATTGACTGAATTGATTCGTGGGTATGTCTTCTCTTTTTTTATGTAGGTTTTAATTGGAAACCCCAAATATCATAATTTGCCTAGTGTCTTTTAAAGGATTTTAAATGGCAATAATCTTTCTGTGGTGGGTCTTTTTTTTTTTTTTTCGTGGATGGGAGTTTTAGGCATGCAATTATCTTATCAGTTCGTATTTCATCTTCTGCATTGCGGGATTTTTTCACTTTTCTCTGTTACGGGGATGATTATAGGTTCAAACGAGCTTGGAAACAGAATGTACAGATATCTTGCTTGTTCTTTAACTGACCAAAGCCATTAGAGTGTTCTCTTTTCTACCTTTCTTGTTTTCTTTTCCCTTTTCAATTTTTTTTTTGTTTGGTGGTGGTGTGGGGGGGGGGGAGATGATGCTGTCATTTGAATTTTCAGCTGTGGGACGGTACATCCTGGACTTAATTAGCAGTCATGGATTTTTACTTAAATTGATAAAGCCTTTTGTTGATGGTCAGCCTGCTTCCTGCCAAGTCAAATGTATTTCTGCATTTGTTTGTCTAAGATTGAATGGTGTTCCAGAGGCTGTGTGAAATTAATTAACATTTATCGTTTGAGGGAATCATTTCATTGAAATATTTTTCATTCAAGAATTCTGATGACTCATCTTTGTCTAGAGGTTAGTTTACTCTGTGATATAGTTGGCGAAACTTTTTAAACTTAGGCCTTCTTTTGTAAACCATTGTGCATTCCACCTTCAACTCTGTTTGGTGACAAATCTCAGAATGGAAAACTTGCTGTCTGATATCTGAAGCTCGAGAAATGCTCCAAAGCCTGCTTGCTTTTATTTGTCTTCCTTAGGCATGAATGCAAAAAATAAAAAAACAAATGAACTTCTGAATGACTTGTACTACACTGGTAGAATAAAGAGTTAACAGCACTTTTTATGTACGATTAATAGAAGACATACCTTTTTCAGATTAATTAGGATGTGGAGGTCCATGCTGAAATGCCACCAAAAACAGTTCCAAGCCATAATGGAAAGCAAAGTTCGTGTTCTCAAGGCGAACACCGGTTCCCGAGGAGAGTCCAGTTTGAGAGCCACTGTGGAACTTGAGATAGAGCTTCTAAATTGGTGCAGCTGCTTTAACCAGTGGGTAAATGCTCAGAAATCATACGTCGAATCTTTGAATGGGTGGCTTCTGAGGTGCATTGACAGTAAACCTGAAGAAACTGCAGATGGAGTTGCCCCATTTTCGCCGAGCAGAATGGGGGCTCCGGCAGTTTTTGTTATTTGCAATGATTGGTCCCAATCAATGGAAAGAATTTCACAGAACAAGGTAAACCATGCGATGCGCGATTTTGCTTCAAGAATCCACGAGTTATGGGAAAGACAGGATGAGGAACAACGCCAAAGGACCAGAGCAGAACGAATTTCTAAGGATTTTGAGAAGCAGCTAAGAACCTTACGCATGGAAAGAGGAAAGCTAGAGCACGATCAGGATACATTCTCTGAAAAAACTGCAGTGTCGAAGTTTCCATCTGAAAGCGGTGTTTCACATTTGGATGATCTAAAGGTTGACTTGGATTCAATGAGAAAGAAGTTGGAAGAAGAGAGAGCTAGGCATAAAGAGACGATGAAGTCAGTTAATGATGCAGCTTCGAATAGTCTGCAAGCAGGTCTAGTTCCAATTTTTGAAACTTTGGGGCATTTCACTTCAGAGGTTTTGAAAGGCTATGAACAGGTCAGGCTTTCAAAGCTCGTTTAAGAGTTCATGTTTCACTCGGCAATATTTTCCTCAGGAACAAGAAATCCTGCCTGCTATATGTACAGCAATCACCGTGCGGTTGCCTTGACCATGATTACATGACCGGAGGGGAGACGGGTTAAGATTAATTAAGGTAAAAGAGGATAGGCAGCATAGAAGTGATATACAGTCGCTAGCGACAGTGTCTAGAAGAAATCGTGTGTTAGATATTGATCTCTCTAGCTCCTGATTCTCCTGGACTGTCTTATTAGTCTATTAGGTAGGTAGCAGAGGAACTCTGTACAGTAATTCATTCTTTTGTTGATTCATTGTTGGTGCGGTGGATGTATTTTGTAGTCTAGGAATGAACTTCCAGCATATGGATGGGAATTCGTTGCTGGACATGGGTGTGGATATGCTCAATTTTGACCAATGTATTTCATCCTTGTCAAAACATTCGTCGCACGGCTACCCAATTGTCTCTCTGACTCACCCGAAGCTTTTCTCTTGGTGATGTGAATCTTTGGAGTCCTGTTACATATATTATTTGGCTGCATTTTCTATTTTTGGTTACTGCAACATTCCATTGATGTGCAAATTTTCAGTCCCAGGGGTACGGAATTCATCCTTTATAATTTTGCATCCTCGTATTGCATCTTCATAGTTTGCACTTGTACGCGTCGATGAACGATTTGTGCTGATCTCAATACGCAATATCTCCATTCTTCTGTCATTTGATCCCCTTTCCTGTCTATGAATCATGTGGATTACCGGTAGATTTCATCATTACTCAGCAGAGTGCAAACGGAATGATACAGGTACAACAGAAAAAAGAGGGAAAGGATTATGTATGTTTTACCTTTAGATTATATACCATAATGATATTAGGTATATCACAAATGATTTAGCTTCACCATCCAAATCCCTAGAACTACTTCGATGCCACGTCTCAGAACGTCGGAGGAGATTGGGACGAATCATACTTCAGAAGCCATCGATGATTCTCCAGCTTCGTGGAAATGAAACTACATCTCCACGTTCATAGGAAGATAGCTTGCGCGATTCACTTGAAGATTCTTGTTTTGGTCACGAGTCGAGCTGTTGCGCTCTCGAGGTTGAGGATTTTCGGGATCATACTGTCGTCAGAGGCGATGCTGCTCCCGCGCTGCATTTGAACGGAGTCACCTTGAACTAATGCTTGAGCAAGCGCAAAACTCCATCGTAGGTCAATGCTTGAGCCTGTTTCCGAATGATACATCTGCAGCAGCAGCGGGGAAACAAACAGGGTCCGTTAAAATTTGCCGAACAATACCACTGCAATAGCAACGATAGTGGCTTCTTCGGAGAGTGTCCGAGAAAACGCCGCTGCACAAGAGAGATAGCGGTGATAGGTAGGGGCTGAGTTGCAAGAGTAAGTACAGATGTATCCAGTTTCAGTAGAGGGACTACATTGCAAAGTTGATGGTTGCCTGTGCGAGGGAAAAATATTATTGCACTTTTGCCAATTCAGTCTTAACTCTTTTAATTATGCAGATTGAATTCTTAACATTTTCACGTTTTGCCAATTAAATCATCTGATCAATCTTGGCCAGAAATTGCTAACATGCATGCCGCCTGTCCTACATGCAATGGTCAGCGATGACGTGGATAATTTTTAATAATATCTTATCAAATTTATTATTAATTTCTCTATTTTCTCTCTCTTTTTTTTCTTTTCTTCTCATTTCCTTCCTTACTTTTTTTTTCTTTTTTCCTTTCTCTTCTCTTCTCTTTTTTTCTTCCCTTTTGCCCTCATCCGGCCTTGGGCGGCCCTCATTGCTAGTGATGCCAACTAGCTCAAGCCCAGGCATCCCTTGCCTGAGGTTGACGAAGGTCACCGGTCATCAACAAGGCCCAGCAAGGGCCGATATAGGGAAAAAGAAAAATGAAAAATGAAAGAAAAAAATAGATGATAAGAGAAAAGGAAACAAAAAGTAAAGAAGGAAAAGAGAAGAAAAGAAAAAAAGAAAAAAAATTAATAATAAAATTTGAAAAATATTAAAATATTATTTAAAAATGTCCACATAATCACCAACCAATGTTGGCCGTGCCAAGTAAAATGGTTGACGTCCACGTTAACGATTACCGGCCAAACTAAGCAAGGTGAACTCAATTGATAAAACCTAAAAAAATTAGTATTTATGACTGAATTAGTAAAGGTACAATAAGTTTAGAATTTTTTTTAACTATTTTCCCCTTGCTGAGTACCTCTCAACTGTTTGTTTGAATTGATCTTGTTTCAAGAGTTAAAATTCCACTCATTCCTAACCGAGCAACTAAGAAATAGACCACTCGTGAAAGGGCATTTTCCTACTTTACCTAAAACTCCTAGGGAGAAGTAGCGTAAGTAGTCAGTACTGTTCACAGCAGCTCCTAATCACCATGGATTCACACCCTTGATATACTTATGTTTCGTAACGGACAAAAAGGGAAAAATGACACTGAGAATGTTATAACTTTCATATAGAACTCACTTTTGCGCCAAAACTTTTCATCAGATCACCTATATGCTATTTAAAAAAAAAAAAACAATCACATAAGTGCTAACTCTGATTTTGGATGCCAAAAAACTCACATGGCAATATTTCAATAAATTTCCCATACCCACGTGGCTCGTTGCGCATGCCCAGTCAGTGTTGCCCTAAACGGCATCGTCAATATTTTAATAAATTCAGACCAAGCAATTTGCTGCAACTGAAACTGCAATCAAGAGCCACATAACACAGAGAAAGCACTCAACAGAGAACACCACTCCAAAGCCCTAATTAAAAGCAATTGTCCTCGTTCCCTCGTAGTAAAACATAGCAAAGGGGATGAACACAAGCATCGTGTCCACAATGTAGATTGAGAGCCCCAAATCCTTCGTCGAGAGGGTGAGGTTTCAAGTGCCATTGTAATCATGTGGCGGCAAGCATGCCGATTCGTGACTTCAGCCAGCAGCATGAGGATCGAGATGGCGGCCACCAAGAGGTCGAGAACCACAACAAACTTAGGGAAGTAGGCGGAGAACCACAATGAACTTTGTTGCTCAAATGTAAAATAAACTTAGCCTACAAAACGAGCTTCAACGAGTTTGCTGGAACTTTCTATAATGTTGCAATTGCTCGTTAACTCTTATATATCCAGAAATTGTTGGTCAAGCAAAGCAAACATTCATCCACGGGTGTTTTGGGCAATTGTGTGTCGGAGGTAGAATGGCTCTTATGTGGTCAATGTGGTGGATGATGACTTTCCATTAAGTTTCGTGCTGCAATTTCTGATGAAACGGTCGGTTAAGCATCAATGGTTGAGTTTTTTGTGGCAAGTTTTGGCTATTCTGTGCATGGGATTGAAGGACAACACCTGTGTCACAAGTTCACAAGCGATTGTTTTGAGTGCCAATATTTGTTAAAAGTGATCACTTGAGTGCCAATTGTTAAAATGATCACTCATGGTCTTCAACTTTTTAAAAAGGGATGAGTTGGTTTCATTTTTTAAAACAATCCTACTACTGACTTGCAAAGAAGCATGAGAACTAATTGCTGGTGCAATGTTGTGCTTGCACCAGCGGCACAAACAAGTGTCGGTGCCAGCACAAAACAGCACCAGGCTTGCTGGTGTAGTGTTGTGCTTGCACCAACAGCACAAACAATTGCCGGTGCAAGCACAACACTCTCCAGACTTGCTAGTCCATCAGTCAATCATTCAACAAACAAAAACATACCTAAACCAACCAAAATCTAGATGAATCCATAACAATCCCCATCAGTCAATCTAAATATCTCTTCCAAAAACACAATCGTATGCGCCACCCCTAATAACAAAACCATAGCTAGCACCCCCAATCGCTTAACTCGAGAACTCCCTCAGTTCCTTTTCCTTTCAATGGATTTTTTGTTTGATTCACAATCCTAACACTCACTCTAAGTGGAACTGGAACCGGAACTGCAGGTTATTGATATGGCCTATTGGTGGCATAAATCTTCTTCTTTGCAACAACCACTCTCACAATGTTGATTCTAAACCCAAGACAAAAATAAAAAAAGGTTTTGGGATCACAATATAGGACGGACAACAACTTCGCATGAGGTCCTCACAATCGCACCAAATCGAATAAATAATGACTGAATTTGTCATTTAGTGGACAGAAAATAACAACACACTTACCAAACACAATAAATCACTCACATTTTCCTTCGCGATATTCCTCCCTCTGGTACCAAGCCCCATTTTTATCCCTCCAAAATCGAGCTCTAATTTTTCCTCCAAAAGCACTGAGCCCTAATTTCCCTCCAGATTTGAGCCCTAATTTTGCACGCCAATTGAGCAATTGAATGAGAGGATTATAATCACGAGCACAGTGACCGGCGATTGAGCGAGAGTGAACAAAAGTGGACAACCATAGACGTCGTTTATGGAGAGTCCAGCCACATCATAATCCACGTTGGACTTGTTTTTTTAATAAAAAAAAAAGCCATGTGTGAATAATCATTTAATTAAAAAAAATCCACATAGGATTTTTGGTCAGAATTTATCACCTGAAGCACTTAAATAATCATTTATTCTCCGATTTGGCACTTAAGTTATCCGACGAAAAGTTTTGGCATTAAAGTGAGTGCCGTACGAAAGTTATGATATTTTTAGTGTTCTTTTCCCGAACAAATAGTAATCGATACAGATATAGTTAGCATATTCTTTACGGATGTTCCGGATCATGTATATAATATGGAATTGGCCTTTTGCTTTCATGACTTCGTGTGCCGAAAACTTTAAGAGCAATTGCCTGATCGTTCCTAGTAATTTCTCTTCCAATTAAGTCATAATTGAACTTTAGTAACTCACTAATGACAATGGTTAGATACAAATGATCATTTCAGTTCACTACGGTATACGAACACCTTGTCCCTAAGTAGAGTCTACCTATTGGATTTAATTACCAAATGGTAATATCTTAACAACAAAGTGAAAATAGAAGGGAAACAGCAAAATGATGATCCCTTTCTGATCAGAAACATTAGGCTTTCCATTGCAGAGACTTTTATCACTGAACATATCTTTCCTTTCCTTTCCTCTCATGAACATAATAATAAAAAGGGACATATGTAATGAACAAGTAAAGATATGGGATGCGATTAGTCTAGAGGAGTTTCCCACTGGCAAACATCCCTACGAGGACACACGGCGCATTTTCGATCCACCGATTAGTTCTTGATTATTATTATACCACTGCCAATCCTTTGATTTTGGGTCTTGTATCGGTTGGCTCAGCGGACATTGCCTTCCTCTTGGCAACATTATTGGTATTAGCGTTGCACTTGTTGGTGTTGTCATCTTTGTGGTCACTCTTCTTGATCTTCTCATCTTCACTATGGTCTATGCTGTCACCTTTGATGTCTTCACAAGGGTTAGTAAGAGACTTCAAAATGTACGGCTGAAGCTTCTCTAGATCTGATAGCCGGACTGGTTTCAACAGGAACTCATCTGCTCCTCCTTCCAAGCACCTGTGATTAACAAGATCTTTAACAAAATTGTAAAGTATTACTATACTAAAGAAAGACTTTTGCCTTTCGCAGCAGAAAGCAACTCACATGTGGATTCTTGAAGGCACATTCTCTGATGACATGACCACAACCGGCACATCTTTCCAGTAAGATCCCTGAGGAAGTACCCGAGATTTTTAGCTAAAAGTCTATCCATGAATTCTAATTTTCGTGCTTATTTTTTTCCCCTGTCCCCTCTTTTTAAGTCATCATCCCCACTTAATCATCAATCGGTTGCAAGCACGGAGGAAATGCTATTGACAATTGCACATTTCCTTCTCAAATTCAAACAACTGAGCAAGCAAGAGAGCCACAGAGCGAGAGAGAGAGAGAGATTGAAGACGGGTGATTAAGTGGTTTGACCTTGACTCGTCTAAGCAAATCATAGCCGCTCATCCCGGGCATACAGTAGTCCGTCATGATCAAGTTGACTTTTGTCCCCTGCGCATATAGATCAGAATCATGAATCATGATCATGCTTCCACGTGTCACACTGTGAATGAAGCAAAGCGACAAAAACTTCTGGATGACATGCGCATGTGATGAATACTTAATCGGTGTAATGAGAGGAATTAGGTATATGTTTTGCTATAGTGTACATGTAAAGACAAAGAAGAGTCTACAAGAGCAAAGGATAAAAAAGTCTAAAGTCCATACATGTAGGCACGAGTAATTTTTCTTTTGCTAGGTGAATAACGCATCACGAGCCTGGTCCCCATGCCACCGAGCCCAATGTTTGGTGAGAATCGCATGTGAAAAATGATAATTCAATGTATGCGTACAATAATGTGTTTAAGGTATGAGCCCTTCACAGTCACTGAATTTGGGTACATTGGACAATTGATTAGATGTAAATGAGAAGTCTCAGATTAGCATGTCGAAATAATTCTCTTCGCCGACATGAACGGAATGAAATTCGTTACTTTTAACTGAGGCAAATATTATAGTTTTGTAAGAAAATTATGCTAGTAAAAACTTTTTAGCATGTATAAGATTGAAACCTGTTAAAATAAGTTCCGATCTTATGAACATTGCCAATAACCATTGTTCTACTTTATCCACTTGTTGGCGTAGTTTTTCATCAACTCATTCTAATAGATTTAACCCAGTATCTGTCGGTGTGACTTATACAAGATACTCGCCAGACAAAGACCTGGAAAAACGACATGGCCTAAGGAGTTGAGCTCAGATGTGTCCTTTCTACTGCATGTAACTGGAGAGAGAGAGAGAGAGAGAGAGAGAGAGAGAGAGAGAGAGAGTCTTTAGATTCAATTAACCTCACCTCTTGTAGTGATGGCTGCAACAGAGAAGAAGAAGCAGAAGCAACAGCACTGGAATTATCAAACCCATCCTGGGCATGTAAATTGCTGGGATCATCAAGCAAGCCCAGATACTTCAACGCCTTGTCCCCAGAATCCACACATGTCACTGCCATTTGCAGACACACAGACATAAATATTTAAGGATCTTATAAAATTCATTAAAACAAAAGGAAAAAAGAGATGCCACAAGTTGTGGAAACTAAGATTATTCGATATCCTAGGTTGTTGATGATCACCTTCGTAGGATGAGTCCTTCAGGAGCCTCTCCAAGAGCTTCCTGTCCACGTGGCTGTCGTCCACTGCTAGCACGTGGAAATGCTGCCCTACTTCTCCTTCTTTCTTCTTATCTCCTCCTCCTCCTCCTCCATCTCCTTCATGTAGCTGCTGTTGCTGTTGGGTGTCTTCAACATCTGATGTTAGCTCCATATAGACGTCTTACTGATGAGTTAAATCGCAAAACCAAAGGAGGTTGAAACTCCAAGGAGGGTCTGTTAGAATTTGCAGTTCGTGTTGATCAGGATCATCGGTCACTGAGAGAGAGAGAGAGAGAGAGAGAGAGGGTGGTGGTGGTGATCGTGTGTGGGGTTGTTCCGCATGAGAAGCAACTATTTGTTGCGGGAGTGGCCTGTGCTTTTCTTTTCTGCTTGTGATCTCCCTCGCTAGATTCTCTCCCTCTTAAGTCCCCCTTTTGGTACAACCACTTGTGATATCTCTCTCTCTCTCTCTCTCTCTCTCTCTCTCTCTCTCTCTCTCTCTCTCGTTGGATTGGATTTTGTTTGATTGCCAAGGAAAATCCCAAGATCTTTATTCCCACTTTTGTCATAATTGGAATGTGGCCGGGTTGGTCTTTAAGAAAAAAAGATTTTGAATTTCACGAGTAGATTCGGATAAAAGACTTTGAAAACTTAAGCAAGCGTGCTCAACTCACTTACCTAATTTCAAGTTCCGCTATTGAACTTCTCGTTGTTGTGACACTGCAAAAGTTTGATAAACTCGGACCAACCTGAATGTATGTTTTATCTACTTTGAAAGTTATTTCAGAAAGAAAACCAGCTGTTTTTGTGTACTACATAAATCCTTTTATATTTCTCGTGGGAATCTAGTTATTGAAGTTAGATTAGTTTTCAGTTTTGGAGGTGGGTCGATAATTATGAAGTAAATCTCCTCAAATCTGCTTCTGCTTTGCTAAAACTGGGGTAGGAAAATTGGTTCCAACTGATGGATACAGTTCAGACGTTGCACCTGTTGTGGAATGAACAGAGGTTGGGCAATGCCTTCTTTTTCCTAAAGAAATTATCTTTTTCTAGCTCAAACCCCACATGCAAACTCGTTATGATTATTGTATTTCAACAAGTGCAGAAAAAGGTTCGACATGCAATTATGCAAAACAATAGAAAAGTGTTTAACGGCAAAACAAAAGTTTCTGATAGTTACAGAGAACAAAAAGAATTAGAGATTTGTTTAAACGAGTTATCTATGCATATGCTTCTGTGGGAGAATCTTAGAAGGCATTTTGGTTGTTACAAGTAGTTTTTAGGGTTTTTAAATTCTTTTGAGATAGTTCGGTAGCGCATACAAACAATTGTGATATTCTTTTCCACACATGCGATTTTGAGATCAAGATTCTTGTTCATGTAAGCGTATGCATGTCTTATTGTAGTTGTATGATGGTGTCCTATAAATGCACAGGCGTGGCAATACAAAGGAAAGGTTGAAATAGTGGCACCTTGAAGCCTTCTAGGAGCCAGTTTTTAAATACTGTCCGCCAATACGCATGCGACCTTACTGGTAAAGAGATCGGGAGAGTGGGGCTGGAGAGTGCCAGGTTTGGGGTTCGATCCACTCCTTGTGCATAAGCTCATGAAGTGTTTGTGACTACCATTTAAAAGTTGAAATTCCAACTTCATGTTGACTGAAATCTCTTGTGTAAAAGCTTGAACTTTCATCTTCCTCTAATGTAAACTAAGAAAGATATGTGAGATAAGAATTTCATTCACTATCTCTCTTTCATTTACTAAGATCAAGGAAAATTTTCAAGTAAGGTAAGCTACTGATTTAGATATGGTTTAAATGTCTAGCCACCAAACCAAGCGGCTATGAGATTCTTGGTGGCTTACGTAATTATTGGATGGTGACCTTTCGGATCTATTGGTCAAGTATAGATCTTACAATATCTCGTTCCTTGATCGTACTGTCTGACCACAGTTTAAATTGCTTAATGTTAGGCAGTCCCACTTTGCACTTTCTATTCTATTTTCTGACATGGCCACTTTCCATTCTCGGAAATTCATGAATGGTGTTGAATAACATTATTACTTATGCCAAAATTAGATGCACTCACCTTAACGTACAAACAAATCTGAAATCACGGTACAAAATATATGAAATTCTATGATTTTTCACTTGTACAGTTATTTTTAGATGTGATGACTGAATATCTTATTATTGAACGAGCTTCACCGATCGATCAGACGGACGGCTAATCAAATATCGGATTTAATTATGGCCTTCATCTCCTCGATTATCTTTGATATCTCTTATGATAAGGTTTCACTTGGCTACTTTGCCGAATCTTTATCCGTGACAAAGACTATCTAAAATGGCTTAATAAAGACCTAAGTATCATTGTTACTTGTGCGGAAATTAGAGGCATTTACATTAATGTACTGACAAATCACGGTATATAATATATGTAAATCTATGATTTTCTTCTTATGTGTATTGTTATTTTAAATGCAATGGTTAAAATTCTTGTTATTGAATAAGCCTATATACTAATTTCACAAATTGATTATATAGACAACTAATAAATATTGGATTTAACCGTCGCCTTCACCTCCTCAATTAACTTTTGAGATCTCTTCCTATAAGGTTTCGCTTGGCCACTTTACCGAGTTTCTATACAAGACAAAGACGACCCCGAAACGGCATAAAGAAGACCTCAGTATCATTATCTCTTTCTGTGATGAACTATTACATTTAAATGTAATGACCAAATATCCTGATATCGAATCAGCTCACATACTAATCTCGCCGATCGATCGGATGGGGAACTGACCAAACATCCGATCTTATTACCGCCTTCGCGTCATCAATTAAATTTCGAGATCTCGTCGGCCACTTTACCGGATCTCTATACGTGACAAAAGATTGATCCGAAGCGGTTTAACAAAGACCACATTGAAGAGCCCCCCCCTTTACCTTCCCAAAAGAACAAAAGAAGAGATGGGGAGAAAAAGCAAATTCCTCCATCCCCCACCAGCCAGCCTAAATTTGCCAAAAGAAACGATCAAAGGCATGAGAAAAGACTTAAACCCTAATTGTGGGTAAACAACCCTTGCGTGACTCCCGCAAAATTATCAAGACTTTGAGTGCTGAAAAGGGGGAATGGGTGGGGCCAACCCACCGGACCGTCCGACCACAAACAATATGCAAAAAAGACATTAGAATCATCGGATGTGTATTTGGCACGAAGTGAATCTCTGTGTGATCATAGTGAAAGGGGACATGAAACAAATAAAGTTTGGGGGGATTGGCCCCGGTGGGCCCGGCGGGCAATATTTTCTAAATCTTTTGTGGGGCCCATTCTCCC
Source organism: Syzygium aromaticum (assembly GCA_024500025.1). NCBI lineage: Eukaryota > Viridiplantae > Streptophyta > Magnoliopsida > Myrtales > Myrtaceae > Syzygium > Syzygium aromaticum. The sequence continues at coordinate 35,715,045 of CM044890.1, read as the reverse complement.
TTCTCCTTCGAATCTTTTATCGGACGCGAACGGAGCGTGGGAGAGCACTAAAAATATAAATAATAAAAACAGTGATACTCGTCTAGGCTCGGTCTCGCTAGGAAAAGCGTCAGAAAAGCTATCGACTTGTTACGTTCATGCCGATATTTTTAGTAATATTTTTTCGATTTTTTTTTATATTTCTTATGATTTTTTTTCTCTATCTTCGTTTTTTTTCCTTTCTTTTTCCTTTTGCTAGTGACTAACCATCGGCCATGACAAGGTGGATTAGCCTCGCTGAGCAAAAGCAAACATCAGCAAGAGTTGGCCTAGCTAAATCTGGCAAGGGGAACTCTCGTTAGGGCTCATCCTCTTCTGTGGCTAGCAAAGGCAAACCTCTCCCGAGCAAGGCAAGCGTGCTAGGCCATGGTAGGTGGCTAATGGTTGGCCATTGCCTATGGCTACTCACTGGCAAAAGGAAGAAAAAAGCAAAAAAATAAAAAAATATAATTAATAATTAATAATTACTCACCATGTAAATCAGTTAACATTCATGTTAGCAAATGTAAAAGGTTTAAAATTAGATTGACACAAATACAATAGATTTAGAACTTTTCTAACACTTTTTTCTGATCCCGCGTGTTACTCGATCAATTGAATTTCTCAATACCATATGAATTAACACGTAATTTTGCAAAAAAACAAATCACGATACATTTACATCGATCATGTGATGCGATTTAGTGTATTGATGTAATGATGGATTGAGTCCCACACGGTCCATTTTTTTTCGATTTCGGTCAAGACTAAAGTGGAAAGTCACCTTACCCACAAAAAAAAAAAAAAAGTGGAAAGTCTCTCACCCGCATGGCTAGCTCTTCAAAAAAGGAAAAAATCTCCTTTTTTTTCCTTTTTTTTTGATCCTCCGGTGAAAGAGAGAGGGAGGTTGGGTCCCACCCAGTTTGTCTGCCACGTGTTGCGACCACATGCGGGGAAGTCATGATGGCGTGTGTGCGCGGAGGAACAGCGGAAGTGGATCGTGGACGTACATCGGCCGTTCGATTGCATCACCTCCCACACAGGAATGATGCTTTCTTTATTTGTGGTTCCTATCCTGGGATAAGAAAACAGGGATGGCCACCGACATGGCGGGTGGCCCACAAAGATCTTTCCTCTTTCCTTTGTTCCTTTAAATAATATCTGGGAACCCGACCCGACCGGTTAGGTAACCCGATCAATGTCCAGCCTTGACCCGCCGAAGTCGGGTCATTATCGGGTCGGCATCGAGACCCTAGCCCCTTGATCACGCCTCGGGGACTGTAGTTTGATATTGAGCTTTCGCTACTTTAATGCGACAAATTCGTCGAGTCAATTTGTTTCTCGAAGTTAAGAAAGTTACTTATCCTACGAAAATCCAATCAATCACTTCTAAATTTACGGAGTATGTGTTTGCCGACTTCACCCAATTTTCCTTAACCCGTTATTCTCATTGTGAATTTGGAGATCGTTTTCCCCCCAAGAACAAAAGCGTACATTCTTTCAAAAATATCAGGTCACGAACATTTCCGTCAAACCTTGTGATATAATTATATTGTGTTATGTACTCAATTGAACTGCCTCGTTTTCCTAATCCCGCCTAAAGGTCGCTCCAACTAGCGGGGCACTTATTCAGCATGTGAGAATTCAAATGATGGATTCCATGAATTCAAACGTCACCCATCCAACGTAAACGCATAAGAAAAGGTTTTATACGGCAGGTGACGGAATAATTATCCTAATTTTAAAACCTAATCCACCAATCAACATGGGCTAACCTAATCATATGCATAGCATACTGCTTACACGCCAGAATCTCCAATTGCACGGGTGATGGAAGCAATCACGAAGTGCCGTGTCATGATCTCCGATTTAGCCGGGATCGTCCCCGACCGCCGAAGGCATTAAAACGAGTGACTTTCTTTTCCAATAGATTCATTGCCCTATTTCCACGTCAATTGATCTTTCTTTGGCTAAATATGAACCATTCGATCCAATTCCTTACATTTACTCATTCCTTAGGGATGAAAATAGCGGGCTCAATTTTTAATTTGCTAGTTATACATATGCTTTTGTTAATGAAAAGAAGGAATAAGGAGAAGGAAACCATTGAATGTTGCTCTACGAAAAATCAATTTTGTGTGGGATAATAACACAAACAATTCATAAACTTTGGTCCAATGTGCAATTTAGTCCTTGAACTTTTAATTTATTCAATATGGTCCCCAAATTTGAATTAGTAGAAGGACTGCATTGAATATTTTCATATAGTTTTGGGACTAAATTAAACATATACCAAAAGTTCAAGAATGACATTGAATAAATTAAAAGTTCAAGGATCTATTGTCCATTGGGTTAAAGTTTATGGACTATATTGAATAAATTAAAAGTTCATGGACTGTATTGCACATTAGACCAAAGCTTCACAAATTGTTTGTGTCATTTTCTCATTCTGTGGAGATTGTTTTAAAAGATACAAAATCCGATCTCGTGGCATTCGTAGCCTGTGGAATTCGAAATCTACTTTATTAATATGGAATAATGACACAAATGGATCTTGAATTTTGGCCAAATGTGCGATGTAATTCCTAAATTTTAAATTTGTTCAATTGGTCTATGAATTTTGGCTTAATGTTCAATGTAGTCTTTTAACTATATGAATATGTTTAACGTTTTTCTTCCATTAATTTAAGTTCAATGACAATATCGAATATTTTCATATAGTTTGGGACTAAAATGAATATTTGCCAAAATTCTAGAGACCACAATTAACAAATATAAATTTCATGGACCATATTGTATATTGGGCTACAGTTCTTGAATCAAAAGTTCAAAGACAACATTACACACTGGGAAAAAGTTCATGGATCTGGATCACTTGTGTCATTTTACGTATTAATATTGATTTTTCACATTGAAAAACACATCATTATTTTTTTTATTGTCCTTTTTTCCACGATTGGATGACATTTTTACTTCTGAATGAGCTTGCACAATTAACTTTGTAGATAGGCTGACCTAAGTTATCAACAGAGTCCGAATTGTAATGTAGTCCCGATTGGCCATAATTTGACTACAAAATTCAAATGGAGGGATCACTAAGACTGTAAATGACAACAATTATGTTTCTCTATTTCTGTTCCAAAAACAAGTTTGGAACAGAAATCCGTTTGGTAATGTAATTTCATTTTTCAATTTTTGGAACAAATTTTGATTTCAAAAATAAATTTGGAACATAAATGAGAAGTTAAAATTATTTACTTTTATATTTTTGGAACAGAATTACAATAAACAAATTCTTCTCATTGTTCGTCCTCTCTATTAGCTGGTCGCCTACCCGCTGCCCACTTGCCGGCCGCCGCCTCCTGCCGTTTGCCATCTCCCACCGCCGATCGTCGTTTGCCAGCCATTGTCTTCGGCTGCTAGCCGCTCTCCTCCCGTTGCCACCCATCATTCGCTGGCCACTGTCTCTCGTTGCCGCCCACCCTCCTCTCACCATCGCCCCCCTCCCACCACTGGCCGTCACCTACCATTGCCCGACGTCATCTGCCTCAAGCCACCGTCCTCCGCATTGGCTGCGTCGCCTTCTGTCGCCGCCTCCCCCCACTGTCTGCTGCTCGCTGCTTGTTGCCACCATCCGCCACCCGCCGTCCGCTGCCACCATCTACCCACCGTCCGCTCGTCAATGACTTAAGAGGGAGAAATTTTGTACCATTATCAAACAAATTTTTGTTTCAAAAACATAAATTTTGTGTTTTTGTCAAACGCGTATATTTGCTCATAAATTGATTTCTGAAACAGAATGATTGTCATTTGCAGCCAAAAAGAGCGAGTAATAAAATTTCTCTTTCTCGACCCTATTTCTAGCTAAAAATAGAAAAATCTATTTTTATTCCCCGAACAAGTTTCTGAGCAAAAAAGTAGCGTTTGATAACGACACACAATTTTTTTTTCCGGAATGGGAATTCGTTTGATAGGTTATTCTAAAATTTTTGTTCTCAATGGTGAGCGAGCAATAAAAAATAGTTGTTATTTCTTAAGTAGAAAATTTTAATTTCTTATTTTTGTTCAAAATCTATTTTTAGGTTAAAAATTTGTCTCGGAAATTAAAAAAATGAAATTATTTTACCGAATAGATTTTTGTTTCAAGCCTGTTTTCGAAACCAAAAAAAAAAAAAGGAGAGAGAAAAACAGGAAAAGAGATGGTTATTATCCCCGCTCTCATTAAAATGGTCTCTCTCTTCTATCTCATATGGGGTTCGGAGGACAAGACTAGGTCCACTCCCAACACAGTCCAAATGACCTCTTCATCGTTTTCACGAGGTCGAATATCGGGCCACTCGAATATGTCAAACGTATTCGATTTAAATCGGGCGGGGGGGTGAAAGCACATACATACGATGAGCGCGTCAAATCGAAGATCTAAAGGTGGAAACACGCGGATTGCAAAACTTTTGAAAGACCCATCGGGGGGCCTCGCATCTTCCTCATGGATCCTTTTCGTGCAATCTGTTGACCTTTTCTGCCTTCTCTTTTGGTAGGGACCCTCTTCTGCTCGGAATGTGCACCCAGCCCCTGTTGCCAAAAGTGCCCTGTTGTTCAGTTGAATTGAATTGACTTTTTAGGGGCTTAAGGATTCTCCTTTGGCTAATCGTATACCTTAATCAAGTCGTCCCCGAATCAATCTAAGATTTCGATCGATCCAGTCCCCGGGACCCGCCCCCCCGGCTCTTTTTAGTCTTCCCCCTCGGGCAGATCTTTTGACAAATTTTTCTTGTGATCATCTTGGAGGAGATCTCGTGCAGGATCCGGGCCATCGAGACCTTTCCTGCCCTGCCCCACCTCGGTCTTTTTGGTCCGGTTCACACAGCCTTCTTTTTCTAATGTTTGTTTATGCACTGGCATGGTCGTTTTACTGGACGCCTTGTGATGAGAGGAAGATCTCCATTTTGGCACGTCATGAATCACGGTGGTAAAACTGGCAATTGGACACTTTGATGTTATCATCTTATTTAATGCTTGCAAAGGTCCCAGGTTGTCCTACCAAATCGGAGTTGGTCAGATCTCATATTCTTCATACGATGGGTTAGATTTCTCTCCTAATTCTAGATTCAAACATTCATTCAGGTCCACGCACGCGTTGATTCTCTGCTCATCTGTATCCTAAGTCCGTTTACTCACGTCGAGTTGAACCCAGTTTCCATCGAACCAACAGATATGGTAAGGGGGTTCGATCGTGCTCTTGTGGTCTCGGGTTCGGTGGTTATTGGGAGCGCTTTAAGAGCGAAATTCTAAATGCACCAGTCCGATTCGTAAGCTACCCAACGGCTGTATAGTTAAACAGAAAAACAAAGGGGATTTCTCCATTGTTCATGAGAGTTTCGCATAAGTGAATATAGGGAAATGTGTCATTAGTCAGAGGAAAACCCCTGTTGGGCATCTTATCACCTAAATGTCCAAAAAGGAAATCGGATGCCGTGAAGGACCCACATACGTTTTCAAAATCATAGGATCTTGATCCTCACCTAACATAAGCATGATCGTCATGAGATTTTGCGGTTGACAAAGCACCAAGAGACTGTTGTGTTCAATGCCGGTCAATCTAAAAATGAGTCCCGGCTCCCGATGGGTCCTTTTCGCCTTTATGCTTGCCTGGCTTGTGTTTGGGAAATGAATCACCTCTTCTGATCCTCTCGTTGAAGAAGTAACCTATCCCCAGGAACCTCGAGCTAGCTCCTCATGTACATGTGTATGTATCTAATAATTCTGTTTCATAAGATTATCGTAAATGTGCAAATATGAGCCCCTGTGGTTAACGAGGGTTTACCATTATCTTTTTTGTAGTGATGAATATTGTATATGTTCCCGAAAAAAAAAAATGAATTTATCCATCCAATAACGCGCGAAAACACGTAAAAACTCTTGAATGGAAATGGAAAGGAGACGTAACTCTAGTTCGTTTGGAAATGATAAGATCTTCGGCACAATAAGAAGGGGTTGATCATTATCATCATGACCTGATTCTGATTTCTTTATTTCGTTAAGAGTATTGCTTTACTGATGCGTATCGAATAAAACATGTTGACCCAAATCACACTTCCTCTCCTACGTGATTAAACCGAAGTAAGAATGGCTAGATCCCGAAACTAACCGATTTCTATAAAATATCGAACGAGACGTAATGAAATTGAAACTTCAAGTACCACAACACCATGTTAAGTAGTTTTCATGAAAAAAAAAAGGCTATCTCCGTATATTATACAGTGATTTTTGGATTCTTCTTTCTCACACATAGTTAAAAGTGCATGCTCTTTCGTTAGTTCTGCACCAAATGAGGAGATATGCAGCACGTTAGGCGAGCGGATACATCGAATCATCGATCGATGATGGATGTGAGTGCTGAAACCAGAAGTCTTTATGGACTTTCACTAAATTGCGACTGTGCTTGGGAAAAATGCTTGTGATTAAAGACTCGATCGATTGCGAAACCTCATGGGAAGTAGAGAAGCGTTCACTGAACCTCCCGTTGTGGCTAATGAAACCCAGTGCAACCCTTGTATTGAATGATGGGGCCAGCACAAAGTGGATTGATTATGGGCCGGGTAAAGCAAGCCCATTAAGTTTTGCTGCTAATGGAGTGGCCCGGCCCAATTTCCCATCTCTCGGTTTATCGACTGCTTTACAGATTTGTTAGCCTTTTCCATCATTATTTTACCAGGCTTGGAGCTTCATCTTCAAATTGTACTTCCCTTTTTTTTCATTTGCTAGATCTGTCAACGTTTTTGCCGATCAATAAGCGACACGAGAAGGCAATTTCTGATTGCTAAGGGTGTACGATATTTAAGTATTAAACGACGTTTTCATCTATGACGGCTATTGAATATACATTTTCTCTTGGTGTTTTAGTCATTAAGCGGTTGTCCTGGCCAGCTCTTACGCATTTCGATCAGCCTACTTCCGGAGCGCTCCTAGTAAGGGTTTTGAAAGACTTCGCATGTTGGCGATGGTCATGCGGAGAGCAATTCTGCAGTAATTTTCTAGTCCATCTTGGCACGAACTCGTCACGATATTTTCTCAAAGAGTATACACGTGGAATAGAAATTGGAGAAAGGGATGATGAATGATTGGAATGAAAATTGGAGATGATGGAAGATCCAGAGAAAGGTGTGGTTGGGGGAATACGGTGGGGGAATAGTTAGGATAATTGTTAATATCAAAAGCGCGTTGCAGACGAAGACTTTGCTAGACTCGCAAGCTTTCATTGTCTACACACACTCGCCGGAATGCCTCCTTGGTTGTGAAATCACAACCGGCGAAAGGCGACTCTTAATAGCCTAATGTGCGCAGCAGTCTCCCACAGGATGGATCCAACGAGAATAGGCCTGAGCTGCTGGATCAGCTGCTTTATTTTTGGTGCCATATTCATTGGTTCAATCCAATCGACACAGGTTAGATCGTACCAATTAGACCACCCTATGATCCCAATAGAACCAAACAACACGTACTTAGAAAAAAATTATGGCATTACATGGACTTCCTCCAATGCCATACAGCCTATGAAAGAATTGATACGGGGTGCTACGAATACCTTTATTTTACCATCTAGAGGAAATACTCATTAATATAGCTTTGGAACTTACGGAAATCAAACTATCAAAGAATTAAACAATCTTATGATGAGATAATTTATACTATTAACGAAGCAAAGACGGATTTCTATTTTTAAGGAATCTCAACCCCTTTTTTTTTTATCCTTTCTCAAATGTCCTCAATTACTTATTTTTACAAATTTTATGTCCACAGACAAATACCCAAATTTGTAATTTTGTTTGTTGTCCATATTAAACGTTTTAGTAATTGTCATTCCACAACGACCTTCTTAGAAATTTGAAGTTGTGAAATAATTTTCTCTTTCCATATATAATATATACAATTTATTTGCACTGCAAAATTCTTGTAGTAATTCCTCCCTGTTCTGTAATGATTCCGATCGATATTTCTTGATAAAGTATATTTTATTTTATGAAAAAAAATAAAACATCAATTTTTGGAATGCGCGCGACGCGCGAAGACATTGGCCAGTAATAAAAATAAAAAGAAATGGGAGCAAAAGAAATTGACCATCGAAAAAATAAATTAATTAATTAAAATTAAACTTGCCCCTAGAATAAAGATAAAAATCATTTATTACAATTGCTAAAAAACCACGAGTAACCCCAACCTTAATTAGTCTGTTGACACTAATAATTAATTAGATTGTCGACAATAAAAATAAATAGAAATAAATTCATAAAGGCCGTCAAGGGATGATGTAGCCCATAAAAGATTAATCACATAAGCAGACAGCTAGTAAGCACTAGAATATCTCGACGGAAAATTTAAGAATTTGAAATTGAAGAAACTGGAATTGTAGAAGAAGCAAGTGCCACTTGCTTTTTCGTACCGAAATTCATCAATGAAAACTATCATAGGGAATCCAAGTCATCGAAGCTGTTGACGAAAAAAGGAAGAATAATAGGTGTTAAGAAAGGAAGAGATCTATAACGGTTATCAATTTGGAAAGGATAGGTGTCGTAATGGGAGGAGATCGATGACTATTATCACCTTGAGAAGGACATATGTCTATATAGAAAGAGATCGATGACAGTTATCGACTCGGGAAGGACAAGCGTCGAAACAGGAGGAGATTGATGACGATTATTGCCTCGAAAAGGACTGTTGAGGAAAATTCCTATTAATTTTGAAGTTGACAAAACCTTTCATATTATTATAAATCTGATACTTTTTCTGAACTAATTTATTCTAGATATGTATATTCTGGAAGCTTAGAAGGAAATCAGTCAAACTTTACAAGTTGTCATATACCTTATTGAAGACCCACATAATAGAAATTCTTCAAACGCATAAGTTTTACAAACGCAGAAATTCTTCAGACGCATAAGTTTTGCAGACACAGAAATTCTTCAGACGTATAAATTTTGCAGACACAGAAATTCTTCAGACGCATAAGTTTTGCAAAACGCAGAAATTCTTTAGATGCAGACGCAGAAGTTTTTCAGAAGCAGACGCAGAAATTCTTCAGATGCAGACGCATAAGTTTTTCAGAAACAGACGCAGAAGTTTTTCAAATGCAGACGCAGAAGTTATTAAGATGCAGACGCAGAAGTTTTTCAGATGCAGATGCAAAAGCTTTTTAGATGCAGATGCAAAAGCTTTTTAGATGCAGATGCAAAAGCTTTTTAGATGCAGACACAGAATACAGAACCTAACATAACAGTTAATGATCTGGTATAGATTTCATAAAAGGAAATCTTTGATATCAATCTAAATCAAATTGATTGACAATCAAAGATTACGACAAGCATGCATTACAATTGATAAAACTCTACTTATGAAAACCAAGATTCTGATTGTATGGGTGACCAGAATTAGCGGGATTCAGATTTTATCAACCAATGGCTACTCAATCCATTTTATACAAATCTGTCCAAAGGTGACTATTGGAAGATGATCCTCTGAAAACTGTCCAACGGCTAGTTTGGAAATTGAAGAGTATAAAAGAAGATCAACGAGGAGCAGAAGATATAGAATAAAATCAAGAATTAAACAAGTCTAAAATCTGAGCATACTCCGATTCAATATCTTGTCTTTCGTGAGCTTAAACGTGTAATCATTTAAGAGGTGTAGATAGTGTATGCTTAGGTGCGAGATAGTGTGATCTATCAGCTTAGTATAAGCAGCATCAGTTTCGGGAAGAAGTGCTTGAGTTTAAGCAGCACAACTTACTGTAACTTCTTTTTGATTTGAATAGTAAAATCCAGCTAGTAGGCTGTAGCGTAGGAGAGTGGACGTAGGTTTATCAAAAGCCGAACTACTATAAACTTGTGTGCAGTTTTTCTATCTCTATTCTATTACTTTGCATACTGTACATTAGGAGCACTGTTTATATAAACTGCTTTGAATTTGAATTTTATTCAGACTTAACTGTATTCTTTCATTTCCACTTAAATTCACAAAAATTGTTTTAAATCACCTATTCACCCCCCTCTAGGTGATCCCTGCTAGTTACTTCAAGGACAAATGTCAAAATCAAAAAAGATCGATGACAGTTATCGTACAAGAGAGGACAAGCGTCAAGACGAAAAGATAAGATCGATGGCAGTTAATGGATAAATGTCATCAGATGAACAGAGAAGATGATATGTTATTGAATATGGTATCATAAGGAGATTATTAGACTCGCATTACAAATAATATCTGATAGCCCAAAAAAAACCCACGAATACACATCAAAATGTCGTATTTCAATTATTTTTACTTTTCAATACTGCACTTTTAATTTCTATAACTATAGTTATCTACGTTTTAAGCTTAGTAGCTTTGTAGTGTTGCATCAACAGAGTTTGGATGCCGTCAATCAATAACTGGACATTTTGAAATTATGGCATATTCGTTGATGCTACAGAATCAGCATATTTGTTGATTAGCAAATTATGGCATATTTGCTCGTGTTTCCCGAGCTGCTGGATCAGCTGCTTTATTTTAGGTGCCATATTCGTTGGTTCAATCCAATCGACATAGGTTAGATCATGCCAATTAGACCCTATGATCCCGATAGAACCGAACAACATGTACTTAGAAAAAAATTATGGCATTGCGCGGACTTCCTCCAATGCCATACAACCTATTAAAGAATTGATATGGGGCGCTACGAATACCTTTATTTTACCATCTAGAAAGGATATGTGTCGAAACGGGAGGAGATCAATGACTGTTATTGCCTTGAGAAGGACATATGTCTATAAAGAAAGAGATCGATGATGGTTATCGACTCGGGAATGACAAGTGTCGAAACAGGAGGAGATTGATGACGGTTATCGCCTCGGGAAGGACACGTATCAAAATGGAAAAAGATCGATGGCAGTTATCGTACAAGAGAGGACAAGTGTCAAGACGAAAAGATAAGATCGATGCCAGTTAATAAACAGATGTCGTCAGATGAACAGTGAAGATGAAATGTTATTGAATATGGCATCAGAAAGCTGTTATTAGACTCGCATTATAAAATAATATCCGATATCCCAAAAAAACCCCATGAATACACATCAAAATGCCATCTTTCAATTATCTTTACTTTTCAATACTGTACTTTAATTTCTATAACTATAATTATCTACGTTTTAAGCCTAGTAGCTTTGTAGTGTTGCATCAACAAAGTTTGGACGCCGTCAATCAGTAACTGGACAGATTTATTTGAACGGTTTATAAAATTCAAAGTTTTATTAGCTAAATTTCGTCACGGTAGGGAATCTGTGTTGCTGATCAAAACAAACGGACGCTTTATTCACGTCTGAATATCTCCTCTTCATATTTAGTCCAAGAACCCGATATGTCGTTAAGAATCAAAAAAACGATTTTCGATTAATTATATTTTGTCGCTAGATCATTTTCCTTAGGAAACAGAGTCGAATGATTAGGTGCATCTCTCTCTCATTGGCCTCCTTCATCTCCCTCCACCAGATAAGGCCCTCGGCGCTGCAGCTCCCTCTCCCCCTCTCTCTCTCTCTAGAATCTCAAGGCATTTTTCTCTCTACCCTGCATCCGAAGGTAAGCTCCGGGTATCCCGTTTCTCCTCGTCTCTCCTTGGCGTCGCTGCACGTTCGTTTTCGGCTGTTCGATCGATTCAGCGTAAGCGTCTTCGTCGCTGGATCGATCCGGATTCGCTCGCGTTCTGGCGAATTAGGAAGAAAATTCGGGAAGCCCTTTGTTTTTAACCTCAAGATCGCTTCGCCGTGGCCCATTGTTATTCAGCTTCAGCTGTTTGTATGCTGAAAATTCAGTCGTTGCGTGTGAAATGCAGAGGCGCTGTCGTGACCCGAGTGTCGGTCCGGTTCCCAATGGCGTCGACGATCGTCAAGCCTCAGTGGCCGTTTGGGGGTGTCGACTGCCGACGGTATGTGGGGCCGAAACCGCCGCCGAGTGCGAAGTTCGGTCCTTTGCGAGCCGCGAGCAGGGGACAGCCGTCCCGGCGGTTATTGGTCGTGAGGGCTAGAGAAAATCGCAACGATTCTGTTAAGAAGCTGGGGATGGCGGATGCGGAATGCGAAGCCGCTGTTGTGGCGGGGAATGTGCCCGAAGCGCCTCCGGTCCCGCCCGCGCCGGCGGCCCCGGCTGGAACTCCTGTCGTCCCTTTGCTGGTGGGTGTTCAATTGAACTGCCTTGTCGAGCTTTACGAGCGTCGCGGCTTGGAGTGGCTGGACTATTTGTTGAATTCGTGTTGCTTACTTTGCCGACATATTCCTCATCATACCGATATTGTCAAGCTTTTTATGTGCTCGCCCTCCCTGATTGGTTTTTGTTTGCGTAGCCATTGAGTCGCCGCCCGCGTCGCAACCGGAGATCACCGGCCCTGAGATCAGCTTTCCAGGAGACAAGTTTGTCCCCGGCAAACTTTGTCTACCCACTTTTTATTCATGAAGGTTTGTGAGACATCTCTCAGGTGCAGTGCTTTGTAGATTCAATCCATGTGAACTAACTTAGCATTTTGGGCAACAATATTTGCAGGTGAGGAAGATACTCCAATTGGGGCTATGCCAGGATGCTATAGGCTTGGTTGGAGGCATGGGCTTGTAGAAGAGGTGAGTCAGTCAATGTGGGCTTGTCAACGTATGGAATTCAAAACATCCATGTCCTCTTAATGATTAGAAGGCCTTATGCGCCTATTGCTATTGAGGAATCAATTGGAAGATGTGATGGTGCAGATGGAAAATGATGGTGGTCTGTCAAATGATTTTCTTTCTCTTGTGTTTAGAGTAGACTTGGAAGATGCATCGATTCAGATGGAGCTTTGAATCGTGCTCTGCCAAATGGGTCCCTTTCTTTTCTTTTTCTTAGAGTAGATGATTCTCTGACCCCTGAAAAACTGCTCCATTTTCCAAAATAGAATGGGACGAGCAAAAAAGAAAGAGTTTAATTTTTCTGGAAAATCCCTCCAAATTTAGATAGAATTCTGCATGCTAGTACCTTTCTGCAGTCTCTACAGATATCTATAGAACCTAATCGGAATTGTTCTGAATCCTTAAAAACTTTTGATACAGGTGGCCAAGGCTCGTGATGTTGGTGTTAATAGCATTGTACTCTTCCCCAAAGTGCCAGATGCTTTGAAGGTTTTAGTTGCTCCTTCTGTTTGATGCCCTGGTTCATTGAAATCAATTATCTGAATTCCTTTGTCTTAAACTTCTGGTATTAGTCTCCCACTGGAGATGAAGCTTACAATGACAATGGTTTGGTGCCAAGAACAATACGATTGCTCAAGGATAAGTACCCTGATCTTGTAAGTCAAAATATTAAAGGCATAGTTCTGAGCATAGGGTCCTTCCTGTTTCTTGGTTTTCTACCTTTAAAATTGCATTCTGATTCTACTGCCATGTAGGTCATATACACTGATGTTGCTTTAGACCCATATTCCTCAGATGGACATGATGGTATCGTCAGAGAAGATGGTAAGAGCCTCAATTATCTCCATTTTAAGGTTTTACAAAATATGTACGTGCAAAAATAGTTTGTAGGAAAAAGTAAACCTGAGGACTAAAAAGCATGCGAGTTTAATTTATATCTACTGTTTCGAAGTTTGTCCATGAGTTTTTGGCCAACAGAAGATTATCAGTTGGCAAATGTAAGACATGCTTTCGTACTTTGCTCTTAGTTGATTAAGTAGAAGACATGCCTATGAGAAAAATTTTAACTCAAGAAGGATCTTCACTTCTTACTAAGAATATTTTCATTCTTCAGCATGTCTTTCACGTCCTTTGTGCTAAATTTCCTTATTTTCTTTCCATGATACATTTTTCTTGGCGTAGATTTTGAGGAGTCTTATTTCCTAGCCTATTTCTTGGAAATTGAATTTGGAATCCTTTACTGAAACATTTTTGATGTTATGCAGGAGTAATAATGAATGACGAGACAGTGCATCAGCTATGTAAACAAGCTGTCTCCCAGGTAATGTACTTCAATCAAAGAGTACTATTTATCTCTGGAATCATTTACAGTCTTACCTTCTCAAATGGGACTTCTATGTTTACAGTTCTCGAGTCCTTGTGTCATTCTTTGCCAACCGTAGTGAATTTGCTGTGTTAAATAATGGGAGCATATTGGATATGTCACTTGTCATACCTTGTTTTCATCTTAATTGACTTTGGAGTAAGTCGGTAGTCTGTTAATTCCAAAGTTGGTGGGATATCTGTTTCAACATTTAGTACTGTCTTTCGCTTGTAAATCAAGAAGCCTTTGGTCCTTCAATTGTGGAAATTATTGTCCTAATGGAATTCCTTTTTTCTTTCTAGGATAAGGCCGACATGGAGTTTGCCTTTTGTTTGGCTTTACATGCTGCATGACCTGTTTTTCAATCTTTTGCTAAATCTGTCTTATTTGCTCCTTTGGTTCCAAGTAGGCCCGAGCTGGGGCAGATGTTGTTAGTCCTAGTGACATGATGGATGGTCGTGTAGGAGCAATTCGAGCAGCCCTTGATGCTGAAGGCTTTCACCATGTTTCTATCATGTCCTACACTGCCAAGTAATATATCCTTTCTGCTTAAGATGAGTATATTTCTGTCATGTTTTGCTCTATTGTTTCATCTGATAGTTCTGGCATTATCAAAGAAATAACGCTGGAAAAGTAGATGCACACACTCATATCCAGCCATATAGTATACATTACAGATCTTCTATGGCTATAATATAACGTAGATTAAGAGCAGGTGTATTTCATATATTCTTCTTCTGTCTGAAAAATGAACATTATCATTGGAGCTTTCTATCTTCGTGTCTTTAGATCCAGAAGGATCTCAAAACTATAGAACAGAATCTGCATTAGATGCATCCATGCACTTTGGTGATGTTTGTCACCTAATTCAGGGGTAAAAGAAATTGGATGCAGGTCACGCCGTAGCAGTTGCATGTGTAGTAGTTCATAGATATTACTTGGTAGTACAGTTATCCTCACAAATTCTTGCTAGGTCCTCCATTCGTTTGTGGATTTCCTTTCTTTGCACTGGTATAAATCCTAAGCGTGCTTGCATCTAATGTCTTGTCTATCTATTATCGTGGCTTAGCATTTTTTTTTGTTTGTATGTGGGAATGGGTTGGAGAAAAGGCAAACCTTTAATAAATAAACTAATGTTCTTGAGATCAGAGATACAAATTATTGTCACTGACATGTCTATCCTTTAATAGGTATGCAAGTTCATTTTATGGGCCGTTTCGAGAGGCTCTAGACTCAAATCCACGTTTTGGAGACAAAAAGACGTATGTTATGGTTGGATTTTGTTGTTTATGTTTTCAAAATTATGTTCCTAATTTTGTTTCTAATCTTTTTTTCCTTTTGGTTCAAAAGTTACCAGATGAATCCAGCAAATTACAGAGAAGCTCTAATTGAGACCCATGAAGATGAATCTGAAGGGGCTGACATTCTCCTGGTTAAGATTTAGTTGCAACTTTTACCTTATTTGAATGGTTAAATTTTTTCTTTATAGCCTTACAAGGGTACTCTTACCGTGTAAACAGGTGAAACCTGGTCTTCCTTATTTGGATATAATAAGGCTTCTTCGGGATAATTCTCCTCTACCAATTGCTGCTTATCAGGTACCTTGATATATACGTCATTGTGTGATAACTTCTTCTATTGACATGCTTATTCTTCCTTGAGCAACAAATGGTCTCATCCTTTGCTTTTTTGGTCTTTAAAAACAGGTCATTCTTTTTTTTCTATTTTGGCTCCTACTATTGTGGTTTATGAAGTTTTAAACTGGTCTAAGTTCCTTCGACCATTGACCTGGTTGATTAAGATGTCTGATATTGCAAACTTGCATTGATGCCGTAAGCAACATAAATCGAGTCTTGCTTCTATATACTCTTATTAAAAGTGATCGTCACTATCCCTTTAGTGAAGACTAAGAGTTACTTCGAAAAAATACCATGGAACGAATTGATTGTTCATCCAGAAGTTCAATAATGGGACATATGTGTCTATAATTTTGTTCAATTGATTAAAGCTACACATTTGGGTAGCATTGGCCAAGTGTCTTTGTTGTTTTCCCCCCCTTCCTTTCTTGGCTACATTCAAACTAAGTTCTTGGACTAGGTCTTGGCAACAAAATGTTAAATTTATGATGAGAATGTTTGAACACTGTATACTCAAAACTTCAAAGCTGAATCTCTTGAGTAGCTTTATAGAGAAGAAAAACTTGTAGTGAGTGTGATCTTTATCGAGTTGCTGTTCCAGCGATTTTGGCAAGTGCAATAAGGGTTTTTTGTTAGCATCTGAAGATGAGAAACAGCTTCTAGTCCTTTGGAATGGATGAGGATTTAGCCTTTATCAGGTCAAAGGAAAATACTACAGTAATGTTAGTAGGTTTGACTTGACCACGTTTAATGGTGCAGAGGTTTGATTTCTTACAGATTGGCTCTTGACAATATATGATACATCCAAATCTACCTTCTCATACTGACTTTACTAAAACTGCTCTTCGGATTATTAGGTATCGGGTGAGTACTCAATGATTAAGGCTGGAGGGGTTCTGAAGATGATTGACGAAGAGAAGGTTATGATGGAGTCTCTCATGTGTCTGAGACGGGCAGGCGCGGACATCATCCTCACGTACTTTGCACTGCAGGCGGCTAGATGCCTATGTGGGGAGAAGAGGTGAGATTCAGATGCAGTTGGGGGTGGGCATTGCTGCAAACAGCCCACTAGATCTTTTGAGGAAATGAGCCTTAATGCCTTAACATAACTTTTGTAGATTTTTTTGTAAAGTTGGTGATGTTAGGGATTAGGTTGATTTTTTAAGAGTAATTTGAGTGGAAATGGTTTCGGGGTTTGTTCTGCGGAGCGTGGTGTCTTCATGCTTAAGTTAGAGTGATGTGCTTTGAGAATGGACATGAATAATAAGCTGGAAATTCAATCGGGGCGCCATCCCCGATTGTTTTGTTCTGTTAATTTCTTACCCTGTAATTTATCATTCGGTATCTGTGTGCTTGATAGGATCTTGAGAATGTATGACGTTCTGGTAATTTATGCAAAATGTATTTCTTACTAGATGGATTGATCTTCCTACTATAGCTCTTTTGGTAAGCTTTATGAGGAATCAGTAACAAGGCAGAACTCGCACCCGAGATGGCATATAGATGGGTTTTCATTTTTCTCGTGCACCTTGTTCATAAGCATATCATTCACTTCGACAACTTGAGACTTAGTTCCCACGAGATTAGTGGTTCGTTTTTTTACACTATCAAGAACATAAGGTTTAGGCTAGTTAACGACCGAGTTCTCTGGGATTAAGCTCCTTTCAGGTACTTGATTCAATTATGGTTTTCAAAATTATAGCATGTCATCGGGGAAAAACAATAATTTTTTGATATGTTATAACTTTGATGGGTCGGTTCGGGTATTTTCGGGTCGATACCCGTGACTGGAACTCACCTGTTTAGATAACATGTTTCGTGCTGTCCGGTTCGGGTTGGTTTCGGGTGATACAGATGTTTTTGACGCCCAGAGGTCGAACCATGGAGCAAACACAACAAGAACTCTACTGGTTTTAACAGTGGACTAATGGGAGCATCCAAAGATAATAACTAACATCTAGAAAACTAAATTTGGAATGATAAAGTGATTTATAAAGTGAAGTGATTGTTCGTTAGTGGTTATTTAAGTGATTAATCGCATTCTTTTATAGCTTTATTTAGCATACAATTCTTAATATATCCCAGACAGAGAGTTCGACGAGACAACATCTGAGACATGGTCGATTAGGTCTGGCCATTACTGTTTGTCTTTTGTTTTTTTTTTTCTAAATAAAGAAACTGGTCTGCGAGGAACAGTCACTATGAACTGACTACTGGTGAGGAACTGGGGCTTCACTGAAGTTTTCCCTCCACACACCAAACATAGTGTCGGAAAGAGACATTCTTGACTAGGATGTCTCCAGGAACACGATAATGAGCAAATCATCCCACAATTTCCACAATCCTAAACCTGTTTTCATCAACAAATCACCCCATAATTACACGCTTCTAAAACTAAAACTGACCACTTCAATCTTTGCAAGAGAAACCCTCTTCTTCTACCCCTTACAAATCTCAGGGAATCGATTTTCCCAATTCCCCAATGCCCAATGAAACAAGCGATGCCCGCGAGATTGAGTCGATCTCAATCAAATAATCCTAGAAATACAAAGACCGATTTGCAAACTCAATTTAGAAGTGACATGATAAATACAGAACGCATCTTCGAAAATTCATTGCGTCACTTCATAAATTAGTGTTATAAATCGATTTTTATACCGCTAACATTATTTAATTAACATTTTCACAGCAGAAAATTAATATCCATAGAATCGATCGATCGATCTTTTTATCACCCCTTTTTTGTTCAACCATGCTCGATCAAGTACCTCTCGGCGATGGCCGCATGGGCGGCAGCACCCACCGGGAGGACCTCCTCATCAATCATGAAGTAGGGTGAGTGGCCAATGTGGGTCGAGCCGAGCTCCTCGTTCCGTATGCCGATGTAGAAGAAGGCGGCCGGGACCACCTGCGAGTAGAAGGAGAAGTCCTCGGCCCCCATCATGGGCTGGACCACCCGGAAGTTGCCCCGGCCCACGAGATCGGCGCCCACCTTCCTCACGTGCTCGTACATGCGGTCGTCGTTCACCGTTGGCAGGTATATCATGTCCTCCTTCTCGAAGAAGTCCACGCTCGCGTCGCATCTGAACACACCAGATTGTTCCACAATCATCTGTTCTCATGTTACCACAGTCGAAAAGGAATCCATTAAGCTTTGGAAAGACAAGAGCCGAGACAACTATACATATGGGGAGGACCAAGAACAATTATGAGATCAACGTTTTCGGTTTCGCAGTATGGCCACGTGTGTGTAGTAGTGATTTGCTGATTGCTTTGCCCCACTGAACTTTTTTTTTGGGTTTTTCTTTAAGGAAAATAGGACAATAATGCTGACATGGACCACCAACTTCTGAGGGGTCGTGTCATTGATAGAGAAATGAAGGAGTCGTGTGACACTTTCAATTAGCATCATGGAAGAAAATTCAACACGCCCGACACGTTCCCAACTTGATGATCTTATGTTTTATAAGCTTAGGTCTAACGTGGTCCAAGAAATGCACACATGTAGTCGTAATGCATGATGTTAGGATCTTATAAATTTTCTATCTCTGTTTTTTTTCTTTTTGGTGGCCGAATATATACCTCTTCTATTCGTCGCATGACTTGGTTGAAGCTCGTATTGGAGAAAGCTCTGAAAGTACCGCCCAGAACAACGCTCTCCGGTACCGTGTTGAGGTCACTGCCTCCGTTGAAAGAGGTCACCGACACTACCTGCATTGAAAGATATTACTTTTTGAGAAAAAGTACACGACAAAATGAAATCCAATTGCGAAGCAATGATATCATGTTACATAAATTATTTGTATGACGTTCTGTGTGCGAACCTGTGAGTCCAAAGGGTTTGCTTCGCGAGATACGATGCCTTGCAAGCTAATCACCACGGCCGAGGCAGCCAAGACTGGGTCGACCGAACGGTGAGGGTTCCCGGCGCCGGCTGCCTTTTGGGTGATGGTAGCCTTGAAGAAGCCGCAGCCAGCAAGTAAAGGGCCGGGCCTCGACCCGATCACGCCGGTGGGGTGCTCGTGGGACACATGGAGGGCAAAGATGGCTTCCACATTCTCTAAGGCACCATCTCTTATCATCCTTTTTGCTCCATTCCCAGCTTCCTCTGCCGGCTGAAATAGCAACACTACCGTTCCCTGTTGAAAGAAACCAAACAAAATGAAGGCAAACCAAGCTAAATTAGGAAAATTTCGACGGTTATATCTTTTATGTGATTAGAAATTACGTCCCTTAGCGTAATATACAACTACGGTCATAATATAAAAAGAAAAATCGGTGTCTCTGTTGAGAAATGTATAGATATGAAACATAAAAACTTTCAAGGTGCTTTCATAGCATAGGATCCTATCTACTTGACAACGTATGATGATGACATTTCTCATGTACTGAGTCATTTAGATGGGCGAAAATATCAACCTTTTTTATGCTTTTTTAAGTGAAAAAGAAAAGTGGTGTTAGATGTCAACCTCATATATGCATTGTTAGAAGTATGTGAGGCCAATCATGCATGATTAAAATTTTTCAATCAACTTTTCGATGGACCCACCTCAAATACGAAAGCAGTTCGCGTGAAAAGTGGCCTTTTCTGCGTCATATGATTATAGTTGGAATGTTGACCGGGATTTGGAGTAACGCATATGTTTACCAAGTAACCAATCGCTATCGCTATCTGGTTAAGCTACTTTCTGAGGAAAATTTATACAGTCATTCAATGTCCGTGTCGTACCAGGCATCCATCCATCTTTCCCCTTTTCTTTCCTTTTTTCTTTTGGTTTAATTAAGGTCAAACCCTGCTGAACTAAACTGTCTTACTCAGCAACACCGAGACGACCGCATCGGTAAAAACAAACAGTTCAGACCGGAACAGGTCATCTAAATTCAAAATGTGCGCCCTAAAAGCATATCCCTTCTAGATCCACGTGGCTTGTGGCGACTCGCTATGTAAGACAGAAAGAGCAGAACACGGAGGTCGCATTAGGGTTTTTCCAATGACCGCCTCGCGCAGAAAGCAAGAAATCTCGCTACGGGCCTAATTCCGTAGACGCCAACAGCACAGAATAGACCACGGGCCTAATTCCGTCATTAAAAAGACATTTACGTACACTTTGTACTTATTCAGTTGTTTTCCCTTTCGTCCGATGTGGTCAACGCTTTCGTTTTTTCTTGTCCATTTTCGTGGAGCGGCGCGCACTTGGCCGGTGAGGCATGTGATGCCTGATGGAGTATCGTATTGATTTCTCGAAACAGAACGACCCACCTCGAAATCAACGAGGCACATGCCAGAGACGATATTGTGGGACTGGGATGTCGTGCATGACCTTATCAAACGCGAAAATCTCATGGAAGTGCTGAGAAAGAAGAGTAAATGCTGGCTCTCTCTACTTGGAAATGAAGACAGGGATAGGATGCAAATAAGATATGTCATCGATTTGTTTTACTTATTCTTTTTATTGATTCATTTATTTGATATTTTAGATTGCTCAATATGAACGATTGTGCAGCCTTCTATTGTCACATCAAGAGAGGTCCTAAGTAATATTTAGAATCTTTGGCTGAAGAAGATATGGTCTCGAATGGGTGAAAAGAAGGAGGTAGATTTTGGTCCTCTCTGTGTTTAGGTAAGAATTGAGGACATATAGGTGTAAGATAAGATTTAGAACTGTGCTAATTTGGCATGAAAAAACTCAGACTCGATGAAACACATAAGGACTATCATCGTGAAATATAGATAATGGATTGTTTTTTTTTTAAATATCAGATTGTTTAAGGGCCATGTTTTGGAGGATACTTTCTCCGAACATACTTCTAATTGGTGGGCCATAAGTTATGAACATCACCCACATGCAAACCTGATCAAAATTAAATGTGGGTGATGTTCAGGCGGTTGTAACTCATCAATTAGAAGCATGTGGAGAGAGTTTCCTCCACTTGGGGCTAGAAGAAAAACCATACCCTTGTTTGAATAAGACTTGGTAAACTAAGTTGCTGATGTTACAAACAGGATTGTTTAGGAAAGACTTGTAAACAGAATATGTGATCATACACAAGGTTTTTTTTTATTTAGTTCAAGCCTTTTCTTCTTCCCAGCACATGGTGCTGCACATAAGATATACTAGTGTATTTAGACTGCCCGATGAGTGCTTACCACTTAATCTAGGAAACAAATTCTACTAAAACTTCTTAATACCTCTAAATGGTATTTCTCTTCAAAACATCTCCGACGGTTGAAACAAGCCAAGTCAATGAAGTCAGGCAAAGCATAAGTCCAGAAAAGGGCATCTCCTAACTTTGATCGAATTAGAATCAATCCAATGCACCTTTTAATAAAGAGAATCAATTCCACCCTTTATACGCAAAAACAATTTCATATCTTGGTTAGGAATATATGGCCTCAAACATAGTCATTCAGCCTCAATATAGCATGAAAATGGGTAAGACATTGCTCAAGAATAACTACAGAGTGTAGATAATAGTGTAAAAAGAAATTTATACAAGTGGCCTTGCACATCATTGATTTGAGCGAATGAGTAGATATAATCGTCAAATTAAGGGCAGATAAGATTGTTTGTGCAAAACTTTCTTTACACTGACCATGTATGGCCTGCTTTTTTCATATTAACAAAACTGCAACTTCCCATTATTCTAGAGATTTAGAAAAGGGAAAAAAAAGGGTGTAAGTACCTTCAAAAAATGTTCGCGACTCTTGAGGATTTTGGCAGCACCCAGAAGCATTGCAACATGAGCATCATGCCCACATGCGTGCATCATACCAGCAACTTTGCTTTTATGCTTCCATTCCACAGCTTCCTGTCCACACATTTCATGCACACTGTCATGAACTTTTCATTTTCAGGTCAAACGAAGATGGCAAAAGTAGATCTGGGGGAAAAAGATTGAATAATGTTGGCCAAAAACAAAAGAAGTAAGATTCATTAAAGATTCAACTTATATGTCTCCTCAGAAATTTTGGAGCTTTTGAGAACTCCAAGCACCATTATCTTGGGAAGCTATCTTGGATCCACAATGTAATCTCGATTTATCTTGCATATATGCGTATATAATTTTTATATTTATTTATATGACCGATTTATTAATGTACAATAGAGTACAAGGTATATCTCTAGTAAAGACTGACACTTAGCACAAGATCCCAGAGTACTGAATCTGATACACTTATAATTATCGAGTGTCTGTACGAAATCATATATAGTTACCAGATTGTCATTATAAATGTCACTTCGTCGCTGTCATAAAAAAGAAAAAAAAATATTGTAGGAGCGAATACTCTCATGGATCGCGAATTATTCCATTTCATACTCGAGAAATTCTTCGCAAGAACTAAAAAAAGAGTGTCATTTCGTTTATGCTTAAGCCTTGAAAAGAAGGAAAAAAAGAAAAAGAAAAGAAAGAGAAGAGATCAAGAAAGGATGATGTCGGGTATAGAAACTATGACTGAAACGAACTCTCCTTCATATAGGACATGAAGGCAGTCCACACATTCGTTATTTTCCCAATTTATAAAGGGAAAAAAGAGAGAGAGAGCCAAGCTTTGACAGAAAGAGAGGAGGCTTCGTTGTGTGCATGCACTCGGATCCGCCCCCGCCCGTGACCATTGGATTTGATGGGGGGCTCTCACGAGATTCAAAGACGATGCGTGTCAGATTCACCGGTTCGAGACGAGCACGGAATGCACGCAGTCGATCCGCGCGAGAAAATTTAGCGAGAGAGAGGGGGGAGCGGACCTGAATGGGGAGAGCGTCCATGTCAGCGCGGATGGCGACGAAGGGCGGGCCGCCGGTGCCGACCCAAGCCCTAACGCCGGTCTTGGCCAAGGGATGCCTGTACTCGATCCCCATCCTCTCCAGCTCTTCCCTCACCAGCCTGCTCGTCTCGTGCTCCTCGAACGCCAGCTCCGGCCACTCGTGTATCCTCCTCCGCACGCTCCTCAGCCACCCCGCCGTCCCCTGCTCCCTCGCCGCCCTCATCACCGACTCCGAGCACGCCTCGCCCCACTCCGTGCCGCACTCCCGGCTCGCCCGCGCCGTCGTTGCCGGCTCGGCCGGGTGGCCGAGCATGCACGTCGTCCAGTTCGGATGCGACGCGGCCGCCGTGGAGGAGGTCGCGCAGGCGGCGGAGGGGGGGGCGGCGGCGCTTCCGGGTTTCTCGAAGAAGGGGTAATCGACCGCTTGCTTCGACGGTGAGGCGGCGCGGAGGTGGGGAGTGAGGAGGGTCGTGATGGCGAGGAAGAGGATGGCGAAGCTCTTTGATGCGGAAGGGTCCATTTTTTTTTTCGGGAGCTCGATAGAGAGGGGGAGAGAGACCAGACAGGCGAGGGTTTTATTTGCTCGCGCTGACATACGGCGGGGAGACAGGGTGTAATTTGAGCACGTGGGATAAAGGGGAGAGTTGAAATGAGCACGTGGGGGAATAAGAAAATAACAAATCTGGCAAAAAAAAAACGAGAAAGGCTTAGATTAAGATATGTGGAAAACGGGGCCACCAGTTTTTAGGTCGGGATTTTAATATGGGCTGAAGAGGTTAACGACCCTTCTTTGCATTTGACTCGATCGACTATTTGAATGATTCATTTGGGAACCTACCATGTGCCTTAATCATGGGGACCTAACAAAAATCAGTCCTTTCTCGACCACGATAAACGGTGCTTTTGGCTTTGGGAAAAAAAAAATAATGATCTCGCGGACCACTGTATCTCAAATTTTCTCTCTTATTAAAATGTATTCTACGGTTTACACAAACTTCAGGTTAAAAAAATTGCCATATGTTTTATCTCTTAAGCTGTGACGAGATTCCTCCTATTTAAAAGGAACGGATTGGTAATTCATCATGAACATGGTTTAAACTTTATAACACAGCATGTTGTGAGATTTTATTTATTGATCTCAGCTAACCTTTGTAACTTATGTCGTAAGATGTAATCGCTTCAGTTTACTTTCGGCTGGACCACCTCCCAAATGGAGTTCTTTAAGGCTTGTTAACCAATGCGTAACGCTCGAGTTTTTTTTTTTTTTTTGGTCGAAGTGTAACCCTCCAGTTGGAAAAGTCAATGTTTCGTCCTGCAACTTTCTCCTCATTATATTCCTTAACCAAAGGGCGCGTGCCTCGTAAAAAAGTGAAAAGAACCGATGTTGAAATAAGAGCATTCGTAACACCAATACGTACAAGTTCATCTAGTATGTTTTTTTTTGGAAATTTGAATTTTCTAGTTAATAAGTGAAGATTTCAACCTCTAGAATATAGTTCGTATCGTGTAACATAATTATGACTACGTTAGTGATTTCCGATTAAAATTGAAAGAAATGATTACATTGGTAAATCGTGAAAATGTTTAAGACTAAATTGATCAAATAAAAAAATTTAATATCGAATCGGCATCCGCGCAATAATTTTAGAACTTTTTTGGTAATTTTTCATATGCAAGACATAAGTGCTTTTTAATGTTTCAAGAATACTTATAATGTTCTCATCTGCCCAAATCAGTGAGTACATGCCAAGTTCATCACCCGTGTTCTTTTTAACCTACAGGATATGTTTGCTCATTCATCATTCGGACATGCATCCCTTTTGGGGTTTTCACCTTTTTCCGAGTCGGTTCTCCCACTAACTTAAAAGAAAAAATTAAACAAAACAAGAGGCCCACTTGGGGGTCCAAAAGAGTAAATAAATAAAGGAAAAAATGGACAGTTCAACGACTATAGGCCATAATTAGTGGAGCCTGAATGGCGTCAAGTCGAACGTCAAACGTCCAAATCCATATATGCACACGATGCCTACTTGCAAATGCTCCTAATGATTGCGCTGAACGATGGAACCATCCCAATTATGCAACTCAACACATTCTGACCATGTTTTATCCCTCTGATATCCACTAATCTATGTACTCGGAATGTATTTTTTTCTCTGTGGCTTGTGAAAAAGACAATTATGTCTGTTTCGTTATTGACTCGTTGATGCTGTGCGGGTGCTATTCTAAACCAGAGGCTTCCCTTTGATCATTGATATTAGGTTAAGAGTTAATGGAGCTTTTATTTTTACAAGGGCATCCGCAGCCTGACCCCAGTTTGTGAGGCAGGCTTCACGGATGTGTTCTTTATATTAATATGTCGATGCCCACGTGCCCCTACTTTTCTCTATATTTTTACTTTTTCTGGAAAGAGGGAATATCCTTTAAATGTTTTACATCCCAACGATTTCGAGATGCGGACAACAATTGAGATGAAGCCTTAGATATGCTTAGGTCCGTTGTTCCATTGTGTGCAAAAGAAATGGGAGTAAAAGAAGTTCGTAGGAAGATGAGGAAGGGAAATGACATAAATTCCGTGCTAACTTTACCAGGACCGCACCCACGGGGACCGGACCATATTTAATGCCTAAGGCATCTGGCCAAAACGACTTCAACTGACGCAGCAAACAAAACTACACCTTTGGATTGAACCTTCTGACGTGCTCTTTACGCCTTCTTTTCAACTAGAAGAGGTAATTTTGTGGCCGGGATTATTGCTCAAAATCCATCTACATTTCGATGCCGTCATAAAATCATCTCCGAGTTTTGAAAGCTACCGATGACCATCGTTCGCTTTGGTGCAGTTGTAAAATAGCCGTCATAAACTTTAGTTGTTTTTTTTTTTTGGACGCTAGTTTTTCTATCTACATATTTGTCAAATGCCATTTGAACATGGACTTATTCGCCTATTTTAAATGATCTCTATTAGTTTTTAGCAAAAAAAAAAAAAAAATGATCTCTATTAGGTGGTTGGTTCAGTTAAAAAAGAAAAAAGAGGGTACATAGTTGTTGATGAAGAAAAGAAAATTTAATAGAGTTTATTTTGGTCAAGAATATTGAGTTAGTCAATTTTGAGGTAATACTCAATGGCTACGTCTAAGGATAAACTAGTGACCGTAGGAAAAACCAAGTTTAGGTGGTGACATGTAAACTTTTCAAAATTCGGAGACTATTTTACAATTGTGCTAAGTTTAGAAAAGTAATTTATAACTTATCAAAAGTCAAGTTGCCAAAACTCGAGGATTTTGAGCAATGTTATGAAAGTTTGCCCATGATACATTTCCAGGTATAGCCCTACAATAAACAACAAAAAATCCGATTGCTTCCAACTAATCATCGTTCTCAAATCATATCTCTTTTCATGTCTTGCAGTTTCGTTTACACCATATCGTATTTGGCAAAAAACAAACCAAGATTCGATTCATCGACTCCCGAACTTCGTTTGATTTGGTTTAGTCTCTTAATTTGGTCTGTTTCATGACCCTGCAATCGAACCAAACCACGCTTTTTTATTTTCTTTTCGTGTCCCTCAAATCACTAAATCAAGTGAGAATCGCACAAACTCCTCATCCACCCCCAATTTAGACCATAGTTTTCACGCATTTCGGGGAGCAAAGTAGATTCGTATCCCTGACATTTTCAAAAGAGAGAGACAGAACAACAACGCAAAAACATGATGACTAATGAGTAGCGCTCCGACTGCGGATCCAAAGCTGATGCCGAGCTTTGCTGAGTCAGTTGGAACAAGATAGACACGTGTTTATCAAAGGACGCATTTAGCTTGACACCGAACTCTTCCCACGTCTCTCTCACGCACGCAAAAGTGTGGACGGAAACACCGTCAAACCCTAGGCCCCAACTCAGTGCGATTACGCAGCTTTGATCCCCATCAACTTTCGAGAGGTTCCGACTCTTGAAAAGAACAAAGCACGTGAACTCACCAATACAACGTGCGACTCGTTAGTTTCTCCCTTCACGTAATTTGTAGGATCAGTCTCCATGATTGAACCTGTTTTATAGCACGTGAAACTCGTTGTCGTTGCGACTTAGCAGATTGCGGCTCGGTCGACATCGGCCGCATGATTTCTGATCGCTCTTCTTTCTGGTTTTGGCTTCGTCTACTTGCATCACGCGTGATCCCTTGAAAGTTACGGCTTTGGGAAGACATTACTTTTCACGTTTGCTGCATTAATCAGCGAAATTATATCTTCCTAAACGTTTCGGTATATATCTCTATGAAAAATAAAAGGAAAACACTTACGTAACGGTTGCCAATATTATTGCAAGTAACGGTGGCATGTGCGCCACAAGTCGTAATTGAGAGAAAAATGGCAACTACTCAGTCAATTCTTCATGACAAAATGTTTTTAATTTTCTGTGGTTTTTTTTATACAAAATTGTGTCTGAAGTCTCGGTTTTTGTTGGACAATATGTGATAGTCTCACAAACATATTTTATGCACCAGAAGTACTCGCTTAACAATGATACATAAAGAAGCAAGTCAATCATAAATTGAGAATTTACAAATTTTAGATGCAGAATTTCTTGTGATGTATATCATGCATATAACATGAATATGTGATTAGTTTGTTTCGCCAAAATAGTTTTATGCAACAGTTTTGCATACATGTCGTGTAAAAAATATTCGTGCCTCAAATTCACATATTCGCATTTGTTATCAGGTTGGTATGCATTACAACCAATTTTTCATTTAAAATTTGAAAATTCTCAATTTGTGCTTGGTTTGCTTCTTAAAATGTCATTGTCGCGCGAGTGCTTCCAATGCATAAAATATGTTTGTGAAAGTATCACATATTGTCCAACAAAACTGAGACTTTGGACGCAGTCTTTATATACAAAAAGAAACCACAAAAAAAAAAAAATTGGACATGACCAATTGAAATTGATTAAATTCTGCAACCTGTAATGAGTAGTAGCCATTTTCTCTCCATTACAACTCGTGGCCCACGTGCCATCGTTACTATTAGTAACAGTGACTGTTATGTTAGCATTGTTCAAAATAAAATCTAGAACTTGTTACCGAAAAAACAAGGAAGTGGCGTTTTTTCATTCAATTGGACCACCACATACCATATTGCGCCCTTTGAAACTTTATTTCTTTGGCATCATAAGATTATAAATTTGATTAGAAAGGAGGACTCAACCGATATTCTTTTTTTTCGCATACGTACATGTGATGCTAGTATTTGAAATTGGGAAAATTGTCCAAAAAGTTTTAAACCTTTTGATTTTGCCAATTGCGTTCTAAATATTTTCATGTTTTGCCAATTGAGTCCATTCAACTAATTTTAACAGGAAATCGCTAATGTGGACGCCGACCTTCCTATGTGGTACAGCTGGTACTGACGTGTATAATTTTTATAATTTTATTAAAAAAATTTATTTTTATTTTTTTTCTCCCAGACCAAGCGAGGGTCATCGGCCAAGTCACCCTCGCCTAGTGGTGACAATGGCCAATGAGGGTCGCCAACTCTCGCCTGCGACTGGTGATGGTCCGAATTTTTGGGACAATTTTCCCATCTAAGATTTATTCTTGATATAAGCTCATGGACTTGAATTAAGAGAGAAACCTAATCTCCTTATTGATTCGACATACAAAAAGTATTGTCGAGATGATAATAGAACATAGTACTCTTCAAATACATGAAGGGACAAAGAGGTACAGCTAGTGCTAATGTGTACAATTTTTATAATTTTATTTAAAAAATTATTATTATTATTTTTTTCCTTCCAGACTAGGTGAGGGTCATCGGCCAAGTCACCCTCGCCCAATGGCTAACGATGGCCAAAGAGGGTCGCCGGCCCTTGCCCGCGACTGGCCCTCGCTTGTGATCGGTGACGTGACATCAACGATTTTGACTATGAGGAATGGCTATAGGACGGGTGTGCTGATTATAGGAGAAATTAGCCATGGACCAATCCAAGGATAGGTTATGGACCGATCAACCCGATTGGAAGGGTAACCAAGGGATCGGCCATGCTCTAATCGAAGAATCGGCTTTGGAATAATCAAAGGATTGATAATGAATCAATCCAATTACCACACAAGTGACCCGACCTATTCGGCCATAGATCAACTTCTCGACCATAAGGGTTGGTTGTGAGATGGTCATGTACCACCATGGATTAGTTCGTGCGACCGTGTGTTGGTCAAGAAACGATCGATCCCACACAACTACATGATAACCGAGGGTTGGCCACGGACTAAGTATGCTTAGTCATGGACCAGTCATGAACTGGCCATGGACCACTTGGACGAGTCACGAACCGGTTGTGGATCGACCGTGGATTGGTTCGGTGACCTTGTCGACTAGGCCATGTGCCCAAGCCGTGAGCCAAGCCATGTACCGGGCCACGAGTTGGTCATGCGCCTAACTTGGACCCTCCCGTAAGGCCAAAAGCCAGCTCAAGCGCCGGCCATGTATCTATCTAGCTTGTGGAAGCCGCAAGCAAGATTGTGCATAGGCCATGTGCCCAGTTTGCTCGACCTGCTGCCTGGCCATGTGCCCATCCAGGCCAAGGACATGGAGGACAGGCCGCGAGCCAGGCCAAGCACGGGCCATTCGCCCAGTCTGGCCGGCCACTGTACCCATAACATAGGCCACCGACTTAGCTACTCAAAACAAATTTAGCCATGACCTGCCACTTACGATAGTGACTCAACTACAAACCTCGATTGGGTAGGCATGGTCGATTGTGGATGGACACAAGGAACTCATACCCTACTAAGTTTGTACTTCCCTTGATCTAGTTCTCATGTTTGCCTTATTCCTTGGAAAATGGACAAAATAGAAGATTCTAGAAGGGAGGCTTGTCTTGGAGAGCAAGCTAGATATAAGCACAAATCCGAAGTCAATAATTACACCAAATCTAGATATTAAATGAGGGAGGGTGAGTCATATGCTTAGTTGTCTTCTACATCATTACATCTCATTAATTTCAAGATGAATCACACCTTAAGTGACCCAATATGAAGACGACAAATGTTCACCTAAGGCTTAGGCTTGCCATACCACCGCATTAGGATTGCCACCTCTTCTTGTTATGCTAGCCAACATATCCATTTGGCTTGTCACTCCAAGGATTCTTATTGGTCCAAATGGAAGAGTAATGATAAGAGCTTTGCCTATAAATAGAAGCACCAATCCTTCATTTCTCACTTTCACCACTTACTTGCCTCTCCCACTCTCCCCCATGCCCTCTCTTCTCTCGACCGCGCCCTTGCCCGCGCCCGCGCCCACGCTTGTGCCGTGCCATGCCGCTCGACTCTCCATTAGGCCACCATCGGTGGCAATCTTGGAGGGTAGTAAGTAGACCTACTAAACTTTGGCTAGGGCGTTAATTTACGTTGTTAGGCGAGTTATGTTCTTGTTGTGCTTGTGTGAATTCCGTTGTTTGTTAATGCTTGATATAGCTTGCCACGCATGTATTTGCATTTGTAAGGTTTGCTTATGCATTTGGCATCATGCATGAAAGCACATCTGGGCCATGAATGAGCCTCACTTGGTTCGGATTGGCGCTGAGACATGTCGGAATGAGCCTTGCTTGGAGGATCAATATTGAGGAGTACCAATCCAAGCCTTACTTGGTGTAGGTTGGCGCCATGACCGGTTGGTTTGGATCACGAACTTGGTTCCGTGCCTGGCACGACGTAAGATTTTACAGGCTATATTGCATGGCACACATTTCGCGTGAAGTACTCAAGTTGGCATGGTCACATGGGGGAAAAGTATAGCCATCACTCTTGATTAGGGGACATTGCCCGATTAAGTTCGGATGAATAGCCATCACCCTTGATTAGGGGACGTTGCCTGGAGAATTTCTGAAAAAACTGTACTAATGGTTGAGATGACGAATCCCTCACATGCATGCACTTAGTGGTAATGTTGTTGTTTGGAATAAAAAGGTAAGTTGAGATCATCTTATGCACAAGGACAAATGTGTTTGAAGCATATTTACGATTGATCTATCATCAACATTGACGTGGCTATATGCATGTGCTTTGTTCGACGGTGATACATCCTCTTATTCAGAATTTAGTGAGTTTACTTATTAAGCTGTGACTCACTTCTTATTTTTACAGACTTGTAGGTATGGCGACACCGCCTCTAGTTCGTCACGGACTTCCTGTTGATATGCATATGTCTGTAGCTGATATTGTAGACATAGAAGCAAATACCACATACCGTAGGTGCACCACCAATTAGTTGGGTGCAAGAGGATGCTGACAACCTGGTTCCCCACCGATACAAGGCCTAGTTCATATGATTCGATAGAGATTTAGTCGGCCCTATTTGTGCTTTTGACGAACCGCCAGGATTCACACGCGCTGGAACTGTGGAGGATCCTTAGGTTGCTAGTCTAGTAAAGGGGGAAGCCATTTTTGATAGTATAGCCCAATAGAGGAGCTAAGGTTACCCCAGTTTTTTATGAATGTAAGAAGAGGCCGTTCATAGAAAAAAGACTTAAAAAATATGAAGTTGTGATGTATGAAAGCAATAGTATGTTTGTGAATTGGTTGTCCTTCCTGGCTGCATATTGTTGATATTGTATGGGTGTTGTTAAATGTATGTTTCCACATGCTCTTAAAAAATAGATAAAACATTCGGGACGATGACAAGCCTGGAACGTCGCGAAAATAATTTTTCCCCGACGTCAGGGCCGCGAGCAGGTGTTCTGGCAAGTGATGGTCGGAACTTTTGGGATAATTTTCCCATCTGAGATTTATTCTTGATATAAGCCCATGGACTTGAATTAAGAGAAAACCCTAATCTCCTTATTATCTGACATACAAAAAGTATCGTCCAGATGATAATAGAACATGGTACTTTTACAAACATGAAGGGACAAAAAGGCAGGTTTTCAATCTGTCGCCAAATTTTAACTAAATGGGACAAGAATCTTAGCAATTAACAAAACATTCTCTTTTGACTTTCATCTCAACTATAGAAAAACCCCATCTAATCAACTACATAAAGGTGGGGAACTGGACGTTAGGGAGATAGGGAGAGCGAAAAGGCTCTATGCATAAACAATCCATCATCTGCTTCATGAAAATAAAAGAAAGACGTAGTGGAATCTTATGGTTAACAAAACGATAAGTCCAACGAACGCAGGGGCGGAAGTTTGCTGACGCCATTGACAGGGAACGTGGAGTCCTGGGCATCTGCTGCTTTGACTGTTGGGGTTCATGGTGACGCCATCGATAGATTTGTCGCTTGATTTTTATTCTCGACGCGAGTAAGAGAATCTCGAACACCAATGTTCTCCGCAGATACTCAATTTTCTCCCTTATTTTATGTTGCACGCGAGCAACTGTTTATATTGATAGGTTGCTGATTAGTCAGTTTTATACTGTGTTTTGGCAGCAGGTGAAGAACACGAAAGGATAAATATCCAGGAAATGAAATTTTTTGAAGAGAAGAAATTGTTCTCTAGCTCTATACATGTGTAATTGCAGATGCAAGCCTTGATCTCAATAGGGCTTTTGTATTAACAAGTTGCTGACCCATTTCTTAATAATAGAAAGATTTAGGGGAAAAAAAAAGATTCCTTTAACTCTTCCTTGTGTTTGTTTACACTTGAGTAAAAGCAAAATGTCTGCTTTTTAAAATATCTGAATTTTATCAAATTATGAAAACTTATAGGTGAGTTTATGTGCCAACATTCGAGGGTTGTGGAAATTTCAAGAGTTTCGAATTCAAATAAACTTCGAAGCATGCGAGTTGTAAAATTTTTAGAATAAAAAAAATTCAAAAAGTAAAGATCAATCCAAATAAAAAATTCATCAGTTAATATGAATAAAATATGGTGAATTTCCTAAAAAATCCCAAACTTTAGATTAAGTCCCAAATCCATCCCAAATTTTTTTTATCTCAGAAAAAACCCCAAACTTTAGGTCTAGATCCAAATATGCCCTGAACTTTTTTTGTCTAAAAAGAAACCCCAAACTTTAAATTCAGTCATAAATCTACCCCAAATTTTGTTTCGTGTAAAAAAGATCAGGAAATTTTAATTTATTTTCAAAAATATACTCCTATGATCCAGTCCAAACTTAACATGGTACTTTTACATCGATAACAAATCCACATCAGCAAAATAATGAACGATAGCTGTAGATTGACATCGCATTTCCATTTCGATAACAAATCTAACCCAATAAAAATTATTGAAATTCTCCAGGATAAAATCGTTCTAGGATGTAACAGTTAGGGACGATAACAAATCCACCCCAAAAAAACCTTTTAAAAAACCCAATTTTTAGATTTAGTCCAAATTTGTTCCGAACTTTTCTTTGTCTAAAAGAAACCCCATTACCTTGTTGATGTTGATTTGTTATCAATGTGAAAGTATCATGTCAAGTTGGGACTGGATCACTGAAGTATATTTTTTTTAATGTAAATTGAATTTTTGTGATTTTTTTACACAAAACAAAATTTTGGACAGATTTGAGACTAGATTTAAAGTTTGAATTTTTTTTTTTAGACAAGAGAAAGTTCATGACAAATTTGGAATTAAACCTACAGTTTGAGATTTTTTTCGAGATAAAAAAAATTCGAAATAGATTTAAAATTTGATTTAAAGTTTGAAATTTTTTAAGGACTGAGGCTGAATAAAATATAATAATTTCACGATGGCGGATAGGATAAGTACAAGAAGAACAGCAGAGGGAAAGCAGAAGCAGCAAAATCCAATGAAGGTATGGAAAATGTGGAGTTGCTCGTGACAGGACAAGACAAAGGGACGACTGGACAAAGATCGAAGGTGGTTTCCGCACACAACATTATTCGCATTTGTTTTTTTTTGCTAGAAACGACATTATCCGCATTAAACCAAAGAAGCTCAGACAACAAGAGGTGGAAAGTTTGAGTTTCTGAGGACAAAAGTAACATATATTTTAAGTACTTCTTGTAATTGTGTCCCCTTCTTCCGAGTTGTTATCCTTGACCTTGGTGACCAGCTCGTCTATCTTTTGGGAAGAGGAGTGCATGAAAATGGAGTATTCTGTTCTTGGAATCATGGTGCTTGTCCATGTTGGGAAAAATGTACACATGAATTGGGAAAAATAATAAAGTTAGATTTTGAGACGTGATATCACTTTCTTTAAAAAATTATTTGGCCCACAACATTGCTAATGATTATTGACAAAAATCTTTCAAGATATAACAAAATCTTAATAAGAATACCATATAGCAATTCTAGTATTTATCTAGGATCTCAAGGAAAGCAATTGAAAAAGATGGTTGTGTATCTTTTGGAAAAAATGGAAAATGGTTATTCTAGTTCATGAACAAAAACGTTGAAATATTTATACGTTGAACAGACAAAACCTTTCGAATGTGAACAAGTTATGTTCGAATAAACACAACCTTCCAAATGTTGTAAGAGAGCCTAATTATCATTGGTAGAAAAATAAAAATTCGAAATTAAATTATTAAAACATAACCGCTGCTTTATTACGAACAATAACACTATTTCAATAGGATAAAACAGTTATTTTATAATAATAAATTCGAAATTTAATAAATAAAAAATAATAATCATTAATTAGTGCCAAATCTCATTCACATGCCCACTCACATCCTTTAGATGTGGTACAAGGCACTTCTTAATTTGTTTTACGAACAAACTACCAACATTCCCCCTTTTTGTTTGTAAAATAAATTGAAGTAAAACATTAAAAATATGCAGCCAAAATTTCCATGAGACTAATATGCATACATAAAGGTCTTTTTCAAGTTAAATCTTTACTCAATGGAAGTACCTTAATATTCTACAAAAGCTTCAAGTAGCTATGCTTTAAACTTACCACTCTAATAATAGAATCGGATATACCGTACATATATCAACTGCTAATGTCGATATCAAACAATCACTTTCAGTAACTTGTTTTTATTCATTAAACCTTACAACTAGTGATTTTCTAGTATTAGGTTAAGTTACCATTACTGGTGATTTTGGTTAAAGGGTTTTAACCCCATTTCTTTTTAGGTCATCTTTACTGCATCTCTTGGTAAAACATTTGTAAAAGGATCAGCTAGATTCTTTCTTGACCCCATATAGACAATTGTTATGGTACCATCCTGAATTAATTGTCTCACGTACCATGTCTTAGACTAATATGTCTAGACTTGTCATTATAAATGCTGCTGTGAGCTCTAGCTAAAGTAGCATGACTGTCACAATAAACAGAAATATGAGGCATAGGACTAGGCCATAATTTGATATCCAACAACAAATTTCTAATCAATTTAGCCTATTTCCCAATTGCAGTTAAAGCAATAAATTCAAATTCCATAGTTGAGTGTGTTTCTTGCTCGCCCAAGACACAACACATCCACCTAATGTGAAAATCCATCCAAAAGTGGAATATTCATCATCCACACTTGTAATCTAACTAGCATTGGTGTATCATTCTAATACTACCAAATAATTATTATAGAACAATCCAAATTTTTAGTTCTCTTAAAATAACAAAAAATTTTAGTAATAACTTTCTAATGTTCTATACTCGGATTACTAGTATATCTACTTAACTTACATACGGAAAATGCAATATTAGGTCTAGTACAATGCATTGCATGCATTGATGACCCTATAGTACTCTCATATTCAAGTTGTGCTATTGCTTTACCAATATTATAATTAATTTAATACTGAAATTAAATGGAGTACTCATATCTTCGAAACCAAGATGTTCAAATTTATTCAACATTATTTCAATGTAATAACACTGGCCAAAGAATAACCTCCACTATGTTTTCTCACTTTGATACTTAAGATAGTATCTACTTTACCCAAATTTTTTTGATTAAAAAAATGGAAGTTAGATACTTCTTAGTCTTGTTAACTCCAGTTATATTAGTTCAAAAATAAGCATATCAAAGAAAGACGCTTTTGATAGCTCTAGGATCAAGTTTTGTTCTTTTGGGGTTAGGTACTCGATAATATGCTAAACACCCCAATACTTTAAGACTATTTGGAGAGGCATCCAATCGAAACTTTGCATCCTTAGGATGCCAGGGCAATTTGGTCACTAGGCGCAAGAAACCTTTGCATACAATGAGACTCCGTGGAATGTTTAGAAAAGGTTCAAGTGATAATTCTTTTCATGGGCCCACTGAGACTCCTCATGAGAACTCTGGGGACCACGTCTCTGTCGCCCCCATGCAAGAGGTGCCAAGAAGTTGGATTTATCTGTAGCATCCAAAGGACCAGACGTTACCCCTCCTCGATCGGCCCATACATAATACCACCTCCTCTATCCAAAGGTTAATTGGTATGACACAATTGCATAGACTACCAACTAAAAGAGGGTCAGTGATCCACCTTTCACTGAACACTGGATATAAACAGCAGAGTCTGCTCTAACATCTAAATGCTAGTTCTACACATGCCACAAACTCTTTCCTGTTGCGAGCATCAAAGTCCAGTTTGCTCGCCTCTAACCAATATAATTATGGATACAATCAGAATAAATGATCTCAGGAAAAAGGGAAAACCTCTGTATCTATATGTAGGTAGCATTATCATATCATTCATTCCTATGATCAAACCCACAAAATTTGTCCTTTTTCTTTTGCAACATATTCATTCATAAATTGACAATACCAATAGTGAGCGGAAAAGCACTGGCTCAACGCCATCAACAGTTCGCTGATTGATAACCCACCCAAGACTCTTTCATTCACAGATTTGTCTTGTATCTATTGATGGCGATCATGTGCAGCTCTTCACTCGAAAACAGGGAGCGGCGTGGGGTGAGACCCAGTAGTGATGGCGTGGGTATGGTGAAGTGTCGGGGCTGTTTGCCGTGGAAATCATCGCACGCAGCCACAATCTGATGCCGGAGTCACGGATGCAGTTTAGGCGCGGGCGTCTCCAAACCGAGGTGCATGAACGAGTAGGGACTCGGCGCAGCGAATAAACTTGTTGCTTTCTCTCTAGTTTGTGCTGTATTTTGTACCTAATTCTGCTTCGGCATTTTCTCGACTTCTCCCTGGATGAACTTATATCCCCTTTTTTTCTTTTCTTTGTGAACTTCCAAGCCCTTAATTTTTCCTTGTATTGCCTCTGCTCATGAATTGTATTTATATTTTCCTTGGGGCCAACCTCTCACGGTTTCTCTTCTTTGTCTCCTGCCTCTCTTTCTCGGGCAGATCGCCCTTCCACCATTCCTCACACAAGCCCACAATCTCCGCTGACCAGACCGAGGCCAACTCGAAGAGAACTAACTATCCTGCAGTGCTCACACCATCGGCAACAGATCGTCCGCCGACTATGCCTCGCGAGCGACCGAGATGCGCAGCCGGGCCACGTAGGCCAAGAAATGAAGCCTCTCCAGGAATTTCTACCTTTGATGATCGACTCTGACTCCATTCTTACACAAATAATTTCTTAAAATTATTGGGAAAAATATACACATTGTTACGGCTAGCGTTATCACCTAAAGGGAAATGAATAGGTGATTTTACTAAATTGTATGATTTAATTGTGCTGAATGAATATAGTCGAGATCAACAATTCATATGATCAACATCAGAATGATGCGTATGACAAACTTATATATAAGTTGTCATCAGATGATTGCGTCTGATGACTATGATGATGTTTTAACGAACTCGTTTGATAGATGTGTATGTAGTATAATGTCTACAATAATAAATGAAAGTTTAGGGATAGAGAATATTGTATACAGATCTTTATAGTGGTTCCACTTTATCAAGCCTATGTCCACTTTCCACGCTGGAAACCTGTTGGCTATGTTTCACTATTGAATTACCATGAGATTACAAGAGCAGTACTTCTCAGATGATAGATTGCACTATCACATGCACTCTTCACTCAAGTAATTTTCTTTTTAAAGTAACAACGTGAAATATAATAATCACAAGTGTATAAGATCGAAGTTTTATTCAAACTTAGGAATTCTCGATTCTAGTTATTCTTCATGTACGACATTTGCACTCCTTTTATATTCCTCTATATCCAATCTATTCATTAGACAGTCTTCAGAGGATTGATTCCCAAATCAACCCGTTAGAGAACCTTCCCAAAAAAAAATCCATAGCCGTTAGAAGAAGAACTATTATCTCCAGGTGATTTTTAATCGCCCATACAATCAAATCAAGGTTTACATAAATGTAGTTACTCGTGTTTAAAGAACGATCTTGTGATTGCCAATTATGATATCTTGAAATATCAATTTGATTGTCCTGCATAAACTTGCCAAAAATAACACTTATTGAATCTGGCAAATAATTATAAGTTTGATAACAAAGTCCTTCATCGACTAAGTCTGATGACTCAGTATTTACCTGCATCAAATAACTTAAGTGTAATTTTGGTCAGTAAATGATTGTTTTGTCTTTCTTCAAAACTAATTAGGGATTTTCCTCAACACACGTAAATTGAAAAAAAACAATGAAGGCAAACTTTGAGGCATGATATCACTTTCTTTAAGGAATTATTTGCCCCGCAACATTACTAATGATTACTTGCAAAAATCCTTCCGAATACAACAAAATCTCAATGAGAATACCATATAGTAATTTTGATATTTTTCTAGGATTTTTCAAGGGAAACAATTGGAAATGATTGCTGTATATCTTTTGGGCTGTTCTAGTTAATGAACAAAAACGTTGAAATATTTATACATTGAACAAACACAATATTTTTCGAATGTGAAGAAGTTATGTTCAAACAAACACAACTCTCCAAATGTTGTAAGAGAGCCTAATTATCATTAGGTAGAAAAATAAAAATTTGAAATTAAATTATTAAAAAATAACCGATACTCTATTGCGACTAGTCACACTATTTCAATGGGACAAAACAATTATTTTATAATAATAAATTCGAAATTTAATAAATAGAAAATAATGATCATTGATTAGTGCCAAATCTCGTCCACGTGCGCACTCACATCCTTTCAATATGGGACAAGGCACCTCTCAGTTTATTTTACGAACAAACTACCAACAATCCATGGTCAAATGTTGCGACAAAAAGACAAAGATTAACTATTTCTCTCTTGCAGATTCGCATATAGGTTCAAAAATTATGTCGAGAAATTAAAATTGGTATATACATAATTAATCTCTAAAATGATGTGCGACACTATTATTAGAAATGTGATTCGAGAATAACCCATTCGTTAAATACCCATCTCCTACTAACCCCAAAAAAAAAAACACCCATCTCCTAGCATTTCTCTAGACTTTGTGCGTGCTTCACCTCATGATTTGTGAGTGCATAAAAAATATGGACCTTTTCTCTTTCCAAAATACTGCTTATTTTGTAATCGCTTATGCCGCAATTTTTACCTTTTTATGTAAGTAGGAGGGAATTTCACTAAATAAATTTTCAAGCGTCTTACCGTCTTGAGACGATACAGAATCAGTCGAGTCAAAACTCTCAATACTCGTCGTGATACTCCAATAGAGCCTCTTTTTTCTACGAAAGGAGGAAGCACGAGGAAATTATGCTGGTTTCGTGTCTAATGTGAAGGTCCAAATCAATCTTAGTCCGGCACTGAGGGAAAAAGCGAGCCCTATCTTTGTTTTACAAATTGATGTAAGATTGGATTTCAAGCCCATGATTTTCCAAGATCCACCGATCGAAAGGGACGATACATGGTCGCGCATGTTGAATTAGGCACCTATTGCCAGCGAGTCCACGAGGGCGGTACTTGTTGGAAATTTAACTGAATTAAAGGCACCGGAGTTGGTGAACCAAACAAACATTGAAAGGGACCATATATGGCATTTGATGGCAACTTTGGCTTCTGGATCACAGAGCTCTTGCCCATGTTTTTGGCGTTGCTTCTTTCCACGATTAGTTTTTGAGACGGAGAAGAAGATCGAGGAGGAAGTTATTATCGACCAAACACATGATGATTCCCCTCACGATTTCGACACCAGCATCGTGCATGAGTTCATGAGAGGTCGCATCATGCATTAGAACCATATGCATGTGATGCCGTTGCTAACTCGGTCTCAGTGAAAGTGAAGGTTCATTCCCATCAAAGATTGGAAAAATCATGCATCAAGAATACCTCCTAGTGTAAATAAACAAAAGGAGAAAACTTTCATATGTTCATAAGTTTACGATAAACGCGACATTTTGATCATGACAAGCAAACTAGCTCTTTACACGAGTATGGAGTAGTCTTGAATCTCGTTCATGGCATCCATTTGAAGCTTCTATGCTTCACGGATTCATTTAAGGAATTACTATATATCGACCAAAAAAAAAAAAGAATCATTATACTAATTTATGCTCCGGTTATTTCACGGAAAATGAATGATTTGAAATTTTTTTTTTAAAATGATCGCTTGTATTGCTTAAACTAATTAGTTAATGAAAAACAATTTTACTACCAATAATAATTTATATCTAAATATTTTTGTAGATAATGAAAATATTTTCCGTTCATTTATTTTAGTAAGCGATACAAAACAAACATTTTTAGAAAAATAATTTTTGAATCATTTATTTTTCACGAAATAAACGGCTGTCCATCTTTGACATTATCTGGTTTGCTAAAATTTAGTTCAAATTGTCCTCTCTCACTCCCAAAGACAAGTGCTTTTACGTGGTTAAGTAGTGGAACTGACTATGCATGAAAGACCCCTACTTTATAACACAAGGATAAACAATTTTATTCTCTTTGTATAAATCCGTGAAAAATAATTGAGCCTAAAGAAAAGAATAATCTCTTGTTTGATAAAAAAAATGTTAGTCTGATGTGACCTGATGAATGCAGATAATTAGCGAGTTGAACGGTAAAATGAAGACATAACCACGAATCACATTGACCCCTATGAGATTTGGTTTAAAAGATTTCGTCTTTTAAATAGATTTACGTTTCCTTTTATTTAGTGTTTGTTGAAATTTGCTAGAAAATTATCCAAAAAGTCATAAATTTATTATATAGTGGTCAATTCAGTGCTAAATCTTTTAATTATGCTAATTTAGTTCTAAACATTTTGACGATCTATCAATTTAATTATTCCGGCTAATTTTGACCAAAAATTCATTGACATGACGGCTGAGTCAGTGTCGGCCGTCCTGCGTGACGTAATTGGCACTGAAGTAGACATTTTTTAATCTCGAAATTCACAATATTTTGGCAAAACAGAGGTAATCAACTGAACATACATGTATTTTATTCCTAACCTGAAAACTTGAATTGCCGGTAAAGACACGAGGGATCCTATTTAGCATCGACGAGGTAATCATAAAGTAGAAAACAAGCAAGAAAAACATTAAAAGAGTGTCATTCTGTCGGGATTTAAACTCGTGACATCTGATCTTGCACCATGTTGGACAAATTTTTTTGTTTCTTCCAAAATGTTAAGCTGTCAGGGTATGATGCGTGCACCAAAATGTTTCTTCAGCAGCTTGTGGGCATCGCACATGCTTTATACGCAAGCTTTTCGTACATAAATGGTTAGGCTACATTGGGTCATCTTTGGACAAGCTAAAACACGACCTGTGATCCGAGAGAAATGTTTTTGGAATGCAAGCTGATGTTTGGCTTTCAACGGAACAAAAGGTTTGACATTTGTGACGTCTTATTGTCTCGTCTAATCATAGAATTAATTTAACTCTATTGACATCAACGCCAACCCTAGCCCAACTCCAGGAAATGGAAGACTACAGACAATAGTTCCTAAAAGAGTTCTGTTCTTAAATCAATGACATTTTGCTTTTGGAAAACGGGTCATATTAACGAGTACCTTTGGGATACTTGTTTAGTAAATTTTATTTAAAATAACTCAAATTTTAAGGTACTTGTTATTTATAACACGAGAACAATCAATGCATTAGAAACTGTAAAGTTTCTTTAATTGATTGCTTAACTAGTACCTCTGGGACACTCGTTAATATAATCCTTAGAAAATTTGTTGGATGGATTCATATGCAACGTTGGATAAGATAATACCCAAATGAAATTTCTTAACCTAAGGTTAAAACTTTCACGGTTTCTCTGAATTCGGATAGTATAGATTGTTGATTATATAACCTTAGACAGTTACCGTAGACTATGTCTTCATTATCAATGACTATAATGACGTTTTTAAGAGAACTAACGGGCAGGTCTCCTGTGAAGGATTTTTTTTTTTTTTGGTAAAGACTGTGAAGGAATTTTATGTGCTCGTATGTCTAAAAAACTTCTTTCGGGCATATAATACCTTTCGTTACGATACATTATATTTGCGAGTTAAGACTGAAGAGCCTGACCTAGTTTTGTTATTCCCTGTTCTTGATACTGCGCCTACTGGCCCATTTAAAACGGGGTGATGGGTTTTAGGTGGACAGCAAGAGAGACCAGTCAAGACTGTTCTTGGAAATTTTGCTCGTTGGTGGCGACGTTAATTTCAGAAAGAGGGAGAGAGTTGAGAAGAAGACGATATGAAGCGTGAGTAACAGCTGAAGGCCACAAAACTGAGAGAGAGAGAGAGAGAGAGAGAGAGAGAGAGAGAAGTGAGGGAAGGATAAGACAGTATCAACTTAGGTTGTCTTATTCTCGAAGAGTGATTGGACATCCTAGTCACAGATTAGGG
Source organism: Syzygium aromaticum (assembly GCA_024500025.1). NCBI lineage: Eukaryota > Viridiplantae > Streptophyta > Magnoliopsida > Myrtales > Myrtaceae > Syzygium > Syzygium aromaticum. The sequence continues at coordinate 35,671,957 of CM044890.1, read as the reverse complement.
TTTTGGGTTTCAATTGAAGTTCCGCGAGGCAAAAACATGGTTTCAGCTGGGTGGTTTGGGAGAGTTTATTCCATCAGCAAGTGAGGTGCTTACTTCAGCCCTAGTTCACCATTCTCTTTTCGATTACGTAGGTGATTCTTCTAACCGGTTGAACTGGCCATGAACCAACCTAGGCCGATTCTCCGGTAAAAACTTTGTTTCGAAGTCCAAAATCGGGACCTATCCAAATAGGCCAATTCTTGACTTCTGGAATCACGAATTAGATCGTTTCCCGAGTTGAAACCCGACCCAACCCGCATCCTTATTTGAATAACGATAACAATCAATTTAAAAATTTTGACAATGTTTCTTCTTCTTCTTTTATGATTTTTCACTCTTACCTTTTTTTCTTCTTTTTATATCCAAATGTATGATTTCGTGAGGCGAAATCCATTCGAGAATTTTTCATCACAATTGTTAGACCTTATTAGGATTACTATTTAAGATTAAGTTAATTCTATTTTACATGAATTGTACTTAAGTCTCATTGAATTCACACCATATATGTAGGGTTATTTTTGTTACGGCTAATGCTATCACCTAGAGGGGGGTAAATATGTAATTTTATAAAATCGTATGATTTAAACGTGCGGAATGAATATAGTCAAGGTCAACAACTCGTATGTACAATATCATATGGATGCGAATTACAAACTTGTATGTAAATTGTCATCAGATGATTGCATCTAATGACTAAGATGATGTTCTGACGAACTTGTTTGACAAATATGTATGCAATATAATGTTAGCAATAATAAAAGAAAATTTAGAGATAGAGAATACTGCACACAAATCTTTATAGTGGTTCAGCTTTATCAAGCCTACGTTCACTCTCCATGCTGGCAACCTACTGGCTGTGTTTCACTATTGAATCACTAGAAGATTACAAGAACAATGCTTCTCGGATGATAAACTGCACTATCATATACACTCTTCACTCAAGTAATTTTCTTTTTAAAATCACAACGTGGAATACAGTAATTACAAGTGTATAAGATCGAAGCTCTATTCAAACTTTGGAATTCTTGATTCTAGTTTTTTTCCTTATACGATGTTTACACTCCTTTTATACTCCTCCATTTCCAATCTATCCGTTGGATAATCTTCAAAGGATTGATCTCCAAAGCAAACCGTTAGAGAAAACTTCTCAAAAGAAAATGTATAGCCGTTAGAAGAAAAACTATTATCTCTAGGTGATTTGATTGCCCATACAATCAAATCAAGGTTTCCATAAGTGTAGTTTTTCGTGTTTAAAGAACGATCTTGTGATTGTTAATCAGGATATCTTGAGATATCAATTTGACTATCCTGCATAAACTTACCAAAAATAACACTTACTGAATCTGACGAGTAATTTTGACTCTGATGACAAAGTCCTTTCATCGACATAGTCTAATGACTCAGCATTTATCTGCATTAAATATCTTAAATGTAATTCTGATTAATAAAAGATTGTTTTGTCATTCGTCAAAACTAATTAGAGATTTTGCTCAACAGTTTTCTTCATTTGCAATGTACATGATATTACATTTTTTTCCCCTTCGTCACATTTCTCATCTTGGTATCAGAGCTATCTTGAGGTGTATCGAGTGCACATCACACCCAATACATATCTCAATGCGCACACGGAGCACATCTTTTATCTCGTGTCTCTTTTATTTTCAATAACTATTATTGTCCCTCTCTCTAGAAGAACACAGATAATTCCTTAGTCAATAATTTGAAATGAAAGATCTTGCGCGATTCAACTACTTTTGAGGCTTGGATGTTACTTTAGATTCCTCTAGTTATTATCTTTCTCAAGCCAATTATGCCACCGAGCTTCTTTCTCGAGCAAGACTCACTAAAGACAAGGTTACTCCCACTCCTATTGAGATCGATGCCAAGTTTGATGCCAAAGGCAGGAGTTCTCTTTTGAATCCCATACTCTATCGGCAGTTCATGGCAGTTTTATATCTTCCCCTGTTACTCTTTCTCATATTGCTCATGCTATTTATATTGTCGGTTAGTTCATGATAAAGCCACGAGCAACTCATTTTGCTGCAGTCCTTTAGGTTGCCCGCTAAGTCAAGGATATCTTATTTGATGCTTCCAATAAATGCGTTGAACAAACCATCCCAATTATGCGCTCAATTCAATACATAGTGACCATGTTTTGACTCTCTTACATCTACCAATTGGTGTAGTTGAAATTTATTTTCTCCGGCTTCTGAAAAAGACATTATCTTGCATAATTATTGACTGGCCGACACTGTGTAGGTGCTGTTCTATGTGTTATAAAAAGATGGAAATGCGAGTAGAGCACCTTGTAGAAAGATGAGGAAGGAAAACCAAAATTTAAGGGAAAATGACACAAACAGTCTATGAACTTTGGCTCAATATACAATTTGATCTTTGAACTTTTAATTTGTTCAATATAGTCCATGAACTTCAGCCTAATGTTCATTGTGATCCATGAACTTTTAATTTATTCAATGTGATACTTGAACTTTTGGTAAATATTCAATTTAGTCCATATACTATATGAAAATGTCCAATGTAGTCTTTCCATTAATTCAAGTTCATGAACTATATTGAACATTTTCATAAAGTTCAATGACCATATTGAATAAATTAAAAGTTTAAGGACCACATTGAACATTAGACTAAAGTTCAGGGACTACATTGAACAAATTAAAAGTTCAGAGACCACATAAAGTCAAAGTGTAAGGGACTCTTTTTGTTATTATCCCAATTTAATACTAAGGCTCTACATATTTTGTGGAAAATAACTTTTAGGAAAATATTTCTTGAATTTTTCGGCGTTCGGTGCACAAAAAAATAAATTAGTCAAGAAAAACATTTTCCACCAATGGAAAAAACACATTCAAGAGTGAGGAAATTTTTTCCGCTTTTTAGAAAGGGAAAAACATTTTCTATCTTCTTTCTTTTAGCTCTAAAGCAAGCACTTAACACACTCTTTTATTTTTATTGTTTCTATTGTTCTTTTTTTTAAATGGAGTTTTTAATTATTTTAATTTTTAGTTTCTTTCTTCCTTTTCTTTTTGCTTCTACCTCAGCCGGTCGCCAGCCATTGCGGCGGCTAGCGACCCTCCATGGGTGAGCTCGAGCCTCACTGACCTTTGGCGACCTCGAGCCTCGCCAACCTCTCCCGATCAGCCTCAGGCGATCTCAACCTCACCTGTGGCTGGTCGTCATCCATCGAGAAAGAAGCAAAAGGAAAAAATAATAATAATTAAAAAATTCAAGTTTTTGGTAATTTTCCCTAGAAAATCAATTCAGATACCAAATTGTGAAAAATATTTTCTAATTTATTTTCAGGTTTCACCCAAACACCAGAAAATAGTATCACTTTTCAGAAAAATGACTTTCTAAAAAACAAAACTATTGCATTTTCCGTGAAAGGAACGGTTTACTATGATCCCCCCACAGTGGCGGGACCATATCTAATATTTATTGCATCTGGCCCAACTGCCTTTAACCGACACAACAAACAAAACTATACCTTGGTTTGAACCTTTTGACATGTTTTTTACGCCTTTTTAACAAAATTTTGAGGTAGTTTTATGATTGGGATTATTTGCTCAAAATCCCTCGAAATTTTGGTAGTGTTTTGTAAGTCTCCAAATTTTGAAAGTTGCAGATGACCCTCTTAAACTTTGGTACCGTTGTACAATAGCGCTCGAACTTCGACAAGTTTTAGATCAACTCCCTAAACCTTGACTTTTTTGTGGTTACTAGTGTTCCTGTCTACATAACCGTTATATGTCGCTTGAAGATGGGACTTATTTACCCAGATGATCTCTATTATATGGTTGATGAAGTTAAAAAAAAATAGAGAGGGTGCATAGTTGTTGATGTAGCAAAGAAAATATTGCAGAGGTTATTTGGAGAAGAAAAATGAACTACTCCATTGCAACACTTAAGGGCTATGTTGAAGGAAAAACTGCCACCGCAGCAAAAATCAAAGTTCAAGGGGGTAACACGTAAACTTTTCAGAATCGAAGGCAATTGTATAACGTTGCCAAAACTCAAAAGAGGGCTTTGATTAATGACATGAAAGTTCGCCCGGGATAGGTTCTTGAATACAGTCCTAAAATAAAGAACAAAATCACGTATTCAGAATCATAGAAAAAGGAAAAATACATTGCAAGAATAGAGAGTAGATTGAGAAAGGAGGGGAAGACACCAATTCTTGGAAAAACCAATATTAATCAATTCAAGATATACAACTCAAAAGGGTGTCAAAATATTGACACGCTAAGCTTAATTATGTGCTTATGATATATCCTGTTTTCTATTTAGTATATTTGATGGAAATAGATGAACGTGTGACTAGATAATTTCTAACAGAGACATAATAGTTGGACCATTATTGTACTCTCAGTTATGGATCATATTAAGTAGAGAGCTATAGTTATAGTACATAGAAGGGACTACTATATATGACTCGCATTAGTTTTATTTACTTAATTGTGATTATCATGTAGTAGCCAATTTAAGAAAAGTTTTAGCATAATATTGTTGTGCATATTATGGTTTTTATTAAACCATGAAAGAAATGTCACGTGAAAGAATGTAAGAATAATTGTGGCACACAGTGATATTTTTGTTAATTACAGGAACATGTCGTAATATGACAGGAAGCAAGAATGGCTGTCCATCTTGACAAAGTGTATTTAACAAGATACTGGATACGCGGATTCTAGAGCCGATGCTCGTAACTACTGGTTGAATAGGATTCTGAGTCAAAAAGTCACTATTGCATTTGCTTCATATATCATTTGTGACACTTTTCCCCGGGACCTTTTTCTTGTGATGCTCTCTTGTGTACTTGCGGAAACCCCACCCCAAAACCAACACCCGCCCAAGAAAAAAAAAACACTTTCTTTTTTCCTTCTCAACACCCAAAAATAAGACAAAAACACTTAAAATGCTAAATAATATGCTGCTACAAGAACAAGACTCAACTCGCGGAGCAAACCCTGACTTCAGGTGTTTCAATGCGCTCTAAGAACTGAGCAAGGCCGACATTGAGAAGATGTAAGACATCTTTACCATGTTCTCATTTGGCAGCATCAAGAACCAGGTTCTGCTGTTTTCAGCTAGCCATGGTTTCCAAATCTTCGGGATACAGCTGCATCAGATAATGTATCCCACACCTACAGATTTCCAACCGCATGGAAATCATTAATAAACCATGAATGGAAAATTGCAAGGAGGTAAAATGTTGAATGTGGAAATGGAACCTACAGATTCCCAACCGCATAGAAATCATTAATACCATGAATGAAAAATTGCAAGGTAAAATGTTGAATGTGGAAATAGAGAAGATTTCCACTTACTTCAAGTCTCCCCTTTGAACCTCCAATAGCAAGTAAAAAGGGACTATCCTCCGAGAAGGAAACAGAAAAGACAGCACCCTAGAACAATGACAAAGCTCAGTATTCTGATTGTCTACAACTGTTAATTGGCATGTGCATAATGCTTCAGAACATCAATATGGGAATAACATATGGTCTCTTACAGCTTTTGGGTTTCTCGAAGCAATACATGAAGGCTGGTTATTGGACAGATCCCAGAGTTTTACCTACATTTGGTCAATGAACATACATAAATACGTACCATCCACCAGGAAAGATCAAGCCAACAATATTGCATGAGGAACCAAAAGATACCATCTTATCTGTTGACCCTGTCGCGAGAAGCTGAAGTACATGCAGAAGCAATAGTCATTATAATTAGTTTACGAAATAAAGTTCAGAATGTGCATGGAAAAACAAAGGTGAAGGAACGTCCTGGTTTGTACATTAGCTGCCAAAGGATTGTATGAAATTGTGCTGGCAGCTTTCTCATGTGCATGAAGAGAAAAACTTGGTTGTGACTCGGAGGCAGAATTAGATGTAGCAGCACGTATATCAAATCCTCTAATGGTGCCATCTTCAAGGGACACCTGAAAAACCCGAATAGTTTATAATTAAATATTGCTTAAGCTTTCCAGCGAACCCATAATCTACGCGTCCAAGGAGCATCCTTTCAGATGCCTTTTTACTTGAAAAAGAAACAATGAAGACTTTCACTGGTTCATAACCTACCACAAAGGAGTGTTCAGAATGCGGATCCCACGCCAAACTTTCAACATCTGCCGTTACAGACCATCTATGTCCAGAATGTGAAGGTATTCTTCCATCCTTCTGCAATTTATAAATGATGAAAAATGTATCAAAATCTCGTAGACATACATTATGCAATGTTAATAAGCAGTATAGTAGAGTATGCAAAGATCCTGTCATGAGACACTGCCATAGCCGTACAATCTATGGCATGAGCCAAACAGAGATAAAGCCCTTACACTAAAGTTTGATGTCAATACTCAGCAATCATTCTAAACTTTAAAACAGAAAAAGGATAAAAAAGAAAAAGAAAAATGGAGTCCAGAGACATATTCCTAACCATGAATTGAGCAATAAAGGGAATAAGGCCCGTAAGACCCAAAATGATGTCAAAGTCAAATTTGATTCGAGAATAAACATTCAATAGTCTAAGTCATCAGCCAACGTTTGAGGTAGGCAAAAATACATGAAACTGAATAGTATTAATAACAGAAGTGCCACAGTAGCGACTGATGGGGAGCCTCTGAATAATACAATTCATTACCATGACTACTGAATGATCAAAAGATCCACTAAGAAGAACTTGTGGAGCGTGATGATTCCATGCAACTGCTTGAACCTGTCCATGTTATAGGAGAAAAGTCAAATCAAGACTGAATGCAAATAAGTTTACATATCTAAACAGCTAAAAAAAGAACACACAGAAGACAGACAGACAAAGGCTTCTCAAAATAATGCATTTGCTCAAATGTCTCTCAATTAGTGATTGAACTCGCTCCAGATTTTATGCACATCCTTGTGTGCATTCAAGCTTTGTTTAATAGAGTAATCATCAACATCATTAGACTTTTAAGATACAAGAAGGAATTTCCATCTTCTGAATTTGTAACTACATCTCAAATCCTCAACACTTCAATACCAGGTCGTAAGTAACATGCATATCCCCTGGTTCTTTCTATGAAATACCATCATGTAATTACCCTCATCTATACCATGCAAAAGGTCCTGTCCTGATGAACCAGAGATTTTACCAGAACAGACTGGATCTTAGGATGAGCAGAAGCTGACGGTTCATCATACAAAAGAATGAAAACCATACATTAGATGAGATGATGTCTTGCCTTGTCGGTGTGGTGTTCCATGGTAATATTGCATTTTCCAGCTGCAACATCCCAAATTTTGACTTGCCTGTCAGCACTTGCACTGGCAAGTATATTCCTGTTTGAACATTTGCATATCAGTCAGGGATATAATTAAGCATGGGGAATTGGAAGAAGAAACTACAAAATTACCAGGACCAAGAGAATAAGTGAAAGTTTCAACAACCTGAACTCCTTGTTCCAAGCAAGGCCAAGCACTGAATCTGTGTGACTACCCTCCTTGTAATTAATCGATGCCTATAAATTGAAAGTCACAACATTCATAAAGGGAACCAACAGCCTATGACAGGACTTGTCTAAAGCTTTTCTCAATAACACACAGACATGCATCACACAATAACATAGAGATATGCATAAATTATGCTCTCTTCTATATTTTCATGGTAGTCAAGGATACCTCATTAAGATAGAGTACGTGTACTGGCATTAAATGTTAGACATTCCAATGAGGTAGTAGTAGCTGACCTTCTTTCCTTTCTTCTTTTTCTTCTTCAACTCTTCTCGACCGCCTAATACAAGACATGGTTCTACAGCATCAATCTAAAAAAATATGGATGAAAACTCAAACAGACAGCTTAAGCAAATCAAATGCAAAAACAATTAGTGATCTATAGTTAACATACAATATCAAGATCCCAAATCTCAATGGCAGGCTCCATAGAGCCAACAGCAACAAAATTTCCTGCCATCGCGTAGCGTAATGTGAACAAAAATGAGTTAATAATACATAAAACCAAAATATTTTCCAATATTAAAACAATGAGGAAATCATCTTGATCAGAAAAACATACTGATGCAAGAACCTAGCTACATTTGAAACCTTTAATGCACTTCCTATTCAATTAATCTTTTCTTAAATCGGCCAAAATCAAACCTTTGTCTCCACCTTTAAGCGGACAGTCAAGCCACGCTGTGCAGAGGGGAAATTCTGAAATAACTACTTCATGGTGAACATACATATTGGATTCATCATTAGCTGATGGCTCCAGTAAATAGACCTGCATTACGCAATGAATTGACCAATTAGTAGCCGTTATTATATGAATCCCAGTACAGTCAGGGAAAGTGCAGCGAAAAAATGCATTATCCCATGAATGTGCATGCCTCAAGAAGATTGACTTCGTCATCTGTACGCGCACAAACAATGAGAGAGTCCATTGGTTTAATAGACAGGTCCTCAAGCTCTTCAGAGTCATCATCATCCTGAGCAAAATGAAATCATATTAATAACTACTAAAGTAGCCACAGTATCAAGGTTGAACCAGATAGAGCAAACTCACATCCTTATCCTTGAGGAAGGGATCCATGTCATTACTCGGGTAGTACAAGTCTCCAAGTCCAGTGCTAAATAGCTCTACATCTGGCAGAAACCAGAACGAAATCCAGGTTCAACACACCATTAATGTAGAACAGTTGGATAGAAAAGGTCCCTAACGATTCATTCATCAAACACCTTGTCATAATTTATTAGGACTATCAACCAATAAAATGTAATGAGAAGACTTTAGTGTGCGGTCTTTTTTAATTTCAAACGAACTTAAAGAACTGGAAAGGCATAAATCCATGTTACAAGACTTTCAGAACAAGCGTGAACTGAGGCCTTTTAAGTCAGATTTCTACATTGTATGCATATTAAAATGCACACAACGGTCCTCCAATTAAATTTGATTAATAAGTGGATCCAATTAATTCTCACTCAGGCTGTCCCTGCAGTTTTTCCAAAAGACAGGTGGACTTTGGCGCTTGGTTGGTTCTCATAATTAGTTTCCTACTCACATGAGCCCATGTCCTGAAAACAAAGCAGGATGGGCATCTCTTATATTGTTCCATGTTTAACAAGATATGTATGATAATATAACTAATAGAGTATGGTTGGAAGCCAAGTCTTTACGCTCAGGAAAAATGATTCCCTTCCCCGTTATTCTGTCATCATGTTACAACCAGTCCAAAAAATATGGAAGCCAGCTTGGAACAGAAGCTCTCAGCATTTCCAATCATTAAAATCAATTAACGGAACAGCCTCTTAGATGCAGCTATGGGCAGAGCCTGACTTCATCCTGGTGTCCTCCTCCCTTAACCTTCCATTAACGGGTCATCACCCAGTTTCATTCATAGTCTGCCTCCACGTTTAGCGTGATCAGCAGATCAAAGGCACATTCAAAACCTTTAAAATCTAAATTTCTACGTGATTGTACATCCCTTCTCAACTATCCTACCATGTACTAAATTTTATGTCCATGTAACTTTCGCTGCTTCACTTCCCAAGAAACTCTGTAATAAGCCAAGCTAGCTAGCTACTACCACATCTCACGCAATATAGGAGAACCAGTGGAAAGGCAATATTGAGCCAAGTTCTCACACAGTGTGCAGTCTTTCCAAGAAGTTATTGTAGTCACCTCAAGATAATAAATGGAGAAGGCCTCCCACTTGTGCTGCTGATCTTGTTGCTATACAAGTATCCATTCATGGAGCTACAATTCCTAACCATGGAATTACAGATTACATTTTGTGAAAGATTACATTTTTTGATAAAGTTACCTTGACATTTTAAAAAGGATGGGAGTATTAAGATGGATTGGCATAAAATTAGTATGTTTTCCTTCGAATATTCTTTAGGGTTAATGCCACCAAAAACCCCAAACTATGCCCACTGTAACACAAATACCACATACTTTTTTTTGTGTCACTAAAATCCCTAAACTCGTCCACTGTGACACAAATACCCCAAACTTTTTGTTGTGTCATAAAAAATCTTGAATTTATACCAATGTGATAAATAAATCCCGGATGAATTGAGGGTATATATGTCACATATGTAAAGTTCGGGTTTGGCATAGTTTGGTGCTCTTTATAATATTTGCGCTATTCTTTAACAGTTTCTTTTCTGTGGGAAGCAATTCAAAATAGGCTTGCCAAGAACAGAAAGATGCTAAAGCCTAGTCATTTTTTTCATCCTTCTTTAGTTTTCTGTGGTGGTGTTCTGGAAACAAGCGACATGTTATACTTGCCTATTAGCAAGCAGATTTGGCAGCATCCACTGGCTTTATTAAGCATGATAAGTGGGGAGTAAAATGTTGAAATGCAATTGGCTCAAAAGGTCTTTGACATAGACAGCTCTTCCTTCTTTGCTCTTAAAGTTGGCTTGGAAAGCACATCTAGACCATGTTTGGATTTCTCATACTACGAAGATTCATCATATGTCCATTACTTGTTCTGATAAGTTTGCTTGGCTCCTGTTAGTGATTTTAAGAGGAAGACTGACATGCCATTATAATGAGTCCTTGTGTATTAGGTGGGGCATTCACATACAATCCATTCTGATGCTGCCTTTTGGGAATCCAAGTAGGAATTAGCCATTCAACTTCCTTGGATGAACTAAGAAACTTACTTGTAACGAGAAAAAAAGATCAGAGGACCCAAAGAAAGGAACATACCTTCATCTTCTTCATCGTAATTATCCATATCAAGCTCCCTCAAACCATCAGTTATATCCTCAAAACCAGATCCAACTTTGGTCACCTTGGAACTTCTACCAAGTGCATCAGCAGCAGATAATGCGGTGGAAACTTCATCAGCCTTTTCCGAAGCAACCGCATCCATGTTTTCATCATCCTCCTCGCCGTCACTATCTCCACTGCACGAAAAGCAAGCACAAGCTATAACAACAGAATATGTGCAATCATAGATTCTCTCTTGACAATTTCACTCAAGCGAACAAAACTATCTCTCATGATAAGCTCTTCAAAATACATTGACTGATCAAACCAGAAGTGAAGAAAATGCACAGACAACTCCATCAACTCTATCATAGTAATTTTTCCCTCAATGCTCCTGGAAATGAATGCACTTCTTACATGCCCAAATAGACAAACCCTTATTCTATCTTAATGGACTAATACAATATACATAAACAGCTTTCTTAGGCACTACTTGCTAATTCTCAATACTCCAATTCCAATGCACTTTTCTTGGTCACTGATTTAACTTCATTTCGCCACAAACAACCGAGAATCAGTCCACCTTAAAGGACATTATAAACCTGAACAGATAGTTCAAGAACTTAACGTGACACACATGGACCAAACTTCAAATTAGTCATTAGAACCATCACGCATTCAGCTCACTAAAATCATACAAAGAGTGACCATTTCTTTAATAATCATTTATGTCACTAGAAAGGGTATGAACACATGGCCAAACACACTTAAAAAGAGGGACTTTTCTTTACCTTCTTTCCACAACTCCACTCTTCAAAATCTCTTCAATTTCCTCCTTGGAAGGCGGTTCAGCCACATCGGGGACTGCCTTTGAAGCCCCTCTAGGGACCCAGGATATCGCTGCTATCATCCCTTCAAAAGACAAATTACCTGAATTCAATATACAGAGCACCTTGCAGAAGACGGGAATTCTGCCACTGAAGAGTCTGATGTGGAATTCAAAGGAGAAGAAGAAGAAGAGCCAAAGAAGCGAGGTTTTAGCTCTTCTTTGCACAGTGTCGCAAGCTACTTTTCCCAGGGCCGCCCCTCGGCAAAGATAGGTTTAGAGAATTACCCAAAGAGACGGGCCATAATGACCTATCAATTTAGATGTGAGCTCTCCCAAGCCCATGCATCGCGTGACATTGGGCATTCAATTTTTAATGTTCTCTAACAACCTAATAATTCTAAGAGTCGTCACTAGCCTATTGGGGTTGGCTAGAAACCAATCGAACTGTGGGAGTGTCGTCTCAATTCCTACACAGCCAAATATTCTAGGGTCAAGAACTTGTTTACACTAACAATTCTATTAGCGCCCTTTTGGTACCTAACTTGAGAGTGTGTTATCTAAGTGGCCACGCAATCTTGATTATGAGTTCTAATCCTAAGGTATCAAGACCGCTAAGTGATCATACAAATGTTTTTGTAGGGCTCATTTTCATTAAAGTCTAAACCAACCCTAACCTATTCTAGGAAAGCGGTAAACAACCAATTAATTGAAAGACAGTGCGATAAACAAACACCCAAGTATTGAAAGCAGCTAAGTATGGGTATGGAAAGTAAACACCCCATATGAGTCAGCCAAAGAATACAAATGGTCACGTTACAAGCCTTGAGACATGATCCCTTGGAAGCTTGAACCTAGAGACTTAGAAACTATCAAAGGTGACTCTAGTTCTAATCATTTTCATTAAAGAGAGGCTACACTAAGCTACCCTAACATTTATTTTGAAAGTGAAGCTAAGTCTAAATTGATTTTATCAACTATAGCCTAAACTAATTAAAACCTAAGTTCCCCAATTAACTAGACTAAGAAGAACTAAACTAAAATTATCATACGAGGATTAAGACCAGTATGGACATTGTTTTCGATTGGCCAATTCCCCCATGGACGCCACCATCGAACACCTCTCATGTTGTCAATTCGCACGTAAGTCACCCATTCATTCAAACAAAACAATCAGGCAAAATTCATCCTATCAAACACAAAGTGGCCCTGGGGTGGACCTCTGATCTCATGCAACTTGATTTTCCCAAGCCACCTCCTAAATTGACTAATGATTCGAAGAGTGGAATTACTGATTAATAGCCTACGCTTGCATGCAAAACACGTAAGGCTATCGCCATTAATCCCCTAATATCTAGCCATCCTTCTAATCTACCCGCCAAAAAACAAGCATTAAAATTAGAGCGCGTGCATCTATACACTCACACATGTAATTAAATACGCGAACCAAACACATGAACAACGTGCAAACAAGTGAGCCTCCAATTACACTAAAAAGACAAGACAAGACAGTTCCTAACTAAATTTCTAATTTTTTTATTTTTTTTATTTTTTTAAATTTTTTTTTAAATAATAATTTTCCATACCTTACCAAAATAATAATAATAATAATAATAATTTTCCATTCCGAAAATAAGGACCCGGGCAGGGCCCCTGGGGTCCAGTCCGAATATGGGCTGCAATGGACTCTCGGGTCAGGCCATGGACACAAAATTGGCCTCTATTACATCAAACCCCTTTTAGCAATAGGCCCAACTCATTAAAGAACAATATTTAGCCCAAACCTATCTATACTAAGCCAAGCCAAAACTTTCAAGATCAAACCAGCCCATATTTACTAAACTAAGGCTAAGCCCAACACCCTATAACCCTTCTAATAGAAAAAAGCCCAGAATTCCTAATGCTCTTTCATCTCTCATTCTTTCCTCTACACCCCTCTCCACCGTTCCCCTCTCTCGCGTTCGGGTCCACCTCTTCTACCCAAGCAAACCAATGGACGAGAAAACAAGGCTTGACACTTCACAGTGAACCAAAATGTAACCTTCAATAAACTTCCATCGTCAGCTGCCATATCAGGGCACCATTGTCGTCCATCGACCATTCAAGATTTTGCAAAACACGGTCACGACGTGACCGGAGCAAACGTGGCATTTAAAGAAACTCCATAGACAAACCGGTATGGCCCCATTGAGGAATCAACAGAAGGCCTTTGCTTCACCGACTCACCTCATCGTTTAACCACCAGCATACATACGATAAACAACAAAAAAATCAGAGAAGAGGGTGGGCAGAAATATTCAGGGTAGCCACGAATCGTACTAAAACTTCAACACACCAGTTCACCAAACGAGCATTAGTATATGGAACAGAACAGGACAAGCTGGGATTTTGACAAAAATGGAGATTTGTGCCATGTGACTCCTACTGATACGCGAGCCAAAATAAGAGGAAGGTGCTTGCGAAATAGGTTTAAACATTTCAGCAAACAGTTGGTGGGCATGCATTGAGAAGAAGGTATTGACCACTTTTAGAACGCGAACTCAGGTCTGGACTCAAAAGAACTCTTCACAATATGACCGAAATCAACCACAACAGCTAGCTCAAACTCAGTATGCATATGGACTCAAAAGAACTCTTCACAATATGACCGAAATCAACCACAACAGCTAGCTCAAACTCAGTATGCATATGGACTTAAAAGAACGAGTCTCAGCTTCGCTTGGGCCAAAACAGGTCAGCTCATGGGAATGAACGTTCAATGGAGGAAACATAGCATGTAGCTAACAGAAAGCAAAGATGTGGTAACGTCATTACTCATGAAAAACAAGCCTAACAACTAATGACCAGATGAGCTGCGCCCATACATGCCTTTGGATTCGAACAGCAGCAAAAGTCATCTTTCTTACACTTCTCAGAAACATTTCATCCAGCAAGTCTCGCACATTTGACTAAAAGTGATATGGCACTCCGATGGACCGACACTCTGGTGTCGAGTTCATCCTACATCAGTCAGAGAGGCCCTCATAGTTGATTAAAACACTTCTAACAGATCCAAGATATGCTTTCACAAAACCAAACAAATTCTCGTTCTCGTTTTCAGAAGAACATTAACTGAGGCATTACATCAAACATGTGGTGAGCACGGACAAAGGAGGAGGTAGTGATCCTTTTAGAACTCTAAACCACTCCTAAACCCAAAGAATCATCAGAGAATGCTCGACATCAAAGTAATCAACCCAATACGACACAAAACACTCAAAAACCCGTGAAACCGAGCTTGGCTCAGGCAGAGTAGGGTGAAGCAAAAAGGCGCGTGGGATGAGCATGTAATCTCGGGGACCCGGCACAGCGGTGGCGAATAGGGGCGAACTCGATAAATCGACGGCACGCCACCGAGCCGGAATCCTCGCTAAATCGACCCGATATCGGAAAACTAGAAAAACGACAGAAAACTTGAAACCGAGACCTACCGGAGCTTGGCGCGGGAAAAGGGGCGACGTCGGTGGGTTGTCGGCTGCGAAGCAGGCCCGGCGGTCACCGGAGGAACTCCGTTCTTTCCGTTCCCGGTCCCCTCGCTCTCTCTCGGCAAAATTGGCTGTCAGCAGACCGCAAACGCCGCCACCGCCAGGAGGGTTTAGTTCATGCGGCGGGCGAAGGTTGTAATAAACCGACCGGACGTCGAACCGGGCTCTATGCTTGTCGTCGTCGGCTCAACCGGACACGCGCAAACCGGTTCGGCGGTGAGTCGCCGAAGAGACGCACTGGGCTGTAAAATATGGGTCCGAAAAAAAAAAGGTCAAAAGTGTCTACAGTGCATGCTCAGCTCTTCTTTTTAACCGAGAGCTCGTGCACAGCAAGGAAGAGAAGAGAAGAGAAAAGAGGAAAAGAAGAGAAGAGAGAGGAAGAGAAGAAGAAGAAGAAGAAAAGGGAGGGTTTTGCGCCGCGCGGACCTCGCCTAGCCGATTCGACTTTGTATCGCAATGCTCGGTAAGTATTCGCGCCCCTCGTTCCTTTGATCGGAGAAGTTTTCCGATTTAGAGTTTAAATTCGGAATTTTAGGAAATTCAAGCGGCGAAGTCTGATTTTTGAGTTGTTGAGCTGCGTATTTTTATAGAATTGGTAGTTTGCGGTGTTGCGGAGCCATGGGATTTTACGGAACCTGATTTGGACTTACGGTTTGCCGGATATGAATTTTTGAAGTTAAGTGCGCGCAGTGAACAGTGCGCGAACAGTAGTTTTTAGGCCGATTTTCGTCGGTTTTCGGCTCGATTTTGGGGCTGCTAAGTTGGGGTTCCTGTAGTGCTCTGAATAAGCTTTCTCTTGACTATAAGTTCGCTTAGAACGGAGTTTAGTGGAGGAAGTTATGGTGCAATCAAGTTTCGCGCTCAAATTCCGCGTCGTGGACGAATTTGGAAAATCGCTTTGGACGAGTATTTTGGGAGCGTCTTTTAGTTGTTATATTAGCATCTAAGCCTAGTTGAGCCGAATCATAGTTGAAATATCATTTTACTCGGTTTTGATACCGTTTTTCGGCTTATTGTTAGGTATTCGAGTGCGTCGGTTCGAGAAACCGCTGTAGGTTAGTTTTTCAGCTTTTCAAGGTGAGTGGTATTATTTCTTCTTTGAATTTGTAAACTCATGTTTAGAAAATGATATGTATGAGATATGTTACTATATAAGAAATGGCATTTTGATTGCATAAAATTAGATCGAGCATTTACTGACATTTTGTGTATTTGAAATGAAATATTATCTTTTGATTTCGGTTTGAGTTTACTGAATGCAAATGGGTTTGCGAAACTTTTTGAGAAAGACTAATGAGGAGTTCTTGTATTTGAATGTGGCTTATAAAGGGTTATATACCCGTTTGCGAAATGATTTCTTTCTCTTTTTGAATATTGGTGATTTTGATTGTGGATTGCATTTGCTGGTATGGGAGGATGTGAATTTTGATGCTCAGTGTCTCTGTGAACCCAAATGAGGGGTTCTGGGTATGCGCATACTAGTCTAGGATATCCTTGTGGGCCGAGCCACCGGCTTATAGTAGGTGGAGACCTTGCCAAGGGGGGAATCTTGGTCGCCTTTCACGGGGCGTTATCCGTGATTATACTTAGATTTCTGAGCATGAGATTGGCCAATGGATTTGACCATTGGTTTCTTCTTTGATATTATTAATTTGAATGACATTTTCTATTGTGAAAATGTGACGTTTGAAGTAGCATATAACTTATTTTGAACATGGAGTTTGTGATATGTCGGAATTGGATTAATTGAGCTTTCGTTTGGTCTTTATAACTGTGTGCATAGTGGGTGCTCGATCTACTTAGAAGAAATGTATTACTCACTGAGCCGTGGTAGCTCATTCCTCTCATTTTATTTGTTTTTCAGGTTCTTCACCGAGGCGCTAGTAAGCGTGAGAGTTTCGGTGTCGGGGAGGGCATTTTGATAGTTGAGACTTTTTTGTACGAGTTATACTTGGATGTGGAGTTTAGTGTACTGAGGTTTTTGGTGGACTGTAATTAACTCTGATATTGTAACCAGTTAAACTCTATGTCATGTATATATATGTGGATGCATATATTATGATATTATATGGGTTTCGGTTATGTTTAGGCTGCGTCATTTGGTAAAAGGATGGCCGTGTCATGCCATTTTTTCTTGTTGAGATTGGGGTGTGACATGGGCAATCGGACAGAGGTAGAATTAGGGTTTTCAGCTCAAAAACGTTGAAAATAAAATAATAAAAAATTCAGCACTCGTATAGTTAAGCATGATCAAGTTCCATAATCCTAATTAGCATTTGAGGTTCAATTAAGTTCAACTAAAAAGTCTGCCCTAGACAATGTAAGCGCGCACCGCAAAATCGGACAAGACAGTACCCCCATCAAACGCTCGGTGACCATGGAAAGTGTCGGTAAAGACTTCCTTTCTCTCATTAGCGTGATTGGTAGTGCTATTGAGAATTATAAGACAATGAATGGCCATTTCAACAGTCGGGAACTATATGTTGATTTGTCATATTATTACAATTTCTTACAATTTATCCTTTCTAAATATTTGGCATTTGGTTCATAATTAAACAAACTTGAGTTATTTGTGGCCAAATAGTCAGTAGCGGCGGCGGCGGCGGCGGCGGCAAAAGAGCTCTAAGTTAAACCTACATGTGCAAAAGAGGACAGTTTCAAAATGGTGGATGGAACCTTCTCTATAGAAAAGACTTGCTATTACATCTCTGGTTAATTATCCACAGATTGGCAACGTTTCTTCAAGATGCAATGTCTCGGACAATCGGTGATGTCTTCAGTGATGGTCCCTTTGGTAGCTATCGTCGATGTCGCCACCAGATCGTTGATGTGGGGAGCCATCCGCTTGTCGAGCCATTTTCTAGAGGTTGCTGCTAACTGCTGGGTCAAGGCCACTTTCATGAGTCAAGGGCCTAACTTAACTAATTAATAGGCTTGAAATTTATTTTATGGACCTCTAAGTAGAAGGGTCTCGGCACTTGTACCGATAGCTTATAAAGAAAAGTAGTGAAACATGATGTCTTATCTAACTGAATGTTTCTAAATAAAGTGCAGTTGTTTATTTGGATAAAATTGATTGCATGAGAAACCGAACAAGTCGAGAACACATGTATTGGACATTATAGATTAAACATAGTGAGAAGCACAAGAGATCATGTTGCCTCTCAAATTATTCTAGATACAAAGCTTCTCAAGAGCGGTTCATATGACCATGATAGATTATTGCTATTATTTTCACCAAACTCGTATGCATATTTGTATATAGCACAATTCTCACCTAATGCACGTGTGCAGCTTAATGTTTGTTGAATTTATTATTCTCATACTTGATTCTGCAGTCTTGAAGTTGAATTTGACCTCTGGCTCTTTGGTAACAATTATCATGCAACAAATCTGTGGTGCGACTCAGGCACTTGTTACAATCCTCAATGAGTGAGTATTCCATTACATGCTCCGTGGCCATGGGCAACTAGAACCGAAAAATTCACTATACTATCCATAATAATTGAAGCCGGAATTCGATGTATTCTCGACTATATCTTGAACGAGATTCTCGACCACCTCATCGTACCCAAGGGACGTATCCTTGTCTCCGCTGCAGATTTTGTATACCAATGTTTCATGTGGATCACCTTTTATAATGTTGCATGACCAAAGGTGCGCAATTGGTGCAGTTGCAATTTTGTGGAGTGAAGCCATGTGTCTTTCACCGCCTTTTCTTGTGACTACCCATCCTGTATTGGTCTTTATATAAGGGCAATTTCCAAGAAAAGTTATGCTTCTCATAAGTTTCTCCTGTGGAATTATCGACACTCAAGAATGTGAGAGAATGTGAACGACAGTGAAGATCTTGCTCTAGCAGTAGTTTAGCGTCTTTGTCTCATCAAAACTAGGAAGCTTGTCGTTGTCATGTTTACCTATGAGTACATTTTATGCCGTCCCTATGATCAAATTTTGTTTGGAATCGTTGGACCTTTTTCCTAATCAGCCTCTTCCAAAGATATACCTGCGTACTGTTGAAGCTTAATTAGATTCGACAGTCATTGGGTAATTAGATATAATCAGCATTCTCCTCCATGTTGGGCGAGTATATTTGCACGAGATGTATCATTTAAAGATAGCAATTTTCAGCAAAGTAATAACCTCTTCTGACTTTTCCTCTTTTGGAAAAACATGTCCTCTTGCGATTTGACTAGATCAAAGCTAGGGAAAATTACCAAAAAAAATCCCAAACCTAATACCCCTGTGTAAATTCAATCATAAATTTTTCAATTTGATCAATTCAGTTTTAAACATTTTAACAATTTGTCAATTTAGTTATTCCCATCAATTCTAATGGGAAATGCTGATATGGACATCAACCATCATATGTGTTACGGCCGGTACTGACGTAGACAATTTTTACAATTTTTTATGATTTTTTATTTTATTTTTCTTTTCCTCCTTCCTCTATCGGGCCTCGGCGATGGCCTACAACCGACCACGGGCGAGGGCTGGCGAGGCTCTCTCATCTTTTATTAAATTTCTCTACATATAGATAAAAGACACATTTAGGTCTAGGCATTCTGCATTCGAGTCAAATAAAGCTTGTTTGCATGGGTTCGGCTATGAATTTCATCTAAATTAGCCGATGTGCAGCCTGACTTGCGGGATGAGCTAGAACTCACAGCTCCAAGATTGTGAGTGTGAGCTTAACTCCAAGATAAGTGGGCTTGGACATGACTCAAAGATTGCGCGATATAGCTTTAACTCCAAGATAGCTGGAGGTGACCTTGACTCCAAGATGCTGGAGTCGGATATTCTTCGGACAAAGTGGATCACATTCCAAGAATTGTGCAAGGCCTAGCCACAATTCAAGATTGGATGAGGATGGCCAGCCAACAAAGGGGACAAGGATTGACCAAGAATTCAAGATTGTTTAATAAAGATCACCATCCGGTCAATAAAGACTGAGATAGGCGCTCGAATTCAACGATCAGGGCTGGTCGAATTGGATAAGTGTGGGAAAGAGATCGGTTTGTAGTAAAGCCCAATACATACATTTGAAGCCAAGTGTAATGCTCGGCCAAGAGAGGAAGCAAAGGACAAAGATCACGGTTTAGTGAATGTCCAGAGCAATCTGGCCGTCAGAAATAAAATGGTAGAATTACCAAAAAAATTATAAATTTATTATAATTATGTCAATTATACTTTTTTTTATCAATTGAGTCATAAATTTTTTTCATTTGTTACAATTCAATTCATTCGATTAATTTTCGTCGAAAGTCGCCGACATAAATATTGAACGTCCTACATGTCACAGTCAGTACTAACGTGACTCTGTTCATTTTGCAGCCACGGCAATGGCCGGTGACCGGCCACAAGCGTAGGCGGGCAAGCGAGGTAATATAGAAGTAACGGAGACAGAGATAAGAGGTCCAATGAACGTATGAATGGAGTGACTTGTTGCTGACGTTACAGGTCCGACGTATTTTCCCACGTGGTGAGGACAAAGGGTCTGAAAAGTACAGCCCATTCGCGAGACGCGTGCCTATCATTGAGTGGTTCCAGACAATGCTAGTGTGGTGGGGGGCCAGACTACTCAATATTTTCTCAGAGTGGTCCTCCATGCACATTGATGAAGACATGTGGCTTTTTGTACGGCCGATCTTGAAATACGCGCTTGGTCTTTGCAGCCATTTGTCTGTTGGAAAAAAAAAACAGCTATGACTCTGCGTAAGAGATGTCAGGCAATAATTAATGTTGGCTTTGCTTGGTTCAACTTTTTGTAATTAGGTCTAAAATTAAGGTTCTCTTATTTATCTAGAAATGCTTCATGCGCAAGTAACTGTCGGCATACCGTGACGAAAATCTTTACTCAAACAAATAGTTTTGAGTAATATCATCTTTCCAAACTACAATGAAATATATTTTAAAATCATATATTTACTAATTGTATATGAAAAAAATAGATATTCATGATCGAAATTGTAGTGATAAAAGAAAGGGAAAATTATCTGTACAAGTAAGCAAGCCATGCATTTTGAGATTCTTAGTTGTTTGATAACCCAAGCAAATTCCATGCGGTGTTGTAACCATCGCTACGTTAGTATAAGGGGAAACTAATCTCTCTCTTATAGTTTGATTAGGGTTTGTCGTGAAATTAGGTGACACACGATGGCCTTCGAACTAACTATGTATAGCAATTCAATTAAAATTAGATGAGGGGATCCTTTTTTTATTGATATGCACATAGAACAAAAAGTGTAAAAAGTCTTTTGTGAATGACCTAACTTTGATAGATTGGAAACTCAATCAAAGTTTGGCCTACAAAAAAATCGGCGATAAAAGCTTACAAAAGGATACCGAACAAAATAGCCATTGCCGGATCACATGCAATGGCGCCGGAGCTAGTAACTTATGCAATGTTATAAATTTACGTGGAAATACACAAGACTGATTCATTGTAAAGAATGCGCATGGACTCGACTGGCTTCAATGTTGTAGTTCCAGAGCGGTCAAGAATTTCATGATGATCTTTCATTTTCAAGAGTCGTCATCATGATACGATGATGTTTCGAGGGGGAGAAAAAAAGGAAAGGGAAAGAGAGTGTTGCCATTTCTCCTACTTTCTTTACTTTGGCGTTGATATAGTATTATTATTTTTGGTCAAAGTAATATAGTAATATTATTTTTTGGTCAAAGTGATATAGTATTATTAATATCACACCCCAAAACCTATTAGGACAAAGGATGACACGACCGTCCTTTCACCCAAATAACGCAACCTGAAACCACAACCAAAAAACAAACTCTTAAAAGATCCTTGTTGATATCGCTCTCACTTTAATGACTACTAACCAAAGAACCTGAAAGATTGGAGAAAGAAAGAGTGAATAACTACAACTCAGTAAGTAATGCATATTTCTTCTAAGTAGATCGAGCAATCACTGTGCATATACATATAACAATACCGGAAGCTCAAACTTCAATCCAAAGATATAATATATATATATCAAATCAAATACGAGTTGTTTCATTTCCACAAAACTTTATATAATTTAAAAAATACTCATTTAAATCAATAATATCAAAGCAAAAATCAATGGTCCATTCCATTAGCCAAACTTGTCAAAAAATACACACCAATGATCCATTTCATTGGCCAATTTCATTTAAAACATATGTTAATGGTCCATTCCATTAGCTAATCTCACCAAAAAACATACGTCAATGGTCCATTCCACTGGTCAATCTCATCGAAAAATACATGCCAATGGTCCATTTCATTGGCCAATCTCATACTCAGAAATATTGTTGAGGAAAACTCCTAATTAATTTTGAAACTGACAAAACTTTCTATGTTTATCTTGTGAATCTAACAAGCATTCCATTCCAGGTTAATATATTCTTGAAGTTCAGAATGAAATATCAAACTTTACAAGTTTTCAGAATTAAAAGTTCAAACTCAGATATAAGATATTCAAACTTTACCATAAAAGTCATTTAGAAATATTCAGATTTTACTGAAAACCTACGCTGAATCAAGTTCTGAATTAAAAATTCTTCAAACGCAGTAATTATGCAGATGTAGACGCTGAAATTTCTCAAACGATGAAATTTCTCAGACGCTAAAGTTTTTCAAACACATAAGCAAAACTCATTCAGAAGAAATCACAACAGCTAATGATCTGGCATGGATTTCATAAAAGGAAAGTTTTGATTGACTCAATCTCAGTCTAATTAATTGACAATCAAACATTATGACAAATATGCATTACGACGGATAAAGCTCTACTTATGGAAACTAAGATTCTGATTGCATGGGCGATCAAAATCAGCGGGATTCAGATTTTGTTAACCAACGGCTACTCAATCCATGTTATACAAATCCGTCCAAGATGAAGATTGGAAGATGATCCTCTGAAGACTGTCCAACGGCTAGTTTGGTAGTGGAGGAGTATAAAAGGAGACCTACGAGAAATAAAAGGTAGAAATGAAATCAAGAATCAACAAGTCCAAAGTCTGAGCATACTCTGATCCTTTATCTTGTCTTTCTTGAGCTAAACATTAAAATCTTAAAAGACGCCTTATAAGAGTGATTGTATGAGATAGAGAATCCTATCAAACACAAGAGTATTGTCACTCAGAATCTGTAATTCTTCTTGATTACGTAGTGAAATCCAGCCAGTAGGCTATCAGCATGGGAGAGTGAATGTAGGCTTGCTATAAGCCAAACCACTATAAATTTGTATGTAGTTTTTCTATCGCTTATCTCTTACTTTATATACTACATATTAAGAATACTGTCTATTTAAACTATTTTGAATCTGAATTTTATTCAGACTCAACCGTGGTCAATTATTTCTGCTTAAATTGATCAAAATTGTTTAAGATCACCTATTCACCCCCTTTCTAGGTGACCCTTGCTAGCTACATCAATTGGTATCAAAACAGGTTGCTCGTTTATTAAAGTGTATTACTTCTGAGCTAACGATCTATATGGCTAGCTTGAGTGCCCCAAGTCTCATTGAAGGATAAAGCAACAACAGACCACCATATTTCGATGGCAAGGAATATAGTGTTTGGAAGAATAAGATGAAGGCATTATAAAGTCAATTGATCACATGCAATAGAATGTCATCATCAGATGAGTTAAACCAAGGCCTTCTGATTCAAAAGAAAAGACAGAAGGAAGCATACCAGCAGATTCTCCATTATCTCAAACTAAGATATCAAAAAGAGAAGTCTTAGATTTCAAAGCAATTTATTCTTTCTATTGTACCTTAACACCTATTGAATATAAAAAAATTGCTTATTGTGAATCAGTTAAGGATATCTGGGATACTCTCTACACTACTTATGAAGGAACAGATCGAGCCAAAGAAACTCAAATCAATCTACTGCTTTGTCAATATGAATCCTTCAAAATGAAGTGTGGAGAATCAATTACTGATATGTATGATAGATTTGCTAACATAGTAAACGATCTTGCATATCAAGGACAATCAGTCTCAGATGCGATAGAAGTTAATAAACTTTTGAGAGGACTGTCAAAACAGTGAGATAACATCAAAACATCTCTTCGAGAGACTCAAAGGATCATGCCTCTATCAGTGAATGAGCTAATTGGAACTTTTCAATCAGACGAGGCCGAACAACTAAATGAGGAGAATGAATCCAGAGGTAAAAAGTCAATTGCATTAAAATCTAATATTGATTCCGATGATGCAGATTCTGAAAATGAATATGTTGACGATGAAGAACTAGTTCTCTTCATAAAAGTACAAGAAGATGAAAATCAAGGAAGAAATCTGAAAGGAAAGAAGCATTTTGAGAAGAAGAAAACTCTTAATAAAACAGAAAAATCAAAGAAAGTAATCTGCTTTCACTGTAGGAAACGTGAACATATCATGCCAAATTGTCCACTTTTAAAAAAGAAGACCAAATTTGAGAAAGCAAAGAAGGCATTAAAAGCATAAACTTATAGTGATACAGAGTGTAAAGACAGTGATGAAGATATCTCAAACTTTTGTCTGATGGCTAAGTCAAATTCAGACTCAGATTTAGATCATGTTGCTAAAGTTGAGATTGAGGTAAAGAATCCTGAAATGCCAATTGAAGTATCAAATTACATTGATGAATTATACTTTGAATTTAAAGTTGCTCTTAAAAGAATCTCTTCTTTAGAAAAGGAAAATTCATCACTGAAGCAACAGGATATTTCACAAAAAGAAAAAATCGATTTCCTTCAAAAAGAATTTTATCAAGTCAAGGAAAATCGAGATTTTCTTTCCAAAGAAAATGTTGTTTCAAAAAAGGAATTTTTAGAAATTATTTCCAAGTTTTCAAAAGATTCAGAAACCTTGAAACATATTCTTTCTATACAAATTCCTTACTATAACAAATCTGGTCTCGGATTTATAAAGGAAAGTGACAATTTAATTGATTTTCCAAAAGTCAAAAAGAGATTAAAGCAAAGATTCCCTCGACAAGTTTATAAAAATCATTTTAAAAAGAATTTTGTCAAACCTGTTGGTCGAAGTGCACTCAAATGCTCAAAATGTGAAAATCCACGGCACTTTGAGAATGAATGTCATAAGGTCTGGAGATCAATTCAAAGAGACTTTGTTAAGACAGCCTATACTAATTCTCAAGGACCCAAACAAATTTGGGTACCAAAGAAAACTTGAAAGGTTGTGATTTTTGCAGGTTACCACAAAGAGAAAAAAAAAATGGTACCTAGACAATGGATGTTCTAGACACATGACAGGAAATCCAAGCATATTTGTTAAATTACAAAACCTAAATGGTGGAAAAGTTTCCTTTGGAGGAAATAACAAAAGAAAGATAGTTGGCAAAAGAACAGTTGAAATTGGAGGACTCACAATCAATGATGTGTCATTGGTAAAAGGACTCAACTACAACTTGATAAGCATAAGCCAACTATGTGATACAGGTTTCAGAATCAATTTTCAAGAAGATACATACTCAAGAACAAGCAAAGATTCTTCTCAAACATTCACAGAAAAAAGACATGGCAATATTTATCTTCTAAATGTCAATCCAAACTCCACTCATTGCTTGATCTCAATCAAAGAGGATGAAGATCTATGGCACAAAAAATTAGAGCATATTAGTATAAAACAAATCTCAAAAATCTCAAACAAGAAATTAGTTCGATACCTACCAAATTTGAAGTACAAGAAAATAGAGTTATGCAATGCCTGCACTCTAGGAAAACAAGCAAGAAGCTCTTTTAAGTCTATACATCATGTTTCCTCTAATCATACTTTGCAGCTTCTTCATATAGATCTATTTGGACCAACCAAAACGCAAAGTATTGGTGGTAAGAAATATTATTTAGTTATTGTTGATGATTTTACAAGATTTACCTAGGTGTTTTTCCTTGCTCATAAACATGAAGCTTTTTCATATTTTTCAAGATTTGCAAGAAGAGTTCAGAATGAAAAGGGTTATACCATTTTCTGCATTAAAATTGATCGTGGGAGAGAATTTGAAAATCAAAATTTTTCAGATTTCTGTGAGGAAAATGGCTTTCAACACAATTTTTCTACTCCTTATACACCAGAACAAAATGGTGTTGTGAAAAGGAAAAATCGTTCTTTACAAAAAATGGCAAAAACTCTTTTGATTGAAAAGAAGATTCATTTTCATTTTTGGGCAGATGCAGTTTTTACAGCTTGTTATATCATTAACAGAGTTTTTCTCAGACTCATTCTTAAGAAAACCTCCTATGAACTTTACAAAGATATAAAACCCAATATTTCATATTTTCGTGCATTTGGCTGTAAATACTTTATACTCAAAAATCCAAATGACCGCTCTGATAAATTTAATGAGAAAGCAGATGAAGGATTTTTCCTTGAATATTCTACTATAAGTAAAGCATATAGAGTCTTCAACAATAATTCTAAGACTGTAGAAAAAATAATGAATGTGAGGCTTGATGAAAATATTCAGACTCACAAAGATAAATCTGAACCATCTTCCAATATTCAAGAGTTATCTGAAGCTTTACAAGAATCTCCAAAGATCGTTGAATCTGTAGAAGAAGGAAAAGAAGATTTAATCCAGACTCAATCAGAACCTTCAAAATCTAATGATATTTAGAAAGAGAGATTTAACAGAAACTGGAAACATAAATCCAGTCATCCGAAAAAACTCATAATTAGAGAAATAGAAGATGGCATCGAGACTAAATCTAAACATAAGGAAAACATCAACAACTTGGTGTTGATATCAGAAATAGAACAAAAAAAAGTTAGTGAAGCATTATCAGATGAAAGCTGGATCGAAGCTAAGCAAGAGGAACTTCAGCAGTTCAGAATCAATAAAATATGGGAACTTGTTCCAAGATCCAAAAATCATCCAGTAATTAGAACAAAATGGGTATTCATAAACAAACTGAATGACAAAGGGAAAGTCACAAAAAACAAAGCAAGACTTGTAGCAAAAGGCTATTCACAAAAAGAAGACATAGATTATGATAAAACCTATACACCAGTTGTAAGGTTAGAAACCATTATGCTACTATTAGCTTATACTTGTTTCCATGACTTTAAATTATTTTAGATGAACGTGAAAAGTGCTTTCTTGAATGGCTATATCAAAGAAGAAGTATACATAGAACAACCACCCAATTTTGAAGAACCAAAGAAGACAGATTATGTCTATAAACTTAAAAAGGTCATTTATGGTCTAAAACAAGCACATCGTGCTTGATATGAGGGGTTAGGTAACTTCCTTCTGCGAAATGACTTCACAAAAGGTAAAGTTGATACAACCTTGTTCATTAAGAGAAAATGTAATGATTTTTTACTTATTCAAATTTATGTTGGTGATATCATTTTTGGATCTTCTAACGAGCTACTTTACAAAGAATGCTCTAAAGATATGCAGAATGAGTTCGAAATGTGTATGATAGGTGAATTGATATTCTTTCTTGGACTACAAGTAAAACAAACCAAGGATGGAACCTTCATTTGCCAAGAAAAATATGCAAAGGAGATTGTCAAGAAGTTTGGATTGTAGAATTGCAAGAAAACAGACATTCCTATGGCTCATTCATCCAAACTGGACAAAGATGAAATGGTAAAAAGGTTGATCGGAAGATATATAGAAGCATGATAGGATCATTGTTATATATAATTGCATATAAACCTGACATATTGTTTAGTATCTGTATGTATGCAAGATTTCAATCTGACCCAAAAGAATCACATCTTTCTGCAGTTAAAAGAATAATCAAATACATTGGAACTTATCCAATGTTAGATCTTTGGTATTCCAAAGAATCAGATTTTACTCTTGCTGGTTATTCTGATGATGATTTAGCTGGATGTAAAGTGAACAGGAAAAGTACTATAGGAACATGTCAGTTACTTAGAAATATGTTGGTATCCCAGTACTCAAAGAAACAAAATACGGTTGCACTTTTTACAGCGGAAGCAGAATATATGGCCTTGGAAAGTTATTGTGCACAGATTCTGTAGATGAAACAACAGTTGCGAGACTTTACTATTGAAAATTCAAGTATTGCAATCAAATATGACAACACAAGTGCTATCAATTTGACCAAGAACCCAATTCTTCATTCACAAGCTAAGTACATTGAAATCAAGCATCATTTTATTAGAAATCATGTTTATAATGGCGATGAGAATATTCAAGTCATTGATTCTAAGAATCAATTAGCTGATATATTCACAAAATCTCTTGATAAATCTTCATTCGAGTATATCATAAATAAACTATGCATTAATTACCTATTTTCTTGAAGTATTTGTTAGACAGAAATTTTTCAGACTTAAATGTTCTCCGTCTGAATGTCCATTTCAAACTCAAAAGAAAAGATCACTTCTTATAACTTCTAAAAGCTGTTTTTTTTTTTCCAAAAAAACCGTCTTCTTCTTTTTATAAAGCCCTAACAATACGAACCCTTTCACTCCTGACCATCACGACACTCAAAGTCTGCTTATTCTCCTTCTCCAAGATCAAATCTTTTTGTCTCTGTGAATCACAATGCCTTTCAAAAGACGATATTCACGTATTCTTAACAAAGATTCAAAGTCTTTAACACCAGTAGAGTTCATGGATATCAGACACATAATCGGACCACCACCAAGACCCTACAGAAGTGACACCACAAGAACCACAACCATCGTTTCCACTAAAAATCACGGGTAAAATTGATTTTCATTTCAGTAACGTCAAACTTATATGGAAAGCATACGAAAGGTTGAAACGCAGTAATACTTCCACATCGGCTCTTCGTCAATGTCTGAAAGATAACGGCTTTCACACTGAAGAAAGTCTTGTGCAAAGTTATTCTAAACTTCCTCTAGAACTGATCACGATCAGGCTAATACTACTCCAAAGGAGACTACTTCCAAAAAGGGAAAAGAGAAAATCGGGGAACCATCCACTCCCTCCGACAAGAAATTCGTTCGCATAAGCCCTAAGTTTATCAGTGCATCTAAATTTACGATTCTTGATGATGATGCTAGATTTTTTCATAATTTCGAGATAAAGGTTGGAATTACGTCTAATGTGCAAGGTAATGACGGTTTATTCAGAAATACAGAGCACAATGTATATTATCAATTGCTACTTGCTAGAGGAATTATGAATCATCGTAGTGTAGATTTTGACTATCTGGAAAAGGCTAGCATTTCTGTGAAACATCTTTTTGAAAGATTGGGCATTTATGAATTCTGTCTACAATCTGTACATGTATATGCAGAACTGACTGCTTATTTTTACTCAAATCTTTCATTCTGTCACCAAATTGGCTTCAATTCACTGTTGATGATAAAAAGTATGATTTGAAAGTGGAAGATCTGGCTCTGATTATTGGAGCGAAAAATTACAAGTTTATTCCATTAGAAATGAGCCTAGAACATGCTTCCAAAGTGGCCTCAGAGATTCAAAATGTTGCTAAAGGCTTTAAATGCCATATCTCATATTCTGATATGACCAGAAAAACTGTGATCTTACATAAGATCATTATCAATTGCTTCAGGCCTAAAGTTGCTTTCAAAACTGACTTATCCAATTCTAAAATCAAGCTTATTTGAGCCATTCTGAGTAGAAAGTCTTTCTCTCTTCCACACATCATCATCTTTCATATGTACAGAACTCTCCAAAAGGACAAGGGACAACTTTCTTATGGTGCACTCATCTCCAGAATCTTTATCTTTTTAAACATAACTATTCCTGATGACTTGTGCAAAACCTTTGTTCCTTTGATGTTTGTTGGAAAAAAGATGCTTACTAAAATGAATCTTAAGCATTTTGATGATAAAAAGGAAAGAGCAAGTACAGCAAGAGGAAAGGATGCTCAGCTGTCAGAAACAAAATCTGTTGGCAAAAAAGATGACAAAGACAAAGAAGAAAGAAAAAGCATAAGACAAGCAAGAAAGCAGACTATCTCTTCAAGTCCTTTCAGGGTGTACAGGAAGAAGAGAAAAATTCTTCTCCGAGATGAAGATGATGAATCATAACACCTTGAAACTGGACAGAATGTCGGTCCAGAACATGTGTCAGAACCTACTAAAAAGGTTTCAAAACCAGTATCTGGGGACTCACATCTGCATCAACAGGATGACATTCCACAGGGGACAGATGTAAGTCAACCTCCAATTCATCCTGAAGAGACTTTGAATGAAACTACTGCTGCAGAACATACAGATTTTCAGGGGGAGATTCAACAAAGACAGGGGATAAGTTCGAATAGCATACACCGAAAAATGTTCAGGGATAGACTTCAGAAAACATGACGATTTTGACCATTCTGCTAGAAATCAAAGAAAAACAAGCTGCACTTGACGAGGACGTGAAGAATCTTCAGAAAATTATTGAGGAAAACAATCATACTCAACATTTTCAAGCAAAAAAAGACAAAGCAAAGATGAGGGAAGTTATTGCTCTATGTTCAACAAATATGGAGAAAACTATGGGTCAATGTTCCACCAAGATTGCGGAAGCTGTTTCTATCCTGGAGAACTTTCAACTTGTTCGAACACCATCAAAGAAATAATCTGTTTTTTTCCTACCATCTTTTTACACCATTCTGTTTCTATTTTCCTAACATTTGCCTTTGTTAAATTGATTGGATGTTTTATATCAGTGCAGTATTATACTTATTATTCTTTTTGCTGATGACAAAAAGGGAGAGAGATTATGCAGATATTGTTGTACTAACACTTCAATATGCAGGTTATACAGGTTATACTCAAATGAAGAGAAATACACAGATCTTATGAGTTTACACATCTATATATCTGTGTTTCATGCGCTTAATATGATTATTTTCTTCAAATTTATTTGACATTAATTGAATCTGCATGAAAGTTTTGTCACTATAAAAAAGGGGGAGATTGTTGAGAAAAACTCCTAATGAATTTTAAAACTAACAAAACTTTCTATGTTTATCTTGTGAATTTGACATGCGTTCCATTACAGGTCAATATATTTTGGAAGTTCAGAAGGAAATATCAAACTTTACAAGTTTTCAAAACTAAAAGTTCAGACTCAGATATAAAATATTCAGACTTTACCATAAAAGTCATTCGGAAATATTTAGATTTTACTAAAGATTTACGCTGAATCAGGTTCTGAATTAGAAATTCTTCAGACGCAGTAATTATGCAGATGCAGACGCTGAAATTTCTCAAACGATGAAATTTCTCAAACACTAAAGTTTTTCAAATACATAAGCAAAACTCATTCAGAAGAAATCACAACAGCTAATGATCTGGCATGAATTTCACAAAAGGAAAGTTTTGATTGACTCAATCTCAGTCTAATTGATTGACAATCAAACATTATGACAAATATGCATTACAACGGATAAAGCTCTACTTATGAAAACCAAGATTATGATTGTATAGGTGATTAGAATCAGCGAAATTCAGATTTTGTCAATCAATGGCTACTCAATCTATTTTATACAAATCCGTCCAAAATGAAGATTGGAAGATGATCATCTGAAGACTGTCCAACGGCTAGTTTGATAGTGGATGAGTATAAAAGGAGACCTACGAGAAGCAAAAGGTAAAAATAAAATCGAGAATCAACAAGTCCAAAGTCTAAGCATACTCCGATCCTTTCTCTTGTCTTTCTTGAGCTAAACATTAAAATCTTAAGAAACACCTTGTAAGAGAGATTGTGTGAGATAGAGAGTTCTATCATACACAAGAGTACTGTCACTCAGAATCTGTAATTCCTCTTGATTACATAGTGAAATCCAGCCAATAAATTGTCAGCGTGGGAGAGTGGACATAAGCTTACTATAAGCCGAACCACTATAAATTTGTGTGCAGTTTTTCTATCATTTATCTCGTACTTTACATACTGCACATCAAGAATGCTGTCCATTTAAACTGTTTTGAATCTTAATTGTATTCAGATTCAACCGTGGTCAATTATTTCCGCTTAAATTGATCGAAATTGTTTAAGATCACCTATTCTCCCCCCTCTAAGTGATCCTTGCTAACTATATCAAATATAACTATGATCACGGATAATGCCCTGTGAAAAGGGGAACAAGATTCTCCCATTGGCAAAGTTTCCACCTTCTATAAGCCGGTGGCTCAACCCACAATGATATTTTAGACTAGTATGCGCATCCACAAGCCCTCATTGGGTTCACAAAGACACTGAGTATTAAACACTTATCCTCAACAATATCCTCCACAATGATAAATCCATAAATCATTTCATAACTATTTCATAAATCACAATATGGTTCCAAAACCATTTCATAATCCATTTTATAAACATAATTCATAAATTGATATGTGTAATCTTTAATAACATCTTTCATAAAACATTTCTCAAATCATCTTAAACCTCGTTCCATAACCCAATTCGCAACATAATACAAATATATCCGTTAATAATATTTTTCTTAAAACCATTATCAAATTTCTCAAATCGTTCTCGAATATCAAAAGGTAGTAATTGCCCGATCTATGATTTTATGCAACAAATATGCTTTAGTAACTCATATGATACTCAAATCCTTATCACTTTTAAAACATGAGTTTATAAACTCAAAAAATGGATAGTACCATTCACCTGGAAATGCCTATGATCAAACAATAAAGATTACTCGAACCGTTGAACTAGCAATTCTATCAAATAAGCGAGAAATAACGTTAAAATCGAGTAAAGAGCAACCTCAATTACGACTCAGCTAAACTATGCTTAGACGCTAACATAAGGACGAAAGGCGCCCACAAATCGCTCACCCAAAGTGATTACTCAAAGCCGTCCGCAATGTAGAGCTCAAACGCGAAATTTTGTTGCGCCATAATTTTCTCCACTAAACTCCGTTCAAAGCGAGTTTATAATAAAAAAAAAAATACACTCATTTAGAGCACTACAAGTACCCCAGCTTGGCTGACCCATAAGCGGGCCAAAGGCAATGAAAATCGGCATGGAAAGCTATTGTTGTGCATTGTTCACCCCTTGCAACCAACTTCAAAAATTGGTTTCGAGTAAACTGTAAATCTAAATCGAGTTCCGTAAAATCGCACGGCTCCACGATACCCTAAATTACCAATTATATATATGTGTAGCTCAACGACTCAAAAATCGGACTTCGCGACTTAATTTTCACCAAACTTTGAAATTTGAGCCCTAACCAAAAAAATATTCCGATTAAAAGAAAGAGAGGCGTGAATGCTTATCGGGTGTTGCGTTATGAAATCAAATCAGCTCGGCGAGACCTCCACGGTGCAAAATCCTCTTCTTTTTTCCCTTTTTTTTTCTTCTTCCTATTTCCTTCCCTCTATTTTCTTCCTATCCTCTGTTTTCTTCTCATTTCTCGTGAGCTCTCGGTCTCTTTGTAAAAAGACCGGAAGTCCACTAAAGCTTCATTGTTGACTTTTCTTTTTTTTTTTTTCTTTTGACCTATTAACTTAATAACTCATATTTTATGATGTCACTAAATTCGATTAGACTTCAGCCAAAAAGTCTACATGTGCCATGGTTTTCCAATCCACCTGTCAATCACCTTCGTCTGTCCATCGTCACTTCCCAAAACGAAGCTCCGATTCATGTTCCTGTTGTCCCCAGCGTGACTTACCAACGCACTTTGATCTCCTGAGACCCCTGAAAGACTGCCTACTCTCTTTCTTCTCTCGTCACTGCCCACAGAAACCCCGCAATGGCCAACATCCAGGGACGCGGAGGACGCGATGGAGAAGAGGAAGTCGGGAAGCTGGCGGTCCGGCTGGCCAACGCGGTGGTGCTCCCGATGGTCCTCAAGTCGGCCCTCGAGCTCATCGTCATCGACGCCCTCGTCTCCGCCGGCGGGTTCCTCTCCCCCGCCGAGATAGCGAGCCGGGTGGGCGCCAAGAACCCGGGGGCTCCGGTGATGCTGGACCGGATGATGCGCCGCTTGGCGAGCCACGGCGTGATCGAGTGGCGTGCGAAGAGGGGTGACGGCGACGGCGACGGAGGCGGAGATGGAGGGGAGATAGAGTACGGCGCGGGACCCATGTGCAGGTTCTTGGCGAAGGACGAAGAAGGGGCCGCTGTCGGTCCTCTGTTTCTGCTGCATCATGACAAGGTCTTCATGGAGAGTTGTATGCAATTTTTGTTTTGGTCTATCATCTTAGATTGTTAAAACGACTTTAGGCTAAAAGTGGTTTCTGTGAACAATGGCCTGTGTGATTGTTGACTGGCGCGATTCCAATGGTGAATATTAGGTTACTCGTTGAAATGCTGAAACGAAAATTTGATTGCGTCACTTGACGGTGACAGTTCCCGCCGTGTTGTCCACTGTGAATCTTGAAAAGACGCTCGATGCAAGGAAAGAGTACGATATTTCTGAAGAACCAATTGAAATGTGTCTTGCCCTTTCGGAGAAGATTGTGTTCATGTTCGATTTGCCGTGGATCGTATTATGAGGCCGTGTCCAAAATTGTTCCATTGAAACAGCACCAGTTGAAGGGGACTGCTATATTTGACCAAACAAAGAAAAAGGGGGGGACTGCTATTTTAAATTTCAAAGATTACAGATATCTATACAGATTTCTGCACTTGTGGGCCTCATCCAAGTTTGGTTAATCCCAAAAACTACGCATTTCTACCTGTACAGATCTATGGCTGCTTCAATTTTCATGGACTAATCTCAGGTACCACTTGAACGGTGTCATCATGGACGGAGGGGTTCCGTTCGAGAGGGCATATGGGATGACAGCGTTCGAGTATCCCGCCATTGACGATAGGTTCAACCGAGTTTTCAACCAAGCCATGTCGAGTCATACGACCTTGATAATGAAGAAGATACTTGACGTCTACGAAGGGTTCCAAGGCATCAAAGTGTTGGTTGATGTGGGAGGCGGCGTCGGGGTCACTCTCAAGATGATCACCTCCAAGCATCCCCACATCAAGGGCATCAATTTCGACTTGCCTCACGTCTTGGCAGATGCTCCTTCTTATCCAGGTAAACCAAATCCAGGATCTTAGTATTCCGCAAGAACACTGAACTCGTTGCTTTCAGTTACATCATTCGACAATTTCTTGGTCCTCTTTTTGCGATTTTGTGCTGATGTCTTGCGTTTTAGGTGTGGAGCATGTTGGCGGAGATATGTTTGAGAGTGTTCCTAGAGGAGATGCCATTTTCATGAAGGTAAAGGCATCAACTTATCTAATGGTCATTTAACTTGTGTAGTTTACATGTGTTTTCTTCGTCGCTCTGAGAAATTCCTCTTTCACTTTTCCTTCCCTCAAACCATTCAAAGTAAAATAATCTGATTTTTCCTAAGTAATCTCCACAACCGACACTAGGAGGGTTTTCAGGAATCGATGAGAACAGCCACATATATCAGGATAATTACTATGAGAGAAACCTTAAGTTGAGGGAACTATAGTAAAACTCCCATTAATTATATAAGTTGCACCATATTCCTTGGGATTAATTCGTTCTCTTATTTCATGATTTTGTTAACATCAAAGCTGTCCTTCACAATCACATTACTTCTTTATAGTTTTCTAATCAGATTAATCTATGAACATTTATATGCAGTGGATACTCCATGATTGGAGTGATGAGCATTGCTCGAAACTTCTGAAGAACTGTTATGAGGCTCTACCCGCCAATGGGAAGGTGATCATCATCGAGTCAATTCTTCCTGTGGTTCCAGATAGAAATGTCTCTTCAAACATTGTATTCGAGCAAGACCTGTTCATGTTTGCTCAAAATCCCGGCGGGAAAGAAAGGACGCAAAAGGAGTTCGAGGCCTTGGCAGTGCAAGCGGGATTCGCTGGCTGCGAAGTCAAATGCTGCGCATACAACAGTTGGGTGATGGAGTTCCCCAAAACAGTGGGTCATTAAGTCTTTTGAGGTCTATTCCTGATTGCACTTCGAGCTCAGATAATTGTGGAACAAGTGTTGGATTCTCTTTTTTATTATCCCCTTGATGGTGAGAATCAGAAGATTACCTTCTCTAGGAGTAAAAGAAATAAAAGGAGGCGCTTTTCCTATAATATTTAAAGCATGACTCTTCAAAAATGCCACCCCCTCCAATCGACCAAGAATTACTTCACACCTTAATCCTCTGAGCGTTGTCTCACACAATTCCATCCCATACAGACAGGTGATGTGATAACATCTAATATAAGCAGCCATCAGGGCCATGAGAAATTCCCAATGTTCTGTTGCGCAAAAGGGTACATGGAATTCTTCTAATCAAGCTTAATAGCAGAGACGCATCAAAGAGGAGAAAAGAATAGAAAGCTACTTATGAAACAGAATTAGAATAAGTTAATATATATCTCTTGAAGATGTGTGAACGCATACAGACCCACGAAGAGCATGTAAATGCAATACTGAAACAAGCATCTTTGTGCGGTGGAACCACGCCCTGCTACAAGTTCTGAGACAGATACCGAGAAAGAAGTAGAATAGAGCAGTTCAAGCTAGCTGTTACATCCACTTGACACTCACAGACTTGCCTTTATTTCACCGAACATTCAGAAGAAAATTTACATATGAGACTTGAGATCTTCAGAGTACAAAAGAGAGTTCCAAGTTGGGTTCCTCGGAAGAAAAGTGTCCTGCCCAAGCAAACATTTGATTAGTAGCATTTCCAAACTACTCTATATATGGTGATTGAAGGAATGGGTGCAGTAAGAGTAACCAATACAAGAAGACATGGATCCACGTTCGCCGATTGTAAGTGCAGAAAGGGAACTGGGGAAAGAAACGGCACAGGCACAAGCAATTCTGTGGGTCCTGGGAAGAATGAGTGATAATAGACAACAAAAACAGGAATTGAAATACAAAGTTGGGTTGCTTCATTTCTTCAAATCACTTAGCAAAGCCAGAGAAATGACAAAAACCCAGCTCCATCATCAGATAAATTTCATCAAACGGTTCCTGGGCATCGGGTTCCATGACAAGGAGACGCATCCAAAACAGAGGAAGAGGACAAAGGGTTTCGAGAACGGACCGAGACGTAAGAGCATGTGGGGACGACGGACATGGAGTTGGTCTTGGCGTGCTGGAATGCGGAGACGCAGAGGTGGGAGGCCAAGCCCAGGCCTCGCTTCGAGGGAGGGACGAAGGTGTGGACGATGTCCATCACCCTGCCGCCGCCTCGGAGCGCGTACTGGAGGTAGGCCTTCTTGTCCTCCGTCTCGAACCTCTGCTGGGGCTGGTTCCACACTATCTTCGGGCCCTCGCCGGAGGTTCCGCCGCCGGCGGTGGTGGTGGTGGTAGCCGCCGCCATCTCTCTCTCTCTCTCGCTCTCCGGCTTCCGCTTCCTGGGTCCCGGGAGCGCGGAACTGGAAGTACGCGGTTTCCCGGTAGTTAGGAAGAATGAATCATATATTTGCTCGTACGCAAGATTATGGTAACAAAAGAACAAGTAAAACTAACGAATGAAATAAATTAATCGATTCATTTGGTACGTCAAAACATTTGGCATTGAATAATTTCTTCTCTCATTTTTCGTCATGTACTCATA
The DNA here is from genome assembly GCA_024500025.1 of Syzygium aromaticum. Lineage (NCBI taxonomy): Eukaryota > Viridiplantae > Streptophyta > Magnoliopsida > Myrtales > Myrtaceae > Syzygium > Syzygium aromaticum. The sequence goes on along the minus strand of CM044890.1, from coordinate 35,634,374 downwards.
GATGGGAATCATATATATCGTTTCCTATAATTTTCTTCTCCTTTCTTTTGTTAATCCACCTTTCTTTCTTTCTTTCTTTTTAAATAAGTACATTAGAAAATTTAAAACTTGTTAGTAAAATACAACTGAACTCTAAAACTTTGTAAAATGATAGTCGAATCCTATAACTGTTGAATTGGTGCAATTGAATTATGTTAGCTCTGTCTAATTTGAATTACAAAAAATGGTCATGGCGATTTCTTTTATTGCCTTTTTCTTTTAACGTGACCTCTATGTCAATAAAGAGCCCAAAATGACCAAAACGAAGCCGTCTAAGTGCTCCCGTTTGCAGCTAGGCTTTTGAGGCCAAATACGGGACATGGGCGATGAGATATTGATGCTGATCTCCGTATCGTGGGCGGATAATGCGCACCATACGGCCAAAGAAGGATCAGATTTTAGGACTATTAACTTTTGATTGGACAAACGGGCATATCATGCAAAGTGGAACTTTGTGTTACAGGGTAGAGAGACCGAATGCCAAATGCCTAGCAACTCAGCAGCGAATCTTGAACACTTCTGTAGAAATTAGGAGGACTAATGAAGAAATTCCAGTTTAGTCCCGGAACTCGACAGAACAGATTCTGGGGATAACCAATTCCATGAATCTGCAATCGGTTCGATTCCCTGTACCAAGGCCAAAATCGCTGGAGCTACTCATGATTCTATTCAAACTAGTTCGACCGGGTTTTTGAATTGAACTAGTTCTAAACCGATCATAATCTTGGTTCCAATGTATTAGAACCGGTAGCCTCAAGATCATTTTTCAATCCTAAATTGAGAATCGACCTGTTAAAAAATCGCTCACCCCAAAGTAAATCTACGTTGAATTGGAATTGAGGTACTAATATAAATAAATGAGAATCCCTATGTTGGGTCTCGAGCATCATGGACAGAAAATATTGGGTAGTCACACCCCACCATGTCAACATAGTCTCGGGTGTTTGACAAGTGTCCTCGATGGGTCTCACTTTGAGATTTTTCATCTCCTTCGTTACCCCCCCTCCCGTTGCCCTCTGCTTCTGCTTTCTTACTTCTCTGCAATGCCTCTTTCCCGTAAAGTTAGACTTCGAGACGTGAATACATTATTTTTAAGAAATTATTTACCCCACAATATTATTAATAATCACTGAAAAAGTCCTTCATGATACAATAAAGTCTCAAATAATAATACCATATATGCATTTGGTATTTCTCCAATAACTCTGAAAACGAAAATAATTGAAAACAATAGCTGTATTTTTTTGAGAAAAAAATTGAGAATTTAAAAAGTATTGAAACGGAAACGACAAATTTATAACAATGTTTTTGAATAGGTACGTACTTTTCTTTGAAATGTTGCATTAATGGATATTGTTTCAAGAGACAAATTGCAAATTCGAATCAAGAAAATTAATCGTTTTTTCAACAAAAAATTAATAACCATTTTTTTAAAATATCCACTAAAAATATCTTCCGTATGAGACAAGACATCTCTTGGTTTATTTCACAAACACATTGGCTTCATAATTTCTCTAAGAGCTTAGGCATGTCACCTCTTCTTATTAGGCTTGCCACTTATCCAATAGGCTAGCCAACTCATTCTAGTAGGCTTGCCACTTCAAGAAAATCAATTGGACCACTTGGACAAGCAATGATGAAGTTGAGGCCTATAAATAGAAGAACTCCTCTTCATTTCCAAACTTTAGGCTCACATTCTCATCCTCCCTTCCCTTGCATGCCTCTCTCTCTCTCTCTCTCTCTCTCTCTCTCTGTGCCAAGTTTTCTAGGCCATCCTTAGGTAAGTAAAAACTCTTGGCTAGGGTGATAAGCTACATCGTCGATTGTAGTCGTGTGTCCACCTGTGAAAGCCATGAGCATGATTAAAGGTCTATGTTTTGTGTTTCTCATACCTCGCATGCTTAAGTGTGCTCACACCCTGAGACAAGGCCAACGTTCGCCCAGCTTGGCTGCAACATTAAGGCAAGAAAACCAAGCCACAAGACCTCGGTCGGCATTGAGGCGTGGCAGTTCCAAACCTTGCTTGGTGTGAGGATCGGTCCTAGACATTTAGTTCAAGTCACAAACCAAGGATTCTTCCCGGCATATTATATATACGGAAGGTCATAGCACACGCACATTTTAGTTTGAGCATGCCCATGGACTTGTGTATGCATTGGCTAAAGAAAAAGATAAGCAACCGGCTTGCTTGAAGCATTATGTGTGATTACTAAAGAGAAGATGCACCCGTCATCACATAACGTTGGCGGCAATACCTTGTTCATTGAACAAGATGCCTAGGTTGAGCTTGGAATACCCCGATAAACTAGCGTTAGGATGCCTTGGTTAAGCCTAGATGCCTCGGGTGAGCTAGCCCCAAGATGCCTTGGTTAAGTTAGGATGCCTTGGTTGAACCGGGATGCCCTAGTTGAGTCGGGATGCCTAGCTTGAGGCTGGATGTCTCGATTGAGTTGGGATGTTCTAGTTGAGCTAGAATGACGGTAAACGAATCTTTCATGTGCTCTGGTATGTGCATAAGCATGTTTATGTGTTTATTGACAAGCCAAGGATAAGTATGCATTAAGCATGATATTACTATTGATCTGCCATCGGCAATATATATTACGAGTGTCATGTCGCTAGATTTGATGATAAGATGTTTTCCTAGTAGGGAATTAAGAGTTCTACTTACTGAGTTTTCCAACTCACTCCTTTATTTTTCATACTTGTAGGTATTGCTAGTCCGCCTCCTGAATGTTTTGGTTTACCCGTAGATATGGAGATGTCTGTCGCGGATACTATCGATGTAGAAGAAGATATTGCCTACCGTAGATGCATTACCACGATTTGGATTGAGGAAGGGCTGGTCAACTTAGCTCCACACCGTTATATAGCTTAGTACATTTGGTTCGACAGGGACCTCGTCAACCCCCTTTGTGGGTTCAATGAGCCACTTGGAACAAATGATGGGATGGCGCCCGCTGTGGCAATGGCCAACCCCTAAGTACCAACGTATAGCGAAGGGGATCTCAATTTTGATTAATACAATCCGTAGCAGAGCTAGGGATATCCCACCCTCTTGTTGTAGCCGAAAATAAAAGAGAATGGTCTTGTAAATGAATTGACGCATACAGTGAAGTGTATTATGTTTGTAGTTCTTCCTTGATTTCCAACTGTTATTTGTCTGGGAGTTTGTTTATACACGTTTTTGCATGTGCACATTGAAAAGATAAAAGAAACGGGCTGGTGAGAAGCTTGGCGAGTCACAACAAGAACCCCCAAGGGCCGCGAGGCCTTGACAAGAACTACTCTGTTTGATCCCATGTGCCCTAATTACAAAGGACAATGATGGATTCATTGATGGGGCCGTGCTAGCGCCGTCCAATGAGCGACTTGCACGACACTATAGGAAGTGCAACCGTGCGGATCCACATGTGGATAGGCAACTGTCTCAATCTAGAGGTCACCATCGGACTTCCTCCGGCTGAAGACGCAAAAAAATTTTGTGAGGGCATTCGAGAGATGAACAGGAAGCTTGTTAGGGCTAAAAATTTTTGTTTAACCCAAGCCTTATTGGAGCTAAAATAGGGAAACCTCTCAGTCATCGCCATTTTCAACCGACTGTCGGCCCTTTGGAACGAGAAATGGCTGAAGAGAAACTCGAAGGTCCCAAAGCCACCCTAGCCCAATATCAAGCAATCAAAGAGTGAGAAAAGGTAACAAGATTCTTACTTATTCTAAACAAGACATACCTACCTTTTCGAAGCCAAATTCTTGCCATGGTTCTAGTCCCCTCGCTCGGACGGATCTACCAACCCGCAATGCAAGAAGTGTCCCAACGCCTTGCCTCCACAAAGCACCTGAAAGTCAGCAACTGCATTGTCCTTGTGGCAAAGGCGACGCTAGAGCAAAAACGAAGTGCAATAGAAAGACCCAACCATGGAGGTCTTTCTCGCTCGAGAATGGGGAGACGACTCATCTTCCTCTAGAATCGACAAGCACAATTTAATCGTGCCGTCTTGATCCGACAGCCTAGGACACTCTCAAGCTTCAGTTCAAATGAGTGGCCAAGATTTAATCACACGATCGGATGGCTTACGGTACGCAGCTCAAATTGGCAATCCATCTTTCATCTTAGCCACACTTAGATCGGACAGCGCACATCATGCCACGTCATTGCCCGCATGGAAAGCTTCCAACGGCCAAGATTTTGCCACATCATCCATATCAAATGGCCAAAATGTGATGCCCCAAAAACGTCACGTGCAACACGTGTCCAATAAAATTATTAATAATCAACCCAACGGAAGTCAAATTCTAAACAAGTTCAGAATTAAACAAAAAACAGACAAGTTTAGTCAACATACTTGTGCTTCTTATTAGCAACATTTGTCAAATTTACAAGTATAGACAAATATCATATAATCACAAAAATAAAAGTCTGAGTAGGTCAAGGTTGTCTATCTCCATGCTACAATCCACTCTAAAAGACTACCCGTGCAAAAGTAGATTTTACAACTAGTCGTAGGAGTCGCCGCCTTCATATTAATCAAAATCCCACAATGGCCCAATCAAGTCGCCATTGAGGTTCATATACCATGCTATAAACCAATGAGGAACCCACTTTGGAAGCCCCACATCAACCCATAGAGTAGATATGTATCTAGTATAAACTATATCCGCCCCCGGAAAAAGCATATCAACGTATTGGCACTCATAGTGTGTCACGACCTAAAAAAATCGAGTTTTCGATCTTAGACTAATGGATTACTAGATCAATTAAATTAACTAACCTAACTCGAGTTCTCCCAAACTCTACCAAATCGCAACTTAAGTCCAATTGTAAGCATGCAGATATTTTCAATGGGAGTCGCCACTAATCATTTAAGGTAGGTTGATTAGAAACCTAAATAAAATAGCGGGAGTACTATTTTATCCCTACAAACCAGAAATTATAGACTTGGGGACTTGGTTACGCTAGATTACCCTAACGCCCTTTCGGTACCAATTTCAGGAAAAATACTCAATTTGACAATTTTGATAAATCCTGACTTAGAGTTCAAATATGCAAAAACTTTCTTTTTTGATTTTCTTTTATTTTTTACTTATTCAAATGAAAGCTAACTTATATGTAATGACGTGCAAAAATTAACATGCGATTAATGCAACCTAACATGCAAACTATATATCATGCGTCGATGTGACCTGTTTCTAATGATGGGCCTATTATTTTTTGTATTTTTTTTAATAAAATTCGGAATTAAAAATGCCAATTATCTAAACACGCAATTTTAAACTAAAGAAATTAACCTATTCTAGAGTGATCTTTTGGTTTTTTTTAAATCAAAATTCGAAATTAAAATCAAGTAAAAAAATATAACCGCTAAATCTTTCGAATTAAGTTTCGATCTGAAACCTGACAGATCGATCCTAAAATTCAAAATACCCGCTATGGAAATAACTCTATCTAAAGCCTAATAGATAGATTTATTTCCACGTGTACGGTTGCGAATTAGGAAATTTTCCTAATCGATCACATCTTGAAAAATTCTCGATATCTTAAATATCTTGGATATATTCAAAAGATTTTGAAAATTCTAAATTCTATCCAAATTTGAAAAGTACTAGATATCCAAGATTTCAAAAGAAATAAAATCCTAATTAGAATAATGCTTATTATCCAAATATGCAAAATTAGATATCAATAAGCACAAAACAGGCAACCAAATATTCAAATCAAATTGGGATAGGATAATTACCTGATTTGCAAATTTCTTTCCTAATTTGAATTTGCAGCGGATCGGGATTGCGGATTGGGATGAGCGGCGGTGGGACAGATGGTGGCTAGCAGTGGATCACAAGCAGCTTCTCTCGGCGTTGAGCTCGATGTGGATCACGTGCAGCTCGTTGTGATGGCAGAGAGGGAACTTGGCTTCGAGGACTTCAAGAGTAAAACTTTCACTGCCCTTTGTATCGTGTATCTCGCATGTATACATGTTGAGCGTGTCCAAATGTAGAAGAAGTCAAAGTGGTGACATGGATAATTCATGAGACCATCCGTGAGAGATCGTGAGGAACAAACAAAAGTGAGAAAAAATAAGTGTAAGTCTTGATTTGCTCAGAGAGAAGAATCTTCCCCGTATGCTTTTCTCATAATGTAGAAGTGGATGCCTCCATGAATAATCCTCTCCAACCACCAAGATTTCTCCTTTTGCCTTTTCTTTTAGGCTCCCAATTCCACCTCGGTTTGTCTCGTTCTCCTCAAGGTCTGAGCGGTGGAGAAATTTTGACCGACTTCAGCCTTGATCTCCTCTTGCGGAGAGTGAGACCGCAGGTGTTGCTTCTTATGGACGTGAAGAGACCAAACGCGGAGAGCGAAACAGAGAGAGTGGAAGCTTCAAGATGTGCTTCAAGATGTGCGGTTATGCATGGCGGTGCCGGCGGCTCTCTGGGCAGCGGCGTGCAACGGAGCGGCGCGGTGGTGTGGTGAGTGCGGCAGTAGAGGGGTGCGAACGGCGGTGGCGGTGGCTTCGCCAGTCCGCCTCTCTCTCTCTTTCTCGCAAGTGATTCACTCGTGTATCTCTCTAAAAAAATTTGATCTGAAAATTATGAGAGCTCCCAGATTATGAGACATAAACATGTATTTATAACGCAAACCTAGGTCAATTAGCCGGGCTTTCTAGTCCTAACGGGCTTAGGTTTAGGCTTTACCCTTTAATTTAATTTAATTCTGAGTGGGCTGAATTAATTCGGGCTTTTCTTTAATTAAGCTTAATGGGCTAATTCAAGCTCAAATTAAGACAACCCAGCCCTTTTTGACTTGTAATTTTCGGCCCTTGTCTTCCGAGTTGAGTTTCGTTCGGTGCCCGAACTCGATTTACGTGATGAATTTTAAGCTCGCTTGCCACCACCGATCCGATGCGGAATGCAATTAATCTATATGAACCTAAACTATATGCTATGCAATTGTAATATTTTTGTTTAGGGGTTAAAATTTAATCCCTAATTTTCTATGCAATTAACACTAAATGATGCGCCAAAATTTAGGTGTCAACATAGTGTCTAAGAAAACCGCCAAGCATTGGCGGCAAATTGTCAAATCCTACATGTATGAAAAATAAAAGAATGAGCCGAGGCCCAGTAAATAAAATCTCTAGTTTTAAGTTAGGAAAATCAACTTACTACTTCACCTGGCATAAACAACATGCATGCATAACAAACAATATGCATAGAACTTAAATGCATGTTATACCTTTTCCATCTGGATGTATCGCAAAATCTAAGTGATTTAACATTTCACAATAATTTTACTTAGATGTAAGCATATGGTATATAACACTCATATTCATGCGTTAGGTTTATTATTTCTCCTTTCGAGCACTCTCGGGGTATCCCGTACCACACAGCAGGGCATCCCGACACTCCCAGGGCATCTGGTACCACACAGCAGGGAATCCCGTACCACACAGTGGGACATTCGACACTTGGGGCATCGTTACCATTTGATTTATGGGTGACGGAACTATATTATTTATATGCAAACCATAAGCATTTATACGTATTTCATTATGCACATTCACATTTCTACTTCACCACGTATTCATCAAGAATGAAGTCTTAACCAAACAAATAAGTATGAAGCAATACGGGTTCATACTCAAAGGTTAAAATCTGCTCAAGTTCAGAAAGTACACATATCCAGACTTTTGACATAAAACTTCCTCAGTTTAGAAAATACATTTATTCATACTTTAAAAGTAAAGTCTATTCGAGTTAAAATTACATACGTCCAGACTTTGAAAGTAAAGTTTGAGCAGTTCTAAAAGTAGACATATCCAAGTTCTGTCCGTAGAGTCTGAGCAGTTTTAAAAGTAAAGTCTAAGTAATAAAGTCTGAAGGTAAAGTATAAATGTAAAATCTGAAGGTAAAGCATAAACGTAAAGTTTAAAGGTTAAGGCCGAAGGCAAAGTCTGAACGTAATGTCTTAAGGTAAAGTAAATAGAACCAGAATTTGATATTAAAATCTGCTCATTTCAAAAGTAAGTGGAATTATCATTTACACTCACCTAATATATATCACTTTGAGTAAAATGATTTTCTACCCTTTTAAACATACATAAAACTAGCAAAAAGAATTCCACAATCACCTCAAGGATAACATTTGCATGTTCAGATTTAACCGTTTCACTTGCCGATTTTCACCACACTTTAAGAAAACAAATCCCATCCATTTGAACATATACAGAACCAGCAAAACAAATCCAACCATCACTATATCCTCACTGTTATCACACGCCAAAATAGCATTTCTCAAGCAATCAAGTTAAAAAGTGTCTAGTAGATTTACTTAGCTTAAATCTAAAGTCTCCACTTACCCTGTGCAAAATCTAAATACCCAAAAGTTAAAGCTCTCTCGTAAATTTTGGATTGGTTGATGATGAAAGTAAAAAAGTAAAGAAGGGAATTACGGTTTGGGTGAAAATTCCCTTCGGTGTTTACCCAAATAAAAATGAAACAGAGAAGTAGACGTTAAGGTGGATAAATACATTGCACTCACAGGTGGCACCTCCTCTTTCCATCACGGCTAGGTGTAAGAAATTAAGGGCTTAACCGGAAGATGTAGTGGCCAAGGAAAATAATTGCCTAGGCTAGGCATCAAACAAGAGGCTTGGCTTAAGAGGACAAGTGGCATTTAGTCAAGCTCACTCCCTCAAGGGCTATGTGAGAAGAATGCCCTAAAGAGATATTTTGGTGAGAATATCTCCCCCCCTTTTAAACACCAAATAGAATTTAATAAAATGGTTAACACTACTTAACCAAAAATTAATCAATAATACTACCCATTAATTACCAAGACAACAACAAATTAATTACTAGTGCATTACTATTAATGTACACGACAACGTTTAAAATTTTAAATACATCAAGCAAATCACTCTTGAATCTGCGCTTTGCAATTTATGGTCCAACAACGATTTCTACTTGTCCGCACAAATACTAAGTTAGATAATACTTAGCTTATTATCTAAGTATTATTATCGAACATAGAAAATCTCCAACGTCAATTACTTATTATTACGGAATTTCCGAATGTCACACAAAATTCCAGTTAATAAAAAGGTAAATTTTGCGATTATTGCAAACATCCTTATCACACTAATGAAAATTATTGAAAATTGCATGGAAAGCCGACGGACAAAGAAAAAAAGGAAACAGAATATTTCAGTTGCATCGAATGCCAAGGTCAATCACCCTATCAATCAAGATCAATTCTAGCAAATCATGAAGGTATTAAGCTAGCTGGGAACTCATGACAAGATGGCCAGCTATGCAGCTGTATCCTATTGGCTTATGAACTCTATTTCAACTAAGACATGGATTGTTGATTCAGAGTACTACTGACCACATAGCTTGTGACAAACGTTTCCTTTCCCATATTTGTAAATTTCTTCATCCGAAATCAACGAGCACAATTTAATCGTGCCGTCTCAATCCAACAGCCCAGGACACGCTCGAGCTTTAGTCCAGATGAGTGGCTGAGATTTAATCATATGATCGGATGGCTCAGGGCACACAGCCCTATATGGCGGTCCATATTTTATGTTAGCCATGCTTAGATCGGACAATGCATATCATGCCACATCGTCGCTTGCGTGGAAAGCTTCCAACAGCTAAGATTTTGCCACATCACCCATATCAAGTGGCCAAAATTCCAATTAAAGAAAAGGTAAATTTTGTGATTATTGCAAACGTCCTTATCACACTAAGGAAAATTATTGAAAATTGCATGGAAAGCTGACAGACAGACAAAAATGGAAACAGAATATTTCAGTTACAGCGAATGCCAAGATCAATCAGCTTATCAATCAAGATCAATTCCAACAAATCATGAAGGCATTAAGTTAGCTGGGAACTCATGACTAGATGGCCAGCTATGCATCTATATTCTATGGGCTCATGAACTCTATTTCAACTAAAGCATGGATTATTGATTCAGGTGTTACTAACCACATAGTTTGTGACGAACATTTCCTTTCCCATATTTGTGAATCTCCTCATAGTACTTCAGTTCGGCTTCCTAATGGAAGTGGCGTCTCTATCACAAAAATTAGAATTGTCTGTTTGAGTCCATCCATCACATTAAAATATGTCCATCTCATTCCTGATTTTCAATTCAATATCATTTCTATCTCCGAACTTTGTGAAGACGATTCCTACCGAATCCTTATTTATTCTGATGTCTGTTTCTTTCAAGCCCTTTCAATTGAGAAACTAATGGGCTTGGGTAAAAATCATGATGGACTTTATTTTTGGGCCACACTACCCAAAAATCTTGATTTTTCTTCTGTTCCCTTGACTGAGGGCAACCTATGTGATGTCAAAAGCAATAATGATATTTTCTTATCTCATCGACGCTTAAGTTATAGTGCTTGCTTTCCTCATCCCAAATGCTCTTTTTGTCCACTGGCTAAACAATCATGACTTCCTTTCCCTCAAAGCACATCAGGTGCTAATGATGTTTTTGTTCTGCTACATAAGGACATTTGGGGTCATATCACACTCCACATCATGAAGGGTCTTGATTTTTCCGCATAATTATGGATGATTATACATGCAACTTGAGTTTTTCTCATGCAATCCAAAGCTCAAGTTCTTTCCCATCTCAAGAGCTTCGTTAGAATGATAAAAAAATCAGCTTCATAAATATGTCCAGTGAGTTCATACGGATAATGCTCGTGAGTTTTTCAATCAGGAATGTTCCTCATTCTTCACGTCCAATGACATCCTTAATGAAAGTTCTTGTCTCTATACACCCCAACAAAACGGAATTATCGAAAGGAAACATCGTCATCTTTTAAAAGTTGCTCGTGCCCTCATATACCAAGCTTCCATTCCAGAAATGTTTTGACGACGTCTAAATATGACAAGGGATTGTTGCCATTGAATGAGGATCTTTTACTCGATGATCCTTTTACATATCAATGACTTGTTGGAAAACTTATCTAACTCACCATAACCAAAACCGATATATTTTACTTAATCCAAATTCTTAGTCAATTCATGCATAATCCAATAAAGTCCAATATGAATGCTACATTGAAAGTAGTGAGGTACTGAAAGCACGTTCTGGATTAGGAATACTACTGTCTCGAGAGAACGACATGGAAATAACCGCATATTGCGACATCAATTATGCCACTTGCTCTATGAGTAGAAAATCCATTATAGGATTGTATGTCAAACTCGGAAACTCACCACTCTCATGAAAAACGAGGAAACAATCGACTGTTTCATTATCGCCCACTGAAGCAGAATATCGAGTAATGACGAAGACCAACTGTGAAATTGTCAGAATAAGAGGATTGCTTCAAGATCTCAAAGTATGGGTAAAGGAACCAATGAACTTGTTTTGTGACAACAATACTTCCCTTAAACTGGCAATTAATCCGGTTTTTCATGAAAAGATAAAGCATATAAAGTTGATTGTCATTTAACCAGAGACAAGATATAAGATTGAGTGACTCGGACAAAAGGAATAAGGACAACTGAGCAACTTGCATTCACCAAATCTTTACGTCAGAGGCAACATGCATGGCTACCAAGCAAGTCAGGAATTCTTGATATATATAGACCACCAGCTTGAGAGGGAGTGTTGGAGATACCGTTGCCCGTGATTTGATATGATTAAATGCCGATTGATATCGTATATTTGATATGATTCCCTCTTATTGATATTGTATATTAGGGAATCATTTTTTCTCTTTTTTGTACATTTGTTGCCGAGATTAATTAGACTTTATGTATCATAAATAGGCTTATCCACATATATGTCTTCGACGTGAGGAAGCAATATATTCTTCGTTACCATTCTTCTCTAATATCTCTCTCTGGTTTCTGCTTCCTAGGTTTGGTGAGCGCGGCACTGGCAGCATGCGGTTTCGCGGTAGTTAGCAAGACTCAATCACCGAAGGTGACTCGGTCAGTCTTTAGGAAGGTTGACGTTCACACGACATGCACCCACCCACACGAGCATAGGTGGGCGCTGTAAATTGCAATAAAATTTCTTTTTCCTTGTACAGATTATACTCGAGATTTTTATTGATATACATATGTATATATAATTGCCCGTATGCGAGATTACGGTAAAAACAAACAAGTAAAACTATAAGGAATGAAATAAATTAATAGATTCATCTCGCATATCAAAACATTTGGCGATGACGGATTTCTTTTCTTATTTTTCATCATGTATTGATAGGTAAGAATTATATATAGATCGTAATCTTGTAACTTCCCTCTCCTTTCTTTTGTTAATCCATCTCTTTTTTCCCGAGAATAAGTGCATCGGAAATTTTAAAACTTGTCGATAAAGTATAATTGAACTCCCAGAACTTTAAAAAGATGTAATCGGATCCTATAACTGTTAAATTTCTGCAATTAAATTCTGTTAGATTCGTCCAATGTGACTTACAAAAAATGCTCGTGGTGGTTTTTTTTATTACCTTCTCTTTCAACATGACATTATGTCAATGAAGAGCCCAAAATATCCAAAGCGATGCCATTTTGCTCTTGTCATAATTAGAGTTGGATTTAAAAATTCTGAAAAAACAGACTAAAAAGTAAACCAAAAAAAAATTGCAAAGCACACTTTCACAAAGAAGAGAGGGAGCGCCGGAGCCCACGATTGGGGCCGCTGGCCCTTTGCTACGAAGGTTGCGATCCCTCACTGGCGAAGTGGGGGGGGGGCAGCGCGACCCAACTCTGATGGGCACTATAGTTTGTTTAATCTTTTAGCTTTTTCATGTTAATAATTTTTCCTCCTTCTTTTAATTTTTTTAATGTTTTTTTTTCTGTTTAATTTTAGTTTCTTATTATCTTTTTCAGTTGCGTCACGTGCATCCAACCAGACGGGACACAGAGCAAGGGACCCAATTGCTTTATCTTTTTTCTAACAAATTTCAAAACTCGATCGCACCCTTCGAAAGTTTTAATAATCAATTACGTTTGGACAACGGACAGATGGTGTACTTATGCTTTTTTATTAATCTTTCGTCTTTTTTTCGATTCATGTTTCTCAATTAGTAGAGGCAATGGATTGTTCGACCTCTTCGTGATAATAACTTTGTTCCGCCTCGTTTTGCCACTCCCTCCGTAACATTTGAATCCGAATTCGTGATCATTAGACCGAAAAATCCTTCTCAGAGGATATTAATAATCTTTTCGCTGCGAATTTTTTTTTTCTTCGGTCGGATCTTTCACTACATTAATTAGTCTCGTAATTTATGTGAAACTTATGTATTGAAAACCAACGCTAGATAATAGATATATATTGTCAACACGCATGCGACCCTTTTTTGAATAAAGAAACGTCATTGATTCTGAAACAAGCATAAAGCAGTAAAAGCAACCCCAAGCAGAATCCAGAACCCTCCGGCGAGTCCCATCTCCTTCTCCTCTTCCTCCATTGATGAACCACCCCCAGTATAGAGGCCTCGCGCGATCTCCAAAAGCCGAGCAGTCAACGTAAAATCCCAGAAGGAATTCTTCCTTTCTTCTGTGGGTAAAGAGGATGTTCTTCTTCTTCGTGGGAGGGCTGGAGCAGCAGGCGAGGCGGGTGCTGAAATCGGGTGCGGGGCGGTGCGTAGCGTGCGGGTCGAGGGCCGATCTCGTCGAGTACGACAAGGTGCTGAAGCTCTTCTTCGTCCCCGTCTGGCGCTGGCCGGGGAGAGCCCCCCTCATGCACTGCGGCGGCTGCGGCCTCTTCTTCCCGCCCCCCTCCGCGTCCCTCCCTCCGCCGCCGCCGAGGATGAAGGCGGAGCCCCACGGCATGCGGTGCGGCTCCTGCGACCGGGCCGTCGAGCCCGAGTTCAGCTTCTGCCCCTTCTGCGGTGCGGCTCTGTGATCCGTCTTTCGTTATGGATGGAATTCTTCGGGACTTTCCTTAAGCCCGCGTTTCAGTTTTCAGGGTGGTGCGAGTAAATACGAATATGTGGTTAGCCATTCCAGTTTTGTGTGTAATTTGATGCTCCTAGTTACAAAGATAGCGACTTTATGATACCATCTTGGTGCAGTAAGGCACCGTATAAGTGTTACCGTTTGCAGCTAGGCTTTTGGGGTCATATACTGCTGGATATGTGCCATGAAAAATTGATGCCGTTATGGACGGATGATACGCAGCATCCGACCAAAGAAGAACCGGATTTCAGGACTTTACTTTCGATTGGACAAACTGGCGTTATCATACAAAGTGGAATTTTGGGTTACAGGGAAAGAGAGATCGAATGCCATACGCCTAGCGACTCAGAAGCAAATCTTGAACACTACTGTAGAAACTTGGGAGGACTGATGAAGAAACCCCAAAAAGAGCAAAGAAAAAAAAAAATCAAGAATTGGACTTCTTAATACTGTACACAGGAAAAAGGTAAAAACTGAGTGCACGGTATTATTACCCAGGGCCGTTCCTGTAAAGAATCCATTTCGTTTGCCTCAGTCCAATTCACAGTTCCCGCAAGGTACATCCGACTGCCCTTTCGATAGAGCCGAGGAGGAAGAATCAAACTGAATAACAATGGCATCGGCCAGAAGGCTTTCATTAAAGCTTAAGCTGTGCACGAGGAGTCAGCAATCGAATGCGGCGTGCGGATCATCCAGAAATGATGGAACTCCGTCGGGCATGAGATGTAGATTACCCCGATTTGCTGAATGGTAATTGCTTGGCCCCTCGTTCTACCGCATCTCTCCATAGTCTGTATCTCACTCCCAGCTTGTCGTAGGATACGGGCCAATTCCATACATTCGCGCCATTGATCATTCGCTCTTGCTGGCCGAGCACTAGCCGCAAATCCTCATTCAAGACCTGTGTCATACTTTCATCTATGAGTATAATATCAGAAAGCGATCGTTAAGCGACAATAATAGCAGCTCTTTCGGTGTTGTAAGGGCTATAGAATAAAGTTAAATCCTGGAAAAGGAAGACTTGCTGAGATATACTCGAGTTTCGGAAACCCAGTAAAGAAATTTTGACCATTTCTTTTTTCAAAGAAAACCAGAAGACGTTTGGATTCCTCGACCTAGCTAGATGAGATTAAGTTCCATGGTGAACTGCAACTTCCAGTTATAGCGCCCTGCTGTACATGAGATACATCTCTGGGTTCAGAAGTTGAACCTAGATGACTCCTAGGCTCTCTGTTTGGGGAAAGAAGGAAAACGAGAGGAATGGGCATAAAAAATTAGAGAAATTTTGAAATTTTTGTGAGATTAATTTGTAGGGAAAATTTGGCCAAGTTTCATTCCCCACCCTCAACAACTCCTTGGTTCCCAAACATAGAGTTAATGAATTGGCTTCAGATACTGTTGGAAATCAGTATCATGTACATGGCTTGACATATATCACTGGAGTTCCATCTCAACCTAAACATAATGATCTAGTGTCAAGAAAAACCTATGACGAGTGATCCCCTACCCCACAATGAACGACTGGCGTGCTGTGCCACAGGGTTTACTCTGAAAATAGAACATCAGGGCACCTCTTAGGTTTCGCTCAGGATGCCCTAGGAAATAACTTGTTGAGCTAAAACGAAGAATGTCCATAGTATCCCTCACCCATAAGAAATAATAGAACAGGCTGAGAAGATCGTTACCTGTTCTGCAAAGTGCCTCCACAGGTATTGCATAAAGGGAACTTGCTTCAGCAGGGGAGCAAAATCCAGCGACATTCTGTACAATAGCCTCGTCTTATTTGTTGTTGAAGGTAAACATACATGAAGCTGGTGGAGATGTGTTGCGCACTGCTGGGTACTCTGCCCTTCCAGTTTTCCAGGCTTTGATATCCCAATGGTCGACAAAACCATACAAGGTGGTCGAAATTCCATATCAATTGGATAGGGATCCCAGTAACCTTGGAGGCCGGATGCAGGTGTGAGAAATTTCACCAAGCTGACAATTTTGCACCATAACCTGTAAGTGAACCAGAGAGGAAACACATATGCAAGAATAGGGATACTGATGCATCATGAACATGTCATTCTCTTTCATTACCCGATTTCTCATTTTCTTTCCCCATTTATCGGCCTCTTTTTGACCCACTACTCGTGTTTCAAAATAAAATACCACATTTCCACTCACTTCTATTTATGTTCAAGGAGCATTTTTCATCTTTTACAACGAAAGAACTGAAAAGATTTTCATAATATCAATTAATAAAAAGGCATCCATGCTTCAGTCGCCTAAATCTCTCGATGGCAGATAGCTTTGTAGAAACACACCTGGGAACACTCCATCCCTTTGCAAAGGTGGAAGTGTGAGTAAAGGGAGCATGTGCAAGATCCAAAAGGTTGTCCAGAAGCAGCCCATGTTCCACAGGAAGTTCCATTACTATCTGAGGCATCGGGTACACAAAATATGCAAGATCAGTTTTTCTCCAACAAATTCCAGATGTCTACAGTATGCTTCATGAAACAAATAAATAAAGAGATAATATATACCTCAGCATGGACCACAAATCCAGAAGGAGGCAAAAATGAAGGAAGGATTGCATCTGGAGCATCATCACCAGGCCAAATCCAGATCATGCCTTCTTGTTCAAAACAAGGTAAAGATCGAATTCTAACATCAAGCAGTCGCGTTGATGGCATTTTTTCGCATTTCCCATCAGTTGTATACTCCCATCCTGATGCCATACATGAAATATGTGAAAAGTTAGACACTTATTCATCTATATTAAAAAAAAATAAGCGATCCCTTTGAGTACAATTTTGATGGAGGGATGCTTATCCCACTAACCGTGGTATGGGCATTGGATACGACCCTCATTAATGGAACCGAGGTGAAGAGGGCATGCTCTATGTGCGCAAGTATTCTGGACACATCCAGGTTTTCCATCCTTGCCACGGAAAAGAACCCAAAGTTCCTCGAAGCAATCGATTGGCATCTGCAACAGAGCATTTAATCCAAATAAGCTCGACTGAGCTAAGGTTCATGGCAAAACTATTATCGAAAACCAAATCTCAAGCATAACTGGTCCTAGTGCTCTTTCGCGTTTTCTGAACTTACAGATTCATGAAAGCTTGGTGGGGCATGCTCTTACTAGGTAAAAGCAGATTATATGACAACCATGTAATACTAAAAGAAGATGAATATTTTGGAAGACTAATTTACCATTGTGTCATCCTTTAGGTCAGCTGAGAAAGCAACAGGGTACCAGAAGTTCTTCATGCGAGGATGGTAAGGTTGAACTGGACCTGACACCTTTAAACTTTTCCGAGGCGCTTTCCTTTTCGCTGCAATGAGAGATTGAGCAGAAGTACTAGGGGGAGAAGCTGTTTCAGGGGTCTCAGTTGTGTTTCTGTCTTGTAATAACCGGTCGTTAACCAATGTTTCCATGTACGCTAGCTTATCCAAGGCAGTGGCAACCCTTGCTTCGGAGATATGAACCTGTCAAGATATGCATGTTTTAGACTCAAACAAGTCATTCTACACTGTCTTGTCTCTCCAGAAATGAGCTGACAATGGATGCATGGCTATGGCGTACAGCAATGTCGCAATAGGTTTGTAAAATGCATGGTGTTCACCTGTCTGTGAGCTTGTTCTAACTCTTCTTGCAACCCCGCCAGGTCCTTCTTCAGGGTACCAATGGATTTGTATTCACGAGCTAGAGGATTCAAAACTTCCACGACCTACAATTGTTCTCTGAAAGTGAGAACTTCAAATAAAACCAACTCCGACATAATACAGGACGATGTCAGTGACAACAACAACCGATCCTTCTGACAACCTAAAGTACGAGCGAACAAGACTTCAAGATAGAAGAAAATTATCAAAGTATTAATGACCCTTCAGTGAGGTACAAAGAGAAACATGAAGACTGATTCGGACATTCCACCGAATCTATTAGACGAGATTGACGCAAACCTTTTCATGAAGGAGCATAATCGTGAGTAGATCTTGTCTAGCTCTCCAATCCAAATATTGAATGTCATATCTAGCAACTTCCAGAGCCTGATTTACATCCAAAAACTTCCCCTTCAACTGTGGGGCTCTAGACCGTGGATCCTCCACATCAAAGAGAGGACCCCACAGACTCTTCTTGTCCACCAGTTCCCCTTCCTCTCCAAATACAGCAACAACCCTAAATCCCCCTCTGACCCCCTGCAGTCCAACAACCTTCAAGTAAGCAAGTTTATTACAAAACTAATCAGATACTTTACTTGGATTGCGCGTCGTAGTGCTGATGAATCTTATTTTAAGAAATGATAAATTCGTGTTCACGTCCTCCTCCGTTCAGCGGTAGAGTTTGGCAAGATCCGCTGAACGGATTGCCGCCATGGCATGCATTACATGGGATGTTGCCAGATATCACCCTCCAAGCAGAACGTTTTGGGGATTGCTCACATTCATACCGAGAGCAAATCTTGAAAAGCAAAGGATTCCACCATATCTTATACTCGATCGAAGTGTTTCTAGGCTCGATTCAGTGAACAAGCTGCCCCTACAAAATGAGAATCCTAAAAGATAATCTTGATGAAGCTAAATGACACTTTCGGTTTCTATCATCCCAACTGGTCAGGCTAACCATAAAACGATCAGAACATCTAAATCCTCACTAAAACAAAGCAACCGAGCAAAAGGCACCGAAAAACATTCAGGAAACGCTGATCGGCTGGCGAAACATGGAGCGCCGCGCGATCGAGCACCGGGCGAGGACGACGTCAATCCATGATTTCATCGGCCTAGCCTCGCCAGCTCGATGCTCCATAACTCCTAAAGGTTCAGCTACGGACTAAACAGTAAACAGCACGGACTCCATTTTCCAAACGCGGAGAAGCAGGCCAGATACAGTTCCCGACGAGAGGGAAAGGAGGACGTGCGTTTCATCACCTTCCTGACGTTGAGCTTCGATGGTTTGCAGAGGGAGATCGGCAGCGACAGAGCGGCGGCGGTGGCGACGGCGTTCATGGCGTCCGAACCGTCCACGGACAGAGAGAGAGAGAGAGAGAGAGAGAGAGAGAGAAGAAAATGGGGAAAAAAAAAGGAAAGAAGGAAAAATCAAAGGACGAAATAGAAAGAGAGGAACTTTTTTTTGTTTTTTTTTTTTTCGGGGGGGGGGGGTGGAAAGAGGGAGGGATTTATGGTGGAAATTCTGTTGATAAGAGGTGGGGAGTTGCGCGCGATCTCGGGCGGCCTCCCGCCGGGCGCCACGTGGAAGAGCGCGCAGCCCCGCGGGGCGCTCACGTGGCACGCCCGACCTCCACATGCTTCGACGGGGCTTTCCTTCTTCCGTCGTGTGGGAGGGGAGTGTCTTCCTTCGCGTGGGTGGGCCCCCCCCCCCCCCTCCTTCCTTATATCCGGACCGTTGCCAGCTCGGACGGCGAAGAGATCTTCCTCTTATCCCAATGGAATTCGCACGGTCGCTGTTTCTCCGGTCAATTGTGCTGAAACGCGGTCTTTGTTGTTGATAATGTAAAAAATCCTTCTTCTTTTTATTTTCTTTTTCCGTTTTTTGGGTTTTATTCCCAGAGAGAAATTGCTTGGCAAATAATCAAAGCTTCGCCTGACCACAAGTTTCTATACGACGTGGTCCCTCTGCTACTGGCAGCGAACATGAAATCCGCAAGGAGGGAAGATTCAAATGCCACGGTGCATGGGGAAGATGGAACATACTTTACCAAATCGGTTCTAATGTCGATTTAATCTTAAGTCTTTGTTTTAATTTTACTATACAATTTTAAACTTTTGGTAAGATTTCAGTATAGTCTTCTGGTCAATTGAAGCTCGAAATTATTGATGTGGCCATCTTGTCATCGCCGGCCGTCTTAATAATCTATCATAAACAAAATTACTCCAAAACGATGTCGTTTTGAGCTATTTTTTGAAACTTTTCCTTTTTTTTTTTCCTTCTTTTCTCCTCCTTCCTTGTTCTCACAATCGAATCTGTGAACTCCTTCCTACTCATTTTAAGGCCGCCATCAGGGTAAGGGGTTGCGGCCACAACAAACCCAAGCCTCAATCTCAGGCTTGGAAGCGCTCGACTGAGATATAGGGCTCGCTCGACGACGGCAAAGATGAACTGCCGCCACGAGAGTGGAAATTGAAGGCGAGGGATCATTGGCCTCTAAGCACATCCTATCTAGTGATTATATCTCTTGGAGATCGAATGACGTTAGCTGCTGCGTAGATGTGTTTATTTGCTATGGTTTAATCCCAACTTCTCATACTCGTGTCAAACTAGAGATGTGTTCAATGATGCTATGGACCAAACAAACCAGCATTAATCCTTTCGGATGTACGAGAGATGATAACAGATGAGAAAGGAAAAGTGTCAAAAAAATCTTATATTTATTTCATTAGTGCCAACTTAGTCCTTAACCTTTTTTTTTGACTAATTTATTCCTATACATTTTGACATAGTGCCAATTCAGTCATTCCAGCTAATTTTGGCTAGATATCACTAATGTGAATATCAGCCGGCCTACGTGGCACTGCCGGTACTAACGTAAATAATTTTTAATAATATTTTAATAATTTTTATTTTTTTTTTCTAATTGTTCTTCTTCCTTTCATCAGTGACCGACCACAGGCGATCGCCAGCCACCAGCTATGGCTAGGTGGTTTAGCCTTGCCTAGGTGAGGGTCACTGTTGATCGCCACAGATGAGGCCAGCCAAGTGAGAGTTGACTTACCTTGGCCAAATCTGGCAAGGCCACCCTAGCATGGGCAAGGGCTCTCCTTGCCGAGTGTCACCCGAGTGAAGGCAATGCCTGGTGAGCCCACCATGGCCTAGGCAAGGGCTTGCCTCACCAGGGCCCGCCCTTGCCCTGTTGGGCCTCGCCAATGGTGAGCGACGGTGATCCTCGCCCAGGCAAGGCCAGCCCGTTCAGCTATCACCTGTGGCCGGTCATCGGCAAAAGGAAGAAGAAAGAAAAATTTTAAAAATATATTGAAAAAATATTAAAATAATATTAAAAATTATCAGCAATAGTGCTGGTAGTGCCATGTAGGCCACCCAATGTCTACATCAACGATATCCAGCTAAAATTAGCTGGAATGACTAAAATGATAGGTTTGTGATTAAATTTGTACCAAAAAAATATTTGGACTAAATTGGCACAAATGCAATAAGTTTATGATTTTTCTGACACTTCTATAAGTAGCCATGATTGATTCATCTATCTTGAGACGAAGTTGATGGTGGTGGACACGGGAAGAATATGATGATCAAAACGAAAAAATTTAAACAATAAAAGGATAGAAAAAAGGAAAAAAATTCATAAAATTACTCACAATGACGTCATTTTGAGTAATTTTGTTCACGTCAAATCGCCCATATGACTTGGAGATGGAAGTCTTCTTTCGTTTCTATATGGTGAAGTAAGACCAAGCTCATAAGCTTATTATCCTAGATCGGAACAAGTTGATAGGACCCCATTTTTTACGTCCTCATGCCCTTCCCGTGTGGTGACATGGGCCGCAAAGGAAAAGGGGGATGGAGTTTCTCATGCTTTTGGTATAGTCGATCCCAGCAAGAGGCCTACACAATGGGGCTATTAGCTCAATGGTAAACAACTCTCTTAATAATTGTGTTGTTGTACCTGGGCTGTAAAAACTTTCGGTCACATGGATAGTTTAATGTGCTTATTAGCGCATGATCCTGAGATGTGGATCATCCAAGGCACGTTAGCGTGGCATACTTCTCTTGTTCGAACGAGGGGATCTATACTAAGAGCCAGGGAAAACCAGGTCAGCTTACAGTAGGTATGCTATTCCACATGGGCGAACCTCTTGTTCAAGCCCTTCAGGAACTACCTTTTAGCTGCAAAACTACCCGGAGATTTAGCTCAGAATATAGAGACGCTCAGAGTGACCAAGATGATATTATGCCTAACTGGCCGAGCTGCCTTTCTTAGAGGATCATGCCAGGCTTTGAAGAAAGGAATTTTAGAGAGCCATGGAAAGTGAGAGAATTGAAATTTTACAACTTTCCCTCCTATTCAAACCGAAGGATTACACGGCCTTATATAGGCATTGGGGAATACATGCTGGACGAGAGTCCAGGTAAGACAAAGCACACTTAGAACGGGGTACAATAATGGACTCGTGTCCACAAACACACAAACTTTACCTAACTAAGTACATTATTTGGCACCTTCACTCGTAGAACACTTAAAATCTATAGGTTAGGTGGAATAGGATTCTAGTACAAGCTTATCTCCATCCAGAGTTGTAGTCATAATCCGAACTGTCTAAACTATTTGCACGCTCGTATTCTGCTATCTGTCTCTGTGTCAGAATATGATCGAAGTTATCTTTAGTGATAACTGGCGCTTGGTTCGAGGAAGAGGATGCATGTGTCGAAAGGTCTGGGAGAGCAGTGTTTGGAGCGTTTTGTGGTACTAGTTGGGGCCAATTTCCTAATTGTGTGTAGTAAGAGGAGGAGCTAGCGTCAAGTCCAACGGATAAAGACAATGGTTCATAGTCATAGAGGTCTTGAGAGAGTGGTCCACCCCATGGATCTTGAGATGACTGCACTGGATCTTGAGATAACTGTACTGGATTTTGAGATGACTGTGCTGGATCTCCTATATCTGACATTTCGTGATCTTGTGATAATCCGAGCTGTGTCTGTGCCTGTTCGTGCTCGTATTCTCTGAGTGTCTGTCTTGTTATAGAGGAAGATCCTTCGTGATCCCATGAGACGGGTGTGAAGTAATCCCATGCTTCTTCAGGAATAATGCGATTTTCTTGGCATAGGATCATTTGAAGTTCCCTGTAATTATATTCAACAGAACCAATGCGACTGGGGAACGATTTATAAACACGTGCAAACTAGAGTCCTGTCTGAGGCTTGTAGGTAGTAGTACCTACTGCGGCGGGAGTATTGAAAATAGTACCATTATTATGCACAAAAGTCTAAGAACGGTGGAGGAGTACAACAGTGTGTATTTCCGGATCATCTCGAACTTTTTTCACCTTTTCAAGAAAGAGTCGTTTCCAATAAATAGGAGGGTAAAACCATTTAAGTACAGTTAAAAGGTTTTTCTCGTGTTCATTTAGCTGAACGTGGTCAGCCAAAAGTAAGTTGGTCAATTGGAGAATAAATTTTCTAGTAGGAAACTCAATAGCTATTACGTACTTGTTGGTTATATACCATAATAGCCATTTAAGTTTATCAGGGAAATCATTTTTTCTCCAAAGTAACGGATGAATGAAATGGTACCTTGAGTGTAATCCAGAAGAGTCAAGAATGGATCATCCATGGTGACGAAAAATGTCCGTGTGGCATTGCCACATGAGATTGTCAAGATTTTCAATGAGCTTATCCTTTTGAATTTGCTCAATTATTTCTTGAGGATAGTTCAGGCTTGGCCAATCTCGGAACCGTTCAATCTTGTATTTGTCTGCCCGGAGCGGGAAGGAATGCCTGAGAATATACATGTTGATTTCTACCGATGCTTTCGGTCTAGAGAGAAAATCTGCAAGCACATTTTTCTTTCCTGCAATGTGTTTGGTTTCGAAAGAATATTTCGATAACCATTCAGCCCATCTAAGTAGCTAAGGATGAGGGATTTGCTTCTGCTTGAATTTAGTCATTTGGGGAAAAGAAGCCATATCCAGTTCTACCAAAAAATGATGGCCAATAAGATGGAATTCAAACTTTTTTATTCCATTCTTTACTGCCAAAATTTCTTTGAAGGTAGAATGATAATGCATTTCTGCTTGAGAAAACTTGCCACTTTTGTAAGCGCAAAGATATCGCTTACCATAAAGTTCTTCGAACAATATGGCTGCCCAATATTCATCACTGGCATCAGTCTGTAAAATTCTCTTCCCTGTGGACGGGATTTGCAAGGGGGGAAGATCTTGCATAATTTCTTTGAGTTCTGAAACTGCTTTGGTTTGTGCCTTTCCCCATGGTACTAGATGCTTTTTTAACATCAGTTGCAAAGGAATTAACAATCTCGCAATATTCGGGACAAAATCTTTGAGATAATTGATTATCCCAAGAAATTGTTGAACTTGTTGGGTTGTAAAATTTTCTTCAAGAAATTTTAATAATTCCCTGGCGATGTGCGGTCCTAGATAATATGTACCTTTGCTAAGGTGTATGCCGAGGAATTCAACTTCTGTTTGGGCAATGGTCATCTTTTTTTGAGAAAGCATGATGCCATATTTCTTTACAATTTCTGCAAACTGCTCAAGAAGTTGACAGTGGGATTCTTCGTCTGGGCTATAGAGCAATATGTCGTCAATATAGACAGCTGCGCTGGATAAGATTGGCTGGAATATGCGACACATAGCCTTTTGGAATAAGGAAGGAGCAACCTTGAAACCAAATGGAAGAACTCGCCATTGAAAGTGTTGGTTGGGGATACAGAATCTCGTCTTTGGTCTGTCATCAGGATGAATGCCCAATTGCCAGAATCCGGCTTTAAGATCAAACTTTGAATAAATATGGGCTTTAGTGATTCCCGCAAAAAGGGAATTTCGAGAAGGCAAAGGGAATTTATCATCTTGGAGGAAAAGATTGAGAGGTTGATAGTTGATTACCAATCTCATTTTTCCCCGATTTTGCTCAGCACGTTTATTGACATAGAAGGCTTCACAAGCCCATTGCGAATTTGAGGTTTCAATAAGGCCTTGTTGTAACAATTCTAAGCATTCTTTTTGAGCAAGAGCCAAATGCTCTGGATTCATTCCCGAATGACTTGCTTTTGTAGGATTTATATCCTCATTTTTCTTGAAGGGGAGTCGGGCATAGAATTCTGGATTTTTCCACAAAGGATGAGAACATTTTTGGGAGAACTCGAAATGATTTTCTAAGCATGATTTTAATAGTTTCTGCATAATTGGATCTAACAGACTCATTTGAATGGAAAAGAGTCTTTGGATATTGACGAATTCAGAGAATTGGTCTTTATACCTAAGTCCTTTTTCCAGGAACAATCCTTAAGTCCGGAAGTTGAGTCATGATATCTCACCCAATAATCAAGTCTTTATTAGGAAGACTAGATCCAAGAATTTTAGTAGTAATGGAGCACTGTGGGAAAAACTGAATGGACACAGGTGTGGTGCGAACATTTGTAGAAAAAATGTCTCCTGAAGCAGAGTTGAAATACTGAACACAGGAAGTCCAGTATTCTTCAGGGAGAACTTTAGTGTCTAGGATTGAAGCACTAGCACCAGTATCTATGAGAGCAATGACTGAAATTGGTTTGGCAAATTTTGAGAGATAAATTTTGACTGGGAAGTAGGGACAATGAAGTTGATTGGAATGTATACCAGGGTCTTGGTTTTTTGGTTGTGATGATAGATGGAAAAGTTCTCAGGTTCCGAGTCAGAATCTGTTTCACTGGGGGTGTGATAATAAGGAGTGATGCAAAGTGTTTGATCAGTGGGATTTTCATCAACAGAGAACAGGGATTCAATATCATCATTGTCAAGAGAAATTCCTGTTTCTAATTCGATATTATGAATGAGATGATTCTGACCTTTCTTTGCTTGGGGACAGTTTTTGGCAAAGTGGCCCTTCTTGTTGATTCACTCGTGGGATTTGTGCGATCCCTATGGCTCCTCTCTTATCGAGAATCCATATAACCCTTTGTCATTCTACAGACAATTGTCTATCAAGCACGGGTTTAGGTTTGACCTCACTAGAAAAATATAATGGAACACCTAACTAGTATCTACACAGATCAAGAACTACGACATCTCCCCTTTCAGTCTAGGGTGACATAAGATGGTCAACAATGACTAGATGTTAGATAAGCAATTTCAAGAGAAAATTGGCTAGAATGACTATATTAAAATTTTACAAAAACATTTAAGATTATATTGGCAAAATTGAATATAATAGGTTTAAAGCGGATTAGTTTTTTTTCCGGCTTTAGATGCTCCAACAGACTTATTTATTTCAAAAGTTATTAGAAAATATAAATATTCATTCTTTTTTTATAATGAATAAGGTACTCAAATCTTCTCGAACACCTAATTAAGCTCATTTCAAATGTGATTTTCCTCGTTACAAGGATTTACAGAAACACAAATTTGTATGTCCTGAAAGTGACCACAACAAAATCCAAATAAGCCTTTTTAAATGAAGCATTTGTGTACGGACGCAGCAGCATTGTACATTGTTTTTGCCATATTATCAGCTGCGCTAAAAGTGATAAATCAATACGAGAAAAATTCGATCGGAAGTTGGTAGAGAATCAAAATAATGCACCTCTCAACATTGGATCTAACAAATTTAACTTGCTAATCCACTTTTGATAATCACTAGGGGTTACCCCAGTTATCACTCTTCTTACTTGACAAATCCCGGAAGGTACAGAGTGCTACCAATTCCCTGTGGCTCATTTGTCCGGGCAAAACTCACGACTTAAATTAGCTAGCAAGGAGTTCATGGATCTCGAGAAAATGGTTGAGCGGAATCTAGATCAACCCTGTCATAAAAAGAAAAAAACATACTGTTCGACATGAAATTATACACATTGCATTGCACGTAATTTTTTTATTTTAATTTTTTTGGCTCAAAATAGAAGCGTAGAACTTAGAATGAGATTGAACCAAGGAAGTTTTGCATAAAAAGACGAAGCGAGGAGGTCCCACCGGGAGTCGAACCCAGGTCGCTGGATTCAAAGTCCAGAGTGCTAACCACTACACCATGGAACCCTGCTGTTGCCCCCAAAACGCATTGTTATTATATTAGTAAATCCATCGTTAATGAAGTACGATCTATTTTTGTCTATATTCTTTGTACAAGATGCTTGATTTTATCTTTTGGTCGCTTTACAAGATGCTTGATGATTTGCAAAGATTAGACAGAAATCGGTACGATTATTCTTTATCTTTGCCAGTAATCCTATCTCAATAGAGTACAAGAGAGATGTGGTTGCTTTAACTTCGAATTTTTTTTTTTTGGGGGTTTGGTCTCTATTTCTCCGCATCGATGCTTATGGACACTACAAAAAAATAAGGGATTAGCAACGAATTTTGCAATGAAAAATTTGGCAAAATTCATCGCAAATCGAATTTACAACAAAATTAACGATGGAAAAAATTCCATCGCTAATAGGTTGTCGCAAATTTTTGCGACGGAAAACGGAGCAAAATTCGTCGTAAATTAGCCACGAACTTTATCCGTCATAAATTAGCCACGAACTTTATCCGTCGCAAATAATTAGTCGCTAAAATTACCACCAAATTTTTTTACATTTTGCCATGAACATTATTCATGAACAAATTTAGCGACGATTTTTTATTAATTCTTTAACGACGAACTCTACAACGAATATCGTTTAGGGATAAAATTAGCGACGAAATTTTATTTTTGCAACGAATTTTTGTAATTTGTGATTGTACGATAAAATCATTTATTTTATTTTTTGATTTTAAACCTAATTAAAAGCAAAATTAATTTTTGGAATTTATATTTAACATTGATTAAACACTTAATAAGAGCTACGTGCGGTTGATGAAAACAAAGGAAGAGCCGAGGCGGACGCCGAATTGAGCGAGGAGAGGCAAGAGGGTCTTGTCGAGTCGTGGGTGTGGGGAGTGGGAGAGAGAGTGCAATGGAGGAGCAGCCGAGCGAGGGGAAATTTGGGAAGAAACTCATCAAATTAGGGTTTTTAGTAGGAGAGAGAGCGTCGCTAATTTGCGACGAACGTTATGTTCGTCGCAAATTAGCGACAAACTATATGTTTCGTCGCTAATTCGCGACAAACCTTATATTTCGTTGCTAATTAACGACGAACCTTGTTCGTCGCAAATTAGCGACAAACCTTATATTTCGTCGCTAATTTGCGTTCGTCATTAATTTGCTACGAACCTTATATTTCATCACTAATTTTTGGGACAAACTTTTATGTTCGTGGTTAATTTTTGCGACAATAATTCAGAAAATAAAAAAAATTTGTGACGGATTAGTTTTTTGTCTCAAATTTACAACGGATTTATTTTTCCGTTACAAATTTACGACGAACCTTATGTTCGTCGCAAATTAGCGATGAACCTTATATTTCGTCGCAAATGAGTGACGAATAGCAACGAACCTTATAATTCGTCACTAAGTTTTGGGACGAACTTTTATGTTCGTGGCTAATTTTTGCGACATTAATTCAGAAAATAAAAAAATTTGCGAAAAATTTATTTTTCCATAGCAAATTTGCGACGGATTTATTTTTCCGTCCCAAATTTGCGACGAACCTTATGTTCGTCACAAATTAGCGACAAACCTTATTTTTCGTCGCAAATTTTTAGAGATGAACCTTATATTTCGTCGCAAATTTTAGCGAAATTAGCGACGAACCTTATGTTTGTCGCTAATTTTTGGGATGAACTTTTATGTTCGTGGCTAATTTTTGCGACGTTAATTCAGAAAATAAAAAAAAATTGTGACGGATTTATTTTTCCATCACAAATTTGCAACGGATTTTGCGTCGGATTGGAAAATGCCCTTTATTTTTGGAATCCGTCGCAAATTTGCGACGGATTTATTTCTTGTGGCAAATTTGCGACGGATTCCAAAAATAAAAGGGCATTTTTCAATCCGTCACAAATTTGCAACGGATTTATTTTTCGTCACTAATTTGCAACGGAAGTGATCTTCGTGGCACATGGCACCTATTTTTTCAAATCTGTCGCTAATTTGCAACGGAATTTGCCTCGGCTATAATTTATTTACCTATATATTTACGCATACATAAGAGCTACATGCAGAGGAAATCACCATATTCAACTAAATAAATATTTATGTTATTTATATCTAAGTCTTGAAAAAAATAAAATAAGATTTACACCTATCGAATCTAAAAAAGCTTATTTGAAACGAGAACATCTTAAGAGATTATCTAATATCTTGAGTTTATAATAGATCTTCTTATCTAATTTGAATTTGTAATATCTAATCTCTCTTAGAATTGGACGTATAGCAAATTGTCCAATCTCTTTTGAATTTGAACTTGTGACAATCATCCAATTTAGTTTGAATTTCAATTAATAATTGTTAGTTTGCATTAGATCGATTTCATTAGGCAATATTTTAGTTTGTCTTGTGATGGAGTATATTCCTTATGTAGTCCTCGTCCTTATCACGAGAGATTGAGACATGGTAATCATCGTGATTAGACTTATAAGAACTTAGGTTTAGTTTTAGAACACTACAAAAAAAACAAGGGTTTAGCGAAAAAAAATTTGGCAAAATTCGTCGCTAAACAAATTTGCGACAGATTTATTTTCCGTCGCAAATTTGCGATGAATTTATTTTTCTGTGATGGATTTATTTTCCGTCGCTAATTTGCGACGACTAATTTTCTATCACAAATTTCGTCACTATTTTTGCGATAGATTTATTTTCCGTTGCTAATTTGCAACGAATTTTTATTTTGTGGCAAATTCCGTCGCAAATTAACGACGAAAACTTTCTGTCGCTAATTTGCGACGGATTTATTTTTCATCGCAAATTAGTGACGAAAAATTATCCGTCGCTAAATTCCGTGATAAAATCCTTGTCTTTTTGTAGTGGGAGCCTAATGCGAAGATTTAAATTCTAACAAGAGAAAGTACGCGCAAATGTTTATAGCTGTTCGTTTAACCATAACGGAAAAGTTACCATTGAGACAAAGAAAACAAGAGGGATTGTGTAAACACCGAAACGGAAGATTTTGAAGGGAAAAAAAATAGTAGAATAAGTCATTACACAATATGAATAGGGTATCCTCGTAGTCACATTTATGTAAAATTATTTCATGCTTAGTCTTTTTATAGGGCACCCTACAAAAGTAACCCTTCAAATTTGCCTCATTTCCTCTATGTTTGAGCGATTGAAACAAAGAAAGAAAAGGTTTTCCCATACATTTGACCGATTAGAACAAACTGAAAATTTTCCAATACATTTTACCGAGTAACATGGAGTTTAATATAATTAAACTCGTGGCTTCTCGAGTCCATACATCAATCACAAAATTAAGCATTATTTTATTTAATTTGAGAGAAGGAACGACAAGGGGTGGTGGCGCAGTTGGCTAGCGCGTAGGTCTCATAGCTTCTGAGTAATCCTGAGGTCGAGAGTTCGAGCCTCTCTCACCCCATTAACGTTTTTGTTATCTATTTATTTTATTTTTTTGTTTCGGTAGATGTTTTGCGAAATTCACGACCAAAACTATCCCTGCTGCAATTTGTGTCCGTTTTTTGTTTAGCGTACCAAAAGGATTCGACTTACGATACCAAAGCGCGCCTTATTGTCATTTATCGGAACAGCTACGAAGTAACGATTGTCGTTGATGTATGGATTGAATGTAGTGTGCCGTGTTATACTTAGATTTGCTCTCGCTTTTTGCACTCTGCATTCAAATGTCACGTCAATATGGGATTTCATGAATATCTTTTTTGTTCTTCTAACGATGGGGTGTTCGAATTCTTCGAGTATCCGCAAATTCCTCACCTGAGTAATCACGACAGTTTATGTCACTCGACATATACCAAGCGGATCCCTATATAGTAAAAAATGTCATGATTTCAAGTCAAGGATTTGAGTTGGGGGCCTGCAAGATGTACCGATCGAATTGAGAACTGCTCGGACCGGACTGGACCGGACCAAACTGGCCTATTCTGGGTGATTTCAGGAGGTGTCGGTCCAGTTCCTAGTTCCAATCTTGAAACCGATAATTTTCAGTCTGGTTCTCAATTCCAATGTGGGAACCGGACCGACTATATAAATATATATATTATTTTATTCCTTCAAAAAATTAAGTAAAGTAAAGTTGAACTGTGATGAAATAGAGAAACAGGGGATGAAAACTAGTGTTTTTATCTTGTGTTAGATGGAGGCTTTAGCTCTGTAGGCTCTCTGATTGTGTACGTTGATAATTGAGTGATGTTGTTTTGTTCTTTAGCTGAGAAGATTATGACACAGCTCCTTCCATACTTGTTAATGATGAGACGGAAATTAGAATCTGTAGTGTCTCAGTATTGTTTCGTTTGGCCTAATATAAAGAGGTGTTTTTTGCTAAACCCTTTTGCATGCCGTGTGGTAGCATTGCTGGAGTTAATGGTTTTCGATAGGACAAGCTATCAACTTTATCTCTAGTTAATATCCTGTTCAATTCAAGGCAGTTCCGTCATCGATGTTTTCTTCTTTCAATTGCTGAGATTATGCAAGATTAATGCCGC
This sequence comes from Syzygium aromaticum, assembly GCA_024500025.1. Taxonomy (NCBI): domain Eukaryota; kingdom Viridiplantae; phylum Streptophyta; class Magnoliopsida; order Myrtales; family Myrtaceae; genus Syzygium; species Syzygium aromaticum. Next base: position 35,603,189 of record CM044890.1, on the reverse strand, counting down.
TACATGGATCCTTCCGACCTTTCTTAAACCACTCCTTTCTTGTCCCGACACCCTTCACTTCGGCACCATTTGAGTTCAGGCCGAACATTTCCAGAAAGAGTGTCGTTTGATTTCCCTTCTCCCTCAGCGGTGGAAACAACATGATCCATGAAGTTTTTTGTTAAGTTGTTCATGCCCATCTTCTTCACATTCAGCAAAGATAGGTCATAAGGAACCTGATGATTTTGCTCAATGTAATATGATCAACTCTTTCGACAGATTTGTTCGGGTTTCATGTCATCTGTTTGCAAAAAGACCAAGTTTGGTAGATAATTTCATTTGCTTAATGCAGAATATAGAAAGAAGTTTTGGAACCGCAAGCACTTTTATGTGATTAGTCCGGTCCGATTTCTAGTTCCAAGACCAGCCAGTCTAGTCCCCGGTGCCCGGTTCTTGGGTGGGACCGGACTGGACTAGGAACCGATCACCCCTAATTTGAGGGAGCAAGACAAACGCAAATGTCATTCAAGCCGTCCCCGGTGCTTGGTTATTGGGTGGGACCGGACTGGACCAAGAACCGATCACCCCCAATTTGAGGGAGCAAGACAAACACAAATGTCATTCAAGTCGTCATTTAGGTCTGGTTTCCAGTTGAGCGGGCAAGTGTCTTCCTTGTTCACTCAAGGATTGGGTTGGAACTTGGGCCAGACAGCATATAGCAGGCCTGTGTGTATTGGGCCAAAACTTAGTTAGCATTTGCAACTTTGCAACGCTGTGGCCTTTGCCACTGGGCTTGTTAGGCCAAAGCCCATCATAGTGAAGCAAGACCCCATTGGGCTGCCACACCAACACATGCAACCGACGCTTAGGGCTGTAATCATCACCGACTCGATGTTAATCGCCGTTCGGTGCCATGTCGTGGCGGTCGATCATCATACAAAATTCCCCCCGCCCCTTTGAATTTTCTAGTTCCAGTCATGACAATGCCCCGACAACACTGATCCGAGAGATCACCCGACCTCAACATTAATAGGGCAAACATACCCACTCTTTTAAGGGCACACGGCATACATTGAGAAGATCAACGATGAACTTTTTGAATAGGGAAAATGGCAAGGAAAGGGCGATATTGGCCTGGTTCAAGTGGATCCATGGGGTGTCACAATCAAGGCCTGGCCTGGAGGACCTGCTGCTACAGTGATGGGTACACACATTTGGGTCCAAGCCCATGGCTTTTTGCTTTTGGTTTTTCTTCACCTTCTCAATTTTATTTTTATTTATACTTTTTTTTGAGGGAGTGACTTGCGTGTGGTGGACAAGTGAAACAGCTGGGCGGGACTCATTGTACTATTTCCTGCTCCAACCACGGGAGGGGAGAGGGGAAGGGGCAGATGTCCAAATTTTTCTACGTCCCTACAACACGTGTTCTTCTGTCAATCGCCCAAGCCCGCTTCATCAGAGTACATCTGCTTGCGTTACTGAACATTCCAGGACCTTAATTTCTTTTTCTAATTTTTATCAAGGTGAGAAAAATATTGGGCCGTTGTAATTAGAGGAATTGTTTTGTGTGGATGCATTTGTTCTCTCTTCTTTTTCTTTTTCATTAAAGAGAATCGACAAAATGAAGTTGTTTTATTCTTTCTCGAGTTGATGGATTTGTCTTTTTAAATTGCTTAGCTTTCCTATTATAGAGCATCATACTGTTCAAACATAAATTTCTACAAATGGACAATTGATGTCAAATTTCATGACCCAATTAAATATATACTAAAGTTCAATTGCCAGTAGTAGAGTCACTTCCTAATATGATCGATGTTGCTTAATATAATATCGGAATTTTGCCATTATTTCTTCACATGTTATTCTATGATGATTATGCAATTGCGAATCATTTTTCTCTTCATCTTACGGAAAGAAATGACTTATAACACGTAATCACAGCAACTTTTTGATACACGTAATATGACAACCGATCCTTCATCATTAGAACTAATAATTAAGAGTCAGACGGCTCTGGTTGAGTACCGTCAAACTCTTTGCAAGAATCTAAAGTTCTATACTCGTTTTGAAGCCATGGATTCAGGAGAAGGAAGCAACCTCTTCCTGCCGCGTTCGATGGACCAGAGTCACCACTTAAGTTGCTCTGTAGCGGCAAAATCTGGTGTCCGAGGTTTCATGTGAAAGTTCATTTTCTCTTGAAAATGCTTGGAACCTAAAAAAATGATCTCCACAAGCACAAAGTATAGCAGAGGAGACGTGGTCACTCTATTTGCCCATCGCTAGATCTCGCAACCATATCCTCAAATCTCTTTCATGCAAGCTCAAGCCATAGCCACCCACCTCCTCATATTAAACAGACCAAAACCATCCCCATTTTCAGCACATTCCAAAAATATCAGTGAACGAAGAGTGTGTGAGCGAGAGAGAGAGAGAGGGAGAGGGATAGGGTCGACAGTGCGTGTGTGAGAAGCTGCGAAAGAAAGAATGGCTCAAACCATGATGCTCGTGCCAAGTGTCTCGGGGCACTCGGTGGACTTGAAGAGACCTGATCGTTTGCTTCAGTTCCAGATCCAAAGACTGAGGCCTAACTCATCTTCTTTCTCTCAGAATCTCCTGTTCAGCCCACTTCCTTCGCCTGCAGCTTCTCATCGCTCCTCTGCAGTTTTTGCTCTCTTCAAGTCCAAGACCAAAGCCCCTCCTAAGAGGGTCCCTCTCTCTCTTCCTTCTCTCTTTGCTCGTCATGTTTGAATTTGTTTTTAGAGGAACAGGGGTTGAATCTTGAGTGTGAATTCTGTTCTGGGCTTGTGTTGTTTCTGCGTGGTTGACAGGTGGAGAAGGCTAAGCCGAAGGTGGAAGATGGCATTTTTGGGACATCTGGTGGGATAGGTTTCACCAAAGAGAATGAGCTCTTCGTGGGTCGTGTTGCTATGATTGGCTTTGCTGTGAGTTCCCTCTTTTTTCTTCTGCTCTTGCTCGAAGTCATTCAGCACTGTCTAGTACATGCATGAGCATATGTTTCTCTTGATGACCAACCGAGTTCAACAATTGAATGGAGAGGTGGCTTTTAGCATTTACACGGGTTATCTTATCTCTGACAGTGGAAAACCATGGTATACTGTGATTGTGTAGTGGAGTTGATTTCATGTCGAAGTGGTAAGGTTTGGTCAGTGATGCTCAAAGACTGTACATTGACCATTCTGACTAGTACAATGGAGTATTCTCAGTAGGCTTATTGTTTTCCGTTTAATCTCTTTTTCCTTTTTCTGGCAGCTTCAGCATGTAAGTTATTAACAGGACAATATTGTTTGAGAGGTGGTTTTGGGGTTCAATCTGCTAATCAGTGTAACTACATTGTTTTAGAGCAATGCAACATGTATCGCTTACTAAGAAGCATTTACTAATCGGCACGGCAATTAAAATGTGTTTTATATGATCGAAGGTTTATCTTTCTACACTCTATCAGAGTGACTTCAAAACCGCTCGACAAAAGTTCGCGACATGATTCCGTAGATGAGCGTTTTGGAAAAGTTTTTCAGTACATTTAGCATTTCTCACGGTGCTATCCTTTGTCAGACTGCCAAGATCCAAGTAAAAAACGTTTGCCTTACTGGGTTAACAAGTTAAAAGGTCGAGTAAATGAGTATATCTTGTCAGGCATATGCACCCACACACATAAAACTTTCACATTGTGCAATGCATCATATGAAGTCTTGGAAAACTATGTTCAGGCATCCTTGCTGGGTGAGGCAATTACAGGGAAGGGAATTCTTGCACAGTTAAACTTAGAGACTGGGGTCCCCATTTATGAGGCCGAGCCTCTCCTCCTTTTCTTCATCCTCTTCACATTGCTCGGAGCCATTGGAGCTCTTGGAGACCGTGGGCGGTTCGTCGATGACCCCCCGACTGGGATCGAGGGGGCCGTGATCCCTCCCGGCAAAAGTTTCCGCTCGGCACTAGGTCTTAAGGAAGGAGGTACGTAGCAGCATCTTACTGTTTTATTTGTTTCGACTGTTTGGCAGATGGAGATGAATTTGAATGAAAATTGTGCCTATTCCGGCATGGTATCTTAGACACGTCCACTCAAATAGTCAATTAATTTCGAGAATATACGGCCGCCATGAACACAAAAGTGAGCTTAGCTCCTGAAAAATTTTGCCATTGTCTTGTGTGCAAGGTCCGTTGTTCGGGTTCACGAAAGCGAATGAGCTCTTTGTTGGAAGATTGGCTCAGCTCGGGTTCGCCTTCTCTTTGATCGGCGAAATCATCACCGGAAAGGGAGCTCTAGCTCAGCTAAACATCGAGACCGGAGTGCCCATCAGCGAGATCGAGCCCCTCGTGCTGTTCAATGTCCTCTTCTTCTTCGTCGCCGCGCTGAATCCTGGAACGGGCAAATTCCTGACTGACGAGGATATAGAAGATTAAGACAAACTTTTGTGCACAGAGTGTGGTGTTATTCGAAATTTGTAAGTCATGATAATACTGTTCACTGAAGCAGTTGTTTACAGAATCTCTCAAGAGCCGATATTACGAGCCTTATTTTAAGTTCACCTTCCGCCCCCAATATCACTCGGCTGGTCAAGAGTTGCATTGATCATAGGGCATGAAAAATAAATAAGAATTTCAAAAAGCCATTAGAGTAAAAGCTTCAACTTTCCGTCATGATTCGGATAGTTCCGGTCGCAATTTGAAATCTTGGGGCATCACCTCTCCATGGCGAATGTTTGACTAAACATGCGACATCTCTCATGATGCAAATTTTATTGTGGCCCATGAACACCAACCAAAGGCTAACATTCGATTTATTGAAGAAAACGACTGCTAGAATATGAAGTCGTAGCCCAAAACACCAGTATCAGACGTGCACTTCAGTTTGTGACATGATACTGTTGTACTGGCGAAACGTCGCAGCACCTGAAATTTCAAAACCCCTACTTTGAAGTACGAGATTTACCTAAAAAAGAATCACTGGTAACCATCACTAACTAAACAAGCCTGAAGAGTCACTACCTACTGCGGGGCTAGAACCAGAAGCAAAACTGAGGAGCCACGTGAAAAAGTCCGAGTTGGCTCATATTATGAAAATAAGAAAAATTCTGCGTTGATAAAAGCTCCTCCTTTGAACCAAAAAAAAGGATAAAGAAAAAGCTCTTCAGGAAACACTGAATGCTAAGTTAACCTACGATTACTGTCAATCAATCTGTAAACGTGGATGAAAAATCCACATAAAATCTTCAAGTCAGAAGAAGGCAAAAAGGAAAAAGAACATGACACCGACAGTACTTAGACATGAGTCGATGCATCAGCTAGGAGCAGATCTTCCATCAGCTCCATCTTGTGCATTTTCACGTGAAGCTGTGCCTGTGAACATCTCCATAACACTTCTCAATGCCCCAGATATATCCTCAGGCATATTTTCACCCACATTCAGATTAATGTTCCCACCAATTCTTATCTCAGGCCCAAGTGGTTCAGGGTCACCACTCCCTTCTCGTCGGGAATGTTGTTCTTGTCCTTGGTCTGCGGTTGAACCCCAGTTTGTAAACATGTTAGACAAGTTCACAGGAATGGCATTAGGGTCAAGCGGGAAAGAACCAAATGGAGGTGGAGCGGCCCGGCTTTCTGATCCACTAGAAGATTGACTGTAAGATTCATTCCCAGCCATATTCATGAATATATTAGCAAAATTTGAGGGAATTGTGCTAGGATCAAAAGGAAAGGATGTAAAAGGCGGCGGAGTAGCATTGCTTCTTGATCCACTCGTAGATTGGCTATCAGACTCTTCTCTAGTATGGTTAGATGAACTAGTGTCCCACTGCAGTAAAGGCAAAAATGATTCTCATTAGATGTAGAATAAAGGGGAACGCTACTAAGAAGGGCTGCAAATGACAATGACAAAAGACACACGAAAATAATGCCGGTAAAAGAAACCTAGAGAAGTACGCTAAGCTACTTCGAAAAAGTATCCAGAAAGCTCTTCGCATAAGATGAGAAGATGATTAAAGCACACATTAAAACCAACACATCCAAGTAGCTTGTTACATCTCGTGGAAATTGAATCATGGAGGTGCTAGAAGAGAGAACTTTATGATAAGACCAGGGCATTGACAGAAGCACTTCCCTAGGCAGCAGGCAAGAAGCAATAGATCGTTAAAGTAGGTCTTGGCAAATACCATATCTCAACTCACTACATTATATCTCTTCATTGTCAGGGAGCCAATACTCAATAGTGTAGCACCAATTGAGAGGTGCACTTAACCTAGACAGACCAGGATAATGGAAAATTAGAATTACATATTACCTGGTTACGTTCTCTCTGCTGTAATTCTTCCAATTTCTGCTCGGCAACCTATAGTCCAACAGGATATTGTGAGAGAGGGAGGGAGGGAGGGAGGGAAGGAGGGAGGGAGGGAGAGGGAGAGCTAACCCAACCCGAATATTCTCTTTGACAAATTCATTGTTTGGATCAAGTTGCAACGCTGCATATATTATGCAACATTGATCAATAAATATGGAAATAAAACAGGTAGAACACACTCATTGACCAGTAATGCTGTTCACCAGCAGAGAATAAGAGTGAGACATTAACCTAACAGAAAATCCAAGTGTTTTTCTTCAGATGATAAGGAGAGTATGATCCAGCAATACAGGAAGCATATAAAACTGACATTACATCAAGAGGTCCAAGAAGTCAATATTATGTTGCACTGGCCTGGTCAAGGAATTGCAGCTCTTATCCAACCATTTGTTATTTCATCTAAGGAAAATGTAGATAACAACCACTTGAGCATTAATGAACAGCACACTCTTTTGACAAATAACGAATTAGCATATACTCATGCTGTTCAGTGAATTCTAATTGTTAACACCTGCTGCCATTACAATACTAGACTTGGCTCCAATATAGGAATATGAAATGCGAACACTGAGGTCCGAAGGGTGTAAAAGAAGTATGGAGCCTACCTTTCTTAAAACCTTTATCAATAGAGTCAGCATACTTCCCCTGCGCGTAATATGCTGTACCCAAACGGCTATATGCCTTTGTATAATTTGGGTCCATCTCTAGAGATTTATGACAATCTTTGATTGCATCATTGTATTTGCCAATCTGAGTATAAGCAGCCGCCCTGTCAGGTGTTTAGATAATTCAATTAGTCAAGAGTGACGAAAATTACCCATGGTATAGCTTATACGTCGTTTTTTCCTGATCACTTATCATAGTTAAATTCCATTTTAACAAAAATATTCAAGCCACTCCAGCCTTTTTATTTCTCATGCGAGTAGTTCTTTTAAACAAGCCACTTCAGCGTTCTCTTTACCTAAGTTGAATTGGTTGCATTCTCTGTTAGCATTCAGAACTCAAATTTCAGAGAGAGATACCAATTTCTTGCAACTAAAATAATGCTGCAGGAAAATTCACTATCTTGGCTGCATTACCATACCACTACTATAACTCCATGAACAAAATAACAGAAAATAAGGTGTGGGAAACCTAAATGGTAACAAGCCAGTGTGCCAAATTCATAAGACAAGAACGCAAGTCATCCATACTTTCAAAAAATTAAATGATCTGCTAAATGGTGATTGTTCATGAGAACATCCAATTCCCCGAAAAATCTTGCTCTAACACAAGCCCTGCTACCAGTGAAATTCATAACGTGATTATGCCAAAATAGCTACAGAACTATTACATGCATTCTGTCAAAAAATAATTCTCCTAATTTTGTTGAGAATTTCTTGTACATCACCACATTCACAATCCTCTAACAACGTGCCTAAAGCAAAATGTGCTAGAATCACAAGGTACTACCTTTGGCGGCATACTGCAAGATACTAATTTTAACAGTGGAAAAGCAACAAGAAGATATTTTATTAAAGTTACACTATTTTCAACTTTTGTTAGTTAAGAACAATATAATCTCATAAGTATTGCTGCACCTGTTACTGTAATAGACAGCATTATTTTCACAAAGTGCAATGGCACAAGTGTACAACTCAATTGCATCAGTGTATAGCTTTGACTGCATGGCCATGTTGCCTGAGAAAAAAACAGTCACAACAGCTTGTAACTAGCTCAAAAATCACATCATGCCAAAAATAACTTCTGTCAATTTAAGATTAATTATGGATCACTAGAGACAAATAAAACAGGGCAACAATTTTTATGCTCTTCCAAGTGATACTCAGCCTCTCTTGCTAGCTCTTGTATCAAAATCAGAACGATAAAATTAAAATCAACTTTCAAGTTCTTGTTGTAAACACAAAATACCAGTCAAAAAGAGAAAAGCTATTATTACCTTGTGATTTTAAGGTCTCTGCCAAACTGATTTTGTTGTATTGCTGGCATCCAGATCCTTCCATCTCCTGATAGGTAATGTTATATGTTTTATTGAGATAAGGTCCAGATGTAGAGAAACAGACAGAATCTAGATCTAGGTGGGAAAACCCAGGATACTTCGCATATCAAATGACCAAGAACAACATATAACTTAAAGTGATGACAAATCAACTTCTAGGTTGCATACGAGTCCAGTTGCACAATGTTTCCTCAATGAAGTAAAATCAGGTCACACCTGTGTTTTTTATGCAATCATTTTACCGGAGTCAATGACAACACTAATACAAATGTGTTAGTGTAACCCATTCTGTTAATCAAAGTCACACCGGATTTACCCAGACTGGGTAATTAGCAAAGCTGGTTAAGGGCCAATCGTTTGCCAACCAAAAGTAAGCATCATCACACACTTTCCAGGGAAGATCATGTGCACGTGATAAAGAATGACTATATTGATCATGCAGTTAAAATAACTCAATGCAGATCAAATTAAGGTTAACACTATTCGACGCTACCATAAACTCCCATGACAAGTCAGTACAACATACATTTATAGCATTGTGAAATAGGCGAGTCACTTTCTCTAGTTGGACCATGTCATCGTTCCCATCAGAAGTACGCTTGAAAAAGTGAATTTTCTCAAGTGCAGCAAAAAATTGCCCAAAGAGCTCGTCTTTAGATGATTCTGTCAAAACATGAGGTTCTCCTTCTTGAAGCCCATCCTGATCAATCAAAAATGGAAAAGAAAAGTTAGACAAAACCTGAAGTAGACAAATATAATAGTGTTTCCTACGGTTAATTGGTAAATACACACATAACCTATGTGATAGTTGCATGTCCAATTTCCTTTAAAAATTGCAACTATAAACCCCCTTCCCCAACATATTGAAATACACAGCCAACCCTTGTTCTAGTATGTAGAGATGCATCAAGTCTAGCCACCTTTACCTGAAATATCAAAAGAGCCCTGAAAATTTTTATATTGAAGACAGAATTCCTTAGTTCTCACCTTTTATAGCCAGGCAATACATGATTATGGTTAACAAGATTCAAGTATAGATATTTCTGGACGTTCAAAACCTCCTACAACTTAGTAGAAAATCAGGCAAAATTCAGGATGACCTGGGGACCTCCCAAATGTAGAATTTTCAGTCTCCAACTGATATACAAGCACCAATAGGTAAGATACCAAAGCAAAGTTGGCCACAAAAGATAACAAGATTAAAAAGAGACTTACTAAGGTTCTCCAACAGATTTATACACCCGGGAAAAATGAAAACGCATTCGTAAGAAAAGAAGTCAATACGAATTACAATAAAAGACTACCACGACCTTAGATGTCGACGACTTTAGTATACTCAATCCGCTAGAAGTTTGAGCAATGGATGGGCAAGATACATTCTCTGAAGTTCTTCCACTTTGAAGACATAAGTTATCGTGTCGAGGCTCACTCGAATGAAGAGATTTGAACATTTCAACTAGCAAATCGGGCCTAACTTGGTCATCCTCACCAGAAGACAAATCCACCTTGAAGGCCTCCGCTAGGCATTCTCTGGCGACCTCGAGACCTTCGACATCGACTCCGGGCGTGGGTTCAACTATTCCGAAGCAAGAAAACACAACCATCAAAAGCGGAAATAAGTTTTGACAGCAATCACTACAAAACGAGGATTCGCTCATGCGAATGGCGCTCGAACAATATAATTCCAGAAGGAGAACGGTATGAACTGCGCTCATTCCTGCTCCTTCCACTTTTTCTTCCCTACAGAACACCGTTCAATTAAAGAAAGAAAAGCAGCATCGGCGTTCTAAGACCAAACAATTCATGGAACCGCGGACGAAAAACTGACCCATATGAAATGTGATTGGCTTGGGGACTCGAAAATGGACGCGAGGACAACAACCCGAGACAGAGCGATCGCGCTGTAACTCAATTAGTTCGGGCGGCTCGTTAAAAGGGCATGGGCCACCTCTACCTCTACCATGAAAAACCTTGCCAAAAAGCAACCTTTTTTTCTGTTCCCAGGGAAACTCTTGCGAATTGCAGCTAAGATCATGCACCACACCCGCGCAGCAGCAGCAACGGGCAGCAAATGTCGATCGAAGCGATCATTAACCAACGCGAGAAGGAAACAAAAAGGTCATCGACCCAAATGAGAGCGGGGGCATACGAAGAAGCGGAAGCGGAGTGATTGCGCGCAGCATCAGCTCAGAAAGCGAGAGAGAGAGAGAGAGAGAGAGAGAGAGGACCAGAGGAGAGGAAGTCGAGGAAAGCTCTGACGATGCGGCGGGAGATGGGATCGTCGGTCTTCAATTCACCGCCCATGTTCCGGACGCGAGAGCAGCGCGAGCTCCGACTCGCGCTCAGAGCAAAACACCCTCCCTTCTTCCTCCTCCTCCTTCCCTTCTTCCTTCTTCCTTCGTCTTCGCTGCAGGAGAAGCTCTCGGGACTGAGCAGAGGACGCAGAAAACCGCGACCTCCCTTCCTCCCGTTTCTCTTTTTTTTCCTACCTTTTCCTGGCGAAGGGACTCAGCGCGGATTCCGACCCCGAATGAAAAATGAATACTTTTTTTTCCCTTTTTTTTAATCTCCCTCTTCTTTTTTTAACAGGGGAGAAGGGAAAAAGAAATCAGGAGAGAGAGAAATCCGATGCCTCGCAGCCGCAGGTGATTTTATCAATGGGCTCTCGTGGGCCCTCACCTACGGACGGGGTACAGGCTCAACGGTTGTGATGGCACGCGAGCCATGCCACGGGCGCATGGTAGTCCCGTCTGCACCCGAGCAAGGCCACCGAAATGTTCATGGGAGGATTTTAGTTAGTCCAAGAAATGAGTAACGACGCTAATAATCTCTAGATTTTGATTTGATATGTAATGCAGTTCTTAAATTTTTAATTTTTTCAATATAATTCCTGAATTTTAACTTGACATTCGTCTCTGAACTTGAATTAATTGAACGACTGCATTAAATATTTGTACATAGTTCATGGACTAAATTGAATATAAGTCCATGGACGATATTAAACAAATTAAAAATTAATAGATAACGTTGCACATTGAGTTAAAATTCATCTACCATATTAAACAAATAAAAAATTTAAAAATAACATTATATATTAGACTAAAGTACAGTGACTGTTTGTGCTGTTTTCCCTTCAAGAAGGAAAAAAACCAACATTTTCAAAGATATGCATCCACTTAATTTTGTCAGCAAGAAAATATTTGTCTGATGATTAATTTATTTTATATCCGACATTAGGCTGCTTGACTTAGAAATTTTATCAAAGGAGGATCCGAGATGAAATGTTAGCCTGGGGATAAACGAAATCAAAAAGCTTTAACCCTTATTTGAATTTGTCCTGACATTTCGCATGATCCCACTTAATTAAAAAGTATGCCCATTTACATATGTATTAAAAGGATTTATCTTACCCAAAAAAAAAGAGGTGACAATTGAAAGGCAAACAGTAGGAAAATGAATAGAATAGGGAAGAAATAATTGAATTAATAAAAGGTGCGCGAATAAAATTATGCGATTGTTCGTGGTAAAAACCGCCAAAGTGAATTGTAATTTTGAAAATGCTAGTTAAAGAACCTGGAATTTCTATATTGTTCCCTCTCTTTTTTTTTCTTCTTTGTTTTTCCCAGGTTCTAATCTCCCATTTTGGAATAAACAACAGCTTCACGTTAATATTTACTAGCAGCATACATGTGGTACGTCAATTCTTTTCATTTGTATACAAATGGAATACATATTTTAACTTAAATTATTGTTAGATTGTATCATATTTCATATGAATTTTTCCTCTTTTGGACAAAATAAAGATAATATTTCCTAATTTACATCACATATAATGTAAATGATGGGACTCAATAACAATTAGAAAATTCATAATTGGCGTTGTTATATGAAATAAGGAAATGTTGTACGAAATCAATTAAATTAGTGTGATATCCAAAAAATATAATAAAAATATTCAACGAAAACAATTCGTAGGAAGAGTTTAAAAATGTATCTTCAATAATTGCTAAATTATAACATCAAGATTCATTAAACCTAATGTTATTTTGAATGATAAAAGCACAATGAGTGAAAGATGGAAGAAAAGTACTCCTTGCGGGGACTGATCAGTCTCTTGCAACTTAAAGCGCCGTTTGTCACTCTTAGTGGCAAACCTAAGGAAGAGCTCATATGATGAAAACATCGTGCGGAATTTAATTGACAAAAAATTTACAGATATTTTGAGTTGAATTAACAAAATAAATAAATTCTGCTTTGTTGCAGATCATCTGCAACGATGCAAATCTACGACGTCAACCTAGGGCCACCGCAAAATCGGCACCGTCGTGGTGTCCACCATTTAGTATTTGCAACCAACAGTGACCTCGAGGTGGCAATCGCAAGTGGTTAGTACCGTTTGCGTCGACGGTGATCGTGAAGGTCGGCCACCTAAGAGACAAAGGGAGATCTACTGCCTTGTTCGTCGTCACAAGTGGCGACGGCAGCCTAACTCTTTGAATTGGAGTGGGCAAGCACCATACGCTCTCTCTCTCTCTTTACTATTTTCAATTGGGTAGCTTTTTGAGTCTTAATTGAGTTATTTAAGGAGTTAAAAATAGATTTATCTCATACCCATTGAATCCCATTTTTTGTTTGGCCTTTACCACTATAAATCCATTCCAACATATTGTTAAAACTTTAAGTAACCCATATTCCACTTGATCCATTAAATCAATACAGATTAACTTAATTAATTGCCACATCTATCTAGATGAGCAAATGTCATAAATCAATATCGATTGTTCATCTTTCGATCTTTGACGAGGTCACATCCACCGCTGAATCATATAACTATAGAAAGAAAGGCAACTGGTTCCACCAATTAACCAAGATAATGAGTAACTCTGGAGTGAAAAGTTTTTTTTGGGTAAAGTAAGAAGTACTGGAGTGAAAAGTTGCTAGCTACAGAATTGAAAAATCACCTAAACTTGTGGAGAATTACGAAACACGTGAAAATAGAGGCTTATGTAAGAAGATGAATCTTCCGTATTGAATTGCGGTTGAACAAAGTACATGCTGATGGAGATATTAACCGTAATCTCAGGTGGAAAAGCGAAGATGGTGGCAAGCCATCTTCAATAGTTAAGCACGATGATTGGTTCATATATTGAACTGGTTAAAGCAGCTAATTGCGGGATAAAGTAGCCGTACATCGGACATCCTTCATGGAAGTCCTCTAGGACGAGGAATAAGGAACCAAGCAGCCAATGAACTCTCAAAAAGGAACTTGAGAGCTGCAAATGTTCCTGATGTTTTGCTCGACTGGTAATTTTAGACCGGGTGGCTTCGTAAATAATCAAGAGAGATTCAAGACTCACTTCCTGTAATTACATCCTTCAAGCACCTTGTGACATCTAACTTCTGGTTAATTTTAACTTTCAAACCAAAACACATGTAGCCCGTACACAATCAATTTCTATACAAGCATTATATATGACATTTTACCTGGACATCATAAAACGCTATACATGAACCAAAATGTTTAATGGAACTCCAAACATTACCAGGATGGCACTTGCCAAACGATTATACTAACTGCTATGCCTGTAGCATTAGAGGGCAAGAGCTATTTCCTTATCACCCGAGAGTTCACATGATGCCCCAAACTTCTGCCTCATTGAGTCCTGCAGCCTGAATCGGGCACATAAAATTTTACAATGCAACATCACAAATAAATAATTGTAAAACTATGCAGCTTTCACAGTTCAGAGCGATAATCCACAGCAAAAAATCTTCTAAAGCAAACTGTCTGCAGCCACCTTTTGCTTTACTGCCACCTTTTAAAAATCAGTTCTACTCCATCGAGAGACTCTCCAATCTCAGGTCAAAATCTTGACTGAACCACATATTTAATGCAGAAAGTAGCTACTCAAAACTTAAGTAACACTCCTCCTGTCTCACTGAAACTCCCTGGTAATCTGCCCCTGCCTGTGATCTCGTTAAGAATAAGATTCTCCTGGTTCTTATATTTATCGTACTGTGTAAAGAAATCTGAGACCTGTAATTCACATAGTTTCTGGATTTGCATAACAATGCCTACTTGTCTAGGCATAAACTAGCTGAATGCAGAGGTGTCATTGCAAGTGTGAGAGCAGCATTATGGAATGTTAATAACAGACAGACCTTCTTACCTTACAGAAAATATGATGACATCTATAGCAGTCTGGCAGGAAGGCATGTTGGAAACTGAGAAATGCAACAACTAATCTCTTTCTGTTCAACTAAATTAATTAATCCCTTAATCCCACTGAGCAATTACATACAGCTTGACAGGTTTTTAAAAACTTTAATCATGGTGTCAGAGGAGAGCGAATATTAGGAACGAGCCCAGAAAAGATATTTGAAGGGCATAAAAAGACATTAGAAAACATTAAAAATTTGCAGAGTCAGCAAAAAATTTTCAGCTTTTCAAATGATGAAGTATCTGCATCTTCTACCTTGATAAGTTCCCGGCACAAGAGATAATAAATTTAACTATACTGAAAACAACTAGTACAGCTTATAAATCTAAAGGCACTATGGCTAAAACTTACCCATTCAACACTTAATTATCTCCAGTGCTTCACTCTAAGCACATTATTTCATCCTCCTCACTGCCATCCAACATTTCCCGATCTATATATGTTCAGTAAATACACCAGGTTACATCTCAGGAAGATAAACAGAATTGCTATGACATATATCTCAGGAAGATAAACATAATGTTCTTTCAGACTAATGACAAAGTATCTCATCCTTTTTCATGCATTCCAAAAGTAAAGCACATTTGACCATTTGAAATATTAATACCCTCTTCTGTAGTATTTAAACCAGCAATAAGTATAGAGAGAGACTTCCTGAAGTTTTTGTTCCACAGATAAGTCAATCTTTCTTATGAACATAACTTTCACTGTCCCCAATCACATGACTTACAGAATCTAATCGTACTCATCACTAAAACAACATTTTCCAGTATCCATAAACAGCAGAAGGTTTTCACAAAAAACAAAACACAGATAATAATACAAACCTATTCTCCATGAGAACGAAAACGAAAACAGTCAACATATCAGTTAACAAAAAGAACAAATATACAATTTTATACCAACTATTTTAAGTCAAAGAGAATCAATGCCAATTGGTTACAGATTCTGCACAAAATTCACCATTTCCATAGAATTACTCTATGTGTATTCCTGACATAAAAAGTTTCACCTAGTGATCATAGCGTTCAGAGTACAAACCATCCACAAGGTATGAATGGGAGCAGGAACACCATAAACAGGGTTTATTATATATGAAGACAAAAAACATCTCTATCTATCCAGATATTCTCACCATTCATCAACTATAGAGAACAATTTAATTTGCTGCAGAACTTGCACCTCTTTATTACACCGAGTTTCCTGTGTGGAACAATTGCAAGGCTCTTAGAACAGTGATTTTTGGAGACAAAAGTAAATCTTCTCTAAGGAAAGGTTCGTTCAACCTTCAAGCGGGATGGATCTCGAAGCTTGGCTCTGTAAGGTGCATTAGAATCAGTGGTGACACTACTACCTGCCTCGGTATTCTCTTTCAAAGAAGCACTATTTCTACTAGTCTTCCCACTCTTCACTTGTTTCTCTGTCAATATTGTAACTTTATCTACAGAATCACAAGAAGATAGAAGCTGTTCTTTGTCCACAGTTGGTTCGAATCCATCATTTCCATGCTCAACAATTGGTGGAAACTCTTCACCCAACAAAACAGAACCCACATCTGGAGAGGGAACGTGCTTTCGTTTCATTCCCAGACTCATCTTGCCAGCAGTATCTTTTCGAATTTTTGAGTTTCTAGTAGTCAAGGAATTGACTTGCTCGTAGACATTTCTCAATCTTTTCAACTTCGTGTTTTCTGGTTGTTCACGATGCTCAACAAACCTTCTACCATTTTTAGTAAGACTGCCAGCAACCTGAAAAGTGAACAAATCAACCAGAAAAACATTCGTGTAACAATCCCTAATCCCATAAATGCTAATGCTCTCTGCAGCTATGTACCTTGGAGATGTTATTCTTGAAAAGCTCAATGATCTTCTCAACAAGTCCTTCTTCGATAGCATAGCGAGTAATACCCTTTGTATTAACCTATAAGAAATGATTAAATTCTTATGCAGCCTAAGTATGAACTTTCTAGAGGACCTGCTTCTGCTATTATTTCGCTGGGAGACTTACTGTATAAACTGATGATGGCAGTAATACAACCCCAGGGGAAAGTGATGAGGACATACTGCCCTGGTTTAACGAACTTGTAAAGGCACTTCCAATCTCTGACAGAATGTGCAGTCGCTGCATCAGAAACCTACATAATATGAAAAACAAGTCGCAAATTGTAGCTATAAAGAATTGGGATGAGATTGAAGCACTTACAGGAGATTTATGAGCATCAACAGCATCCTCAGCTTTTCTAATCCCTCTAAATATACTAAACAATTGTGAGAAAGTGTCAGCAATGAGAACCAAATCACCATTGACATTCTCCGGGTTTACTAAAGCCTGTATGAGGTGAAAAAGAGGGCTGCAAAGGAAAATTATCCAAGCCTTGTCATAATACAACATCTATATAGTATAATTAGCAAACTATAGAGCACTAAAGTTCATTCGCTCTTCAATCTACCTGCAAAAGTGACAGAATATGTGTTCGTCCTGATATT
Organism: Syzygium aromaticum; assembly: GCA_024500025.1. Taxonomy (NCBI): domain Eukaryota; kingdom Viridiplantae; phylum Streptophyta; class Magnoliopsida; order Myrtales; family Myrtaceae; genus Syzygium; species Syzygium aromaticum. Next base: position 35,586,149 of record CM044890.1, on the reverse strand, counting down.
TTTCAGGAGGGAAATCTTCGTCATGCGCAACAACATGAATTAAAAATACCAATATGTAAACTGGCAAATCAGTGATCGAACATCCTTGCACAGAAGATTTCTGGTGACCACAAGCTTTCCTGGCATGATCCTTAACAAACTCTCCCATATATTTGAAAGACTGAAGGAACAATGTCAACAGAGAGCAGATGGCAGATGTAAAATCAAAGCAAAAAGAGTAATGAAGAATGATGGATAAGGACAAAAACATACATCATCTTTTATATCTGTGACGCAATCAGACGTGGCCAACGCAAAAGCACATGCGTATCTATTTGGAATATGGCGCTCCCTTAGTAGTTTACGTGTTTTGTCTATGAATATTCTCCTGACCAAGGAAGAAGGATCCTGAATAAAAGTAAGCACATTTTAATATGAATAAGATGAACTGTGAAATGAGAGGAACATCACTAAAGCAGGTAAGACTACAGCAGTGATGTCAGAGAAGGATACAATGTGAGTCATGTAAGAGTAGGTAGCAGCTAAGTACACGAGTTTATGCAATGCTTGGAAAATCCCGAGAACTAAAAAAATACAAAGATAAGTTATTGATTTGTCCAATGCCCAGATATATTCCTATAGGGATAAAATGCAGAAAAATTGTTGACAGATAATAGCTTTAACTGACAAAGTTATCACTGAGAAGGTACTTGAAATACATTCATTACAACCAACCTTCCTGACAACAGGGAAAGAAAAGGATAGAAAGCAAGAAAAGAAGATCCTTGACCAGCTCCCGAAAATGGAAAGATGAGCCATCTTATTCCACAGCTAAAAGGCCAGTACCCACAATCTTGGGACAAACAGATTTCTTTCCATGATCACAGAGTAAAATCAGAACTTGTTCCTAACTATCTCAATGAGGATTAGTAATATTTTCCAGCAAGAACTTCCAGTAACCTAAAGAGCTGAAACCTAAACAAGCATGACTCGAACATAGAAATTTCTCTTTGTGCCACATCGTAAATCATAGCATCATCAACATATTAGAAACATATGTGAGAAGGGACTATAACAATGTTAAATTTAGTTCAAGAGATATCCTCAATGCTGTAGTTATAATTTGGAAAATTCTTCGAAGCATTAAGCAAGGGGTCTAAGGCGAGTGTAGTGTACCTTTGCAGTTAAGATTGTAAAGTGAAATATTTCTGGAGATATGTGTAAATCCCATCTCTTAGAAAGCCTAAGAACAGATTTTGCTGCAGCCAGTCTTATATGAGAAGAGTCGTTTCCACTGCATCTCCAACAAGCAAGGCACCGATTAGAAAAATGAGTTCTCTAGGCAAGCTTTCAACAAGAAAGAAAGCAGCATGATGAAAGCATTGATATTTTGGGGGAGGGGTGTCCATTGAGAAGGGTAAATGCAGTCTGGCTTCTCATGAATTTGGGATGAGGTTTTTACTAGTTTCGCGTGTCCTTCTCAATGAACACCCCATCCCCAAAAGAACAATAACCTAAATGATCTATTCATCTCATACTTCTTCACCAAAATTAGCATTCAAAATATGTTGTGGTCCTTGCAACTTTTTCTTTTCACCATAACAAGAATGCACAACTATGCCCTATATCAGTTATTTGGATAAAGAAAAGGAACAAAAAGGTGATTAACTGAATACTATGGAGTCTTTTATTGAATTTCTTTTATTTAAAAGGTTCCTAATTAGACACATCAAACAAAACAAGAGCTGCTTAAATAAAGAAACTCTAAGAATTGCCCCTTTGGAGTGTGGGGCATCTTGGCCATGCAGCAGCATGCAGACAAAAATAGAAATGGGGAATCAAGCTAATTAGGAAAATACTTGTAAATGAAAAAGAATATTCCCCAAGTCTCTCTTTTAGCGATTTAAGTGTTTAACCTCAGTTGATTTAAATAGAATAACAGAAAATCAATTTTGAGTGCCAAGCATTAAAAAAAAAAATCACGACCGATATCACTATGATTTAAATTTTGTCAAAACACTGCTCACATACAGCAAATTGGCTAGCACTTGTGGATGGACACCAATGACAGGATTGACTAGAAGAAGAATGCATGTGATCAAAAACACAGATTCTTTAGTAATAAATAATACCTGGAAAGGACAGAATCAGAAGTTTTTCCTTCTTGCAACATTTTTACCAACAAGCTCAACAAATGGTCAATATTTCTCCTCACTCGACTGCCACGATGAGGCAAAAAGCTTTTGACTAGAGTTTTCAGGCCATAAATCTGCACCAGGCAAGAGATAAATGAGTACAAGCTTAGATTATCCTGAGGAAGTCAAAACTCATAATGAACTTATCAATAAAAGCTTCTTTCTAATTGCAAGAGCTCAGATCATTAAAAGCCCAAACAGAATTGGAGATAGGCTACAGACTATTTCTCATTCATCACTGCTAAGGACTAAGGCTCTATCTTCTTTCACATAAACCGGGGCCCGGGGCCAGTGTTTCTATCAAGTCTTTGCAGGAAATCCACTTAAATTTTAGTTTGGCTTTTGCAATCCTTTATAGAACCATCTCCTTGCACGATCAAAAAATTCAGTCTTGTATGGGGTCATTTGTAATTTGTTGACCAAAAGCTAAAAAGGCCATTGCAATCTCAGTCTTAAAGTTAATGCTCGCAACTTTTATACTCTTAAAAATACAGTTTGCCAGTATTGACCTTCATTCCTTTGCCAACAAAAAATCACCCTCAAGGAAGCATACTCTTTATAGCCAAATTTTTAAGGGGATAGAGCTGTCTGTCATCTGGCTACATACTCTTTTTCCTAGGTAAATGTGGGAAGGGGGAAGACAGGAAACAAATCCAAGCCCTCGTGTTTGGGTAAGGGTGGACCAAGACTAGGCCGTACCCTTGTTCCTTAAGGGAAACTAAAAGCTACACTACAATTAGAAACTCAGACTTAACACAGTAGACTTATACTCCTTTAAGGTACTTAATTCAGAATTTTTTAGTGTTGGCATTGCAGTTGGCTCTTTCATTCATAGGAAGAATAGCAATTAAACATTTGTATTCTGCTAATCTCACAAGCAATCATTCTAGTGATCCAGCTGAGCTGCAATCAGTTGTTTGCCCAGCAAACTGGGCAGCCATATGCAACATGAACTCTTAAATCTGCTATTGCTTCTTTTAAGATCGAGGGAATGATAGTGCTCTTCAGTTAGCAAACTTGATGTTACTGATGGTCAAGTATTGATAAAACACAAAATAAAATGCATGGCTCGATAAGAATGCGGTGGCAACAGTACCTATGAGCCCTAACTCCAAAGTCAAGTACCTGGGTAGGGAGATTCTACAATCCGTTAACTTCAGTCAACTATTTTATATTAGCTATTCAACATTCTCTGCAATGCCAAAGTTCATTTGCTTTTCTTCAAGCAAATCTCAAGTTCTTTGATAATTTCTCATTTTGACTTTTGCACTGTATTTTTTATCCCAAAAACCCCATATAATGAAATACCAGAAACCAAAATTTACAGAGAAAATCATCAAATTTGCACGTTAACACAAATACATAATTTCTCTCAACATTACCCTCAATTTGCAGGAATTGCTACATCCAGATGTCTCGTCCCCAGAAGTTGAACCATCCAGCAAATTCATCTACAAAACACAATATTAACCATTAGGCAAATTAGTCTCCAAGAAAATACAAGTGAATGGGGTTTTGGCAAAAGATCAGACCCGATAGTCTAATACAAACTAAAGCATGAGTAAGCATATATTGCAGCTTGTACAAAGTACCTCAAAAGTTTTCTCTAGTATAAGTGGAGTAATCTCTCCATCTAGATCTTCGAAGGTGGCAGTTGAATGTTGTGCAAGACATCCCAAAGATTGCAAGACAGTGGGTAGATTCTTCCCACTATGCAATGAATCCACCAGTCTCTGGTGTGCGAGATGCATCAAGCAAGCATTATTAGTGATATCAATAAATGCCAATACACCATACCATTTCTTTGCTTTAACAGCATAGCACTCTGACTGGACTAACTAGTTGCCGGATAAAGAGAGATAATGATGATGATAAGACAGGGAACTCAAAAAATTTCATTCAGTCAGTCCAAGGACTTGAGTGAACAATTAAAAGGCCACCTAAATGGCTAAATCTCCCGTTGAACCTTTGCCTTATAACTTGGGCCCCGGAAGAGAAACATTGACTCAAATTTATATCCAAACACCACCATGTACAAAAACTTCCGTTTTAAGATTATAAATTTACCTTGGTTGGTTAGACCTTACCAAAAAAAAATTTACCTTGGTTAGTTCTGAAAAGATATATTGTTCCGAACTGCCCATGACAGCAGCAATTGCAGAAACAGCAACTTTGGATTGAGCACGAGTACCCTCAAGGCACATTTGCTCCAAGATTGGGTAAATATCACTGCAAAGTGAAGAAAAGTTTGAGTTCCCGTTAAAAGCCCAAACTAAATATCAAAACTGTCCACTCACAAGTTTAGCAGAACGAGAAAGTTTAAAGTGGAAGTTCCGCAAAAACATGTATACCGCAGCACTTACTGAAATCCAATCTATTCAAAAAAAAAAATTAAAAAATAACTTCATTTCTGAAATGGAAAAGGAAATACTAAGAGATACACAGTGAATAATTTTCTCTCCTACGAATGTAAAAGCAACAAGCAACCTTTAATGGATCTTGAACCAGTCATTGCATGAAATGATATAAGCATCTCTGACCGGATGTTATTTTTCTTTTAATTAAAAGACTCACTCAAAAAAGCATATGGGCATTCTGTAAAATTTCCATAGGGTGTATTATAATATGACAGGAAATAAAAGGATGCCACAAATATAACTTAAACCATATAAGATTCTGTCCAACATGTGAATTCAGAGAGTTCAAAAACTACCTGAGTTTGACAAAAATGTGGCTGCCTGCTATAGCGAAGACTTTGGTCAGTTGATCGCGATAGGGCTCATTTCTCTCCAACAACGAACAGAGCTTCGCTTCTGAACCTTTGAGGAGGGAGGGGCAGTAACGAACAATAGCCTAACCAATTTTAATAAAAGAGTAAACATTGTTAGGATTCAACCTAATATAAAGGCTTCAGTACAGAATATCTTCTAATCCATTGACAAATTCAATGAATCGCGTCAAGAAAAAGAGAATTTCCAATTAACTGCATTTGCATCAGGGATGCACTTAGAGCTCATATTTAGTCTACTAGAGAATGGAAGGAAAATATTTCTTATGCGATTATTTCCACAAACTCATCTTAAAATTTTCACTTGCGGCTCTAGAGTAAACTTTCTGCTGCTTGCATTAATCATTCTAACAAGCAGTCAAATTAAGCTCAAGCTAATCCCTCTTAACTTGATCCCTTCATATGATATTGTAGGTTTTAAGACAATTTATCCAATTGAAAGACCTGATTTCTACTACATGTCGACTAAAATGCCCAAATAAAACCAGATAAAAGACAATAGGACATGCAAGAGATTTTCTCTCGATCCTATTGCTCCAACAAAAGAAGAAACTGTCAAACACCCCCACCCCCCTCTCCCCCAGTCCACAAACAGATCCCTGAAGAGTTAGTTATCCATGACAGCGGAGGTCTATCATCTGTTCCTCCTCTGCCAATTGGAAGATTCAATTTTTAAACTATTCAAATACTTCCTTTTGTAACTGTTCTTTCTTAGGAGTTCTTGTTTGCACTGTAGACCCTTCAGATTGACAATCTATCATCTGTTCCTCATCTGCAAGAGTTTTGGGTTAGTAGTTGAATATCACACAATCAAAGTGTACCTATTACTTTGCCATACTCCCTAGAATGAATAGCACCACATTCTTACCGTAAGTAGTTTGATCGAAGAAACCTCCAAATGTCTGCCTCCAAATCTCCCACTGGAAAGATAATCTAGTACATTTTCTGCATGTTCTGAGCTGAATATGTTGAAGATGCACTTGGCACTCAGTAAATGCAAAAAATCGACATGTGGATGTCTATCCCTGATCTTTTTCACAAAATTTTCCTGAAAGAAAGTAAGCAGACAAGAACAATCAATACAAAGTATTTCCATTAACTGAAATACAAGGCAGAACACTAGCCAGAAAGTTTTACTAGATTCAAACTTAAATAAGCTTGCTTTAGTATCTACATTGTGTGTTTGCTGCTGCCAAAGATCCCCAATTACGGTCATAATGGTCCTTGGATAAGTTATATCATTTAGTCTGGTTCGAGGTTATTATCTACTTTGGATGATGTTAAGGAGTGTTGCGCGACGTAGCTTTGGCTTTTTGAGAAGTGTTTTGGCTCTTTTCATGCATTTAACGACACCTCAAAGCCATGACACTCCCAAATTGGCTTCTAAAAAGCACCTTATAGGTGCTTCCAGAGCATGTTTTGAGGGTCTACTCAAACAAAAATATCATTCATCTAAAACACTTCTTCATAGTTTGAAGATTGTACAATACCTTAAAATATTTATTTTCAAATGTATTTAATAGCCACAGCCATGATACAAACACTGTGAACACCAACAGCTAAGCAAGATGCTACAGCACTGCCAACAAGCTCTTAATTAAATCATGTCACTCATGGAACAATGATCACATTCCTTCTACAGTGTCAAATGATAAACCACTGCGAATCCTTTTAGGTTGGTCCACTCAGATTTAAGGGGTTCAGGCAATGTCCTTCCTAAGTTAGGATTTAATTAATTCACCACTGTCATTATTGCTATTGGAAGTTGATGCCTTGATTCAGTGAAAGTTTGTTCCGACGAGAGTTCTCAGATTAATTATAATTTTACAAGACAAACTCACATTGTTTTCTCAATTAAGTATGCCAAAGTGAATGCATCGCATGTTCAGTTAACTAATTGGATCTGACAAATGAATCTGGGTGGTTTGAAGGTAAAATTTAGGTTGGTCCACTCAGATTTAAGGGGTCAGGCAATGTCCTTCCTAAGTTAGGATTTAATTAATTCACCACTGTCATTATTACTATTGGAAGTTGATGCCTTGATTAAGTGAAAGTTTGTTCCGACGAGAGTTCTCAGATTAATTATAATTTTACAAGACAAACTCACATTGTTTTCTCAATTAAGTATGCCAAAGTGAATGCATCGCATGTTCAGTTAACTAATTGGATCTGACAAATGAATCTGGGTGGTTTGAAGGTAAAATAATTTAGGCAAGTAACGCATAATCACTTAACAACTTGGAAGAGGCAGCAATGCCAAAATAGATGGATGATAAAGTGAATACATATATAGCCCAGAGAACAAGTAAGGATGACAACGCACTCGGGCATGTTGAGCTTTTATAATTGATGCTTCATCCAATAGCTGAGCAAGTGAGTTAAAAATATAATTATCCTTCATCTGGTCTAGCTTGTAAAAGCACTCCTCTGCTTTGGCGGGATCTGGAAATGATGCAGACATTCTCTCAAATGATGCTTTGATTTTCTTTGCCAGTTCATCTGAACAGGTATCCTGCACCACCAATTTAAACTCATGAGTACTCCAACATAATGACCAATCTTCAAGAGAAACAAGACTAAACAAGAACATCAGTTTCCATGCTCATTCAGGTAGTCAACTCCAGCAAAGAAATTCATGTTACAAAAAATCCTTTTAAATGACATAATGTCGAGTAACGGGAAAGAGATACCTAGAGCTACAATCAAATTACTTCAATTGCATACAGATTCGTGTATCTTGACCTTCATCGTGCTTTAGTTGAATATCAAGGAAAAAATTACACCAGGAATCGATAATGGACTCCAGGACAAACGTAGACACATATGACAAAGGACCAGCATGGCAGTCTGCCCCCGACTTCAAAACAAAACAAGAATAGAATGTGAGTATTCAAGCAAAGTACCTTCTCTTTCTTTCTTAGAGCCAAAAAATTTCTTAGCTCAGACTGCAACCTGCAAGTATAATTGTTTTGTTAGTAAAGCATGCTTCAACCTGCCTAATACAGCATCTCCTACTTCTGCCTAACCTGCATTTCTGAGACAACATAGCATCCAACGCCTTTACATGCAGAGATGTGAACAGAGAAAACATGTGCACCCAATGCATTGTTCTCTCCATTAAAGAAATATCAGGAAATAAATCTTCGGCAAGTAGAAGCTCCATGTTTTGGGACCTAAAACACATAAAATTGCATCACGATTGGCGAAATGTCAATTTGATCACCAGGGAACAGAAGGTATATGTATGCATACCTGAATTCCTTACAATCTCTATCATAGGAAAGCATCAATATATTGCATGGAATCCGTTCAAAGTGGTCAACTATGGTCATGTTGCCTTCAGCACACTTGCTGCAATAACTCCTATACACTTCCATCAACTTCTGCAAGGCCTTCTTCCTCACAGATATCTGCATTTAAGTGATCGTTATGGAGTTAGGACAGCTCTTACTGGCCACAAAGGTAGATCCTTAAGAAAAGTACCTTCTTATCTCTAAGTCTTTCGGCTGCTTGAGATATCAGTGTGAGTGGAATGAACTTTAAATTACATTTTGCCATATCACAGATAGCTGCCACGGCCTGTATCCTCACTCTATCATCTATGTCCAATAGTCGGCCCTCAAGTGCAGCTGCCCAATGTATTATCAATATATGAGATGCATAAAGTAGGGAAAACTACAAAATCAAGAACTAATGCCATGGCAAATGAACATGTTAGATTGCTGAACAGCTTACAAAGAACTTCATGTAATTCAGCCCCAGCGGGGTTGGCTGTACAGAAATCTTTTACACATTGCAAAGCTGTAACTCTGACTTCCACAGATTTGTCAGAGAATCTGTTCAAAAACTCCAGAAAAAGATCGTGATAATTCTGTGCAGCTCGGCATCCAGGCACAGCAAAGATTTTCCCAATCAAATTTACAGCTTTTATTCGAACATCGACTTGATCAGTCTACACAAAGAATAAGTGAATCGGTACACATACAAGTATGCATTTAAGTTATAAGCAAGTTGAAGAATGCGGAAAAAAAGTGATTTTCTAAAATGAAAACACTTTAAAGTGACTGAAGTCCTCCAATTGAAGCCAATACCAGTAACTCTTGTGTCAGGTTTGGGATGACATCAAAAAGCATTTGAGGAGTGCAGATGAATATTTTAAATATTATTTTATGGTAAATCTCTCTAAGCTCACTCCCTTCAGCATCTCTATCCATGATGCAGGACGTTAAAAAACCACGAATGAAGGGTTCAAGCTTCTGGCAACAAGTTTGCAGGACAGAGACGGCAAGCTGAGAAGAAGCAGATGGTACACCCTGTACATGAATAATGTATACTTCAGAAGAGAGTAAGTTGAAACTTTCAAACAAGAGTGAGAGCAACTTCACTATTGACCAGACAACCTATGAAAATACATGCGTATGGACCACCGCATGCGCACACTCAAACAGAAAGACACAAAATGAAGCATTTGGATGCAAGCCCGTGGCAGTATCACTGAGCACTGAGCACTGAGCACAAATATATGAACATCAGCACTTACCTTTTCCTCTTTCAAAAGATTTCGCAGTATCACTTCCAAGAGCTGCTCAGAAGCTTCCTCGTCGATGATATGCGTCAATATCGACATGATATCATTAATCAAACTCTTTCCATGGTTTTCTCTATGAAGGAAAGAATAGAGTATCACATATCACTGAAAGAAACGGTAAGGAAAATAAGGAAGACAAAAAGGATTATTTGCGCCATCCAACCCAATTAATGACCAAAATTATATACATGGACTACTTAAAAAACTCAAGTCCAAATCTGGTGGAAGCTGAAACATTTTACTTTTCAAACATCTCAATGTTTTCCAATGCATTATGGGTAATCATTATGGTGAAAATACCGAATGAAATAACAAAGACTTCTTAATGATTAACTTGCTAAAATTGTTATTAGATTTTAGTAGCATTCTCCCATTCCAGGTGAAAGGGCCTATAAGAAGCAGATGGGTAATTTTCATGGAAACACCATTTTGCAAGATTGCAAATACTAAAGTCAAGTTCACTAGCTCCAGACTTGACCCGTGACAATTACATGCTCCGCTAATTTCAACCATAAAAATTTCACTCTCTCTCTAACAAAAGATGGGTTGAAGGAAGAATCGTCATATCATATAACATATTAGATGTTATACAGATTTATCTGCCACTTAAGGACAAAGAGGTAGCACAAATGTGTTTGGAAAGAGAATGAGAGAGTTTACCTACCTCACAATGGAGAAGAGGACATTGAACATTTCAAGAATAAGATCACTACACTCGCAATCCAACATTACTACCCAGCATCTACAACGTGCAACGGTCTCTAGAATTTTAACCCTCTTCGAAAAGTATGGGCTCTCTGTGTCAGCCAGCTCCTCAAACATGCTAGCAATGAGTTTAAAAATGTCCTGCAATAATACAGTTCGCACATCTTGAACACAACAATATATACAGAATATGCCTACAAAGACAAATGGAGCAGTTCATGAAAACTGACATCATCAATCTGCAGCGATAACTAAGAAACACAGGCGGATCCCAGAGAGCTCAAAGAGAAAATCTCTTACCGGAAGATACTTGTCCTCAAAAGGTGGCTCAGGGGCCATGACTCGAAAGATTTCACTTGCACATATGGAGACAAGAAGCCTAACATCCCTGTCTTTATGCCGAGCGAGAGAATGCTTCACTATTGTCTCCCTTAAAGGCTTTAAGGCATCTTGAACCTTTTTGGTGGCTTCTACCTGCCGAGCAGCCTCTACCGCTGAAGGTTGCTCTATTTGGGACAACGCACTTGCAGCTTTCTGCAGAAAAATGTGTTAAAATATATCAAAGAAAATCCGCGGTTGCACTGGCAAATCATATATGATTCCTCGAAAGCTTCCACGTAAACCAAACTCTTCAAGAAAGAGATGGAAAAAGCTCGAGACAATTTAAAACAAGAATTCCCGGAAACAGGCATCAGGTCATCTTCATACAATAAACAAACAAATGCAACAAGTAATCTCCACCCAATCGACCGGCTAACAGTAGGTGCCAGAAATTGCAAACTGCAGAACTCTTCCGATTGATCTTTTTGAGAGTCACAAAGAAGTGAGGCGTGAATTTAGGTTACGCATAAATCTCTGTTCATCACCCCCACCCGAAAGAAGATGGAGAAAGAAAATAGTAATGAGATGTTGCCGGAACAGACGGAAAAACTATTAACGCGGAAGCTTGAAAAATTCACCAAAACAAAAACGATAAACACGACTTCAACCACAGACTCCACGCTCCAATGCCTAATCAGCTGGAGCGCGCCTGAAAAGGCTATCACGACGAAGAAAGCACAAACGCACAGCAATAACTAAGGCTGGGCCTCGCATTCTAGTTCCACCGCTCTACTAGCTACCAAAACACGGCACACGAACTCAGCATCGTACGCCTTCACGGCTTCAGCGCGAGAGAAATGAACCGAACAGACACGGCCCAAGTGGTCGGGGGACTACAGACAACTACACGTTCCATGGGCGAAATGCAATTGTCACGCTTGTACGAGTATGAGAGTATCTCGGGTTTAGGCTTACACGGAGAGATTTGACCAGAAAATCCTTGGTCGGGCGCGACTGCCGGAGAATCTGGGCGCCGACGTCGGCGACGAGCCGCAGAGCCAGCTCGTCCATCGTTCGACGGAGGAGAAGAGCGCGGTCGGTGGCGATCGAAGAGCGAGAGAGGGGGAGAAGACGGGGCAGATTGCGAGGGTTTGCGATGGATTCGACTGGCAATTGCTCGATCGAATGCTGAGAAGAAGAAAGCGGTTTTAGAGAGAGAGAGAGAGAGAGAGAGAGATTTGGGTTTTAAGAAAGAGCGCTCCCGCCTTCCCGAGCGCGTGGCTGTCACGCGACCTGGTTCAAGCGGCAATTTTCCTTTGGAATCGAAATTTCAAAGCGGATGGCCCAAAAAATGAAAAATAAATCAAGCCAGCATTGCATTGGCCATTGGCACACGTTGCTCCCCTTCTTCTTCTTCTTCTTCTTTTTATCTTGCTCGAGCGAACAATCATTTCTATTCGAGGGTCCAAAACGATTTCAGATTGGGCGATTTATGATTACGATACGTCATTACCTAACGATTATGATTTCATATATATAGATATATACACGTAGATATTGCTCAAAAGATTATAATTCTTTTTACTTCTTTAAAAAGTCGGCACATCAATATAATAGAATCGGTGATCTAGGTTTGTTTAGTGATAAAAAAAAAAAGGAGCTAAACTTAATTTTCTAACTCTCTTTCTCATTTGCATTAAATCGTTAAAAGCTTGTTGCACTTTCTCTCTTGTAAGACACTATTGAATCGCTTCACCTCTTTATCGCTTCACTCTCTCATTTGACGCAATCTCTCTCTCTCTCTTTGGGGAATGGTACTTTTGTAGGTCATCGACCTTTGATATATGATTATCGAGAGAGTTTGAGTGTCAAACAAAAAATTGAGTGAGATGTGCGAGTGAAATTATTAGTAGTGACAAAGTCAATTTGTTGGTGGAGAATAGGAGGTAAAACAGGACAAAGTAAAGGGGAGATGAAAATATCAAAGACAAAATCATTTTGTCAAAATGCAACTGTTGAGATTATGTGGTTGTTTTGCTAATCATTAGACATTAAATGAAATCAAATATTCAACGCTAAAAGTAAAAAATCAAAAGCAAAAGTGAATTCTCCAAAATTCGACACATTTGTATGTGAAAGTCCTTAAATAATAAGATTCGTGCTGCTCTAAATATGAACTTATTGTCGTAATGGCTATTCATATATATTCCAATTTTTCACCTTGTGAAAACATTTTAATATTCCAACCAAATAAAAAAATTATAATTTATTCCGAAAATTATGAAAAATTACACTCAAATTCACGTGTCAATTTATAATATTTCGATAAATATCAAGAGTTTCGTATTTAAAAAAAAATCAAAGCACGAAAATCCAAGAGTAGTCAAAATTTAAAAACGAAAGTCGCCCTACTTAAGATAATTTTGGAGGTAGAGAGATTTTATTGTTATTTTTTTGGCCAGATGATCTTTTTTTTTTGTTGTTGTTGTTAATTTGTCACGAGGCCAAATTTTCTGGTAATTTATTTCGTGTACGATTTTTGGGGAGGTAAAAGTAAAATAACACGCTCGAAGACCCAAAAAAAAAAAAATATATATATATATATATATATATATATATATATATATATATAAAACACTCTCCCTTCTGAGCTGACCAGAGTTAAGTTCCGGCTTACGGCCGAGTTGGGTCGTTCGTCGTTTTCTACGGTCTACACTTTGCAAAACGAGCAAAAACCCCGCCGGCGATCTCCGACGATGGAGGCTGCGAACAGGGCGCTGGCCGCTCTCGTGAAGGTCGCGAACAACAACGTCGTCATCGACGTCTGCCTGGTGGGCGCCTTCGCGGCGCTGTGCGCGAGATCGGTGAACCAGCAGAGGTACATCGAGTCCCTCGAGGCCGAGAAGGACACGCTCGTCAAGTCGAACAAGGCCACGAAGAAGGCCATATGGGATTGGAAGCAGCAGCTGTTCGCGGAAGCCGCCTCCGATTCTGCTCTCCTTCCGCTCGCCAAGCTCAAGGTCATCTACGGCGAGGCCCCGGCTCCGCAACCCGGTACTCTCCCTCTCTCTCTGTCTATTAAATTTCTCGATGTTGACGATCCGTGAGTACTAGATTGCAGAAAACCAGGGTACTCTCAAGGGTCTGTTCGAAGTTGTGAACATCTTGAGTACGAGTTGAGAAGCTGACATTTTGTGGAAATGCAATCAGGGTTGCCAGAGCGAAGCCGCTTCATTGATCTTTTTAGATTCTCCCCACTTTCTGTTAGGAGTTGCGTGGGATTGACTGTGAATTGTTTAATTGGCCACTCTTATAATGCATGTGCACGATGGGTATGAATGTGGGCAGAAACGTGCTTATGTAATTATGTAAACAGTTTCGAAGAAGAGTATGGTAGAGTTAAGACTACAAGGCATCTCTTGTTTTTGGCTGCCATAAGTGTTATTTGACTGGATAGGGAGATTTTGATCTACAACGAGTGATGGTTTTAGACCCTCCATTGGGTTCTTTAGTTGCGGTAATGTGATTTGATTAGAAGGGTAGCCTGTGATTGTTTGTGGTTAGTATCGATTAAATTTCTTGAAGTCGTGGAACATTTTATCTGCTTTTCTGTTTTACTACTAGTTTGCTTGAATTAATTTCTACGGTAGGCTAGCTGTATGCTTGTACCCTGTAAGTTTTGTCTTTATACAGCTTGGATCGACACTTTGGAGGAATGCCGCTCCCCCTCTTGCTTCAGTCCAACTCTTTCCTTTATAGCAACCATAAACCAAGTAAAGGATCTTGGAATGTGTGGCCTGTGGATCATTTGAATAACCTTGGGAGGGAAGGTGACGAAGCACATACAGAATTATTATTTAAGATGCCTTACAACTTAGGTTTTGAAGTCCTGGTTGGGCGGTAATTGAATGCTGATATTGTTTGGGTTGGAGAATTGTGGGCTACCCCACTTTTGCAGCCCATTTTGAACCATGGATGTGATGTACTTGGTGATCTTTCTCTTTCCAAGGAGAGTGAGTTTTCAGGACGCAAATGGGGACACGGGGTGGGAATGATTAGACTATCCCTGGAAAGTGAGAATTGGACTATTAAGAACCTGTTTGCTATGCAATTTTATCTCTCTGCAGGGAAGGCGGTCGATCTATATTTCTGAATTAGCAAGCACACATCTCACAGACTAGAACTGGTTTCTTAATGAGGAAGCAATGTATCGGTGCCTCTAACAAGTAGAACTGAATTAGGAAAACAATTTTTTCCCGGTTCACTTTGGAGTCTAAATATCAGTAAGACATCACATGAGAAAAAGATTCCTGCAAGGTAAGAGAATGAAGTACAAGTGATTTTAAATATTTATTCAAAATAAATGGAGATACCAGTTCTAGGATGCAATCCTCTATTTTCAGATTTGAAGAGTATTTTGACATTTGTTTGTGCTGCTATGATCATCACTTAGGTGAGTGAGGGAAGAGAAGTGGCAGTGTACCACCCATTTTTGTTGAGACCTAGAGTGCTGCTTTTGTGGCCTAGCAATTTTGCGGCCTTCCATTTCATGGTAGAGTGGTTTTCTAATGCATCAAAAGAGTTGCCGTTGGCGATAGCTTTTGTAGATCTTCACAAGGGAATACTCATATCACACTTAAAGAGATAGATAAACGGGCAGATGGATGTTGATGCACACATAGATCTTCTTCTTCATACTATATTATGACAAACTGCTGTGTGACGTGTGCGCTTTTTTTGGGTCATGGTTCTGAGGGTACCAAGTATCAGTTGCTATCTGAAACTAATTGCTAATATCTCTAATGGACCAGCTTTTATGTGTGTACCAGGAAAAACAGTGGGAGAAGATGCAAAATCCCCTGCCTCCAAGTTTGTCATCTGAAGTCCTCTTTGCCGGTGTTCTCATAAGCTGGAAATGCAGCCGATCTTGAATCCTGAGAGGTTTCTTTACTCCCTACTCGTCTGATGTATAAACTGGAGATTAGGCACAGAAACAGTGCCTAGTACTTTTGAGCATCCTTGGATGGACCAAAAATGTAACTATCGATGTACGGGAGGCCTATCTGCGATACGAAGACACAGTTTTATTTGTTGAGCCCCGTTTTGGACTTGTCAAATCAACCATGTTTTCCCCCAATGTGGTGGTTTTTCTTTCTTTATGATGGAGGACATTCTAGTGTTTTCTTGGTCAAATAACATCGTTGTGAAGCCGACAATCCCGGTCCTCTTGCAACGATAAAGGGAATTCTACTCTCTCCTTGACCAACGGTGAATGGTGGCAATAGTAACTAATGACCGCGATCAATGATACGCGATTGAAGGCCACTGATCAATGAAAAAGAAGAGGAGTTTTGGAAACTTTCATAAGCCGGAAAATTGACTAGTAGGCTTCTTAAATCAAGCCAGCTGCTGGAAAATTGAGAGTCTTTGAACCGTTCATTCTCAGCTTATCAGACAGAGAGCCTGGGATATGATTCTCTCCTTAACATACTGACAACGTCAGATGAAGGCTTTGTTTCGTCAAGAAACAATTTCTCCAAGAAAACAATAGAAGGAGAACCATCAAACATGTTCCTTTCACATCAATCGGGTAACCTTAGTGGTTTCAAGCCATTGATGGGTCCATGAATTGAGTGCTTAGAGACCTGAAATATATTATAGAGTCTCCACTTCGTGTGCCTAAACGTCATAGACCAACTGAGGTTTTTGAAAGGATGCCCTCATTGAGTAATTGAAAGAGTCTAAGAGCTAGAGTTTGGCTTATCAAGTACGCCCCACCGTGCCTAAACTTCAAAAACCATCCAAGGTTTCAAAGGAATGCCCTCGTTGAGCATTAAAAAAGTCTAATAAAAGAGCCGAAAGTTTGGCTACGAAGCAACACTTGAGATCTTGAAGTCCAGAACGCACCCAAAAAAGCCTGTTGCTTTCTTCGCCAGCTCCACCAGCTTGAGATCAATCTGGCCATCTACTCACGCTCACGCAAACCCTAGCAATTGGTCAAAGTCGACGCAGGCACACCTTTGCAATCACACCCTTCTCT
This sequence comes from Syzygium aromaticum, assembly GCA_024500025.1. Lineage (NCBI taxonomy): Eukaryota > Viridiplantae > Streptophyta > Magnoliopsida > Myrtales > Myrtaceae > Syzygium > Syzygium aromaticum. The sequence continues at coordinate 35,569,533 of CM044890.1, read as the reverse complement.
TTATTTAGCCGTTGAAGCTTGGGAATTATGATATGTAGCCCTCAAGGAAACGAGGCCCACTTTGAGCATGTTCGGTCAAGCGAGCGAGACGGTCATCTTTGTACTCGAAAACAAATGTGACAACTCTTTAAAGGCAGTAGGTCCGCCGTAAGTCTAGGAGCCATGCACTTTGACAGACGGAAAAAAGTTAGGTGATTCTACTTGGGTCGTCCACCCTCTCGAGTCTAGTCGAGTCTAGACCCTGACCGACCGTGTTATCGTTTGGTTTTTCTTTTCCTAACACCGTCTGATGTTCCTGTACATGTGGTTCCTTTAACTGCGTTTAAAGGAAATGGTGAGGGTTGACACTTGATTAAACTTCTGTGCTTATCCTATCAGCCTTATATCTTTACAAAAAGATAAAAAAAAAAAACCCACAATCGTCAAATCTTCTAGCCCATTTTTACAACTTACGTTATCGAATCTTGATCGCAAATTCATTATTCTTCCTTCATTGATCGCATTAGAAGTGGGAAAATCATCTAATCGGTCCTAAATATATCGTACGAATGCCAATTCTAATATAAACTTTTAAATTTTGCAAATTTAGCCCTAAATCTTTACGGGAAATTTCAATATAATTCTTCCAATCAATTTTCGTTGGAATCGCTGACATGGTAATTTAGTCATCGCCGGTCATCCTACACGGCACACAATCAAGTTGGTAATTTCCGGCGAAAATTAACCGGAAAGACCGCATCAAGACGTGCCTAAAGATTTAGGATTAATTAGGGCAATTTCGCCCATTAGAAGTTTGGCAAATTCGCTGTACTTAATTTTCTTTTTTTTACCATAAAATTCGTTACACTCGATTCCACAAACGAATGAAGAGTTGGAAATCTGGCGCGACTCGAGAGTCGAGGCATGATTATTGGGGAAAGAAGGGCCAAATCGAGACGGAACGTAATCGAAGAGGGGCGAAAGCGAGACAATGTCCAAATTAAATTACAAGGGCAGAACCAAATTTCTTGCTCGATTGTCGAGGCAATGGAAGAATGCGCATGGGGGGACGTTCTCAGCTCCGACTCCGAGGTACGTAGTCGGCGTCAACTCCACCCGAGACAAATTTCTTAATACGAAAAGTATAGCACGGTTGACTACAGCTTTGACGCAGTTGAACCCCAAAGCAAAAACTCTGTTTTTTTTTTCAGCAGATCTCCATTGAGAAAAATCCGAAAAGGGGAGCTGGCAATTCGGCCATGCTCGGCCGTACACGGTTTGACTTCACCGTCGAGCGTCAACGCAAGACGTGCGCCAAGCTCCCTCGATGATCTTACGCGAAAACCATGTCTTATAGGTTAACCGAATCGAAACTTTCTCTCCCATTCAGGATTTCTCTTCTCTTTTTTTTTCCGATTACGTCGCGAGACGTGGATCTCGAGCATTTGGAAACAACTGCGAAAATAGGACGAGCCTTTTTCGGATCAAAAGTAAAGGCGTATGAACTTTAGCATGTGCGATGTTCACAGGTATTTTGATTTCTCGAATCTTACCTCGAATGATGATGAAAATGGGAGCTATCGTGCCGCTATAAAGTGGGGAAAAGGCAAAGAGATGGAGGGATCACGGGCGCTCGTTTTCTCCTGTTGCGCAATACCAATACGTGAAAAGAATGAGTGGGGGGCTCACGCAGGGGAATCTTTTGTGGCATATTTCTTTCGTATGCTTTTGCCAACCTTGGGTTTCTTTTGTTGTTAATGTTTTCGCGCAAAATCTCGATCGTCTTTCCTTCACACGTACAAAAATAAAATAGGATAAGATAGAATAAAATGTCGCGGGTAACCGATTTTTTAGTTGATAAGATAGAATAAAATGTCGCGAGTAACTGATTTTTTAGTTGGTGTGGTTACGGTTAATTCGTGTAGGTTTATTGGACAAAATGAGATACGCGTACCTATACTTGAAAAATAATAGGAGTAGCTAGATGTCTGAAGTTGAAGATGGAGAGTGCCGATCAAAGGACCGATCTACGTATGAATCCTATATGGATCGAGGGACCGATCTACATTATATATATGGGTCTTTTCTCATTATTGATTTGACAAAGGATGGGGTGAAATTCGATCGGCATGAGCTTTCACAGTCGAATCGACGTCCCAACGAAGTCTGACGACTAAAAGCCCCCTCCCACGTAGCAACAGCACCAAAAGAGAATGCAAAGAGGTGGGATCTCAATCTCAGGTTAATTCATCGATCTTGGGTCGGTTTCTACCTCTTTGAAGGCTCTCGCGTATCAATCACTTCGCCATAATAAAAAGCAGTAAAGAGGTGTCCACCAATTTCCACCAACTCGGAAGCAAAAGTCGTGAACCTTGCAAATGAAGGAGCATCGGGAAGGTTCAAATCGAAATCCTAACCAATAAACGGTCACGCACGCCCCTTCAAATCCATTTTGCCCTAGGCTTCGCCTTCGGCACACGCTAATTTCAGTAAATAACGTCCACGGTGCGCTCCGGTTCGCCAACAAGGGGAAAGTCGGGCGCGTGAGTCGATAGTGGACCCAAATCAGCCATGGATGGCATAGTTAAAACGACTGATTTAGATATTCGACTTATGCTTTGCGAAATCCTAGTACTCAGCCGGTGTTCGACCCGTTTTGGTTCTTACTAGAAACATTTCCCTAAGCTGTATACACCCGTTCTTGACACGGCAAGTAAATTTTCTTTCTCGAGCATCGAAACGAAGAAGCGCGACTCGAGATACCATTAACTCAAATCGCTGGTGACTGGCTATCTGTTAAGTAGTAGCGTAATGCATGTGACACTGCGACTCCACTAAACACGGTAAAACGAGAGAAACTTTCAAAAACAGGAACCTCGTCCCACGTGCACTCGCCCACAACAAGAGCAGTACGCCCTCAGGTCAATGCCCTGCCCTATACTCCACACATTATTACCTTCCAATTTCCGTCACTCTTGTCCTCCGGGACCTCCGGAAAAAAACAAATTTATGTATATTTTTTGCTTCCCGAAAAATTGAAACCATTGAAAAAATTTCCACGTTACTTAAATATTCGGTCATAGTTGGCCACTTTACAATAAAAAAAAATCGTAAAAACCTCAAATTATACTGATTGTGATACATTTACCCTGAACTTCTTTTTAAGACATAAAAAATCATAAATTATACCCACTGTGATACATTTACCTTAAATTTTTTCTTGTGACAAAAAAAACTTCAATGTTTGTCGTATTATTTTTCAGACAAACTGTGTTTTTATTTCATTTAAGCCACGTCGATGCCTTATCAACCCCATTTGTTTTCCAACGTCTATGTAGGTCGATTTTTAATGGTGCTAATTGATGTAAACTTAACGGACGATAAATGTGTCATATATATACAAGTTTGAGATTTTGGATATCATGAAAAAAAGTTTCAAGGTAAATATTTGGAGTTCTTTTGTGACTTTTGCCCTAACAAAAATTGAATTTATAAATGCTTAATGTCCCTATCGGCTAGTCTCTTCGATCTTCAAATTAGCATAAATCACTGCCGAGTGGGTTAAGGGGAGACGTGGCAACAATCGAGCCTAACTTGTCATCGAGGCCATCAATATCACACACGGTTCCTCTTCGTCGATCCAGTTGAATCGAGGTTGGGTCAAGCTAGAGATCCTTCGTTCGAGCTCTCTCCGTCTATCCCGAATCACCTTCGGGCCTCGTGGAGAACTAGGCCGATCTAGTGAGCCGCTTAGCTCGCGACAGCATTTTAAAGCACGCATAATAACCATTTTATTTCTATTTAGAACTAGTTTTTTGTTCCTGGGAACAGGTTTGGAACCCGTTTGATAATGCAATTCTATTTTTCTATTTCTGGAATAAAAATCTAAACAAAAAATTAGAAAAAAAAAAGAGAGTAAGTTTTCTGTTTTTTGATGAGAAATGAAAACCATTTATAAAAGAACATTTATTCTCTCTTTAAAACACATCTCTTCCTAAATTTGACCCCAATCTAATCTAGTCAAATTGATCCGAATCGGTTCATTCCCGGCGGGAAAATAAAAAAAATTATAAAAAATAGAAAAATCATAAATTTTTTAGGAAATCTGGAAAATTCCTAAAAATCTCAAAAAAAAAAAAATTTTCAGAAAATCCATAAAAATTGAAAAATTCCAGAAAAATTCATAAAAATTTCCAGAAAATAAAAAAAAAGCCAAATTTCAGGAAAATAGGAAATTTGGTGAATTTTTTCAAAAAAAATCAAAATGTCAAAATTTTCAAAATTTCACAATATGGCTTAAAATACCTATGGCTACCCACTTGGAGTGAGCTTTAAAATTTTTGAGGTACCCAAATGATATTTTCGAAGACTCCTTAGTTTAGGAATTTAAAAGGGATTTTAACCCCCAAAATGGATCTTTACCCCTAAAAAACTCTAAAGCCCTAAAAAACAACACGATCCTCTAAATGAATAAACCTTTAGGTGTTTTGATTGATTTTTATTTTAGAGACCATTTCTCAAAAAATTGATTTCTATTCCGGAAAACAGAAATTTGTGTTATTGTCAAACGGGTATATATTTTAGAAAGTAGAGATTTTATACTGTTATCAAACGGGGTTTCTGTTTCAAAAATAAAAATTTTTACGTAGTTATTAAACGAATTTTTTTTCTTAGAAATTCGCCCTAGGAACATTTATTTCTGTTTCGAAAATTATTTCTGGAACAGAATGACGTTGATTCGCGTCCTCATTTATCGGTAGGTATCGACAGTCGAATCAGCAGCGACAAGCGTTATCTCTCCCTCTCTCGCTCGAATCATGAAACTCTCGCCCGTAATAAAAATCCTCATCGAAGCGGGGGACCCACGCATGACCCGAGAGAGGGAGCAGAGGGAGAGAGACTTTACCTAGGATTACGAAGAGGCTGCAAAGCGCAAAGTAGCGAGAGAGGAGGGGAGAAAGAGAGAAGGGGAGAAGGGACGAAGGCGTGACCGAAGCCGCACCTCCCCCTCCGGAATCCATGGCGTTGGAGGGCGAGCGCGACCGGAGAGGAGGAGGAGGAGGAGGAGGAGGAGGAGCCAGCAGCAGCAGCAGCGGCAGCGACGTTTAGAATTCAACGCGTCGCCGAAGCAGAGACGCACGTCACATGGGACTAAAACACGCGCACGCACTCACCCCTTCCTTCCCACCGTTACGCGCCCCGTCTCATTCTCCCTACCTCCCTCCTTCTCCTTCTCCCTCTCCTTCTCCCTCTTCGTCTCTCTCCCTCCATCCGCGGTGCTTCTGGTCGATTTGAACAGCGCCGAGGAGGAACTCGATTAGGCTCTCTCTCTCTCTGTCTCTCTGTATCTCTTCTCTTTACTTCGGGCTCGGAGAAGGGAGAGAGATTTGGGGACGGGTGAGGATGGAGGACGGCGTGCTGTGCCAGTGGAGCGTCTTCAGATCCCTCCTCGCGATTGTCCAGTGGTGGGGCTTCAACGTCACCGTCATCATCATGAACAAGTGGATCTTCCAGGTTTCCCCTCCCTCCCCCCTCTTCGCTTTTGTGCCGCGATTCTTTCGCTCGAGCTTGTCCTGGTCCGTGGAACTCCGGCGTCGCCGCGATGAGTTTCGTTTCGCCGGATTCCACTCCTTTCCGAGGAATTCTCACTTCGATTCGCGATGTGTTCTCCTTTTTTCTTTCCTCTCTTTTTCCTCCCTCTTTTTGGTTGGACGCTTGTGATTGTCGCGCTTCTCTGATTGAGCTGACTGAACTTCCGGCGGATGTGTTTGCTCTCGAAACTGAGCTTGATCATCGTTTTCCTCTCGCTCTAATTTCGCTGTTTTCTCTTGTGTCCTCCTTTCTTAAATTTCATCGCTTGGATCAGCGAAGCTGCAATTTTCGATGCCTCCTTCTCCTCGTGCCTTTTTTCGTTTTGTGGGTTGTCTCGTATCTCAAGCTGACGATTGAAGACGGCACGAAGGATTTTAAAGGTTTCGGAAATGTGCCATCTACTAACGTGATCCGTCGCCGGATCCAGTTTCTATTCGAATCTCTGTTGCCCTTCTCTTAGTCCCTGTATGTTTGTTTTTTTTTTTTTTTTTTCCAATTATAGACTGGTCGGCTGCATTGACGGATCAGGCCAAATTTACACAGCAGACACGCGCAAATACCAAAAAAAAAAAAAGAGAAAATGACCCACCAGTTGATCTCCGTGCGGATCATTGGATCCATATCTTTCCCAGGAAGAAGTTCAGTCTGGCATTGCATATTCTTTAAGCTGTCGAGGAGATTGCTGCATTGCTGACTTACCTTTTTCTTAGAAGAATCTAAATGATCATAATCCCCATCTATTTGTGTTTTCAGTGTCGATTCCGTTTGCTTCCTTATTAATTTGTGACGCATTAGCTCATTGACAGGTGAAATTCTGTTAAACGGATGGGTTTTTCCCTGTATAGTGGATGTCCTTGCTCATCTCGTAGATTATCTTGAGAATATTCATCTTTTGCTCCGCAGAAATTGGATTTCAAGTTTCCTCTGACCGTGTCGTGTATCCACTTCATATGCTCGGCTATTGGAGCTTACCTGGTTATAAAAGTGCTGAAGCTCAAGCCTTTGATTGCTGTTGACCCGGAAGATCGCTGGAGACGGATTTTTCCCATGTCCTTTGTGTTCTGTATAAACATTGTCCTCGGGAACGTGAGTCTACGTTACATCCCAGTTTCTTTCATGCAGACGATAAAGTCATTCACTCCAGCAACAACTGGTTAGTGCGAAATATTTCTTTTGCGGAGTAAAATGCTTTCGGTCCCTGCATTTGATTGTATGCTTCGTTGACCAATCGGAAGATCCTGCTAACTATGGCTCTCAACAGTTGTTTTGCAGTGGCTTGTGTGGAAAAAATACTTTGATTGGCGTATTTGGGCTTCTCTGGTACCAATCGTAGGGGGAATTCTTCTTACATCAGTTACAGAGCTTAGTTTTAACATGCTGGGGTTCTGTGCCGCCTTATTTGGTTGTCTTGCAACTTCCACAAAGACAATTCTCGCAGAATCCCTGTTGCATGGATACAAGTTCGACAGGTACTTCACTGTTGCTGGTTCTTTTCCTGCCTTATTTCTTCTAATATACCTTTATAATCATGTCTGTTTTTAGGATGTCATGAACCTTTCATGCCAAGGCATTATATGCCTTTGTTGTGTTGTAGTTTTTCCATCAGGGTGTGTTGGATTAAATGGCAAAGGAGAGTCTCAATGAAATATGATATTACTACTTGCTTAGCTTATGTAACTGCTACTATGGAGGTTGATCATCTGTCACACAAAAGAAAATAGCTGAGGGAAAATGCCTGATACAAAAGGAACTTTTGCTTTAAGGCAACTGGTTCTCTTCGAGTATAGCTGATAGTGATGATCTTTTCTTGGCTCTACCAGATCAATGCTTATGGAAGGAAATTCTGACAGATCAATGCTCATAACTGGATTGAATCCCCATACACAAATGTTGATGGTTTTAACTTTGAGATTCCTTGGATGATTGTTAATTCTTTAAGTTACGCATGCCTGTCCAGTTCTCCCCACGTTCAATGTGGATTGTGGTTAAAGGGCACAGCATAGGCATGTAATTGCTTAAGGAATGTAGACATTGTACAATAGATCTATCTATGAGTAAGCTATTTCATGTCATCTGGTGGTACTTGTCTAGCCGTTGTTATTGATGCTATAGAAGTGTGCCTTGAGTAAGCCTCATAATAAAGCATCCGCGTCCTACTTCGATAGTAAGAAACGAATATCAAGAAAAATGCTGCAAATTGCTCATTTAGACTTACTTACTTGTTAAGTTTGGTTTGGATTCTATCGATTCTCTTTGAAGATATTTATCGACTCCACTTTCGTTACTGGGGTTCTCTCAGCATAAGCTTAAAACACATGAGGGTATTGAATGAGATTCCAGCATGGTTAGGCTAGCTTATTCCTTCATTCTCCCATATGCCAAATTCCTGAGTCTTGCAAACAAAGCGATTTAGCAATCTAGACTACATTTTTTTTTTTCAGTTGAGCCTTTCACTTCCTTTACTTGTCTTTTTTGGCAGTTGTTCTTCCTGTATGACTAATGAAACATGTTAAATTATTATGTTTTCATGTTAGGACGCTCAACTCGGCATGCAGGATAAACAATGAATTTAGTACCCTTGTCAGAGATGAAATTGCAATTATTCCATCCTTCTCTTCTTGCCCAAATTAGTTGCACTGCTAATTTATGCTGATGACTATTAAATAGAGGCTTTTATGATGGCTGTTTTTCTGTCTTAGGGGAAGAAATCTTACTGTTTGAAGAACCCTCTGAAAATAATTTGAGATTTTCCATTTATCTTCATGTCTGAGATATTTGTGCTCTGCTTAATTTGTAGTAGTGAGACTGATGCTAATTTACTTTTCTCGACTTATTTGTGTCTGTAGCATTAACACGGTATACTACATGGCACCTTTTGCAACAATGATATTGGCTGTCCCAGCGATCCTTCTTGAAGGTTCTGGAGTTCTTCTCTGGTTTCACACCCACACATCTATTACCTCATCCCTCATCATTATTTTCAGTTCGGGAGTGTTGGCATTTTGCCTAAATTTCTCCATCTTTTACGTGATTCACTCAACAACTGCAGTAACATTTAATGTTGCCGGAAATCTCAAGGTAAGGTTCTTAGCAAGTATATAATGCTCGATTTCTACTATTCTATGTTTGGAATTCTTATTGCGATTGTCAATCCTTCATTCATGCGTAACAATTCTCTTAATCGATGTGACAATTTCAGTTGATTTACTGGAATTCCAGAAGTGCATGAGAACTTATTGCAGTCACTACCTGATATTGCGTTTTTCATGCAACGTAATTTTTGGTTTTTTACCTGCTTTTCCTCATGTTTTCATGCTGAAGTAATTCGAGTTACTTGTATTAATTCATTTAGGTTGCAGTCGCCGTCATGGTATCATGGCTCATATTCCGGAATCCTATCGCGTATCTGAATGCTGTGGGGTGTGCAATAACGCTCTTGGGCTGCACTTTCTATGGTTATGTGCGGCACATGCTATCCCAACAGCCACCAGGGACTCCTCGGACTCCCCGTACCCCGCGAAATCGTATGGAGCTCCTACCTCTTGTAAATGATAAATTAGATGATAAAGTGTAATTGAGGCTCTGTTGGTTCTAGGCAGTTGGACGGGGTGCAATATTAGCGAGAGAAGAGAAGGAACTAGGAAAGAGAGAACTCCCCTTTGTCATTTGAAGCTTTGATTAAGATTATTCCGAAATTTTTAATTATACGCCCTCTCTCACCGGGCAAATTATATGTTTTCGCTGCTGGTGTAATTCATGCTCTTTTGAGTGCTCTCGAGTTCAATTGTTCATCATTCCATTGCTTTTGGTTCATTTTAAATCTTCCTTTTGTTGTAAATTGCAAAACAAAGCGCCAACCGACTTCTTCTAAGCCCGGTGATATTGGATACTTGAGAAAAGAAGATTAAAACTGGTTTAAGGGCAGAGATTCGGTTGTGCCTGGTGGCAGACTGGAGGTTAATCATTCTGAAATTAGAGTTTGGTGTGGATAAATATTTGATCGCGTTGTTTGTTGGGATTCTTTTCAGACTAACGAATCACCCGGGCAATGAGCAAAGCGTATTTGGCTTCAGCAATTTATCCAATAAGTTCATATCCAGCTATAGATTTTCTTTAAATAAGGGAAAGAGAAAATACGAACCGTAGCTTTACTTGCATTGCCGCTTCTATTTCCTTACGATACTTCTCGTCAGCAGTTATTGACAAGGTTAGTTGATAACTTTGGTCATTGAAGATGCGTAGTGTGCAAGTTAATGTCGGACTTGCACAAATGTGAACTTAACGTTGACGGTTCAAATTGAACTATATCAATGACCAGTCTCGAAATTTTGGCTTGGTGTGAGCGCGATCATTGGTTTGATTACAGTTTGGGCTGGAAATGTATAGCCCACACTAAAGCAAATTAACCGCAAACGCATAAATCGCGTGCTTTGTTATGTCGAGAAAACGTGATTCAGGCCATGATATACTCGGATTTTAACCAAGACTAGGGAGAAACAGACGAGCCCTAACGGATATCTAAAGCGATACCAGCTCACCCGTAAAGGTGAATTCTGGAGGGGGGTGCACTTATGCATATGCACCAGTACCAACTAACGTAACTTTGTTCATACAGAGATCCATAGGGGTACATCTCCTAGCCAGATCCAACTTATTCTAAGCCACAGAAGGATCATAAAGAGCCAGCTAATTCGATTAATTTGCACAGCAAAATCAAACAAAGAAAAGCGTAGTAAGCAGTGCCTGGACAAAGGGAGGAACTAAAAGTGCTCTTCCAATAATCCCCAAGCGATTACTTCTTACTTCAATGATCCTCAGTTAGATAAAGAAGGGAGTCCAAAGCCTGATTTTCAACTATTCAACGAGGTGTTGTTGCCCCAGCGCGATATTACACAAAACACAGTATATATTGAGAGGACTCCACTATACAGCATGTCGGGTCAGTCATTGCTTTCGACTTTTTTCCAGAATGGCAATCGATGAATTTGTGAGAGTACGGAATCCATGACCTTACCACTGGCTGTCTTCTTCAATGTCGCCGTTTCCTTTTTACATGCTTGATCACCTGAATCTTGCCAGAACTTGATGATGTGAAGACTTTCCTCTTCTGTTGACCTCTGCACGACTATCCTAGAGGCATAGCCTCTCGCTTTCATTTGGCGGCATATCTGCAATGGATTGTTGGTGGTGAGAGTGACCATATACAACCAACCTCTATCTGACAAAAGTTTATTCACAACCGGCAATATTCTGTCGATAACAGTTCGGCCATCAACACCCCCTGCCCAGGCGGAGGTAATGCCGTCCCGCCCAACTTCATCTTCAGGAGTTGGAACATAAGGCGGGTTCACAACAATTACATCAACCAGACCGGCTAGACGGGTGTCTAATCCTGATGCAAGATCAGTAGCTATCACATCCGCATGAACATTGTGTGCTTGCAATGTTTCACGGGTAACTCTCACTGCATGAAGATTGATGTCCGTGGCGATATAGTGTACTCCAGGCACTTCCACAAGCATAAGCGCCAGAGAAGTGATGACATATCCACTCCCGCATCCCAATTCAAGGCAGAGAGTTGGTTTGTGCTCCAACAGATTAGCGCGGTCAGCTAGCAATGCGTCCACTAAAGCAAATGAATCGTCACACGGTTCATAAACTTCAGGGTGAGAGCTCACCTTGGGTATCTGGGCAACTCGGCAAGACATTTTTGCAGGTGCCTATAACAACAGCAGGGTTCCGAAGGGGTTCTGAAAGAGAATAAACTTGAAATTAACACCAGACCTTTAGTTCAGGCATTCGACTTGGTCAGGAAAAGCTACAGCATAACGAAAAACTAGCGAACGCATTCTGCCCCCATCGACCACATGCATCACATTGAAATTTACCCTGGTGATCTTTACAAAGAAGATAAGGGTTTCGTCCGCTTCAGGACTAAATTGCTGAACACATGCCCGACAGAGGTAATACTTTCGTGAGGAAAATGTACTGACGAACGGAAAAGGCAACAGATGACTTGCTATCGAGCTACAACCAGACCCACAATAAATCAAAAAATGAAAAGGAAAAAACCATCATGTTCTACCGCCGACAGAGCCTGTAACAGCCACCATTTCCAATCGATTTCCGTAAAAAGGGGCACAGAAAACAACCACAGCCGCCGCGACTTCATTAAAGGGATGCCAATGCCAACTCAAGATACTGAAAAACCAAGATAGTCAATAGCTGGAAATTCGCTTCTCCATACAGGATCGGTCGAAATCCCATTCCCCATTCGTAACACTTTGCAGGGTTTTCCCCACGAACCATCCAAAGACAAGTTCTAGAGAAATCGCTACAGTGGTCCCCAATTTACGTTCTCGTACTCGATTCAACAGCTCAGACAGTGGTGGGAAAAGGCGCGCCTAAAGGGCAACATCCCGGGCACAGATTCTGCCAACTTCGACAAGAGATCAAGGCAACGACCCATTTGAACCGACAAACAGAAAAATTACAAAAGATCGCAAAGGGAAACTGATCGATTGGCGGATTCGCTAGGAGCCAAACCATTCCACCCTAACTTTTCCATACGTATCCCGCGAACGCCTCGACTCGAATACGCTGTAATCAGCAGCTCAGTCCCAGAAATTTCCCAACTTTTACAAGAATTTGGAACGCGCGAGTCGAATCGAAAGAGAAAAAGGGAAACTTGGAACGCACTTGGTAGTGAGAGAGTCCAACCTGCTAGCGATCACAGAGAGAAAGAGAGAGAGAGAGCGAGAGCGAGGACTCCTGCTATAGTCTGCGACTCCAACCCCGTCGGCGACGCCACCAGAGAGATTGACCATCCGATCATTTCAACGCCCCAAAACCGTTCCACTTCCCCCCCCCCCCCCCTCTTTTTTTTGGTTCGGGATGCTCATCTTGAGACGCTCACTAATATCGGACGCTCAACTAGACATTTTACTAACCTGACAAAAAAAAATAAATATTTTACTAAGGGAAAATTCTAAATAAGCATTTGAAGTGCTCTCAGCTTCTCAAATAAGGGTCTGAAATGACCGTTATGTCAAATAAGATTTTGAAGTGCCATTATTTTATTAAATAATAGCCTAAAGTGGCTATAACAGTTTCAAACAAAAATCTTACCCCGCCGGCCGATCAAATTTTCCAACAGGCTAAGCGCATTTTTGTTTAAAAATAATTTTAATATAAATTTTAGTTAAATCAGATTAAAAATTTTCAAAAAGGTTTTTAAAAGAAAAAGAAAAGCAAGGGGCTGGCCGCCCAACCAGCCCTCCCCACCTATGGCCACCGCCCCATCGCCGGTGGGGCGGTGGCAATGGCTGACAGGGTTGCCGGCATCTCAACAATGGCCAGTGACCCTCGTCAAAATCGAGAGAGGGTGTCAACCCTCTCCTGAATCAGGGCGAGGGTCGTCAGACCTTGTCCCGATTTAGGCGAGGGCCGGCGATTAATACATCTCATGAAAAATTGCCAGCGGCCGGTAAAACTTATGACAATCAAAGGTGAATTACGTTGTCCAAAGAAAAGTCACACATTTGTTAGAAATAGATAAGTTATCATTAGTGGGGACGATCGTGAATGCAATAGTAAAGTCGCAACTAATTAGGTAGCTTAGTTACGATAGGAAAAAGATATTTACGATTAATTTAGGTAGATTACTATTTTTTGTGAAACATTACAAATCTACGTCCTCCAAAGAAACATTACAAAATAACAAGTTATAGGAAAATACTGTTCAGTAACGATAATTACGACCCACATAGGAATATAGATATAGATTTTTGTGAAATAAAAAGATTAAAATTCACTGAATATCATTAGGTATCATACCATTGTAATTAATGACCTTTCGTAGAATTTATTCAGAAAAGCTCGAGACTGAAAACATATGTTGGATTTCCATTATTGTATAGAGAAGATTATTTGGACTGAAAAGATTTCCCTCCATCTCTCACTAAAGAAACTTTAATCTACTCAAACTCTTGATTAATATAGGTCACATGACATCACCCACAAATTCATTTTTTTTATTAAGTCTGCATGTAAATAAATTTATATTAATAGCCCAACAATCAAAAAGATTGAAGGAATGATACTTCCTTATGAAAAAGAAAATGAAGAAAATATGTCCCAAAGGCCTATCATTATGTTCACTCTTCCTTTCGAGGTCTTTGCACTTGCATGAAGCATGGGTTTATAAGCATCACATCGTCCATCTTTCAAAACATTGAGAAAGAGATGTCAAAATGAAAAACTTACTAGTGACTACTCTAAAATGAAAGAAAATGAAGCATGTTAGTCCGCCCACATGCGCCACACCAAGATTTCGAAGTCTGTACGATTAGATCTCTACCTCTCTCTCACTATACTTGTCTCTTCCTCTACCAACAAAGACTACAAAAAGATTTCTCCATCACAGCTCCAATTGTGTTAGATACTGAATGCAATAGCATTGTGAAGATCTACAGCGAGCAGATGGGACGCATTTGTATCCCATGTTTAAGTAAATTGTGCAGGCTACAAATTCTTATTCTTCTCCTGCACAATCTCAATATCATTTCACGGTCCCTCCAGTCTTAATTACAAGCAGTTGAGGCAGACACATTATGGTGGTGGCCTCCGTTCTGTTCTTGTAGCCGATCAGGAAGTTACCGTTCCCCGGTTTGATTGCAGGTCCAGAAGTTTTTGTCCTAAAGCACACTTCCTGACATATTTTAGGCGAAGCAGTTTGTGCATCCTGATCAGAAGCCAGGTCTTCACCAAGATTTATTCTCAGTGGGTCGATGCAAATGAACCAATGCCGCAAGTGCTACCTTGTAACACGAGCTAAGGCACCTCAGAGACGCCACCCGAGCCAGCACATACATTGATCGATATGAGGAGGGGAAGTTTTTCTCCAGTCATTTTCGCCCTTTGATCTAATGGGGCAAATAATTTAACTAAAACCAATATCCATTACTTGGGGTGAATTATTTCCAAAAGAGTTGCTTCTCTGCAACAAGGAAATGTCTTCATGAGACAACTTGAGTGCACCATTGCTCAAGTAGTGACGAGAAGCCCTCCCCCTGCAAAATAACAAGATTTTTTGCTTAAGACATCATGGTGAAGGAACTGCTGACTTATAAAAATTGGAATGCAAGTTTACGGGAATGCATATTCAACACTGAAAGATGTACCTTCGCCTCTTCTTGTCGGTACCTCTGGACAGACGAGCTGTTTCTGCTTTTGAAATTTTTCCTAGAGACGAAAGATAGTCATAAAAAGCTTGATCTCTCAAATACAAGTACAGTTTTGATGGACCCATGGACTCTATGACGTCAAAGAGGGATGCCCTTGTTTTCCTGCAACAAAGAAAAAGAAAGAGAGTCAAGTTTGGCAAGGACTTAAACAAGTCCTGCACCTAAGTCTAATGATTTAATATTGCATGGAGTTTTACTAAATCAGTGCGTGAACATTCTGATGGGAAAATGATGCTTGTGGACATGACTTGATCAACAATTGATCAACATGTCATGAATGTAAAATCAAATATGAGATGCAATGTAGCAGTGAGACCTCGTATTACGAAAACGCACCAATGTTGAATTTTTTTTCCCAACCTATTTCAAATGGTCTGGACATTCATCGTGTGAATCATTCACCTGAGGCATCCGATTTCACTTAACAGAAAGAAAAATCCCATCAAGACAGATTTTCACTTCACAATCATATTTTACCAAGATTGTCATCATACCAATTATGGTTCACACCACCAAAGGCCTACTTAATTTTCAGCTCACTGTCAATTTGTGATGCTTATTGATTTGATGTTAAGAGGAAAAGGAAAAAACTAATAGAAAACTGTCGTTGTGCCAAGGTGTATGTCAGAAGGGAAATAAGTTACATAATGAGGGAGTAATCCGACTCAAAAACAATTAAAAGGGGAAATTAAGCTCTTGTGGTACAATGTTCATGCAATGTCGACTCACTCATGTTCTATTTGTTAGATCATCATACATATGACGAGAGCATGAGTAATAGAGGGTCAGAGCTCCACACCTTCTGGATACATCAATATCTGGAGTATCAATGACAGCATCTGAAATCTTACTTCCTCCTGTATCCTGGATAATAAGCTTAGCCACTGCCATTGTGTTAGTCGTCAAAGCTAACATCTCAGAAACCAAATCCACCCGACTCTGGTACTTGTTTTCAGACCCAACAGTAGGTATATCTTTAGTAAAAGAGCACAATCCATGCTGGACAATTGTGGATGTCATCTGCCATTGCTCATTGTATCGACTAAAAGATTCAGGTTCCTCGGCAATAACCATTGTTGGATCTAGATAATCCTGCAAAATTACTTATCAGCCAACTGAAGTGAAAATGCACACGGTAATAGAAAATTTTGAAGTTCAGTTGACAGTTAGAAATAGAACTTACGTCTATCACCGATTGGCAATTATTATGTAACAAATCAGCTTCTGAAATTAGATTGCTCATTCTGCTGGCAATTTGTATCATTTGAGAAGCATCTTTCTCATCCTTGGTAACATGGTTTTTTAATTGCTCACGCAGCCGTTTCCATGATTCTTGAACTAGATTAGATTCTATCCTAAACCCAGCCTGATATCTGCAGCTTTCATTAAAGTCCACACGGCTGCACTCATCCATTAGCTGGTATCCTCTATCGACAGCTTCCACATTACCCAACTGAGAATCTTCACCAACACCATGTGAAGAGTCTTCCATCACATCACATCTGTTAGCCAACATATCTGAAAGTCTCCGTAACCTGGACAATGGCTTCACACAAAATCCATTCTTTACTGGAGATATGTCAGATGCCAACCCATTGTCGAAATAAGGCTCCCCCATTTCACCACCACAACAAGAATAAGTTCTGGATGACAGCTCCATACCATCATCTATTTCTGTCTCAGGAACATACGTTGATTCAGGGACACATGACTCAATCGGTGATTTGCATTGGTCAGTCATCTGTAAGTTAATGTCCCTCTTTGAACAAGGCAAAAGGCAGTTTTCCGCTTCTCCTCCTTCACATTGACATTGTTTTTCACTAAATGGGGCAGAGTAATTCTGTATCTCTCTCTCCTGAGCGGGAGCCCCACTGTTGACCTTGGGAGATTCTTCATGCATAGGCGTGACATATCCATGATTAAAAGTTTCATCTTCAGAATCTGAAGACAGAACAACATCAAGTTTCTTCCGGCCTTTTTGTTGGGAGAATGCAACAGGAGTTCCTGGGTTGCCAGATAACTCACCAACAGTACCAAAATGAATAGTCAAGTCCTCGTCATCATGTATAGAACAGTTTCTCCTTAACATGGCTTCCTTCTTGACTTGCAAATCGATTTCATTCTGATCCATTCTCTGAGGACACTGAACTTCCTTGTCCTCGAGATGTTCATCAATCATCCCTAATAGGAAAGAATTGTCTTGTATTGTAGTCAATGATTTGCTGGTTTCCTTATCAATTAGTTCACACAATTCGGAGGGAAAATCCCAAGGCATTAATTTTGGTAGTATCCTATGGCCAGACTCGAGATCAAACAAGACTGGACCATATGTTTTCCGGACATCAGCACCTGAAACCGTATCTTACGTTAGATTGGTATAAATATCTGTAACTGGTTGTAGGTTTAGCTAGACAATTTGGACACCAATTGAAACTCTACATCTTAAATTCTATCCTCCCTAGTGCCATCATACTTGAAACTGGTGTTAGATAATTATAAACCTAATACTACCTTCAATAAACAGCACACCATCTCCACAACAATAACAATAATAAGGCCATCGAAAAGCAGAAATATGACAACAATCCTGTGACATGTCATTCCTCACTCAACAACTCAACTTCAAAAGTTAACTGGCCCGTGAATGTACAAACCCGACATGCCCTTGATCTTCATGCATGGGCTGTCTGCTTCCATCTCAAAATAAGAAGCTGCCCGTGAACTAAATTATCCATGAAGAACATCCATGTATAAATGACCATATATTCAAATTCATACCCAAGCATAGCCTCAAGTGTCTTAGTTACAATATTGAACCAAATGCTAGACATTTAACTTATCGAATTCACACGCCTTGCTATTATAATTATTAGAAAGTCTAACCCAAAAGCTTAAGCTATTAGGTGAAGGGAGACCACATGAATATAAAGAGCATTTAGGACCCGTTGTCGATTGATGTGGGATAATATTTCAACAATAATGAAGCATACAAAATGCAAAGGTGGATAGATTTGTCCAGGAAACTGACCTTCTTGATATCCATTACCCTGGCACCAGAATTGGAGATTCGTAATGGTTTTCCGAATATCTCCCTCACAGCATCCAATAAACTTTTGCACTAAAAGAGGCTGAATTCTCGTTTTCTCCGCACCACAAACCTAAAAGACAGGTACAAGTTTCAATTGGTAATAGAATCTAATAAGGTGTAATCAAGAAAGAGCTTAGAGCACAGGGGGAGGGGTACCATATGCACATGGCATAGCAATTCCTTCACAGAGGGTGTGGTGAAACATGTCTCTAGCCTTTCCATATTATCGGGCAGGAGAAGGTTGCAGTCTAGGATAAAGTACCAAATTCAAGTCAATAAAGTGATGCAAATTAATACTTGCCAATTAGGAACAAAATTTTCACCAAACAGCCATATTTCTTACTACTACTGGTCAGAATTAAAGGACCCTTTGCTGTCTCCGCAATATGTTGTATAGCAGCTATAAAACCACGATCATCAAGAAAAGTGATATCAACATCCTCGAAAAGAATCAGAGGTTTAACTTCTGCTTGATGACAAGAGGCCCTATTCACCCTGGCTATAAATTTCTCAGATCCAGCAGAACAGCATGGATTTTCCTCGTCTGATGGTTGTATCAATTCAATCAACTCTGTCTTACCCTGACACTCTGCTTTAACACTGTCTGCTGCTGAACAAAGTTTATCGTTGGTTTGAATATCCACTCGATTTTCTGTTGACCTAAAAAAAAATACTCCGTTACCCATAAAAAAAATCCTATCATGCAATCATTATACAAACACCATAAAAAGCATAGGCATCATGATACTTAAAAAAAACTCTAATGGAGAAGATACTTTAAGAGAATTTTAAGTAGGAATTTAAGGCTTCATTTGTTTTACGGAAAAAAAATGAACTGGAAAATACTTTCCTAAAAATGATTGCTCATATCACTTGAAATAATTAGCCAATGAAAAATATTTTCATTGTCGACAACAATTTATGTCTAAACTTTTTCATAAACAATGAAAAAGTTTTCGCTCATTCATTTTTGTAAGTAATATAAACGATCATTTTTTTGGAAATCTGCAAAACATACGGTGACTAAAATGATTGAAGATCTCAAAGCTGATCGGCGACGATATTACAAAATCCTGACACGAACTAAGCTAATAATTTCATCTGTAGTATTTGATTGGGCAGAGGCAAAGACCCGTTCAGTCCTGTATTTCTAGCCAAGCAGTCTGTAGCAATCATGTGAATGATGTATGGCAGTAGAGATTCGATTTCATGTGGCCACTTTTTACATAAGTATTTAGAAGCTCCACTGAAATTTAAATGCAAGAAGGTAAAAGCATCTATCTGCACCACACGTTGTTTCCCCTTTCGGCTAGAACCATATTCATCACCTACCAAGCATATTGATGAATGTATGTCCTTCATTCTCCTACCCTCAATTCCACTGAAAATTTGTTGGGGATAAAATTGTTACTCCTAGTTATCTAAAGTCTACATAATTCCATAACAAATGTTCATCAAGTAAACAGAAATACAGAAATGTATATTGGATGAAGCAGAAGAATGCAGCTGGGTAAACAGAGAACAGGAGCAGTGTTGCAATGACTGCAGAAAATAACTTCACGAACCATTTCAGCCAGTGGGATTCTAAGGCTTCTCCAAACTTTTGCTTCATTAGAGCTCCATTTCGACACTCTGATGCATTGACCTGGCAAGGTAAGTAACTCGTGTTCACTAGAAAAAAACTATTCCAGAGAGTAACAAAGTCCGCAAAACCATTCAATTAACTGAAGAAAAGTAATGACCACCTATAGAGTGGAATTTATATAACATTCCTTTCTACTCAGGCTAATGCTACAATAAAATTGGAGATACAAATTACAAGGGGAAAGTGAAGACTCAAATATTGTAATGATAGATAATGACAGGATTTAAAATAATTGATGCAAGCCCCTGGGATATGCAACTAAGGAAGAACAGGAGACCAATGAAAAACTTCATGATTTCTGCATAAAATCTGCATTCAACAATCAGTACTTATGAACGAGACAGAATCTGAAATGAGAAGCATCGATTTAGAGCATAGAGGTAATTGAAACCCGAGTTCTCTAACTTTTTAACTAACAAACATCACTAGAATAAAATGTTCCTTCCTGCTTTAATTGTTCATCTCCTCTGTTTACTCTTATCCAATATCATTACATTGACTATGAAAGATGCCAAGCATCTTGATAAATGGAGCTAAGAATATGCTGACCAAACAATTACAGATGTTTTTTCCTAAATCCAACACACTCACCAGTACATCGTTTTGGAAGGGGACAAATTGGCAATGGTATTGCCTATATTAGCAATACATCATTGCAAAATGAACAAGTCAGGAACAATATTATTGCAAATTTTACAGAAGCTATCATGGACAATAGAAGCAAAAAGTTCCTGCATTTTCCATTGATATATTCGTGCTCAAGGTCCTCATAACCTTCTCAGTTTCTGCCTATATACCCAACTATGATGTATGTTAATCATACACAAAATTGCTGTAGGTTCAGGGAACTTTGATTCTGCAAATGAAAAAAAAACCACCACATTCGCCGTTAGCTTTAGTCTATTCAATCAGCCTTCATTTCCCAATATTTCAAACAACTAGATCAGACGCATTCATGGGCACAACAGGCTTTGTAAATTTAGCAGTACCTCCATAACTTCAAATCCTTGCTCTTCTGCACAAGCGTAGATCGCAGCAGACTTCCCACACTGCATAAGCAGGACAATTTATTAAATACCTCCAATAGACTTAATAACAAATCTCTCAACACATTTTGAAACAAAAACTTCCAGACAGATCATATGAATATCATTCCAAAGGAGACAAAAAGAGGGCAAAAAAAAATGTCAGCTCTGTGGCCTAAGCAGTCAAAGTTAGATTTTGATTGGACAAATGATGCACAGCCAAACTAATTGCCGGACAGAAAAAAAATGAAGCACGACTAAAACATTTGACCAGGCTAAGTAAAATTACTAAAGGATCAAGCAAGGAGGAGAAGAAACTCTGCAAAGAAGGAAGTAAGAATAATCTTAGTGTCAAAATCTTTATCTGTGATTGTACCCAAGTAAAATTAAGTGATACATCACTTGACAGTTGAAAGATACTATCAATCTGCAAGCTTCCCTAGGAGACAAAATATTTTAAAGCTAAGCAGAGAAAAAAAGACAGTTGTTTGTGAAAACAAGGGAAATAAGAACTAGATCTAACCAATTAATCATGCGTCAAAAAACTGAAGCAAAAGTAAAAAGCAAATCATCAGAGATACAAGTTATTAGCTGATCCTCGAATACCTTCCTTTTGATAAAATGAGGTTTTATGATTGTAAAGTTGTTCATCATTTTTAGCCATAAACCTCTATCAGGATGTCTTTTATCTCTTCAAGGATATTGCAGAGACAAAATATTTAAAAGCTAAGCAGAGAAAAAGACAGTTGTTTGTGAAAACAGGAGAAATAAGAACTAGATCTGACAATTTCATGTAGGAAGAAACCAGACAAGTATGAGATATGACAATGCCTAAAATGATCAGTAAAATGTTCCATAAGTTAATGATGTACAAGCAGATAGAGAGAGCATATTCAAGTATAAAAGCACAAAATCATTTACATCTAGGAACCTAGACAATCAACAAGGAGAGCAGTAGAACTAGAATAAGTCGTCCCTACCCCAACCGGTCCAGTAACCAAGAGAACATTTTTCAACCTAGCATTCCTCTCTTTGAATTCTGACTCAGAGTCACTTTGGTCAAAGACATAATAATCATATTGCAAGCTAGACTCCTCAACCCCATTCAGGTATTTGATATTTTTATAATCTGCTTGGTGCCAAAGCCGTAGCCATTCGGTTAGGAACTTGACAGCTTCACTGTTCCCACAAACCTGAAACAGCAGGATTTGAGAGGAAAATCACTTGATTGAGAATGTAGCAGTATTTGAGGAAATATATAATGAGCAAGAAAGTAAGGAAATAAAATTGTCAAACCTCCATGGAGTTTTTTGGCTGATACTTATTTGTCCATAATGTATTTAGAGGCTCGTCATGAGAACTAACATTGGATGATGGCGTCCTGTAAATGCAACAATCAAGGAAAGGAATAAAATCTATGATTTCGAAGCTCCTAGATGAAGTTAACTAAACACAACTGAAAGCACCGAGAAGCAACAGTATCAACTGCCTCACTAATGGAAATGGAACATTGTGCTATCGCGGGCCTTATTGTCGCATGATATGCTATATTTAGCAAATTCTATTCGGCAGCATCTACAACCAGAACTAGTCAACCATTCCATAATCCTCTGCAACCTAAGAGGTCCATAGACTTTATATAGTTCATGAAGTTGGGTTTTCAGAAAAATCCTGACCTCTCCTCTTGATGCTGCTTAGGATCTGACATTCCTAAACGTGCGCGACACTCTGATAGGGAACCAACTTCATTGATCTCATGGTCCTGCCACATTAAAATTTTTTAGCCGGTTAACTACAGTGCACATATTAGGCAAGAAAGAACATACAACACAACAAAAGCGGAAACCTATCATGATTTACAACTCAATTAGTGGCAATAAGAAAGAAGAACAGATATTAAGCTTACCAGTTTGCTGCCCTCAAAATGACAGGAATTTAACTTCTCATCCAAGATGTCAGCCCTGTATGTAGCCTCTGGTTCATGCAAATTCCGTTGTTGATCGTGGCTTTGCTTCCATGACATCTCCTTCTTTACAGGTGATTTATTGTAGGCATAGTGGGAAACACAGTGAAATTTATCGAAAGTTAAGGAACATGCAGTGCCTTCAAAAACAGAAGACGTGCTTTCGAGGCAGGAATATGTGCCCGAGAAAGTTTCCTCATTGAATATCCAACTTCTCCAATCAAGAGAGATTCCTCCATCATCCTGTACAAGATGGGTTAAGTTCCACCCCAGTTGAGCAGGAAAAAGGTTGAGATGCAGTTAGGAGCTTCGCTGTATAAGATTATAAGAGAGTAAACGAGGTAAACAATACCTCAGTCTGTTCAAACACGTGGATAGGCCCCAGGGTGATGCTTTGGCTCTTTCTGTCACTGGAACAAGAGTTTCCTTCAAATTCAGTAGCCTCCTGACATTTCTTGCCTGACCTCCATGATGAGAAAAAGGGATGAATTTGTCTTCCAGCAAACATTCGTGAATTCTCCTAATTATGGACCAAAACATGAAAGACTTTATGTCTTGTATCCAGAATTTATTACAAGACCGCAAATTCTCTCCAAAACTGAAACTAAAGCAACAACATTGCGAATTCCAGGCAGCATGATACGATCCAGATAGCAATTATTGTTCAGCCTAGTTCAATAAATTCATAAAAGCAAACATACCATTGTAACCATTGCAAAATCCAGATTGAATGCAATAACAAATCGAAGGAAGTCACAACAACTAACCTCAGCTCTGAGTTTTGCCTCCATCCGCAGATTGGGGATAGGTGGAGAACCGTCTTCATTCTCTACCAGATTCATTGATTTTGGTGTTAAGCAGGCTCCCTTCACACCATTGGTCGTTCCATTCTTCTTTGGTGTACTGTTCGGCTGCCGCTTATCCTTCTGGCATGATCCCAAGAAAATTGTAAGTGAACGTTTCAAGCATATACCAGTAACGCATGATTGGTATATGATTTATGAACCTTAGAGAACTCCCTGAGAATGTTATGCTTCCGTCCATCCATTCATGCATGCACGTATGGTGCTTCCTAATACATAATAGAAAATCCTAATTTCCACAAACGCTAAGCTGAGCTATGTACTAAAGTTCTTAAGCTGGCAACGGCCACTTAAGTTCTTAAGCTTGATAAAATTCTGCCAGTAAACAAGCTGAGCTGACGCAAGGCATTCGCTCTGCCTATCATCCTCGTATCTAATCCGCAATTCAAAATTCAATCCGACCAACGCACATTAACCAAATAACACCAGCTGGTCACCCCCACGCGCTGCGCTCGGACGAGTCATACCTTGGCGGAAGAATTCCGTTTTTTCGGGGTCGCCGCTTTTCCTCCCGGCTTCCTCCTCTTCTTTTGGCTCCCGCAGGCCTCGCCCTCTCCGTCGCCCTCGCCGTCGCCGCAATTCCGATCATCGTCCTGAGCGCCGGCTGCCTCGACGTCCGGGGCTTTGGGGGGGGAGAACAGCGTGGACTGGACCAACCTCCGGCGGACGCCTCTGCGCTCGCCGGCCTCGGCCGCCGGCGGGGATTCCTGCGGGAGCGATGGGTCCATCGGAACCGAATTAGGGTTTGGCGGTGATTTGGGGATTTTTCGGAAGGGACTGAAGCTCAAATTGACTGCGATCTAGAGAGAGAGAGAGAGGGATCTTCCCGCCTTATTAAGGAGTTTCCTCTTCTCCTTCTTCTTCGTTCTTTCCTCCGCCTTTCCACCGTAGAGTAATTTACTGGGTAACGTACTCGAAATTTGCTAATTTTGTGAGAAAAAGAGAGAAAAAAAATTGTATATCCCTTTTTTGATACCGGTAGAACCGGTGGCCGGTGACCTTGGTTTCAGCGTTTTCCCGCTAATGACTTTCGCGTGCAACGGCGAGCAGCGCAACGAGCACTTGCAGTCTCCCGCCAAATTTTTCTCGTCTAGTATATATATATATATATATCATTTTCTATATTATTATGTATTTTTCGGTGTTTGAACAGAAAAAATGAAATAAAACGAAGGACCCAATATTTATCCAGAACTTTTAGGTAATAATACTTTAAAAAAAAATTATTTAAATCGATACTCATTCCTATTTCAAATTTATTGACTTCTTCGAGTTCGCTGATTATATACTTATGTCGTTCATTTACAGGACAATTTTGTCTCTTTCAGTGATTCAGTAAATCGAGAGAAATTTACTTTGCTCTTTGAACCTTTGATGAGGGCTATTTGTGAAATTTACCTGTGTTGCGATTTTGGTGGGACTAGATTTGCTTTGAACCACACTTGTACTACATAGTTGATATGGAAACAAGGAAACTTTTCCAATGATAACGGGTTTGACAATGATTGCTTGTTAATGGTGGGAGGGAAGCATTTCAAGCGAAAGTAAACCATTAAGGTCTTGCCTATAGCCCACTGCTCTGGAGCATTTGTAAGCACGAGTAAATAACGTTAATTGTATTAGTGTTTTCTACTATGAAATGCCAATTTTTTTATTCACATTGAAAAACTTACACCCGTTTACTTTACATCTTAGTTCAAGTAAATATATATGTAATCTATGTCAGATTTAGAAACTTGTGATTTTAAAAATAACACAATGGTCGATTAATTGACAAAGATACTTATAATTTATTGGAACAATATCATGCAAAGTAGATTGTTGTAATTTGTTTAATTTGGTCATTGAATCTTCGATATATATTTAATTTAGTCATTTAACTAGATAATCCAGGTACTGGATGGAATAGAGGAATACAATAATCAGGGATTAAATTGGACATTTATCAAAAAGTTTAAGGATCATGTTAAATAAATTAAAAGTTTAGATACTATATTGCACATTAAGTTAAAATTTAAAGATCACATTTAACAAATTAAAATTTTATAGATGATATTACATATTAAGGTAAAATTCAATGATCATTTGTGTAGTTATCTAAAGAAAAATCGAGCCACGAGAGAAGCCTACCAAGTTTATTCCGGAGCCCATTACGATTTTATAACACTTTTTGGAGACAACTTTTAATTAGAAAAAAAGTAATTTATTCTCTTCAAAATACATTCACGATGTAACTATCTCATGCATTAAAAAAATTGGCAGCGTGCATCACACGCAAAATAAGTCGCGTGACGCATCACTTCGCGCATATTAGAGAACAAACCAGAAATTCTTTTCGGGCGGGCAGGTGCCGCCATCCAAATAAAGCAGCGGAAAGAAACCGAAATGGTCCCTAAAAGAAGGTGGGGCCCGTTTCTCCTCAGTACAAAATCCTCCAAAGCAATGCCTCGTAGTTACCAAAATGCCCCTGCTTGCAAAGTTTCTTCACTTTCCCACTTTCCCTCCCAATCCCTATTTGGTATAGTTTTGAAAAGAGGCTTTCAACCTCAAAAGTTCCTTTCCAAAATGTCAAACCATTTGGTTCGGTTTTTCGAATTCGAAAAGTCGAAAGCTAACATTTAGAATGTTGAAAGCCTATTTTTCCCTTCTCAAATTATCCTCACTTAAATTTTAATATTCTAATTTTGCCATTATTACTGTTCATCTTCTTCATTGCAAAAGTGGTCGGCAAGGGCGGATCTAGTTGGCGAAGGCCCGGCGAGGGGCCAGTGAGGTCGCCCAACCCAGGTGACGGCCGCTTGGTGTCGAGCAACCGCTTGGGTCACACGACTTTAGGCGACGGCGACCTAGGCAATTGTTGTCTGGGTCGCGCGACTCCAGATGACGGCCGCCTAGGGTCAGACGACTGCCTAGGGTTGGGTGATCGCCCAGGCACCATTGCCTGGGTCCCGCGACCTCAGGCTACGTCGGCCTAGGTCGCGACCGACGGTGAAGTAGATGAACAGTAATATGAGCAAAATCGGAATATTAAAAATAAAAAATTGTCAAAGCCCTTTGCAAAAAAAAATTTACCAAACACAACTTAAGTCAAAGTAGCTTCACAAATTTTTTTTTACCAAACATCACTTACATTTTTTCAAGTGACTTTCACCTAAAGATATTTGCATTCTCCAAAATAACATTTGAAAAACCGAACCAAACAGGCCCAATAACCCATTCACTATCAATTATAATTTGGTTAGTAACGTTTTTGTTCCCATAAATAATTTTTGTTCATAAATTATTTTTTTTATTTCTTTTGCCTAAACAAGTTTTTGAACAAAAAAACTCGTTTAGTAACTACACAAAATTTCTATTTCCAAAGCAGAAAAAGAATAGAAATATGTTTTGGTAGGATACTAAAAATTTTTACTCCCAATTTTTTCATTTAATTATAAAATTATTGATTGAGACTTAACAATTCGTATTTGGATAAAATTTAACTATAAATAGAATAAGAATATATTATGATATATAATTTGACGACCTCAATACAACAATAAAGAAAATTACTCCTTATAAATAAAGCAAATACCGAGTGATGGCCGAGAAAATTCCAATTTGGAGTGAAGGATTTTAGAATTTGGGGTTAGGGTCTAAGGATTTCAATTTTAAGGTTTAGGATTTGCGGTTTAGCGTTTTGAATTTTAGGGTTTGGGTTTAGGTTTTAGAGTTTCGTGTTTTGTGATTTGGGTTTAGCGTTTTGAGTTTGGGGTTTAGGATTTTGGGTATTGGGGTTTGGGATTTAGGGTATAGGGTTTGGGGTATGTAGTTTAGAATTTGGGGTTTTGTGGTTTAGAATTTTAGGATTTAGGGTTTGGAATTACGATTTTAGGGTGTATGTTTTAGAGATTTAGGTTTGGAGTTTTAGGGTTTAGCGTTTCGAGTTTTTGGTTGGGATTTTAGGGTTTGGGATTTGAGATTTAGAAGGTTTAGGGTTTTAAGGATTTGGGATTTAGAAGGTTTAGGGTTTTTGATTTTAGGGTTTGGGAGTTGAGGTTTAAGATTTTTGCATTTAGGATTGGAGGGTTAAGGTTTAGGGTTTTGGAGTTTAGGGTTAAGGTTTAAGGTTTTGGGGTTTAGGATTTGAGAGTTAAGGTTTAGGATTTGGAGTTTTGGGTTTAGTACGAGAATATACTGTGAAAGAGAGAGAGAGCTAATCTTGTTTCTCCTTTTGTTTCAGAAATAGAAAAGTATATATTTTTTATTTTTTATTTCCGTTCAAAATCTATTCCCCATCTACTTTTCTGCTCTAAGGAACAATTATTAAATGGATTTTTGTTCTTTTTTCTGTTATGGGGAACAAAATATCAAAAAAATAGAGAAATATAAACGTTACTAAATAAACCCTAAGCCTCTGGATTTCATCTGTCCGTATCATTTTCACCCCAATCTTTGTAATCTCGGTGTTAGTTTGAATGAAATTGGGCAGGAAATCTTTTAGCGTAAGTCCAATTTTCCCCCAATGCCGTGACTAAGTAAATAAACATAAGGATTTAAAAAATTTATTATGTTTGGCATTTCTTTAAAGGGATATGTGCACTAAAAGTACTAAAACCTAGGGGTGTGTGTAAAGAAATCGAGAACCACTTTGAACCAAATCGAAACCGATAGTTCCCGTGAGGACTGGTTTGGTTTCCAGTTCTAATTTACTAGAACCAGTGAGTGCTTGACTAGTAATATATATATATATATATATATATAATTTTTTAGAAAAAATTCAACAAAAAAAAAAAGAAAACATTTTTAGAAAAATGAAAACCATAAAATCTCAAATCTAAAGCTCGACTCTTAATTCTCATCAACTCACCATTTGTGCCTTTAACTGTTCATCGCCTCCCTTTCTCACTCTCGATTATCTTCATTTGCGTGAAATTTGGTGGGACCGGTTCCATTGACTCACCTGAGAACCGAACCGACGGGTGGATCCATGAAACCAATCGATGGTTCTCGGTTCTAATTTCTCGGAACTGGTCCTTAGTGGGCGGCTTCCAGTTTCATGTCAGGAATCGCCGGCTTGGACCATGCTCACCCTTATTAAAGCCTGTTATGAAAGTGCAGTTAAATCCTAAAACTTTTAAAAAGAGCGTTCAAGTCATAAATTTTGTTAAATTAGTGTCAATCGAGTCATTATGTTAATTTTTTCCAACTTAGTAAAGGGAAAATATTGACGTGGCTTTTTAAAAATATTTTCTCTCATAAATGGCGAAGATATGGCTAAAACGACATCTTTATGGTTCAAATGTATTTTTAATACAAATTTTATTTAAGTTCAATTTAAACAATAAGCTAAAATTGAAAAAAAAAGGGGAGAGTTAGACTAAGCGATAAAGGGCTTTGCAACTCTCATTGTTACATGTGAAAGATAAAATATCACAAATAAAAATATGTCAGCATTTTTAGTTAGTTAAGTTGAATGGAGTTAACGGAAGAACTCGATTGCATCGATTGATAAATTTTAGGATTCAATTATATTTTTTTACATATTTAAGGATTTGATTATATTTTCGTGACAACTTTTAATTGCTTCGAAGCGTTGAAATTAGCGCGATGACACTGTCTAGAGATCTTGTAATAATTGGATGTCCATATGGGGGTAGTTTGGGAAGTTAGCTCCAAGGCTCGAAGGCCGAGAATCTGACTCCCGGTCGGCTCACTCTGTGCAGCACTCTTGCCCCCTCCCTCTCTCTCTCTCTCTCTTTTTCCCGTCTCTCAAACCTACTTCTCTCTCTCTCTCTCTCTCTCTCTCTCCACCATTTTTTCAAGCTCAGCTGCAGCTTCGTCCTCGTTGGTCGGCCCACCGTGTGCAGAAGCATTCCTGCTCAGCGCTGACAGACCTGCCGGACTCTTCCCGCTCCCCCTTCCTTCCCTTCGCCGGAAGCTCAAAAAGGGATCTCAACTTTGATGCTTCCCCCCAGCTCGCCGCCAATCCGACTCCATTGATGCTGATGAGCTCCGTCACTCTCCGGTGAGACGGCACAGGAGGAACTGCAGAACCCCGGCGACGAAACCCTAAAGACCCCCACCTCCCGCTCCCCCCTCCCTCCAAATCCAGGCGCCAAAGCCCTCCCAAGAACCCATCTTTCTTCAGACCTCGAAAGCCTCCAGTTCCGCTCCAAAGTCCCCGTCTTTTCGGTTTCGCCAGCCCCCCAGCACATTCTCTGACATCGCCCCCCCTCCTGTTGCTCATTCTTTTTGCTTCCCCCCATAAAGAACACTCCGCCCAGGTGTTCCCTTCTCCCGGCTATCTCATCTTCTGCTCTGTTTTTTTTTTTTTCTTCTAGCTCGCGAGCTAGAACCCCCCAGAAATGCCTGTCACGGGACCTGCGTCGCTGTCTTCCTTGTCGACCCTTTTCGCCTTCTTGATTTTCGCCAATGTGGCTGTTCTCGTCACCCCTAAGTCCACCATCGAGCCCTGCTCGAACTCCAACTCTTGCAACGCCCTGCTCGGCTACACCCTCTACACCGACCTCAAAGTCTCCGAGGTCGCCTCTCTCTTCCAGATAGACCCCATCTCGCTCCTCACCGCGAATGCCATCGACATCGCGTACCCCGATGTCGAGAACCACATCCTCCCTTCGCAGCTCTTCCTCAAAGTCCCCATCACTTGCTCCTGCGTCGATGGAATCCGGAAATCCGTGTCGACCCGGTACAAAACCCGGCCCTCGGACACCCTCTCGCTGATTGCGGATTCCATATACTCCGGTCTGGTCTCCTCGGATCAAATAAGGGAGGCTAATTCGATATCGGACCCCTCGGTATTGGACGTGGGGCAGAACTTGGTGGTGCCGCTCCCCTGCACATGCTTCAATGGGACCGATAACTCGTTGCCGGCAATTTATCTGTCCTACGTGGTGAAGCCGGTGGATACATTGGCAGGCATTGCATCCAAGTATTCCACTACAATTACGGATTTGATGAACGTGAATGCTATGGGGAGTTCAGCTATAGATGCCGGCGACATTCTTGCAGTCCCACTGCCAGGTAAATTGCTTGATTGATGAAATGTTGGCAAAATTGTTTCTTAGATGATGTTCCGTTTACTATGGCTTAATGCTTTCTTCTACCGGAGGGTTGGAATTTGTGTAATGAATCGTCTTTAGCAGAATCCAAGGATTCGTGGATTTAAATGTGCGTGTTGCTTTACTTGCTTTACAATATTCTGATGCTTTTCCTCCATGGAGTTCGTTTAAATTGCCGGCAAAGTCTGTGTGCTATTGTGTTTATAATAAGTTGGTTCCACTGTATATAAGGAAAAAAGTTTCTTTTACTTGATGTGCGGATTCTTGGCTTTCCTCTAACGTTTATTTGGTGCCACTGGTTTTCAACCACAGTGCTTCTAAGTAGGGAACTTCTAATTTGAGCACAACCTTCTGCGTGAGTACTTTTGGACTTTGTGGGGTTAATGGCTTTGAAGAAGCTCGGTGCATATGCATCGGTGGAGTGGAATCATTCATATTAGGGCATATTGATTCTGGATAAGTTTTGCCTTTTCATTCAGTGAAGTTTTCGTGATCAGATTGTATTGTCTGCGTTCTATTTTCTGCAATTATGCTTTGTAAAGCTGTTTAAATTGCGTGTTTCTTCACCTTCATTTCCTCACTATTTTAAGGTAAACTCTTGCCAATTTGGTGATGAAAGCATCATTACTGCTAATCGTACTTTGACTATGCTGGCGTTTTTTGTTGCTTTCCTTTTGAAATGGACTTTAGGAAGGCCATGAGTTGGATGCTCACCTTGCTTCTTATGTCACAGCCTGTGCTTCTAATTTTCCAAGATACGCCTCAGATTACGCTCTAATTGTGCCTAATGGGAGCTATGCCATCACAGCAAGCCATTGTGTGCAGTGCAGTTGTGGGCCGGGAAATCTCAAGTAACAGATGTTCCTTCTTAAATCAT
This sequence comes from Syzygium aromaticum, assembly GCA_024500025.1. Lineage (NCBI taxonomy): Eukaryota > Viridiplantae > Streptophyta > Magnoliopsida > Myrtales > Myrtaceae > Syzygium > Syzygium aromaticum. Next base: position 35,538,195 of record CM044890.1, on the reverse strand, counting down.
TTAAAGCTAGTTAGCATGAATTACCTTCGACAGTCCCCATTAAATTCCCGAAATCATCTGTCATTAACCATTGGCATTTTCTTACACAGATTGTACTGCATGCCTGCTTCACTAGCAGTTTCTTGTTCTAGCATGCAATGTCGAAACAGTAACTTGATGCTTGGAAATGTTACTGCTCAACAGAGCAGTGCTGGATGCAATGTCAGTGCGTGTAGCTATGGTGGTTTTGTCAATAGCTCGATCGTCACCATGTAGGGCTACTACTTCAGGCCTCTTTTGTATCCACTGTCATTTGGGGGTTGGAACTTGGAAGATCTGTATATGTTTTGAGCTGTAATGCACTTTTCTTTACCTTGCAGGTTGTCCACATCTCTCCAACCACGATGCCCAGGTTAATCTTGATTATTGCTGTCATGTCATTGAGTTTCTAGTTGGACCTAGTAAAGCTCTTAATCGAGTAAACTAGAAACAAAATAATAAATTATTGTGCTAGACTTACTTTCAGTGACTTTACTCTGGTCATAGGGGCATTGTAACTCTTGCTCTGAGCTTGAATGCCTCATCAATCGATAAATCACATACTTAAAATTCTTCTTATTCAAAGTCAACATATCTGGTACTGGTAATATTGTTTGTGAATTTCGACCCCAAAAAAAAAAAATTGGTTGTGACTGAGATTGTGATGTGCTATTATCGGCTTTGAAACACATGCAGCGGTGCAGCAATTTCCTCTGCTTATAGCCCCACCTTCCTCGGTCATCAAAGATTCAACATTTGCTCCAGCACCCGCCCCGCAATCGGACGGTACCATTTCACCAACGTCTTCAGTGGTGCCAAGTACAAGTTCGCTTCCAGGATTTAACCCGGCAAATGCTCCTGCTGGAAGTGCTTCGGGTGTCTCTGCTGCTTGCTCATTGATGAATCCTATTGACATTTTACCAGCTGTGGTGACATGGCTTTTGTTTGTCAAGTTGATGATCTTTCCTTCGTTGTGATTCCACTAGGGTGGCTACCACCAGACGGTGAGGGGTTTTGTTGCATTGATGTTGCTATGGTCCGGTCAGATTGGTTTCCTCGCTTGTCTGCTGTATCTACGTGTTTCCTTTTCCTTTTTGGTGCCTTATTTATTATTCTGTGGGATCGAACTTAATTTTTTTATGTGGAGACGTGCGACTCTTTTGCAGCAATTTGTATCTTTGATTCAGGGAAGGAAGCTGTTTTTTTGCTAGCAGAACTTGTTATTTTCAGTCCTTTTTCGCTTAATCAATTGACCTCAGTTGATGCGTATTAGGTGAAAATGCAAAGAGCTGTCAGCAATTAAAGGCTGAGACAACAGAGGTGGTGATGAACTTCTCGACTCTGTAACTCTGCTTATTTTCGGATGACATCCTTAGCACTGTGTATATATGTCCTTGGCCATTCTGTTGAGGGTAATTTTGTAGCAGCAGGATCGGCTAGTCAGCTTCATTCTTGGCTAAATATTATGTAGCTAGTCTTCTTATATCGTCACCCTCACAGGCAATTCTTACAAATGCGCATTTTGAATACTTTCAAGTTGTTAAATTCGGAGAAACCGATGGCAGCTTTCGTCTTGTCAAATGCTTTCGTAGGACATAGAGAAGGAGATCTTCCCCTTACTACATGATCAAATGGCCTATTCTCAGCTAAATTTATCTGAAATAAGCAAACTTGGCCAGAATTCGAATACGCTGTGATATTTATCATTTTCTGTGTAGTCCGCAATACTATATCTTGTGCATCCTACTCTCAAATTCAGGTTCTTATTTCGTTTTCAACGCCAAATGCCAAATTTGGAGCAAAAAGCGATTTCTCGAGAATGGATTTCGTTAAGGAGCGTCCCATGAGCACTTGCTCAATTAATGACCTTTAAAAAGAAAATGTATGTTTCCAAAGTACAATTAATGACCTTCAACAAGTGTCCTAAAAGTACTCTTTAACGTTCCATCCGTATATTCATTCCAAAACATAAGCAAACGAGCAGTTCATGAATCGCTGCGGTGGCTGGTTGAAAAGCTATATTTTTTGTCCTCTGGTAAGAAACCTTGATTAGTGTGTGAAGCACCAGATGAGGCTTAGGTGCATTGCCAGTGTTGAGCTTCTCCACTCACATTTGGTGGGTCTGTGGGACGAGCTCACCCAATATTTCGTTGGCACTTGAACCGAATACTTCCAACATCACAGGCAAGTTCGATTGGAAGGAAGATGTCCATGCAAAATCGTATATAGGATTTAGCATATCCACGACGCAGTAGCTCATTTCCATGGATGTTAAACAATGAAGACTTAACGGGTTCATCTCAAAAGAACCCTAATCATCCAGGGAGCAGAAGCTCATTTATCGGGTTCAACTCAAAGAACCCTAACAATCGGAGGCTGAAGACAGACCAATCACACTCTACACATGAAAACACATCAATAAACAATGGAGTATTTCATACATTCCAAAGACTGAGCGTTTTGAATACACATACTTACATCCAAGCTTACTTCAGGAGGATGTGGGAAGAATAATGGAAGCGGAAGCTATTTACATGAATTTACATTGACAAGATGCTGGCAGGACACCCCAGCAACAATGTAGCATGACGGAATTATGTTTTACAATATCTTCTTGTTCATGCTGTAAAAGCGAGCAATCTTACAGAGCCCTCATAACAACTTTGCTGGTCGTGTGAACACCCGTTGCAGCTAGCTTCAGAACAGCACGACTGCGATACAACCTACAACAATGAACCGACTTCATAATGTTAAAGAGGTTATCGCATGTTCAAGTTACTCGGACCACTTTCTTCTTCAACCCCCATTTCCATGTATCTACGATTGAAGTAACATTTTTCAAGCATAACATTTTCTATTTATTAAGCCAAAACCACTCTTTGTTTCACTTTTTCATTTCTTCCAAGATTGCCACCAACAACAACTACAAGAAAATACCTTACCAAAAAAAAAAAAAAAAAACAACTACAAGAAAATGGATCTATTCCAAATTATCCCTGTATTAGATAATAAAAGGATAAAAAGGATACAATTATAACATTTCTCATAACTTCTCATTTCATCAACTTCCTTATGGATGGATCTAGCAATTTTCTTATCATAGAAAATCAACCAACTTCGTGCCTGTGCCCCCAGATGGGCCCGGACTTAACTGCACATGGGGCTTGCAGTGTTTCATGAGCCTCCAAATTGCCAGATTGCCCGCGCTCCGGGATAACAGAAAAAAAATACACATCTTCATGGATGCGTGTAGTGCGTGACCCTACTCTAGTTTTAGTTACTATTCTTGTTTTATGATTGGCAGAATTCACCCTTTAAGTATTATAAAATGTAATAGAAGCATAAGGGAAAGTAAAACACAATTAGTTAACTTTCAAATCTAATTGATTCTTGACTAGATGAAGCTCAAATGGCAGAGAGGATGATAACCAAGTCAACCCGCATCAAATTAGGCTCAAAAAAGCTACCTACAAACGGCCTGGGAAACCAACTGAAGAAGTCTTATTATTAAAATAAGTGCACCCGAGCATGAAAACTACATTTAGAGAATTATCAACAAAACTGCATCTGGGCAAAGTACACATTAATCACGTGTCTATTGTAAGAAAATAAGCATCTTAAGTATGATTATTCCCAACAGCATTACTACAAGAGCTTCAAAGTTCCCTAATTCGTGATAGGATCCTACTCAAGAACAACAATGGAAAACAAAGAAAGATCCACATTCACTGATGCGACCACCCAGACAAGCGCACACAGTAATGCACCATGGCAAATAAACTGACATGGAGAGAGAGAGAGAGAGAGAGAGAGAGAGAGAGAGAGAGAGAGAGAGAGAGAGAGAGATACCCTGCAAGAGCAAGTCCCCAGGTGGCCAAAGTATAAAACAATGTTCCCGCATGCCATATACTTAAGACCTTCTCCATCTTGCTCACTCCACCTAATGCATTTGACAAAGCTGCAGTAAACGTCATTAGACATCAATTTCAGCAACCACGCAGATAACAACACTTTCGTGGCTGTAAAAGTACCCTATGGAGGAGATCTAAGTTGAAAACAACTTTAAATTCAATGTATCTGATTTAGGTTCAGAAGAACACGAGGTTTTCAGATTATCAAATAGTTCTGGGAACACTGCTACAAGAAAGGACGTCTCAACCTCACCCAATGGACTATACCATGCAAGCAAAGCCTTTCAATTGCTTTTATGAAGCTTATTAGTGATCTAATCTTTGAATATCCTCCACCAGCTTACGTATTCAGGTTGACTTGTTATCATATGTGGTTTAGTTGTACCGATAAGTAGCTACTGATGTTGGTAGAATATATATAGCCAATAGCATGTCAATTCTCTTCTTTGGTCAAAGTGCATGTCGATAAGTACTTTCCAGTCTCAACTTCTTGAACCAGCTGGCTTAGCAATAATACGCGATCATAAGGGTTTGACCAAAAAGCACCCAATGCAATTGCTAAGATGGTCTGTGTCAGTCAGAAAATTCAGCCGGAAACTCACTATTTTGCAGCTCTTCTGGGGTCAAGTTCTGGACACACAAATAGAAAATAATGAGATACAATCCAAAATTATAAAAGCAAGATCGACCATACTCGAAACTGTCTTAAAGAGAATGTACCAGAGATTTTGGGTTTGACAATACGCATCTAGCCATAAAGTTGGCAACTCCATCCACCACGTGTTCCTCACTGATGACGACATACTTCTCGTCATCAATTCCACTCCACTCTTCAACATTGCTCGGGACCATCTCATCTGTAACCCATACCCACCAACTGGGTTCTTCGTGGCCAACATTGATTAGGAATTCAGCAGACTGCATATCAGCTCCTACTCAACAATCCAAAGTTCACAACCAGTTGATAACAAGGATAAAAAAAAAAATCCCAGATAATATCCACGCAAAGGTCACTCGAAGAAAAAAGAAGCTTCTCGAAACCTGTGGCCTCCCTGAATGGAAATTCATTTCCAGCTCCATTAATTGATGCCCGCTGGAATTCTTTTATCCGATTCAGAAAGTCTTTTGAATCAACAGTGGTTACAAGGTGGGCATACAACTGCAATCACATAACAAATCCCTCATATGGAGAAAAGAAAACCTCAAACGTAAAAATTTGTGCAATCTCCTGAATGTCAAATGTACAGTACATACATGCACTCACGCACACGAATTTCTTCAACGAATTCAGCAAGAAAAACATAAAAGCGGACAACGTACTTCTGCCGCTGCCAAGACGATTGCTTGCTCATATATCATGATAGCTTAAGCACTCAGCATATAAGAGAGAAACAATCCGAGACATAACGAACTCGCAACTCCTAACGCAATCGCAATTGGCCGCGAATCACTCGCAACTTCAAGTGACGGAAAGGGAAATTCTCACAAACAGGGAGCTCCAAAAGATCAGCAAGAAACGAAGAGAAAGGGGCAAGCTTTTACGCACATCGGGAGGGCAATCGTTCAGCAGGCAAGGCAGTTCGGAGACATTCTGGAGCAGCTTCAGGTTCTGCTCCAGCAGGTTCCTCAGCCGCCGGTTCTCGCGTCGCAGCGACTCCAGTTCATCCTCCGAGGACGGCGAACTCGAGGCCTCGTGCTCGTGCTCGTGCTCGTGACCGTGGGGGTTGTGGTGGTGGTGGCGGCACTCGATCGCCTTCCACGCCACGTCGGCGACCTCGATCACCGTCTTGGCCACCTCGATCGCGCCAGGTTTCCCCATCGATTGGGTTCCGACGAAGCTCTTTCTAGGGTTTCCGTCGCGGGCTCGTGTCTGGTGAAAGGGGGAGAATGGTGACGATGGAGATGGAGATGCCGTCGCGTGTTTCGTTTCTGTGTTTTGCGTTCCTCGTTGCGCTGTCTTTTGGGACATTACAAACGCTTTATTTATGAAATTTGCCCCTCTATAAATTCCCAATTTGACCCGCATCAAACTTTTACGTTTAGCAATTCACCCCCCACGATTTCACAGTTGTTGGCAACCTTCTCCCCCGAGTGCTTTGCCCATCAATTAAATCCCTCTCGGATTAACTTCAGTTGGTGAAACGTTTAAATGTAAATGGTAAAAGATAGAGATTTTGAAATTTCTCCGTCACTGGTCATTGGACTTTGATTTCTTCGTATTTAATCTTCTTTGTTTTTTGTCGAAAAATGACATTCATGTAATGGAAATATGCTCGAGAGGTAGAAGGCTTTCGAGCCTAGCGAAGCCAAAATAATTACTAAACAAAACAAATATCAGAAAGCAAATGACAAAGAAACACATCCCCCAAAAATAAAAATAAAAATGACAAGGTAAAATATGCAATTAGAAGCACGCTTTTTATCCTTCAAGAACAGATTCATGATCAAGAGTCGATTCCAAATTCAGTGATGAACACACGCTGAGATATCTCTCTCAATTTGCAATGGCTTGCAGTGCAATTCAACGTCCTCATAGCCGTGCAAGGACACCAACAAGAAAACGCTGGAAGAACACAAATAAAATACTTGTAAGGAACTCTCAGCTCTATATCCTGATCTAATTCAATAGAGCAAAACTCCAAAACTCAACCTAAATATAAATTGAAAGAGAAGAGCAACTTAATTTCGAAGAGACCGTGGAGCCATGATACGAACATCCTCCTTGGTAGCCGTTGATCGGACGAACGATCAAACTCTACGACACCCAAGATTAACTGCAGAAATTTATTCGTGTGCACAAATCCCTAAATCAGATTGGAAGAGAAAAGAAAGACGGAAAGAGAGAGGGGGCGGCTTCGATGGAAATGAGAGAAAACTCCAACACGGGGAAAATAGAGGAAACACCGACCCCTTCCTTGTGTATTTAATCGTTCTAATGACCGAGTAGAACTTACCTCCTTTGCGTCCGTAATCTTATTGAGTTCCGATCTTGATGTGGACGACTTATTTCTAAATTGCAAAGATGGTCATTGTACTTTAATTTGGCTGCATCAACAGTAACCAATGCTTTCGCTCATTCCAATTGGAGTCATTGACCTTTCAAAACATCCGATGTGATTTAAATCGGAAAAGGTCAAAGTAAATGAGTTACAAAGAAAGTGAGATTCATTCGCAGCAAAAGTAAGAGTTCCGAGTTCAACTAATTGGATGAAATATATACCGTGGAATATATATATATATATATATATATATATATGATGGGATGCGAAATATTTTCCATGAACTCGTAGATGGTCAATTTGTTATTGTTTTGAATTCTTCTTACAAGCATTAATGCTGATTCATGAAAGAAGTTAGTTATGAAGTGATTTGTATTGGTGAATATTACCCGATATTGTATTCTAATTACCTTGATTCGGCAATGGATATTCTATATGGATTATGCTTTTAATTTCTATACCTTATCGTGACGTTTGGAGTTTAATTTTTATTTACGATCAAATGCGAAATACTTAAAATCTAAATAGTATTCCATATCTAAAATGATGCTTAGAAATTTAAGATGCTTTTTTGCCCGATTTATAAAAATAGGAGGAAAACTGATAACTACTTTTCTTTCAAGCCGGCTATCAATTGCTCTTGAATAAAAAGTTAGGGTGCGCAAAAGAACCAGATAGGGAATGCCCGAATCAGCTTGTTTTAGAAGGTCGAGCTCTCCTCCCCGGCGAGACCTCCGCTCCCGCGAACAATGGGTACGTCGATTACCTCATCGATAGGGAGGAGAACATCGACGACCATAGCGTCGTCCTCAAATATGTCGAAATCCAGAGCGCCGTCTTTGAATGTGAATTCTTTATATACACTTCCGTACATATCTGAAATACGAGACGGACCGGGATCGGACCCATCTGGAAATCGGTTCTCGGGTCCCAAAAAAGTAGTGGGCTCTTTCCGGATCCCCGTTTTTGCGAAACCGGCGCTTCGAGGGCGGTTCTCGGCAGAACCGATCACCCCTAATGAAAAGAGGATCCGTTCGTGGCATCGGGTAATCCAACCTCGTCTCCTGTTAATTTCTTCAAAAGCCAACGCGCGATTCGATTCGGACTTTACGTGTGCTATGGTAAAATTTCGGGAATTAGGTCAACTTTTTCGCTGTGGGAAAAACGTCCTCTTGCAGGTAAAAATTCCGGGAATCGAAGCCGTGGATTCTGCGGAGTCGGCCAAAGTTGACCATCATCATCACCGCTCGTTCCGCTTCCTCTTTCGTTCGCGACGATTCTATAGCCACGCGTTCGAGGGACGGCGAATTGGTCTTTTGCTGCTCCGCTTCTTCCCTCCGATTCCGATCAGCGCCCGTCGCGCGAAATTCGCGGCGTCTTCGTCTCGGTCTCCGTCGCCGGCGGGGCCCCCTTGCTGTTTCAGACCCATCGAAGCTTCGTTCTTGGCGGCCGCTCTCTCCTTTCCGGGTGCCCGAGATATTCGCGTCCCTCAGTTCTCTTCTGCGCCATGTGTGGTTTCAGAAGCACGGGCAGCGCGGACAAAGCGCGGGGGCCGGATTGCTGGGCTGCTCGGGTGAGTGCTGCTGGCTCTGGCCTGTGTTGATCGCAAGATTGCCCGGGCACGAGTTTCTCTTCAGTGAATTTGGGGACTGGTGTTTTGTATCGACGATTTTTGGGATCATCCCAGGTCGCCTTTCTTGATATCTTTGTCTCGGGCAAGAGTGAACGGAGGCTGGCTAGTGGTGGTTTTGATTTTTGTGTATGCGATTCGATAGCCCAGTAACCAGACGTGGAATCAGAATATGACGGGTCCATTGTGTTTTCGGTCGGTTTTCTTAGGAAGGCAAGCCGAAGCAAGGCAAAGGGCACATGTAAATTAACGTCCTTTTCTTCAACTAAGCACAAATTGAAGAGAGTACGTTTTCCTTTGGATAATTAGATTAGCACTAGGAAATTGTACGAAGATGGGTAGAGAGCTGAATTATAATTCGTAGCACCAAATTTTGCTCATTTACTTTTGCAATCGGTGGGAAGAGACGGCCTCATCTCTCCTTTTCAGTACATGCGTGCTAAAACGTGCCGGTTGCACTGTAACGGAGATGAGTGGGAGCGGCTGACCAATATGCAATGCCCATGTCCTTCCAGAAGCGAAGGACATGAGAAGTGTCTTTTTTACCGGACGAAGAATAGAAATAATATGGTCTCCTGGGTGTCAATTGGGCTGATTGTTGCTGGGGAGGATATGCGTTGCCAGAAATCTCTGTTGGGATTGTCTTGTCGTAGATTTTAAGGATGGTTTAATTAAATTTCGTTTCTAAATTTTTGTCACCTAATGTGTTTGGAAATCGTGGCAGGTCGGAAGTTTCTGTCTTCGACTTATTTGGCACTTTATACATTTTATTATCAGCACATGTTTCTTTGTGCTGGGATTAGCTGGTGCAGTTGATAGTTATCTTATCTCAAGTGGACTGTTGAAGAAATATAATGACCTTAATCTGGGGAAGCTCCGGTATCTGGCCATTGTGGTGGATAGTGATGAAGCTCGGAAAACTTCACAAGTTATTAAACTTCTGCAGTGGCTGTCTGATATTGGCGTGAAACACGTGTGCCTATATGATGAAGAAGGTGAAGATGCTGTTTTATTTTCCATTTGATGCTAGTGCGGTACAAAAAGTTTGTGATACTGTGGAAGTTACTCACGCTGTACCATTGACATATTTTTGGGATGGTTTAGGGGTCCTGAAGAAATCTAAGGATGCTATCTTGGAGAAGTTGAGCCATATCAGATTATTTGAGGTAGTAAATATGGCATATATTGTTCAACTTTGATACATCTGCATTTGGTATTGTGCAATATGCTCAGTAACAGAAGCTCATTAACATACGTATTGCTATGTAAACTGAACGTTATGTGGTATATTAATTTGATTCAAGGGGGTTTGTGGCACTTATGTGGGTTAGGAGCATGAATGAACTGAATGGTATGTTTAAGACAGCCATGTGGTAGTGTTCTGCTGTCTGTTTTCTTTTGACTTTCACATATTTTTGGGTAATCCGAAATGATAGTAATCAACCTTTAAATTAGAAAAAGTAGGAAACCTTTTATAGTTTATTCCCTTTTCATGATTTATCCGGCGTGAAAATTTTAGACCTTCTTAATGATATCACGCTCTCCTATCTGCAGGAAACTGATGAGATATCACCCCTTGACAAAAAAAACATGAACCTTGAACTTGCTTCACCATCTGATGGGAAGGAAGCTGTGGCAAAAGCTGCCAATTTGCTTTTTACAAAGCATTTGGAACTGAAAAATACCACAGAGGATCAGGGGGAGAACATCTTTACAGAAGCTAATATGACTGAGGCACTCAGAACTATTGGTTTGTGTTGCTGCTCACTTCATTCCAGGTTTAAAAATTTGAGTATTTTTTGAACTGGCATTTTTATATGAACGTGCACCTTTGATGCATATGTAGGTTGTAGTGGGCCAGAACCTGACCTCCTATTAGTTTATGGACCGGCAAGATGTCACTTAGGTTTCCCCCCATGGAGGCTCCGATATACAGAGATTGTGTGAGTTCTCAAATTGTTCGTTACCTCCGTGACTTGTACATCTTTTTAGTGATATTCATGCTGTCTGGAGAAGCTCCCGAAATTGGAATTATGGATATATATATTTCTTTTTTTATAATACAAAACAAGCATTTGTGCAGAAAATGACGATATAACAGTATGGGCTGGCCAAAGGGAAGATCGGGCGCGGAACACCCTTTCCTTTTCTCTCGCCCTGTAAAGAAAACTATTTACTATCTATACTCATTGTTGCCTCAGGGATCAAGCCAAGCTCTACCATTTTCATATATTATAAGTGTGGTGGGGCCTGATCTGCCTTAGGGATCAAGCCAAGCCTACCCATTTGGGTTGAGGTACTGCTAAAGGGCATGAGTTGAGAATGGAACAGGCTTATAGAAGTAGTTGAAAAGATCTAGGTTAGACTTTGATTCCAGAATAGTTGTAATGTTAGTGGAATTACAGGATATGTTGGTACTTATACCTCAGGGAAGATAACTGGGAGAAAAAGGCTCAATTACCTCGGAGATCCGCCAGATTAATCAATTACTTTTGGCCCGTCCCTCACGCCATTAGCAGTTTAGCAACTGTTGAATAAAAAAACCCTGGGGAGGAATCCCCTGCTACTGTGGCTGTCCCTGCATGACATCCTCGGCTGCATTTTGTAGTAATCAATCACTGGCTAATGAAATGCAGCTCGACATTGTTTCTTGTGTTAAGGCTGAATCTGCTACGCGACAAAAAGTTATTTCATATGCCAGTGAAGCTACAGTATTTGTATCTTCTCTCGGAACTTAAAATAGAATTATTGGATGCCCATAGCTTCTGAAGTAACAAAATATCCTTCTGCTGGATCTTGACTGTGTCGTCAGTGTTCTTTTCCTTTGATTTTCTTTCTAGGGTTGTCCCTCTTTTTCCAATAAGGGTTTAACTCATTGACTGCTGATGAAGTTGATACAACACTGTTTCTAATCTTAATTATCAGAATGTGCTGATCTTTGGTTACTAAAGGGGGCCTCATGACCCAACATAAGTTCTGTAACCTGAATTTAATGCCTGTGACGAGCGACAATTAGACTTAACCTCAAAATCGTTGTCCTTAAGTTGTGTGAGTTTTTATTGGTTTTTATTTATTTCTTGTAACTTTTGACGGTGCTTATTATGCCTTGGACGTGAAATAATTCTCAAGAGTTGACTGATATTTCTAGTTTTGAAATCTGTTGGAATTGGATGCTCTATATCTGCAATATCGTCATATTGATGGGAATAATTGTTAGGATGGTCTTCATTACATAGTGTTCTTTTTGCCGCATAAAGTTTGGTATACAACCCTTTTTTTTTTCTTTTCACGGGATACATGGGACATATCGAATGCTCTTCCTTTGATTTATTGGTCTGGTATTGTGAAGTGGTCCTTTTGCTTGCTCTTTTTTTTCCCACTGAACTTTATAGTTTTCTCTTGTTGCAGACACATGGGATCCTTGAAATCCATGAAACATGGTTTGCTAATGAAGGCTATTTACAAATTCACATTGGTTTGCCAAAATTATGGTATGGGATGAGCATATTTTGAGACATTTCTTTGAAAATGAAAACTGCCCCCAAAGACAGTTGAGTGGATTCTAGTGTCCTGCTACCTCTGTTCCGATCGTTCCATGAAACTCAGTTCTGTTGTTCTTTACCTCTTAAGATTACTCTCTGGAGATAACTTTTTGGTTGGAATTTCAAGCTACTGTCAATGACCGTTTGGCTGACAATTGTTCTGTTGCTTATTATAACAGGAAAATGAGACTGTCTTTGAGAAGATCAAGATCTGGATGAGGCAAGCGGCGACGTATAATTGGGAACAACATTGTTTCACCATATTCAAAGATTGAATAGGTATATTCTGTACGAGCACTGAATGTATACTGGAATCTCAGGGAAGAAAATCTGGTCCGTTTTCCTTATATCGTCAGCTTGATCGAAGTTGGAATCATGATTATGGGGCTTCAACTTCTCGGAGTTTCTTGAATGGGATCCGAGTTCTCCCCCATTTACATTTCGTTGTGTATCTGTAACTGTCAGGCACAGTTAGTGAGTGAATAAGTTTTGATCTCGTTTCTTCCAACAGAGTCCATAGATTTTCTCTGCTCGAATCAAACGTACATTGGTTCCAAAAACATTATTCCACATAAAATCGAGAGAGCATCTTCATTAGTTTACCGGTTATACATGCCAGGCTTCAACACAAAAAAGAAAGGATCGTGTTGAATGCTACGTATTCAAATTCCTATCTTGTTGTGGGAGAGAGAGAGAGAGAGAGAGAGAGAGAGAGTTGTGCAGACAAATGTCGCCCGACATGAGATATTCGTGTATCGGTAGTATTTTAAGAGTCCTCTTGGAGACGATTGTTTCTCGAAATCCTCGGTATCTCAACTTGCTTATGGACTTTATGCTCTCCGTTGCTTGACCTAACATCAGTGATCGGCAATTCGGAGGTCGGAACTTTCTCATCCAGCATCGATGGCGTCGACTCAGCTTGATGGTCTTTGCTCTTGCCCCACACCACGGTGTAAAGACCGACCACGATGAAAATTGCCCCGATGATGCTGGATCAAAGGGAACATACAATATAAGTCACTCAGTAAACACAATTTCCATTGTTTATGCTGAAACCCCGATGCGAGAAAGCAGGTGTTTTCGTACCTTCCAAGGTGAATCTTCTCGGCTAACACGATGGCGCCGAGAGCAGCGGTGATAATCATGCCGAGCGGGCTAAAAGACGCGACAAACACTGGCCCTCGCTCCTTGATCACTACTCCTTGCACGTAATATGCTATTCCAGAGCAAACCACGCCCTAGAGTATTTTCCAAGAACATTAATATCTGGGGAGGAGTCTCACAATGCAAGAAGACTCTCTACTCTCTTAGGACAAGCGACGCATCGAGTTTAATTTTACTCACGGAATAAACAGCGCCGAGCAGCCTGGAGTCCCAGCCGATTTGCCAGACGCTCATGTCGCGCTCCATCATGAGCGAAACTGCCGCGCCTTCCACGGCTCCCATCAAGCATATAAGTGCTGTCAGTGAGAGCTCTGCTGGGTACTTCTTCAACGTAAATGACTGTACCACAACATCGCAATTACCTTAGAAGCTAGCTTTTCCTTAGACTGTGATATAGCTTAAGCTCATTGAAAAACAAATTTGCTAATATGACCTATAAAAACTTGCGAATGTTACCTGCAATATGAAGAAGCCGGACCAACCGCAGCAACTGGCAAGGAGCATGAGCGTGCCGGTGACCCAATGCTGGTCAGCCGACCCGTTGGGGGTGCTGCCACCTGCGTGGTGGTGGCTTGTTCCACCCGACCGTATGATGTCGATGATGGGGCCTTTGTACAGCGTCATCACCATTGCTCCGGCAACAGTCACCGCTGTCCCGATCACTTTAGCTAGGCTCTGAATCTTCTTCACGTTCACCTTCTCTAACCTTCAAAGAAAAAAAAAAGCAGCAATTACAACATTATTTTCTATAATGAGATTCCACGTTTTGATTCGTTTAATTGACCCGTGAGCCACACGCATGAAAATGTTTGTTCTCTATCTTCAAGTGAGTAAATTGAAATTACATTTTTAGAAGAACAAAATGATCAATATTAGACAGCCAAGATTGATTTCAGAACTGATCTGCCAATTCTGCACTTGTTACAATCAAGAATGGTTTTCGGAAGTTAATTCTAGAGCACCTTGAAATGCATCGGCCCCCACATGCACACATAATTTTTGAACCGACATACTATTAATATTATTATTCGCTACCACATGAACGAGCCATGTATCCGGACACACATGTTATTCCTCGGAACCTTTCATAAGTTTCGATGCAAGTGATGCAACAATGATCACTAGTTTTCAGTATCATAGTAGCCACTAGTTATTGTGGGTGGAATATTCACCTGTGCTGCGATAATCCACCCGACAGAGAAGAAAATGATGGACACATACCATTCATGGTTTTGTAATGATATGAATCGATACCTATGATATTTGTCGGCCTCACCGCGAATAAGCCAGTTTTCATTTTCTCAGCAGTGTTTTCCATACCCGAGAATGTCGATCATACCTGAAGGCGAGTGCCATGATGAATGTGACGGCGGGGAGGACATTAACGGTGGCTGATGCGAAAGTTGCAGACGTCGACTTCATCCCCACGTAGTATAAGTTCTGATCCAACACCGGCCTTGGAAACAAAAAACGAAGCATCAGATCCCAGAAAAGCTGACTCCCTCAAGAATCGAAAGCTGACGTGATTTCTGTTATTAGGAACTAACATAATGATGATAAATGCTGATTAATGAAGTTAAATGTCATCTGTCACATCTCATCCATCGTCGCTGTTGCTCAATATTGCCAGTCATCTTGGTATTTATGGACTTCACATATATATATGCTACCCAACACCAAAATGTGTTTTATTCATTTAAGCTCCGTTTGTTTTACAAAAAATATTACGTTTCAAGAAAATATTTTTCAAGAAGCTATTTTCTTGAAAAATGACACAATTTTCCGGTATTCGCCCGAAATCTAAAAAAGTCTTGAAAAATATTTTCCTTCGTACATTATTTTTAATAATTTTTTTTGTATTTTAATATTTCTTTTCTTTTTTTTTTTCGCTCTCTTTCTTCCTTTGTCGATTGCCGGCCATGGCAACAACTGGTGACCGGCAACAGGCGAGGCTCGTCCTCGCTTGACCAAGGCTGGCGAGGCTAGTCGTGGCGGGTGACAAACCTCGGGCAAGCGAGGCCTAGCCTCGCATCGCCTCACTAGATCTAGCAAGGCTTAGCCTTGCCTTGCCGGTCTCGGCCGAGCATTATCAGATCAAGTGAGGCGAGGCGAGGCTAGGCTCGGCCGAGCTCGAGCTCGCCGGCCATGGGACGAGAGAACGAGCAAGGCAGCAGCAGGGGAGGAGCAGACGAAGCGCGATGCAGCCGAGGAGGTGGAGCGGCTCTGCAGATGGTCGGTTGCGTGAGAACGATGGGGAAAAGGAGAGAGAAGAGGAGAGGACAGGAAGACTGAAAAATGATTTCCTTTCCTGAAGGAAAGGTAACTATTTTCCTCAGTTTTCAAAGGAACTTTTCTATTGATCGGAAAATATTTTCCTTGACCACTCAATAACGGAGCCTTAGTGTTGTGTAATACTTCAAAACCTCTTAGTTTTGTTCTTTCGTTTTAGCTTTTGGGTGATGGGGGTGGGAAAGGGGAGAGCATTACTCAAGGAAACCAAGCACCATTATCCTCAGAAAGATTGGGAGGGTCAGCTTTGGCCTTGTTTTCCTGCCACCAAAAGGTACCAACACACACAAACAAAGTCAAGTACAGATGAGTCTGACATGTTTGAGCAAGTACAGATCTCAGAGAGAGAGAGAGAGAGTAAGAACCTTTCGAGGACAAAGGCAAAAGGGGCGATGAGTAGGGTCGCGACAACATGGCGATACACGGCCAAAATGTAGTGACTCATGCCGTGGTTGAGAGAGACGAGGGTGATTATGTACATCCCGGCATACCCGAACTGCAGCGACACCATTGCCAAGTATGGCTTCGCCTTCTTCATCCCAGACCAAAATGCCCCTCTCTCTCCCATCTCTCTCTCTCTCTCTCTCTCTCTCTCTCTCTCTCTAAGTACTTCCTCTATGTGGGTTTGTATAGTTCATGCATTAATTGGAAACACGGGCCTTCTTATAGACAAGTAAAGCAACACAACAATGAGAGAGAGAGAGAGAGAGAGAGAGAGAGAGAGAGAGAGAGAGAGAGTCATTTTCTCACCCACATTTTATCCATGCATGTCCAAGAGAGCACTCCCTCTCACTCCTTTTTTTGGGTGTTTGATAACAATTAGCCAAAAAGGAAAAAAAGTTACCTGTCAAGAACTGGGATGATTAACTCTCGCTAACCATACTCAATTCTTTATTTTCATTTGCTTTTGTATCTCAGACTTAATAACATTTCAGAAAACATTCTAATACCGTATATATCATGTAAGTTACGTTTTACAGAATATTTAAAATTTGAATCATTAGATTTTCTAAATCGAACGTAGATAGTACCATTTTATTCTCTCACGGAACATCTATGCATGTCAAATCACACTCACTCTCACTAATCTCTCTCTCTCTCTCTCTGGTTGGAGATTCCATTACCCATGAGCTTGAAACACCCACTTCCCAATCACTTGGAATCTCTTTCCCTTTGGCGATAGAATCAAAAGACACCAAGAGGAGTGGGATTCGCGTAGGTCTCTCAACAACTGTGTAAGCTCAATGCCTCCATGTCTATCCTATTCATCTCCTGTAACTAAAGGGTTTGAATGGTATTGACCGGCTAATGAGAGCAAAGCTTGGTGCTTTCCCATGACGCAAGCAAATTCGAGAGTCGTGTGGCGTTTGCAGAAGAACAGCTGCAGTGATAGGCGGTAGGAATATCGGGTGGAAGACACCATTTCCTAAAGATATTGGATGGTGAATGAAAAGAGAATTACCATCCTTGATTGGGGGATTAGCTTAGTGGGTTTACAGAAAATTTCGACCTAAATCCAGTGAAAAAGCTAAAGATTTGAGTGACTTGGAAACTTGTCTAACTTTGTAATGTTTTCCGACGCCGCAAAAAAAAACATGGGGCGTGTGGGAAACATGAGGCAAAGAGTATACGTAAGTGAATTTACATGGTATGCTTACTCATGCTCCATTTCATCAGAAGATGCAACCAGCACTAGTTGAAGATTAACATAGATACATGTGTGCGTATGGTAGACCGCTTGGATTGTAATCGACTCGAGCTAAAGAGTCAACTATACTTTAATGCCAAAAATAAACTTACATGTTGTTGATGAAATTCACTAATAATGCATCTGTTTGATGAGTTACAAATTATGAACATCACCCACAAGTAAACTTAACTTAATATAAACGTAGGTAATGTCCTTTGTAACCTGTCAAATAGAAGAGTGGGGTGGAGGAAAGGGATAGAGGAAAACATTGACCTGAATTGCCTGGTAATGAAAATTTACGTGCAATATTAGCCATTCACTACCAAAAAACACAACGTAATGCAGTACACAGAACAGAACAATACTGCAACTTCACATATGTACCATCGATTTTTCCCCTTTGTGGATTGAAACAATCGGTAGATTGTTATGTTCGCTGGTAAGCAACGTATTGCGATTCAATTAAGTGAGTTAATTTCTTTTTACTGGAATGCAGATGATCAAATCCAATTTTGGGTAATAATAACCTCCTATTCCTTCAGATAAGACCGCAAAAAACCAGTTTAATCAAAGACTAGTTGATCTTCTCAATCCTTTTCAAAGAAGTCATGTTCTTTCCAAACACTACTAAATCCATCAATTAAAGCAATATCAGTATGTTCCATCAACAATCAAGTAAAAAGAAGGAAAACAAAGCATGCAAAATCTGGCAGCTCTCGCGTCAGAAGTGAATAATTCTTTGTCAACCTCTTTTTTCCAAAACTAAAGCTGGCTTTACGCTCTCACATTGAGTTACGCTACCTAGACATCGTCATAGTCAAAGCATGTCTTCTCTCTCTCTTTTTTAGGCCAAGTTAGTTTCAAGCATTTCAATCGGCTCAAAGATGGAATAAACATCAACTCGGATTTGGCTGCTGCCCAAACAAAGAAAATCTAATTCTTGCCCTCCATTCACAATGTCGTCATAGCCATAGCCATCTTCCGAATCTCCCTAATATAATCGAGTCCCTACACCTTAAAATTAATATATTTGCGACCTTAATAACATTCGATAATAGTTAATCAAGCTAAGATCTGAACTCTTCATCATATTTTAAAGGATATTTTAACAGAGGAATCTCGAAGTCCTTATAAAAAATAATTATCGGTAGATTTTTCTTTTTCCTCTTCACGAGTTACAAACACATGGGAGGACAAAGGCCACGAATCGTTGTGGGTGCTTTTCGAATTAGGATTCCAATATGAGATAGTATAGCTGGGTTGGCGGATTCCCATTTCCACAATATTATAAAATTGATGGGAACCACCAGAGAAAGAGTTATGCCATTTTATAAAAATAAAGGTATGGATACTAGGCTGCTAGGCAAGCTTTTAAAAGAATTTTTTGTTTATTATTTATTTTTCTTCCTTTTGATAGATTTGGCTGTAGACGGAAAGAATATGTGGTCGATAATTCTAGAAAAAAAGAAAGGATTAGCGGGTAAAATCAATAATAAATATATAAGTCACTGCTTGTCATCATTGTCACCCATCAACGGAGAACATATGCGTAAGCACACGATTGGTCGACTCGCAGCGGTGGACAAAAAAAACCTAATCAAGCGGAGAGGCGGTCTCGATGCCATCGGAATGATGGAGGCGAGCACTTGAAGTGATACTTCATCATGTGATTAATGTCAATCTTAGATAGCTACATTAACTTTTCAAAACTACTATAATCATTAATTGCTACACGTGTGGATTCTTCTACGAATAGAGCGAAGTGGATTGCAATGTCCAATGAAGGTTGACATTGGTTACGGCATGCAACAACATGAACAGGATAATAGAGAAAGGTTGACAAAACTCATCAGCGCAAACTGGGGACAGGATGCACCAAATTAGAAGGGCACGAGGTGCCCGTCGAGCGGTTTCAAATTCGTGCATTGCTGGGGGAGAGAATTAGAACCCTATTCTTCAGTCCCCACCATGATCGATAGTGCTTGCTGAGGAGGATCCGTGTGATCGATTTCGATGAGCATTTTTCAACGCGCAAAAACTTTCTGTTTGTTGGAATTATCCCAAATGAGTTGTGGATAGAGTAGGTGATAGGTTTATAAATATAAGAAAAAGTTTCACTCTTTGAGCTAACTTAACTTTTGAAACGAGAGAAGTTCAATAGCACCCACAACTGATATAAGAGCATAGGTCACCAATAAATTTGGACCCAAGAGTCATTCAAAGAAGGTTGTCAATGTGAGGGGAAGATTGTTGGAGTTATTCCACATCACTTGTGAAAGGTGCAGGTGGTTAGTTTATAAGAGTGAGAGAGGTCCAAGACCATTCAATATTTTTTAGTAGGAGCAAGAGGGTTTTGATTGAGAGATTGAGATAATTACTAACCAGAAATGGCACCAATGTCGTACCAAGTTGGTGTCCTATCAATAGAATATTCTGGACTCACGTTAGAACATCATCAAATCAGACAAAGATGGAACATGTTCCATCTTCAATTCGCAATCCAAATGGTATATAATGTTGGATGCTTAAAGTCCGCCAGATTTTGTCTACTTTATATTGTAGTTGTATCCACCGACAAGTAGACTCACGGAGTCATGAGTATTTAGCGGATGGTTTCTTTTATAGTGGGAAAAGTGTCAAAAAAATCATAAACTTTTTATATTAGTGTCAATTTAGTCCTAAATCTTTTTTTAGTGTCAATTCAGTCCCAAACATTTGGCATTAGTGCCAATTTAGTTATAAATTTTTTTTCAGTGCCAATTCAGTTTTAATCCTTTTGCATTGATGTCAATTCAGTTCTAAATTTTTTTGTCTTTGTACCAATTCAGTCTTTTCGATCAATTTTTGCAGGATTTTGCTGACATAAATGCCGGCTGGTCACCAGTGTTGACATGGACAACTTTTGATAATATTTTAATATTTTTTGAATTTTTATTTATTCTTTTATTTTCTTTTTTTTTCCCACCTTCCTCCAGTCGCCGGACTGGCGATTGGCTAGAGGCTAGAGGTTAGCGAGGTCGACCTCGCCAGCAGTTGGGCGAGGCACGATCTCGCCAAATCTGGCGAGGTCCAGCCTCGCCCAACCATGGCGAGGCTTGCCTTCGCCGTTGTCGGCGAGGGCGAGCCTCATCGGCCTTTGGCTGGTTGCCAGTCCGGCAACCAGCTAGAAGAAGGAGAGAGGAGAGGGAAAAAAAGTTCAAAAAAAATATTAGAAATATGATTAAAAATTATCCACGTTAATGCCGGTGACCGCCCGACGTTCACGTTAGCAAAATCCGGCCAATATTGGCCGAAAAGATTGAATTGGCACAAAGACAAAAAGATTTAGGATTGAATTGGCACAAATACAAAAGGTTTAGGATTGAATTGATACCAAAAAAAGGTTTAAGACTAAATTGGCACAAATGCAAAAGGTTTAAGACTGAATTGGCATAAAAAAAAGTTAAGATTAAATTGGTACAAATGTAAAAGGTTTAGGGCTTTTTTGACACTTTTCCCCTTTTATACTTGTTTAAAAGTTGGCAATTTCGCATAAGAGCTAAGTTATGTCAACGATAGTTTGAAAGTTATTAGAATGTTCGATGATTGAAAATTAGATCAAAGAAAACATTAGCAAGAGACGCAAATAAGAGTTCGTAACCTTGAATTCGTTGCAGCTTCATCGGAAAAATTCAAAGTCCCTTAAACTAGAGCTATGTCTAGTTGATGATTCAATTATAATTAGTATCTTTGACCTCTTAGTTACATCCCTCAATTACAAGAGAAATAAAAAATATATATGTAATAATTTGATTCAAATAGGAAACCTATTTCTAGGAAATCTACTCCAATTAGGAAACCATTCAATTAAGAAATCCTGTCGCTAGGGAGTATGAACCACACCCCAACAAAATTAACTCAAATAATGTTAGTAGCTTCAATAAAAAATGGGTAAGCTATTAGAAAATTTGGTAATTCGGACACAACCTTGGGTAAATGGCTCAAAAATAAGATTTCATGACCTCAAACTAATTGGCAATCTTATCGAGGAAAAAATTGAGAAAACAATTTAAATAAAGTTGGTAATTTCTCACAAAAGTTGATAACTTCAGTAAAAGTGGGTCAAGTATTAGAAAATTCGGTATTTCCAACTTAAATGAACATTTTTGTTCGTAACTTGTAATAACATAGTTAAATGGCTCAAAAAAGAATTAGTAACCTAAAAGTAATCGGTAAATTTATTGGAAAAAAAGTTAGTAAGTAACCTAAGTAAAGTTGGGAATTTCATATCAAAGTGGCCAACTTCAACAAAAGTGTGTAATTAAGTTAATTAGAAAAGTTGATGATTAAAATCAATTGAAAATATTGGTAAATGTTTTTGATTAGAGTTGGTAATTTAAAACTAGTTGGTAACTACATTGGCAAAAAGATTGGAAATAAACTTAAATAAAATCAATAATTGGAATAAGAGTTGGTAACTTTAGAAAAGTTGGTAAGTTATTTGAAAAGTTGATAAATTGGAATAGATCAAATAAATACTAATGAGTGGCTCGAATGAGAGTTAGTAACATAAAATTAGTAAGTCATCTCATTCGGAAAAAGTTGGTAAATCACATAAGATAAGATTGTTAATTTCATGTTAAAAGTTGGTAACTTTAACATGTTAGTAAGCTAGACCGATAGAAGTGAGTAATTCATTTTGAACTCTCAAAATAAGTGTTAGTAATTTAAACTAAGAGTTGGGAACTCATAAATTTATCAAGACAGAAACTTATTCCCTTTTTTTCTCCCAAATGGATTGATTGAATAGTCCTTCTTATGCAAAAAAGGGTATCCTAAGGTAATAATATATGCGTATGAACATAAAAAATAGAGGTTGACGTAATATATGTCCTGGGAATAGTGTATTTGCTTTTCGAGTCTTAGACAACTCGTGACACATGCATGTGTTCTTTGATGCATGACATACGTGACTCTTAGGGAGTTTATTTGTCACTCATATTTAATGAACTTAGAACACTGTAATCTGAGGATTACGCGAGGAAGAAAATGAAGTAAACGCAACTCTAGAGCTCAAGATCACTCTAAGACAGAGATATGTAATAATGACGACCGTAATAAACTAAGCAAATCCTGCCAGCAAAACCTCCCATATGTTACGACACGTACCAACGTAACATCATTTTAATATACTCAACATGGACCAAGCGTCAACGAATGAAAAACAAAGGTGCGGTGGTGCTATCGCTGTGAATTATATCATTTACTATTAGTAACAATGCCATTTGTTGGGAGTGCATATAAAAAGTTCGATATTTTCATTCGGGCAAATCGCCAAAAAAGAGTTCAAGTCTGTGCTTATCAACATATTCAGTTGAATTCATATTCACTCAAAATCTTAAGATAATGAGTTATGTGCTAATTATGATATATTAATTATTTACACCACATCAATTTTTCAATGTGAGACTTTCTAACATGTTTTACACGTATATCCCAACAATCTCTCTCTCATATTTAAGTTCAATGTTAGGTCTGCTTCCCTTTAATTCAAGTATCCTTTTGCATTAACATATCTCAACTTGAATCTCCATCTACACCCACCTTCATCCCTAGTATCTTTCTTCAAATTGAACCATGAAGATTGCCATCGAAACCGCGTTGCTACACCACAACACTCATTGCCCTAGAAATCGCGTTGGTCAACAAATTCATTCTTTAAGATATCCACCAAATACCGGAACAGATAATGGGCCTACCAATGTACCATAGGCTTTGATACCATTTGTTGAGAGCGTGCAGTAGAAGTCCAATATCTTTATCCTGGGAGATTGCAAAGGGTAAGCCAAGTCTTAGCCCGTCAATATATCTAGTTAGATCCACTTCATTCAAAAATTTAAGTTAATGAGTTATGAACCAACTGGGATGTATTAACTATTTCACACCCTTTTACTAGGGGAGATCGCCAAGAGAAAGCTCAAGTTCAAGAGTAGATCTAACACTGAGCTCACATGTGAAAATGAGATTTTGGAATATATGTGTGAGTTGTGTTAAAAGTCAAATATCGGAGAATTGGTATGGTGTGGAGCAGTTAATACATATAATTTATTGGGTTAAGCTTTTAAGTGAAGTTGAATCAAACCTGATTTGTTGACAAACTTAAACTTGGGCTCTCCTTTTATAATCTTTCTAGATTAAGGTATCAAACTTCTGTTGTGCGCTCCCCATATTAATTTACCAAATAAATGATTGAAAAGAAATCAAACCTAACTTCTTATTTCGTATGTGTGCTTGTGCATGCATATTAGTAGGGGTGAGCGGTTTCAGATTTCTTACAGGTTACACCTGAAACATGAAACTTATCATTGGGTACAGGTTCTTTATTTTTTGAAATCTAGAACCTACCCGTTAGAACTAGAAACCTAAAATCTACCATCGAGTATAGATTCCATGGTAGGTTCCGGGATCTAACAGGTTCTTTTTATTTATTTTTTATTTCGTTTTTAGTTAAACAAAATGAAAATGAACACAACAATATTAAACAAGCTTTTCATTCACAAAAGAGAATACAAAATACTAGTTTTCCTAACATTATGGTTCAAATAAATACAATTAAAATGAGAAATCATTGCGTAAATCGATACTAAAAGTGAGTGGTTTCATGTTTTGTACAAATTCTACCTTGAACCTACCCATGAGAATATGTTCTTCCATTTTTAGAATCTGGAACCTACTTTATCACAAGTTCTAGGTCGGTTTCAAGATCTACCCAGGTTCCACCTATATTATTAATTGAATAATTGCAGTGAATCATCACATTTAATAACCACTACTTGCTGCTTTGATCTAATGACCATAACTTATATTTAGACACATAGAAAAAATGAAACATTAATAAGTCATAAAATAAAAGCTCAGACTAGTAGATTCAGATTATACACTCATCATCTGATACTATGAAACACCACAAGATCACACGAAGATATAGACAAAAAAAAAACACAAAAAATTGTTTAGGTTTCAGGTTCCACCTACCTAGAACCTATAACTTACCTGTAGAAACAGGTTCCTCAAATTTCAAAACCTGGAACCTACCCTACATACCTTGGAACTTGGGACCTATAAGTTTCCACCGGTCAGGTTCTCAGGTTTCGAGTTCTACCTTGGAATCATGCTCACCCCTACATATCAGTCCCGTGAGATGCATAATTAATAATCTCACGAAGATGTCAATTGCTCATAAATTTTTCTCAAAAGTTCCAATCGATGAAATGAAAATGCATGCTCCACCAAATGTGGGGGTGGGGACTAGTCTAGTAGCATAAGTCAATCCAGATATAATTGTTTTTTTGTAAAGAAAATCGTCATTAAATCGAGATTAATGATGCAAAGATGCAACTAGCTTCCTACTTAACTTTTGGACCCTAATTTCTTAGCAAAATATCTTGCAAAAAGCTAGCAAATAGGAGGACAGACTGGCCGTTATCGTGATTGATTAAGAACTTTTGATTATCTTTTCATATTAATCACAAAAAACAAAGAAGAAAACGATCCTTCTAAAAGGACAGCAATATCATGGGCTGTGTCTTTGAATGGCAAAGCGGGGAAATTTCGGTCAAAATGATCTTTGCGTGCCTTTAGGAGGATTGAGACCTACGAGTGAGGAATCATAAAGCAAGATTCACTTGTGTATATGCTACATGCATGCATGAGAAATAGAAAAGATCAATTATTGAACACGGGTAGATATATAAAAATAAGAGCAGGTGCTGCAATCATGACATTTCAGCATAAAGGAGAAGATATTGAGATGAGATGAGGTTTGCACGGTCAGGAAGAGAAGGAAAAGAATTGAGGAAAGGTCTCACTTTTCATGGAAAAAATGAGTGATGTATGCATCGTATAGTGTTTCAGATCCATGGGCAAAGTATCTACCTTTCTTTTCCTTTGCTTTGCTTTGCTTTGATAATTGATTGAAGAGCCTCTGGAAAACATCGTCCAGAAAAGTTGGACAGCGTAACATGTCATTTTTTTGGCTTACAAGCTGCATGTTATTGACTATTTTTCTCGACGCTATGCCAAAAGTGAGATCGGGGCCAACTCCCAAACACCATATCGGGTTCTGCCTTCAAGATCTGATAAGGAGAAGACAGATAATTTACGCCCGGATCGGTAGATTTACAAGAAACCAATTTCTTGCGTCTTAGCCCAAAGAAAATTATGTTGTATTAACGGGACCAATGCCTCTGCTTTTAACCGGTTGTATGAGGTGGTCTCTTTCGAGTGTAAAGCATGAAAGAAGAAAGAGAAAAAGATGGCGAGAAGGACGATGGATACCACTTTTTCGTCAAAAGAACAATATCGATGTTAGTTGATAATGCTGGACCGTCGATATCGACATTGGTAAATGATGGACACAAGCTTCAATGTCATTTTTCTGAGTGACTTTCTGTGTTGTCCTAAAAACACAGAGGAGCTAAAAGCAAGGCACCTTCTACACGACAGGAAAAACAAGGCAAAGCCTTGCCTAGATCTTTATTTAGATGAACCGGGGGAATCACAGTCATTGATCATGTAAGTCACAGTGAAAATCCAACGAAATCCAGTGGCTGAGTGTGCGTCGAGTCCATGCAACACTTTTCCCAAAACAGAGAGCCCTAGGCCATCTAAATTGCAATACCCCAACTCAGTGGAGAACAAGAATCCTCGTGCCATTAGGGGCTTTCATCATGTTGATGACATGAAATTACTTGTGTTGAATTTAAACCTGTGAAAGGAAATGATAGGAGGACGAAGAGAAAGCTGGTCATTGTTTCAATGTGTTACTGTTCTTATTCCATGGGTGATCTAAGATAGGAGTACAGGATGCGGAGACAGAAGCCTTCACATATATGCTATAGAGTATAGAGTGTAATTCATAGAACAGTCTTCCAACATTCTATTTAACATACATATTGTTTATGCGAGAGGTATGACTGCCTTCCTGCATTGGCACAGGGCAACACACCTAAAAAGTACCAGGATTGAATTAAGGAAACAAAACACCTTCAGACTGAAATTTTGACCCGGCAAGAATATATTGCAAAATCTAACATAATGTGCAGCACAGAAGGAGTATAAGGTTTACGAACTGAGTAAATATTTAGGCAACCGACGTTAGAATGTGTACCGCTCTGGCAAGGGTGTAGCTTATAGTAAAGCACAGAAGTTGAGCATCGTTGAGGATCAGCAAAGGAATAAGACCTGTGAAACAGATTGTGCAAATCTCATTGTTTCAGTGCAGTGGCTATTTTCTTTTGGATGAGCTCCACTCCAAGGCGAGGAGACATTCTTGGCAAAATTTCCTAAAGCACAGAATTCAGTTAGATATGTCCAGGAAATGCAATGTAAAAGTTAGAACCCAAGCAAACAAACCAATCAGGTTTGGTTGATTTAGAGGACATTTTAGAAGGCTTCTTGCAAATTAGGCAAATGATAAAGGCACAATCAAAAATTTTTGAGCGAAGCAAGTTCAGGATAATTGCCTCATCACTGTTGATAACTAAGCAGTTTGGAAAAATGAGGCCATCAATGGCAGTTTTTTCATGAGCTTTAATTTTTTCTTTGGCCAATTTAATGAGCTTCAGTCAATTCACAACACGTTCGGCAGGAGATAAATTTGCAGTGGTCCAAATACCAATCCAATCCATTCTAGGGGGACTGAAATGAGAGATCTAGTCCATGTAGGATTGAAGACATAATACATGCGCTAATCAGTATGTTCAGATACAATCATACAAAAGCAGATAGAAACAAGGAAACCTCAATGGTAGAAATACAATCTGCTACAGTCGAGAATGGCAGCCCAATGCAGACATAAGTTACCAATTGTAGGTATCATTTTCATATAGGTGTAGATAGAAGCCTTTTAACATATGACCAAGAAAAAGTTCAACCAAATCTTGACCCATCTGGCACAGGCCAAAGGCTAAATGCAGTTCATATTTGGTCGACAAATCATAGCGCAATGCAGAATAGAACAAGGGAAGAATCAAACTCAGAACAATTTGATGGAAGGCTAAGCAAGGATTCATAGGATAGTGGATACTGTCCGATATTTTGCTTCTCTATCACAACATTAACACCATCAGAAGGAAACAATTGTGTAACAAAATCCACCCCTAAAGATTATAGACTCTATGAGCCTAGTGGAAATTGACAAATGGCAACTATACTGCATTCAAATGGCATAGAAAACAGTGAGAGAAAGTCGTCTACCAAACAAAATGGAAAAGCAGGACATTAAACTGATGATAATCCAAGTGATATCCACATATCAAGCCTAACTAGTTCTAATTCCTTAGCTCTGTAGACAACTTTAGAGGGTACAAGTAGCCTTCCACTTTCCTTCCAGCTAGAATAGTCAATGGTATCGACATTCCTCGGATCAATATGTCTCACCTCAGCCTAAACTCCCGGCCTGCCTCCACACAGGTCTCTGGTGAGTTCAAGGACTTACTAAGCAGCCAGCTTTGAAATAGCACCTTAATGTACCACAACATTATTCCCTGTTGCTCCATGATTCCTTTCTCATGAAGATAAACATCACATCGGCATGGTTGGCATCTATTCGGGGCGCCACAATGCCGTTATTTAATTCTTAGTCTAAGAACCCGCCATTTCGTACTACATAATCACACAGGCATCTGCTCCACACATATCTAATCTGATCTCTATCCACTACGTATCAAACATATCCTATTCCTTGAGCAAATCACTTCCACAAGTGAAAAAACTCGACTCTTTCGACAGAAAATGAAGGCTGAATGAAACGGTCGAAAGTCCCAAAGCCTTACCTCAGAACCATCAGAGAGCACTTTGGCCAGCACAGGTATCTCGAACTGGTAAGCTCTCTCCCACTCAGGGTTGCTCGTTATATCCCTAACCTGCGCAAAGCATCACGAAACACAAAGCTCAATTCGCGGAAAAAAACTACATCCAAACATCCACGATTACACTTTCACGTTTGGCATTCTGAGAATGCAAGAACAATCGAAACCTGACCGTGTTCGCGCAGCTACGCTGAAGATGCGCAGTCATACCTGCAAATCGACGTCCCGGAGAGAGTCCAGACCGGAAATCAGGAAGGCGGCTTGAAGCTTCTCTTTGAGGCCATCGCACAAACAGCAACCGGGCTTGGAATAGAGGACGAGCTTCCTCGCGGCGGTCGGAGGAGAAGGAGGTGGGGAAGAAGAATAGGAGGCGGAGATGAAAGACTTGAGAGCGCATGTAGGCAGCTTTCGCGCCATTGCCACCGTCGACGACGGCCAGGCCGCGGCGGCGACCGCTGCGATGGCCATGGCTCTCCGGTGACCGGTAATACAAAATTTCGGGCTTCGAGATGTTGCTGGCGCGGCGCTGGTAGTTGCTGTTTTGCTTGCATCACTGGTGGAAGAATTTGGGCCGGCCCGTCTCATCCGGACCCGGACCCGGTTTCTGAAGATGGATTAGGGATTAGCGAGTAATTTCACTCGAAAAGCAAATAAATTTTTTAAATTTTAGAAGAATTTTTTACAATCATATAACTTTTTTATGAATTTTTGTCAAATGTTGACTTAGTTAATTGTGCATTTTTATTCTTTCTTTTTTCGCCGGTAGAATCCACACTAGCGATAGTCGATATTTCCTTTCAATCCTATTCGATTCAACATGAGATATATCGTCTCTTCAGATTTTTCTATATAAATCTTTGCAAAATACCAAGGATGTGAAGATTAATCCACGAGGCTAATTTTACAGCACCAATCTTACAGATATATATTTATTGCACATTGGATTTGTAGCATGACCAATACATTATAGCACTGACTGCGCTACGTAGGATGACCGTCGTTGACTAGATTGCCACATCAGCGACTTTTGGCCAAAATTAGCTGGAATGATTAAATTATCAAAAGGTTTGGGATTAAATTGGTACAAGTGCAATAGTTTAGGACTAAACTAGCCAAATTGAAAAGTTTATGATTGAATTGATATAAGTGCAATAAGTTTATGACTTTTTTTTTTTTTTTTATAATTACGCCGTTTTTTCGATATCTTAGAGACACAAGCATGGAGACCCGGCTACCTAAAAGTCGGTGGAACACTCTGCAACTCCTATAAACCGGTCAAGTTTGGACTTTTGACATGTGCATGTGGCTATGATCTAGAACAATTCACATGCAGTTAGTGAGACTCGAATGGATGATCCTCTATTTCTTGAATTGAAAATCCTCTAACGCCCCAAACCAACATTGTCAAGTTTGGAGGGCTGACATTTTGTTTATTGCAATAATAATTACATTCAACTATATAATCCAAAGTTGTACTCCTTATAACATAATTAACCTCCTATACAATATCTTAAGATAAGCTAATCCACAGAGATAGAGATACGACATCTTTCATATTTCTCTTCCATTTCATTATTATATAAGTTTAGAATCCAACAAGGTTATAGTTATTTCATGCATCAAGTAATAATGGTTATCCCCCATCTACCGGATCATGTCGCATAGCTATTTTCGTCATTAACTAGTTTTGCTCCCTAACCTAAACGACACACTATGAGATTTCACCATATAATTCTGCGAACTAGGTTGACGAACCAAGCTTATACCTCGGTTGCTCTGATAAAATCTCTCTTTCTTTTGTCAGACCCAAAAATATATGAAATTAACGGTGTGTTGAATGAGAGCTATCCTATAATCATTATGGGAGCGTTGGAGGTTATGTTAGGATCACTTCCCCTTTTTGTTTTAGGGAAAATTTCACGATAAAAGAAAATATTTTTCAGGTAAATCATTTTTAAGGAAAATGATTACTTTTCGTTTGTTTGGTGATTTAAAGAAAATGATTTTTTTTCTTGTTAGAAGGGATGATCATTTTCTCCAAATTTAAGCTTGTTGTTTTTGGTTAATGGAAAATCATTTTTTTTACATTGATTAATTTTCGGTCATTCAAATCCCGAAAAATCGGATAACAATATCTCGAAAATGGTTTTCTTTCAAACAAATGGATCCTAATGGTTACTTTGTATTTGTTTGATGGTTTAGAAAGGAAAATTATTTTCTGTGAATCTAAACTTGTTGTTTTCGGTTCATAAAAAACATTTTCTGTAATTCGATTAGTTTTCTATTATTTATATATTGAAAATTCGAAAAATAATTTTTCAAAAATAATTTTCTATCAAACAAGCCGACCTTTTGAGTTAAAAAGTATATCGTTTCCGAGGGGGTGGGTTGTGAACTGTGATGCATCTTCTTCTCAAGTCAACAAGTTCGTCTCCATTTACATCAGTAACAACATCACCATCAATTTCACTTGGATGTCGTCAAGGAATGCACAAACCCTTGTCGACATCCTCAGAACTCCTTCCACGATGCTTCTCCATCCCTCTGCCGATCTAGAGATCGAAAGAGGGTGACCTACTTCACATGGGCCTTGCCTCTTCACAGTCCAACATCTTTCCAAAGAAAACTAGAAGACCTTGAATAATTGAATATATATACACATATATAATATGCCTTCTGATGTCTTCTGCTAATTTTCTGCCCATTCCTCAACAGCACTATATCTTCGCATTAGATTCTCTTGTATTTAGGCGGGGCGACCATGCGACACGTCGCCCAATGTGCGTGCTGGGTTATGGAAACCGTAGTGGGTACGAGCAGAGAACGTAAAGAGTTGTGTGAGATCATGCAGACGGGATTTTTTGAGCTTTGGATGGACAAGTTCGTGATGAATAATGAGCAAAATGCAAGGTGGGTTTCATTATCTTCTTCGGGTTATTCTCATTCTTAATCGTAGGGAGTGCAAAAGCATGTCTACTGATAAGAACTAAACGAATTAAGGAAATCCGGAGTTTGAATGTTTCTCCTACTAATTTTCTCTTATTTATATATTGTGGGTTTTGATTCAAAATCGGGAAGCATGCATTAACACAGCACAAGGAATCATATATGCAGCCACACTTTCAGTATCCATATATAAACTTATGACCACATCAGGTGAAAAAATTATTTAAAAAGTCCTAAACCTATTATAGTTTTGCCAATTCGATCATAAACTTTTTAATTTTATTAATTGAGTCATAAATCTTTTGACAATTTACCAATTGAGTCCATCTAGCCTCACCCACGGCCGCGATGGCCTTCTAGGCAAGGCTCGCGGATACTTTTGTGATGTGAAGGCCATCTTGACAATGGTAAAAGCAGAAGCAAAAGGGTCGAACACGAAACCAGGAAGGATGACGCGTGGCCTCCGTTCTAGATGGTGGGCGGTGCATGGTTGTGCGCGAATACGGTCTCTCCCAGTAAAAAAAAAAATAAAGAAGAAAAAAAGGAAAAAGAAAAAGAAAAATTTTTAAAAATAAAAAAATTGAAAATATTATTAAAAATTATTTGCGTTAGCGTTGACTGTTTTTCGTGGCATGTCCGACGTCCATATCAGGGAATTCTGGTCAAAATTGTCCAGATGGACTTAATTGATAAATTTTCATAAGATTTATGACTCAATTGATAAAATTGAAATGTTTATGATTGAATTAGCTAAATTGTAATAGATTTAAAATTTTTTGGACAATTTTCCCTCACATAAGATATGATGAATTTTTTTCTATCTAAAGTATGTCGTGATTGTTTATGTAGTAGATCTATGCAGGTGCGTGGATGAAATTTCAAATAGATCGAGTCATCATCAATTGGAACATGTAGCTTCCACAAACTCTATACTTCTTCTGTTACATGAATGGCTCAAAATGCACAGAAACTTGATATATAAAGTCCGTCATTCATGAACCATATATACTACTGCATAAGGTCACACTTATATATGACGTCTGTGTGAAAGAGAAGACTACACAGAGATTAGACTTGATTTTAATGACTAGACTTATAAGATGCCAACGCTTCTGTATTTTTTTACTGTCGATGCGCACGGTTCCTTGTTTTGTTTTTCGTGAAGTTCATTGTCCTCTACGATGATCTCATATTTCAAAAATACTATCCCACTTGCTTATAATTTGAAAAATTTCATCCCTTACAAACATCCCAACTCCCAAGAAAGTTTACTTTCAAATGGATCGATTCTTGCAACAGTTGACAATCCATCACCTGTGCACCATTTGTATTTATTCTATACGCTTCATCTTGCAATCTACAATTGACCGCACCCTCGTTGTGTTCATTATCCTCCTTTTTCAAATTTGGTGGATGGACATTTACATTTGGGAAGTAGCGATTCTAGCTCGAGACACTAAAATGGGTACATAAAGTTGGTTTACTTGGCAAATCGTGAGTGGGTATTTAAGTAAGTGGGTCATTTTCAAATGTTAAAATGGAAAATTTAGCAAATAACCTGATGAACTAAAGTCGTAATCAATCTCTGTTCATATCCCTAGCATCATTGTTATTATATATATATAAATGAAATTTCCTGCTAACTTCTTAAGGACAGAGAGTCCTTATATATTATTCCATGATATATAGCTTTATGTAAACTAAACAAGTGAGGAGAGCGTGGCAGGAACATGTGGAATGATGCCGAACACCTGATGAGACTAAGCAATTAAGCAGTGATTAATTAAAAAAAATAAACCTAGAGAAGAACATTAAAGTTTTTAGTCGCTAGAAAGAGATGAAGTGAGGCAAACGAGGACTGGTACGGATTTGACGACAATATTCTTTTTGCATGTGCATCCTCATCGGACAAAGCAAATTCAGCCCCCTGTCCTCCTCCGTTGCTTCCTAGTTCCCACGTATGACACCCATGTTTGATTTTTTTTCCTTGCTGTTCATTTCTTTTGAACGAATTATTTTATTGCTCGATGTCGGCTAAGCACCCTTAGCCCTAGATCATTAGTGTTCGGTTAAAAGTTAACCTCATTAAAGAGAGGAAGTTAAAGTTTCGGTAAGAGTTTCGGCAGCTTGTTCATTTGTATTGCAATGACGGCGGACTCCAAAGAAGCGTTCCTTATTTTAACATGTTAGTGTCCACATGTTTTGCCTCCCGAATTCTCCTTGTATGTTCATCTTATTTAGAGAGAGGAAATAGCTTCAGAAAATTTTACTTTCAAATAATCCTAAGATATGGACAATGACTGAAATGAGGCATTTTAAGGATTTACTCAGGTCAAATTACCTTCAAAAGAATGAAGAGATCATTCCCGAGATGGACCCATTTTAATTACCCTCCTGTGATTGCCTCGATCAACCAACGATTCCTAAAGAAAAAAAGAGGATCATTTAAAGTGTGAAAAGGTGCAACAGAGACAAGTGAAAATTTGTCATGTTTGCACGAAGCTATTTGTAAAAGGTAATTGGTATACTAAGGCTTCGTTTATTTCATGAAAACATATATTTTTTTAAAAACAATCGCTTACAAATATTAATAAACGAAAATTATTTTCGTTGTTCACAAAAATGTTTAGACATAAATTGTTACTGATAATGAAAACATTTTTCATTGACTTATTGTTTTAAGCAATGTAAGAGATTATTTTTTAGAAAATATTTTTCAAATCATTTATTTTCCACGAAAGATGTAAATGAAAAATCCATCAAATAAATGGAAAATATGCAATATATATATACATATATATATTTCTAGAGTTACCCTCTGTCGCATCCCAATTGATAAGAGATTGCTCTTTATTTTAAGCGAAAAAACTTAGACTTTCATTGCGTACTAGCTACAAAAAAAACTATCGATACAAATATATGTGTATACGTATTTTCCCAAGTATATTACAAGAATGGTATAGATGATTCGTCATTTTCCGATCGGTAAGTATTGAAAAATATTTTTAGCTTTTTTTTCCAGATCATCTAGTACATATGTGAAATAGCCCTCACGACATCCCAATCTCCTTTCCAACGACAGTTTGATCTCAATTTTAGTGTTGGAATGCACTTTGAAATTGGGATGAATATTTCGAAAATGTTAAAATATTGTTCGAGTTTTAGCCTATTGAACGAACCCGACCCAAATTAATTTTTGTATTAACCTGATAGATCGAAGTTCAAGACTGGATCTTGAATTATATGCGGAAATTGCATCCGTATTGAAGCTGCAATCAAGAACATAATTGTTTCCTTCGGCAAATTGGACTCGGTGAAGAAAGAAGATAGAAAAGAAAAGTGACAAGGTGGACTTTGTTGACCGAATTCAATTGGGATTCTGCACATGGAATTTCCTTTCTCACGTTGATGTCGTCCAAGAGCTCTAAGAAGTAATGGATGCGATTTATGCCATTGAGATTAGTGCTTCTCGTAAGCGGTTTTGCTTGTAATTTAGAGTTTGTTAGTCAAATTATACCCTCTGAAATTGATAAAGTGCTTAAACTGTGAATCTTGTGCTAAGATTTTGTATATTTCTTTACGAAATTAAGATATTATTTCGTGAAAAATTGTTAAGCCAATATTGTGCGAGTTATTGGGTGCAATTTGAGGTTGAGAAATATTAAGATTATTTGAGTTTTTTGAGTGTGGTTATAATTTTCAATGTAAATTTATAATGAAATTCTTTGTTGCTCTTCCTATGACTTCACATCAACTGAGCCACTTAAAATCTATTGTTCGATCTATTTTCTTATTTTGCCTATTTTATTATTCGATTGCTTATTTTCGCACACGAAAATATAGTGAGCATTCTTTCTGTACATGAGGAAATGACCACTCCCTCGCCATTTTCTGCCATAGAAAATTTCATTTGTACTATGGTGTATTTTGTCTTTTCATGTCTAATATGCAAACTCCATCACAATCAAATATTAAAAAATTTCTAACGTAAACGAAATATTCCATTCACCGTGCTAAAGGATACACCATTAGCATTTTCTTTCTGAAAATGACATAATATGCATTTTTGAAACAATGATGGAGGGAACGCGTCTTGGGCATCTATCAGCCATCGCATCTTAACTCGAGCTGTCAAAAAAGTATTTGCGGAAAGAAAAGTACAAAGAGAAACTGCCCTCCCGTGGGAACGCCGTACCAAATAGAATCACGAAAAGCAGATGCAAGTCAAGTCCCGCCGTGCATGGATTGCATGCCCACGTCAGCCAACGAAAGTGTGCTACAGCAACCACAAACATGGACTAGGGTTTGACAGATGCCGTCATCTTCATCCATATTCTATACTGTCCGCACACAGCAGAAAGAGAGAGAGAGAGAGAGAGAGAGAGAGAGGCACTTGGGACGCGGTTTTGGGAGATGCAAAGACAGAGGTGGGACAGCTGGCGTTGGCGTAAGGAAAGGTAACGATCAGACACTGCGCGTATTGATTTTTGCGTGTCCATACGCAATATAGATTTGTTAGATGATGGCCCACTCTATATTTGAAAAATGGCTCTGCGCAGCATCGCAAACTATAGCTCTCGACCGCCCCCCATCATCCTCTGCAACATCCTGGAAGCTGCCTGCTGAGAGAATCCTATCTCTCTCTCTCTCTCTCTCTTCCCACAGCACACGCACACAGACGCCAATGGACATCTGGTATTTAGTTAGCTACTAACGTGTTATCATCTTCTCTATAGGTTCATAGACAACCCTTTCTGAGCAAAAAACACCCTGGTCTTAGCTATCTTTATTAATGATCTAGATAACTATTACCCAAAAAGATGGACATATCTTGGAGATGACTCGGACAATCGGCAGATTACACGATCCGTGCATCAAACATTAGTTTGGGACCTAAACTTTCACTTGAATAAACGAAAGCGGCTGTATATCCGAACATTGATATGTATAGCTAATATGATTTTACGTAAGTTGTGTACCCATTTAACATTCATACTATTTTGTATTTTACTATTCTATATAATAACTCACTCATTAAATATGAGTTAAGAAATGAGCTATATGAGTTCAGATACAGAATAATAATGCTAATGACAAAGCAGAATTATAACTATACTTATAACTTATGAAAAGATGTTCCATGTTTAGTTGTTGGATTTTGGCTATTCATTCAGATTTTAATTCACCCCTTACTTATTATTCAATTCATGAAACGGAAGATTCTTCTACAGAGATTGCGAGAACCACCTACTCGGGGGGGTCTTCCTCGGCATCATGAAATTTTAAAATTGACAGCCACTTTCGCACTTGCGTTTATACTTGAAAGGTAACTAGGCATTAATAGCCTTTTCTGTTCATTGACCAAATGGAATCTACTCGGAACCCCCCCAACTCCAACCTGCTTCATCTATATATATTCTCTCTCTCTCTCTCTCACTCTCTCTCTGTCTCTCAACAGCAACGCAAGAAACGAAAACATAGAAGTTCAGGCATCATTCTCACTTCAGGTCATCAACAATGGTGAAGAGGACTAGCGAGCCCAAGATCCCATCGGAGCCTTTCAAACGGGCCTCACCATCGCCCGCGTTGTCGTCGTCGGCGTGCAGGAAGTACAAGGGCGTGAGGATGAGGAGCTGGGGCTCCTGGGTCTCCGAGATCCGCGCCCCGAACCAGAAGGCGCGGATCTGGCTCGGGTCCTACGCCACTGCCGAAGCCGCCGCTCGGGCCTACGACGCCGCCCTGCTCTGCCTCAAGGGCTCTTCGGCAGCTTCGGCGCCCAACAGCCTCAACTTCCCTCACTCCTCCCTCGCCTATCGAGTCCCCGACCACGCTATCCCCATGTCCCCTAAATCCATCCAGCGGGTGGCCGCCGCTGCGGCGGCGACGGAGGACGGATCTGTCGACCGCGCCGCCTCGAGCCCGCAGTCCCCGTCGCCTTCGTCGTCGTCGTCGTCGCTGGCCTCGTCCACGTCGCCGCCTGACCACCTGGATGACGACGCCGTCGTCGTCCCTGCAGCAGCCGCATACGACGGGGAGGCCGTAATGATGGACGCGTGGTACAATCTGGAGGGCTGGCTGCAGTCGCCGAGGTTCCTGGGTCCGATGTTCGCCGGCGGCGTGACGTTCGATGATTACTATGAAGAAGCTGGCGATATTCGACTCTGGAACTTTTGCTGATTTTTTTTTAACCCCTCGCCTTTTCTCATCTAAATCAAATTACAAGCGTAAATTCAAGAAAAGACGAAGAAATCTCGTCGAGGAAGAGTTTTTTTTTTTTGGGTGAATTTGAATGTACTATTTTGGAATCTCCCATGTGAGCGATGCACGTGGGAGTGTCGATTTCGGAGGAAGTCATGTTTTCTTGTTCCGGACGCTGATTCAGTAAATTCATTCATTAACAAAACTAATAGATTCTCCACTTCTGCGCCGTCTATTTCTGTCTTTTAAATAAAAAAAATTTGCAAAAAAAATAGTCCTTTTTTTTTTTTTTTATCTTTGTACTCGTATTATGGAGCTGAAGCCAGGTCGTCAGCTGACTTGATCTTAAATAAAATGATATTGTATAGTGGTTTCATTTATTCGTACCAAACACTACAAAAAAATTAGGTTTTAGCGACGAATTTTGCCACGAAAAATTTGGCAAAATTCATCACTAAACGAATTTGCGACAGAAAAAAATTCGTCGCTAATATGCCGTCGCAAAATTTTGCGATGAAAAATGCTAATTTGTAACGAAAAAATTCGTCGCTAATTTGTCACGAACTTTATTCATTGCTAATTTGCCATGAACTTTATTCGTCGCAAAATTCGTTGCTAATTTGCTACGAATTTTATTCATCACTAATTAGTCACGAATTGTATTCGTGGCTAAATTAGCCACAGAAATTAAGTATCACGGCATTTTCCTACTATATTTATTTCTGTGGCTAATTAGTCACGGATTTAGCCACGGCAATTAAGTATCGCCGCATTTCCCTACTATATTTATTTCCGTGGCTAAAATTAGCCACGGATTTAGCCACAAAAATAAAAAAAAAATAGTTGGGAAAGTGAAGCGAGAGTTCATTTTCGTGGCTAAATCCGTGGTTAAATTAGCCACGAATTTTTTTTTGTTGCTAATTCCGTCGCAAATTAGCCACGGAAAATTTTTCGTCACAAATTCCGTTACAAATTAGCGACAAATTTTTTTTCGTCGCAAATTAGCGACGACCTTTTTTTTCGTAACAAATTCCGTCGCAATTAACGGCGAATTTAGTTTTCGTCACAAATTAGCGACGAATAATTTTTCGTGGCTAATTTTCCGTGGCTATATCTTTGTTTTTTCGTAGTGAAAGTACACGCTAAGATTGATTTTACGCAATCGGCAGATTAGAAGAATGTGGCGGACTCTAATCATGTCTGGAACGTAACTTTTCTAATTAAGTATATATTTAAATCTGATACACGAATTGCACATAAAGCAGTCCTCTTGATGCTTTGTCTGGATCCCATCCCATATGAAAGATAAGCCTGATGCTAAGAATGCGAGATCCTGATGGCATTGATCCTTGGTAAGCATCTCATTTTTTCTGCTTAACAATTGTGTTGCAGTGGATATTTTGCAGGGTGTTTATATTAGGCCAATCAAAAAAGAAGAAGAAGAAATTTGCAGTCGAAATTACTGCGAAAGCGCTGAAATTTGTATTGGGTGGAGTTTACTTCTTCCCATTCTTTGTAATGAACTTTTAATTTACATTTATGTTCTCACTCTTTTGGTCCAATCCTAAAACACCCTTGCGGACAGGACTTTCCATCGTTGCATTGCATGATGCTATACTAGGGCCGGGAACCCATTTTTTTACTCAGATTTAGCGAGCCCAATTCGGTACGACTAACTTGTTATTTTTTTTTTCCCTAAAATAAGCTAAACTGGGTTGAGAAAAACTAAAGCCCAAAAAACAGGTCATAATGTTTTTTTTTTTGTTTTGTTATATTCTAATTCTCAACTCACTCTCAAATTTTTGCCTTACTTCTTTAGTTTTTATAGAGTGTGGGAGTCGAAACCCACAATTGAAACGAAACGTCCTCACCCTGAACCCTCCTAAAAAGATGGGGATTCGAACTCCCTATCCCCTCACCTCTTGGGGAAGGGTGGCCACTTGGGCAACCACTGTGGTTATGTCATAATGTTTAGTCACTCATGTTTTAACCCAATTTTTAAAAATAGATAGTGACATAAATAGTCCTTGAACTTTAATCAAATGTGCAATGTGGTCTATGAACTATTGGTATATGTTCAATTTGGTCCCCAAATTATATGAAAATGGTCGATGTTGTCCTTCCATTAATTTAAATTCAAGGACCACATTAAACACAGAGAGAAAGGAGGCAACACGCAGAGAGGTGCAGGAGAAAAGTGAAATCCTGAGGAAGAAATTCGAACATTTTTGGAGCTTTCTGACTCTTATTGTGGCCGAGAAACATCCTTCGTTACCAACCATTGACGTCTCTGTGATTTCGTCAAGTGCTCATCGAAACTTGCTAACCTTCATCATCACTTCACTATTACCGAAAGCTTCAATAGCTCGAGCCTCAGTTGAAGCTTCAAAGAGGTCAGATCTCTCTTGAGCTACTTCTGCGAGTCATGACTTCCATCAACATCTTCATAGAGGCTTGGTCGTTGGTCCAGTTATCAATTGTTGCTTCGTCTTGCTCTAGTGACTAGGTAACCTCGGCCACTTTGTTATAAATTGTTTTGAGTCCGAGATCCACAAATAAGAATATGAGAATATAACTTTGAATCATAGCCAATTTATGGTGATTCAGGCCATTGTTGTTGTTGATGTAAAGATTTCGGATGAGGAAACCGTAATACTTCTGTGTTTACCTTTATTCTTGTAATGCACATAATCTATTCGACAAAAGGTTTCTAAAACATTTTCTTGGTGAAATAGCTCCTATGTTTGTTGTATTTGAACATGCGCAATGATAATCTTTAAACGATTAGATTTCGTGTTGTTAGCTATTACGAATCGTGGTTATTGAAGTTTGCCTCAGAGAAGTGATATGCTTAGATGTCCGTTATTGTTATTGCTATCGCTAGTGAAATGATATGGTTCATAGGGATTCGAACAATTTTTGGATGACAACCACTTCATGGGTGATTATGATTAACTGAACTTGAGCATGTTGTCGGCCAGCAGAATTGGTAAGAAGAGAGTATCCTATGGCTACTTGTTGGATGTACGCGGTGGGCTTCCGTAATTGTCCTTGCTCTACCTGATATCGCCAATCCAATCAACCAAATGCCAAAACCATGTTGGCGTGCTCCATCCGATTCCACTGAATAGCCGGTTTGTCCTAAAAACGGGGCCAACCATGGAACGATCTGGTAGGGAAGAGTTATTTTAAGCAAATGTTAATTTTCATGTCAATGGATAGGTGATCGGACTTTCCCTTATCAAGAGTTCTTTGTAAGTATCTCAATATATAGGTTTGTTTTATGTTTCTTATTTAATTTACTAATTTTTTTATGGGATAATAACACAAATAGTCCCAAAACTTTGGCTCAATGTGTAATTTGATCCATGAACTTTTAATTTATTTAATATAGTCCTTGAACTTTTAATTTATCCAATGTGAACTCTGAACTTTTGGTACATGTTTAGTTTAGTCCCTGAACTATATCAAAATGTACAGTATAGTTCTTGAATTTGAATTAATGGAAGGACTACATTGAATATTTTTATAAAATTCAAAGACTATGTTGAACATGTACCAAAAGTTCAGGGACCGCATTGAACAAATTGAACGTTCAGGGACCGCATTGAACAAATTGAACGTTCAGGGACCACATTAAAAGTTCAGAACTTTAAAGTTCACAAATTAAAAGTTCAGAACTTTATTGCACGTTGAGTCAAAGTTTAGGGACTGTTTGTGTTATTTTCGTTTTTTTATTTTTTAATTTACTTTTCTAATTTGATGTGAAGATTTTATCCGAGTAACGTATATACATGAAGACTTTAAAGTGGGTCAAATGGATGGGTATGAGTTTTCCTATATTAGGTTAAATATTAATATGTTTTGGTAATATGAATTGGGTTAGATACAGGTTGGGTAGGGTATGGATCATTAAAGTTACATTGCATGAAAAATGAGTCAATATGGGTTGGACTTATTTTAACCCAACCCAATCCACCCGTTTCGATGGCTCTATGCTTTAGTAAGACAACAATTTTTTTTTGGTCGTTAGAAGAAAATGATTTAGGTTCCGTTTCTTTGGCAGAAAATGAATAATTCGGAAAATATTTTCTTAAAAATGATTACTTGTATTACTTACGAACATAAATGATCATTTAAAAAAATATTTAGACTTAAATTATGGTCAGTAGCGAAAAAATATTTCATTGTTTAATTATTTCAAGCAATACAAACAATCATTTTTGAGAAAGTATTTTCCAAATCATTCATTTTTCTGCGAAACAAATGGAGAAGCAAAGAAAGATCCAAAATCCGTGTCTAGCTAGTATAAATTCGAGTCGCTAACAAAAGAGAGCTCAAAGACCGCCCTTCCTCTTATTGCGGCCCGTGGGCTAATGCTATGAATCAGGGACATTAATTCGACACACCAATACACGATATCTCTGATTATCTACTTCTTTCATCTAGGTTCTCTCCTTTTCCATCTTCAACGGTACAAATACGCGACGTGAAATCACGCTCGCCGATTGCCCTCGTTTTGCGCGATCCGACTTGCATATCCCACGCATGCAATGCATGCATCATCTACTTCTAGTGGGAGGAAAAGGGGGAGGAGTCAAGTCGAGACTAGGTATCGGCCCAAAAAGAGAAAACTCGAAGACTAGACGAGATTGGCTAAAATCAGTGCTGATTGCACAACCAAAACCGGGCTAAATTCAGGCGACGTCGGGCACAAACCCCAAGCAAAGTAGTGATGGGCCCCGTTCAATGGATTTCTGAAGATATAATTGGCCCAAAAAGAAATGTGATGGATTAGAGGATTCTGGTCTAATTTGAAAGGCTTAAACTTAATTAGTCGAATTATGTCTTCGAGCCAAAGCCCTAACACTAGACCTATCAAAATGGGTTACAAACCCATTTCTTAACTATGTTTGATGGCTGAGTAGTTATATGGATTAATTACATTTAGTAAATAGGTCATAAAGGGTTTTAGAATGATTTATCTAAAATAATATGGGTGTTGAATGGGTTTGCAACTTACTTTACACCCAATTCATTTTTATGACTCTCTCTCGCCCTCACTCGACTCGTACTTACTCATTTCGCGCTCTCACCTCAGTTTGGGTCTGAGTTTTCCTAGACTGGATTAAATATAGAAGTATTTTAATAATATGTGTTAAGTCGAGTGTGGGCCACTAGATTTGAATTGTATGAAAATGAGTCAATTTGGATCGGACCATTTTTGTAACACTCCTAGATTAACTCTCTTAGGTATTGTCTATTTTTGCCCGTCTCATATCGAGCTTCACGATTTTGTCCATTGATGTAAATGTGAGCACCTTCCCAAGAGGTCGTCACCCATCTTGGGAATGCTCCCATTTAAGCATACTTAACTTTGGAGTTCCAAAGTTAAGCATTGTCATTACGTCAAAAGGTGCTCCTTTGAGTTAGTTTCGGTTTTCACATATATATCTCATATCGCTCTTCCTTTATTCGATACACGATTCAGTTCATTTTTGCCCCATTCGCGTTTCTAGAAGTTTACCAGAAGCCGCTCCTTATCCATGCCCTATGATCTTGGCAACCACTCCCCATCCTTATCGGATTGGGCCGTTACAAGCCCACTAGCTTCCGTATGCTTTGTCCTCGAACTATACATCTACTGGAGGGGGTCTCGCTTTGATACCATAATGTAACGCTGCTGAATTAACTTATTGAGGTAATGTCCACTTTGGTCTGTTTTATACAGAGCCTCACGGTTTTGTCCTTTGACGGATATGTGAGCACTTTTCCAATATGTCACCCATCTTGAGACTACTCTCACTTGAGCATGCTTAACTCTGGAGTTTCAAAACTAAACATTGCCATTGTGTCAAAAAACGCTTTTTTGAGTTAATTCCATTGTTCACACACGCGCACACACACACATCATAATCGCTCTCTCCTTGTTCGATATACGGCTCGATTCATTCATGCCTCCTTCGTCATCCTACAAACCTGTCAGGAGCCACTCTTTGTCCAGGCCTTCTGGCCTTGACAAACCACTCTCCACTCTTGTCGGATCGGATTGTTACAATTTTCGGCCTGCCCCGAATTGACTGAACTGTTCGACCTGTCCACCCAACACCTGTGCATGCACTAATTTGAATCTTTGAAGAGTAAAACATCTATGGACAATCACTAAATGAAAGGGGATTAGCCGGTTTCATTATGTCGATGTACAGTCAACCAAAACAAAGTTCATAGGATCACTTTGGACCTGATCAACACATGCCTCGTCCCGTTCGCCAGAACGAGGAGTTGGGTACACACTCCCGGTGTTGATTTTGATAGATTCTACAAGAATTAGACACATGACAATCTTTTCCTCTTTCACATCATTGACATTCATGGCATGGCCGGAAGAACGTTTGGTCACCTAATTTTACTTCTGTCATACTCGACAGGGCCAAGTCGTTCACATTTGGCCGTGCATTTGTTCGACAAGACGAAGATGGAAATTGAGTTAGGCTATTGCCGCAAGAAGAGGGAAACCCCTCTTTCCCAAGCAATGATATAAAGATTTTATAGAATAAGATGATCAAAACCGAAGTATTATGGTAATCGCCGCCAAGCTCGCAACCACTCCAATATCTTTTGTCCATCTGACATAAGAGATTGCATCATAAATTTCAGTGTGTCGTCTCAAGCGGCCAATCCTTTGGAAAAATCTCAAGCTTGCGTGGTCAACTGGCTTACCACCAGAATTTCATTTGTAGAGTTATGGTTTTTAAATATTAACATACAGTTTAACCCACTTGTCGATCATTTAGCCACCATTCAAAGTAGACATGTATTCCCGACCCCAAAAAAGGAGACATGAATTAGCATGAAAGCTGAAAAAACACAAAGCTTTAGTCCTTCGACCAAATTAAATTCCGAATAACGAAAAAATGTCGCATCTTAGTCATTCATCGAAAGGGATTTTGCTACGGGG
Source organism: Syzygium aromaticum (assembly GCA_024500025.1). Taxonomy (NCBI): domain Eukaryota; kingdom Viridiplantae; phylum Streptophyta; class Magnoliopsida; order Myrtales; family Myrtaceae; genus Syzygium; species Syzygium aromaticum. Next base: position 35,494,000 of record CM044890.1, on the reverse strand, counting down.
CTCGTAAGGAATTGTCCCAAAAGGCCTCACTAATTCGACACGTTAGATGGGCTCGATTTGATGTACGGAACTAACTTGAGATATCACTTATCGTTACACCGAAAAAAAGAAAAGAAAATCTAAAGATAAACATAGATTGTATGAATTCCACGAGCACGAAAGATTGGTCACACCAATTTGACTCATTTCTGCACGTTTCAAGTAAATCTAAAGCTAACTTTTAGCATATGCTCGTTGCGCTTCTTAGTCATATTAAAGTGTTTATTGGGTAGAAACAGAAGTCTTGCACCGTAGTTAGAGGTTCAAAATTTGAAACGAAGGGAGAGCCTAGCAAAGGAGGGTTTGAATGGACATGGGCAAGAAGTCAAATCTCCGGTGCCCCACCTTCAAATATAAAAGCCGGAAAGAACACGGAATGTGCGTCGAAAGTCAAACGGAGAAGATGGGGATTAGGTGACTAACAATTTTGCTTGATGAAAAAGACATTGACAAAAGGGACAAAACAACGAAGGAAATAGTCCGAGAGAGACACCACGAAGAACGAACGGTCGTCGCATCCTGTTGAAATTTGGAACGCTATGGCCCTCGCCATCGCCGTCGCTTCGGGAGTTCGCGGGTTTGCGTTCAGTTCCTTGGTCGGATTAGTCACCCAAACATTTATTTCAAAGTCCCAACCACATCATCGAGAACATGATCACGGGACGCGGAAGAGCTTAAGGATAAGCGTATCAAAAATCAACCGAAGGCGTGAACCGCTTGAAGTTGTTTCGCAATTGATCATTCTCAATAAGTTCTAGAGATAAGTGTATCGAAAATCCTAAAACGCGTCACGAAAGTATAATTAAGTCATAAATTTTTTTTAAAAAGTACAATTGAATCCTAAAACTTGTTATAAAAGTGCAATCGAGTCATAAAACTTTCAAAAAGTATAATCATGTCCTAAAACTTATCGTGAAAGTGTAATCGAGTTCTTCTATTGATTGTACTTTTTGAAATTTTTAGGACTTAATTGCACTTTTGTGACAGGTTTTAAAACTTGATCACACTTTTTGAAATTTTTAGGATTTGATTACACTTTTAAAAGTTTTAGGATTCGATTGCACTTTTTAGTGCACTTATCCCTAAGTTTTATATTTAGGATAAATTTTATGAATTGATGATGGGATCAAGGCTTGGGGAATACATTGAATAAATACACAAGAATGTTTGATAAATTGTCTAATAAGTCATAAACCTATTGTATGGATATCAATTCAGTCTTGAATTTTTCAATTTTTCCAATTTAGTTATAAACTTTTGCACGAAATTCTAATGTAGCCCTTCCGGCCAATTCTTGCTGAAAATTACTAACGTAGCAGTGTGCCACGTAGGACGGCCAATGATTGTTAGACAGCTATATCATCGATTTTCGGTAAAATGTGATTGGAAGGACTATATTGAAAATTCGTGTAAAAGTTTAGGATCAAATTGACAAGATTAGAAAATGTAGGACCAAACGGATAATTTTCCCCAAGAATGTCCTCTTTTCCTTTTTTTAAAAATTATTTCCTCATTTTTTTTCCATGAATAATGCACTAATTAATATTATTCTATATATATGTATATCTTTTTTTCTTTGTAAAAAGAGAGAAACCATGGCCTTTTGACCCCTAAGCATAATTATGCTGTACTCGGCTGACTATGGAACAGCAACATCATTGATTGCCATAATCTACTGTTTCATTACAGAAATCAACGCCTACTTTAATAATGGTGCAGTTAAACTGCAAAACCTAAAGTTAGTCCATTTTGGGTTCTCTTTATTCAATTCTCGCTCTGTCTCTCTGTCGATCAGCAACCTCGATTGTCAGTTTGTGCAATAATGCCACCATTTTCATGCTGCTTCATGTGCCATTATCATACCCAAATCTGAAATAAAGCCATGGGGAGCCAGCTAGAGCATGGCCAATTGCAGGTATATGAAAGGGAAAAACGAGAAAAAGAGCACACTGCATCCAGGAGCTACTCACATTAGCAGGTCTGCAGCTTGACTTTTCACCACCAAACGCCATGGATCCATTTTTGTATAACAACATCTGCACCAAATGTCTTGCAATTACGGGGGTGGTTTTGCTGAAATGATGGGTTGGAACTCTTGAATTGGGTTCGAAACATGATCAATAAGATTTTGCGGCAATCACGTCATAAAGATCTCTCGAATCGAGTCCATTTTTCCATCGCTCCGGTCACGGCTGACTGATAATTTATTGTGGCGCCCTTGTGTCTTAAGGTCGGAAAAATGCTCCAAACAAAATCTGATATTACTTGGCAAATGAAAATCTGTGCGTGCTCAAGTTACAACAGGAACGTGTGACAGAGGCCGGGACATAATCAACGAGGATAGAATTTTTTTCCTGTTCTTAACATTCAAAGAACAGTTGTCAAGGAAGTGGTAAGTGGCATAATAAATAAAAAGCGTCTTTTGCCTCTGATCAATTTGTACAAGAAAGAGAGAAACGAAGTTCAAGTACGTTAAAACCCTGAAGCATCGCCTGGAAGCTTGGGATTCAACGCACATGCTTCGGGGATTTTCCCCGGACATTGTAATTAGCAAAGTGAAGTAGATGCAAGAAATACATCCTAAGAGAACACATTATATATATATTAATATGAATAGAATCGTACATTATGTTCAGATTGCTCTGGTGCAGACCCACGTATTTGAGTCCCCCAATGACGAGATAATACAAGCCATATACACCGATTTGTATGCGTTAACTCTAGTCACCCTTCTAGAAAACAACATAGAAATGGTACATTTTTTTATCATTTATGTCCATCCTCATGGTGCTACATACATCATTTCATGTGTTGCTTTAGCCATAGTCGTGGGACACATGAGCCGACATCATCTTAATGAAACAAGTATAACATCGATGGCTAGAGACACCTTTTCATGCGCGCTAGTCTATTTTATAAACGATTGACGGATCGCACTTCCGTGTACATTCAACCTTTAATGGAGGGTTTACCTTGGATTAGCGTGGGCACCCACCATTTACCAGGCCTCGCTTTTATTTTAAAAAAATTTGAAAACCACATTGGAATTAGGATTTGGTCAAAAGCAATGGATGACCATCTATCTCATGGCACATGTGGTTCGGAAACCTAAACAAATCTCGACAAGACAGAACAAAATTGCATATGGGGGAGTGGTTGGGTTTTTCAAGTTGAGGAAAAGTTTGAATCTGGGTGTTGTAGGAAAGAAGGAAGAATCTTTCGCAGACTTTAATGCTGGAAACAGAGAGAGCTATTTGCTTTTAATGGCTGATTTTTGTATGTATAGAGTAGATCTCTCTCCCTACATAGGACATTGCATGGAAAAGTAGTATAAAGAGTTTTAGTCTTTTCGCCCTAGACAAAAGAAAGTTAGAGCCCTACCACCATCGCCGCCGCCACCACCACCACCACCCCACAATCATGTGCTGCTGTATGATTTAGAAAAACTCTCGATGCCCCCACATTATCCCACAGCAAGTTGCAGGGGGGGCACATGACTCACGCACCCATTTCCTCTTTCTTTCTTTCTTTTTGTTTTTTTTTTTTTTTTGGTTTTTATTGAGGAAATCGATATACAAAGCACATCAAGACTTGATGTGAGATTCTTCGTTCCAATGTAAATCCCCTCTCGATTTGTCGCTTCCTCGAATTGAATTTGCGAAAGGAGCCGGCCTACATGAACCTCGAGGAAGTGCGTGCTTGGATTGAAAAAAGCCTCGTCTTCTGATGGGAATCTTTCGACATCTCTCGATAGTTTATTCTGAGATTTGACAGTGCCGGGATGCCAGATCTTCCATGTTTCTTCATGTCAAATACTGTGTCACATGGAACTGCAACGAGTGGATCCGTCAGTCCTTTTGCTCAAATAAAGAAATTTTCTAATGTTTTCGGTATTCTTTTTATTTTTGAAAATAATTTCTACTCATAATTAATATTTTTTTATTCTGTTTCTGAAAATAATTTCGAAATATTTAAAGGCATATAGTAATAATTCAAAATTTTTATTTCTGAAATAAAAAAAGAATAGAAATGCGTTTGATAACTTCATAAAATTTCTTTTTATTAATAATATTTTTAAATTTTTTAATATTTCTTTCTTTCTTTTTCTTTTCTTTTTTTCTTCTTGGCCATGGCTGGTTCATCGGCTATAGCCGGTTGGCCGGCAAAAGCAAGGGTTGGACCCTCGCAGCCTAGGCAAGGGCAGTGGTGAGGGTCTGGCCCTTGCCCAGGCTGGGAGCCTCAATGGCGGCCCTCACCCTCCTCGGCGAGGGCCACCCTCGCCTCGGCTGCAAGGGCTGTGATGCCCTCACCGGCCCTAGCAAGAAAGAAGAAGAACCGACCACAACCATGAAGGAAAGAAGAAAAAGAAAAAAAAAATTTCTTCTAATTCTGATTCTTGTTTTGTTTCTTTATTTTGTTTCAAAACTGATTCTAAAAATAAATTTGTGCCCAAAACCAAAATATTTACCAAACAAATTTATGTTCTTTTTTTATTTTCAAAAATAAAATCAATCACTATTTGACAAATTTCCAAATGCACCTTTAACAACTCTTTCCGATTTCTCATTGAAAAGCAAATTAAAAGAACAGATTTCTTTTAAGAGCCAAACAGAGAGTAGGTTTGAGCAAGAAGCAATTGTCGGAGATAAGATTTTCCCAAGTCCTTTGTTCGTCCGTCGAAGATAACGGTGAAAAAGACAAGTTGGGATCAAGCCCACGGTCTCATTACTGCAAGAGAACATAATAATGGGGCATCCTGAGTCAACCCCACAAGAGTAGATCATCAACCCTTTGAAGAGAAGGAACATAATTTTAAAAAAGTACTTTAAGAAAAAAAAATTCCTCATTTCATTGATACACATCGCTTATGTACAAGTTACATTCTTGTGATCAATAGAAAAGAGGAGATCTCAACCTCCGGCGAGCACAAGCTGGCCGGGGCGACGACTTCCGTGATCATAAAGATTAGTGAAATGTACACTTTCAGACAAAACCTAAAAAGCCACCCTCAGTCAAGCTTCTATGTCACAAAACTTGCCGTCCATCCGGTTCTGAACAGCTTTCACAGCGGCAACTCTAGCAGCGGTCGCAGCTCTACTTGCAGCCAAGACAGCCTTGTTCACCTGTTCGTCCACTCGGCGGAGGTGAATTGCATTTTCAGCTCCCTTTCTGGCAGCCTGCATTTAGAAGGCAAGAAAGTGAGTCAAACATCCACGCAACTGCGAATTAACAAAACATGAATGTGACAACAGAAAACTAAAAGATACAGGATCCCTTTAGGTCCGTTGCCCAAAAAGCCAAAAAAAAAAAAGACCAAAAATATCGCAGAAGCTCATCTCTTAGAGTATTCATCAGCTCACATAACTGACCACCTATTCTGCTATAATTTCACATGAATCTAGTAATCAGAATTGCCCAGAGATAACGATTGAAAGCTGAAGTACCTGAATTGCTCGAAGAACTGCGTCGGTCAGTGGGGGTAAAGGGCTCTTGAGGGAACCGGAGTCCCATTCACCGCATTTCGAATCACCATTTCGGAAAGTGTACATTCCATAGCCTTGCTTCGAACCTTCGTGCCAAGAACCCTCGTAGCAATGGCCATTGGCAAAATGGTAGACACCAAATCCATGAATTTTATCGCCGAAATATTCACCAGCATATCTGTCTCCATTCCTATAACAACAGCAAATCATTAACCCAAGAAAAACCAGGGCATAAGCACCAGAGCAGAAGATACTCTAGAATCATTAGCCCAATAGTTATGGTCTCTACACTCATCAGATTTTCTAAGCTGAAAAATGAACACAACTCCCAGCATTTGTGTGTAGATCATCAACCAAAGCACGTGAAGATGAACGTCCACTCTTATACAATCTTGAGAAATCATATCCAAAATCGTTGAGGACACGAGCAATCTAAGGTTGAATCCATTGTATGAAAACTCCAGACTTGGATATTACAGCATTAAAAACGATCACCCACCAACTTCCTGATCACAAGAGAACCTATCTACATCGATCAAGACAGCAAATTAAGCATACCGCCCGTCGCACAGCTACAGAGACAGAAATCGAAATCAAATTTTCATGTCCTATCTCTACGATCGAAGGAGGCTGAACCCAACAAAAAAAATCAACATGATCACACCTAAATCAGAGGCAAGAAGACATATGTACAGACACAACACAGAACAATGAAGAAAATCTTCACCTGAAATAGTAACACCCAAGTCCATGCTTGACCCCACACTTGAATTGCCCAACATAGCAGCTCCCATCAGCACAGCTCTGCACCCCAACCCCATGGCTCTGCCCATTACACCACTCTCCGGCATACGAATCCCCCGTGTAAAACCTATATACGCCGAACCCGTGCCTCAGCCCGTTCCGGTACTGCCCGCGGTACCGGCTACCGCGAGCCCAGCTCTCGATCCCGTACCCATCGTACTTGCCGTCGATCCAGTCCCCTTCGTATCGCCCGTTGACGAAGTAATTGTACACGCCGCTCCCATTGCAACTCCCCTTGTGGAACTCGCCCTCGTAGTAATCCCCATTGCTGTAGAACTCCACTCCCTCGCGGATTATCTTCTTCTTCTCCCTGATCGCGGCCTTGGCGTCGCCGGCGCTCGAGTCGCCGCCGATGAACCACTGCACGCCCCTCCCGTTGCCCCGCGCGAACCCTAGCCTCTTGGCGTTGAGGCTGTACAGGTGCTTGATCGTCGACAGGTTGCGCTCGACGAGGGGCTTGTTCCTGGAGACGAAGAAGAGCGCGACGGCGACGAAGATGAGGGCCAGGAGGAGGTTCTCGGAGGCCGTCGTCGCCGGGGCCGCGTCCCTCCTGGAACTGAGGAAGCAGACGAAGAAGACGGTGGAGAAGGCCAGGGAGGCCAGGGCGAGGGCCGGCCCGAACCGGCTCGATCCGGTCGGGCCGGGGCGGCGGGGGGCCCGCCTCCTCGCCTTCTCCTCGTCGACCGAGTCGCGCTGCCGCTGCGGCAGCGGCTGGGGCTGGGGCTGGTGGTGCGAAGGGAGCAAGTCGTCCTCGGCGACGGAGGAGAGGCTGTGGATGGAGGACCGGACGGTCGGGGAGGAGCGGAGGAGGGACGACTTCGATCTGGTGAGCACGGCCGAAGACTGGCTCTTGGGTCCCTCCATCGCCGGAGCTCGCGGGAGCTAAAAATCCAATTCAAAAATCCCCAGCCGTTGTGGGGGGGGGGGGGCGGGGGGCTCGGTCCGTTTGTTTCGGGTTTTGCTTCTTCAGTGACGCCGGTAGCGGGAGATTCTGATGAGGAGGACGGCGGTGCTGGACGACGGCGCCGCCGGCGACATCATCGCGGGTGGTGTGGGGGCGGGGTGGGGGCGGTGGGGGTGCGCAGGATAAGCAGAGAGGAGTGACTTGGAAGATAAGCGTGGCGATGGAGTTCGCTGCCTGTGCGTGGGAGAGGCCGAGGCCGCGTAGCGAAAAATGCTAGCCTGCGCTTTTAGAGAGAGAGAGAGAGAGAGAGAGAAAGAGACCGGTAGGAGAGAGAATTTATGGGGGTCGGGGACGGGGGGAGGGAAGTTTGATGTGGGCCGTCCGATTGGAGTTTGGGGGATCTAACGGTTTGGATGGATGTGTGGGGGTGTTGAACATGTCATCCGTCCACATGACATGGAAATGGTCGCGCTTCGGGATCTCGATTTCCCCTCCTCAGTGCACTCTCTCTCTCTCTCTATTTTTTTTTTAATTTTATTTTGGGGGGTGGGGGCCCACGACGGTGGTGCAGGCGCAGGCCAGGCCGGCACGTGCCGCGACAGGTTTTTTTGTAAAACTCGCTGCTTGGCGGTACGGCAACGGCGACTTGGGGGGGTAGACGATGCGCGCCTGGAGCGTCTTTCATCGGAGCGTCCTCTCTCGGTATTTTGTCCAAGCACCGCAAATTGATTGTGGGACTCTCCCCCGGTCAAGCGCGGTGGGCGCGCATGACAACTAGGAGCGAGTATGGTTCCAGATTATCTTGAAAACCTTAAAAATCTGATCGGGGAAGAACTTACATGTTTTAAGTTTCAAAGTATGTAGAGTAAATTTCAGGTTTAAAAAATCGAGGAACCTATTTCGATGGGCAAGTTTCAGATTCTAGGTAAGTGAAACCTGGAACTTAGAACTTTAAAAAGTTTTTTTTATTTTTTTTATGTTTTTCTTTGTCTATATTTTCAAGTGATCCTGCGATATTTCATTGCATTAGATGGTGAGCGCATAATCTGAAATCACTAATCTAAACCTTCATTTGATGACTTGTTAATATTTCATATTCTTTGTGTGCCTAAATATAAGTCGCGGTCAATGGATCGTAGTAGTAAGTAGTGTCATTAAAGGTAATGATTCATTATAATTGTTCAATTAACAATGCTACGTAGACCCTCGAACTTATGATAGGGTAGATTCCAGGTCCCAAAGAACGATGACCTTATTCTCATACGTAGGTTCCAAGTTGAACCTATATGAAATATGGAACCGCTCATTCTTGGTATCGATTCACGCAATGATTTTTTATTTTGATTGTATTTATTTGAACTGTAATGTTAGGAAAACTAGTCTTTTATATTCTCTTTGGTGAATGACAAGCTTGTTCAGTATTAGTGCGTTCATTTTCGTTTTATTTAACTAAACATGAAATAAATAAATAAAAAGAACCTGTTAGATCCTGAAACCTGTGACATGGTAGGTTTTAGGTTTCAAGTTCCGATGGGTAGGTTCTAAGTTCCAAAAAATGAGGAACTTGTACCAGAGGATTTGTTTTTAATTTTTTTAGTTATTGAGAACATGTTTGGAACAGAAATCCGTTTGGTAATACAATTTCATTTTTCTATTTCTGAAACAAATTTATACTCCGAAAATAAGTTTGGAATAGAAATCAGAAATAAAGATTTTCTACTTTTCTATTTTCTGGAATAAAAATTAAAAATAAAACTTTTCTTATCACTTGCCCTTACTATTAGCCGGCCGCTCACTTGTTGTCGTTGCCGGTCGCCTTCCACTGCCGCCGCTTGCCTCTTGCTACCCGCTGATCGCCTCTCAACGCTGTCTCACGTCATCTGCCTTCCTCTGCCACCCAATACGGTCGCCTCCCACCGTTGGCCACCGCCGATTGCCTCCCACCGTCCTTCGCCGCCGATCGCCTCTTGCTATAGCCAGTCGCCACCCGCTGCCACCTAACACCGACCACCTCCCATTGTTGTTGTCCTCCGCCGCCTCTTGTTGTTGTCCTCCACTGCCTCCCGTCGTTGTCCTCCGCCGCCGACCGCCGTCCTCCACTACTGCCCAACGCTGGTCACCTCCCACTGCCACTCGCCTCCCGTCGCCACTTGTCAGCCGCTCGGAATGGAGAAATTTTGTGTTGTTATTAAACGCATATTTTGGCTTAAACTCGTCCATGAAACAGAAATAGAATATTTCTGGCCAAAAATTGATTTGTGGAATAGAATGGTTATCATTCGCGTCCTAATTTGCTACACATTAATATGTTCGATCGGTGAGGAGATAATGCCGGATCCACTTGATATAGAATCGTTGGCCAATGTAGGTCGGGAGTGCTCGAAAAAAAAGAAACATGACGGACACGCTATATGATGTGCACGATACTGACCGTTGATCCTGTGAAGGTCTCGTGCAGGATCCATGTGATCGGCCACTATAGAGTAGCCGGTCCATGTTGACCCGAATCCGTGCGAGCATTTCGCTCGTGGCTCGTCGCATCTCAGCTGCAGAATTGACAAACCAACGCGGTGCAAAATCGATCTTATACGCTTTTTGTAACTGACGCGTGTGCATTTTAGAAAATGTTTGTCATCTAGTCCTTTCGTTGAATTGCTTATTGAAATATTAAAATAGACGTCGTGTCGCTAATCCATACAACACAAATGTCATTTATGACGTTAAGTTTACGTCGACAAAATCCGGTAGCGATGAAGAGAAGAACAATAAACATTCCTAAAAGTATAGCAACCGTTTTGAGTGAGAAGAAAAGGATTTTGTATTTCTAATAGACATTATTCCAAGCTCATTAAAAAGCTCTTCTTTCAATAGATGGAGGTGCCAAGTAGATTAAAAAGTTTTGTGGGTTAGATTGCGGATTTTTTTTTTGTCTGCTCTACCATAACTCACCTCTCTCTCTCTCTCTCTCGGACCTCTATTCTACCCCTTTGCAAAATGTAGGAATCAAATCCTCACACTTAAAACTAAACATCTCCATGCCACCCAATTTCCTTACCATTAGACCATGTGCCTAGTGAGTTAACTTGGACATGCTCCATGTCCGACTATGCCGACTATGCTTTCCCCCAAAACATGTAATGGCTTCATCCTACCATAAGATTGTAAGTCATACTTTGGTGGTTCAACATGAACCATTAAGTGAGCTTTGGTCCCTAAGGTTCGCTCAAATGATCACCATCATTATCTATACTATATATAAAGCATGGTAACAGATTTAAGATTCCCAGCTAACGTTAATTCGTAGAACATCAATCGGTAGATCAATGATGAGATAATGTGGGATCCACGTGATATAGAGTCGGCCAGCGCAAATCGAGAGTACCCTATAAAAACTTGTCCTACACACATTGATTACGGCACAAAAAAAAAAAAAAACTTAGCACGGATCTATGGATCCATATGATATATATAATACTAACCATGGATCACGTGAAGGTCTCGTGTGGACCCATGCGATCGATGACAATAGTGGAGCTATAGTTCGTGTTGACCTGAACTCGTACGAGCATTTCCTTCGTGGCCTGGCGCTTCTTGACTACAGTAATGCCAAACGAACACCGCGATTTATGCTTCTAATTAGTTCAAAGACTATTCGACAGTTTAACAATGATTCTAGGTACATAGGGGAAAAATAAATAATGAAGGAAAGCAAAAATACGAGGATCGGATTGAACATTAGATCAAAATTCAAGGACCATATGGAACAAATACAAAAATTTAGGGCGATGTTTCACATTAAATTAAAGTTCATGAGTTAAACGCGTCATTTTTTTTCTCAAATTAAACAATTCCTTTTCCCTTTCGATTTGCGAACGAGGAAAAAAGGAAAGACACCATCGTTGTTTCAAATGTGAAGAACGGTGGGGAGACGAGAATCAAATCGCCCGCGAGGCGTTGTTGTTGGTGAAACGCCTTCAATGCGATCGGAGTACGGCGCGGTTGGGGGGGCCCGACGATGTTTTCTGGGCGGCAAATTTCATGAGGAGTTCGGTCGTCTTTAATAGGGCCGATTTTGCTGAACGACCTGACATGGGGAGGATCCATCTTACCCTCCATTAGAATCGGATTTTGAATTTTTCTCGCGACGAAGGTTTCGGCCTTCTCCTTTGACAAGCGCAAAGAGTCTAATGTTTGTGCGCACGAGAACCATAGGTAATGACGACCGATTTATTTTAGGGGCCTTCCCTTACTTTCCGAAAAGGCCCCGCGTGTTCCTTCGACAAGGGGTGACGGAATCAATTGTCCCCGTTGGAGAATTCTCAATTGCTGAATTGGTCACGAACGACGTGATGGATGGCAAATCATGGTCATCGATGCCTTTACCCGGCTCTTTTCTTATTGATTTCTTATGGAAACCATGCCCCATATCGCACTGCAATGCGCCGGGCCGGCCCAAAAGATGCTAATTCTAACTGAGAAGCTACCGTTAAGGAAGGGGGGGCGGAAGGGAAGGGAGACTACAAACTCAGTGAAGCCTAACCTGTCTCACAGATGAACATAGAACAGCCACGAAATTTAGCAAAGGATTATTCAGTTCATATTATGGCGTCTTCATGACAGTTGCCTCATATCGCTGATAAATCAATTGGAACAGCATCATCGCATCATAAGTTCAACAATCATCGGCGACTTACGATCAAGAATCCGATGATCTCCAGTTCTAGATGCTCGATGTTACAAAGAATTCGTCCGTTGACATGGTTTGCTGGAGGTTGATCCTGATCCCGCCCCCTTTTATGTTTTCTTCAGCTTCTCCTTCATCCTCTCGACCGCAGACCTCAGAGTTCCCTCATCTTTGCAGAATGTGAATCTCACTACGTTCTTACCCTCCTCTGGGTTCAAGTAAAATACGCTAGTCGGGATTGCCACCACTCCAACTTCTTTGATCAAGAATTCGCAGAACGCGACATCATTTTCCAGACCAAAAGGGGTATGATCTACAACTACAAAGTATGTGCCGCTTGAAGGCAATACCTTAAAACCAGCCTCCTTCAATCCCTCCACCAAAATTTGCTTCTTTGCTGCGTAATCCCTCCTTAATTCCACGTAGTAAGAATCAGGGGCTCTCAGTGCTGCAGCGGCGGCCCACTGTGCAGGGGTGGAAGTAGCAAACGTGAGGAAAGAGTGCGCCTGCCGCACTCCCCACGTCAAGTGTGGAGGAGAAATAGCCCATCCAATCTTCCATCCGGTCAATGAGAACGTCTTCCCCAAGGAATTCATGGTCACCGTTCGATTGTACATCCCAGGAAGAGAGGCAATGGAAATGTGATCCATCTCAAAAGCCAGCTTGTCATAGACTTCATCAGAGAAAACCAAAACATCATTTTCAATGCAGACAGAAGCAATCTCATTAAGCTCCTCCCGAGTGAACATCTTTCCAGTAGGGTTATGGGGAGTGTTCATAAGTATCGCACGGGTTTTTTTCGATATTGCAGACCTGAGCTCGTTAATGGGGACAGCAAAATCCGGGGGGCGCAGCGTGATGCATTTTATATTGGCACCAGCCATAGACAGAGTGGCTTCATAAGAGTCATAAAAAGGAGCAAAGAGGATCACTTCATCACCAGGATTTATCAATCCTAATATAGTTGCAGCAATTGCCTCAGTGCACCCGGAGGTAACAGTAACTTCCGTCTCAGGGTCCACCACGAGGCCAGTGTCCTTCTTGAACCGAGCAGCTATAGCAGAGTTCAAGTCTGGTATTCCATAACCCCGGGCATATTGGTTCTTGCCATCCTGAATTGCTTGAATTGCTGCTTCCTTTACAAATTCAGGCCCATCAAAGTTGGGGAAGCCCTGTCCAAGGTTTATGGCTCCATATTTGATGGCAAGCATACTCATTTGTGTAAATATTGTTGTTTTAAATTTCTCCAAGCGCTTTGCAACCTGGATAGGAACGAAACTGTGTTACATTAGAGCAACAAAAGGGAAAAAAGATCATGTTACTACACAAAATCATGAATTTTAATAAAGCCAAGTTTTACCATACAATTACATTGAGAAAATGGAGCTGGGCCCAGACAACAATATTTCCTTTCTTTATTATTGACAAGTAAAGAGAAATTCTTCATGAAGCACTAACGGCATGCCAACCCATTTATAAAACAAATATCAACCCTTGCAAAAAAAGAGGGGGCGGAGGAATCCCACTCTCCTTGCAGGTCAATTTAATCTAAAGAATCCAGAAACACAAAGCAGAACCGTGATGGTTCTGGGGCAAAATACATTACTATCGGGCAACCTGCAAAAAAAGCCAAAGGTCATGTGAGGAAAGTGTCTGTTGTTTGCTAGCTGCAATATCAAGTGATATCCAGAGTTAACAGTCGTTTTCACTATTAAAACCCATCAGTTTCCAGTATTTCCAGAACTTTCCTGAATCTACCACTGCATGTGCAATAGGTAATAGTGCTCATATGAAGCTCTTTGTTTCCGACAGTTGCCTTATTTCCAGTAAAAGGGGCAAACCTTCTCCGCTCCAATTCAGGAATAAGACGGTCAATATATTTCCTTCTGTTATATTTAAAGTTCAATAATAATTTTATGTACGGATGCTTCGTTACAATCAGTGAGGATATCAAAAGTCAAACAACACTCGGTTAGGCACCTTCCAATGTAACGAGCATCAGAAATGTAAGCTGTTGGAGCAAAGCCATTAGTAGATTAGAAGACAATAACAGCAATATTGTACCAACAACTACAACAACCAAGCAGGCTACTAATATTGGCCCACAGAAATATATTACTAATATTATGAAAGGATGGGAAAGAGTAGGAAAGAGCAGAAATTTAGCCTAGCCATCAATTCCACTTCTGATCACCAGTGTAATTCCCAGGGAGAGAAAAGGACCTTGTACATTGAACTTGATGTAGGCTCTACCAACCTTCTGTTTACATAGAAGGGAAGCAGAGCATCATTAATCTGAAGGCTCCAGCTTCGGTGGAAGAGATAGGCATCACTTCTAATTTATGAAATTTCATGGTGTAATCTGAAGTTCTTCCAATTTCTTTAGAGCTATTCGACGCAATTAAATTAGGCAGCAACTGCCTAGCCCAATCTCTATATAAACAGTCAAGTTCCCTATTAAGTGGCATTGATCCATATGACATACAGACAGGCATTTTTCTGATAGATTCACAAATAGTTTGTGAATTTACAAACAAGCCTTAGACTCATCCCGAACATGGGATTAATATCTGGCCTCTGAATTGTCAAACACAAGAATGCAGAACAACAAACACGTTCCTTTCTTCTTCTTTTTTGGGTAACAAGAGTTAAGAAGCCCAAAGAGATACTGTCAAGTGATATAGCAAAAAGGGAAAAAGCCGAACAGAGAGGCATCTGACTCCTAAACCCCACATGTAATATCTCGTATCTACGGATCAGCGGCATAGCATTTGACAAACATCAAACAACTAAACCAAAGGCCGAACGAGACAAATCCAATGACTATACACCATTACACCATTGTAGTTGCAGTACTCGACTGCTCGGGCCCCGATCACAACTTAGGAATGATCGATCACAAAAGCGCAATGGCAGAATTCCTAATTGCTCCGACCAAAACCGCCAAGACTTTAGGACAACGCAACCAACCACCCCTCGATAAGAACGACACCGAAAGATGGCGTGGGAAAAAAGCAAACGGGGCTACTTGCGAGTTGCGACAGAAATTTACGTTGATAAAAACAGAGTAAACAAACGTATATAAACTCCGAACACAAATCAACAAAATCGGATAGACAATTAAATCCAAACTCTGGAAGCTCGCATTCGAAGCATCCTCACACCGAGAGGATTAAACAACAACAACCCACGTCGCACTACTCGGTCTCAGCTCGATCCCGACTATGGCGCGCGCGCGCGCGCGCGCGCACACACACGCACACGAATTGCAATCAATCGCAACTCAAACCCAAACCCGAAAACCACCTGCAAGGGCTGGCCGCCCAACTCCTTCCGATTCGGAGCGGCCTCTTTCTCGGTGGCGACGGTGGACATGGCGGCGAACGAGGGCGGCCGGCGGCGAGCGCTCGCGGCGGCTGCGGCGGACCGGCGCTGGAGATGCCCGGAGGAGGAAGCGAAGAGGGAGGAGGATTTCGATGTCAGCGCACCGAGCATCTCACGGCGGCACGACCAGGTGCACTGCACCTGCATTTGAGCGCAGACGAAGCTTCTAGGGTTCGAAAGCGGAAATTGCTGAGTGTCGGAGTCAACGGCGAGATCGGGGCGGGGGGGATGAACTTGGACTCCGTTCGGGAATCTCCGAATCGGCGTGGGCGGCGTGAGCGTGAGACACGACGCGCGATGCTATTGGGCTTCTTCGAAGAGATAGAGGCTCATGGGCTTTCACGTGTTGGGCTGAGAGTAAGATGCGAAAGGCAAGGATACGATCGCATTTGTAAATAGAGAAGTATCGATACGGTTGGCAGAGGCCATTGCATCACTAGCCATTTTCGGACTTCAACCAACTTTGTGATGTACCAAAGAAATAAAAGTCAATGAATACGCCGGCCAATTTTAGCAATTAAAGAAAACAAAGAATTGAGTCGATGAAGTGTTACTATCCATTGATATGTTGTACTATATATACAGAGATATCATCACATACATTTATAGCAGGAGTTAACGATAAAATATAATAATTTGATTTACATGGGAAATGAATAAAAGATAAATCAGAAAAAATTTCCAAACGATCAACTAGTGGATATCCTGCTGAATGTGTTATCTTTATGCTTATTTGCAGAAGATTCTGCAAATCGGTCAATGGGATTAGTTACCTCAATACTCCCCTTCAAATTTTTTGATACCATTCTAATTTTTTTGCCTTTTGATTTGTTACCTCAATAATCCCTTTCAAATTGATCAATGGGAGGACCATAGACCGAGTTTGATTAGTAAACCAACATATCTATCTCGAGTTAACGATTTGGTGAAAATATCAGCAATTTGTGAGAAAGACGGAATATAGCGAGTTACAATGGAACTAAGGACAACCTTTTTTCCGAACAAAATGATAATCGATTTCAATGTCCTTTGTCTGAGCATGAAAAAATGGATTAGTTGCAAGAAATAGTGCTAACATATCGTCCGAAAAAAGTAATGAAGGTTGATGTTGGTAGATCCCAATGTCACGCGGTATGTATGAAATCCAAGTGAGTTCAGTAGTTGCGGAAGCAAGAGCCTGCTATTCGCCTTGAGCTATGGAGCTGGCCACATTAAGTTGTTTCTTGGCATGCCATGAAATACAATTTGAGCGAATAAAAGTACAATAACTAGTGGTAGATGGTCAGATGAGTTTGCACCCATCCCAGTTTGCATCAACCAGGAAAAGAAAAGTCAATGAATACCATACACCAACCAATTTTAGTAAGTACATACCTCAAAATAACGACGACGTATGGTCTGCATAGTCAATTAATTTAGGCTCGTGCTATTTCCACCTCCTTATTGGCCCCGACAACCCCTTGTTATATTGAATTGACTACATTATTATTTGCGAGTCCCACTCTTAATTTAAGATTTATTTCTTACCTTTTTTCTTCTTTTTCTGTGGTTTCAATTTTACTAAAAGATAAAACTACTCATATCCCTTTCAGCCTATTTTTTTTTTCACCTAGCCGCTTCTGGTACCCATTGCATTATAGCATCCCGTTCACATTTGTCTTCTTCTAAACTTATTCTCCATTATTGTATACTGAGCAAGCACTAATTATATATCGGAGTAAAGAAATGCTAGTACTATCTGCAAATTGTTTACTTTATTTCCCTAAATTGTCCTCACAATCGCAAATTTCAACTTTGATATTGGGGTTGATGCATGCATTATACACAATTTACTCATATTTCATTGCACTATTGATATGGATTTGTGCGGAAGATGATCGTTCTACGAAGATCTGTGAGTTACGAATTGCTGACATCGACCCCTAATCGAACCTATGATTGGTAATCTTGGTATGAACGCAACCTATTGATGAACCCGTGTCAACTAATCAACGCTATAATGCCACGAACAAGAGAATTCATGATATTTCTCGATAAGCTGAATTCGATCGACATAAGGGAACCTTGATAAGATCTAGTCCTCAAGAGAACTCAAGAAGAAAACTTCTCTATATCAAATTCTGCCTTCTTAGAAATCTATAAGCAACCTCATATAGGGTGCTAACCCTAATCCTAATCCTATTATGATTAAAATTACAAAAATAACCTTAATTACTAAAAATTCGTCCAAAAATGGAAAAAAAGGCCTAAAAGTTCATCTAAACGACTCCAAATCGCTAAAAAACGCAATCACTCACTCTAAAGCAATGATTATTGATCAGCGGCCCGTTTCCAAGCGTCTATCCAAATTTGAGCCAATTCGGAGTTCGTTAATTTTAAACTCCTTTGGAATTCATTGGACCAAGAGTAATCATGTTGCACTAAGGGGCTTCAGAATCTTCAAGTTTCGAATCCAGATTGTCTCCATTCCAAATATCTTGAACCATGATGCCGACAGCTTGTTTGAATTCCTTCACTCTCGCTCGAGTGATTAGGCCTAGCAAATAGAACAACGGGTCCCTAGCACCTCCTCCTCGATAGGGTTCGATATCCACATCATTTACTCCCCTGTGCAAAGGATTTGCCCTCAAATCAGTGTCTGCATAAAAAAGAGTCAAATCAGAAACATTGAAAATAGCACTAATACCATACTCACCTGGAAGGTTAAGCTTGTAAACATTATCATTGACTCTTTCCAACACCATAAATGGTCTATCCCCTTGCGGTAGTAATTTAAAGTGTCACTGTTTGGAGAAATGCTCTGTGTGCATATGAATCCAAACCTAATTGCTGGGCTCAAAAACTACTTTCTTGCGCCCTTTGTTGGCTTGCTTTGCATGCTGCTCTGTCTTAAGCTCAATATTTAGCTACGTCTTCTCACGCAAAGTCTTCACAAATTCAACTTTCTTAGCACCATCTAAATTCACATGCTCATCGACAGGTAAATGGGTTAAATCTAACGGAGTTAAATGATTAAAACCATAGATAACCTCAAACGGTGTGAATTTAGTAGCAGAATACACGCTCCTATTATAAGCAAACTCAACATATGGTAAACAATCTTCTTAAGACTTAATGTTCTTTTTAATGATAGCATACAACGATGTCCCTAAAGTCCTATTAACTATTTCAGTTTGACCATCAGTTTATGGATGGCAAGTAGTAGAGTATAAAAGTTGTGTACCTAACTTCTTTTACAATGTATTCCAAAAGTAACTTAGAAATTTAGTATCTCGATCAGAAACAATGGACCTAGGCATGCCATGCAATTGCACAACCTCTTGAAAGAACAATTCAGCAACATTTGATGCATCATCAGATTTATGACAAGGTATAAAATAAGTCATCTTTAAAAATCGATCAACAACCACAAAAATAAAATCCTTGCTATGCTTAGACCTAGGCAATCCTAATATAAAATCCATAGAGATATCAACCTAATGATGCGTTGGGATAGGCAAAGGTGTATACAAATCATGTGGTTAAATCGTAGATTTAGCCTGCATACATGCGATACATCTTTCACAAACTCATGTGACATCTCGTTTTATGTGTGGCAAAAAAAAAAATTCATGCAGCACTTCATAAGTTTTATTGATTCTAATATGCCCCATTAAACCACCACTATATGCCTTTCTCACTAACAACTCGCGCAAAGAGCATCTAGGCAAACACAACTTATTTTCATGAAAGAGATATCCATCATGTCTATAAAACTTTTCAAACGTAGCATGCTTACAAGTTTCAAATACTCTTCTAAAATCATTATTGTCAGCGTATAAACCTTTGATATGCTCGAATCCTAGACACTTTGCTCCTAGAATAGTTAGAATTGCGTACCTTCGAGAAAGTGCATTGGCTGCTACATTTTCCTTACCTTTTTTGTACTTGATTACATATGGAAAAGTCTCAATGAGCTCCATCCATTTGACATGTCTTTTGTTCAACTTTTGTTGCCTCCTCAAGTACTTTAAGGTCTCGTGGTCGGTATAGATCACAAACTCCTTTGATTACAAGTAATGTTGTTAAGTCTTCAAAACTCGCATCAAAACATACATCCCCTTATTGTAAGTCGGATAATTCAATGTCGCTCCGCTTAACTTCTCGCTAAAATACACTATGGGACGTCCTCTTTGCATCAACATAGCTCCAATTCCTGTACCAGAAGCATTGCATTCTATCTCAAAAATAGTATTGAAATTCGGTAAAGATAATAAAGGAGCATTAGTCAGCGTATCCTTTAACAGATTAAATGCTCTCTCTTGCCCTTCTCTCCATGTGAAATTCATATGTTTTTTGATAATCTCGGTTAAAGGTACGGCGATGGTGCTGAAATCTTTTACAAATCTACGATAGAAACTGGCTAAACCATGAAAACTGCGCACCTCTCCTATTGTCTTAGGTGTCAGCCATTCACGGATTGCTTTTACCTTTTCTTCATCAACCTGTATTCTATCAGCACCAACAACAAAGCCTAAAAATACTAACTTGTCAGTTACAAACAACACTTTTTTAGGTTAGCATATAATTGCTCAGCCCTTAAGACCTGCAAAACAGCTCGAACATGCTCAATATGGTCATCAAGGCTTCGACTATATATCAGGATATCATCAAAATAGACAATTACAAATTGACTGATAAAAACACGCAGAACATGATTCATAAGTCGCATGAAATTACTAAGTGCATTAGTTAAACCGAATGGCATCACTAACCACTCATATAACCCGTACTTGGTCTTAAATGCAATTTTCCATTCATCCCTCTCTTTCATCATAATTTGATGATAATCATTTTTCAGATTAATTTTAGTAAATATGCAAGTTCCATGCAATTTATTCAACATGTCGTTTAGCCTAAGAATAGGATGTTGATATTTTACCGTTATATTATTGATTGCTCGGCAATCAACACACATTCACTAAGACCCATCCTTCTTTGGCGTTAACAAAATAGGAATGGCACACGGGCTAAGAGACTCTCTCACATATCCTTACTTTAGTAATTCGCTAATTTATTGCTAAAGTTCCTTTGTCTCTTCAGGATTGCTTTGATATGCAGGTTGGTTAGGCAATGGTGCACTAGGAATCAAATTGATTTGATGCCTTATGCCTTGAATCGGTGGTAAATCTTCAGGAAGTTCATCAGGAAAGACATTTTCAAATTCCTACAACAAAGACATGACAGAACTTGGCAAATTCGGGTCAAGTTCGTTAATAGTAAATAGTGCCTCATTGTACAAAAGCACAAGTATCGATCGGTCCAAAATCAAAGCTGTCCTCACTTTCGCTCGATTTTGTGTAGAAATTCTTTTTTCTTTCATTTTCTCTCGGTTTTTACCACTCTATTCTTATATTCGTCTCCTTTTACTTGCGTCTCAGATTTTCCACACAGACCCTCAGTTTTATCTCTCTCTCTCTCAGCCTCATGTTGTAGTTTCAATTGATCTTCATACACCTCAGTAGGTGTCATTGGCACTAATGTGTATGTCTTTTGATTCATCACCAATGAATATCGATTAGTGTATGATATACCTTTCGATCATACTGCCATGGCCTACCAAGCAAAAGATGCCCTACTTGCATAGGTATAACATTACACATCACTTCACCTTATATCGTCCTATCTCAAATGGAACTCAAACTTGTTTCGATACTTTTACTTCACCATTATCATTCAACCACTGCAATTTATATGGTCTTGGATGCTTTGTAGTCTTCAATCCTAACTTCTCAACTATGGTACAACTTGCTACATTTGTACAACTACCTCCATCAACAATCAAGCTACAAATTTTACCATTCACCAAGCATCTTATATGGAACAAGTTATCGCGTTGCTGGTGATACTCCTCCTCTTTGACTTGAACACTAAGAGAACGCCTAATCACCATCAATTCACCCTTTGCTGGCATCTCAACATCACTATAATCCTCCAATGGTGGCATGTCATCATCCTCTTCCTCCCTCTCACTTTCTGATTCAACATCATTATGTCCAATCATGATCATCACTCTCCTATTAGGGCACTGATTTGCCATATGACCCCTGCCCAAATACTTGAAACATTTAATATCACAAGTCTTAGTGTTAGGGTTTTCAGTTTTACCTGAAGTTAGTAACTTTGCCATCTTTCTCCTTCTCATTCAAAGTTTCAGTCTTGATATTGTTTTCCTTCCAATTCGGCTTCTCGTCTCTCTTCCAATTAGACTTCCAATTTGAGCTTGAACCTCTACCACTCTTGTAATTTCTATCCAACTTCAATTGCCGCTCAACTTTGATGGCTTTGTCCACTAATTCAATGTAGTGTTGCAGCTCCACCACCCTGGTTATATCTCGGCTCAAACCACACAAAAATAGTGCCATTGTAGCCTCACGGTTTTCCACCATATTAGCACGGATCATAGCAATCTCCATCTCTTTATGGTATTCTTCCACACTCTTATTACCTTGCGTAAGATTTTGCAACTTATGGAACAAGTTTCTGTGGTAATGACTAGGTATAAAGCGTCTCCTTATCACTGCTTTCATCTCATCTCACGTTTCTATTGGTCTTTCAACATTGCGTCTCCTGCTAGTCACAAGTTGATTCCACCAAATTATAGCATAATAAGTGAATTCAACAACTGCAAGTTTTACCTTTTTGAGCTCCGAATATTGCTGGCAATCAAATACCATTTCCATCTGTTTCTCCCATTTTAGATACACATCAGGATCATTCTTTCCTTGAAAAGATGGAATCTTCATCTTGATGTTGCCAAGTTCATCATCTTCTTGACATCTAAATCCTCGGTGCTCGTTTATCCTCTCAAACTTGCCATCTCGATCATCTTCTGTATCGGACACATATGCATCATCAAATTGCCGCTGCCATCTAGGTTGTACCATAGGCTCCTCTCGCTGATTTTGTGGCCTCTCTTGTGATGGCTTTCAGTCATCTTCAAGTCTTGACTCATATCTTGCAACTCGGTTGCTAAGTACTTCAATTTGTAAACTCAATTGCTGGATGCCTGCTAGAATCGCATCATCCCTTGGATGAGTGCGATCCTCCCTTTGATTCACACTTCCCTGGTCTGAGCTTGACATTTATTTATTTATTATTATTATTATTTTAAACTTGCAAGAAAATGTTAGAGATAAAAGAAATCTCACTAGTCACTCCCTCACGTTTTCCGCTCAAAATGTTTATCACTCCTCCCGTGTTTAACTCAATTTTGGTTTTTTTTTCCCCTCAATTAAACTCACACACTTTTGCCTTTTACCTCTCGTTTCCTTTTAGCAAGCTCTTTTTTTTTTTTTTTTTTTTTCCAAACTTGAATCCAGTCTCACAACAATCGATAAACCACTAAGCAAGATCAAATTCAGCAATATACCGCTCAACTCAGCAATTCAGCAAATTTTCGCGAGATTCGGATTCATATTCAATTTCTGTTACTGAATTTTTTTTATTCGGTCCAACTATCAATGATAAAAAAAAAATGAGTCGTCCTCTTGAATTTTTTTTTTTGCTTTTTTTAGCTCTTTTTTTTTTACGAACTCAAGTACAATATAAAAAAAACAACTAGGATTGAAAACCCTAAATAAAAAATTGAAAACATAGCAAGAACAAATTCAGAACCCTAATTCGATTAATAACGAAACCCTAATTCTATAAACCCTAATTTCTGTAAACCCTAGATTGATGAATGAAAAGTAGTAAAAGTAGGATAACTAGACCTTGTAGAACCAGTTCTGATACCAGATGATATGGGTTTATGCGGAGGATGATCGTTCTACGAAGATTTGTAAGTTACGAATTGTTGATCTCAACCCCCAATCAAACCTGTGATTGGTAATCTCGGTATGAACGCGACCTATTGATGAACCTGTATCAACCAATCCACGCTATAACGTCACGAAGAAGAGAATTTGCGATCTTGCTCGATAAGTTGAATTCGATTGTCACAATGGAGTCTTGATAAGATATAGTTTTCAAGAGAACTCAAGAAGAAAACTTCTCTATATCAAATTCTACCTTTTTAGAAATCTATAAGCAACCTTATATAGGGTGCTAACCCTAATCCTAATCCTACTAGGATTAAAATTACAAAAATAACCTTAATTACTGAAAATTCATCCAAAAATGGAAAAAGGCCTAAAAGTTCATCTAAACGACTCCAAATCGCTAAAAACTGTCATCACTCACTACTAAAGTTGTAAGTATTGATTAGTGGCCTGTTTCCAAATGTCTATCCAAATTTGAGCCAATTTGGAGTTCGTCAATTTTAAGTTCCTTCGAAATTCGCTAGATCAAGAGTAATCATGTTGCGCCAAGGAGCTTTAGAATTTTTAAGTTTCGAATCCAGATTGTCTCCATTCCAAATATCTTGAACCATAATGCTGACAGCTTGTTTGAATTCCTTTTATGACATTCCGAATTTCGACCCATTTTTGGGATTTATAAAACGTGTAATTTATCAGTGTGCTTATAGTAAAATCTCGCCGGGAACTGATCACTCCCGGTTATTGTTTTAAAATAGAGATTTCGCTAGAATCGCATTCGATTGAATGTGGCCGTTATTTAGAGCTCGAACTTTGGTGTCGAATATTTCAGAGTTTCGATATAAATTTAATTGGACGGTGTCGATATTAGTGTGGTCAACCTCGATATTGCCCGAGATAAGTGAAAAGTGAATTTTTGACCGGGTGTAAATTTGGAACTGTCGGATCTCACTTGAGTGCGATGTGACCCCACTTTCTCTCCCTCTCTCTCTCTCTCTCTCTCTCCTCCCTCTTTCCCGCCGGTTTGCTCCCCCACTCCTGACACCACTCCCACCTACTCCCCTCTCTCTCTCTTCCTTTTTCCCCTTTTTTCTCCCCTTTTCTTTCCTTTTTCTTTTTCTTCTTCTTTTCTCTTCTTCTTCTCTTCTTCTCCGCGTCCGTGCGTTTGGCTTCCGGCTTCTGCTTGTTGCTGCCAATCGGACCACTCCCTCGCCGGAACCAACGCCGCCGTGCACTGTCCGGCCGCCGTGCCTCGCCCCGGCTGCCGTCCGCCAGCCGCTTCCTTTTCCCCTCTCCCTCGACGCCGCGTCTTTTGGCTTTTGTTCGCCCGCGACCGCGCCTCACTGGAACAGAGATTGCCGCGCTCGGTCGCTCGTCGCACCACCGTAGCTCGCCCTAGCCGCGCCGTGCTGTCTTCGACTGCCATCCCGACTTCCCTCTGGCCATGCTCACCCCTGCCTAGCCTACTCGCCGTTGGAATCGGCTTCGTTGTCCCTCTCCGTCGCTCGCTGCCGCCTTCCCGAATGTCGCCGCAGCTGTCCCGGCTGCCGGGACACCGCCACCAGCAGCCAGCTTCGCTGGAACAGACCAAGCCACGCCAGATCAGCCTCCACAGTTGCTGTTCTTCGCCATTTGCCGTCATCCGCCGGTCGCCGAGTTTGAATCGGAACCACCGCGGACCGCCCGTGCCCCCGCCGTCGTCCCTGCACCTTTGCCGGCGTTAGTGGTGTAAGTTAACCTCTAATCCCGTGTCTATGGTGTTAAACTTGCTTAGGGTAGTTTAAATTACGTTTAGCTTAATTTATTAATTGTTTAGTTAATTGAGATTAGTGATAGGTTATTGGTTTGTACGATAAGTTATCGTGATTGTAGTATAAGTTATCAGGTATATTATTAATGTTATTGTTTTATTAAAAAAATTATTTTCGGAATTTAAATATTATTTTATTATTAAATAAATAATTCCGAATTAAATATTAATGTTTTATTATTAAATAATTAATTCCCGAAAATTAAATATTATTATTTTCGAAAAATTTTCTAGCGTCAATTGTGATGCCAATGTTGGCTTTTGCCGTATAAGATAGCGTTTTAGAAAATTATTTGAATGGTTTTGATTCGAGAAAGTATTTTGAATTTTGGAAAATTAAATTATTCTTGGATATTATTAAATAATTAAATTCCGAATTTATTTATTATTATTTCGGAAAATTTATAATTTCAAATTATGATTTCTAACTTGAATGTTGGCGTAAATGCCGTGAATTGTCGTATTAAATTGTTTTTATGACAAATTGTTTTGATCGGAAATTTTCAAGAAAGTTTACGAGATTATTGACATTAAATTAGTATTTTTATTGTTATGCCAAGTAATGATAGTGGTGCTTTGTGGTTGATATTTGTATTTGATATCAAAGCTTGCAAAATTGATTGATGGTTGCATGTGTGACCATGTGATATTGTTGTATGGCATTAATTAGAGCACGATTCATATATGCATGGGCTAATTAAGAAGATAATAATTGGCTGAAATGCTTGTGTGCTCGTGTGGTCATATGTTGGAGCCGTCTTGTTGTGTATCGCTTGGCGATGCTCGATTTATCGGATGCCTGGGGATAATCTGGAGTGCCGATACCCCGGATGCCTTGTCGCGGCCCGAGGCCGGACTTGATGCTCCTTACGAAATACCATCTTACTGTGTATCGTTTGACGTAGCCGTGTCCGACGGGGCGGGACGGAGCCCGATTTTTACTAGTAGACTGCCATCTTGCCGCGTATCGCTTAATGTGTAGTGGCCCCGAGGGGGCGTAATAATTGGAATACGTGTGATGCATAGTGCCTGATCATGTGGTAGAAACTGCTAGGCATGGTATAGAACGTGCCCAAGTGGATTCTATCTTATAATCGAGACACGCGAGACTGTGATGCATTAATGCATGGATAATTTATTTAAATTATTCGAGTATGTGGCATATGCATTTCATCAACGTGTGTATCAAGGCAAGGTAAGAATGCTTGTGGTTATTATTGTGGTTGTTGTTGTTATTGTTGTTGCTTGTTTAGGGACTCCCGTGCGAGTTGGCCTCCTAAGCGGGGCTTAGGCCGTTAACTTATTGAGATTTTATCTCATTTGTTGTTAAACCTTTTCAGGGCCTTAGCACATCGTTGCTTCTGGTGCGGTTCGGAGTACCACAGTTTTAGTTGGTTCCTGAGGGTTAGGCCTGGGAGCTGTTTTGATTGGAGTAGGTTAACCCTAGCCTTTCTTTTTGCTGGCATTTTTATGGTAGCGCCCGAAGTGGGCTTGTAAGAATATTCCTGGGGATTAATCAAGTGAGAACTAAAGTTGTGTTTGGTTTTCCTCTGCTATCCCTGTTTATTGTCGTTGTCTAGGGTTTGTTGTGTTCGCTTCCGCATGCGTATTAAAAGATAAAATGAAGGGTCGGCGACGAGTCCTGAGACGTCGCATCTCATCGACCTAAGCGGGGTGTTGCGCATCTGTAGGGTTCGGGACGTGACACATTCGCTCTCGCTCGAGTGATCAAGCCTAGCGGATAGAACAACGGACCCCTAGCACCTCCTCCTCGATAGGGTTCGATATTCACATCAACTATATGGAAGATAATATTGTTTTTTGCTTAAATGTAACTATTAATGGTGAAACTGCGAATGAGAATAGCCATCAATCGTGTGAACAACTTCATTTTAAACTTTACCAGGTAAAATTTTAACGCCATAGGATTTTTGCGTAGTGTGCGAAGGCATCTTCTCGCTCAAGTATATGTTGTCTCTATAAAAAGTCAAAGAGAGACAAATATGTTCTTCTTGGTTGCAATAGGAGAGGTAGTTATCGTGATCGACATAATATTTCTATCGCATGTTAGAGAAGAAAGACCGGATCTCATTTGATTGACTATCATTTCGAAATTTGTTGCTATAAATAGAAGAACGGATTAGGGCCACTCAAAATATTTAATGTATTACACAATAAATAATTACAATTTTAGCAATTATATTCACTGAATAAATGAAAGTTGAGTAGTTAAAATACATGGACGATAATGTAATGACACATAATAAAGTTATAATCAAACGAAATGCGTACTAAAATTAGTAGATGGTTCTTTTCACTATTAATTGTGCTTAGGCTATTTGAATAATAGTTCCCCAGCAAGAAAAAACGGTTATTTATCGCCCAATTATAACACGATATCAAAGTCCGATGTCTTAAATTTGATTTGTCATACCTAATCTTTTCGCCCATATATGAGTTTTGAATACTCACAAACATTTCTATTTCCAAAAAGCTCATCTTACCTATGCGTATCGAAATTGCAAGTTTTTTGCATTTCATCCATATATCATCCTTCCCGTGTAAGATAGTGTTGAAGATGTGAATCATGATTATGAGTTGCTTTCTTTGCATAATCTACAAGTGCCGTGCCTATTTCAGCACTTTTGTCCGAAGTTTTTCGTTCGGGACGATATTGAACCGTGTGGTCCTGAGAGAGCGACTTGCCACTATCAAGACCAAAAGTGCAACGAACGACATTCATTTCCCCTGGACAACCTTGTTTCAAGTTATTATTAAAGCTTAGTTCTCGCGTGATCATCAACCATGAAAGATAAGAAAAAAGAGAGCTGGTCTCACATAAAAGTGACTTCGATATTTTCTTCCTCGCTCCAAGACAAAAAAGAAGAGCAAATGATGACGATCATCAGACGAATTTTCTTTCCGGCAGAATGATAGTTCTGTTCTAATTGAATGAATCGGGATCATCAGAGGAAGCGGTCCACATGGAAACAGAGAGCAAACGCCTAGATTTCCAGCCTAGAACGAGCCTGTTTCCGGCGACCTCCTCCACCCTGTACCCTTCGCTGAACAGACCCGCCAAGAGCTTCGCTTGACAGTGATTTGAAAAACTCACTCTGCCCTGCCTATACCCCTCCGCCCCCAGCCACTCCCCCCAAGAACGGCCCCTCCCCGACCGCTCCTCCTCCTCCTCGCCCGGCCTGGCCCGGTACACGGCTGCCAGCGACCCGGCTATTCTCGGGCGCAAGAACACCGTCTCCACCAGCGCCCGAGCCTGGTCCTGCATCGGGAACCCGGCCTCGAGCGAGTCGTACACGGCCGAGTAGTGGTGCAGCGAGTCCATGAACCGGCCCATGAACCCTCCTCCGCCTCGTCCCCCGGGCCCCGCCTCCTCCTCCGCCAGCGTCACCAGCCTCGGGCTCAGGGCCCTCGCCCCGGACAGGAACGAGGCGACCGAGCTAGGCGCGTGGTAGGTGGAGTGAGGCAGGTGCAGCATGCAGTTGATGACCAGCGCCTCGCCCCGGACCAGCTTGAGGGCGGCAGGGCGGAATGTCTCGCCCGGGTCCAGCCTGCACTGGTTGAACGACAAGGGCTGCCCAAGCGAAGCTGCGAACGCTGCCAGGCGGCGGCCTGTCTCCTGGACAGTTGTAGCGGTCCGGCGCCCGCTGCTGGCCCTTGAGAGTGCCGTGATCCGGAGGTGTGGGGCCGACTGGCCGCCCTTTTGAGAGACGAGGGCCTGCATTAGGGAGGGCCATTGGACCCCCTCCATTATGTCATAGTCCACTACGTGGACCCTCCTAGCGTGACCCACCGCCTCCAAAATGGCCTGATTGGCCGTGAAGTGCCCAAACTTGACGTACGGCGACATGTCCTGCAACAGCTGGAACGCCGCGAGCATGTCCGTTTGATTGTAACACCCTTCTTCACCGTGGGGCAGGCCACGAATCGAGTGCTTCCCGCCGCCACCGTAGGGCGCCGCGCCCGCACCCTCTAGTAAGCCGTGCAATGCGTCGGTGAAGTGCGCCGCCAGCCGCTCCATGTTGGTCCCGTCACCGCCAGAGGCCGGGGAGACCAACTCCTTGAGCCGAACCAATATCACCCGAGCGAGCTCGCTGTTCTCGCCTTTGCTACTCAGCGCCTCAGCCGCGGCCATCAGAAGGTGGACCAGCCTCAGCCCCTTGAAATCGTGGCCGTGGGTCTCGTCGCCTTCCATGTCGTTAATCACGGTGTGCGCGGAAGGAGGAGAATCGCACCACTGTGGAGGTAGGTGGTGCTGGCGGGGCCCAGTCCCGTCTTCCAACATGGACTCCATGAGGTCATGGAAGCCATCGCTGCCGCGGCTGCCGGGGACGGCGTCCCAGTCAACCATCGGCGACCAGTCAATCCAGTCGCAGCAGCCACCACCGAACTCATCGGTGGTGGTGCCGCTGTGGCCTGAAAACTCCATCATGGCGACATGATCAATGGCCATGGCCATGGCTAACCAATACAACGCGACCAAAATCTAGTGATCTACGGAAGTTGCGGGTTAAGCGTTTGTTTCGCGAGAGATTTGGACAGAGGGTGGAGAGGATCGGGTAGAGATGAAGCACGAGACACCCTGAAGGGCAGAGGAAGAGATTGGTTAGGGATAATAAAGAAAAGGTTTATTCATCAAAATAGGTGTTTTCG
Organism: Syzygium aromaticum; assembly: GCA_024500025.1. Lineage (NCBI taxonomy): Eukaryota > Viridiplantae > Streptophyta > Magnoliopsida > Myrtales > Myrtaceae > Syzygium > Syzygium aromaticum. The sequence goes on along the minus strand of CM044890.1, from coordinate 35,464,422 downwards.
ATCGACTAAGATGGGCATCTGATGCCTTACGTTTGTTTGGTTTTTATATGCTTCATCAGATCTTAATCAGCTTCTCAGTGATGTTGCTAGAATGCCCCTCTGCTATTGCGTAATTCTGATTCTGCCTGTCTTTGACTCTTTCTTAATCAACCATTAGCAATACATCTACTTAAAATCCTTTTCTTAATCAACCATGAGGATATATACTTATAAGAGCAAACAGTTGTGCTAGATATATGAACAAGAAATGTTAAAAAGTGCCCCTAAAGGGTTTGATTATATTAAGATACGAAAAAATAGAGTTTTTAAAATCTGAACGAAATTTTGCTAGCAACAGATCGCATCGATAGGTATAGGGAGCCAAAATGTATCTATTTATTAACACAACCCTGTGAAAACATAGGATGAATTTGGATATATTTTTGCTTTTTGCTTTTTGCTTAATCTTGTTCCTGCAATGTACACACTTTGACTTTTTTAAATCCTAAAAAAGTGAAACTTTCATAATATGCAAATGACTCATAATTCACACATTTTTCATAATTTTTTTGAAATTTGGATAAACTTTAAATTTCGATGAGAAAGCAAAAAAAGTAATTTTCCTTAAACTTAATTCTAAACGAGCAAAGCCCTTAATCACTTTCTGAATACAAGAATAAGCTAGAAGATGCTCGTTTTAAGAGTGTCTCCATTTTAATTAAGAGAAGACGCTGGTGTAGAAGAGCCGAAAAGAAATCGTTGTGGGGTGAGACAACGTCCGTGGAAGAAAAGAAGGAAGTGAGCACAGGCCATTGATTCCGCTTAGGAGTTAACGAAGCGAAAGCTCAGTCGCTGGGAACGCATTTGGACGCGAGCTTTTGACGTTTTCACTCGGTCCCCTGAACTCAGCTCACTCGCATGATTGGCTCTTGCGATGAAGCTATAGCAGTGAGTTCGAAAGTGGCTGAGTTGACCGAGCTCTTTTGCTGCCACGTCCCGCGAGCTCCTCCGCCCTTCGGCTGTTCAGTCCGGCATCAACTCACTGGTTGATCTGGCCGGCTCGCTCTCAGCTCGGCTTTCTTCGTTTGGTTGTAACCCACTACGCTCGCTTTCGTCCTCCTGGGAACGATGCAAACATGTGGTCTGCACATAAGATTCGATTTGCTGAATCGGATGTTGTCGTCGAGGTGATTATAAACATAAGTAACACACAAGTGTCAAACGGTGGACCTTCGTTCACAGGCTCGGTTATAGATCTTCAAAGGAACACAGATGATGTCTTCCGGAAAATGACATTTCTGTCTCCACCCGAGTCAACCACCATGAATTTTGTTTTTATTCTTCTTTCACTTCGCATGAGGTGATTGGCTTGCGTGGATGGAGACTTCGTATTCTTGGAGCACTCGAGATACTGAAAACGCACCAAATGAGTCCCGTGAATTAGCTTAGTAGTTAGAGGTAATGAACACTACGTGGATTAATTGCATGTGCAGATTCCATTTTTCACTCTATCAGATGCAAATGAACCTCATATATGTTTAGGCTGGTAAACCTTCATAGAAACTAGCTCTTGATAGCCTGTCCTCGAAGTGTTCTGTGCATTTGCCCACTTTGAGAGTTTAAATTGTCCTTTTGATGAGCAGGTATCTTGCCAAGAGTTCTAATGAATATCCTTGTCACTGCCCATCGACAATCACGGCTTGGTGACGATCGAGTGAAAGCAGTAGGGTCTTTAATTGGCTCAATTTAATCCAAGTCAATCCCTGCCTAATTGGTCCTTTTACTAATCTTCCCACCATTAGGGAAATGGAATTCGAACTCCTGAGTTTTGAACATATTATACGCCAATGATTCTCCAATTCATGTCTAAAAATATTTGGATGAGCGAACATGTTCACTTGTATGCTTCTGCTAATGGATGAGATTCTTGCTTATCGTCACTACCCTCATATTCCCTCTCTAGAATGACTTTGTTCTTCATGTGCAAGTTCTATTTTTCTTAAGGTTTTAACTTTTGGTTTTGGCTGGGGTGGTTCATGTGTCAAGTGTCGTGTGCGCTTCCTCGCTGCATAGAAAAATCTCTGCTTATTCGGTGGGTGGGTGGGAGGCAGACTGTTCCTGAAGCACGCTTTCAGGACAAGGAGCCGACTGTTCTTGACCCAATGTCACAAAATCTCCTTAACGAAAGCAAAAGAAGAGAGAGAGAGAGAGAGAGAGAGAGAGAGAGAGAGAGAGAGGAGAAGATAACACGTGAATAACGTACATTCGGCTACACATCGAAGTTAGCAATCAAAGGTGCGCAGGTGACCTCATTGTACTCAAAGGTTAAAAAAACCCACGAAATGACATCTCATTGTGCACAACGTGAGAGTTCGAGCAGGGTTCTGACATCGCCGCAGGTTGCGTTTGTTGGATGTTTTTTTTCGATATGTTTTTTTTTGGTAAGGACGTTTGTTGGATGTTTATTCGTAAAATAAATAAAATAATACTTTTTTTTATCTCACTTAAAAAAATTTAAAAAAAGTGGACCACTTTATAATTATGAATATCTTCTTACTCCTTAAAGTGAAAATAATAGAGTGTGTGCTAGTCCACACAATATCCACGTGCGGGTGCACGATTATTAGTTGAAAGGTTATTTTTTTGTTTATTAAATAATTTTCGAAATTATGAAAATTTGGAATTTTATTTATATATATTTTATTTTATTTTCTTCCGAATTTTACATGTATCTTTTCAAAATAACATTTGGAGATTATACTTGTTCAGTTTTCAATCTTTCTTGAAGGGTTGCATTTGTTCAGTTTGCAACTTTTTCCGAAGGAATATCTTTATTAGCTTTGCAACCTTTTGTGAAGAGTTGCTTATATCCTTTAAGATTGATTTCTATAAATGTCAGTTTTTTTTTTTCGCAACAAGGATATCAATATCAATTTTCAAGTCTTCTTTCAAAAACTACGGCCATTATTTTCAATTGTTTCCTAGAAAGACCTTGGAGAAATACTAAAATTGTTATCTAGTATTCTCATTTTGAGACTTTATCGTATCATGAAGGATTTGTCGGTGACCATTGGCAACTTTGTGGGGCAAATAAATCCTTAAGGAAAGTGATATCATGCTTCAAAATCCGACTTGATTGCTCTTTTGATTTGAAGCCATTTTTAAAAACAATCTTAAGGATTTATTTCTGTTCAACAATGGAGTTGGAGACAATCAAAATCATGAACCAAGACATAGTTAAACTGGATCAGTTCGATGGGAATAACTATGCTCACTAGAGGGACAAGATGATGTTCCTACTCACTGCCCTGAAGATATCCTATATTTTGGATCCAAAATTGGTGCCTATTGAAGATCCGAAGCCTACCATTGAGGGAGGACAGCCAAGTGCGGAAGCTGTTGAAAGGATTAACAAGGAAAAGAGGAAACGTGAGGAGGACGAATTGCTATGTCGTGGACACATTCTGAATACATTGTTTGATAGATTGTATGACTTATTTATTGAGATGAAGTCGGCCAAAGAAATTTGGAACGCACTAAAATTCAAGTACAAAGCGGAGGAGGAAGGTACCAATAAGTATGTGATCGTAAAATATTTTAATTTCAAGTTTATTGATACTAAGCCCTTCTTAGAACAAGTCCACGAATTACAAGTGCTCGTCAACAAAATTCGTGCCCTCAAAATTGAAATTCCAGAAACCTTTCAAGTTGGAGCAATTATTGCAAAATTGCCTTCAACTTAGAAAGACTATGGAAAAAGGTTGATACATAAGTCGGAGGACTTCACCTTGGAGCAAATACAGAAACATCTTCGTATTGAGGAAGAGTCACGTCTACGTGATAATTCCGTTTTGTATGATTCCAAGGCAAATGCTGTGGAGAGAAAAAGAAAAATCGGCCAAAACTTTAAAGTAAAGAATTGGCATACATTTAAGAAGACGCACAAGAAGAAGAAGGGCTGTTGTTTTGTTTGTGGCAAACAGGGACACTATGCCAAGTACTACATTCGCCGCAAGAGCATATCAAAGGACAAGAACATTCCAACAGTAAAGGTAGATGCAAATTTGGTTGAAGAGAACTATGTGGCCATGATTTCAACCATGTTTTCAAATATGAACATTGCTAAAATCAATGGTTCAATGGCTATGGTTTCTAAGATCAATTCTACTGCTGTCCAATCCGGTTGGTGGTTAGATTTTGGAGCGACAATCCATGTGTGCAAAGACAAATACATGTTCAAGCAATTTGAAGAGATTGTCGACGCAAATGTTCAAGAGGTCCTGATGGCGAATAATGCTCTTGCAAAGGTTGCTGGCAAAGGCACCGTGGAACTTGACCTTACTTCTGGAAAGAATATTATTCTTCTTAATGTTTTTTATGTACCCGAAATTAGGAAAAACCTAGTTTCAATTGATTTACTTTGTAAGAGGGGCTTTCGAATTTTGTTTGAATCCGACAAGATTATCCTGTCGAAGAATGGGATGTTTGTGGGGAAGGACTATGCCAATGACGACATGTATCAACTAAGTATCAATAATATTTTCATATCTTTTGCTTATACTATTGAGTCTGCTTCTTTATGGCATAGTAGATTAGCACATATAAATTTTTGCTATTCAACAAATATGAAAAAGTTAGACTTGATTAATTTTAATGGCAAATTAGACAAATGTGAAATATGTGCTAAGTCTAAACTTGTAAATAAACCATTCCCTGGTGTTAATAGAAATTCGAATTTGTTGGATTTGGTGCATAGTGCTATATACGAATTCAATGGCATGTTAACTCGTGATGGTAAAAGGTATTTCATTACCTTTATGGATGATTGCAGTAGATATCTTTATGTTTATCTCATGAGGTCGAAGGATGAAGCTTTTATCATGTTCAAGAAATGTAAAGCTGAAGTAGAAAATCAATTGGAAAGGAAAATCAAAGTTCTACATTCATACAGAGGTGGAGAATATTGTTTAAATGAATTTTCTTCATTTTGTGAAGAACATGGTATTATTCATCAAGTTTCTGCACCATACACTCCACAACAAATTTTTATGACTGAAAGAAAAAATCGATCTCTCGAAGAAATGGTTAATTGTATGCTTTCGAATTCAAAGCTACCAATTAATTTTTGGGGAGAAGCATTGCTTACCGCATGTTATATTCATAATAGAATACAATCTAAGAGAAATAACGTGAGCCCTTATGAATTATAGAAAGGTAGAAAACCGAATATATCGTACCTTAAAGTGTAGGGGTGCTTAGCATATTACCGAGTACTAGACTCCAAGAAGGTGCAACTTGGTCCTAGAGCTATCAAGAGTGTTTTCATTGGATATGCTGAAAATAGTAAAGCGTATAGACTTCTTGATTTAGAGTCCAATGTCATTGTGGAAATTAAGAGATGTTGAATTCTTTAAGAATAAATGTTTTACGAGTTCTGAAATTATTGAAGATAATTCAAAACCCATAGAAACTTAAGAAGATTCTCATGAGAAAGGAACAAATGATTTTAAAGACATGACTGAATTGAGGAGAAGCACGAGAGCAAGAAAATCTAAGGATTTAGATCCAGATTATATTACTAGCATTTTCCTTGTTGAAGGAGATAGAAATAATAACGTGGTAAATAAATACCCTTTAGTATTAAATTTAAAAGACGATCCTGAAAGCTTTGTTGATGTTATGTCTTCTAGAGATGCTTCTTTTTGGAAAGAAGTTGTAAATGATAAAATGGACTCAATTATGTCCAATAATACTTGGGTATTAGTAGACTTACCAAAATGATCTAAGCCTATTGGTTGCAAATGGGTTTTTAGAAGAAAATATCATTCTGATGGTTCTATCCAAGTTTTTAAAGCTAGACTAGTGGCAAAGGGATATAGACAAAAGGAAGAAACATATTATTTTTATACGCATGCTCTTGTTGCATGTATAACTTCTATTCAAATTCTTTTTGCTATAGCTTCCATTTATGATCTTTGTGTTCATCATATGGATGTCAAGACTGCTTTCTTGAATGGAGACTTAAATGAGGAAATTTACATTGAACAAACTAGAGGGTTTAGTTCTTCCTGGAAATGAAAAGAAAGTATGTAAATTGACAAAGTCTCTTTATGGGCTTAAGTAAGCTCCTAAGCAATGGCACGGAAAATTTGATTCGGTCATATTGTCTAATGGTTTTATTCACAATAATGCTGATAAGTGTATATACTCTAAATTCACTAAAGACTATGGTGTCTTAGTGTGTTTATATATTGATGATGTGCTTATCTTTGGAATGAATATGACTGGAATAGTTGAGACTAATAAGTATCTAACCTCTATGTTTAAAATGAAGGATTTAGGTGAAGTAAATACTATCTTAAGTATTAAAGTTGAAAAGTATGGTGGGGGTTATTCTTGAGCCAATGTGATTATGTTGAAAAAATGCTATATAAATTTAAGCATCTTGGTTTCAAGGAAATAAGTACTCAATTGATTCCAGTATTAAGTTAAATTATAATACTGGTAGAACGGTAGCACAACTTGAATATGCGAGTGATATAGGGTCTTTAATGTATGCGATGCATTGTACTAGACCTGATATTGCTCATTTCGTGTGCAAGTTGAGTAGGTATACTAGTAATCCAAGTATGGAACATTGGAGGGCTATTATTAACATTTTTGGTTATCTTAAGAGAACTAAAAATTTAGTTCTGTTTTATAATAATTATCCGGCTATATTAGAAGGATACATTGATGCTAGTTGGATTATAAGTGTGGGTGATAAACATTCCACTTCTGGATGGATTTTCACACTTGGCGGAGGTGTTGTTTCTTGGGCGAGATGTATAACTCACTTAAAGATGGAATCCAAATTCGTTGCATTAGCGACAACTGGGAAAGAGGCTGAATGGATTAGGAATTTATCGTTGGATATCAAATTATGGTCTAGTCTTATGCCTCATATCTCTATTCATTATGATAGTCAAGCTACTTTGGCAAGAGCTTATAATAGCACTTATAATGGTAAGTAAAATCACTAGTAATGGTAACCCAACCTTTTTTCTATAACATCACTAGTTACAAGGTTTAATGGATAAGAACAAGTTGCTGAATGTGATTGTTTAATACTAACGCTAGCCTTGATATGAGAAGTTAGTATCGTCTGTTACATTTTAGAGAATGAATTAAATTCTTAATGAAGTATAGTACAAACTTGTAATGTGTTAATAGTAACAGAAATACATGGTAGATACTTCACTTATATGAGCTTCGAAGTGGTGCCGTTTCTTACGAAAGTTTAGATTGCTTTCTAGAGAGCTCATGAAACAGGATGAAACACAAGGCCATAATAGTGCGGAGTAATATAGAACTTCTCGCTGAAACAAGAGGTTAGTATATGTGTGGTATGTCCGATTCTATTATTTAAAAGCACAAGTTTAAAGCCGAGCTACTTGTCTCTTTGATGGAGTCTTGAGATACTTGCACTAAGTAAAGGTTTAACTCAAAAGATACTTTTATGCATATATATTAATCTCACCAAAATCTTGGTTGTATGGTTTTTTTTTTAAAAGAAATTTTTAAAAAGGTTTTATTCATGAAATCTTTGTTTTACAAACAAAGTGGGGGATTGTTGGATGTTTGTAAAACAAACAAAATAATGCTCTTTCCTTTGTCACACATAGGAAAGTTTTGAGAAAGTGAATTACTTTATAATTGTGAATATTTTGTTGCTCCTTAGAGTGAAGACAATGGGGTGTGTGCTAGTCCACAAAATATCCGCGTGTGGGTGCGCGAATAAATGCGCGATTTTAATGAGATTATTAGGCGCACTTAGCACTTTGCACGCTTGTGCGGTCGCGGTTTAATTAGCATTAATCCCTTTATTTTTTATTTTATTTCGTAAGGTTATCTCATTAGTCTTTATTAGTTGAAAGGTTGTTTTTTTTGTTTATTAAATAATTTTCGAAATTATGAAAATTCGAAATTTTATTTATATATATTTTATTTTATTTTATTCCGAATTTTACATGTGTCTTTTCAAAACAACTTTTGGAGATTATATTTGTTTAGTTTTTAATCTTTCCCGAAGGGTTGCATTTGTTTAGTTTGCAACTTCTTCTGAAGGAATATCTTTATTAGCTTTAAAATCTTTTGTGAAGAGTTGCCTATGTTCTTTAAGATCGATTTCTATAAATGTCAGTTTTTTTTTCGCAACAAGGATATCAATATCAATTTTCAAGTCTTCTTTAAAAAACTACAGCCATCATTTTCAATTGTTTTCTAGAGAGACCATGGAGAAATACTAAAATTGCGATTTAGTATTCTCATTTTGAGACTTTATTATATCCTGGAGGATTTTTGCCGATAACCATTAGCAACATTGTGGGGCAAATAAATTCTTAAGGAAGGTGATATCACGCTTCAAAGTCCGACTTAATTGCTCTTTTGATTCGAAGCTATTTTTAACAACGGCGTTATCACCGAAACTTCTTATTAAAAGTTGACATCAACTCACCCCAAGTCGCGAACAATTCGAATGGGGACAAAAGCTTATTAGTTGCATTCACGGGTTCTAATTCAACCGCCCATTGCATGCTGCGTAGGGAAATCCCCCCTACATGTGTGGGAAACTGCTCATGAAACAACCGGCAAATCGATGCAGAAATCATTCAGCATGTGAAATACATTAGATTAAAGACGTGGTGGGAACTTGCGCAATCGTCCTTGTCTCTCTGTTTCCGGTGCTTCAGAGGGGTTAGTGAGGATTAGATAAAGACTCGAGTCAACATCGACGGGGTTAGTTTAAATTTACGTGGGGGCGACTCGAAACGATTAGACAAGGACTTACTCGTTTTGTGCGCTTTCGAGAGGTGAACCTGACGATCGTCGTGTGGAGTTTTCTGAAGTTTAACACGAGAGACGTCGATGATTGGATCGGAATGGCTCCATGCAACGATCATGCGCGCTGCAGTGCAGATGCAAGCTCGTCGCCTCTTCTTTAATACAATGACTCTGGCTTTGCACTTATTATATTCTCAGGTCGCATAAGATGTCGCGAATTTTATCAACTTTTACCTGAGTTTAGAGACATGCCCTGCAACTACAAACAGACCTAACTAGCATTTCATCGCCGCCCATGGTTTTGGCGTCACGCCTTGGATTTTTTTTTTATACAATTTACATCTCGAATGAATTAATAACCAGCCTCCAATGGTGTACATTAACTTTTTTTTCTTTATTAATGCTATTCTTAGTCAGAACTGCCAGTACGAAAGATACATTCCTACTTATGCTACTTAAAGAGATATTCGGAAGCATTGATCTAAATGTCGCCAAACTCAAACTCGACCTCGATCAATCTATACTATATTTTGGGGTGAGTTTAAGCTCAGTAGATGAAAGATCTAGGTCTAAAAGTAGGAGATCCTCACCAAACTATCCGAGTGCATAATAGCATAATAAGTAATAACAATCTGCGAATAATGTCACATATCATTATCAATAGAGAAACGGGCATGTTCTTTAAGCTCTTTTAAGATAATTTAATCCATGCGTTATATATCATATATCATTGTCAATAATTATAATAATGTGTGCAATGAACAAAAATGGATGTCATCACCTAATATTCTGCTGGACACTAAAGTTCACACTGATGAAATATACTAATGTCATTATGCGCATCTACCATGTAGTAGCCGACCTATATACAAAAGTATGTATTTCGTACTAGGTCCTCGAGTCTATAAATATCGCATGACAAGTTGCTCAAGCCACATTAGGATAACAAGCCATTTCATTTCGTCTAAGAAGCATAGGACTTCATGTGCTCTCAGCCTGAAGAACATTTGTCTTTTATTAGAGTCTTACACATGTACTCACGCACGGAGTTCCGTCACTAGCAAATAGGTTGTGGCATAGATATTCACGACATGACATCACCCATGACATCACCGACACGCAAATCATTACACTGCAACGATTGACATGTGCAACTAAATAATAACCGTATATATAATATCGCCTAATATCTTGACATTTTTCATATTTACAATTGAAACCTAATATGCGTTTATTACCATTTGCAAACCCGCAAACTTTAATCATAAAGCAATGATCATTCAATCTAAGAGCTCAGAAAATTCTTACATCGCATGAATTTATAATCGTTCCTGATTTGGCCATTAAAAACTAAAATATGTGGCAAGCTTACGTTATCCATTGTACAAAAGACAATTTTACACTAAATTAATTTCACAACTAAAACGTTTATAATTTGATAACCAAGAGAATATCAAGACTAAAGTCACTCTTATCATCATATTTACATCAATTTTCGGGATTCAATCTTAACAAAATTACAAGATTAAACACTACACAATTTTTAAATCTAAAATTGTACTCTTTATCTCAAATTTTCTCTTAACTCAGCTCTACTATTCGAATTAATTAGCTAAGGGCATTCGTCTGCTATTTGATCAATAGACCCTCTCATTGACGCCATATACATATATCAGATTTCCTAAAATTACCAAAAAAACAACCCACTTTTCAAAATATTTGTGCAATTAACTCCAAATTCTGACTAATAAGAGAGATTTTCTAAAAAAGGCAATTGATATTAAACTTAAGGGATATGTGCATTGGAAGTGCTAAAACTTGTCATAAAAGTAAAATTGAGTCATAAAATTTGCAAAAAATGTAATCAAATCCTAAAACTTATCAAATTGGTGCAATCGAGTTCTTCCATTAACTTCATCTAACTTGGTTAACAGAAAATGTTGACATAATTTTTTTTTATTATTTTCTTTCTCCTACATGGCTAAAACGACATCGTTTTGGTCTAAATCTGATTTTCGATATTAATATTATGTAATTTATATTTAAAATTAAGCTAAATTAAAAAAAAAAGAAAAGGGTTGAGACCAGGCTGCCGCCCCACGATCATCGGCCGGCTTTGGTCATCAGCCACTGGCCAGGCCCCAGTGATCCTTGCCAGCCATCCTCCACCCTCGCCGGCCCTTGCATGCGATTGTGGGGCGGCGGCGGTGGCGGCGAGGGCTATGCAAGACCTCGCTGCTTGGTGTCAATGTCTCTTTCTTTTTTCTTTTTAATTTAGCTTATTTTTAAAAAAAGTGCATTAAAAATTATATTTGGATCAAAATGATGTCATGTAGTCTTATGTTTCTTGTTATAATAACGCCATCGCTACGTAAGAGAGAGAAAATATTTAAAAAGAACTACGTCAGTATTTTCCGTTAACCAAACTAGACAGAATTAATGGAAGAATTCGATTGTTCCAATTTGACAAGTTTTAAGACTTGATTGCACTTTTCGTAAGTTTTAGGATTCAATTGTTTTTTCATGACAAGTTTTAAAATTTCCAATTCACATATCCCTGAACTTAAATAGGAACCTACAATCACAAGCATCCTTAGCATGTAAAAAGCTGCCAAAGTTTTCAATTTTTAAAAAATTAGACCTCTAACTTTTTGAAACTATAAAATGGCCCATATTCTACAAACTTATACTTTTTACCTGATTTTATTTCCCTTAATTAATCTATTATACTCACTAATTAATGGTCACTTTATTTAATAAAAGTTCAATGTTCACAGAAGAACTTACATCCTGTGAATTTACTTTTTTGCCCTTATTTTACACAAACATTTACGCCTTCACATGCATAAATGTCATCTTTCTAGTACTTTTTACTCATCAAAGTCATTCAAAATCTTCTTGAAATCGCTCAGCCACGTTTTTAACGTTGTATCCATGAAACATAGTCATTATATATAAAATGACTCATAACATCTTCTAATGGCATCATGAACATAGGATTTTACATGTAATATCAATAATTATCGCATCACTAAAGCATAAGTACGCATCGATGAGAATCATTTTAATCTTACATCAACAATGTGACATCATCCATAGTACAAAGTCATCTAATACCTCTTCATACTATAGTCTTGTCTCTTATTTGATCATCACATAACCATTAATTGATAGATTTACGATACTACCAATATTTTAAGCTAAAAATCAAAAGTACAAAGTGGATCAACTTGCTTCAGTCCCTATAGATTCACTCACCTTGGAGGTGAGTACTTGGAGTGGTTTACAAATTTGGGGCACCTTAAAGATGACTTGATTATCAAAGAAGGAAGCTCTTAGCTAGCTCCACTCGTGCTAGTGTTGTGAATACATCCAACTGGGAACATTTTTAGAATTTGGACTTTTTGGATCCATGCCATGCGTTGTCATCAAGTGAAAGCAGCAGGGTCATGCACTGGCTCAATTTAATCCGAGTCAATCCCTGCCTAATTGGTCCCTTAACTAATCTTCCCACCATTAGTGAAACGGAATTCAAACTCCTGAGTTTTGAGCATTTGATACGCCAATGATTCTCCAATCGATGTCTACAAATATTTGGATGAGCGAACATACTCACTCGTATACTTCTGCTAATGGATGAGATTCTTGCGTATCCTCAGTTCCCCCAGATTCCCTCTCTAGAATAAGTGTGTTCTTCATGTGCAAATTTTTTTTTTTTATGGTTTTAAGTTTTGGCTTTGGCTGGGTAGTTTAGTTCTTGCGTCGTGTCTGCTTCAGAAAAATCTCTGCTTATTTGGTGGGTGGGTAGGTGGGTGGGAGGCAAGACTGTTCCTGGGGCACGCTTTCGAAACAGGTAGCTGACGGTTCTTGACCAAATGCCCAAGGTATCCTTAATGAAACAAAAAGAAGCGAGGGAGAGAGAGAGGGGAGAAGATAACACGTGAAAAACGTACATTCGGCAACACATCGAAGTTAGTAATCAAAGGTGCACAGGAGACCTCGTTGAACTCAAAGGTTAAGAAAATCCCGCGAAACGACATCTCGTTGTGCACAACGTGAGAATTCGAGCAGATTCTGACATCACCGGTAGTTGCATCTTCACCGAAACTATTTATTAAAAGTTGACATCGACTCCCCAAGTCGAACAGTTCATCAGGACAAAAAAATTTGGAGCCGCTTGGTATTTTAGTTGCATTCACGGGTTCTAATTAAACCCCCCATTGCTTGCATGCTTCTCAGAGAGAACGCCACACCCCCCCCCCCCCATGTGTGGGAAACGACTCGAAACGAGGGAATTGCTCACGAAACAATCGGCAAATCGACGCAGAACTTCATTCAACATGTGAAATACATTAGATAAAAGATGTGGCGGGAACTTGCGTATTCGTCCTTTGTCTGTCTGCGGTGCTTTAGGGGGGTAAGTGAGAATTAGATAAAGAATCGAGTCAACATCGATGTGGTTTAGTTTAAATTTACATGGGGGGGGCAACTTGAAATATGATTAGATAAAGACTTGCTCGTTTTGTGCCCTTGTAGAGTGAACCCAACGAGCGTCATGTGGAGTTTTCTGAAGTTTAACACGAGAGACATCGATCATTAGATTGGAATGGCTCCATGCAAACAATTATGCAAGCTCGTCACCTCTTCTTTAATAAAATGCTCTGGCTTTTCACTTATTATATTCTCAATGCGCATAAAAATATTGAGAATTTATTAACTTTTACCTAAGTTTAGAGACATGCCCTCACGACTACAAATAAACCCGACTAACATTTCATGGCCGCCCAAGGATTTGTTTGGTGTCACACCACGGATTTTCTTATACAATTTAAGAAAATCATCTTAAATTGTATAAAGAAATAAGCCAAGGCCCAGTAAATGAAATCTCTAGTTTTAAATTAAGAAAATTATTTTACCATTTCACTCGGTACAACAAAATGAGTGCATAAAAACCAATAAGTATGTTGAGAACATAAATAAATGTTGTACTTTCCCTCTTTGATATGCCAGAACAATCCAATCACTTCATTGTTCCATGATATTTAGTTCAAATGCAAGCATGTAGTATATAGCACTCATACTCATGCATTAAGTTCATTACTTCTCCTCTCAATCTCTCTTGGGGCATTCCGTACCACATAGTAGGGTATCCCGAAACTCCCAAAGCATCCTATACCACACAGCAGGGCATCTTGTACCACACAGTGAGGCATCCTGATACTCCTAGGCATCTTGAACCACACAGTAGGGAATCCCAAAACTTGGGGCAACGTCACCTTTTGATTTATGGGTAACGGAACTTTATTATTTTCATGCAAGCCATAACCATATTCATAAGCATTTATAGGCATTTCATTATGCACGTTCACTTTTTGGCTCCACCACATATTCCTCAAGAAATGAAATCTTAACCAAACAAACAAATAATAATAAATACAAGTTTAGACTCAAAAGGCTAAAGTTTACTCAAGTTAAAAAAGTATACATATCTAGACTTTTGAGAAAAAAACTTACTCGGTTTAGAAAATACCTTTATTCAGACTTTGAAAGTAAAGTCTACCTGAGTTCAAAATACATACATCCAAATTTTGAAATAAAGTCTACTTGAGTTCAGACTTTGAAAGTAAAGTCTATTCAGGTTTAAAATACATGTCTAGATTTTGAAAATAAGGTCTACTCGAGTTTAAAATACATATGTCCAGGTTTTGAAAATAAAGTCTATTCGGATTCAAAATACATAAGTCCAGATTTTTAAAATAAAATCTACTCGAGTTCAAAATATATACATCCATATTTTGAAAATAAAGTCTACTCAGATTCAAAATATATACGTCCAGACTTTGAAAGTAAAGTCTATTCGAGTTCAAAAATACATACATTTAGACTTTGAAAATAAAGTCTACTCAAGTTCAAAAATACATACGTCTAGACTTTGAAAATAAAGTATATTCAGATTCAAAATACATATATCCATATATTGAAAGTAAAGTCTCTTCAGTTTTAAAAGTAACTAGAATTAGAATTTAAGATTAAAATATGTTTAGCTGAGAAATAAATAGAATCATCATTTACACTCACCTAATATACTCCACTTTGAGTAAAACAATTTTCTACCCTTTTAAACATACATAAAACTAACAAGATAATTTCCACAATCACTTCAAAGATGACATTTACACGATCAGATTTAACCATTGCACTTGCCGATTTTCAACACACTTTAAGGAAACAAAATACATCCATTTGAACATGTACAGAACCAGCAAAACAGATCCAACCATCACTATATCTTCACTATTATCACACAATATAATAGAATTTCTCAAGCAACTAAGTTAAAAACAAGTGTCAAGTAAATTTACTTAACTTAAATCTAGAGTCTTCACTTACCTTATTTAAAATCTGAATGCCCAAAATTAGCTTGTAGATTTTGAATTGGGTGTTGATGAAGTAAATTCTCTTTGAAGATTGATGGTGGAAAAAAAGAGTTATCGTCTGGGAATGAAAATTCCCTTCGATGTTACCCAGATAAAATGAAATAGAAGAGTAGGTTGTGAGACGGATAAGTGCATGCACCCACAGGTGGCACTTCCTCTTTCCATCATGGCTAAGTGTAAGAAATCAAAGCTTATTACGGAAGAGTAATGGCCGAGGAAAATGATTACCTATGGCTAGGTGTCAAGCTAGTATAAGAAGCTTATCTTAAGAGGGCATGCGGCATGTTTAATCCTTCACAGGCCATGTGAGAGGAAGGTGACTTGAGGGAATTTTGTGAGAAAACATAATATCTTCCCCCCCTTAATGGCAAATAGAAAATAATGATTATCACTAATTAACTAAAGTTTAATCTAATAATATCACCATTAATTACTAGGATGACGGCAATTTAATTAATACCGCACTACTATTAACGTATACAGTAATGTTTAAAATTCTAAACACATCGATCTTGGAATGATTACGTTCTCGAATTCGCACCTCACAATTTACGGTTCAACAACGATTTCTACGCATATGCACAAATACCAAGCTAAATAATACTTAGTTTATAATCTAAATATCATTATCGAACATAGAAAATTTTCAACGTGACATACTTATTAATATGAAATTTCCGAAAGTCACAACTTAGCGATAAGATATTTGTTAGTACCTTGTTCCTCTATTTTGTACTTGAATTCAAGTGCATTCCAGATTTCCCTAGCAGTCTTCATTTCCATGAACAAGTCATACAATTGATCGGACAGCATATTTAGAATGTGCCCACGACATAATAGTTCGTCTTCTTCACGTTTCTTCTTAGCCTTGTTCACCCTCTCAACTTCTTCGGCATTTGGTTGTGCTCCATCGATGGTAGGAACAAGATCTTCAATAGGTGCCAAATTAGGATCCAGTATGTATGAGATCTTTAGGGCAGTGAGCAAAAACATCATTTTGTCCTACCAACATGCGAAGTTGTTGCCGTCGAACTGATCCAACTTGACCATATCCTGATTCATTACTTTGATAGATTCAAACTCCATTGTTGTATGAATTGATCGTAAAAATTGTTGGAAAAAATTAAGAGGAAATAAAATCATAATGTAGTCGAACTTTGAGGTGTGTAATTGTCATGCCCTGAACTCTATGGACGCGCAACACCCCTCTTCGGTCGTTGAGATGCGACGTCCTAATACTCGTCGTCGACCCTTCATTTTATCTTTTAATACGCATGCGAAGGCGATCACAATAATCCCCGGACAACAACAATAAGAAGGGATAGTTAGGAAAACAAAACACAACAGTCGAATAACACTATTTTAATCTTCACTTGATTAACCCATTGGAACATTCTTATAAGCCCGCTTCGGGCACTACCACAAAAAACCAGCAAAAGACAAAGGTTAGGGTTAATTTACTCAATCTAAAAAGTCGATCCCAAAAAGCCAGCTTTCAGACACTCTGAACCAAACCGGGTGCATTAACAAGCTAAGGACCTGAAAAAGGGGTTAACAACAACAAATGAGACGAAAGTCTCAATAAGTTAACGGCCTAAGCCTCGCTTAGGAGGCCAATTCACACGGGGGTCCCTAACAAGGCAAAACAGCATCAACAATAGCATCAATAAACAACTACAGACATCTTTACCTCGCCTTGTTACACTCGTTGATGAAATGCATATGTCACATACTCGAAGCATTAAAAGAGATTTTCCATGCATTAATGCATCATAGTTGCGCGTGTCTCGATTATAAGATAGAATCCACTTGGGCATGTTCTACACCATGTCTAGCAATTTCTACCACATAATTAGGCACTATGCATTACACATATTCCAGTTATTACATCCCTTCGGGGGCCACTACACATCAAGTGATCTGTAGCAAGATGGCAATCTATCGATATAACCGGGCTCCGTCCTGTCCTGTTGGGCACGGTTACGTCAAACGATCTACAGTAAGATGGTATTCCGTAAGGAGCATCGAGTCCGGCCTCGGGCCGTGACAAGACATCCGGGGTATCGGCATTTCAAATAATTCCCAGGCATTCAATAAATCGAGTAATGTTAAGCAATACACAGCAAGACGGCTCCAACATGTGACTACACGAGCACACAAGCATTCCGACAAATTATTATCTTCTCAATTAGCCCATGCGTCCATGAATAGTGCTCACACAATGTTATACAATAATGCCAAGTGGTCACACATGCAAACAGTCAATCAATTCTTGCAAGCTTTGATGCCAAACATGATTATCAATCACAAAGCATCACTAACATTACCTGGCAAACCATAAAAATAATTTAATTCCAAAAACCTCAGGAACTTTCCTTGAAAACTTTCGATCAAAATAATTTGTTACATAAATAATTTAATACTACAATTCATGACATACACGCCACCATTCAAGCTAGAAATCATAATTTGAGATTCAAGATTTTCCAAAATAATAATAAGTAAATTCGAAATTTAATTAATTAATAGTATCCGAAAATAATTTATTTTCCAAAATTCAAAATATTTTCTCGAATCAAAATCATTCAAATCATTTTCTAAATACGTCGACTTATAAAGCGAAAACCAACATTGGCATCAAAATTTGGCGCTAGAAATTTTCCGAAAACCAAATATTATTATTTTCGGAAATTAATTATTTAATAATGAAATAATAATATTTAATTCCGAAAATTTATTATTTAGTAATAAAAAATATTTAATTCCGAAAATATTTTTATTTAATAAAATAATCAATAACAATAAAATAACCGATAACTTATTACAAACACCTCGATAACTTATCAAACGAACGATAATCTATCGCCAAAGATTATCTAATAATCAAACATTAACTTAATCTAAACCTTAATTAAATTACCTTAATCAAGTTTAACACCATAAACACGAGATTAGGGGTTAACTTACACAACTAACATCGGCGAAGGCGCAAGAACGACGGCGATAAGGGTGGTTCGCAATGGTTCCTGGCTTGGCTCGGTGGCCGGCGGACGGACGACAAACGGAGAAGAAGCGTCTATTGTGGGGCTGATCGGGGTTGCCTGGGGCTGATGCGGACGGAGCTGGCGGCTGGTGACGGTGTCATGGCAGCCGAGACAGCAGCGGCGAGCGGCGGCGGGCGTCCGGCGAGTGACGCAACTCGCGCGCAGCTTGGGTGAACCGGCGACGGGAGGTTCCGGGTGGCGGAGACTAGCGGCGGAGCTCGTCGGTGGCTTGGCGGAGTCTGGTTGTGGCGGACGAGCTGCTGTGGCTGGGCCGGTCGAGCGTGGTCGCGCTTGGCTGGACAGACTCGTGACAGGGGCGAGCGGGTGAGCGGGCGACATCGTTGCTCGGCCGGGAAGGAGCTGGGGTGTCGCCACAGCGGCTGGGGGCGAGGCGTGGCATCGACGAGCGGTCGGGTGCGGCGAGGCTGGTTCCGGCAAGGACAAGCCGGCATTGGGCAGTAAGGACAGGGAGCAGGAGCGGTCGGGCGAAAGGGAGGAAGGAGAAGGAAGAAGAAGAAGTGAAGGAGAAGAAAAAAAGGAAAAGAAAAGAAGAAAAAGGAAGAGAGAGAGGAGTAGGTGGGCTGGTGAGGTGTCAGATGTGTAGCGGGGCCGGCGGGAAAAGAGGGGAGGAGAGAGAGAGAAGAGAGAGGAAAAGTCAAATCATAATAATTGCAATTCAACGATGATGATTCAAATCCGAACACGATCCGATGGTCAAGAAAAATTTTAATTAATAAGTTAAGATTTGGTCAAAGGATATTAATAAAAATTCACTGTAAGATAGGTTTACCAGTTCAAATTCGTACCCGGTCAAAAATCCATTATCCCGAACAATATCGAGGTGAGTCACAATAATATCGACACCGTCCAATTAAATTCGTCACAAAACTCCAAAAAATTTGACACCAAAGTTCGGGCTCTAAATAACGGCCAAATTCGATTAAATGCGATTCTAACAAAATCTCTATTTTAAAAAATAATAATCGGGAGTGGTTGGTTCCCGGATGAGATTTTACTATAAGTACACTGACGAATTATACGTTTTATAAATTTTAAAAATAGGTCGAAATTCGGAATGTCACAGTAATCACTCTCTTTAAGATCAATTTGCCTCATGAAGTTGCTATAAGTTACTGGCAAATTCTCTTCAAGACACAACAAAGTTGCGGTGAGAATATCGAATAGCAATTTCAGTAAATCTCCTAAAACTCTCTACGAAACAATTGAGAAAATGGCTGTCTCGTTTTTCTCTTAAAAAAGATGAAAATGAAGAGAGTTCTATTATTTGTAAAACCAAACAGAATTGTCCTATTTATAATATAAGCAAATAGAACACATTTTGGTGTTTAACTACCATTATGGACACACCTATATATGTCCGAAAAGTTGCAATTCTGACACAACTCTTCAAGCATGAAAATTGTCAATTTTGGACATACCTTTTCATGTCCTAAAATTGACAAAACACAACCATCCAAAGATTGTAAGAGAGCCTAATTATCATTAGGCAGAAGATAAAAATTCGAAATTAAATTATTAAAAAAATAACTGCCACTCTATTACGAACAGTCGCGCTACTTCAATAGGATAAAATAGTTGTTTCGTAATAATAAATTCGAAATTTAACAAATAAAAAACAATGATTGTTGATTAATGCTAAATCTTGTCAACGTCACATCCTTTCGATGTGGGATAAGGCACCTCGTTGCTTGTTTTACAAATAAAATACCAACATAATCAGCTAGACCTAAACGAATAGAGATTGTATTTTATAAGAGGAATAACGAGGAGGGGTTATCGTCATGATTAATTATCCCGTCTTGTTGTTACTGTATCAGGATCTCGCACCGCCCTTCTTTAAATATTCAATCCGAGTCGTAGCGAGCCACGTACTAAGCAAGAACATGTGCACGGAAACAAATAATTGATCGTCAAGCATTCTTTCTCCTCCTGATCGCCCAAGAAAGATCTCACTTTTCATTTGCTTGTGCTTCTTGGTTCGCCGTCCATCCTTTTGGCTCTTCCAACTTTTCTGTGTGCAATCGTTAATGATAAGATTGCAAACTGATAAGAAAGGTGATTACAAAGTGTTATTATTCTCTATATCTGATATTTAACAATTCTTTACCCTTCCATATCATGTCACATCTCAAGAAATGTCATGACGAATTCGTGTCACTTTTTAATAGAAAATTTCGCTCCTAAAAATTTTTCATCTTAATTACGGCAGCGGCGACATGTATGATTATCACAATTGGAACGCTCGAAAAGTGGGCCCGCATATCCAACGTTTTTTTTTTTTTTTCCAGGAATAGGGCAAAGAGAAAGTGAAAGAAAAAAACTTCAATCAATGAGGGAGCACATAATCTGGGTCGGGTCGTGGGGAATCCGGGAATCAACGGGTCGGGCGATGCTGTCGCACCTCGGCTCAATCGAGACAGAGTCAATACGCTCGAGAGTACGCTTCTTGCCTTCGCCATTGTTGTGCGGTCTCTGCTTGGCCTTGCCCAATTCTTGATCTTCTCCTTCGAGGCTCGCTCGCTTCGTCCGAATTCATCGTCGCAGAAGGAAACGGGCGTCAAGGAGGCTACTTGGGGTCGCGAGAGATGGATGGGCAAGAGAATGTGAAGCATCTCGAGGAATGCTCGGTCTCCAAGTCAGTCCCTTTTTGCTTCTTTTCCTTTTGTTCTTCCATTCGACCGTGCTAATTGTTCGTGGGTAGAACGCTTTAGGCTGCGCTTTTGCTTCTATGGTACCGTACGTTGTTCGATTGATGCGTGTTGCGTGATGGGTCGTTGAGCTTAGAATTAGAGAGACAATTTGCCTGTTGAAGGGGAGATCAATCGTGGGTCGAACTCAAAGTGATGGCTTTTTTTTTTACCCTGGTGGATGAAAAAGAGAACCGCTTTTCATTGCTTCAATTCACTTGGTCTAGCAGTTCTTCGAATGCGTTTTGACTTATAATAGCTCCACTATGTAGCTCGATATGTTTATGCCATCGAGTGTGTGCACTTTCCCCTTTCCCTTTTTGTTCTAAATGCGGCCTGCTAACTCGATAAGCATATGCTCTTTCTTGATTCAGCACAATTTGACATGGTTACTGAGAATTCTAGAGCATTTTCTCACACGATGCCGGCATTGTCAGGGATATTGTCAGCATTTTTTAGCATATACCCGGGATGAGAAAGCTTCTGCAAAACAACTTATAGTTTTTGCATCTTGTGGTCATGCACGGGATCCATTGCTTCTCATAGTTCATAGGATTGGCACATGCCTTCCTGTCATAGATCGAATTGAGATTTACCAGCCGTAAGACAGCCTCTGTTTCGTGTTTGATATTTTGGGTTTATTTGCTTATGAGGTGGGCTGTGAATGGTCCTGCTCTTGCTTGTTTTGGAATTATTTTAACAGGAATCATCACGATGCCCCTCATTTGTGTTCATAATTTAGCACAGGGTTTATGCTGGTTGAATTCTTCTCCCATCTGCATCGGAAAACTAGCTATAATCATTTCTGCAGGAAATCCTTCTTCACGCAAAAGTATTGAAGAATCTTTTTGGCTAACTTACGACTTCCTCAACCGTCACGATTCATGCATTCAATCTCATGGAATGAAACTTTGTTCTACTGCTTCTAACTTAATTAGCAAGAACTCTATGCAATTGAAAGTTTTCGGATATTACCACTTTGAACTGCATTGCAGTTTTGGTATCATCGTGGTTAGAGTCCCTAACTAGGTCATCTCAGCCCTCTTTCTATGCTAGTCAGTTGTAAACTTCTGGAGTAAGGTACTCTAGCTTTGGTAGCTTGGCAAAAAAAAAAGGCCCTAGTAGTGCATATACCCTGTTACACATCTGGAACCTGCACAAAGAATCTGTTTGGCAAAGAGAGTGCCCTCCATGTGTGTGAAATGGGATTGCAAGTATATCTTATAGCTGGGATACTTCATGTGTTCTGGACCTAACAAGTGAAAGGCGAACTCACACCACAAATCAGTGGTTGACAACACATACGCTTGGTCCCTTGTGGGATGTAAATAAGCCCAATATGTCACAGATTTTTACATTTAAACTTTGAAAGTGTCAAATGCAGATAAAAATAGGCATGCTTATTTTTTTATTAAATTGTCACTTGATACTCCAATAATCTTGAGATGTCAATATCAAATTTATGATGATGAATTCTTGGACATATACTGCAAATGCCATCTGATCTGAGATATAAACAGTGATGTGATGCGACATGATTGATTATAGAATTCTTTCATTTGGTTTGCTTTAGAGTAGTAAATTGCAAGCAGGTCTGCTTCTCTCAGATGTCTTTAGAAATGGTGGAGCATCTGATTGTTGGTCATGCCTTTCACATCTCTGTCTTGAGTATGGACGGTTGTCCATCCATTTACAGTCTTAATTTTATGCTGTGCAGTAATGAGACATGTAGTTTGTTTCAATTGGATAAAAAACAACGGGAGCTTTTCTATTTTGTCGCAGTTTGTCATTCAAATACAGCATTCACATTTATATTCGTGGTGAGAAGTAAAATTGTTCGAATCGTAGACTTATATGCTGTTTTGTAGTGCATTGGGCACTTGGGTGTTCTCGGTAGCAGGAGCTCTCTTGGCGATTCCGGTGGGGATAAAACGGAAGTCTCTGGCACCTCTCGTGTTCTTCGGGACGACAGGTACCATGCTTGACATCATTATGGGAATCAGCGCATGCGAAAGGGAGCATGCCGAACGTCAAATGCAGCTTTTAGAAGCCCAGAATGCTGTGGCAGACCCCAGTTTGGTGGAGACCACAAAAGAATCTTGATCACAACCTTTTTTCTTAATCGTGAGTCTGTTTTCAATACATGCCATTTTGCATTTTGTAGCTTTCTTGAGAGCACTTCGTGGATTGGATTTGAGACGTTCTGCTGTCAGTTCATCCATCTGAAGTGTTCAAGTATGGCAAGTTTTGAGTAATGTCATTGTCATTCATACACTGTTCAAATATGAATGAACTGTGGTGGGAGACCTATTCGCCTAGGTCTCTCGGGACAGTAACGATGATGGATAGCAAAACAAATGGCTCGTCAGAGGGCTCTCGACATGGCAACTGAGGTTCAAACCATGCTATCTCGCAAAACCTTTGCTGCTACTTCATTTGACCCGAGTTTCACTCTGAATAAGATTTTCTGGAAGAATTTGTGTTCCTTTTCATTTTTTTTCTGGGACCTCTTTTGCGTTGTCTGAACAACAATCGATGCGAAAGATTTTTATAGAAGATGGTGGTGGTTCTTTATTGTATTGCAATATAACCTGAAAATTCAAAAGATGTTTCAGTTACTCTTTCTCTGAGACCGATAAGCTCGCTCTTGCGGTGTTGATTGATCCTTCTCTCTTTAGCTAGCGGTGCAAGTGACTAGGAGCAGGAGACCTGCAAACGACGATGGTTTGTTAACTACTTAGGTTAGCTTCTGACAATACAACAAATTCAGACAAATTTAACCCCAAACATTTGAGGAAGAGAAGTAAATTGAGATGACAAATTATTTCTTTCTGAAGCATGGCATTGTCGCAGTGACCATTTCGTACCTCCCACTTTCCCTGTCTAGACGGGGATCTACATTCACTTCGAATCTGAAAGGACTATTTTTCCCCTGTTGCAGTAACATTTTTAGTATTACAAACCACACGAAATGAAAATCTACGCTATCGTGGCACTTGTTCTTTTCCTCCCTCTCCATCTCATCTCCACTCAATGAGACGATGTCTGATGCTCCTTGCGCTCGAATGCAATGGTGAGGGTCTCCGGCATGGGAATTGATTTCAGGGACATTCTTGGAGCAAGACTTGTGTACAGGAAGCTTTGCTTCAAGGCATAGATAGACTCTCTCTGCGGGTATATTCCCAAAAAGCAGTTCTGCGGCTTTGTTTTTGACAAGAAGCGGAAGAGACCCCGATTCATCCCATACATACAACTAGAATAGGCAAATCAAACGACTACGTCAGAAATTGTTAAGAAATTGGAATTTAAAAGGAAAAAGAGGCTCCAACAGAAAAATGCAAAAGACTTTTTTCCAATGTCCAATATGTAGTATCCACTAAATTATCTCTTTTTATTTTGAGGTATTATCTAAGAAGCGGAGCTTAAATGCATGAAGCCTTCGAGACAAATTTGACAGAAAAGTTTCATAGCTATTGGTGAATAAGATGAAACAAGGTACCCCTAACTATTCAGAAGTACCACTTTGTGGATTTAGTTCTCCTCCTTTCTACAAAATGTACTCTTGCTAAGTGGGTGGAAAACAACTATACACCTTTTCCATGATAGCTTGGTAATGTCTTATATTGACAATAAGTTAGTTGCTAAACGCCTTTGTCCTTGTCCTTCTTTCTGCATCAGATTGCATACTATGATAGGCAGACTAGCATGAAAATTAAGGATTTCAACGAGTCAAACCCAGTTGCCTGTGATAATCTGAAGTTACCTAGTAAGCCATAACAAAACTGCAAAAATATAAGGCGGAGGAACTCCTTACCATGAAGGGTTGGTAAATCAGGCTCACTGCATGAAGGCGGTCGGAGCTTTTATCACAGTAGAGAGGAACAGAGTTCTGCTTGGGTGCATGCTTACTGCAATAAAGGCCAATTAAGCATTCAATAATCAAGGTGTTGCTCAAATATCACAGCATCCCTTCAACAGAGCAGAAATGAATGTCTCTTACCCACGTTCTAATTCCAAAGGTGAACCACAAAGCTGGCAGCCAGTACAAATGAAATCCTTAGCTAAACCGTCACCATCCTTATTGTTTATTCTCCAGCTTATGAACATCTTTTCCTTCTCAATTTCACAAATAGCTCTCCACGCAATTGGAAGAAAGATTTCACCAACAGATGCCAGAAAGACTGCCTCACATGAACAAGTTAGGTTTAGTACTTCTGAGATAGAAGTACAGTCCCTATGTTCCCCCACTTCCACGACTTTCCAGTTTCTTGACAACTGCTTCCACTAAGCAACAATTTATGGTCATATCCTGGCATCAGTTAGTATGGCGAAGATGGAACAGATAAAGTCAACAACAACTAAAAATGACTGCAGAAGCAGGTTAACATAACTAGAATAAACAGGTACAGGGGCATGTCTTCCAAGATTTAAACACCATAAGACAAAGTATATCTATTACTAGAAGAATATTTCTCATCACATGATTGAGTAGCAGTACGACTCAAGAGAACAGTAAAAGCTAACACACATGCAAATGATATAATTTAACATGAAAAGAAATGGTCAAAATTATCAGGAACTAACATTGCGGAGGATAAGTTCATTTGCCTTGACCCAACCAATCACCTTCTTCAGTTTTTCCTTTCCTGCAGTGCCAAGTCTGGTGTTCCCTATCAGTTCATCTACGTCTAAATGAATAACAAAAAACGATGCATTGTGAGTGGTCACAGGGTGCAATCATGGAACAAGAATTAAAAAATTCCATAAATGGAGAAAGCAGAGGCGGTTCCATCTAATTCCAATAAGCTACATTTGGCTTAGAAAAGATAACGACTAGATTGCTTTAAGAATGTGCATGTCATTGGAATGATTTTTTTTTTCTTGAAAGAGAACTACATATTTTACACCATCTATAGTGAAAAAGATCTTGTAATCATTGTCTGGCACAACTATTCACCTTTTAGCATTTCACCTTTGGCACAATAATTACTGAATCGATAAAATGAATTGGTTGGCTATGGGCAAATAAATAGAAAACTGTGAAAAGACTTTCTCCATTTTGTATTCATGTGAAAACAGAATAGTGGGATGCAACATGAAAGAACTATAAAAGAAAGAGGTGTAAAGATACCAATGAAGGAATTTGATAAGTTCACTTATATATAAACCTCCATACACAGGACTAAAATATGACAAGAAGCATACCTTTAGAAAACGTCAGTTCATGATGGTGGACCAAGGGCATGATCGATGAACAACTGACTGTCCTTGCAAAAAGATCACCGACTCTGGCAACCTTAACATCTGAGTGGCATAATGAAAGAAGAAACATGTCTTTGATGGCATGAAACTTCGTTCATTCCAAAAACTACTCATCGCACTACCTAAAATTTTAAATAGCACAAAAAGTGAAGTGCCTATTGTTCTACAACATTAAGATAAAAAGATTGAGAGGTGATCTTACTTTGTAGCAGTATCACATCACCGGAAATTGCCAAAGACCCCATTTGCTTCTGCCAGAGCGACACAGTGAAACGTGGCCTCGTATCATCACCAACTTGAACGTCGGTCCTGATAATCTCCCCACCTTTCGATAACTTGTACTGTCTCAACGAATACCAGAAACAAGAATGAGCAGATTTAGCACCATCCAGTTGAGCGATGCATAAATCTAAGAGAAAATGGGCATCGTGTATCTCCGTTGTGTTCCTATTGAGTGTAGCTATGGATTACGCAACACAAGCAAACGCACTTCCATTGCGCGCGCAAGCCACGGCCTCGCACACGCTCGAGCATACACATACACATTTCCAACGGACCCAAAGAAAGCGACCCTTTTGTATTTCCGCCGCGAATTGGACAATTCGCAAATTGGAACCAGACGACAACCCAGAAACCAGAAGCACGAACCCTGTACCGCACCGACTGTTCTTAAAGACTAAAGAGGAAACAGTAGATTACCCACTTGAAGAAACGAGATAAGCTATAATCAAATCACAACTTCATATCCAAAACTCCAGCCACAACCCAGTTTTTTCTTTTTTTTTTTAAGGTGAAAAAAGTGAGTTTCAGATCGATCAGCGTTCGGAAAGAGATGATTCGACAAGACAACAACCTGAACCGGAGTGGACCGATGGACGAAGACGAGGAGCTGAACGAAGTCTCCGACGTGAGAAGCTGCTTCCGAGAGACCGATCAGAGGCCCGTACCAACCGATCGCAGATGCCATCTTCGACGATTCACCGACGAGAGAGAGAGAGAGAGAGAGAGAGAGAGTGCAACTGAGAAGTGTCGCCTCTGTGCAGGCGCGCGATTGGGAACTCTTTGCAAGTAGTTAGAAGGCCCCTGAACTTTTGTCATTTTGTACTTAAGGACCTGAACATTTCATATTTTTACAGTCAAGGGCCCAAACTGTAGAACTTCAACTGTCATAAGTGCTGACCACATCGTGCCGTTCCTGTATGCCAAACAAACCTGTCAACCAACAAGAAGTTACCACTCTTTTGCCGAAAATATGAAATCGTAAAAATAAATATTTTTCAAGACAATATATCCCATTTCCAGATGATTTTTCAGTTGTAATAGGTTTTCTGTGAAGGTATCTTGCATCAAATTCACTCACTTTACTTTACAAATTACCGAAGGCAGTGTACGAAGTATCCCATGCGTTCGATCTTATCCCTTTGAGGTGTCGAATTCATATCCAATGCTTCAGTGTAACATGTTGCCAAAGCCCGAACTATTGACATATTGAGTTGTTGCTAGACTTATTAAAATGAATCATAAACTTATTTATTGACCCATATATGTGTGCTTAATTGTTATATGAGTTAATTATATTTAGTAAATGGATCACAAATGAATTTAAACATATATGTGTGTTAAGCAGGTTATAAATGGATTCTACATGAATTTATAATTTACTTAAACTAAACCAACCTTTATTACTCTCTTTTCACTCGCTCTCGCTCGATCTTGCACTCATTCACTCCATATTCAATTTGGATATGGATTTTCCTATATTGATTTAATTATAGAAGTATTTTGGCCATATAAATTCAGTCATATGAGTCAATAGCTTTGCATTACGAATAAATAAACCATAATCCAGATAATTGGTCAATTTAGATCAAACCACTTATGACACAACCCAAATCCAAACCCACCCTGGCTCATCTATTTGATGGGTCTAGTTGCCGCTCAAATTAATGGAGATTGCATTTTGCCCTCTACACTATAGGAACCCTAAAAGTTTTTGATCCCCAATCTCTTTCAATTAAAGTACTCCAAGCCATGAACTGTCAGTTTAGGATGTCATTTGCAGCAGCGCGAGCAATAATCTCAACCTTCTGCATAATCTCCACCGTTTTGGAAGGTTCGTTCTTAGTGCCGTCAAACTCATGCTTCAAGTAAAAGAAGGAAAAATTGCCCTCTTCTGGAAATGCAAAAAGTTTCAAGCACAAAAACCAAATGAGATTTTCTCGGACAAACCAAAACATTCAGAAACACATGCCTAGATTGTATCTCGTCTTGCATAAAAAGAAAAAAAACGTGTTATTCATCGGAATGTGCTGCCATTCGACATCAAACAGACAACCGACCACAAAATGTAAACATTTAAAGAACACTTTGAAACCGGAACAAGCAGAGGCGGCCACCCTAAGTCGAAAAATTTCCTGGGTTGCAGCCTGGGTAAAGTCTACTTCCCCGTGCAGCTCAAAACCGGCACCAGAACTTCCGAGTCAGAGAATGATGCTTGGAGCTATAGTCCAGGTCAGGAACTGGCCTACAAAAAAACGGCCCGTTCCAGCAAAGCAGCTTCTGTTAAAAAACAGCCACTAAAGCCAAAGGCCATATCGACCTGTACATGCACCGCTCGTGACACTAGTCAACATAACCAAGTTCAATAAACATCCCAACTTTAGTAACTTCCTCTTAAAGCCTATAACCACTCCTCTACTACTTCATCTATACAATAAACTTCCCCAGTCCAACCAAGCCCTGCTATTATTCATCTCCTTTGAGTTTCTTCAGAAGCATTGCAACCAGTGCCATTTCACCTCAAATAGGTACACATATACAGCCTCACACCAATGTCAATAGGTCCAACATCCCCACCCACCGCATGAAGCGCAACAGGTATGGTGGTGAGATGTCGCACTGTCATTGGAAAAACCATAGGATCGACTTCAGAACTTTGTAAGCTTAGTCGTGAAATGTCCAAATTCTTAACTTCTGTGGCACTAGAGGCACCCACAGCAGACCCACCGAGGTCCACTTCTTGGTCATATGAACTCACGACTAGTGCAGCATCTTCAAGTGCCCTAAACTTATTTAAGGAACCTCTTCTAACTGAGGACTTATAAGCAAATAGACTAAGCACTAACGTAGATGTGGTCTCAAGCCATTCAACACACAGACCTTCAACTTCATCGTAGTATATTCTCCGTTCAATCTGCAGACCACCGAGGTGAGAAAAATTACAAATAGAAAAAGAAAAGAAAAGGCATTCTCAAGTGTAGAATGTCAAATCCTACAAAAAACACTACTCACCGCCAATGTTGGAATATAAAGGGACATAAATCTGGGACCCAAGCCTAATACTCTGGCTTCTGTTATTAATATCTGCAGATAAAGAACATCATCACTAAATTCCTCAACAGAGAAAAAAGCATAGCTCAATTCCTCAACAATACAAACTCAGGTTTAAAAAGGGCAGCTAATTGCATAAGGCCCTTACTTTTTGCGAATCACGAGAGGATTCCATGCAATACAGGGACAAGTATGATTATTAATGACTAAACTACAATGACAAGGCAAACAGTGTTATTCAATGAGATCATCTCAATTTTGCAATGCGTCCTAAACAAAACAAAAAAAAATTAAAATCTGGACTTAAGGAGAAGAGATACCACAAAGGACCAAAGATGTATAAGCTTCAGTCATGAAATAAACAAACAAGACAAGAATGACGAGGTAGAACACTGGAAATACACACTAACTTCTAAATCACTAGGGAAAGCAATAGCAGCTGCTGCATCGCCACTGACAATTCTAGAAAGATGGACTATCAAAGTCATCACGTTTATCTGTACACCAAGTTAAGTGAGCCCAAGAACAAAGATAATGTTTTTCACATAAGCATAAACAACGACCAAAAAGAACATCTATGACGTGATCTTCAAAAGACATCCAACCCTTACCATCACAAAATCTATTTCCCTCCTTGGAGAGCAATCATTTCTAGAGCACATACCACAATTATTTAGCAGAAGTGTCAGCGAAAGTAGGAAGTAGGACACACCTGCTTTTTCTTTAAAAGAACCCACATATATAGCTTATCAATGGCATCCTTGACATGCCTGCTCGCAAGCTTTCTCTCGTTACAATAAGCAGCCACATCTGACAGAAGTTCTCTGCAAGGGACTCCATACTTCAAAGCTGCAGCAGATAATGCTTCGCAGCCCTCCGTAGAACCAGTGGCCTCATTATCAAAAGAAATGCCTGTAAAACACCTGGTCACTACATCTCCCTGGTTCCTAGCACTGTTTTTCAGGTGCATCTCTTCAGCTTCTATAGCAGCAGCAAGCATGCGATGTACTACAATATCAGGATACCGGCGTAATGGAGATGTAAAGTGAGTATAAAGACGAAGAGCGAGCGCATAATGACCCCAATCATCTTCATTGTTTTTCAAATCACCGGTACAAAAGTAAGTTGCAACTTGCATCGGCTTCATAGCATAAGAAACAAGAATATCAAACAGCACAGAATCATCCTTGAGGGTTTCCCTGATTTGCTCCAATGACTTCCCAAACTGACCAGAAGAAGAAGTATCCAATGCTAAACCATGTTTCAAACAAAAAGCTTCAAACTCCCGTAGCTTGCGCATATTTGGTTTAGGATGCCTCCGCAATAATGCAGCATCAGGAAAAGCTCTAGCTATGACCTCAGCAGCAGTCCTGCTTGCCAAAAGCATAAACTCTTCAACAAGGAAATTTGAGTCTTTCTGTTGACAAAGCATACTCTCATGTGGAATTCCATCCTCATCTAATGAATACAAAATTTTAGAGTTCTCGAGCACTAAACCCCCATCTTTAAGCCTATTCTCCTTCAAGATCCTGGAAAGATCATTAAGATTTTTTATGGATGTAATTACATCAGACCACTCAAAATTGCCATGCATTTCTGGGAGGCCATTCTCTGAAGCACAAACAGTCCCTAGATCGACAATTCCATCAATAATGTCCTGAGCTTGTTCATATGAGAGCTTACAACAAGAGCATATCACAGTACGACCAATCCAACGATCAATAACATTCCCGGAACTGCTGATATCCCAGAAAATTGAAAATGCCAGTCTATCAACTCCAGGATTTAGTGAACCTAAATTTTCAGAAAGCAAAGGTGGCAACATTGATATCTTACGTTGCAACATGTGGACAGTTGTTGACCGACTTTGAGCTTCTGAATCCAAGGTTGTGTCAGGTTGTACAAAATATGACACGTCAGCAATGTGGACGCCTACTCTATACGTGCCCGTTGATAATATGTCAATGGAGAGGGCATCATCAAGATCAGTGGCAGTAGAAGGATCGATTGTAAATATGCATTTTTTTCTCCAATCTTTTCTACGTCGGAATTCCATTGGCGGCACATTCCAAGGGACACAAGGAAGACAAGAAATCGATTCAGGAGAGAACTCAGAACAATTGATTGAATTCTGAAACAAGATGGCATCAATATTTGGCTGCATTTCGCCTCCACGTCCAAAGACATGCAGGACACGAGCATATGGAAAGGGACTCTCTTCGTACCAATCCTCAATTCTAGCAGCAACCAGTTCCATTTCCATTGTAGTGTCAAAATCATTCAATCTTTTTCTGACGCCTTCAGGCAAATCTTTTTCCAGGACCATCATCTTTGGAAATCTTGCATCTGTGGGTGTTAACTGAATGAATTCATGCTCAGAAAAAAATGATGAATTCTTATGTTTTTTAACGATCTTTCCGGATCCTTCCTTAAAAGTGAGCCATTGTTTCACATTAAGGAAACCGACAACAGTGTCTCGACGCGATGACCTTTCAATGATGGACACAACCCTTCCGGTCGGCCTCTTTGATGGGTGAGAACTGATCAAAAAAGAGATCTTCCCTATTGCATCCTCAGGTTCATTCTGCCAGCTAGAAGACCCTCCCTCAAGATGATATGAAGAGGAGGGGTGATATCCATTACTATGATTACTTTCTTGACCAATCAATTTTGACTGACCAGATTTTGCAGAAGTAGTGAGGTCCCCGTGATCATTCCCAGAGACTATAGGATTTCCGGTATAATCAAGCCCAGAATAAATCTCTAACTGTTGTCCGCCTTTGCAAGAATCCCCAGAAATCTCATTGATCTCCTGAAAGACATTACCATCTTCTGTCATAGCAGAGCTGTTGGAAGACCCATGTGACCCTTTCATCCTGGTCCAGCATGTTAAGGGATCGATCTTAATCGCCACCACGTCACCTTCCACCTACATTAGGGACACATTAACAATAATCACATAAGTCACACTCCGAACTGACATACTTACAAACCAAATAAATCAACAATACTAAGCATCTTTCACATGAGAAGTTATTTTCAACCAATCAAATTTGCAAATTGGAAAAAGGCGATATAGCTATAAATGAGAGCATGAGTAGACCCAGTATTTTCGCATTAAATCGCAGTATCTTAAACATGAGATGGAGTTTGAACAGGTTTGTTATGCTGAAATTATCATAACTCCTCCCCTTCTTTCCTTAACAAGATTCTGCAAACACAAGTACAGGTTGCCACCATCATTTGTGTGACAGCAGAACTCATGTCTGAACTAGGAACAACTAAACAGAATCAGATTCCCAGCTTCTGCCAAAATTGCACAGGTTTAAGGCACATAATTCTCCAAACAACTATGATATATCAAATAAAACACAAATGCTAACAGTATGAACGAGTCATCCGGCGGTAAGCTAGAAAAATTTCCAACTAAACTAGGCAACGAAGGAGATGCCATGAGATACTCATTTAGTCAGATTAAAACTCACAGCTCACGAGCAATATTAACTTACAGCTCTATTCTGCGCAGCAATGCCATTTATAAGAATATCTGTCTGCACTCCGTCAATCTTGCAGTAGGCCTACGACCACAAACCAGGGGTAAAATTATGTACATTCAAAAGTACGAAGAGGTCAATGTGCGCATTGAAAAGCAAACAAACCTCTAGTCTATTGTGAGCATTGACATGAAACAATGCCCTGAAGACATCGCCTTTCTGGAATTAAAAGGCAAAAAACCGTTAAAACAGAAATATCTGGAACCGTTATTATATGAAGATTCAGGACATGTTCGGTTTACTTTCAATGACTTGTTAGCTACTAACCTCTAGAGCGTCGTTAACAACCTCCACAGACCAATGTGAAGGCAAAGACTTACTCTGATCACAGCTCAAAGTCTGATAAGTACACGAATCCTTACTAGAAGATGTCTCGGATGACCCTCCACATGCAACTGGGTCAGGAAAGGAATCGGAGAGTGCTCTTCCTCCAGTGTTAGATGCAAGTGAACGAAAGTTTGCAACCCCCTGCAATTGTTCTTGATCTGCTTCGTCGTTTATATGCATTGTCGGCATGGAATTGAATGAGACATGCGATGCTTTTGCTGACTCCTGCTCAACTGAAGGATGGGTGCCTAACCCCTGCGACTTTGATAGCAAATGTTTGACAGTAGAGGGAGAACTTTTTGCAAGGGATAAACCCACATCGCCTTGAGATTCGTTAACTGAACTGCAAGCAGCTTCTATAAAAAAAACGCATAGTAAAATCATAATTCTGAGCACTGAAAATGAGGCACGTAAAAGCTAAAAGCAAACAACAAATGTAATCATCAAGAGAGAAAATAGAAGCAAGAGAAAGATCTGCAAACTGCGATGCCGACAAGTACCATAGAGATAAACAGTGGGTTATTCACAACCATGCGTATACTTTCTTGATTCCAGTTTCCCATTACATAATAAACCCATTCTCTCCCTTGGTTGGCATCTTAAATCACCAGACGATGCTAACCAAAAAACCTTGAATGCCAACATGAACTATCGGCGACTCGCGCACGCGATTGCAACCTCAAAATACGAGTCCCCTTTTACCGAAAGGAATATCCAGTCCTGAGCTTTTCCTCCCAACTCAAAGTCGATTGCTTTGAGAGCAAGCAAATTCTTTGTCATGTAACTGTATCCTACACCTAAATCTAGGCCTCCATGTCCTCAAGTGATCGAGGTGCCACTGAACCCATTTTTCTTCTTCCTGACAACATTTTCACAAGCAAAAACCAGTTCTTACATCTAACTCAGCCGAACAAAGCAACCCCGCGGCCTCAGCAGCCGACGAGCTTTATCTATCTCTCCACGACGTCAAGCTCAACTCAACCCAAACCTCGAACCCAAAAACTCAAGCAGATAAAAACGACAACGCCCCCCATCCCCATCACGGAAGCAAAACAAAAGCAAGCATCGACCCGAGGAGCCCGGCTCGCGGCTCTCCCTTTCGCTTTGTGAATCGGAGGAGGGCGTACCGGAATTCGAGCTGCTCTGTTTAGAGCGGCGGCCCGGACGGCGCCGGGTCTTCTTCTCCTTCTTATCCCCATCCTCGACCCTCTCCACCGCCGTCTGCTCCACGCTAGCAGCCTTCATGATTCCCCCTCCCCCAAAAAGAAAACCAAACCAGGGGGAACCGAGACACGCACGCGAAGGCCCGCGAATTCGGCCGCGGAGTTCGAAGCGAACAAAAGGACGAGCAAAGATTCGATAAAACAGAA
Organism: Syzygium aromaticum; assembly: GCA_024500025.1. Taxonomy (NCBI): domain Eukaryota; kingdom Viridiplantae; phylum Streptophyta; class Magnoliopsida; order Myrtales; family Myrtaceae; genus Syzygium; species Syzygium aromaticum. Next base: position 35,429,588 of record CM044890.1, on the reverse strand, counting down.
GTAGGTGAAAAAGCAAGCAAGCAAGCTACTTGGAGAATTAGACCGGGAGGAAACGAAGAACTAGAGAATTAAGACATCTTCCGATTCGTGGGAAAAAATATCAAAAACGGAAGATGATCCGAGACCGGCAGTAGAAAAATGAAACGGCAAGAAATCAAACCGAACAAGAAAAAAGAAGAGAGAAAGGAAAGAAATCAATCTCCATGAAATCAATTTCCTCCGATAAAAATTCAACAGGAATGGCAGCAAAAAAAAAATAAAAGAAGAAACCGTTAAATAATTAGAATCGGACAGAACACGAGAGAATTAGGGTTTATATGATACTACGGAGACGGAGAAAGAGGGAGGGGAAAGGGACACGATGAATGGTCGGCGAAGACATGAGCGCCGACTGTTTGATTCCTTTGTCTTCCCCCCGCCCGCCAACCCCACCCCATCTTCATTCTCCTTTACCTTTTTTTCCCTCTTTTCCCCTTTTTCCTTTTCCCTTTTTCCTCTTTCCTTTTTCCTTCCTCTCTTTTTTTAAATTTTTTTGTTTTGAATTTATTAATTTTCCTTGGGGACTAAGGGAGTGGAGAGCGGGGGTTTGGGGCGACACGTGTCGTGCGTGCTCTGGACGCTTGCGGGATGGATGGATGGATGGGTGGCGGTGGACTGCGCGCGCCGTTGGTGAATAAGTGCGCGAGGGAGGAGGGTGGGTGGTGGGTGGTGGGGACCGGGGGTAAAAATAAGGAAGTGTTGTTGGCGGTGGTGGTGGGGGAAGCCTCTGCGGCCGCCGGTCACGTGAGGGAAGACCCAATCTGATTCGTTGGCGGGCCGGGTCGGGTATCGAGAGATTGGTCGTCGGACCCGCCCATAACGTCAAGCAAGGCGTCGATTCATTACCGCGCGTGGGACTAATTCCAATAAAAAATATCAACTTTACCTTAATCGATAATTCTGGGTCGAACTTTCTTTTTATTCCATAAAAAACCACAAACTTTTATTCGAATCTCAAATCCGTTCCGAAATAATTTCGAAATTTTCACGTCACGAGGGGCCAAATTTAGGACTCGCTTGTTGAGACGGAAAAAAAGAGTTCGGGCCAGAATTATTTTTTAAGACAAAGTTTATGCTCGTGTTTTTGAAACTAGCCCCTTCACGAGTGCAATGTTTACTTACTTAGAATGGAGAAGTGGAAAACGAACGTTACAAGTGGAGTTCAACCATGGACGTAGCGACTTGTTTAGTTTCCCGAGAGCGAGAATAAAGGGCGGGCAGCAAAGTAGATCCCTTCGTTGAGGCCCGATTGGACCCATCCGGACCCCGTCTCTTTATTTTTTTAAAAAATGTTTCATATATTTTTAAACATCAAGGGGCGGACCTGAACAATTACTTTTATGACACCATACTCAATTCATCGTGTATTGGTTGAGTCCCACTCAATTCATCCCCTCGGCCCCACCCGCGCCCCACCCCACCATGAGAGAGAGATATAGAGATCGCATACAAAACACGGCAATGTTGGTCCGAACTAAAGACAACCCATTCATGACCTATAAAATTGAATGTGAATTAAAATATGAGTTCCTGACCCATATTGCCCTCTCTACTTGATGATAGTGCCAATTTGTTCATTTTCATGTTGGTTCTTATAAAGCGCAACTTCTCTATTCTAGTTTTATCGTCATCAAAACAAATTGCACAAGCTCTACTTTCAGTCGGCACGTGCATGTAGAATAAAGTCCTTTCCCAGTTCTCCCTAAACTAGCATATGCAGAGATTCTCGTTTACTTCTTCCCTACTTTGTTCTTTTCCTTTCCCCGTCTCTTCACTTCGTCCTTTTCTTTTCCCCGTCTCTTCGCGCCCTTTGCCCAGAATCTCAAATTGCTGGCTCCATGAATTAGAATTTGCTTTTGTCATCGATGATCATTCGAAGTACCGATGAAAAAAAGGAAAAGGGCACGCGAAACCGCGAATTTTGGAACGACGAAAATTCGAATTTTGTCAATGTTGCAAGAGCATGAATGACTAACATCACTCCTCTTCAATCACAAATTCTCGTTTGATCTTCCTCGTGCACATGAAAATGATCTCGCTAATTTCTTAAAGGCATAATAAGTGCATTGAAAGTCATAAAATAATTATCGTGAAAGTGCAATCGAATCCTAAAACTTTCAAAAAAAATGCAATTAAGTCATAAAACTTGTCACGGGAGTGCAACTGTATACTAAAAATTTCAAAAAGTGCAGCCAAGTCCCAAAACTTGTCAAATTGGTCAAATTAAGTTTTTCCGTTTACTGCACTTTTTGAAAGTTTTAGTACTTGATTACACCTTTGTGATAAGTTTTAGGACTTCACTGTACTTTTTAAAAGTTTTAGAATTCAATTATATTTCCGTGACTGATTTTAAAATTCCCAGCGGCACTTATCTCTTTCTTCAATAGGAGACAACGAGTGTAGAGCAAAAGGGGCTCCCGCCATTTGAGCAAAGAAGATGCGCCACAGATAAAGCCCATTTTACGGCCCAATGGGCTCTTTTCGACCAGATATATTGGCGGAATAGAGTCTCCTCCTTAGCCAATATAATTCGGCAAACTCGCGATGTTGAGTAGCTCAATCTTTCTTGGTCGTCTTCCTCGTGATTAAAGAGCTGGCAGTTCATGCTCATCGCATCAAATCCAGAGCCATGAATTCACTGTCGTGCCCCATCGTTCCAAACTGTTATGGTTTTGTTGAACACGCTAAAAAGACGAGAGATTCATTTTCTTTTATTCGTGTCGATTTCAAATCTACAAATATCATTTTTCTTGATTACGTCGGTACTCTCGTCCTGTGATTTTCCGTGAGCACACAGTAGAAAAGCAAAGGGCAATCTTCAAACAAGCAAGAGGGTGCGAAAATTTTCATCCCTTTGCAAGTTGCATGGGACCCAAGGGAATCAAGCCCGCGGGCTGTTCAAATTTGAAAACAGAAGAGGAAGAAGTGTTCCAAGATGTTGGCTTGACAATTGAAGAGCGACCCTTGCATTTGGGTATAGCCGAAAGTCACTAGAAAAGTTCGGCAATTGTGCCTGGCCTAGATGTCCTCCCATGGCCAAAAAAGAAAGAAAAGAAAAGAAAAGAAAAGGAAGGAAGGTCAAACAGCTACATGAATGAGCCACCTCAACCATTCCTTTACTTGGCAGTTTTCACACTTTGCATTTGGAAAAGGGCCATGAAAAATCAAGTAGTCTTTTCCCATCCCGAATGTATTTGGTTCCGTCCAAGAATAAGATGCTCAAAAGTCAGAGGGAATCGGTTGACTTGGTAAGGCGGTCGGCAAGCGATCCATACATTTACATTTGTTTGCCAAAGAGAAGCAATTGATTTTACATTTCTAGGTTCAGGCCATTTGCACGGGTCCAAATATATCGGTTTAATCAATTTTATAAGATTCGCGTTACATTCCACAAACCTCCAGGTAATTCAATTTCCACGCTCATGCCCCCGAAATATAGTATAAAAAAAGTTACATTCTATAATGATATGATTCTACTCAAAATCAAATCAAGAAAATAACTTCTCTAGTAAATCCCTTTTTAAAGTTCGACTCGAGACTGCTGATTGGTAACAATCTTTGAGCAAATCGCGAGGGAGTAGCCTTATGATATGTAGTTAGTATAAATGATTCTAGGAGATCGCCTTGGAAAAACCCTTTTGCCTCTCTAAGATGGCAATGAAAAGACAAGCCTAGTCCAACATTGCGAAACACTTGGCATGAAAAAGATCTCTCAAGGTTTCTGGTGGATACTTACGTGATATCATATTTGCGCGGTTCATACAATTATCGATGCATAAAATTCGTTCTTGCACAATTTCTTCTCATGCGTGTCTTGTGAAGCAAGTCAAAACTGTTTGTAGTAATTATTGAGCAACCTCTTGTTAATCGCCAAGTCTAGTAGCATATCTTAAACTCGCGGACTACTCAAAACCCGATGTAGCAACGGACATGACCAACACGTCTTTGTATGCATTACTTTATATCGTAATTTCGTCAAGACCAGACTCATCTCCAAAATTAGCGAATCGCCGCGAATTCGTTAACTCCTTCCGTCTTCAATCTCGTGTTGGCAGTAGAAGCGTTTCTCCTAGAGAGAAGGGGATTGCTCGTTTGAATTCATCAAGTGGGGTTTAGCAAACGTAACCCTGATCAAAAGCGTTTTACGACTTCTCGATAAGCCTATTATTATCTTGTGAATAATAAGGTCCGAATCTTCATTATAATTACATTTTCTTCTTTTATAATCCACGAACAAGCCATCACTCGAGGATAACATATATTTCGAATCTCATAATTTAATCACGCAATCATTTCGCAACTTGCAAAATTCAACTCGTCCAAATAATTTAAACATTTTTCGCCGCGTGTGCCTGACGGTGCAATTGGGCAGTACGGATCAAAAGTGGTTGGATCATGGGGTCAACCACTGTAGGCGCCCGCATTGCAGAAATCCCCCCCGCATGATTGCCGACTTCTAAATTCAATGACACGCAAGTCGCTCTAACTATTTTTTTCTTCTTCTTTTTGGGGTTTGCAGTTTACGTTTTTATATGAACTTGGAACGTGAGAGTCCACGACGGTGCAATGTATATGTAGAGGACTTGGGAAATGCGCATGATTATGAATATGGTCAGGAGCAACATCGCGACGTGCGCAATTCATGCCTTTGCCAAATCTCTCGGAATCTCAAACGATCGGTTTGCGGGCGGGCAGCCACGATCGAGGGCGAAACTAATTAATCGAGTTTTAATTTTGTTGCTGTTGCAAGTCAACTCGCTGGCGGACAGGTGCAATTTGGCTGCCTCTGTTTTTTTTTTAACTTTGCTTTGAAGAGACTTTTTGGCGATCATTTAAGGATGAAAAAGGGTAAGTGGAAATAGGGATAAAAAGCGATGATGATCACGTTTGGTTTTTTTTTTTTTTAACGTGCAATTTTGTTTCGAAAGTAGTAGGCTCGATGCTCAGTTGATTGACTTTGTATGCAAGTGGGCACTGGCGAGCCTTTAGCTTTCGGCAAATGAGATTTTTGTTTGGAGGAGGCTGTGTAGCTTTCTAGAGGTGACTTTTATTCGCATAAAGTTCATAAAGTTAGAATTAATAAGTAAGGAGACCGTCAATTTTGTCGTCGTCGTTTTTTTTTTTTTTGCCCTTCCTTTTCGCGATGAGGAAGCCGATTGGGTAATTGAAACACGAGTCAATATGTGAATGGATTAGAGCAATTATGAAAATATATGGGCTTTGCGATGTAAAAAATCGAATACTCGCCGATTCAACAAGAACTCTATTATTGACATGCAGATGCTAAAGTCGCACGAGTATAAGTAAGGCGAAAGCAGGTTATGTTTTTTACTAAATGAGCTTTTGGTTTTGCCTTTTATGCCAATAAATAAGTTGGATAAAAAAAAATAAATCAAAATTGGAATGACAAGTATAAAGCCTCCTAGGATACTAAACTTTAAGCGTTCAATTACTTAAACCAAAAAGTCAAATGATATATGACCTCATATTTATTTGTACTTTTTCTAGCCTATTTACAGCCATCGACCAATTTAAAAATAAAATATGTCTAACCTAAGTTAAGTTAGGTGCGGGATACCATACCGTAAAGGTATTAATTAATGCGAATGGTAAATTACACGTCTTTTGAAAGAAATAATAAATTATTTTTCGCAAATTAAGTGATATTCGATAGTAAGGTGGTGGTATCAGAAGACTAAAGTTGGACATAGGCAAAACTTAGGAGATAACTATCGATATAACTGGTTAAAAATAATTTTCATATCATTATATTTTCTAATTCAAAAAGGAAAAATAAAAACCGGCTCCTCTCCTAAATTTTTATTTCCAACGGCCACTTTTAACTACCATCCTCGCCGTTCTCAACCGAAACACGGCGACGCCGAGACACGACCGCCGCCGCCTCCCACAACTCTCTCTCCCCAAAGCTAGCATCTTTCCCATGCCGAAGCAACGCCGCCACCCAGTCACGCACGCACCTTTCGCTCTCTCCTCCGTCATGGAAATAGCAATCCCATTTGCCTTCCTTCTGATCTGCTCTGCCTCCGCCTCGCGGAATGGCGTGGCTCGACTGGTTCTCCCACCCACCAAGCGGTGGCGCGATTTGATTGGTTCATCGGAAGCAAGAGCTCATGCCTATCCCGGTCATGTGTGACAAGCAATTGTCGAGTGCAAGGACTGGCAATTCTCAGAGCGCCATTACTCAGCAGGTTGGGGAGGGGGGGGGGGGGGGGGGGGGGGGGGGGCTGAATTATCTGCGCACACCAACTGTTTGACGTTTTACCCGAACGAAGCATGTTCCGTGTTGGGCATCATCTGGGTATTGTATGATTCGCTTTTGTTGGGTGGTTTTAAATCGAGGGTTGGACGTGCGAGGGCGCCCTCTTGCCCATTGAATTAATAAATTGGTGGGGAAAGAAAATGACAGTGAGTGAGCGGAACTTGAAGTTGTGGTCAGACATGCTGCTTCAATAATTGCTGGATAAAGAAAAGCATTCTGCGAGTCTGGCCGGATGGCAGTTGCGCCGATAATCAATTGTTAATGTGGTGGTGGCCGGTTCTCTAGCTTAGAAGGTGATGAACTTGGGATGGGAGGAGACCTTGTAATTGTGGAGAAGAACTTGTGAGCGAGATAAAACTATGGAAAATAATATTTAAAAGTTTCCAGTTGGCGTCAATGCGTGAAATGCTGATGATCTTTACAATGGATAAGCTCTTCCTTAGATTTGACTACCACAGAGATATCATAAGTGATGCAGTCATTCCACCCTCTAGGCTGCCTGTCGCAGTCAAGAAAGAGAGAGAAAGAGAGTGGTCAACGCATCCATAGAATCGGAGCCAAAGAAAAGAATGGACAAAACCAGAGTATTGCAGTTCCTCCCTTCCCATAGCCCCTTGCATCCAACTTTTTATCATGTTCTTTGCATCTGCTGCTCCATCCACTCTCCTCATGGGATTCCTCTTCGTCTTGCCTGCAATTTTCTTCTCTTGCACTCTGGTCTCAGCGATTCCTTTCTCAGAACTCATATACCCGAATTTCACTGGTTCATACCTTCAGTTCATAGACACCTCCGGTGCGTTTCTGTTATCTCGTAACGGAACATATAAAGCTGCCATTTGCAATCCCGATGCTCAACAAATCAACTTCTACCTTTGTGTCGTTCATGTAGCGTCTAACGCCATGATCTGGTCTGCTAATCGGAATCAGCCTTTCTCTGAAGCCAGTAACATTTATCTTACTTCTAAGGGGATTACCATTGTTAACGGAGCGGGCAATGAGGTATGGTCGGCTCTGCCAAATCAGTCACCTGTAAATGCTTTGTTGCTAAGCGAGATGGGTAATTTGGTCCTAGTTGATCGAGCCAACGTTTCGTTGTGGGAAAGTTTTCATAATCCAACAGATACAATTGTGATTGGGCAACACTTGCCCGTAGGAACATCACTTTTCAGTGCAGTATCAACTTCTGACTTGTCAACCGGCGACTACCAGCTTGGACTTACTTCTTCAGATGCTATATTGCAGTGGCATGGACAAACATATTGGAAATTGTCAATGGAAACCAGGGCGTACACCATTGCAGGTTACATGGTTGAGTTTATGACCATAAACAGGACAGGCCTGTATCTGTTTGGTAGCAATGGTTCAGTGGTTATTCAGGTGGCCTTGGCATCTGCTGATTTCCAAATTGCCAAGTTGGATGCCTCCGGCAAGTTCATGGTCAGTAGCTTTTCCAGTGGGAAATGGAACTGGGAGTTCCTGGGGCCATCTGATAGTTGTCGACTCCCGTTTGTCTGCGGCAGAATTGGGCAGTGTTCGGACAACTCCGCTTCTAATACTCCTGCCTGTTCATGTCCCTCTAATTTCCATCTGAGTTCTCCGAATTCTAATACTTGTGCGCCGATTGATGGTTCCTTTGCATTATTTTCAGCCTGTAACTCATCAAATAATGGCAGTCAAGTGAATTCGTCTGCTGCCTCATATTTGACCATTGGATATGGCTACGACTACTTCTCCAATGATTTCTCTCAGCAACTGAACTATGGGTTGAATCTTTCTGTCTGTCAAGAAGTCTGCTTAGGTGATTGTTCTTGCTTTGGAGTATTTTATGAAAATTCATCTGGTTCTTGTTATAAGATTGAAAATAAGTTGGGGTCCGTTATATTGAGCACTAACAGTGAAAATGATCTGTTGGGATACATCAAAGTTGTGGCCGCCCCTTCTACTAAGTTTAATGGTAACAACAATTCCAGCGACCAAAGTCAAAAGTTTCCTGTGGTTGCTCTTATACTGTTACCTGCCGCTGCATGTTGCGGCCTAATTGCAATAGGATTTGTCTGGTTGAGAAGACGGAGAATCTCAAAGTTCGGAGAGGCAAAATTAGGCCAACCTAACTCTCCTTCCTCGGAAGAGCTTGATGCCTTCCACATCCCTGGCTTACCTAGAAGGTTGGATTATAAAGAGTTAGAAGTTGCTACAGATAACTTTAAGACCCATATAGGGTCAGGTGGGTTTGGTGCTGTATATAAAGGTGTACTTCCTGATAAAACAGTCGTTGCTGTAAAGAAGATCACCAACTTAGGGATCCAAGGGAAAAGAGACTTCTGCACTGAAATTGCTGTAATTGGAAATATCCATCATGTCAATTTGGTTAAACTGAAAGGTTTTTGTGCCCAAGGTAGAGCTCGCTTGTTGGTTTATGAGTATATGAATCGTGGGTCACTGGATAGGATCCTCTTTGGCACTGGACCTGTTTTGGAATGGCAAGAGAGGTTTAATATTGCACTAGGAACAGCACGTGGCCTTGCATACTTGCACAGCGGTTGTGAACAGAAAATTATTCATTGTGATATTAAACCGGAAAACATTCTTCTGCACGATCAATTCCAGGCAAAGATCTCCGATTTTGGACTTTCAAAGCTTCTGAGCCCGGAGCAGTCCAGCCTCTTCACTACAATGAGAGGCACTCGTGGCTACCTTGCACCTGAATGGCTGACAAACTCTGCGATTTCTGAAAAAACAGATGTTTATAGTTTTGGGATGGTGTTGCTTGAACTTGTGAGTGGCAGAAAAAACTGCTTATTGCGGACTCAAAGTCACAGTTTGGAGGATGATAGCAGTGGTTCGCACTCATCCTCATCATCAGGGTCGGGACTCGTGTATTTTCCTCTGTTTGCCTTAGAGATGCACGAACAAGGAAAGTACTTGGAACTTGCTGATCCAAGACTAGAGAACCGGGTGACAAGTCAGGAGGTAGAGAGAATGATACGAGTTGCTCTGTGTTGTGCTCATGAGGAACCATCATTACGGCCAAACATGGTAGCTGTAGTTGGAATGCTTGAAGGGCGGATCCCATTTTGTCAGCCTAGAGTAGAATCCTTGAACTTTTTGCGCTTCTATGGGCGTAGGTTTACTGAGGCTTCCGTGATAGGAGAAGAAAACGGATCAAACAATGCAATCTTATATTCTCAAGCGAATGCTTTTCTTACAAGCGCGGCTGGAGGTTCCTATAGAGCGGTCTCTTACATTTCTTCTCAGCAAGTTTCTGGCCCGAGATAACAATGATCAGCTTGGAGTTTTACCACGTGCAACGGATAGTGTAAATTCTTGAATCACAAAGCCCTTAATGTAGACTGGAATTGTCACTTGTTGCCTTTCTGGTAACCGTAGTCCTTACTTTCCAAAATCAAAAGAGATTTGAGATGTTTAACGTCATCAGATCTGGGTCCTTTGTTGCTTGAACAGGGCGACTCTTTTAGCTAAGTAATTGACTGGCATGATTAAGAGCTTCAAAGCCTTTTGTATTATTTGCAAGCCTTTCTATTTCATTAACAGTTAGGTTGCATGTCTAATGGCTTATGTGATCATTGTTCATATGTTTCCGGATATTGGTAACAGAACTAAGAAAGTTCTACATTTCAGGGTCTGAATAATCTCATCTTATATTGCATTTCTGGTTTCAACAGAGATCCGCTTTGTTAAGAACAACTGTTACTCTGTTTCAACAAAGGAAAGAAATGAAGATGTTGCTGATCCAACCGGGAAGGCAAGAGATGAAGTCAACAAGAAAACTTCCAGCTTCACGTGTTCAACTCTTCCACTGCAGAACCGTTACTCTGTTTTGTTGACTTTAACTGAATGAATAACCGAATTTACTTCTGTTAGTCTGTTAGATGAGCTGTAAAACTACTTTTGGTAGTTCTGTACAATATAAATAAGAGATTTAGAGAAAATGTATGATAGACTTTTGAATGATGAAGATTCTCTTTGTATTCAGAGAAATATAAATCAAACAGGACTCTGTTTCGTTTCTCTCTGCTTTCTTCCTCATTTTTCTTCTCTTTCTGTTCGTAAGCTTTTACATGGTATCAGAGCTACGTCTGGGAGCGCGAGAATGGCAGCCAAAACGCAGAAATATCCTTTTCCAATTCATGTTAACATCTCCAACTTCATCACGATCAAGCTAGCTGAAGACAACTTTCTTCTTTGGCAAGCACAGTTTCACAGATTCTTGCGAAGCCAAGAACCATTTGGATTCATTAGTGGTGAAATTCCATCACCTATTCAAACATTACAAGTTGAAGGTAGTGAAGCTGAAGCTGTGAATCCCGACTATACAGATTGGATAAGAACAGAACAACTTGTATCATCATGGATTAGTGGAGCTGTGTCTGAGAATATCCTGAGTTTGATCATTGGTTTGGAAACTTCATATGAGGTAGGGCAAACTTTACTTAATCGTTTCACACAGAAGTCTGCAGCAAGAGAGTTTGAACTACGTGGGAAGCTACAAGCTTGTAAGAAACGGGATCGAGCTTTATCTGTTTATCTCAGAAAATACAAATCAATCTGTGATCAGCTAAATGCTATTGGGAAGCCTGTAGATGAGATAACTAAGATGTTTGGTGTTCTTGAGGGATTAGGATCTGAATATGAGAATTTCAAAACTACCATGTATTGCTTAAAACCTCAACCAGAATATGATGAAGTAATATCACAGTTAGAAAGGTTCGAAACAAGATTACAAAGCTATTCCTCAAGCCAGTACAATCCTCATCTAGCCTACTATGGACAAAGAAAATCTGAAGTTCAGCAGAAGGTGGAATCCGACAGAGAACTTGTTCGGCATAACTTTGGTTTTGGAGGTCAAAGAGGTAGTAATCGTGGAGGACGTAGTTATGGTAGAGGACGTCCGTTTAACAGTAGAAATCATAGTTATGGATATCCTGGAATAAATCAAAGTTACAGGTTGAATCAGAATAATTTTTCTAGTTATGGTCAAGGATTTCGCTCATATGCAGGTTCTTCACAAAGGTATCAAGATACCAAATCATATCCCTCTCCAAGTTTAACATCTAACAAACATTTGCAGGATGAGAAAATAATAGATACTATTCGATTGGAATGTCAAATTTGTAAACGTCCTGGACATGATGCACTTCATTGCTGGTATCGATTTGACAATTCATACCAGACTGAGGAGATACCAACAGCCTTAGCAGCAATGCATCTTGAAGATTCTAAAGGTAGTGAGTGGTATCCAGACATTGGTGCCACTACTCACATTGCTGCAGATTCGGGTATTCTTCATAACTCATCTAAATACAATGGGACTGATACAGTTATGATAGGGAATGGCTCATGTCTACCTATTACGCATGTTGGTGATACTATGTTACATATTGAAATCAATTCTTTACCTCTAAATGATGTGCTGAGTGTCCCTGAAATTAAAAAGAATCTCCTTTCAGTATCAAGACTAACAGATGATTATCCTTGCTCATTTGTTTTTGATAAAAATGGGGTTTATATAAAGGACAATCGCACCAACATAACAGTGATGCTCGGAAGGAAAATTAGAGGGCTTTACCAAGTGGATCCACAAGTCACAGCGGCTTTCTTCACTCAAAGACATAAAGCTGTAGGAGAAGATGTGTGGCACAAGCGGTTAGCTCATACAAACTTAAAAACATTGAAGCATCTGCAAACTCAAAAATTGATTCACTGTACTACAAGAACTCAAACTATATGTAGAAGTTGTCAAGTTGCCAAGAGTATTGCATTACCATTTCCTTTATCTGAATATATGTCTACTGTTCCTTTAGAGAAAATTCATTGTGATATTTGGGGTCCATCACCAGTCAATTCTTTTCAGAATTTCAAATACTATGTCATTTTTGTGGACAGTTTTTCTCGTTATAGCTGGCTTTATCCAATGAAATTGAAGTCAGATTTCTATGACATCTTTGTCATGTTTCAGAAGCAAGTAGAGAATCAATTTGATCATAGAATCAAAATTTTTCAATGTGATGGTGGAGGAGAATTCACTAGCAACAAATTTCAGATTCATCTACAGAATTGTGGCATCAAACAATGTGTTTCTTGTCCTTATACACCAGAACAGAATGGGATTTCTGAAAGAAAACATCGCCATGTGGTTGAACTGGGCCTAGCTATGCTCTATCATGCTAGAATTCCTTTAAAATACTGGGTTGATGCATTCATGACAGCCAACTACATTGTCAACATTCTTCCTACATCAAAGTTACAAATGCACTCACCCTACAGCAAACTTTATCAACATGAGCCTTAATATGAACATCTAAGAGTCTTTGGATGTGCATGTTACCCCTATCTCAAACCATATGCACAACATGAGCTTGATCCACGATCACTCACATGTGTATTTCTGGGATATAGCGAACGTCATAAAGGATATCGATGTCTTGTACCTGCTGCTGGTCGTATATACATTAGTTGACATGTGTTGTTCGACGAAAATTTCTTTCCTTTCACTAGGACACTATCAACAGAGTACAATCAATATACTACTCTGTATTGACAATGGGTAGAAGAAGTTAACCTTCTGGATCCTACAAGTGCAGAACATGTGCAGTATCACTCAAATGGACATCTAGGACATTTACACGATAATGGAATCTTGGAAGTTGGTCACTTAAATCCATCTCATCCCGTTGAATTGCCATCAAATTCATCTCACTTACAATTGCAGCCTGACTCAGTCCCTGATGTACTAGCAGTTACTGATGCACCAGCAGTTCTTCCTCACACAATTGATACAACAGATGAAATTATTATCAACCAAACTCAGCAAAATCCTCCACCAGTTTCACAAGGTACATTTTCTACCCATTCTTTGCAAACTCGACTAAAATCTGGCATTGTCAAACCAAATCCCAGATATGCATTTCTGGCTGAATACAAAGTTCCTCTTGAACCATAGTCGGTTAAATCAGCCTTAGCAGATAAAGGTTGGCATAAAGCAATGCAGGATGAAATGGATGCTCTGCATGAAAATCAGACATGGATATTAGTTCCTCGAAACAACCAAATGAATGTCATAGGATGCAAATGGGTATTAAAACTAAGCTAACATCTGATGGAAGTCTTGAAAGATTAAAGGCTTGGTTAGTGGCTAAGGGATTTTATCAAGAAGAGGGAGTTGATTTTACAGAAACATTTAGTCCTGTTGTCAAACATGCCACCATCCGTATAGTGCTCTTAGTGGCAATGATGAAACGCTGGCCAATACATCAACTTGATGTTAAAAATGCTTTCTTACATGGAACATTAAATGAGACAGTTTATATGGAGCAGCCACCTGGTTTTACACATCCTCAGAAATCTCATTTTGTCCGTCTTCTCAAGAAATCCTTATATGGTCTTCGTCAAGCGTCACGTGCTTGGTTTGACAAGTTTAGCAATTTTCTTCTTGAAGCTGGTTTCTTCTGTAGCACTACTAATCCCTCACTCTTTGTGCTTCGTAATGGCCCAGACACAATACTATTGTTGCTCTATGTAGATGATATTATATTGACTGGCAGTTCTGATCAGCTTCTCACTAAACTGATTCAATCACTCAGTCTTCAATTTCACATGAAAAATCTCGGGCATCTCCATTACTTCTTAGGGATTGAAGCCAAACGCACCACTAATGATCTTTTTCTATGTCAAACCAAATATGCTTTTGATCTTCTGACAAAAGCTAACATGACAGAATGTAAACCTGTCTCCACTCCTCTGCCACTAAAAACAATTGTCATGAAAAATGATGCACTCCTACTCGCTAATCCACTTGAATACAGAAGTCTAGTTGGTGGTCTTCAGTATCTCACAATCACTCGTCCTGATTTTGCTTATGCCACAAATCTCTTATGTCAGAAGATGCAGTAGCCAACAGTTGGAGATTTCCATAAGTTGAAAAGGGTTTTTCGCTATGTTAAAGGAACCATTCATCTTGGTATTTTTATTCGTTCTCACAGCTCTATGACATTATATGGATTCTCTGATGCTGATTGGGCTAGTTGTGTTGATACCAGACGCTCCACTACTGGATTCTGCACTTATCTTGGTTCTAATCTCATTTCATGGGCAGCTAAGAAGCAGCCTACTGTATCTCGTTCCTCCACCAAAGCTGAATATCGAGCACTTGCATCCACTACTGCTGATCTTACATGGATCAGTTTTGTTCTACGTGACATTGGTTTATGTCTCTCCTCCCCAACACTTTTGTTTTGTGATAATCAGTCTACCATTTCTCTTACTGCCAATCCTATTCTACATGCTCGCACAAAACACATTGAAGTTGACTTTCATTTTGTTCGGGAGAAAGTTTCCTCAGGTTCTCTAAGTGTGCGCTATGTTCCCAGTGCTCATCAGCTTGCAGATATTTTTACCAAATCTTTGTCACGCTTGGCTCACATTATTATCAGAACCAAATTGGGTTTGGGCTTTCAAACCATTCCTAATTTGCGGGGGGATGTTAAGAACAACTGTTACTCTGTTTCAACAAAGGAAAGAAATGAAGATGTTGCTGATCCAACCGGGAAGGCAAGAGATGAAGTCAACAAGAAAACTTCTAGCTTCACGTGTTCAACTCTTCCACTGTAGAACCGTTACTCTGTTTTGTTGACTTTAACTGAATGAACAACCGAATTTACTTCTGTTAGTCTGTTAGATGAGCTGTAAAACTACTTTTGGTAGTTCTGTACAATATAAATAAGAGATTTAGAGAAAATGTATGATAGATTTTTGAATGATGAAGATTCTCTTTATATTTAGAGAAATATAAATCAAACAGAACTCTGTTTCGTTTCTCTCTGCTTTCTTCCTCATTTTTCTTCTCTTTTTGTTTGTAAGCTTTCACACGCTTCACTAGAAAACATGCTCAAACTGACATGAAAAAGGTTTGAAAGAGTATGAAACAGTTTGGTTCATCTCCAGGGGTCCAACGTTTGCCTTTCTAAAGAGGAGAGCGGAGAATTGTCGTTGCTATAGAGAATGAACATGACAAACTGTAAGGTCGAAGTATCTGAAATAATGATTCTATTGTTTAAAGCATGTTTTCTGAGACGTGTAATAAATCAGATCCAGCTATGCTCTAGTCTGATGACTGTATTGATTGGATCTGGTTGCATAGTGTTTAACAATCATGCAGACATGGCTTTCTCAGGATAATGGATAAATTGGCAGGTTTCAACATTGATAGACTTTCGCTGTTGCATCCTGTTATTAGATTCCTCCAATGAAACACTAGCTAAACTTTGTATGAGGTTGAAATTTTTCCAAAATGGTTGCGTTATACGTTAAGTTGACATTCTTCGAAAAATATGGCAATAAGTGGTTCTCAAGAGTTACATTTTTGACTCAAAATAGGCCTGCCTTTTAGCTTACTTCACGCATAGCTGCGTATTTTTTACATTTGCTCGTTGTCTAAACTTCTGTAGCTAACAAAGAAACCTGGATTTTAAATTTCTTGAGGGGAAATCAGAGTCCTCACTTTTGGCACAACTAAGGTATGGAAGAATGAGCACTACTGCAGAACTGAACTACGTATTACACCATATGTGGTTCCCTGGACAAAAGTATTTTTTACTAGTTAATCGGTGTAGATATTTCGTACGTCATGCACTTTCTTGTCGTTTTCACGGTACTGCAATCACTTTTTCTGCAACATTATGCCAGGACAGCCAACTGATAATATCCTTCTCTCAGTATAGAGATCAGAAGCTTCCTCATCAATCTCTGTTAATTTTTAACTTGGCACGCTGCTTTTAGCACTCGTAATGGTAATGGTAGGGGTGAGCATGGTCCTGGTTGGGCCGTTCCAACATTTAACCCAAGGACCAACTCGCACGGTGTTGGTCCTCAATGTTTGGGACTGAGGACCCACCTTATTGAGCCTAGACCGACGATCAAACCAACTCTATGGGTTTGGTCTGGTTCCAGAGTTAACCCACGGCCAATCGATTATTTTTTTTTGTTTCATTTTTTGTATTTCTTGAAAGGACAAACATACTATTTCAAATTACATATCCATAATGCGACATCGAGCAATCAAACTATGAACACAAGTACATAATAAACATAAATATAATATGAGGTAACAACATAAATTTTACACTTGCTAAAAGTAACAAATCATGAAAATAAATACGTGAAATTCAATTAAACCATAAGAAGTTCAAAATACGTAATACGAGCGATTAATTATATAACTTCATATCTTGTTCATACTTTAAAAATAAAAAAAAACAGGTGAGGCGAGCAAGGTGAGAGGCTGAGGTGGGCGAGCGAAGAGGGTTTCTATTTTTTTTTTTTTAATTAAGGTTCGGTTTTTTTTTCTACTTTCTAATTTACGCGGCAAACGGAGCTGCATAAGAAAGAAGAGAACAAAAAAGGAGGCGCTAGGATTTAGAGTAGACAAAAACATATAATATATAAAACCTAATATATATTATATTATTTAGGATTGGTCCGAGTTGGATCAATCCTAAACTCCCAGGATCGAGAATCAATCCACACAGTGCATTGTCCAAGGGTCCTAGGATGAAGGATGAAGGATCGATCTAGTCCCCCTTGGAACTGGATCGGGATCGGTCAGGTTGGGCCGGTCCAGAATCAGTCCAGGGTTGACCATGGATCAAGACTCACCCCTGCCTAATGGTCATTGCTATTTGTGCATGATCTGTCGTTTGTGAGCCCATAAAGTCTCACCTTTCTGAATTATTCAATGCCCAAAAGTTTGGTGGCACCTAAGGACAAGACATCCGAGAAATCATAGTATCAGAATTCCTTCGGTTTAGAAGTGCGGCTCGAAAATTCAGGCTTGTCATGTCATAGGTAGTGTATTTCACTTAGATAAAGGGTTGCAAGGATGAGGGCTGGCTTCATATCACCGCCAATTAGAAAATTGTTGAAGAAGACGAAAATAAGATCAATTGTCTAAGCTAGCACTATTCTTAATAATGATTTCGCTTCTCGAAGTACGAAATTCGGTACGATAAGCCCTAAAGGTCATCCTCTCAAGATATAACAAACTTTTTTCTTTACTTTGCACATAATAACATAAGGAACATGAATAACTAAATTGTATATGTAACTCAGCAAAGAAAGAAATAGAAGCAGAAGAGGAAATTCTAAGAAATAGGAGGAGAAGAGGAAATTCTCCTTTAAGTCTTAAAGGAATGTGGTTTGAAGTTTAAATTTATAGACAAACGAAAAAGAGAGCTATTACAAAACCGTTACAAATCAATTCATAATTATTAAATTGATGACATTACAAAATCGTTATATAGCCGTTAAAAAACGAAGGGTTTTCAAATAAATCAAACGTTACAAAGCCATTATAAAATGATGGCTTTTATGGCTGTCCTAACTTCTATTAAAGCCGTAACAAAATAATGGCTTTCAAATATTTCAAAACTATAAAAAATATTCAACAATCCCCGGATATTTCAAAAAGTCTTGAAAAGAAAGGAAAGATCAATGCTTGGTTAAACCCAATTAAATGTAATGCATCGGAACTGGTGCCTTTTAGGTTATGAACCATATTTAGAAAAAATGAAATATAATTCACGAAATTATTGATGAAGTTTGAAATGTCTATGAATCAAGAATTTCTTATGTGAGTGATCATTTTCACCGATCACATTAAACCCTCACAAATTTTATTCAACCGGTTTTGTGCTAATAGATTATGTGTGTGTCTAGTTTATTCATAAGTGCTCTGAATATTTTGCCAAAATTCTTATAAGAGCAGCCATACTCCACATTTATATAAGTGATTCCATCAAGTATATACTGCAGTTTAATACACCACCAATAATGGATATGAAATTCATTAAAAGCTTAGCTCAACTTCTCTTTCATTATATACAGTCTTGCACTATCCTCACCAGAGGAGGTACAATGATAGTGCATCACAAGATCAACAATTAATTTGTTATTACCCTTATAAACCTACTTGGGATAATTAATGCACTATTCTCACCTTGGGCTTAAGTGCAAGATCAACAAGTGCAATAGGTGAATAGACCTAGAACGAGAGTTTGGTAAAACTTGGAGGTACCATGGATGAGTGAACAGTGTGGTAGAGCCACGATTGTTAATATGCTTGGAAGGACTAGAAGATATAAGCTTGAGTTTAGTTAATGTACTTTGCCTATATCAAAGGTATCCAAAGTATGAAGTAAGAGGTGCCAAAACTAATGAACCTTTACGAAGATGGACAAGTCATGAAGAACAAGAAGTTCGTGGAGACTTGAAAGTACCAAACAATGTGAATAATCTATAGGATCTACATCACTATCTTACACAAAGTGCCTAATGGGAAGTAGTTGGATATAACCAGGAAGTCTGATATAACTGAGCTAGATATTAGCAAGAGCTTGTGTAAGCTCGATATCAGTAGAGTACTGCAAGAACTGGATATAAACAGAATATTGCTAAAGCTGGATATAAGCAGAAACCTAGCGAAAGTCTGATATCATCAAATAACTGAAAATGTGGATATAACCAGAACTATTGATATAAACAGAGTACTCAAATTACCTGCAACAACAATCTTGTCACGAACTTCAAGATTATTATTTTGAGATATTTTATCTCATTCCTTGACAGGTTGTGATCGGATATGAATTCCTTATTTTAAAGATTTTGATTGACCAAGATTATCTATGCGAAATATTCAATCACGCAAGATATCTTGATTAATTGACAAGCATCCCAAAAGTAAGATACTTTCCATAGTTGAACCACTCTATTTCTAGTTACCAAAATTTGACTGTATCAGAGACCAAATCTACGAGAATTCTGATTGCATATCTTTAATGGCTAATTGATCTTCTAAAAATTGTCTATTGGCTAGTTTGGAGATTCATCCTCTTGAAGATTGTAGATTGGATGCTGAGGAATATAAAAGAAGACCAAGGTGTCGAAGAGAGATCGATCAAGAGTTCAAAAATCCAAATTTAGAGAGAGCTTTACATTTTACATTTGCCTTTTGAGAGTGTCCAAATTGTAGTATTTCTATAAGTGTTGGCAATATTATAGTTTGTGCTTAGCTGTGAGATAGTGAAATCTATCAACTTAAGTATAAGCAGCACTACTTAAGTATAAGCAACACATTCTACTGTAATTTCAAAAAGATTTATAGTGGAATCTAGCTGATTAATTGTTATTCTAAGAGAGTGAACATAGGTTTACATTAAGCCGAACCACTAAAAGCTTTATGGCATTGTTTACTATCTCCTTGCTCCTACTCAATTACTGCTTGATTGAAGCATTGTATTGCATTGCTTGATATAACCGGTTTGTGCTTAAATCAACTCTCTATTTCACCCGATTAAGCTTATATCAAACTTGACACCTTTAATTCCGTACTATTTGTCAAGTTTCTTGAAATCACATATTTTTACCCTCTAGATGATATTGTTAGCTAACATCAATAACAAGATACGAGAAGCAAGGGATACTTCAAAAATAGGCCTCGAAGATGAACATATGAAGAAACAAAATCATCCACATTTAGGTAGAAAAGAGTATTTACTTAATTATTTTTCTAGCATTCTTAACTTACTATGAGAGAACTATTTTTTAAAAATTATTTTTGCTATTTCCAAACTGCCTGCTTTGTTGCTTCACTAGTTTCTTGGGATAATGACATAAGTGGTCCATGAACTTTGGCCCAATGTACATTGTGGTTCATGAATTTTTAATTTGTTTAATATGGTCCATGAACTTTGACTTAATGTACAATGTGATATTTGAATTTTCAATTTGTTTAATGTAATCTCTGGACTTTTGGCACATATTCAACTTAGTCCTTGAACTATATAAAAATATTCAATATTGTCCCTTGCATATTAGACCAAAGTTCAAGGACCACGTTGAACAAATTAAAAGTTCAAGAATCACATTGCATATTGGGCCAAAGTCTAGGGACCATTTATGTCATTTTCCCTAATTTCTTTGCTTAAGTTTTTGAGTTACAAATACTATAACATGATACGAAGTTCGGTTAAAGCCTATTTTAATCTATGGCCTAACATGTTATGGATTTTCGGGTATCATAGCAGTACACCCATCAATCCACATCAACCGCCACTCAACTTGCCATCGGTCGGAGCATATTCTCTTCAAATTGACAACTCTTCTCGAATGTGATTCTAGAGACAGCCTCAAATTCAAAAAGGGCCGCATGTTACGTGCATAAAATGACGGCTGCCACAGATATCGAAGTCAAAAATTACGAGGAAATTCCTTGTGGTGATCGAACGACGCAAGATTATTTACTATTTAGGACATGCAACTGCGTAGAATTCACTTCCAAGATAACCAAGGCACACTTTATGGGCAACACAGAAATGAGTTACAGTTGAAACAACGGAGGAAATGAAGTTTTGACATCAGGTTCGTCGATCCTGGAGTAGAAAACTATTGCGGGAGCTTGTTGAATTTGCGGTACCGAAACTCGGCATACGTTTTGGTTGAGTACTTTGCTGGGTTCTGGTCGTTGATAAGCCCGGGGAGAGGCCCGATCGGCACCTCCTGCCGGGGGGCACAAACCACTGCCCATGACATCCGCGTCTTTTCCTTGTTCACCAAGCTCCTATGAAGAACACTTTTGTACTTCCCATTGCTTAGAACCTGCAAATAGCATCCCTTGTAAGTCGAATGTAGGAATTTTTTCCCCTAGAAGCAAATTGCTATTTTATCACATTTTACCTCAATTTGATTGCCAACGTGGAAGAAAAGCGCATTGGGCAGGTAATCTACGGCATACCAGTTGCCATCTTTCCAAGCCTGAAGACCCGGAACTTCATTCGGGACCAGTATGGTGAGTGCCGACATGTCGGTGTGAGGCTCGACGCCGAGGGCCAGTTGAGGTTGTGGGCAGGGTGGGTACAAGTTTATTTTCATCTCCAGCTCCATTTGGTCGCCTCCCAAACTTGCCTTGAGGACATTTTTCTCCAATCCTAGACCCTCGGAGATCAGCTCCAGCAGCACCTCTGTCACTCTCAGTATCTCCTTGTTGTATTCTTCAGTGACTTCCCTGTGTCAGGCCGGCATGTATTGTTGTTGGAGTGGTGAAATCGTGCAGTAAATAAAATATGAATATGCAAGAAAACAACAAATTGTAGAAACACTTGTACCATCCATTTTCTTCATAAATAACTCTTCTCTCAACTCTTTGAGGATGAGAAGATAAAGAATGAGCATCACAAATACATCAACTAAGCTGAGGTGGTGTTTGGTTGAACTTAAGAAGATAGTTTCTCTATTTCAAAACCGAAAATCAAAATAAGTGCTACAGAAAAATGCAATTAGCGGTCAAACAACGCAGATTAAGAGTTTATTATTACGAGTAACCAAACATCACTGTATCGGAGTTTTTCAGTTGTATTGTATGGGCCTTCAAAAGAAAAACAAATTAGTTGTTATCAATAACTTCATCTTGTATACCACATTTATGGAGAGTAAAATGAGTTTATTTTTACCATTTTCTATGACCAAAGTACCCATGATAAGGTTAGATCTCTCGCCGTTAAAACATTACGATTAATCTGAATCATTAATTTTTTTTACCTGTTGATTAGTTTGCCCATTGTTCTTTAGTTAAAAACTATTCATACTCGGTAAACATACCTACGATACAGTAAAAGCTTGACCCAAGAAAAAAACAAAAGCAGTAAAAGAGGTTATTCCTAGTAATATCTCCTTCCCACAAGTGTAATCTACAAAAATATTCAATCTAACCAAATAATGATTGATAAACATCCCAAGAAAAGACAAAAACAAGATATATAACTTTAAAATAAATAATATTGAAAAGAAACCAAAATAGACAACTTCTAGAAATGAAAAAAAAAATTTTTGTGGTGGCCACTGCCCACTAGCCGTGGCCAGCTCGCCGGGGGTGTGGCTGTGGGCGGTGGCGGCCCAGATTATCTTTGGGTTAATGAGCGACGAGACACTGAAAGACGCATCTTATCCAATCATGTCTATCAACTTCACAGTTCATTGTCCACCATGAAAAAAAGTACTTCACCGACGAGGATGGAACTGAAGATACTAATTCAAAGTTTTAGTAACATTTTCTTGTCTTTCCATCGCGAAAGCAACATCGATAATACAAATTTAGAAAGTCCAATTCAAGAAAGTCGACCCTGTCACGCGACTGTACACCAATTAAACAGGTAAACGTTAGTGTCATAATATACCGACATTTATCCATCCGACAGAGAGACCTTGCAAGAGACGTCAAAAAAGTATGTTGCGGTAGATAGGGCTAAAGATAGTGGGTGAAATTCGCTCTAACACGTCTATTATTTATAGGATCAGAGCTCATACCGTTATTCTACTGATAAATCTTGAACTTGGCCTGTTAGAATGAACTTTGACTGAGTTTTCAAGAACCATCTTCTACATATATCAAAATTGTTACCTGTAAGATGGTGGGTGTTGAGGCCAAATTTCATGCCTGACCTTGCAAGGTGGATGCATGAGGTGGAAGAAGTAATCCACCTACTCGACCTTTTCATCATGGTTCTTGGTCATCTTTGTCCCATACCCTTCAAAATTTCCTCTTGAGGGATCATTTGCGTACTTCTCCTTCTCCTCTTGTGGGAGTCTGAAGAACTCACGGCCCACCTCCTGCAGCCGCCTGACCAGCTCCGGTGGTATCCCATGGTCGGTCACGAGGAAGGATCCCCACTCGCGGCACGCCTTCTGGATTTCACAGACGAGAGCATGGTGGGGCTGGGATAACGAGATCACCGGCACGGTAACGCCCTCGATGGCCTGGCTGTTCTCCAGCCGCTCGTGGAAGGGCCGGACGAACTGGGCCGGAAGCGTGTCGAGGCCAACTGTCGCCAATGCCTGAACTCTCTCCACTTCCATAAGTTTTCTTCTTCTTTTTGGGCTTGAACTTTCGATGGGCAGTTACTGTTTGGTTTCAATTACTAGTACTCGATGGGCAGCTACTGTTTGGTTTCAATTACTACAGTACTCGGTATTAATGAGAAGAAAATACTAGGTATATTCAATAACTACGTCTGAGTCACTCATTATTAAGAGCGACTCGGACTTAGATATTCGAATGTAATGCAAATATATAGAGACAGAAAATTGCTGGTTTCCATGTTCGAGTGTTTGGTCTTCTTTAGCGTTGGTTCTACCTACCGCAGCACGCGAGGCCAAAACATAGTATTCTGTCTAACTTTCAATGCGAAAATAAACATAGAGATCCTTTGTCATTCATTCAATCTGGCCTTTCACTTTATATCATATACCACAACAAAGCTGGATATTGCAGTAGCCTGGATAGAGATGAAGTTCCACATCGCTCGGTTATGCATGAGTGAGGCTGCGTGTATGTCCAATTCCTCGATAGGTGAGGCCGTCTAGACCTCTTCTTTTGACGTGCCTGGGCCACTATATGCGTTATACCTTTTTCTATTTCTCAAAGCATCGCAAATTCAGAACCGATCCGAAATGAGCTGCTAGGTTTGTAGATTTTTCCCTTCTAATTCCTTGATATGGAGGTTTTTGTTGCTTCTCTATCACTTTCTTAATCTCATTATACTACTAATGAGGTGGAATTAAGAATCCAGGAAAAAAGCAGCGTACTTTGGTTTCAACTTTCTGAAAGATGATTTCCTAATTAGACGGGGCGGTTTGCATCATTCAAGATGCTTTTAATACGTGACAAATCAACAGTCCTTCAACTGTTTGAAAGTAAGATGGCGCTTAGTTCATCCACCAAGTCTCTCTTTTATGTTCAGTATTCTTTTTTTTTGGGTCAGATTCTATGTTCAGTATTCAACGCTCTGAAAAGATTCTAGTCACAGATCTCAATCAAAATTTAATAGATTGTAAATGAGAATCTGGGAGCCAAACGAGACACTTACGGCAGTTTTACTTCGACAGCCCATAGATCCACTCCTCACACATGCAACCGTTTGCAGAAGACCGCACAGTTAATCCAGTCTCTCTTCTATGTTCAGCATCTGAGGCACCAGAAAATTCTAATCACAGCTCTTAATCCAAATTGGTAGTTTGTACATGAGAATTCCGCAGCCGAAGGCATACGCATAAGCTCGCCAAGGATATTTGCTCTGTCTCATCGCATGGAACTCGGCAATGAACGTCGAGACCGTACTTAGACAGCCCAAGAATCCTAAATGTGTGGCTGTGATAATAGTGTCACTATGCTTAAGTTTGACCTGTGCAAAGTAACGTGAATTTGTTTCTTCGGAATTTCTCCCGCAACGAACTACCTTTCACCACAAAAGCTGTTCTCCGCTTTTTACTAGAGGAGATGGGTTCCGCACCAACTCCAGACAGAAAATATCTAGGCAAACAAGGGAATCGACAACTTTACTTCTGTTACAGCTAGTGCTTTTACCTAGAGGGTGGTAAATATGTGATTTTATCAAATTAAATGATTTAAATGTGTGGAATAAAAATAGTTGAGGTCAACAACTCATATGAACAATGTCAAATGGATGCGTATGACAAACTTGTATATAAGATGTCGTTAGATGATTATGTCTAATGACTAAAATGATGTTTTAACGAACTTATTTAACAGATATATATATATGCAGTATAATGTTAGTAATAATGAATGAAATTTTAAGGATAGAGAATATTACACACAGATCTTTATAGTAGTTCGGCTTTATCAAGCCTACGTCCACTCTCCACGCTAGCAGTCTGTTGGCTGTGTTTTACTATTGAATCACCAAGAGATTACAAGAGTAGTGCTTATCAGATGATAGACTACACTATCATGTACACTCTTCATTCAAGTAATTTTCTTTCTAAAGTAACAACAACGAATATAATAATCACAAGTGTGTAAGATTAAAACTCTATTTAGACTTTAGAATTCTCAATTCTGGTTATTCTTCTTGTACGACGTTTGCACTCATTTTATACTCCTCTACTTCCAATCTATCCGTTGGACAATCTTCAGAGGATTGATATCCAAATCAACCCATTAAATAAACTTTCCAAAAAGAAAATGCAAAGCCGTTAAAAAAAGAACTATTATCTCTGGGTGATTTGATTGCCCATACAATCAAATCAAGGTTTTCATAAGTGTAGTTTTTCGTGTTTAAGGAACGATCTTGTGATTGCCAATTAGAATATCTTGAAATATCAATTTTGATTATCCTGCATAAACTTATAAAAAATAACACTTATTAAATCTGACGAATAATTTAGAGTCTGATAACAAAGTCCTTTCATCGACTAAGTCTGATGACTCAGTATTTACCTGCATTAAATAACTTAAGTGTAATTGTGGTTAGTAAAAGATTGTTTTGTCGTTCTTCAAAACTAATTAGGGATTTTTGTCAACAACTTCGAACAAAACTACACAAACGCAAACCATGCCAAAATGTAATCGACAACAAGATTTGGAAACTACAATAATTACAAGTGAACTAAATGTAAACAAACTCTATCGAAATTTAATCGATGATAAAATTTAAATATGCTGAGATACAAAAACACGCCTAAATTTAATCAACGACACGAATGGAGACTACAAGACTGGAAAATAACGTTGTTTGATTAGCGCGGGGGAGGGTGGCCTCTAGTATATGACCAGGGGTATTAGAGTTTGAGCCGTGTATAAAACTCATGCTCGTTAGAAGATTTTGACTTTTTCAAAATTTGATGTTGCTTTTTACGGATAATTATCTTAAATTATAATGAATATATATATATATATATATATATATATATATATATACGCAGAAGAAGTACGGTGGTGTGATCTTCCATTTAAGTTGGACCGAGATCGAGAAGAGTTGGACTTCAATTTTGCCATTTTTTCTAATTAAAATATTCAGTTGGGACCAGTCTTCTTTAAGTTGGGTGGATTATAAAAGGACAACTCTAACTTTTTGTTCTTGATCCGCCGTGGGTTTTTGTGGAATTAACGGCCGCACAGTAGATTCTCAGTAAGGAGCCGCGCCAAGAAAAGAAAACACAAGGATTGCACCAACACACTTGACCGTGGGGACGTTATTTGGGTTTGATCTAGGTTTGAAAAATATTCGAGTAAGTGAGCGATTATAATTATAATTCTTTTATTATAATGAGTCTTCGAACCATGTAATTCTCGATATTATTGATTGTTCTCGTTTATTTTTTTAGTATATTTGCATTGACTTAATTTGTAAGTTGCTCCTTCCAGTGATTGCATACTTCTCGAAAGGTTTTCACCGGTTGCCTCCGTACACCTACATTTTCGAAGGTCTAGTGCCCACATTCTCACGATCCCATAATCATTGTTCCCTCAAAACTTTCATGTCAGTTGCCTCACAATCTCAATTGTCCAGTACGGTGGTCTTGAGCTTGCAATCATATCTCGATACTCCTCATGTACACGCCTGTTAGTTGCTCCATCGTTTTAATTGCTTTGTCCTCAAGTGGCCTTGAACTTTATCTCGACACTTCTCGCGTATTCAGCAAATTGTACACTGTCTTTCGCTCATCGGCACACTTGTTGATAATTATTGATCATTCGTCATCGTATATTGACAAATGATTGGTAGGACATCCATCGACATGTGTTGCCGATGTGCTAATATCGATGTGGTCGGCAACAATGTGTCAACAATGTCCATATATTAGTCACCTGTTAGTCACGTGCTCATCCATATCGATGACCTGATCATTTTTCGGTGTAAACAGTATCATAGCAATTAGCTTGGTAATCTAAATACCACTTTGAAGAGAGAGAGAGAGAGAGAGTAGTCCTGCCATCACACAAGCTGCAGAGACATTGGCAAGAAATGTGCCCAAAGGAATCCATTTCAAGAGACGGGCTTTCCCAAGCCAGCGTCCATTGAGTCGGGCCAAGGACAACCTCAACCACACGCCTATAGGGGCAACCATGCAAGCCAACCGCAGCTTGGGCTCAGCCGGTTCGTCCCCTCAATTCCTTCCTCACAAATCTCCCGCTCAAAGCCCATTGAGAACCTAGCAACAAAAGCATTAGCGCTGTCCCCACCAATTCACACCCGATACTCTTTGTCCTCCATTTGGTGCAAGGCTGGGAAGCGCCGGTTCTAGGACTTGGGAGAACCCTTTTTAAGAGCCATCCGAAACTGTTGGCGAGATTTTCTCCTCCAGCCTGGAAAATATATGCTGTCCTATTTTGTATTATTACCTTCCTATTGTGACGTAAATTCCTATTTTAGGTTGTTTGGTTCCTTGTTGAAAACAACTTCTGCTGTATATAAAAAGGCATGAATAATAGGTTCACTCCCATATATAAAAGAAAAAAAGAAAAAGTGAAGTCAGGGGGAGTTTGGTCGAGGACGTAGGCTAAGTTGCTGAACCTCGTAAATATTTGTGTCTCTTCCTTGTGTATGTGATTTGCCTGCATTATATTCCAAACTTCAACAGAAACCTTTCGCCATCTCTACCCTGAAAACGCTCTGCAAGAAACAAACCTGAGAGGAGCGAAACCACAACATAAGAGGCTCTTATAGTCATTATCATTCTGCAATTTATCATAAAAAAAGAAAAGAAACGAGACTTAACTGTGGTGATCAATGACATTGTAAAATCCTGGTGTCTATCACCAGGTCAGAATCGGACCATAACCCAATTTTGGTCTACACCGGTTCCATAATATCAGGTACTGGTCATATTATATACATGAAACATGTGGAGTTCATTTTTGCTGCTTCTCGAAGCCATTTATAAGCTTTCTCATGTGCCTGATGTGAAGGACAAACTGACCTGCCAATGAGGAAGCCCAGAACAGAGAACGCCCACTTGCCATTAACAATACTCAGATCAAGCATTTTCTTGTTCCAGCCACTGAAAGTAGTGAGGCTTCCCAAATAGCCCGTGGTCAACCCAATGGCAAGGCTATCCGAAACACGGGAGATTTGGCCCTTGAACACAACGCTCCACACCCGATAAAAAAAAGGAAAATTATAAATAATAATATGAAGTGCCCCTTATTTTTTTCAAATAAGAGCATAGAGTTGCAGTGTTTGTTTCAAAGAAGGACTTTGTCTTTCAACTTGTTTTCAATTTTTTTTTTCCTTTTCTTCTTTCTTCTTTCCTTTTTTTTTCCTGATTTTCTCTTTGTTCTTCACCGGTGGCCAGTTTCAGTGACCAACAACCGGCCACCGATGAAGCCCAAAAAGGGTTGGGCCAAGGTCACCCTCGCCGGATTTGGGCAAGGGTCGCCCTCTTAGTTGTCGGCGAGGGGTGGTCGATGAGACCTTAGCCTAGGCGAGGCCGGCCCATAACGTTAAGGGAGTTTATTTTTCCCGCCGCACCATAACGTTTCCCTGGGTCTGACGTGGCTGGAATCCGATATATGTGGGTGGAGAGCAACATCCTCAACCCCGTACCGGATAAAATCAACAAAAAGCCACTTGAAACATTGAAACTTAACCGAAAATACACAAAACAAAAATTGAGATCGAACGAAGGGAAACGAACCAGAGCGAGCGAGATGGACAGTCGACGCCGATCCAACCGTCCGTTTCCGACGACCGCTCAACCGCCACCCACCCGACGCGCACGCCCTAGGGCGACGGCCAGCACGCACCTCTGCAAAAAGCAAACGGCAAAAGAGAAAAAGGCGAAAACTGGATCCTGCACTGTACTGTCAGTTGAGTGAGCTGAAGTTAGTTCTCGTCTCATTTCTCTCTCTCTCCCCACTCACTCGGCCAACCGCGGGCGAATCTTCTTCCCCGAGCTTCTAGAAGCTTTTTAGCGCGCGCGATGGCGGAGTCGAAGCGGGCCTCTGGCACAATCAAGTGGTTCAGCGCCCTGAAGGGGTTCGACTTCATTGCCCCCGATGGCCGCGGCAACGACCTCTTTGTCCACCAGACCTCCATCCACTCTGACGGCTTCCGCACCCTCTTCGAGGGACAGCTGGTGGAGTTCTTTGCCGAGTTCGCCGAGGACATGTGGACCAAGGCCACCGATGTGACGGTCCCGGACGGATCGTGCCGCGGCGCCTGCGGGGGATGGAGGGGTTGGTATGGGGATGGAGAAGTTTGGTGGCACCTAAGGACAAAACATCTGAGAAACGGTAATACGAGGATTCCTCCGGTTTAGAAGTTCAGCTCGAAAATTTAGGCTTGTCATGTCATTGGTAGTGTATTTCACTTAGATATAGGGTCGCGAGGATGAGGGCTGATTTCATGTCACTGTCAATTCGAAAATTGTTGAAGAAGATGAATAAGATCAATTGTCTAAGTTAGCACTGTTCTTAAAAATAATTTCGGTTCTTAAAATATGAAATTGGGTGCGATGGGCCCTAAAGGTTATCCTCCCAAGATATAACAAACTTTCTTCTTTACTTCGCACATAATAACATAAGGACCATGAATAACTAAATTATATGTATAACTCAATAAAGAAAGAAATGGAAAGAGAGGAGAAAATTCTCTTTTAAGTCGATGAGTCTTATAGGAATGTGGTTTGAAGTTTAAATTTATAAACAAACGAAAAAGAGAGCTATTACGAAACCGTTACAAATCAATTCGTAATTATTAAATTGATGACAATTACAAAATTGCTATAAAGCCGTTACAAAATAATGAAGAAATAAATCAAAGGTTACAAAGCCGTAACAAAATGATAGCTTTTATGGCTGTCCTAACTTCTATTAAAGCCGTAACAAAATAATGGCTTTCAAATATTTCAAAACTATAAAAATATTCAACAATCTCTGCGTATTTCAAAAAGTTTTGAAAAGAAAGGAAAGATAAATGTTGGGTTAAACCCAATTAAATGTAATGCATCAGAACTGGTGCATTTTGGGTTATGAACCATATCTAGAAAAAATGAAATATAATTCACGAAATTATTTATGAAGTTTGAACCGTTAATGAATCAAGAATTTCTTATGTGAGTGATCATTTGCACCAATCACATTAAACCACCACAAATTTTGTTCAATCGGTTTTGCGCTAATAGATTATGCGTGTGTCTAGTTTATTCATAAGTGCTTTGAACATTTTACCAAACTTCTTATAAGAGCGGCCATATTCCACATTTATATAAATGATTCCATCAAGTATATACTGCAATTTAATACACCACCAATAATGGATATAGAATTCATTAAGAGCTTAGCTCAACTTCTCTTTCATTACAGTCTTGCACTATTCTCATCTTAGCAGGTACAATAATAGTGCATCACATTATCAACAATTGATTTGTTATTACCCTTATAAACCTACTTGGGGTAATTAATGCACTATTCTCACCTTAGGCTTAAGTGCAAGATCAACAAGTGCAATAAGTGAACAAACCTAATGAGAGTTCGGTAAAACTTAGAGGTACCATGGACGAGTGAATAGTGAGATAGAGCCATAATTGCCAATATGCTTGGAAGGACTAGCAGATATAAGCTAGAGTTTAGTTAATGTACTTTGCCTATATCAAAGGTATCCGAAGTATGAAGTAAGAGGTGACAAAAACTAATGAACCTTTTCAAAGATGGACAAGTCATGAAGAACAGGAAGTTCGTGGAGACTTGAAAGTACCAAACAAGGTGAATAATCTACAAGATCTACATCACTATCATACTCAAAGTGTCTAACGGGAAGTGGTTGGATATAACCAAAAAGTTTGATATAACCGAGCTAGATAACAGCAAGAGCCTATGTAAGCTTGATATCAATAGAGTACTACAAGAGCTCAATGTAAGTAGAATACTACTGAAGTTGGATATAAGCAAAAACCTAGCCAAAGTGTGATATCATCATATAACTAGAAAGATAAAACCAGAACTATTGATATAAGCGGAGCACTCAAATTACCTACGACAACAATCTTGTCACTAACTTCAAGATTATTATTTTAAAATATTTTATTTCACACCTTGACAGCTTGTAATCATATATGGATTCCTTTTTTAAAAGATTTTGATTGATCAAGATTATCTATGCAAAATATTCAATCATGCAAGATATCTTGATTAATTGACAATCATCCCAAAGGTAAGGTACTTTCCATAGTTGAACCACTCTATTTCTAGTTACCAAAATTTGATTGTATCAGCAATCAAATCTACAAGAATGCCGATTGCTTATCTTCAACGGCTAATTGATCTTTTGAAAAATTGTTCATTGGCTAGTTTGGAGATTTATACTCTTGAAGATTGTAGATTAGATGCTGAGAAATATAAAAGAAGACCAATGTGTCAAAGAGAGAGATTGATCAAGAGTTAAAAAATCCAAATTTAGAGAGAGCTTACATTTTACATTTGCCATCTGAGAGCATTCAAACTGTAATATTTCTAAAAGTGTTGGAAATATTATAGTTTGTGCTTAGCTGTAAGATAGTGAAATATATCAACTTAAGTATAAGCAGCACTACTTAAGTATAAGCAACACATTCTACTATAATTTCAAGAAGATTTATAGTGGAATCTAGCCGGTAAACTGTTATTCTAGAAGAGCAAACATAGGCTTACATTAAGCCAAACCGCTAAAAGCTTTATGGTATTGTTACTATCTCTTTGTTCCTACTCAATTACTGCTTGAGTGAAGCATTGTACTGCATTGCTTGATATAACCGGTTTGTGCTTAAATCAACTCTCTATTTCACCCAATTAAGCTTTTATTAGACTTGATATATTTAATTCCGTACTATTTGTTAAGTTTCTAGAAATCACATATTTTTACCCTCTAGGTTATATTGTTAGCTAACATCAATAACAAGATACAAGAAGCAAGGGATACTTCAAAAATGGGCCTTGAAGATGAACATATGAAGCAACAAAATCATCCACATTTAGGTAGAAGAGAGTATTTACTTGATTATTTTTCTAGCATTCTTAATTTACTATGAAAGAACTATTTTTTTAAAATTATTTTTGCTATTTCCAAATTACCTGCTTCATTGCTTCACTAGTTTCTTGGGATAATGACATAAATGGTCCATGAACTTTAGCCCAATATGCATTGTGATTCATGAACTTTTAATTAGTTCAATATGTTCCATGAACTTTGACTCAATATACAATGTGGTATTTGAATTTTTAATTTATTTAATGTAGTCCTTGAACTTTTGGTACATATTCAACTTAGTCCTTGAACTATATAAAAATATTTAATGTTGTTTTTTGCACATTTGACCAAAGTTCAAGGACCATATTGAACAAATTAAAAGTTCAGAATCACATTGCATATTGGACCAAAGTTTAGAGACTATTTATGTCATTTTCCCTAATTTCTTTGCTTAAGTTTTTGAGTTACAAATACTTTAACATGATACGAAGCTTGGTTAAAGCCTATTTTAATCTATGGCCTAACATGTTATGGATTTTCGGGTATCATAGCAGTACACCCATCAATCCACATCAACCGCCACTCAACTTGCCATCGGTCGGAGCATATTCCCTTCAAATTGACAACTGTTCTCGAATGTGATTCTAGAAACAGCCTCAAATTCAAAAAGGGCCGCATGTTACGTGCATAAAATGACGGCTGCCACAGATATCAAAGTTAAAAATTATGGGGAAATTCCTTGTGGTGATCGAACGACGCAAGATTATTTACTATTTAGGACATGCAACTGCGTAGAATTCACTTCCAAGATAACCAAGGCACACTTTATGGGCAACACAGAAATGAGTTACAGTTGAAACAACGGAGGAAATGAAGTTGTGACATCAGGTTCGTCGATCCTGGAGTAGAAAACTATTGCGGGAGCTTGTTGAATTTGCGGTACCGAAACTCGGCATACGTTTTGGTTGAGTACTTTGCTGGGTTCTGGTCGTTGATAAGCCCGGGGAGAGGCCCGATCAGCACCTCCTGCGGGGGGGCACAAAACACTGCCCATGACATCCGCGTCTTTTCCTTGTTCACCAAGCTCCTATGAAGAACACTTTTGTACTTCCCATTGCTTAGAACCTGCAAATAGCATCCCTTGTAAGTCGAATGTAGGAATTTTTTCCCCTAGAAGCAATTTGCTATTTTATCACATTTTACCTCAATTTGATCGCCAACGTGGAAGAAAAGCGCATTGGGCAGGTAATCTACGGCATACCAGTTGCCATCTTTCCAAGCCTGAAGACCCGGAACTTCATTCGGGACAAGTATGGTGAGCGCTGACATGTCGGCGTGAGGCTCAACACCGAGGGCCAGTTGAGGTTGTGGACAGGGTTGGTACAAGTTTATTTTCATCTCCAGCTCCAGTTGGTCGTCTCCCAAACTTGCCTTGAGGACATTTTTCTCCAATCCTAGACCCTCGGAGATCAGCTCCAGCAGCACCTCTGTCAATCTCAGTATCTCCTTCTTGTATTCTTCGGTGACTTCCCTGTGTCAGACCGGCATATATTGTTGTTGAAGTGGTGAAATCGAGCAGTAAATAATACATGAATATGCGAGAAAACAACAAATTATAGAAGCACTTACAAGTAACTCTTCTCTCAACTCTGAGGGTGAAAAGATACAGAATGAGCATCACAAATACATCGACTAAGCTGAGGTGGTGTTTGGTTGAGCTTAAGAAGATAGTTTCTCTATTTTAAAACCGAAAATAGAGATAAGTGCTACAGAAAATGCAATTAGCAGTCCAACGACGCAGATTAAGAGTTTATTATTACGTGTAACCAAACATCACTGTATTGGACTTTTTTTAGTTGTATCGTATGGGACTTCAAAAAGAAAACAAATTTTACCGCGTAGTTGTATACCACATTTATGGAGAGCAAAATGAGTTTCTTTTTACGATTTTCTATGACCAAACTACCCATGATAAGGTTAGATCTCTCGCCGCTAAAACATTACGATTAATCCTAATTATTAATTTTTTTACCCGTTGATTAGTTTGCCCATTATTCTTAGTTAAAAACTATTCATACTCGGTAAACATATCTACGATACAGTAAAAGCTTGTCCTAATAAAAAAAAAAACAATAACTGTACACTAAATGATGTCATTGCTAGTGATATCTCCTTTCCACGAGTGTAATCGACAAAAATAATCAATTTAACCAAATATTGATTGATTAACGACCTAAGTAAAGACAACCGTGGGCCACGTCTTTGGGTTAATGAGAGCGCAAATGATAACCATTCTGCTCTAGAAATCAAATTCTTGCCAGAAAATGATTTCTGGAGGAGAAATCTGTCTGATAAAACATGACTAATTCTGCTCCAAAAATTGATTTTTAGAATAGAAATCTGTTTTGAGTTGTTGATTTTTTTTGCACCTAAAAAAATTTAAATTTCACTCAAAGTGGGTGGTCACAGGTATTCTAAACCATTCTGCGAAGTTTTAAATTTTTTTATTATTTTTTTTTTTTGGGCATCTCAAAAAATTTAAGTTTCATTCAAAGTGGGTGGCCACATGTATTCTAAACCATTTTGTGAAGTTTTGAAATTTTTGATATTTTTGGGCACCTCAAAAAAATTAAATTTCGTTCAAAATGGGTGGCCATATGTATTCTTAAGCCATTCTGTGAAGTTTTGAAATTTTTAATTTTTTTTGGGCACCTCAATAAATTTAAATTTCACTCAAAGTGGGTGGCCACAAGTATTCTAAGTCATTCTGTGAAGTTTTGAAATTTTTGATTTTTTTATTTTTTTGGACACCTAAAAAAATTTAAATTTCACTCAAGAGTAGCTACATGTGTTCCAAGTCATTCTGTAAAGTTTTGAAATTTTTATTTTTTTTATATTTTTTGAAAATAATTCACCAAATTTCCTATTTTCCCGAAATTTGACTTTTTTTATTTTATGGAAATTTTTATGAATTTTTCTGGAATTTTTCAATTTTTATGCATTTTCTAAAAAAAATTAGTGAGATCTCAAAATGTGTTGTAAAGGCCACGAAAAAAAAAAAGAAAAAAGGAATAATGCATTCCGGAAAAGAGAAACTATAAAAAGTAGCTTCTATTTTTCTTATCCAAAACTCATTCTGGAATCAAGTATTTTTAACAAACGCATTTCTGTTCCGAAATGCATTCTGAAATAGAATTTCTGCTCCAGAATGGATTCCATACACGCCCTGAGTGATGAAACACTGAAAGACACGTCTTGTCCGATCATGCCTGTCAACTTCACGGTTCACTGTCCACCAGAAAAAAAGAGCACTTTGTGGACAAGGATGGAACTGGAGATACTAATTCAAAGTTTAGTAAGATGTTCTTGTCTTTTCGTCACGAAAGCAACATCAATGTTACAAATTTAGAATGTCCAATTCAAGAAAGTCGACCACGCCATGTGACTGTACACCAACAAAACAGCAAAACGTTAGTGTCATAGTGTACCGACATTAATACAATGAAACCTCGCGAGAGATTTGAAAAAGTATGTTCTATAGATTCATTCTATGGATGGTGCGGCAGATAGATTGAATGAAAATGGGTGAAATTTGGTTTAACGCATCTATTATTTATTAAGGGTGAGCATGATTTCAGAGTAAAATCTATAATTTGAGAATCCGATCGGTGGGAATCTGTAGATTTCAAGTTTCAAGGTATGCAGGGTAGCTTCCAGTTTCTAGAAATTGGAGAACCTGTTTCGATGGATAGGTTCCAGGTTTTACGTAGGTGAAAC
This sequence comes from Syzygium aromaticum, assembly GCA_024500025.1. Lineage (NCBI taxonomy): Eukaryota > Viridiplantae > Streptophyta > Magnoliopsida > Myrtales > Myrtaceae > Syzygium > Syzygium aromaticum. The sequence continues at coordinate 35,393,681 of CM044890.1, read as the reverse complement.
CTAAAATCTAAAAAAGTTTTTAGTGTTTTTTCTTAATCTATGTCTTTGCATAATCTTGCGGTATTTGATAGTGTTATATGATAAGTGTATAATTTCAAACCACTAGTCCGAACTTTCATTTTATGACTTGTTAATATTTCATATTTTTTTGTGTCTAAATATAAATTGTGATCAGTGAATCATAGCAGCAAGTGATGGTCATCAAAGGTGACGATTCAATGTAATTGTTCAATTAATAATTAAGGTGGAACTTGGGTAGACCTTGGAACTAATCCTCGAACCTGTGATATGATAGGTTTCAAGTTCTAAAAAATGAGGAATCTATTATCATAGGTAGGTTATAGGTAGAACCTATACGGAACATGGAACCTATCATCCCTAATATCGATTCATACAATGACTTTTCATTTTAATTGTATTTATTTGAATCGTAATATTAAGAAAGCTAATCTTTGATAATTTTTTTGGTGAATAACAAACTTGTTCAGTATTGTTACATTCATTTTCATAATGAAATAAAATTAAAAAGAACATGTTAGATCTTGGAACCTACCCTAGAACTTGTGATAGGATAGATTTCAGGTTCTAAATTCTGACAGATAGGTTCAAGGTTCCAAAAAATAAGAAACATGTACAGAATGGTAAGTTCCAGGTTCCAAATGGAATCTGTAAAGAATTTGAAGCCGCTTACCCCTATTATTTATAGGGTTAGAGCTCATACCATTTTTCTACTGATAAATCTTGAAGTTAGTTGATTAGAATAAACTTTGACTAAGTTTTCGAGAACACTCTTCTACGTAGATCGAAATTATTACCTGTAAGAAGGTGGCTGGTGAGGCCAAATTTCATGCCTGACCTTACAAGGTGGATGCATGACGTGGAAGAAGTAATCCACCCACTCGTCCTTTTCATCATGGTTCTTGGTCATCTTTGTCCCATATCCTTCAAAATTTCCTCTTGATGGATTATTTGCTTACTTCTCCTTCTCCTCCTGTGGGAGCCTGAAGAACTCGCGGCCCGCCTCCTCCAGCCGCCTGATCAGCTCCGGTGGTATCCCATGATCGGTCATGAGGAAGGATCCCCACTCGCGGCATGCCTTGTGGATTTCACGGACGAGAGCGTGGTGGGGCTGGGATAACAAGATCACCGGCACGGTGACGCCGTCGATGGCCCGGCTGTTCTCTGGCCGCTCATGGGAGGGCCGAACGAACTGGGCCAGAAGTGTGTCGAGGCCGACTGTCGCCAATGCCTGAACTCTCTCCACTTCCATAGGTTATTTTCTTCGTTTTGGGTTTGGACTCTTGATGCGCAGTTACAGTTTGGTTTCGATTACCACAGTACTAGGTATTAATGAGTGACTCGGATGTGGATATTCATATGTTAATGCAAATATATAGGGACAGGCAATTACTGGTTTCCTTGTATGAGTGTTTGGTCTTCGTTAGGGTTTGGTCTACCAACCGAAGCACGTGAGGCCAAATCATACTGTTCTGTCTAACTTTCAATGGGAAAATAGAAATTGAGGTCTTTTGTCATTCAATCTGGCTTTTCACTTCATACCACGCGAAATTGCATATACACCACAAGAAAGCTGAACATTGCAATAGCCTGGATAGAGATGAAGTTCCACATCGCCTGGTTATGGATGATTAAGGCTGCAAATATGTCCAATTCCATGAGAGGTGAGGCCGGCTAGACCTCTTCTTTCCACGTGCGTGGGCCTCTGTTTTCTCAAAGCATCGCAAATTCAGAAACGATCCGAAATGAGCTGCTAGCTTTGTAGATTTTTTCTTCTAATTCTTTGATATGGAAGCTTTTCTTGCTTCTCCATCACTTTATTAATCTCGTCACACTAACAATGAGGGTGGAATTCAGAATCCAGGAAAAAGCAGCATATTTTGGTTTCAACTTTCTGAAAGATGATTTCCAAGTTAAACGTGGCAATTTGCATCATTAAAGATGCTTTGACATGAGACAAATCAACAGTCCTTCAACTGTTTGAAGGTGAGGAGGGCAGCGGGTCCAGCCACCAAGTCTCTCTTCTATGGTCAGAATGGTAAGACGTAAGATGGTTCATCCATCCTCCGCCAAGTCTCCCTTCTATGGTCAGAATTGTAAGATGGTACTTGGTTCATCCATCCTCCGCCAAGTCTCCCTTCTATGGTCAGAATTGTAAGATGGCACTTGGTTCATCCACCAAGTCTCCCTTCTATGGTCAGAATTGTAAGTGCTAAGTACGCCTAATAATAGCATAATTATTCACGCATCCGCACGTGGGTATTGTGTGGATTAGCACACACTCCATTATTTTCGCTTTAAGGAGCAAGAAGATATTTACAGTTATAAAGTGGCTCACTTTCTCAAAACTTCTCTATGTAAAATAAAGGAAAGAACGTTATTTTGTTTGTTTTACAAACAAACATCCAACACTTAGTTCATCCGGTCTCTCTTCTATGTTCAGTATCGGAGGCCCCCAGATAACACTAATCACAGCACTCATTCCAAATTGGTAGTCTGTATATGAGAATTCTGGAGCCCAACGAGACACTTGTGGTAGTTGCTGCATACGCATAAGCTCGCCGAGGATAGTTGCTCCGTCTCATCCCATGGAACTCAGGGATGAACGTCGAGATAGTAGTGTGGCTGTGATATTAGTGTCACAATGCTTAAGTTTTTTTCTCTGTCGAAAGTAAATATTTTATTTATTTTTGGTAAGGAAGTAAATATTTTATTCATATCTCAAGATTTTAAGATGATATTTAGATCTGTTAAATGGTGAGTCGGGTCGGGTTTGGGTTGGGTCATAAATGGTCCAACTCAAATTGACCTATTAAACCCGTTTATGATCAATTTATTTATAATATATATATCCCGACCCATACCCGATCCAACCTATATTGCTAAAACACTTCTATATTTAACTTAATATAGGAAAACTTATTTCTTATGATTTTTTAAAAAAATTATACTACTAAAATATTTTCATACAATACAATTTTAAATTTATTTTTTATTTTTTTAAAATCCAAATTTTAATTTTAATTTTAATTTTTAAATTTTTCCTTTATTTTTGGCTGGTGGCCGGCCACAATAATGGTTGGCGTCTGGCCACCAACCACGGGTGAGGACAAGCTCGCCAGAGGTCGGTGAAGCTCGAGCTTGCTAATCTGACAAGGCTAAGGCCTCACCAGCCTCAGGCGAGTCTCGAGCAAGCTCGGCCACACCAAATTTGGCAAGGTCAAGCTCACCCGAGGTCAATACGGTGAGACTCGAGCTCATCGAAATTGGGCAAGCTCGGCCTCACTGGCTTGTGGCGAGATGTGAGCTCGCTGGCCTCGGGCGAGATGTGAGCTCGCTGGCCTCGAGCGAGCTCGAGGTTGCTGATCTGGCAAGGCCAAGCTTGCCCGATTCCGGTGAGCCTGAGATCTCGTCGACCCGTGGCAAGGCCGTTCCTCCCCTGTGGCCGGTGGCCAGCCGAAAAGAGAAAGAGAAAACAATAAAAGAAAAAAAAAAAAAAAAAGAAAATAAAATAAAAAATAAAAATAAAAAAGTTCGATTTAAAAATATATATATTTTTATAAAAAGGGGATGAGCTTAATGAGTGGGTTGGAAATGAATTCCACACTCAATCCATTAAGACCCATTTATAATAAGCTTAAAAAACTCATTTAAGATGGGCTCTTCAAAGTTGTATTAACCCATTTAACAAATCTAATGATACATAAGACCTTCAAAACAACGCAAATCCCAAATAGCAAAATAAAACAATAAAGCACAAACTGATATGGTAAGCACATTCTCATTGCACAAGAACTAATATGTCTCGGCATAAAAGAATAGAACGAACAACGGCCGATCACCGAATAACTTTCGAGCACACACCGTAATCTCCTTTTCCAATAACTACGGCTTGCCCAATGGATGGTGCATGCTTAGATTCAATGTCCTCAACATGGAGACACCAAAAACATATTGCATAAGCTCCCAAATCTAGATCTAGATCGGGAGAGATTGAATGAACATAGATGCGTCTCTAAGGATCTCCCACATCTAATTGTAGATTGGGAGATAAGAGCTCCCATATCAAGATTTAAATCGGGAGATGAAAGTTTCCAAAACTCAAAAAATTCGTATAAACATTTTCAGTGTAGTATGAAAACACCATAATCCTCCTTGATCCTGTCAGACTCTTGGTTTGGAGGATCTGAAGCAGCATCTTGATTCCAAACGATGGAAGCGGAATATACACATAACGAGCAGAGAAGAGTATAAAACGTGAGCAAAGAAAAAACAAAAAAACTAAATAAGAACAATAAAAGACTCTCAGATCAGATGAAGAGAGAAAATCTCAATTCGAATTGAAGATGGAGCCTCCTCGACTGAGAGCTTAAGTTTGACCTGCGCAATGTAACATGTATCCTAGCGATCAGTTTGGCAATCTAAATACCCCTTTGAACAAAATGAGAGAGAGAGAGAGAGGGAGGGAGTTCACTTCCTTCTTCACCATGGATGGTCCTGCCATCACAGAAGCTGCAGAGACAATGGCAAGAAACGTGCCCAGAGGAACCCTTTCAAGAGACGGGCCATACCAAGCCAGCGCCCATTGAGCCAGGCCTAGAACCACCTCTACCACACGCCAAGCGGCGCAACCATGCAGGCCAGCCACAGCTTGGGCTCGCCGGTTCCTCTGCACAATTCCGTCCTCACAAATCTCCCGCTCAAAGCCCATAGAGAACCCAGCAACAAAAGCATTAGCACTGTCCCCACCAATTCACACCCAAAACTTTGTCCTTCATTTGCTGCAAGGCTGGGAAATGCCGGTTCAAGCACTTATGAGAACCCTTTTTAAGAGCCATCTGAAACCTTTCGCCGTCTCTACCCCAAAAACGATGGAATATGCTTCAAGAAACAGACCTGAGTGGAGCGAAACCACAACATAAGAGACTCTTGTACTCAATATCATCCTGCAATTTATCATAAAAAAAATGAGACGTACAGAATTGTGGTGATCAATGAAATGTTGTAGTCTCCTCCTAGGGTGTACAAAACGGACTGCCCAAATCAGGAACCGCCCCAACCGGATTGGATCACAGCCTATTTGGTCTAGTTCCCGGTTCCTAAAAATAGAAATAGTGTCCGGATGGTCCGGTTCCCGGTTCCAAAGGGAACCGGACTGGATCGGATTGATTATATATATACTTTTTTTTCTTTTTTTTATTCAAAAAAATTAGCAAAATGTGAACTAAACTTTAAATGAAGCACGTTTTTTTATTCATCTTTCCAATTTGAGGATCATTGCATGCATTTCACTTAATTCAACATGAAAAATGGCATCAAGTAGTGGGAAAAAAAAAGTGATTGGTTTCATTAGACCGGATTGGACCGAGAATCGATCACCCCTACAAACTCTCGATGTCTTTCACCAGGTCAGAATTGGACCAATAACCCAATTTTGGTCTACACCGATACCATAATATCAGGTACTGGTCATATTATATTCATGAAACATGTGGAGTTCATTGCTGTTGCTTCTCGAAGCCATTAATAAGCTTTCTGTTCGTAAAATTCTAAATCCAAATGAATACGTCAATAAACTATCTCACAAAGATTGATTATTAGTAAACAATTAAATATTAAAAGTGGACTAATTCTAAAATTTATCTAACAAATCAAAATAGAATTGAGAATAAATGAAAATTGACTAATTTAGAAACAAAATTTTGATACTAAAGATAGTTAATCAATCAAATAATATATTAGAACATCCAATTTTACCATAACCACTACATATTAATTTCATATCATTATGTATACAAGAACATTATCAAATATCTGACAGCAGAATTTCTTAATCTATTTATTATATCTCTAGGTATAACAAACCTACTTAGTTTATTAATCTACCATATCTCTATGTGAATTTAAATAAACATGAGTGCATTAAAATATGTAAATATTCGCGATTGACAATGAATCTTTTGAACTACCTTATCATCGAAAGCCACACAAATAACATAGTATATCTCTATTCACATTTAATTCATGGTTATATATTGTAAGGAGTGTCACGCCCCGAAAGCGCAATATCCCGCTATGGTTGTCATGATGCAATATCTCAGGACTCGTCACCGACCCAACATTTTATTTTTTAATTACGCATGCAGAAGTGTCAACAACAATCACTCGAACAACAGCAATAAACAGGGATAGGTAGGAAAACAAATCATACAACCAAACCAAAACAACATCTCTAATATTCACTTGATTAACTCCTAGGAACATTTTTATAAATCCACTTCGGGCATTTCCATGCAAGTCAACAAAAGGTCTTGGGTTGGGGTCAATCTACTCCGTCTACAACAATCTAGCCCAAAAAGTGACCATAATTGAAGTATCTCGACTCGCATTGGGGCATCGACTTGCTAGGGCCCTGAAAATGTTTAACAACCACAAATAAGACGAAAGTCTCAATAAGTTAACGGCCTAAGCCCCGTTTAGAAGGCCAACTCGCCTCGGGGTTCCTAATTAGGCAACCACACATAGTATATAGATCAATCACATGCCAATTCGCAACCACAAGCATCCTTACCTCGGCTTGGCACACGCGTCATGCATGACCTCAGTCAACAAATGTCGCAATGGCAATCAGCACAACACATACTCAGAATACATAAAGAGATTTTCCATGCATCATGCATCCATACTCACGCATGTCTCGATTATAAGGTAAAATCACTTGTGCACGTCTTATACCATACCTAGTGGTATTCACCCCATAATCAAACACTATGTAACATGCGTGTTCCGTTTTCTTAATTTCTCATAACCTCTCGGTTTCACTGCAACATCAAGCGATATACAGCAAGATGGCAATCTTCCGGAATGGCCAAGCATCCGATGAATAGAGCGCGATCTACAACAGACCTTGATAAATCAAGCATCCAATGAATTGGGCACGATCTACAGCAAGCCCCGATAAACCGGGTATCTAATAAATCAAGCACGATCTACAACAGTCCCTGATAATCAGGCATCCGACAAATCAAGCGCGATCTACAGCAATCCCCGAAAAGTCAGGCATCCGACAAATCAAGCACGATCTACAGCAGTTCCCGATAAGTCAGGCATCGTCAAGCAGTATCCAACAAGATAGCTCCAACATGTGACCACATAAGCACTCGAGCATTCCAGCCAATCCTTATCTTTTCATTTAGCTAATGCATGCATGAGTCGTGCTCACATCAATGCCACAGAACAATGCCAAGTGGTCACATATGCAAATGGTTAATTGATTTTGTGAACCTCATTTCAAAACATAATTTTCATCCTCAAGGCATTAAATTCATTTAGCTTCTCCAACTAATCAACACGGCCATTCGTAGAATAAGCATCATAACTCAAGCATATAAACCACAATGTAACATTAGAATTTGTTCGAGAATATCCATATTTAATTTCAGAAATTAATTATTTAATACTAAAATATTAATATTTAAATCCTAAATTTATTTACTTAAAAATAAAATATACTTAATTCTGCAAATAATCATCCATATCATTTAGCCAAATACGCTAATTTATACGGTAAAATCCAACTATGGACTCACCATCCAAACATATATGATCACAATTCGGCATTAGAATCATTTGAAAATACTAATATTTAATTTTCGAAAATTATTATTTTTTTAAAATAATAAAATATTATTATTTAATTCCAAAAATTAATTTCTTTAATAAAATAATCAATAATAATAAAATAATTGATAACTTATCATCAAATAGCGATAACTTATCGCAAACATGATAATAACCTATCACGCAAATAATCATAACTTATTGAACAATTATCGATAACCTATCAATCAATTCCCAATAACTTATTGCTAATTTCACCAATAACCTATCATGCAATCCCCAATAACCTATTGCCACATCCAAAGATAACTTATTATTCGAACGATAACCTTTTGCCAAATGTTATCTAATAATCCAATAATAACTTATACACTAAACTTACTTAAATAACCATTAACTTAATCTAAATTTAAATTAAATTATCCTAAGCAAGTTTAATAGTCTAAATATAAAATTAGGAGTTAACTTACTCGTCTAACTATGGCAACAACACGAGGACGACGGTGACGACGAGGTTGTCTGTGGGGGTTTTCGGTTCGGGCTCGGCAGACAGCAAACGGCGGCAAACGAGCACGGCGAAGGGAGCGGCTGCTGTGGGGCTGTTCAGGGGCCGATCTAGGCGTGAACGGCAGCTGGTGGTGGCGGCTAAGTGGCCTAGACAGCAGCGGACCAGCAGCTGCAGCGACGGGGATGAACGGCGAGCAAGAACGGCAGTGGACGGCGCGATGAAGGAGCAGCTGTAGGTGGCTATACGGGTCGACTCAGGGGCTGATCTAAGGACGTAATGGCAATTGGTGGTGGTGGTTTGGGGTGCCGGACGGCGGCGGCGGCAAGCGGCAGTGGTAGATGGTGGCAGAACTGGTGAGAGGTGCACTCGCCTTGGCTGGAAAGCAGGCTGGCTACGGGAGGTTCCGGGCAGCCGAGGGCGGTGCTACATGGCTTGACATGGAGCTGGGGTGGCAGTGGCTCGAAGGTGGAGAGGAGCGGCAAATGGCGATGGCTGGTTCGGCGATGGCAGCAAGAAGAAAAAGCTGAAGGAAGCAAACGCACAAAGAAGAAGGAGAAAAGAAGAAGAAGGGAAGAGAGAGGAGTTGGTGGGGTTGGTGAGCGTGGTCAGCGGAAGAAGAGAGAATTGGTGGGGAAGGGGAAGAGAGAGAGAGAGAGAGAGGAGTGGGTGGGGTGGTCTGCCGAAGGGGAAAAGTGGGAGAGAGGAGAGAAAGTCAATGATTCTCCCCCACACAAAAATCTTCCACCAAACTTTTCCCTTTTTTTCCTTTTTTTTTTTGTTCAATTTCCCAAATTTTATCATCCAAATTGTCATTTTAAAAATCACCAAATCGGATCGAATTTTCAAGACATTATAAGGAGTAATTGCTATTGTCACTTTTTAGTCTCAAATATGCACATTAGATCATTCAAATGATAGTCAATTACTTAAATGTATTAAGCATAATAATATATAACTTACATGAATGAAATCACTCACAGAACATAAAAAGTATAAAACTCATATCATCATAGTTAAACTACATCATAGCCCTAACAAAAGAAAATTAGAACATAATAGAATAAGAAACAAAAATATAAATTACTCAACATCTTGAATCAAAGAACAAGAATTCTGTCACCACTGTTTTCTCTTCAAAATACTTGAAAAACTCCTAAAATAATGAAAAAAATAATGATGAAAAAAATTAGCCGTCTCCTCTACTCTCAATTATTTATAAGATAACATTAAAGACTCCCAACACAAGACAATTGCTTATTTTTTGCCTAAAATTAGAGAATAAATTGCAGATTTCCCAATTTGACATCCACTTTCTAACTCTTCTCTAGGTAACATCTTCATTTCCTTCTTTTTACCATTTTTCCTTATTTCCTCTATATCTAATTATTCTTAATAAACAAGGAAAATTTGAGTACATAGAGAGAAATCTAAACATATTTCTCACAAATCTTGCATTATTTGTTGCCTAAAATAGATAAAATAACTCTATTTTTATAGAGTTATCACTTTCTAATGTGCCTGACGCGAAGGACTAACTGACCTACCTATGAGGAACCCCAGAACAGAGAACACCCACTGGCCATTAAAAATACTCATATCAAGCATTTTCTGGTTCTAGCCACTAAAAGTAGTGAGGCATCCTAAATAGCCCGCGGTAAGGGTGAGCATGGTTTGAGCTTCTATCCTAGAACCTGAGAACCCGATCAATAGAAACTTGTAAGTTCTAGGTTCCAAGATATGCATAGTAGATTCAATGTTTAAAAAATTGATAAACCTATTTCGATAAATAGATTCCAAGCTTTAGGTAGGTGGAACCTAGAACTTGAAACCTGAGCAAGTTTTTCTGTGTTTTCTCTTGATCTATATCTTTGCATGATCCTGCTATGTTTCATGGCGTTAGATTATGAGTATATAATTTGGAACCATTTAGTTTGGGCTTTTATTTTATGACTTGTTAATATTTCATATTCTTCGTATATCTAAATATAAATTGTGGTTAGTTGATCATAACAGTAAATGATGGTCATTAAAGGTGATGATTCATTACAATTGTTCAATTAATAATATAGGTTGAACCTAAGTAGACTCTGGAATCAACCATCAAACCTTGATAGGGTAGGTTGCAAGTTCCAAAAAATGAGAAACCTATTATTATGGGTGGAACCTATACAGAATATGGAAATGCACATCCCTAGTATCAATTCACACAATAACTTCTCATTTCAGTTATATTTATTTGAACCGTAATATCATGAAAACTAGTCTTTTGTATTATCTTTGATGAATGACAAGTTTGTTCAGTATTGTTACATTTATTTTCGATTTGATGAAATAAAAAAAAAAGAACCTGTTAAACCTTGGAACTTACCTTGAAACCGGTGACAGGGTAGATTCTAAGTTCTAGTTTCTGACAAGTAGGTTCTAGGTTCTAAAAATTGAGGAACCTATACCTGAGGGTAAGTTTCAAATTTCAGGTTCCACGTGAAACCTGCAAGGAATCTGGAATTGCTCACCCCTAACCTGTGGTTAAGCCAATGGCGAGGCTGTCCAAAACACAAGAGGTATCACCCTTGAACATAATGCTACACCACCCCATATAAAAGGGAAAATTATAAATAAGGATTTGAAGTGTCATCATTTTGTTAAATAATAACTTAAAATAGACTTTGTGTCAAATAATGATCTGAAATGCCATCGTTTTCTCAAATAACGGTATGAAATTGATTTTGTTTCAAATAAAAGCCTGAAGTGGTTATATCTATTTCAAAGAAAGGCCTTTGTCTTTCAACTTTTTTTTGAATTTTTTTTTTCCATTTTTCTTTTTTTTCCTGATTTTCTCTTTATTCTTCGCCATTGATCGGTCGTTGGCCGTGGGCTAAGGTCACCTCGCCAGCTATTGACGAGGGGTGGCTAGCGAGACCCTCACCTAAGCGAGGCTAGCCCTCGAAACGCACAAACGAGGTTGTCCCTCGCCGACAACTAGTGAGGCGACCCTCACCTAGATCTTGTGAGGGTGTCCCTCACCAGCCATGGGCTAGGGTTGCCTTACAAGCAGTTGGCGAGGCAACCCTCACCCAAATCTAGAGAGGGTCGGTCTTGCCCATGGCTGGCGAGGACGTCCCTTGCCTGTTGTCAGCAGGGGTGGCCCTCACTAGGTTGGGGTGAGGGCAATCCCCGCCGAGCCCTTTCCGGGTTTCGTCCGGTCACTGGCCACCGGCGAAGAGTAAAAAGAAAACCAGATGAAGGAAAAAAAGAAGGAAAAAGGAAAAGTGATCGACAATGTCATACCCTTATTTGAAACTGTAATGGCCACTTTAGATCCATATTTGAGATCAACCCTTACTTGACCCAAAGTTCATTTCATGCCTTTATTTAAGAATATGAGGACACTTCAAAACTCTTATTCGGAATTTTCTCCGGAAAAAAATCGCAAGTCCCGAGGAGTTATGTAAAGCCAATAAAAGTGGGATTTAAGGGAGTTTTTGTCTCGTGCCAAAAAGGAGGGAGTTATTTTTCCCGCCGCGCCGTAACGTTTCCCTGGGTCTGACGTGGCAGGAATCCGATATATGTGGGTGGAGAGCAAGAGCAACATCCTCGAACCCCCCCCCCCCCCCCCCCCCCCCCGCGTACCGGATAAAAAATGGGCAAAAAGCCACATGAAACATTGAAACTTAACCAGAAAATATATGAAACAAAATTGAGAACGCACGATGGGAAACGAACCAGAGGCGAGCGAGATGGACAGTCGACGCCGATCCAACCGTCCGTTTCCAACGACCGCTCAACCGCCACCCGCCCGACCACACAGGCATCCCCGCCCGAACGCGCGCGCGCGCCCCCCGCGCGACGGCCAGCACGCACCTCTGCAAAAAGCAAAACGGCAAAAGAGAAAAAGGGGAAAAAGCGGATCCTGCACCGTACTGTCAGTTGGGCGAGTTGAAGTTGGTTCTCGTCTCGTTTCTCTTTCTCTCTCTCTCTCTCTCCACTCGCTCGGCCAGCCGCGGGCGAATCTTCTTCTTCCCCGAGCTTCTAGAAGCTTTTCTAGCACGCGCTCGCGAGATGGCGGAGCCGAAGCGGGCCTCCGGCACGGTCAAGTGGTTCAGCGCCCTCAAGGGGTTCGGCTTCATCGCCCCCGACGGCGGCGGCGACGACCTCTTCGTCCACCAGACCTCCATCCGCTCCGACGGCTTCCGCACCCTCTTCGAGGGCCAGCTGGTGGAGTTCTCCGTCGAGTTCGCCGAGGACATGCGGACCAAGGCCGCCGATGTGACGGTCCTGGACGGATCGCGCCGCGGCGGCGGGGGCGGGGGAGGGAGGGGTTGGTATGGGGGAGGCCGGTTCGGCGGCGTCGGCGGCGGCGGTTACGGGAGAGGTGGAGGTGGGCGGAGAGGAGGAGGAGGTTACGGTGGAGGTGGAGGGTACGGCGGCGGTCGTGGCAGAGACGGTGGTGGCGGTGGTGGCGGCGGGGCGTGTTATAGTTGCGGAAGAATGGGGCACCTGGCGCGGGATTGCTACCATGGAGATGGCCGCGGCGGAGGATACGGTGGAGGATATGGCGGCGGTGGGAGAGGAGGAAGGAGATTCGGAGGTGGCAGAGGATACGGCGGCGGTGGCGGTGGTGGCGGAAGGGGGTGTTTCAATTGTGGCGAAGAAGGGCATTTAGCCAGGGATTGCCCTATTGAGCGGGAATGAGCGCATCTTTGTTCAATCCGTTTGTTGTGGCTCCAATTTGGGATTTGGGTTAATTCGCTTTGTGTATCTGGTGATCTGGTGCTGATGTTCATCGAGTAAAGCTTTCTCTCTTAAATTCCTCCTTTTGATCTTAAATTAATGATTTTACCGTCATTCTTTTACATTGAGATTGCTGATCGAACTGAATTGTCTTCCAGTCAGTTAACTGCATTTAAGTGCAGACATTCTGAATTTGATGGGAGTTTGGTGGTTGAGTGGTTTTCTTGTGCTCATTCTGCATTTCAGTTCCTTTGCTTTTGCTAGACATACACATTTGCCTTCTAATCCCGCACTTTCGCTCTCCCAAGTTCCATTTCCTGCTGTGATGGTGGTGGTGACTCCATTCTTATCGTCCAAGTTGCAGAAAATTGGCTTCGAGACTATATTGTCACTTTCAGTTTCCAATGTTGGTGTTTGCTCAATACTTTTTCCAGTGTGAAGAGATGTGAAACTGTTCTGAATATTTTAACGTTCATGTTTTCATATGAAATGGGCCATTACACCCCCCATGTATTATCAACACGTTGAAGTTGTTCTTCTTTTGGAAATTTCTTGACGTTTTCCAATTGTAGAGTGACATGCTTGTTCTCCTTTTACAATGAGAAAACTCTCTGTGAGTTGCCTTTTACTGTAGTGGCATAAAAATCCTTTCCTTTGGTTGTCACCATTGAGGGTCCTATCTCCCATCGTCGCTTTCATGAAGTTGGCTGAAGTTTATCCATTCTGAAAGAAAGAGCGAGGACCAAGTCCATAAAATATGTGGGTGCTTGAGTTCACAGAAACCTTATCTTGTTCTCCTTGGCATTGTGTGACAAATTTGACGCTGCAAATCTGCTACTTTATTGCCATGTTATTTTCGGGAAACAATTAGTCATGGGCCTTCTCGATTCACAAGGTTGTGTCTGTTTCTTGATCTTATCTTCTACATCTAAAGCTTGCTTTTTCCCCCCTTTTTGGTGGATCCTCTTCCTCTATAGCAGGAAAACTGCCACCTTGTATCTCAGTATCTTATGTATGGTCGAGGACTGAATTGGGAACATTTTATTGTTGGAATCTTTGAGCTCAAGGCCTCCTATGCTAATGTTCATTTAACTGAGACATTATACTAAAAAATATTGAACTTCAGAAAAATTGACTCCTTTATGCTAATATGTTTCCCAGGAGATGGTTTTTAGAAGGCATGCATTTGCCGTAAAGGCCATGAGAGAAAGATGTTGTCACTTGACGCCAGTCGATTTGAGAAAACTACTGCTGCATTTATTGCATGACATATCAAATTGCAGAACTTAAATATGGCAACTCATGCTCATGCAAGTGCGAGATTTTTGAACTAGAACTAAAATATTAAGTAGATTGGTTGAAACAAAAGAAATATGGATGAAGTTATTTTGCAAATTTCTATTTGCCAGGTTCATGCCTTTGCTGAGACCTACCAGGTTGCCACTTGTAGGCTCAGAGCTATCAGTGGCATTCTCACAGCAAGAGGAGCTAGTTTTATTTAAGCTCTTTGATCAATTTATTACTCCTCTTTTACTCTCTCTCTCTCTCTCAGAGACCTTGCTGAGTTTTTATAATATAATGTCCTTTTCCCCTTTCTTGGGCGTGTGTTTGTGGGTGGGTGGGTGGGTGGGGTGGGAGGTGGTTCAAACAGAATTAGAGAGCTATCTAGAATTAGTTAATTTGTTTCCTCTGTGTGGTCTGCAGCTAGAGCTATCTCTATCATGCAAAAGGACGACAAAATGGATATTGTTCGAAAGATTTGCTTCTTGATTTATTTATAATGATTCAGAATTGACATTAGGAGCTTATCTTACCCATAGATAAGACATCGAAGCTTACAAAGGTACACGCTAAAAGATTTTCCTTGACGGGATAGCTTTGCCTGTATTATACTTGCAGGTAGCATCATCTCAAGATGGCGTATGCAGTAAGTTGACTAGGATAAAGAGTAGAAGATAATTAAAGTTCATTTTTTCTATGGGAGCGCAAGAACCTTCTTTGCCAAGTAACTCATAGTCTAGTGAGTAACAGTGTGGCCTTACCAGTTTTTGTTCTGAATGATTATCGCTGTCAGATTCTTCTTCTCTCCTTTTTCAGTGGGGCATATTCACTGCCAAGTAACTCATTGTCTAAAGAATAACTGCCTAATAAGATTTTTCCCAACCCAAAAAAAGAAGATTATTTCCTGTTTTCTAGGCATAACTACTGTACGCTCTTTCCGAGAGCAATTTCTTAGCTATGGTTTGACCTGTGCTAATAGATTACATCTTCCTTTCTCTTCCAATCAGACAAAGAAACCAAGGTTTTCATTTCTGTATGGCATTGTTGAAGAGACTCTTGAAGGTCCTTAAATGTGTACTTTCTAGCATGTTCCAATTCTCAGTTTGTGTTTGTCGATCAGGATGCTAGAAATGTGTGCAGTTCCTCCTTATATTATAGTGAATTCTTGTGTTGCTGCACTAGTTCTCGGTTCAATTATATCAAAGCAAGGTTCATTTCTTTTGGATTAGCGTGCAGAATCTGTTCCAGTGGATAGACCAGAATTTGATACAAGATTTGTTAAGTTCTTCAAAAGTACCTGTCAACACAGAGCAGCAAGTTTTGAAGGAATTTTTCAGGAAGTGGATCCAGTATGTGCATTCTCATAATGATGGCCGGGAATTATGCTTAGGGTCTTTCTTTTCTTGGTTTGGTAGATATGTCTGCTCGATACCTTTGGTGAGAGTTGCTGCTGGCCCAATCATTGTGAAATCAGGCAAAATCTGGAAAATGAACCCAGATTGCTCTACGTAATATGTGACTGGGTTCATCTTATGCACTTGCTTTTCCACTTCTCTTTCTCCATGATGGCTTACCTGGCCTTAGTTGCTGATATGAAACCAATTCCCGTTTCTGATAAATTGACACCGAAAAATTACATAGCCATCTTTCCTTTTTCTGGAAGAGAATTTACAAGATCGGGGAATACAATCAACAACTCTTTATGGTGAGTTAATTATCCACCCAAACTATGCAGGCCGAAAACTCAAACTTTTCAGAAGACCCGGTCGTGTGTACCTGTTGCAGGATCACATATATGAAATTCCCGTGGAATGCCAACACCGTTATCTCCTGTTGCATCCATATCGGAATGTTTGCAGGTGATCTCCGCGCTTGGTGTTAAGATTACAGGGAACATGATACTTCTACTGATCTGTGATCGTTGTAAATTTTTTATGTCCGCATGAAGTCCCAACTTTCTGTTGTGATTTAGTCAGTGAACTGCAAACTTTGGCTATGTCTGTTTCTTCTAATGAATGTGCTATCACGAATTGAAGTCACCATATCTATATGGACTGTGTTATCTCAGCCATCTTTTCTTTTCTTGCATGATTTACATGGGTCTGTTTAAACGATCCCTATCGGCCTCTCTCGCAGCGGATGATGGGATTATGATAATGTGTTTGATGAGAACATCCTGCCGATGAGTCTTGCTTAGTGCTCGTGTTAATGCTTAATTAACTTGAGGCTCGCGTAGGTTACCAGGTTCTAGGATTCACGAGGATCGAAAGTAAAGATGGAATGTGTTATTATGTGCAGATGTATGCTTGGTTGGGCAATTGAAAGAGACGCACTCTACAGATTCTTTCAAATGCATAGAATTTCATTGGGCACAGTCCCTATTGAATGATCTATAAATCGCAAGTTTGGGTTACCCAAACAATCACTACTTTATGTGATTACTCAGATGTGATTACTCATAGTACTCATTTTGAATGCTCGACTCGTGTGAAACAAACGGATCAAGTCATTGTCAGCCTAGTTTTGAAAACTCTTTTGCAGTTTGAGGGATACTTGCTTAATTATCATAATATTTTTTTTTAATTTGCTTAGTTCAACTAAATAATAGTTCGTTTTGAAAATGATACGAGACCATCCCGGTCCACGTTTTCGAAATGAGAAGTTGAGTTTGGATCATAATTATACAACTACTAATATAACCGTCTACTTTTAATACTCTAATTTACTATGTTTTCCTCTTGTAAAGTGAATCTTTACTTTAGGAGATTAACCCTAACACGTAAGAGTCCTCATAAATTTATAAATCAAATATGATGCGGGCCAACATTGAGTTCCAACCCTGAGACTATCTATACTTTATGATATAAAGAATCGATTACTTATGTCCAATGGCGAACGGAGAATTCGAGGCTAGGAGGGTGAGATGATTTTATTTTATTGAGAAATCATATATAAGAAAATTCAGAATTTATGGGAATTATGGGCCCGATGTGGTAATTTCGATGATCATTTGTGCCCTATTTGAAAGTTGGAGATTGAACATTGAGCTTTGTGCAGAGGCTAGACAAACGAGAAAAATTGGTTTGCTATTTGCATGGGCCAAACATTGGAATTTTGAAAGGAGATGAGACCTGCAGTTGCAGAGTCCAATCCCGTATCTGTACAACCGTAAATTATGGATTTCTGCTCAGACAACTTTTGCAGGCTTAGGGCACGTTGCTTAGAAACTTCTATGGACCCGACCCGATCTGGCTATTTTTTTTTTTTTACAATCCAATGCTTATCTTTTATTTTTACGATAAGTGTGTTGAAAATTCTAAAATTTATCACGAAAGTATAATTAAATCCTAAAATTTGTCAAGTTAATGTAATTAGTCATTTCATTAACTCCGTCTAACCTGTTAAATGAAAAATGCTAACAAG
The DNA here is from genome assembly GCA_024500025.1 of Syzygium aromaticum. Lineage (NCBI taxonomy): Eukaryota > Viridiplantae > Streptophyta > Magnoliopsida > Myrtales > Myrtaceae > Syzygium > Syzygium aromaticum. The sequence continues at coordinate 35,376,100 of CM044890.1, read as the reverse complement.
TTTTATGATTTAATTATAATAACTTGATAAGTTTTAAGACTTAATTACACAAATTTGCAAGTTTTATGATTTAATTGCCCTTTTTTAAAGTTCAGGACTCAATTGCACTTTTATAACAGATTTTAAGATTTCATTACACTTTTTGAAAATTTTAAGACTCAATTGCACTTTTATAATAAGTTTTAGTATTTCTAACGTGCTTATCTCTTCTTTTTTCATCATTTTCTTAATAAAGTTTTGGTCACCAATCTCTCCACTTAGAGATGATTTTTTCAAGAGCATGTCGATTCAAATTCATGATTCCCTGTTACAAATCAATAAAATGATTTTCTGCTTCGCTCTTGCCATTGCATACTTATCCAATTACAAATATATTGCTCTCTTGCAACAAAAAACCACCAGTACTCAAGATCGATGTGACTCAACGTCTTTTGCTGCGTGTTTTCTTATCGAAAACTCTCCTTTCATTGTCGGCAATCAAATTTCGACTCATTGCCCACATGATGAGATATGACGATCCATCGGGTCGATTTCTTTCAATAGTTCCATCTTTACTTTGTCTCAGACAAGCTCCAATCGACCTTCAACAGCATACCAATCTATTCACATCACTCCTAATGTGCATCCTCCAAACAACAAGCACTATTGCCTTTAATTAGCATTAGGCAACTTCATACCTCACCATGGACTGACAAAGACGTTGTAAAGCAGAAGGACGCGCCATGGGAATAGAAAAAAGAACAATGGAGGGTTTCTCTTGTCCTCCAATAATTATGAAGGTTGCTGATACATGAAGAATGGCCCTCTTCCTCTTTTCTGCTAGATGGTTTCATGAAGAGGACAGGCATGCAGTGACACGTTTAGCCTCAAATCACACATGATATCGTATCATGATCATGAGGGCAAGTTGACAAAGGTCACGAGAGGACCCACACACGTGTACCTTATCCACACGGTTGATTTGGCAGGGGTTAGATCAAGATCAAAGATGTTGATTCCTTTGCTTCACAAGCCAACACCCACAATGCGTCCAAAACGTATCATTGCCCAGATCGTAGTGTCAGAGTGTGTTAGGTGCCTGAAGATGGTTCATGCAGAAGGAAAACAGAAAATGGCAGACCCCATCCAACTCGCGAGTATCATTGGTGAAAGTTTAGTATATCCGACAATTGACATTGCTCTTGTTCTAGAAAAGGGGTAAAAAATCGAAGAAAAGACGTTACTCCTACAAGAAAGGAAGAAAGCTCATAAGTTTTTCTTTACCAAAAAAAAAAAAGCTCATAAGTTTCAATGGGAAAAGAAAGAATAGGAAAGGAAAGGGGCGTAGAACTACAGTAACAAACCGTCCCGACATCAATATCAAATGATGTTTAACCACGCCATGGCCTTTTGCGCTATGTTACAATTTAAGGGAGATTTTCATTCAATCTCCCCATCAAATGAATCGATACTTGCCTGCTTGGGTCACCCCCCTCCCATTTGATCTCGACGTTACAACAGTTGGTCAAAAAAGCAAAGTCTTCATCTGATGGCTCGTGGACCCAGGAAAGCAAAAGAAAGGAAGGGACAAGTAGCGGAAACATTCCATGACAGTGACAATGCATTCCTAGTCTTGCGAGGTGTTGGAAAAAATCATGACCCCCAATCGATTGCTCATCATATGCAATGACTCGACCCACGATTAGAATTATTGTCCTTCTTCTTCTTCTTCTTTTTCTTCTCACCATTTCCTCTTTTCGGGGACTGAGGTAAAACTGAAATCTACAATAGTCCTACCAAACGCCAATCGAATCCCAACTTGAGATGATGCCTTTCGAGTTGGGGGGTTGGTGGGCTGGTCGCTTTGCTTATGAACATGGTGATTCATTTGATTTTGAGTTTTGCTTCTTTATCCATGTGGAATGGGTGACCAATCTCACTTTTCAGTGCTCAAAAGCGAAATTGCTCAAAAGCGAAATGGCCATGTTCTATGCTCCAAACGAATGGAACCCACCATGCAATGTCCACCCTAGATTTATTTTTTCTTTTGCCTACATCTTAGGCCAGTTCCAGCCCCCAACATGCATTTCCTCAAGATGTCCGGATAAATTTTGTAGTATACAGTAGTTTTATATCTAGCAATGATGCCCCCATGAGGCCAATGGAGGGACAGGGAGAGAGAGAGCGCCCCGGAAATGATTATGATTAATTCAACACACTTTTCTTAAAGATAAGGTTTAAGTGGAAAAAAGGTTATAGTCACGTTATATTTATCAAGACTCTTTGAGGGTTCGTACGTCTCTGCGATCGAAGATAATATGTACTTTCGTGGAGTAATCATGGTAATGTTTTTTCCCTTAAAGTTAAACGCTCGCCACTCTCAACAAATCCATCCCACAGCATGTGCAACGACAGTGCAAGAGCATTCTTAAAAACGAAAAAACAGATGCAATAGTTCCAACTCCAAAGCTAAAAATCAAGTTCTCAACCTGAATTCGGACACCAAGGCCACCTAGAAAGAAGGGCACGTCAAATTAGGCAAGGGGGTTGGCTTTTGATGATCTAACTTACGATATGTTTGTAGCGACATTACTCAAAAGGCATTAAGCAAAGTCAATTTGGGGCCTAACATGAATGACACACCTCCAACTGTAAAGCAGATAATGGATGGGCACTATGATGTAAAACAGCATCGCCCGGATTGATTTTCCATGACATGCAATGTTAGTTCTTGGCATGTCAATGTCGCCAGTCATCCAAACACACGAATCTCTTCTTTCTCACTTCGCAGAAAGTGTGGCTGATCTTGGCATGTGAAAAGTGAGCCGAAAGTTTATATCCTTCCTGACTCCTTTCTGGCTCTGGCCTCTCTTTTGTTTTCTTTCTTGGTTGTCCATTTTTCTCTCTCTCTTGGTTGTATTCAGCTTTGGCCTTTTCATGTGGCCTTTGTGGACCTCAATTGACTAGAGGACATTTTTAAAACAAATTTACTTAAACGAACTGAAACCTTTCTGTTGAATTTCGCCTTAGGAACTCCCCCAAGACATTCGCGAAATACTCCACTTAATTTGCAAATTAGGTGATGCGAGCGACGACCTAAATAAGGTGACCCGAAACATCATCTGTGTTTTGATTAGCTCTTAGAGGAATAGAACTTGTACTGTAGTTTCTCTGCTCGTTAAGCCAATCTTGACGTAGTTATAGCTATCCATTTACTATCTGCCATCTAGGAGTTCTACTAAGTGATTTGCAACAACCCCTGATTACGATACCAAGATCTTGTCATGATTATACATGCACAAAATTGACATCAATCTGAACCAAAGATTGAGATTTCTCAAACGAAAGACTGATGAACACACAACTGTAAAGGTGCTGCTGAAACACAAGAGAGACAATATAGCACCTTGTCTGAACCCATCAATGAGCACAGTCTTACAACCAAAAAAAATCAGGGAAAAAAAGAAGTTAAAAAGTGACAAATGCCAATCTCTTTACACACTTATATATGTATCCTGCTAAAAACCCTCTGTTTTTCCCCCTTTTGCTCGCTCAAAAGGGGTGAAGAATCTACTGATGATGAACTCAAGCTTTGTGAGGAGGGCACTGGTAACACTTGGTGAAGAGACCAAATGTGTCAATCTGGCGAATGAAGTTGAGCATGCTGGCCCACCCTCCAAACCCAAACCCCACCACCAACACCCACCCCACCACAAATATGTTGACAGAGAACAAACCAGCCCAACCTCCCAGGAACGATGGTGGTCTCTCCACGGCATTCTGTGACAATCCAACCAAAATCGAGATCAATTAGTCATGAGGGATCGTTAACCAGGAGCTAAACAAATGAATCAATCTATAGACTTTACAGACCACGTAGCAGTAAACATTTTAGAAAGTGCCTGCAATGTCAGTAATATACAAAAGGACTTTGCCATTGAAAATTCGGTTCCAATTCAGTTACTATGTCAATTTTAAAGAGTCAGAGTTGAACCTCTCTGGCAGCGGGAGAGGCAAAGGTGACCATGTGAGCCATTGCAGGGATGATGTAGACAGTGAAGCTGACAAGGAGAGACCCCACAGTGGAGTTGATGGGACCGAAGAAAGGGAAGATGATGGCCAAGAACCAGATTGGGATCACCACTGGGAGTCTGGCTATGGCCCTCTTGAAAAGGCTCTTTGTGTTATGCACTCCTATGAACTTCTCCCACACAAAGTAGAGCGGTGTGCAAGCAAACCCAAATGTAATAAACTGCACAAAATCACCGACAAAAAAAAACAATTAATCAAGTCCAAATTTAGGAAACTCCCTCTTCTCTCCCTCATGTTCAATGAGGCAACTTACAAATGTTCGACTACCAATGGAGATTAGCAAGATCTTAGGAAAGAAAAGGAGATGGACCTGATGAATGAGCATGAGGATCACAGCAGCGTCTCTGAACCTGGTCTTCGGGAGGAGGGAGAGAGCATTGGCATGAGTGAGGAGCAAGTCCCCATAGGCCCAGTAAACAGCTGAGGCTGAGGGTAGAGTCAGGGTCAACACATAGAGTGTGGCTATCAAGTATATGAGCTTGAACTTCTGGGGTTTCCACATTGCATGCATGATCTCCCTGCATTTTTTCACTGTTGTTCATAAATCCGGAATAACAATGAAAACAAGCATCACCAATTGATATTGCTACCCATTCTATGGATAGCAGTGAGGCTCTTTTGAAGTCACTATTCATCACATGATTCACATCACGCTCAAATTCTTATTAATCTTGGTCTAGATGGGATGAAATCGCAAGTCTTGTGATAGTGTCATGTCTCATCCATTGGATTTGAACCATGTAAGAACATTCGAATCTGATAAGTTATTGTCTAGACTCATTTTGTTAGATTGGACCTATCTCATATAGAAAAATAACGCAAGTTGGTCCACACATAAAAACACATGTTTGTGTTCATTTCTTAGAGGATGTAAACCGGCGAAATCGTTGCTTTATTATAATTGAAACATAATTACTTTTAGCGGGATACTTACACTGTCACAGCATGTCCACCAAAGGTGTACAGAATGTTGGTAGCTCCAGTGAAGTAAAGAACCATTGCGGTTGGACCTGAATGTTTCACTCCTTCGATCTTTCAATTAAATAACAAAAGAACCATCGGTAGGTCAGTGATTAACCCATTATATAAGCTATAATCAAATCAAGATCAAGCCAAAATTTAACTTGATTAGTACCCATTCACTTATTATAATTGATTCGAATATTGAAACAAAGACAAATGTTCAAAATGAATGTCATACCTGGCCATGGGTTAGGGAAGCAATGGTGAGATACCATGCAGTGTAAGTAGTCATAATGAGGCCCAAGAATGACCATATTCTATAATTGTGGAATGAAGGGATGAACACAGTTGTTGCGCAACATGCCCCGAATATGTATGTCCATGTCCTTTTGTCTAGGTTGTCGTTTATGTAGTATATGTTACTGCAACAAGCCAATATCAACTTGTTCTATTTAGAAACAAAGTAGGGGTCACTCACAAATTTCCTTTTTCTTCCCAATTGATGGGGGAGAGAGAGAGAGAGAGAGAGAGAGAGAGAGAGAGAGAGAGAGAGATGTAATGTAACTCAGCTTAAATGTTTTAATTTTACCTTGCACAAGCTATTAATTGGATTACAGATCCAAACAATAGGAATGTGCAGTTGAACAGGAGGCCTATGTTCCTCCAGTGCTTCCCCAACAATCCATCAAGCACTTCAAACCACTGCAAGTTGATCATGCCATATACTAACTGATCAAATTACCTTCTCTAAAGTGTGAATTATTCAATAGACAATGCATGCAAACTATATGTGAATGAAAAAGAAACAGAGTTTAATAACAAAGATTTTGTTAATTGAAATTACCTGAATGACATGATTTCTGAAATCAACCTTCTCTCTCTCCTTCCTGGTTCTGTACTCAACATAAAGTACACTTATGAGGTAAGCAGTCCAACTCCCCATCAGACCATAGAACAACTGAAACAGAATCCCAGACAACATTCCCAGTTGTGAGAATGAATAGGGCAACGTCAACAGCACTTGAGCCACCTGCATTATGCACAAATAAAAAGATTTCAGAGGTCAACGTAAATATTCATTAATGACTAAGAACAGTCAGTGATGTTGTGTATGGTATTGTGCCTGGTTAGAAGCACAGCTGAACCAAGCATCATAGACTGAGCCGCCGTGCCAGAACAGGTTCGACAGCTTGCTCTTCGTCGACTTGGAGTTGCCTTCTTCGGGCTCCATCTCAATGTAGTTACCAGCGACGACCGTCTCGACCTTCTCGGAAGCCATAACTTTGCCTTCTTATCTTCTGTAACGGCCTTTGTTTGGCGAGAGGTATATGAAGGAAGCAGTGGAAGTGGGTAGGTGCTTACATAAATAGAAAGAGCAAGTGCATGCCCTTCTTTTGCCCTTTCTGCTTGAATTCTGCTCCTCTTTTGCCTTTTATAAAAAGAAAAGGGAGCAATAATTGATTAAACCTAAGTGGGGACATGGCTAATGTCACCGTTAGAGCGTCGTTGTGCAATATTTTTTTTTCAGTAGCAGATATTTGGTTTAGGATATAAGAAAAGGAACATAAAGATGGTACTAAAAGACTGTAACCCACGTTAAATTCTGATAAAAAAAAAACATTTCCTACAAAATTTTCGATGAGGTATGTTCTCAGAACTAAATACCAGGTCCAACTATAATCATAATTTAGGGTCCAGACAATAGTATGGATCAGATATACGTAGAACTCTAATATTCGCAAACTTTCGTTTTTAATAAAATAATTGCCCTAATTTTTCTTGAAAAATACAACACACGACGCAGGTGTCTTATCCAACATTAATTTAAGGATTATGCTATCCATTTTCTTTATTCATTTTTGTGCGTCGATGTCGGTGGCCTTATAGTGTCAAGCTCTATTTTTTTTTTATGCTGATAATATATGTTGTAACTGCTCTATCTTCCTAGGGTTCAGACTTAAAATAAACCGTGATAGAAAGAGGGAAATTTTGGAAATACTACTAAACCAAACAATTTCTAGCTTGAATATAAATTACGTTAAGATTCGTATTTTGCGGGGGGAAATTGGACAAAAGAGCCTGTTTCCTGCAAGACCCTTATTGGATCGGGAAGAGAATAACCATATGATATAAAATAAGTTTAGGGTTTAAAGGGATTTTCTCCGATCCTCCCATGTTGCCCTTGCATTAGCGAAGGGACATCGAGCAAATTCTCAAATCAAAAGGATTGCAAAACAACAATAGAAATGACATGATGGGACAAGTTTTAAAAACAAGAAGAAGAGGAAGAACATATCCTGAAATGAAAGTCATCAATTTTGAAAAAAAAAAAGATTAGAAAAAACGAGCTATACCCACGGTTCAAGATAAAACTAGAAAATCAAATTTAGTTCGGTTCATTTTAGGAATTCTAAACCGACTTAAATATTTTTACATCAAATCAAATCGAACCGGACCGAAAGTGCAGAATATTATTACTAATACTCATTATAACAACGATGCCGGTGATAATGATAATAATGTTCAGGATTCTTTCCTCTATTTTCCGCGATATATTTGCATTTTCTTGACTTTTTTTTGCATACCTTGGGCTTGTTGGGCCATTTCAGTGGGCCCAATCAAGCCCGCACTGCACGGGCGGGGTGGCCCACCTTCTTTGCATTTGTTTTTGTGGCCAATATGCCTTTGCGTGCCCAAATAAAATAATGGTCTGGAATTTCGAAGATGACTAAGCAAAATGCGTGTGTGGATGTGTGTGTGGGGTGTCATGTAATGGAGGGGATGATTGCCGCGGAGGTCGGCTTTTGATGCTGATCATGATTAGCAACACACGTGTGCCATCTCCCTTTCCAAAAGATGTAATCGATTACCCACTTTTTTTCCCTACTTTTTTTATTTATTAAGGTCACTTGGGGTATAATTATTAGAACCCTTTTTCCCTTTAGGGCCATTGATTTTTTGCTTCTCTAATCATGAATCCATATGCATATTACCAAAGTTCCATCTCGTGTACTTTAGCACAAATATTTGGAATATGACTGTGCTCGATGCTATATGTTGTTCACCAAGTGTTATTTCCTTTTGCAATGCAATTATTCAAGCTTGTGTTAAAAGAATTACGAGAAAGTTTTAGACCCTTAAATGTAGAATGAGGAACATCATTCCCCACTTAAGATAGCATCGCAGTTAGAGGTTGGATCAAGTTTTGATAGTAGTTGGCCAAATAAGAAAAAGTTTCAATAGTTGATTAAAGGGTTAATACCAGATAAAAAATCAAACTATATCCATTATGACATAAATATCACGAAATTTTGTCTTGTATTACTAAGAACCCTAAGCTTGCCCATTGTAAAGCAAATACCCAAATTTTTTTTGTGTTATAAAAAATCCTGAAATTATGCTAGTGTGACAAATATATCATGAATGGAACTGAAATAGAAGATATATCTAGATTTCTTGGCGACACAAAAAAGTTTGGAGTATTTGTATCATAATTGGTATAATTTGAAATTTTTTTGTAGTATTTACCCTCGTTTATATAAGGTGAAATAGTATGGAGGATTTATCACAATTAAGTATTCAATGCGTCTTCAAAATCGACGTATGCAGGTCCTAATGGATTGGAAGTCCGAAAACGAAAGCTTGTGTTGCTTGATCTGAGGTCGAGTCATCATTCATCGGCAGCTTCGAATCAAGTGAAGAAAAGAATAAGAATGTCATTTTAGTTAGTCAAGTTTATGCGGTCATGATCCAAGAGTTAGGAAAGAAAAAAGAGGAAACATCACATCTTTTTCAAAATCTGTCGACATCATTCTGTAATTGCGTATAAACCTGCTATGACATTCTTGTGTAAACTTAAATTCAACATTTTGCATGTGAAGTAAATTTTAACATACTTTTTTGCCCAAAAAATTAACTTTATTGAAAAGTATTCTAAAACAAACCTATTTTTGAGGAAAATTTCTTAGGTTTGGTTGTATTGCTCAAACAATATAGATGCCAATTTCTATTATTTCTTATAGGAAAATTATAAAACACAAATTTGAAAAAAAAAAATCTCGGCTATAACCTACATCCCAAGGCTCAGTGGCTAGGGTCTAAGGCTAGCCTTGGGGGACCCGTGCTTCAAGGTCTCAGGCACGGGCACGGCCACTGAGGACCTAGTCACGTACTATGGAAAATCGGGCAAGAGCTTTTGGGTCCAGTCGTATTCTTGAATATGATTTCGGACTTTCTAAAAGAGAAAGTTATTTTGCGAAACTTAAGAATAGAGTACATGTTGACTGTTAAAAGATTTTTGATTAACTTATTTCCTTAGCGATCCAAATACCAGAAAATGAATTTTTCGCGAAACAAACAGGCCTTACGTTGTTGTTTACATCGTTACTACATAAATGTAAATCTCTTACAAATATAAATCTATTATTTTTTTTGAAATTCTGCCCGCTGTCGGATGGTGAGGTTTATTTGGGCAAGCATCTATCTTCCTATTCAAGATTTGACGTACCGGAAGAAAGTGAGGGGTTGCAACATTTAGGTGAAGATTCGGCAACTCATTGGGTAGTGCAAAAGTGTAAAAGAGATGGTCCCTCTTCCGTGATTTCGAAAGTCACGAATATTTGGTATAAAGTCATGTGCATTGTGCACATATAGATAGATTGATATGACCCTAGTCATTTTTTATGACTCTTGTTCAATTATTAATAGAAACATCATATATCGATCACATATATGAAAAAACAACACTAAAGAATGTTCTCGATTGGTGATTTTAGCTTTGATGACTATGCAATTGCATTCAAATTAATCATCCATTCAAGCTTTTGTTGAATTATTCTTTTAAGAACATTAGTATAAATCGAGTGAGATAATAAAGTTTCTTATCTTAAAAATATGAAGGGGTTGTTCCTATTTGATGTGTAGGGAAGTGGAAAAGGATGGAGTTTTGTGATGATGTGGCTCGACCACAAAGTTTCACTCTAACCGACTTTTATACTAAACAAAAATAAAGATAGATTGTCCAATTTGAGGGAAAATAATACTACAAGTGTTATAACTTTTGCACAGCGCTCACTTGAGTGCAATCATATGAGTGCCATGACTTATGTCATGCGCTCACTTAAGTGCCATAATTTCTTTGAAACATTTATCACAATTGCTATGTGACGTCGGATTTATAGCATTTGGGTGAGTGTTTGTAAAAAGTTATAGCACTCAAGAGTTTTTTTTTTTGTAGAAAAAAGTGATCAATTGAAAGTTATTACACTAAAGTAAATATTTTTTAGAAGTCATGGCTGGTTGAAAAAAAAAAAGTTTCAACACTCATTTGAGAATCGTATGAAGTAATTTGGTATTAGTAAAATATTTTTTACTAATGTGTATCCTTTTTCCTTCTAATTTGGTATTTGACAACTAGCCATAAGAGAATTTCTTAGCTTACTAACTAATTTCTCTCCTATCCTCAAAAAAAAAAAATAGAGGGCATCATCTTCTCTTGGGTCCAAGGAAGTTAAATCGCAATAATGAGCATATTTCTTGTCAAAACATTGCAAATGATGGATGAATCAGATGGTTACAATCATTCAAGTAGACGCATCTCTCTCCACTTGATAACCTATGTGTTACCTGACCAAGTTGGTAGGTCACATCTCTCGCTTTCTCCACGTAAACATAGGTGCACAGGAACTGTAGGCCGATCCCTTTGCAATAGGGCAACCTCGTGGGGCAATCGTATGCCCCCACTTTGACTCGGTGTGCTCATGAAATTACATGAAATCATGCTCTCCAAGTCTCTACAATGATCATTGGATGATTAAAATAGCTTTTGCTAGGGATGATTGAGAAGGAATGGACGATATGACTGAAGATGCAATTGGACCAGCAGGTTGATGTGGAAATAGAGGAGTGGGTCTCGAGTGGATCGGAAGTAGTACCATAATGGTCTAAGCAAAAGCTGCCAATCGAGAAACACTGTCTTCCCAAATCATTGATTTCGTTTGGGTTGGTGAAAGCTTCGTTATAAGGCCCATCTAACCATATTCACGGTGTCATGCTACTTCATAAATGCTATCGGGTATCTCTATTTCACGATGAGGACCGGACCCTTTTCACTGTTTTGGGACAGTTCAATGGAGACGAGGCAGGGAGATGGTTGAAATAGCTTTGTCCCCAAGAGAATTGGGTAAGGAACACGGATGGATCAGGTGTACAAAGCAAAAGTTCAACTTCTCACGTCACTTGGGTACAATTATTCTCGTGTTTAGATCATTCATCAGTATTTTCACTTGTGCCCGACATGGTCAATGAATTTAGGAGAGCATTTCAAGAGTTTGGGAGTACTTGCTTAGACAACCTCTCCATAAAAGAGAGTAGAGCCATCAAATAGGTGGATCGAGTTGGGTTTGAATTGGGTCAGAAATAGTCCGACCCAAATTAACTCGTTCTACCACATTTACAATAATACAAATTTGGTGACCTATATCCGATCCATATTACCAAAGCACATCCATGCCTAATCAAACCATTAAAAACTCATATAATTTGTCTTTTTATAGACTAACTACACACCAATTCGATTTCATTCTTCGACTTAAATAAAGGATTGACCAAGTACCATTTGAATAAAAAGAGCATGTGGCGACTTATGAGTAACGGTGGGCGCCTGCAAAGCATAACTTCTTTGTAATTTTTATACCAAGCGCAGCAGGTCTGTAGCAAAACATCATTTAAAACCTTCTACTTAGCAAATATGAATGTCTGATAAATTTTTATCAACACATCTGTAAGATGGATTGAAAAAGCAATGGCCTGAATTAAAAACAAACTAGAGCCTGCCTATTTCAGCAAATCCGAGTCATTCTCACTGCAGAAACCATACATAATCAACCACTCATGAACATCGTCGCTTCAGCGTTGTGAAAATACATTCGAACGAGAGGAGCAGCAAAAGCACTTTCAATGTTGATAAAATGTCATGTTCAGCCGGTTCTAAATCGGTAGCAGAAGAGTCATTCATATACTTGATCGACATAAGCGCTCGCCTTTCTTCCCAACGAAAAACTATTAGATAGCCCTTGTGATGTGGCTAGCAAGGATCATCTAGAGGAGAGTGAATATGTGATCTTAAACAATTTTTATAAATTTAAATGAAAATGAAAGAACATAGTTTTTTTTTTTGTAAGGTAAAATGAAAGAATATAGTTAAGTCTGAATAAAATTTAGATTCAAAATAATTTCTATAGACAGTGCTCTTGATGTACAGTGTGCAAAGCAATAGATGAGAGATAGAAAAATTACACACAAGTTTATAATGGTTCGGCTTTTTGTAAGCCTACATCCACTCTCCTACGCTAACAGCCTACTGGCTAGATTTCACTATGTAATCAAAAGGAAATATAGATTCTGAGTGACAGCACTCTTGTGTATGATATGACTCTCTATCTCACACAATCGCTCTTACAAAATGTCCCTCGAGATCTTAATATTTATCACAAGAAAGACAAGAGGAAGGATCGGAGTAAGCTTAGACTTTGGACTTGTTGATTCTCGATTTCGTTCTCTACCTTCTGCTCTTCATTGATTTCCTTTTATACTCTTCCACTACCAAACTAGCCATTGGACAGTCTTCAGAGGATCATCTTCCAATATTCAATTTTGAACAGATTTATATAAAATAGATTGAGAAACCGTTGGTTGACAAAATCTGAATCACATTGATTCTGGTCACCCATACAATCAAAATCTTGGTTTCCATAAGTAGAGTTTTATCCGTTGTAATGCATACTTGTCATAATATTTGATCGTCAATCAATTATAGCCTTAGATTGAAACAATCAAAACTTTCCTTCTATGAAATCCATACTAGATCACTAACTGTTATGTTTCGTTCTGAATAAGTTTTGCTTCTGCGTTTGAAAGACTTCTGCGTCCACGTCTGCATAACTTCTGCGTCTGCGTCCGCATAACTTCTGTGTCTGCGTCTATTTCAGAACTTAGATTAGTGTGAATCTTTGGTAAAATCTGAATACTTCAGTTTCTAAATAACTTTCATGATAAAGTCTGAAAATCATAAGTTTGAGTTTGAACTTTTAGTTCTGAAAACTTGTAAAGTCTTATATTTCCTTCTGAACTTCCAAAATATATTAACCTGGCAAAAAATGTATATTAGATTCATAAGTTACACATGGAGAGTTTTGCTAGCTTCAAAATCCATTTGGAGTTTTTCTCAATAATCTTCCCCTTTTTTTATGATGACAAAACTTCTATGCCAATTCAATTAATATCAATTAAAAATGAAAGGAATAAACATTTTAAGCGCATGAAATACAGATATATAAATGTGCAAATTTGTAAAATATGCGTATTTCTCTTACTTTTGAGTATTACCTGTATAACTTGCATATTGAAGTGTCAGTACGACAATATCTGCAAAATTTCTCCCCCTTTTTGTCATCAACAAAAAGAATAATGAGTAGAATAAGGTAGCGAATGATAACCATTCTGTTCCGGAATGAGTTCCTGAACCAAAAATAGATTTTTCTATTTCTGGTTCCTGGATGAGTTTCTGAGAAAAAAAATCCGTTTGATAATGACAAAAAATTTCTATTTCTGGAACAGAAACCCGTTTGATAACAGCACAAAATTTCTATTTTCTGAAACAAAAATCCGTTTGATAAACAACAGAAAATTCTATTTCCAGGAATAGAAATCCATTTTTTTAGAAATGGAATAAAAATAATAAAAAATCCGAAAAATTCATAAAAATCTTTAACAAAATTCAAAAAATCCCAAAAAATTGAAAAATTCCAGAAAAAATCATCAAAATGTCGAGAAAATAAAAAAAATTCGGATTTTGGGAAAATAGGAAATTTGTTGAATTTTTTCAAAAAAAATCAAGAAATCAAAAATTTCAAAACTTTACAGAATTGCTTAGAATACCTGTGGCCACCCACTTTTAGTGAAATTTAAATTTTTTAGGTGCAAAAAAAAAACAAAAAATCAAAAATTTCAAAACTTCACAAAATAGTTTAGAATACATGTGGTCACCCACTTCGAGTGAAATTTAAATTTTTTAAGGTGCCCAAAAAAATTCAAAAACTCAAAAATTTCAAAACTTCACAGAATGGCCCACTTTGAGTGAAATTTTAATTTATGGAGGTGAAAAAAAAGAAAAAAATCAAAAATTTCAAAACTTTATAGAATGACTTAGAATACATGTGGCCATCCACTTTGAGCGAAATTTAAATTTTTTTGGGTGAAAAAAAAAACATAAAAATAAAAAATTTCAAAACTTTACAAAATGACTTAGAATACATGTGACCATCCACTTTGAGTGAAATTTCAAAAATTTTTGATTTTTTGCTTTTTTTTTCGGCACCTTAAAAAATAAAATTTTGCTTAAAGTGGGTGGCCACAAGTATTTAAGTCATCCTGTAAAGTTTTGAAATTTTTTCTTTTTTGCTTATTTTTATTTTTTTTTCGACACCTAAAAAAATTAAATTTCACTCAAAGTGGGTGGCCATAGGTATTCTAAGCAATTATGTGAAGTTTTTATTTTTTTATTTTTTTATTTTTTTCGGCACTTGAAAAAATTTAAATTTCGCTCAAAAGTGGATGGCCACAGGTATTTTAAGCAATTTTGTGAAGTTTTGAAATTTTTTATTTTTTATTTTTTTTCGGCACCTAAAAAAATAAAATTTCGCTCAAAATGAGTGGCCACAAGTATTTTAAGCCATTCTGTAAAGTTTTGAAATTTTTACTTTTTTGCTTATTTTTATTTTTTTTGGCATTTAAAAAAAATTAAATTTCGCTCAAAGTGGGTGGCCACGGGTATTTTAAGTCATTATGTGAAGTTTTTAAATTTTTTATTTTTTACTTTTTTTTATTTTTTTTTTTGCACCTAAAAAAATAAAATTTCGCTCAAATTGGGTGGCCACAGGTATTCTAAGATATTCTGTGAAGTTTTTAAATTTTAGATTTATTTTTTATTTTTTATTTTTTTTGGCATCTAAAAAAATTAAATTTTGCTCAAAGTGGGTGGCCATAGGTTTTCTAAGTCATTTTGTGAAATTTTGAAAATTTTTATTTATTTATTTTTTTAAATTTTTTCGACACCTAAAAAAATTTAAATTTCACTGAAAGTGGGTAGCCACAAATTCTAAACCATTCTGTAAAGTTTTGAAATTTTTGATTTTTTACTTTTTTTTCTCACCTCAAAGGTCGTGACTTTCATATGAATGTGTGTTGAAGAAAATGAATTCCTCAGAAATGGTTCTCACTTTTGTTCCAGAAATGAAAAACCAACCTTTTTTTTGTTCTCATTTCTGGTTTCAGAATCAGTTTTGGAAGCAAACTTGTCCCGGAAATAGAAAAATGAAATTGCGTTACCAAACGGGTTTCTAGTCCAAAACTGATTCTGGGAACAAAAAACCAGTTCTGGGCAGAACCAGAATGGTTTTCATGCAGTACCTAAAGAACTGATATAGACCATTCAAGCAATATATCAGAAGCAAATGTTAAGAATACAGATCCAGAATGATTTTGGAAAGAGGAAAAGACAAACAGGTCATTTCTTGGAAAGGGTTCGAATAAGTTGAAAGTTATCTAGAATGGAAACAGCTTCATCAATCTTTGTAGAGTATTGACTCATAGTTTTCTCCATGTTTGTAGAACATTGAGCAATAGCCTCCCTTAACTTTGCCTTGTCTTTCTCTGCCTGAAGATGTTGACTCCGATTATTTTCCTCAACAATTTTGTGAAGATTCTTCACATCCTCTTCAAGTGCAGCTTGCTTTTGTTTGATTTTCAGCGAAAGGGTCAAAATGGTCATGTTCTCTGAAGTTTATCTCTAGACGTTTTTTGGTGCAGTCTGTTCGAACCTATCCTCTGTTTCTGTTGGAATCTCCCCTTGAAAACTTGCATGATCTGCAAAAGGATTTGCATTGCAAGGTTCCTCAGGATTAACTGAGGATTGACTGATATCTGTCACATATTGAATATCATCCTTCTAATCAACCTTTTTATCATTTTCATCTTTGTCCAGTTTGGATGAGTGAAACATTGGAATATATGTTTTCTTGCAATTCTGCAATTCAAACTCCTAGATAATCTCCTTTGCATATTTCTCTTGGCAAATGAATATGCCATATTTGGTTTGTTTCACTTGTAGGTCAAGAAAGAATGTCAATTCGCCCATCATACTTATCTCGAACTCATTATGCATATTTTTTGAGAATTCTTTGCAAAGTAGTTCGTTAGACGATCCAAAAATGATATCATCAACATAAATTTGAACAAGTAAAAAATCTTTACCTTATCTTTTAATAAACAAGGTTGTATCAACCTTACATTTAGTGAAGTCATTTTGCAGAAGAAAGTTACTTAACCTTTCATACCAAGCACGAGGTGCTTGTTTTAGACCATAAATGGCCTTTTTGAGTTTATAAACATAATCAGTCTTCCTTGGTTTTTCAAAACCAAGTGGTTGTTCCACATATACTTCTTCTTTGATATAACCATTTAAAAAAGCATTTTTCACGTCCATCTGAAACAATTTAAAGTTATGGAAACAAGTATAAGCTAATAGTAGCCTAATGGCTTCTAATCTAGCAACTGGTGCATAGGTTTCATCATAGTCAATACCTTCTTCTTGAGAATAACCTTTTGCAACCAGTTTTACTTTGTTTCTTATAACTTTCCCTATCATTCAATTTGTTTCTGAATACCTATTTTGTTTCAATTACTAGATGATTTTTGGGTCTTGGTACAAGTTCCTATACTTTATTGATTTTGTACTACTGAAGTTCCTCCTGCATAGCTTTAATCCAGCTTTCATCTGATAATACTTTACTAACTTCTTTTGGTTCAATTTCTGATATCAATGCTAAGCTGTTGATGTTCTCTTTGTGTTTAGATCTAATCTTGATACCATTTTTATTTCTCTAATAATAAGGTTCTTCGAATGACTGGATTTATGTTTCCAGTTTCTATCAAATCTTTCTTTCTGAATATCATCAGGCTCTGAAGATTCTGATTGAGTCTGGATTGTTTTTTCTTTTTCTTCTTCTACAAATTTAACGATCTTTGGATATTCTTGTTGAGCTTAAGATAATTCAGATTCATCTTTGTGAGTTTGAATATTTTTATCAAACCTTACATTTATTGTTTCTTCCACAGTCTGAGAATTCTTGTTAAAGACCATGTGTGCCTTACTTATAGTAGAATATCCAAGGATAAATCCTTCATCTGCTTTTTCATCAAACTTACCAAAGCAGTCATTGGGATTTTTAAGAATAAAGCATTTACAACCAAAACACGAAAGTATGAAATGTTGGGTTTTCTACCTTTATAAAGCTCATAGGGGGTTTTCTCAAGAATATGTCTGAAAAATGCTCTGTTAATGATATAACAAGCTGTAAAAACTGCATTTGCCCAAAAATGAAGATGAATGTTGCTCTCAATCAACAGGGTTCTTGCTATTTCTTGCAAAGAACGATTTTTCCTTTCCACAACACCATTTTGTTCTGGTGTGTAAGGAGTAAAAAAATTGTGTTGAAAGCAATTTTCCTCATAAAAATCTGAAAAACTTTGATTATCAAATTTTCCCCCATGATCAGTTTTAATACAGGAAATGGTATAGCCCTTTTTATTCTGCACTCTTCTTGCAAATTTTGAAAAATATGAAAATGCTTCATTTTTATGAGCAAAAAAGAATACCCATGTAAATTTTGTGAAGTCATCAACAATGACTAAACAATGTTTCTTACCACCAATACTTTGTGTTCTAGTTCGTCCAAATAGATCCATATGAAGAAGCTGCAAAGCACGATTAGTGGAAACATGATGTATAAATTTAAAAGAGCTTCTTACTTGTTCTCCTAGGCTGTAGGCATTGCATAATTCTATTTTCTTGTATTTCAAATTTGGCAAACTTCTTCTAACCAATTTCTTGTTTGAGATTTTTGAGATTTGTTTCATACCGATATGACCCAATCTTTTGTACCATAGATCTTCATCTTCTTTGATTGAGATCAAGTAATGAGTAGAGTTTAGATTGACATCTAGAAGATAAATATTGCTATGTCTTCTTCTAGTGAATGTTTGAGAGTAATCTTTGCTTGTTTCTGAGCATGTATCTTCTTGAAAGTTTATTCTGAACCCTGAATCACATAATTGGCTTATGCTTATCAAGTTGTAGTTGAGTCCTTTTACCAATGACACGTCATTAATTTTGAGTCCTCCAATTTCAACCGTTCCTTTGCCAACTATTTTTCTTTTGTTATTTCCTCCAAAGGAAACTTTTCCACCATTCAGACTTTGTAGTTAAACAAATATGCTTGAATCCCCTATCATGTATCTAGAACATTCACTGTCTAGGTATCACTTCCTTTTTCTCTTTGTGAAAACTTGCCAAAATCATAACTTTTCAAGTTTTCTTTGGTATCCAAATTTATTTGGGTCCTTGAGAGTTAGTATAAGTTGTCTTAACAAAATCTCTTCAAATAGGTTTCCAGACCATAGAACATTCATTCTCAAAATATTGTGGATCTCCACACTTTGAGCACTTGAGTACACTTCGACCAACAGGTTTGACAAAATTTCTTTTGAAATGATTTTTATAAACTTGTCGAAGAGGTCTTTGCCTTAATCTCTTCTTAACCTTTGAAAAATCAATTAAATTGTCACTTTCCTTCACAAATCCGAGACCAAATTTGTTGAAATAAGGAATTTGTATAGAAAAAATATGCTTCAAGGTTTTTAAACATTTTGAAAACTTGGAAGTAATTTCCGAAACTTCCCTTTTCAAAACAGCACTTTCTTTGGAAATAAAATCTCGACTTTCCTTGACTTGATGAAATTCTTTTTGAAGGAAATCGATTTTTTCTTTTTGTGAAATATCATGTTGTCTTAGTAATGAATTTTCCTTTTTCAAAAAAGAGATTCTTTTAAGAGCAGCCTTGAATTCGAAATATAATTCATCAATGTAATTTGACACTTTAATAGGCATTTTAGGATACTTTACCTCAATCTCAACTTTATCATCTGAATCTGAATCTAAGTCAGACTGAGCTATCAGACAAAAGTTTGATATATCTTTATCACTGTTTTCACATTCTGTATCACTTCAGGTTTTTGCTTTCAAGTTTTTCTTTGCTTTCTCAAATTTGGTCTTCTTTTTCATAAGTGGACAATTTGGCTTGATATGTCCACGTTTCCTACGGTGAAAGCAGATTACTTCCTTTGACTTTTCTGTTTCATCGAGAGGCTTTTTCTTCTCTAAAGGCTTCTTCCCTTTGAGATTTCTTCCTTTGATTTTCATCTTCTTATAATTCTTTATGAAGAGAGCCAGTTCTTCATCATCAACATTTTCATCTTCAGAATCTGCATCATCAAAATCAATATTAGATTTTAATACAATTGACTTTTTATCTTTGGATTCATTTTCCTCATTCAGTTTTTCAGCTCATATGATTGAAAAGTTCCGATTAGCTCATTCACTGACAGAGGCATGATCATTTGAGTTTCTCGAATAGATGTTTTGATATTATCCCACTGTTTAGTCAGTTCTCTCAAAAGTTTATTGACTTTCATCACATCTGGGACAGGTTGTCCTTGATATGCAAGACCATTTACTATGTCAGTAAATCTGTCATACATATCAGCAACAGATTCTTCAGGCTTCATTCTGAAGGAATCATATTGGCCAAGCAGTAGATTGATTTGAGTTTCTTTGACTTGATATGTTCCTTCATAGGTGATGTAGAGAGTATCCTAGATATCTTTAACTGATTCACAAGAAGCAATTTTTTTTATTTTCGACAAGTGCTAAAGCACAATAAAAAAAATAAATTGCTTTAGAATCTAAGGTTTCTCTTTTTGATATCTCAGTTTGAGATAATAGAGGATCTGCTGACATGTTTCTTTCTGTCTTTTCTTTTGAGTCAGAAGTTCTTGGTCTAACTCCTCTGATGATAACTTCCTATTGCATATGATCAATTGACTTTATGAATACCATCATCTTATTCTTTCAGATGTTGTATTCATTGCCATCGAAATATGGTGGTCTGTTGTTACTTTGTCCTTCAATGAGACCTGGAGCACTAAAACTAACCATATAGATCATTAGCTCAGAAGTAAAATACTTCAATAAACAAGTAACCTTGCTTTGATATCAATTTGATGTGACTAGTAAGGATCACATAGAGGGGGTGAATAGGTGATCTTAAACAATTTTTATAAATTTAAGTGGAAATGAAAGAACACAGTTGAGTCTGAATAAAATTCAGATTCAAAACAGTTTATATAGACAGTGCTCCTAATGTGTAGTATGCAAAGTAATAGATGAGGAATAGAAAAATTGCACACAAGTTTATATTGGTTTGGCTTTTGGTAAGCCTACGTCCACTCTCTCACGCTGACAACCTATTGACTGGATTTCACTATGTAATTAAGAGGAAATACAGATTCTAAGTGACAATACTCTTATGTATAATAAAACTCTCTATCTCACACAATCACTCTTACAAAATGTCCTTCAAGATCTTAATATTTAGCACAAGAAAGATAAGAGGAAGGATCAGAGTAAGCTCAGACTTTGGACTTATTGATTCCCGATTTCATTCTCTATCTTCTGCTCCTCGTTGATCTCCTTTTATACTCCTCCACTACCAAACTAGCCGTTGGACAGTCTTCAAAGGATCATATTCCAATATTCACTTTTGGACAGATTTATATAAAATGAATTAAGTAGCCGTTGGTTGATATAATTTGAATCTCGCTAATTCTGGTCGCCGGTATAATTAGAATCTTAGTTTCCATAAGTAGAGTTTTATCCGTTGTAATGCATACTTGTCATAGTATTTGATTGTCAATCAATTATAGCCTTAGATTGAAACAATCAAAACTTTCCTTCTGTGAAATCCATACCAGATCACTAGCTATTATATTTCGTTTTGAATAAGTTTTGCTTCTACGTTTGAAAGACTTCTACGTCTGCGTCTGCGTCTGTTTCAGAACTTAGATTAGTGTGGGTCTTCGGTAAAATCCGAATACTTCAGTGTCGGAATGACTTTCATGATAAAGTCTAAAAATCATAAGTCTGAGTCTGAACTTTTAGTTCTGAAAATTTGTAAAGTCTGATATTTCCTTCTAAACTTCCAAAATATATTAATCTAGCAAGAAATATATGTTAGATTCACAAGTTACACATGGAAAGTTTTGTCAGTTTCAAAATCCATTTGGAGTTTTCCTCAACATCTTGTGCATATAGGCCTAGTCCATGTGATCGTACATGCATTGGGCCTACTATGCTCCGGGTGCAGGCGATAACGTATCTTTCCTAACAACTACTGAAGAACCGAATGAAATCGTTGTTGCTCAACACGACAAGCTCGATGGGTTCCTGGCATCAACTATCACCACCAGTGACAAGCGAGAGAATGAAAGCAAACCAATCTGCTTCAGTTATCGTGGACAAAAGCTATTTTCTCATTCGTCAAATTTGTTAAGGATAATCTTTCTATGAATGACGGTTGAGAAACATTCGGATTGCCTAATAAATCACATGGTGTGTGGAAATGCTCACTATTGTCTCTAAGTATCTTTAAAACATTAATTACGTCCAATTGCGAGAGTAGTTCTTACTCTATGAGTTCTTTTAACCTAGTCTTTTTGTGAGCAGGAGGAATGTACTGTTACATTAGAAAAAAGAATTTTTTCTCCTCACAGGTAAATTTTTCTAAGGAGATATTGAGTGTCAAAAAGATGTCGGTAAAAGGAGTTTCCGGTCACATGATTTTCGAGCAACTTATTTGTAATGTACCGATACTTTAATAAAATTACCAACTCATTTTGGCAATATGTAATTACAAGTTGGTAAGTTACTGACAAGTTGGTTGGAAAAAATGTCACCAATCAGCCTAAGTAGCAGATTATCCCTCGGTGCCAACAAGAAAAATATTGTGGGCTTCCAAATTATCTAAGGCTCCGTTTGTTTCAAGAAAAATATTTTTCCGGAAAACATTTTCCGTGTTTTCTGGTATTCAGGGGCGGAAAATGTTTTCCTTCCCCACTCCCAAATCTTTCATTGTTTTGAGAAAAAATGATTTCCTCTTTTCACAAAGAGGAAATCATTTTCCACCAAAGTGAAGGCAAAATTGCCCATGGGAGAGAAAATGTTTTCCGTGGGAGAGAAAGTTGATTGCCGGTCACCACCATCGCCCGCTGCCGATCGCCAGTCGCCGGTAGCCCACCGGCCGCAGCCGATCGCCAGTCGTCGTCGCCGGTTGCCGCCGCCGTCGGACGCTACTTGCCGCCCAACTGCCGGTCGCCGCCCGCTGCCGCCACCGGTCGCCGCCCACCGCCGCTGCCAGTTGTCACTGCTGTCGGTTGCCAATCGCCATCGCCGATCACCGAACGCCGCTGAATCGGTGGTTGCCGAACACCAGAAAATATTTTCCGAAACTTTTTCAAATTTTAGCCGAACACCAAAAAATTGTATTCCAGGAAAACATTTTTCAGGAAAATGACTTCTGGGAAAATATTTTCCAAAAGGACAATATTTTCCGGCAAACGAACGGAGCCTAAGAACAGGATATGCTTTTGTTCATTAAATAATGAAATTCACATTTAGGTATTTTTCTACACTGAAAGTTGATGTAATAATAACCTGGATTCTAATAAGATATTAGGAAACCAATGGTACGTTTGGCAACCATTATGTTCCTAAAAATTGATTTTGCTCAGAAATAATTCTTTTTAATTATGTGTCCGTGAACAATTTCTAAGTATTTAAAAGCTTTTGATAACTGCCCAAAATTTCTATTCTTGGAATAGAAAAAAAATAGAAATGCATTTGATAACTATACAAAATTTCTTTTATTAATAATTTTTTGAATTTTTTTTCTTCCCCTTCCTTGGCCATGGCCAGGTCGCCAGCACTGGCAAGAGCGGCTTGCGGCCTGGGCGAGGGTAGTAGAGAGCGCCTTATCTGGCAAGGGTAGCTAGTGGCTTGGGCACGGGCCGCACTCACCAGATATGGCAAGGGAGGCCCTCGCCCAGGCCACGAGCTGCCTTCGCCGGATCTGGCGACAGCGGTGTCGAGGGCAACCCTCGCCTAGGCCACTAGCCGCCTTTGTCGAATATGGCAAGGGCAACAGCGAGGATCGCCCACTCCAGATCTGGCGAGGGTCCAACCCTCACCCTCACCGGCCCTAGCCTATGGGTGGTCACTGGTGGCCGGTGACCGGTCACAGGCCAAGAAAAAGAAGAAGAAAAAAAAGAAAAAAAAAAATTCTTTTTCCATTTTTTATTTCCCAGAATTAAACAGCAACTTTTTTTGCTTCTTGATTTCGTTCCAAAATTAATTTTGGGAACGAATTTTTGCAAATTTGTGCCCAAGAACAAAAAATTTACCAAACGAATTTTTGTTTCAAAATTAATTCCTAAAATAAAAGAATAGAAATAGTTACTGTTTTGCCGATTGCCAAACGTGCCCTAAAAATAGATTGTGAAAGCCAAATGAAGAAGGATTCAAAAGGAATCGCAATCTTAAAAGGATTTTCATCTATAATATCTAGAATAAAGTCCTGGATCTTCGAAATCAAGTGTGCATTTATATCATGGAAACAACATATGATCCAAGGAGGACAAGATGATGGATTATATTGAAGTCTCAAATCTTGGGAAAAGTGCCAAAAAAGTCATAAACTTTTTGCATTAGTACCAATTTAGTCCTAAACCTTTTTTTGGTGTCAATTCAGTCCTAAACCTTTTGCATTTGTGCCAATTTAGTCCTAAACCTTTTAAATTTGTGCCAATTCAGTCCTAAACCTTTTGTTTTTGTGCTAATTTAGTCCTTCCGGCCAATTTTGACCGGAATTTGCCGATATGGACACTTGCCGGTGTGACATTCCGAATTTCGACCCATTTTTGGGATTTATAAAATATGTAATTCGTCAGTGTGCTTATAGTAAAATAGAGATTTCGCTAGAATCGCATTCGATCGAAACATAAAATAGAGATTTCGCTAGAATCGCATTCTGAATAGAGATTTCACTATTTGCCGATATGATCACTGCCGGTTATTGTTTTAAAATAGAGATTTCACTAGAATCGCATTCGATCGAATTTGACTGTTATTTAGAGCCCGAACTTTGGTATCGAATATTTTGGAATTTCGAGATGAATTTAATTGGACGTTGTCAATATTAGTGTGGCTAATCTTGATATTGCCCGAGATATGAGAAAAGTGAATTTTTAACCGGGTGCGAATTTGAACTGGTGTGCCACCCTCGCAGTGTATTTTTATTTTTACCCTTTAGCCATTTATCCTAATTATTAATTAGGATTTTTCGTGACTGTCAGATCGTTTCCAAATTTAAATCGTGGCTGTTGGATCGCAATTATTACGATTTAACTAATCTCTCTCTCTCTCTCTCTCCTCCCTCTTTTCCGCCGGCCTCCCCTCTACTGCTTTGACCCAGACACCCCCACCCACTCCACTCTCTTTCTCCCTTTTTCCTCTTTTTCTTCCCCTTTCTTTTCTTTTTCTTTTTCTTCTTCCTTCCTCCTTCTCCTTTGTTGCTCTGCCCGTGCGTCTGCTTCTAGCTTCTGTGCTTGCTGCAACGCCCATCGCCAGGGACCAGCTCGCCGCCGTGACCGCCTGCTCACCAGCTCCACCATCGCGCGCGCCGTCCGGCCGCCGCGCCTCACCCCCAGCCGCTTCCTTTTTTCCCTCAAACGCTGCGTCTGGTTCTGCTCCGCCTCTGTCCGCCCACGACCGCGCCTTGCTGGAACTAGCACCGCCGTGAATCACCCCCCCAGCCGCGTCCGCCTCGTCCAGCCGCCGCGACCAAGCTCCGCTCGCCTCCGTCGCTCGCCACCGCCGTCCGGCCGAGCTCCGCCGTGCGCCACCGTCCACCTCCAACCGCCACCAGCCGCCAACTCAGCCTGGAATAGCCCAAGCCGTGCTGGGTTAGCCTGCACAGTGGCTGTTCTTTGTTGTTCGCCATCATCCGCTGGCCACCGAGTCCGAATAGGAACCACCGTGGACCACCCTCACCGCCGCCATCATCCCCGCGCCTTCACCGGCGTTAGTGGTGTAAGTTAATCTCTAATCCCGTGTTTAGGGTGTTTAACTTGCTTATAGTAATTTAATTTATGTTTAGATTATGTTAATTAATATTTAGTTAAATGTGTTTAGGGTATAAGTTATTAATTAGTTTATTGTTATTGATTATTATTACTAAATCAATTATTTTCGGAATTTAAATATTAGTTTATTAGTATATATAGATAAATTTCGAATTAAATATTATTATTTTATTATTAAATAATTAATTTTCGAAAATTAAATATTATTATTTTCGGAAAATTTTCTAACGTCAATTGTGATGCCAATGTTGGTTTTTCGCCGTATAAGTTGGCATTTTAGAAAATTATTTGAATGATTTTGATTCAAGAAAATATTTCGAATTCTTTGAAAAGGAATTATTTTCGGATATTATTAAATAATTAAATTCTGAATTTATTTATTATTGTTTCGAAAAATTTATAATTTCAAATTATGATTTCTAGCTTGAACGTTGGCGTAAATGCTATGAATTGTCGTATTAAATTGTTTTTATGACAAATTGTTTTAATCGGAAATTTTCAAGAAAGTTTACGAGATTATTGACATTAAATTAGTATTTTTGCTATTATGCCAAGTAATGATAGTGGTGCTTTGTGGTTGATATTCGTATTTGATATCGAAGCTTGCAAAATTGATTGGCAGTTGCATGTGTGATCATGTGATATTATTGTATGTCATTAATTAGAGCACGATTCATGTATATATGGGCTAATTGAAAAGATAATAATTGACCGGAATGCTTGTGTGCTCGTGTGGTCACACGTTGGAGCCGTCTTGCTGTGTATCGCTTGACGATACCCGATTTATTGGATGCCTGGGGATAATCTGGAGTGTCGATACCCCGGATGCCTTGTTGCGGCCCGAGGCCGGACTTGATGCTCCTGACGGGATACCATCTTACTGTGTATCGTTTGATATTGCCATATTTGAATGCCGTCATCCTGTGTATCGTTTGACGTAGCCGTGCCCCATGGGGCGGGACGGAGCCCGGTTTTTACCGATAGATTGCCATCTTGCTGCATATCGCTTGATGTGTGGTGGTCCCGAGGAGGCGTAATAATTGAAATACGTGTGATGCATAGTGCTTGATTATGGGGTAGAAACTACTAGGCATGGTATGGGACGTGTCCAAGTGGGTTTTGCCCTATAATCGAGACACGCGCGACTGTACTGCATTAATACATGGAAAATCTCTTTAAATGCTTCGAGTTTACGACACATGCATTTCATTAACGTATGTACCAAGGCGAGGTAAGAATGCCTGTGGTTATTTAATGATGTTGCTGTTGTTGCTTGTTTAGGAACCCCCGTGCGAGTTGGCCTCCTAAGCGGGACTTAGGCCGTTAACTTATTGAGATTTTATCTCATTTGTTGTTAAACATTTTCAGGGCATTAGCACGTCGTTGCTTCTGGTGCGGTTCAGAGTACCGCAGTTTTGGTTGGTCCCTAAAGGTTAGGCTTGGGAGCTGTTTTGGTTGAAGTAGGTTAACCCTAGCCTTTCTTTTTGCTGGCCTTTTTGTGGTAGTGCCCGAAGTGGGTTTGTAAGAATATTCCCGGGGATTAATCAACTGAGAACTAAAATACTGTTGTGTTTGGTTTTCTTTTGCTATCCCTGTTTATTATCGTTGTCCGGGGTTTGTTGTATTCGCTTCCGCATGCGTATTAAAAGATAAAATAAAGGGTCGGCGACGAGTCCTGGGATGTCGCATCTCATCGACCTAACCGAGGTGTTGCGCGTCCGTATGATTCGAGGCGTGACAGCCGGCCAGCAGCTGGTCACCGACGCCGACGTAGACAACTTTAATAATATTTTTTTATTTTTTTTTCACTTTTCTTTTGGTCTCTCCTTCCTTCCTCTAGCTGGCGAGCTCGACCTCGCCAGCCATTGGCGACAGCGACCTCACTCGGCGAGGGCGAGCCTCGCCTTGGTCGGGTGAGGTTCGAACTCGCCAAATCCGATGAGTTCGGGCCTTGCTCAATCATGGCTAGGCTCGCCCTCGCCGCAGCCTTCGACGAGGGCTCGAGCCTCACCATGGTTGGGCGAGGCCCAACCTCACCAAATCTGGCGAGGTCGGGCCTCGTCCAACCAAGGCGAGGCTCGCCCTTGTCGAGCGAGGCCGCCGTCGCCAGTGGCCAGTGAGGTCGAGCTTATCGGATCGACGATTGGTCGGAGGAAGGAGGGAGAGATTAAAAAAAAAGTGGAAAAAAGGGAAAAAATAAAAATTCAAAAAAATATTAAAATATTATTAAAGTTGTCCACGTCATTGACCAGCCGCCGGCTGGCAGGCGTCCACATTGGCAAATTCCGATCAAAATTGGTCGGAAGGACTAAATTGACATAAAAACAAAAGGTTTAGGACTGAATTGGCACCAATTTAAAAGGTTTAGGACTGAATTGACACCAAAAAAAGGTTCAGGACTAAATGGGCACAAATGCAAAAGGTTTAGGACTGAATTGGCACCAAAAAAAGGTTTAGGATTAAATTGACACTAATAGGTTTATGGCTTTTTTGGCACTTTTCCCCTCAAATCACTAGCTTCTATCCGAAGGACATTATTTCGGTCGATGTCGACCTGAAGAGGACCAGAGCCAGTTGATCTATTTTCCGGTGACCACCGTCCTTTGTATCGATCGCCCTGAATGTCACATAGAACATGACCCCAGATACCGCTTGAAAGTTGGCCTTGACCATCCTCGAGAACTCTAGCTTCCCGTTCTTCATCATCATCATCGTCATCGCCATCATCACCACTTGCTTGGAATTCAGTGACATACGGGCCATGTCGAGGCCTCTCAAGATTCAGGGGACGGATTCGTGGGCACCAACAAGTTTTTCAGATTCATCAACGCCGAAATAGTAAATAGAGCAGAAGAAGAGAAAGAACTTTGGTAACAGTGCCCTTACAAACGAGACAAGGATCGACGACATACCAACTTGCCGACCTCGCTCTCGTGAACCTGGTAAAAGTGTTCCTCAATCGCCTCTGGAACGATTTTTTCATCGTCTGAGCAGCAACAACGCATCTTCTTCTCTTTCGACTCCACGATTCTGATAGCCAATCGCTGAGAAAATTGAGATGACACACCAGTTGAGGTGAGACTGAGAATGGAGGATGATTAACCGGGATGTGATTCATGAGCTAGGGCTTCAATAGGACCGTACATCAGTCTGCGCGTGTCTATCGATTTGTCTGACTCTCATAGTAATATACTCGTACTTTTGTGTAAAATTTGCATGTGCATGACTGCTTTTTAAAAAAACGTCTGTCTTCCGTTATTTGCTGAATTTATCGAATGACGGCCATTTTTTTTGGACAAGAACGAAGTATGTACGTATTATAAAGTACTTATCGTACGATATTCAGGGAAAAACACTCTGATCTTTTTACTTGTTTCATTTCTTTACATTAATCAATTAACAATATGACTTGCCAATTATCATTTATAGACTAAAATGCGGCTGTACAACATCATATGCACACAAATAAGTATGATATTTATTTGATTTCTCATGCTCCGAGTCTCGGCCCCTCACCGAACTACAGGCCTGAATTTTAACCGTTTCAGATAAGATGTTTCATAATAATCGGATTCCTGTGCTCAAGTCCTTGAATTACTGGAAAGAAAAAAGTCCATTTCCATGAGAGAAAGGATGAACAAAAAGGGAAGCTAAGAACCTTGGAATAAATCTAGAGCAAGTGTATCAGGAAAAGAATCTCCCTTGTCTTTGCTGGAAAGCTTCAGTTCTCCTGTAAAAGAAAGAAAAACAACTGCACTCAATCCTTTGTTTTACTCTCCCCCTGCACGTATTCTTCGTCTTCTCCTCCTTCTCTTCTCTCATATATCTACTGATGCAATTCATTCGCATTACGTTCTGTTCGTTTCCCATTTCTGAGAAGATCAGAGATAGAGAGAAAGTAAAATGGCCCCGTCTTTCAGTGTGATTTCACCAGTTCTTTTGATTCTAGCCATACTTTCAACAGGTAATATGTGTCTCCCTGTATCATTGAATTTCAGACATGATTTTCAATTTCCGAAATGAGCCTCTCAAAGATCTCGAATCTAAACGAAACTAGAGATAGCTTTTCCAATTATCAGTACAATGGCGTAAGAGAAAATAATCTTTCTGTCTTTGGTTTTTGTACTGTAGATGTTGTTCCACTCTAACTTATTTCCCAGTCTATGCGCCAAAGTTTTCCCTAGTCATTCTCATTTGATCAATACCGTGTGCTAATTAAATGGCAGCACCCGGGTTTTCCAATTCCGCGAGAATCTTCACCATTATCAACGACTGCAAAGAGTCGGTATGGCCCGCAATCACCCCAGGCGAAAACTTCAACGGCGGCGGGTTCATCCTGAAACCCGCCCAGTCCATCGTCTTCAAGGCCCCCGTCGGGTGGTCCGGCCGGATATGGGGCAGGACGGGCTGCACGTTCGACAAGAATGGCAATGGCACCTGCCAGACCGGATCCTGCGGCTCCGAGCTCCAGTG
This sequence comes from Syzygium aromaticum, assembly GCA_024500025.1. Classification (NCBI taxonomy): domain Eukaryota; kingdom Viridiplantae; phylum Streptophyta; class Magnoliopsida; order Myrtales; family Myrtaceae; genus Syzygium; species Syzygium aromaticum. The sequence goes on along the minus strand of CM044890.1, from coordinate 35,346,442 downwards.
CAAGGACTCTGGGAAGCCCCCGGCCACACTGGCTGAGTTCACCCTCACGGCTACTGACTTCTACGACGTCAGCCTCGTTGACGGGTTCAACTTGCCCCTGGCGGTGACCCCAATCAACGGCCAGGGAAACTGCAGCATCGCCGGGTGCGACCAGGACGTCCGGACCACCTGCCCATCGGAGCTGTCGGTCAAGGTCAAGGGCAAGACCGTGGCGTGCCGTAGTGCCTGCGACGTGTTCGACACGGACGAGTACTGCTGCAGAGGGGTCTACGGCAATCCGGTGATATGTCAGCCCACATATTACTCCAAACTGTTCAAGCAAGCATGCCCGACCGCTTATAGCTACGCTTACGATGATCCCACGAGCATCTTCACTTGTGTAGGGACTGATTACGTGATCACTTTTTGCTCAGCCAGGTTCGTGAGTTCAACCGAGTCATTAATCGCAACGACTGGATCCGAGCCCATTTCCTAATCCAATTCGCGACTAAAACCGACGCTTAATTGCCTCGAAAATGGATCGACAGATTGTTGGTTTCGTTGATTAGTGCTAGAGAAATTTGCGTATTGCGAATGATCTGTGGTCGATTTAATACCGTCATCATTTGTTTTCAGGAATCAAACGGTGTGCACGTACCATGACAACAAGCTCGTGTGCAGCGGATCCAACAACGGCGTCAAATCACAGGCCGGAAGATTTGGAATCTGGTTGCTAGCATTGGCATCACTACTTAACTTGTTGAACATGTCTTAAATTTCAAAAAAGGAAAAACGAAATCAAATAAGAAAAAGAGAAGAATTCTTTTCTTTTTATAAATAGTGCTTGTTCTTCCTGATCCTGATTCTTTTCTTCCTCGTATGGAGTTCAGTGGTCGGTGGAATTGTCTCGGAGCTTTTTCGTTTGGGCAACATCGAAGACGATCGAAGTTTTTCATTTCCATGGATTTTTCAGATTTCTCTGTAAATATGGAAATTCGGTATATGATTAAACTTTTTTTTTTTCCAGGATCATGATGAGTTATGTATCTTATGAGCCCTTACGCTGTAATTGTTCAGAGGGAGGATGGGAAAATCAATTGCAAATTATACTAATGCTCGGGAGACCCATAAGCCCGAAAGAAAACGAAAGGGCTTGGCCCAATTCCTCCTATGTCATCTTGAATGGCCCAACCCATCTTATGCCAGGAAATGACATGGCCATGTAAAATTTCTTGAGTAAAAAAAAATCTTCCACAAAGAATTACTAAAAAAAATTAGGAAAAAAAAACCACAAAAACCCCAAACTATAATTTTAGAGGTGATGAAAATGAACCGTTCGGACCGGACCAGACAAAACCGGTTGGTCCAGGCAATTCCTAGTTCCAAAAAAGCAAATCCCTAATTTTCATTTTAATGCCCAGTTCCATATGTGTAACTGCCACTCAAATCAGATTAGTGATTTTTCTTTTATAATTCTTTTTTGTTCATTAGGAGCTCCCTGGAGGCAAGCCCATAAGGGGACAATTTCACATCGTTCCTATAAATATCTTGCTATCTCCCACATTCCCGAAACCTCATCAACGACGGTGCTCGTTTAAACCTTAATTTATCAACTTTGGACATTGATGAAGCACCACCGAACCTGAAAACCTAGATTGGCACTTGTTTCCTCCTAGGTACTCTCGATTTCTCAGCTTAGGAATGCTTTTGCGCCAATCAATGTGCTTCTGGATTCGGCAGGTGGTTTAGTGGTTTGTTCATTCTTGTCTAAGGTTTCCTTCTTATTTTGGGGCTGCTGAAGATTGTTTCTGATGCGAGCAAGAAGGTTGCTCAGAAGAAGGTGGCGTGTGTGGCCAAGAGAGGAGGAAAGGCTGCAGCTACGACGGCATCATCGAAGGCCGCAGTGGTGATGGCATCTACTGCGGCTGTGGTAGACATGGCCACGAACATGTCCGAACCGGAACCGCCCTAGCAGTTCCAATTTTGAACTGGCCGGTTCTGGTTCGTAATTTAAAATTTTTAAAAATAAATTATGAAATAAAAAAATAGTGAATTATAAAATTATGAAATAATGAATTATTCAATATAAATTGTAATCAAAATGTAAATTGTAGGAGTGATTGGTTCCCGATTCTGTCCGATTCCGCTCAGAACCGGTAAGACCGGTTCCTTAATTTTAGAACTAGAAACCGAATCGGTAAATCATATAACCGGGAACCGGACCATTGGCCCAATCCGGTTCTAGGCGATCCAATGGAACCCTTTGCTCTTAACTAATAAAGAATTATAGCCACAAAAGGCATATAACTTCACATTCTCATGGCATAGCTTGAGTTTTATATACAACTCCTTTAATGGTCTATTCATTCCCATTCGATGTAGGACTCTTGATATTCACATGAAGACAAGCCAAGAGTCTTACATTGAAGGTGTTCAAGACTAGTCGAGAGTCTACATTGAATAGAAACGAAGAGACATTAGAATCATTGTGTATAAAACCCAAGCCAAGCCTTGTAATTATAGTTTAATACACACAAGTCAAGCATGTAATTAGAGATCAATGCGCTTATAATGCATAGCAATTAGAGTTCAAATTATTTTATAAAAAAAATTAATAATGAATTTTTTATTAATGAATTTTTTAAAAAAATTTCATTATTATTATTTTTTAAAAATAATTTGGAACTGGAATCGGCGGTTCCGAGCCGGTTCCAAAATTGTTGGAACTAGAACCAGGCCCGTAAGCCACGAGCCGGTTCCGGTTTTGAATTACGGGCTCGGTCAACAGGCTGGGCCCGAGTTTGATCGAGCCGGTTCCGGGCTAAAACCGGCTCGTGGCCATGACTAACTGTGGAGACAAGCGCTTCAAGCCTATGTTACGGTCTTCTTCATTGCCTTCCACCCATCACCCTTCTCAAGCCAATTGTGCATGGAGCGCATCTGGTAGAACCGAGAACTAGACTAAAATTGGATGGTATGATCCAATCCAGTTTTCAATTCTAAATTATTGAAGCCAAGAGTCATTGTCGGTTCTCGATTCTGGGCCGAGAACTAATCACTCCTAACCAACTTTATCCCAAACTTTTCTTTATAAAATCAAAAATCCCAAACTATACCCATTCGACATATTTATTCTAAACTTTTTATTATGACATAAAAAACCTCAAACTCGTACCTATATAACACATTTACGCTCCGTCAATGTCTCATTAAATGATTTTTCAATAAAAATATCATTTTTATTTCACTTAAATCATGTCAACATCATTTACTTTCTGACGTCCATTTACGCAAATTTTTAACGGTTTTCATTAATAGAATTTTGATATGTCACATACGTACAAGTTTGAGATTTTTAGCGTCAGAGAAAAGAAGTTTGTGGTAAATGTGACAACGAGGTATGGTTTACGATTTTTTTTTTTTTTGTAGCTTTTGCCGTAATTTATATTAAACGCTCAACAAAAAGAAATTTTTACTCACTTCCTTTGAAAATTAATTTCTCTCCCTCACACAATATAAAGCCAGAAAATACTGAAAACAAAAATCAGTGAAAAAGAACGCAAAACAGACACAGAGATGGCCGGTACTGCAGCAGCCGCCGGAGGCGGCGGAGGAGGGAAGGTCTCCTTCAAGGTCACTCTCACCTCAGATCCTAAGCTCCCCTTCAAAGTGTACGTTCGCCGCATCGATCTCTCTCTCTCTCTCTCTTTCGCGGCCTCTTAGTTTCCATCTCTCATTTTTCGTCCTTCGTTCGAACGCGTGATGCACGATCGATTCAGGTTCAGCGTCCCGGAGGCGGCTCCGTTCACCGCCGTCCTCAAATTCGCTGCCGAAGAATTCAAAGTGCCGCCTCAAACCAGCGCCATCATCACCAACGGTACCTTAGTTTTTTGTCCGGAATTTCCTCGATCTAGGGTTTCGTTTTCCACGTTTTTCAATTTTGCAATTGGCGTCGCTCGATGTCTGATTGTAAATTTTCCAAGTCGTGTGTTTGGCTAATTGAGGGGATTGGAGGTGAGCCTCCACTTGATTTGAGAGTCTTTTTGAAGAACTCTTTAACTTGGCCCAGGACATTGCGTTAGAGCTTCCCAGGTTCATCTTCTAGTGGTTAGTTGTCCAGACCACACTCTTAACAGATGGTTTGGTTAATAACGAATGCATGCTGCAACAAGGATAGCACTTGATTGTTGTGTATGTGTAAGAATCTATGTAGCCATATCTGCTGCTTAAATGGAAGCCATGGGCTTGGTGCTTGAGCTGTCTCGATGGGGCTTTGCCCTTTGTTTGGCATTGCTATCATTCATATGAGTCAAGATGGATTAAGTAGACTTTTTTTTTATTTTTGGTACACTTTATCATTATAAAGGCTTTCCGCTAATAAATGGATAATTTTCTGTTTCTTTGGTTCCTCCTCCTTCTTGAATATCTTTGTTATATTCTTGTGTTTATCGCATTCAAACTTCTTCAGGAGAGAAGATTCGTTTGAGTATTTATCAGAAGATCTATTGAGAACAATTGGAAGTTCGATACTCAGAAAAACCTTATGTTCTTTGGAAGTTGTAAGATCAGCATCTTAGGAAAGCTTTGGACAAAGGTACCTAAGATAAAGCTGCAGCAGCATAAGTTTCTTCTTTGAGGAACTAAGATAATGAGGGGTCATGAGTACGATACTATTTGAATGCGGTGATGCATCAAGTCTTGCATTTAGGACTTAGTACGCTTAGGAGGTCCTAAGATGAACACTAATCACGCACACGCGGAGAAACTTTTCTTCAGGATCTTAGCCCAAGGAAAATTAAAAGAACCAGAAAACAAAGAAAGAACTGCCCCCTTGTTCGTCCTATAGCATTTTCTTAGTTTCTGTTTCAAGTAATATGTTATGTTGAAAGTTTATGTGATAAATACAACAATCAGGAACAAGAATAAAGACAGCCCGGGAGAATGTGTTAATTGATGGATTTAAGGAGTAACTCTGCCCCCTGGGATTCTAGACTACAGCTCACTGCAGTCTAGATAGTAATAGCTATGTAACTTTTCCTTTCAGAAGAACCATTTACTCGCTGCCTGTGACCAAATATCTTATGAACCGCTATATAACATGTCTTTGATATGAATATTGGCATGTTATAACAGTTAGAAGAAGAGATGAAATTTGAAAATTTAATGCATGTGTCATAATTTCCTACTGAAAGTATGGAAATCCATGCAATGTATTGGTAGCCCGGTGGGGTACGAAACCCATGTTATGATAGTGATAATTGGAAAGAATGTCTTTCCCTTCTGTCTACTCCCATTGGGGATCTCTCGAGTTTTTCTTAGTTGTATTGGAATGTTAAATATTTTTTTAACCAAATAGTGTAGTTTAGCCATATCTAAAATTAGATGTTCCAGAATCAACATATGCGTTCTTTCTGCTTGTAGTCCTTCGAGCGCCTGGGTGGAATAAATAAGAAGTTTGTCCTGTTATACTGGTGAATATTGATGTATTTTCAACTAGCAGATCAGCGAATAAATTTCACATACTTGAATAAAGAGGAGCTGTAACTTTGGAGCTCAAGGTAATGAATGATAACAATGTAGGTACAGTGAGATGTCAAGGAATGGCTTATTTCCTATTTGAGGGTAGACTTTGAACGTGATTTTAAAAAGCTATTAGGTTTTAAAAAGGTTAGCTTAGAGCATGAGGAGCGTCATATGAGAAAAATAAATTCAGCCTTGTAAGTGACATCAAGGAGGCGCAAGTACATCAGTGTCTGACTAGAGTGGCACAAGATGTGAAGGGCTACAAGAATCTACATTAGGTATGTTCATATGAAACAAGAGAAGATACAGTGTGCCGGATAGTCAAATTTTAAGTTAAGGGAGGAAAAGATTGGAGATAAAGCTCCGGTTCCATTATAGTTTTTTAACTGAAATTCAGCCTGCGGGTACGCTAATTCTTTTTTGAGTTACTGTCAAGCATATGATGAGGGAGCTCCACAATTTCTAAATTAAGTGTTGCGTACAATATGTTGGAGATCTGTTAGTTCTAATGGGTGCTCTCTATCTTAGTCTAAGTTAAATATGTTTGCAAGCAGATTTAATTGATTCATCCAACCTATGACCGAAGAAGTTAGAAAGAAGGTAATATGTGGTTGTACTGTTGATTCTTAATGTTGACAAAAGACGGGAATATGTCCTGTTATTACTATTTAAAAATCATGCTTTTGTATTCATTTTCGCTTAAGGTTATATATTCATGCTTGTTTGTAGGTTAGATCGAGAGGAAAGAAAACTTAACAGATGGAATTTAGCCTTAGGCTGAGATTTTTCATGCTAACAGGGCATGATCATGCACATCATTTTTAAGATTTTGTGTTCACGTAAAAGGTTCAGGCTCTCTCTAGTTTACCGCGTAATTATGTGGTGCATTTGCATCTAGGGCGTTGAATTTTTTACTGCTTGTTTGTGGGGTGCATCTGGTTCTAGCCTTCTAGGAATTTGAGAGCAAAGGCCTTGGAAGGGACAGGTCTGATTTTTGCGATGAGAACCCTTTGTTGGAGGAAAATTTCCTAAAAATTGCTGATTGGGTGTCTGTGTCACTAGAAATTTTATTTTACTTGGAAGGTTTCTTTCCCCAATCATTTATATTTTGGCATTTACCTTTGTATACTTAGCCATTAGCAAACACTCGACTTCTGCAGCTTATGTGGCCATAATACATGAACGGATACTATTTTTGGTTATAAGCTAAAATGGTTGGGAGGGTTGAATTCTCGAGCAAAAATTTTGAGGGAGTGATTGCATTCAGAAACTATGACTTCACTCTTAAATATCTTGGCCTTGTCTCTACAATATATTGCAAACACTTGCACTGGAAACCGACAATCAGACAGAGTGCTGCCCATTGGGGGGCCTGCATCCGTAGGTTTTGTATTCATGGGAAGTATTTGACTTAATATAGAGTCTCATAAGTGCTTTTCGAACTATTAGAAAGCCGTAGCTGTGGGTGGCTTTGTCTGACTGTTAGCCAGTACATCAAGCTTCAGCACTAGATATTTTAAGCTTACAATTTATTATTGTGTACTCTATTGACTCTTCCTTACTTTTACAGATGGAGTAGGCATTAACCCTCAGCAAAGTGCCGGTATGTCTTGGCCTTTTCCATCTTGTTCTGTTTTTATTTTTCAGTTTCCATAATTAAAAAAGAAAGAAAAAGATATTTGGATGATGTCCATCCTGCTTCTTATTGGACCTATACAAGTGATTTCCTTTCCAGTCTCCGCTTATCTCTTACTAATTTTCAAAGCAGTTATATCAACTAGTCTAGATTCTTGTTTGCTTATAGAAACAACTTTTAAAAACTGCAGGTAATGTCTTCCTGAAACATGGTTCAGAGCTGCGCCTGATCCCTCGTGATAGGGTTGGAGCATGCTGATCGCCATCTGTGTGAGCATGTTTCTAGTTACTCTTACCTGTAACTTGACAAGCTATTGTCCTTGGATACTTCTTCCTACTAAAACTCCATGATCGATCTACTACTGTTGGCATCAAACAAGTGAAAATTGTTGTGTGAATTACAGATGAGAAACAATAAAGATGGAAGGGTGGAGAGAAATGGGCTGTTGCTCTTTTTATCGTGGACAGCATTAATATTCTGGCCACTGGTACCGATGATTTAATATTGCTGGGAGAGGTGACCCCAATGTGCATTTGTTGTTTTGCTAGTGAATCTGTGAGGTTGGTGGGGTTAGATATGATATTATTAGAGGTGGAGGTCCACATTTCTGCTCACCATATCTATCGTCGGTTCATTAAAAAATTGTTCAAAGTGGGAAGAGTGGACGAGCATTGAGCAGAATTACAGATTATGCATAATTGTTGGTGGGATTCTGAAGCTGACTCGTGAGTTAATTTGTGTGTCGGCCCACGGCATTCACTTTCATTGTCCCCTGAACAACCATTTTTTCGCTTGTTGGCTCGTTGAAGAAGAGGCAGTTCACAACACATTTAAGTTTTCCAATTTTGGGGGAGTGGAAGCGGTGGAAAGCAATTTGTAAACTGAGACGAGAGAGCCAGTCATTACTGTATAGAAGTCGACACGAAAACGAAATCTGGGAAGAGACGGGATTTTACCTGTGGAAGTGGACGTGTTGAAGGATGCGTGTCGTATGAGGAGGAAGTATGTGATTTTATGTGTATGCCGCGCGATGTTCGAAGGGTCACACGTTTAACCAGGTGACCCCGTTTTCAGAAGTTAAAAACTAGACAAACATGGTTGTGTAACTGTGGGGTGTGACGTACGTCTGAGCAATGATATAGAAAGTAAACTTTCTCGTGTTAGGTACGCTCAATCCTCCCAAGAACACGGAGAGAATCAAAAGATGACTATCCTGTCCTAGCTCACGGCAAAGTAGTTGGAATCAGGTGCACCGTGCCTGTGTCTGTTGCCCATTCTAGCCGATGTTACGCTTGTAACATTTCTTTGTAGCTGGGGTTTTTGACTAATGATATGAGTATGAATGATATGTTGTTTTTTGAGAGAAGACTGGACATGGCTTATTTTTCACACAGCAAGTATACGAGGAAAATTGTCTAAATAGTCATAAATTTATTATACGAATGTCAATTCAGTTTTAAATTTTTTAATTGTATCAATTTAGTCTCAAATCTTTTAAAGATTTGTCAATTACAATAGGTTTATAACTTAACTCCCAAGCATGTGTGTCGTTGTGTGTCAGTGTCGTAGATGATGAATAGGAAGATCCATGACGCATCGTGGCTCGATGCAGTCCCCCTTGACTTAACGTAGGATTGACTATGAGTACGAGGCTTGTGAGTGGATCCAAGTATCGAAGATGGCTGAAAATTACCAGGGAATTTTTAGTCAATGCCCTTTAAGATCAAGTGGAAGCCAGAATTTGCCAAGATCAAAAGCTCAACTTCTTCACATGGATCTTGACAATTTCACAAGAGTTAGCTGGCAAGAAGACGGGACATTCTGATCCATTAAAGAGAGAGGGAGAGAGGGCATGAATGAAGCTAACTGTATTCCGTACTTTTCTTTTCGATTCGACAGCCAAACGTCCTGACCATGCCAGGGGTACTCCGCATACCCAAAAATTTCATCAAGAAGTCGTCTCAGGAAAAAAGAGTAGGACGCACGTTTTTAGAAATTGGAACCTCCCACAATTGACGGGGAGAAAGCAGCGGCAGATTTGTGTAAATTCGTTCATAATGATGCCGCTCCCCTTACCCCAAAAGGAAGTCACAGAACATTCCAATGGAGGCGTTAATTAGTATAAAAAGAAAAGGGTAAGTCCAGCTAGAGAATGATGTACAGCTGGTTCATATCGCACAAGATCCAATGGAAGGTGGAGGCAGAAAGCGCATGTCCCGGCAAACTCATTGGCTTCCCCGCAAAATCCGCCTCCCCCTCGTTCTTTGCCCAACCGAGAAAACCCTTTTTGAGCTCCTCAATATGCCATTGCATCTTCGCAAGCATCCATTGCGTTTCCATCTTTATCGACTTACGCCCCTATGTATGCTAATTCTCTCCTAGGGATAAGCAAATTTCAGTTGACACTTATCCATTGGAACATGTTTTTCATTTTTCTGGAAACTGTTACTTGCCATACATACCTTAAAACCGACCTTATCACAAATTCTAGAGTCGATTGCATCTGTATTAAATGAACGATTGTAATGAATCATAACCTTTTATGACCGTCACTTGCGGTTATAATCTATTTACCACGATTTATATTTAACGAATGAAGAATATGAAATATTAACAAGGTAAAAATCTTAATCATAAAATAAAAGTTCTGACTAGTGGTTCCGGACTATACACTCATCATTGGACACGATGGAATATTGTTTGGTCATGCAAAGACATAAATCAAGAAAAACACAAACTTATTCCAGATTCCACCTACGTAGAACTTGTAATCTACCCGTCGAAATATGTTACTCAATTTTTGGAACCTGAAACCCATCCTACGTATCCTAAAACCTAGAACCGGACAGGTTCTCACCAATTTTAGGTTGTCCCTCCGAAACCATGCTCATTCTTATTATCTCCTTTTGGTCTTTGATGTCCGTATAATAACTTGAATCAGCTTTTGCAAATCAATCGAAGATCCGATAACCTTGATATTGTTGGAAGCGATGCCGCGAGACTACAAAGTTTGTCACATATAATTACAGTCCCTTTTTGTGATAGCATATGCTTTGAAAAGAGAGGAATGTTACGTATTCTAGTAAGGGGAAAGAGAATCATCTCGAGGAGGACGGCGATAATTGACATAGAGGTTACATCCATGTTGATCTCCTGTCCTCCTAATAAGATCTTTTGTCGTGTACAAGCGTTACGATGATATGCATGACTCATTAACATTATCCGCACAATGCCGACATGTCGAAGCGAAGGACAGTTAAGTTCGAACAAAGCAAACCAACGTTTTCTTTTTTGGCAGAAAGATGACCCGGCATTTAAAAATTAGGGAAAATACAACAAAAAATTTCAAATTATGCTACTTGTGACAAATTTATCATGAACTTTTTTTGTGACATGAAAAATCCTAAATTATACCACTTGTGACATATTTACCTCATAATATTTTGATCCATGATCATTTTCATCTTTTTTTCTTTTTCTTTTTTATTCCTTTTTTTTTCTTTTCTTCTCTCTCTTCCCTCTGCCGGCCATGGCGGAGGGAAGCTGGCGAGAGTTGCATTTGCCAAATCCGGCAAGGGCGACTCTCACCGGCATCTGGCAAGGACGACTTCACCAGACTCGGGTGAGGGCTACCCTCGCCGGATTCGCCCGATGCCGGCAAGGGTTGCCTTTGCCGTATTTGGCAAATGCAGCCCTCGCCGACTTTCCTCCGCCATAGCTTACGGAGGGAAGAGAGAGAAAAAAAAGAAAAGAAAAAAAATGAAAAAAACAAAAATGCTCATGGCCCAAAGTATTGTTGGGTAAATGTGTCATAAGTGGTATAATTTGGGGTTTTTCAAATCACAAAAAAAATTAAGGGTAAATTTGTCACAAGTGGCATAATTTGGGAATTTTCGTGTCACAGAAAAAAGTTTGGGGTAAAATTTATCATAAATGACATAGTTTAGGATTTTTTGTGGTATTTTTCCTAAAAATTAAGACATTCGATCAGCTTATAAAAACATGCCCCTAATTGTTTTTGGAGGAACAGAACCTTCACCCATTCATATAATATAAAAGAAACGTTTAAACACAAGACTAAAGTGCACAACTCCCGAATTAGAAAATGTACTTCTTGGTTATAAAGTAATAGGTTATCCGTGCAGATTAAACACAAGACACGCATTCGGCTTCTCATCTAATTAAGCGTAAATAGTTTTGCGTTGACATGGCTAGTCACTTGTCTTTCGACTTATGCGCCCGGTATTTTCTGTTGCCGAAACTTACTCTCTTTTCTTTAAAATGAATTTTTCACGTCATTAAAAAAATATTTAAGTTTTCGGATACGTCCCAAATGTTAAAAATAAAAATAAAAAAGGGTTCGACAATCCTATCGAAGTCATTTAATTAAATGGGCACGGGAGATTCATTCTTGGAGTAGTCCACCACAACCACACCACCATGTTTAAATCAAAAGACAAAGGAGGGGTGCGCGGGGTCTTCGGTGTTTATTGGGTACGTTCTAATGCGTGGGAGGCCATACAACGTTGTCGTTAAGCGTTCATCGTCGTTGTCGAGCAGCATCTTTCTATACTTTTCCCCTCACGTCGGGGGAACATTTTTGGGGACTGTCCGTTTCCATAATTATCAATTCCCTCTTCTTTTTTCTCTCTAATTTAACTCAGCTTTTCATGTGCTCCCACTAAAATTAGGCTCGTGCTCGGTCAGTAATATATGGCCAACTTATTGGGTGTGCGCAGTAGAATTTCAACAAATTCATCCAGATAGATCGCTATATGTTAATTGCTCTACACCATATCAATTTTTCCGGTATTAGATTTGTTCTCCTTCATTCAAGTAATTATTCCATATTAACTTATCTCAACTTGAATCTCCCAGGCTCTCTTTCATACTCGATCTCTTTCCCCAGACCAAACTGCAGGAGGCTACCACCAAGCTTGCATTACTACTTCATAATGTCCACCAATCGGATTTCTTTTTTGAGAAATTCACCAAATATCAAAATAGATTGAAGGCCTACCAATCTACCATCGACTTTGATACCATTTGTTGGGAGCGTGCAATGGAGATTCGATATCTTTACCAGGGAAGATCGTCAAGAGGGGATTCAAGTCTGGGCCCGTCAATATATTCAGTTGAACTCATATTCATTCAAAAGTTCAAACCAATGAGTAATGATCCAACTATGATAGATCAACTACTTCACACCAAATCAATTCTCCGATGTATGAGTTTTTTAAAATAACTCACACGTGCATCTTAACACATCTATCTTTAGTGTTGATTAAAAAAATGATTCACAAAATTGATATAAGGATCTTTGCAAGCTCTTCAATGATTCACCCATATGCTCAAAATATTCTATGAAGTTCCGTATCGGCACCAATTAATAAGTAAGAATAACGCATGATATATTAAAAGTGATTCACAATATTGATACGTTAAATAATATGGTAAGCTATAAGTGTAAGGAAGTAATTAGACAAGTGGGGTCATATTAGATAACGAATTAGAGTCTATCACATGATAAAGTATATTAATTTTACAAACGAGCTTTCGTTTTTTCTTTTTTTAAATCGAGGATTACAGTCTTTGCATCGCTCGGGTAAGCACAAATTGCATCGTTCCTTTTTTTCTTCTTTTTTGGTTGGGGGGGGGGCTTTCTGCTTTACTTTGGAATAAAATAAAGGCGAAGCCATTCCAAGCAGATACATCAACATATGTCATTGCCTCGAAAAGGACGATGCGAGCGGAATCAAATGATGAAAAAGTTGGTCAATCGGAAGAACAGAGGGCCAAAAGCGTTGCCAATAAAGCTCAAGGAAAATGCAAAAGGAGATATTTAGTCGGGGGTGGGGGGGACTCACTTCGCTTGACTTTTTGCTTCTGTACCAACGGCCATCTCCGGCTAATTCAATAGACAAAATTATACGATCAATCATAAATTTATTGTACGAATATTAATTCAGCACTCGATATGTCAATTCTACCAATTTAGTCTTAAATTTTTACTCATAATTCCACATCAGCAATTTTCGACGAAGATTGATAGATATGGATTATATTAGAATTTTACGCAAAGATTTAAAACTAAATTGATAAGTTTAGAGCTGAATTCATATTTATATATGTTTATAACTAATTGGACAATTTCTCGTAAATTCAAGTATATTGCGAATCATATCAATATAGCTAGTTGCTTTAACGGCACTTTAGGTTTGAGCAAATCAATGGTAATTAGCAAGGACCACAAGAGCAGGCCCTGGATAGTTTCAAGCTCGTAATCATAATTAAAGTGGAAAGCAAACACTGCACCTAGAAAGAGAAATCTTGATTATTCTTGGAGAGTCACTTACTGCTTAATTCTAGGATTTGGGTCTTGATTCGAGCCTCTTTTCGTTGCCTCTTATCCGTTAAATCACTACACATCCAGATGTCTATGTTTATCAGATAATCGCGGTCAAAGGGACCCATCGTGTGACACGATATAAGCTGGTCTTCGCATTAATCAAATGCAGCGAAAGAGCTCGTGTCATTATTGAACTGCTGACTTGCTGAGTACAGCCAAACCCCTTGTAAACTACATCACTTCGTTATCAAAAGCAAAGGCTGAAGATGGAATAAAACACTCCAAAAGCTCGGGCATCAAAGCACAGCAATCAGCAGCCACTTCAAGGTTGAAGAGGAAAAATGCATACCTTCCCTGTACAAGAAGAAAACACTTGCTTCTCCGAAAAGAAATCGCCGCCCATTTTTCCTGATGCATTTCTTACTTTTGAACTGGATGTGATAAGCGGAATTAGTGACGATACATATATACCGGTGAGGTTATAAAGAGAGTCCGTACCTTTTCAGAAATATGATAAGAGTTATCTCGCGGCACAAGAATATACAATAATGATACGGATCGAAATCCGGTATGGTAATTGATCATTGCCCAGAAGTTATTACGTTGGTTTCCCAACATTTTTTCACGTGAGGATCTAAAACAGTGCTGCTTTCATGAGGCTCTTGTTCCTTCCTCGACAAACCAAACCGCTTCTTGCAAAGATTTAGTAATAAAACAACTTCCTGGCGTGACACAAACACGACAAAGAAGCAACTGTTCAATGTTCCCCCACCACGACAAAATTTCTGGACTCGAAGCACACGCCTCAACAACGAGAAGGGAAAAAGAGAGTAGTAGCTTGGTACAGGGACGATCTCACTCCTAAAGCTTTTCACCTTCTCTCTCTGTATCTCTCTCTGGGTGTGTTGTTGCTTGCTTGCTTGCTTGCATGGCCATTGGGAAGGCGAGTGCAAAGGCCATGAAGAGCAAGAACAGCTGCTGCATCCTCGGCTACAGTAGCAGCTCCCCGAGCCCCCCGCCGTCCCCCCGCCGCGGCTCCGCCGTCGGACACTGCCGGAGGAGGCTCCGGGGCAGGCCCAGCCTCGCCGCCGGCGTGATCCGGCGGAGTGTCCGGTACCTGGCGGCTCTGGCCCTGCTCTACTTGGGTGGGTTGCTCATGTGCGTGGGCCCCTTCTCTTCCCTGGTGGACCTCCTCCTTCCACCCCCTGGCTCTGTCTATCGTAGCCATGAGATCTTCCACAAGCTTTGGCCTATAATACACTCTGATAATTGTTCTGCAATTGAGGTCTCTCTCTCTCTCTCTCTCTCTCTCTGTAACTCTGTTTTTGTTCTTTTTACGCTTTTTTTGTGTTTTCTATTCTCAAATGTTCTGTAATTTTGTTGTTTTTCTCATTGACTAAAATGCTGGGGCTTGACCCTGTAGCGTGGCTCTGTAGGAAGCAACTTGAAATTTCTTGATTGGGAAAGAGAACATGAACAGTAGATTTTATTTATTTATTTTCTTTTTTTCTGTCATAGCTCGCTGTTTGCTGTACTAATGTAGTATTGTTTTGAATGTTGTCTTGTGCTGGATTTTGTTTTCTGGAAAGATAGGAACTTGTTCGGTCCATTTACCAGTATCAGTGCCGTGTTCTTTCGCTTGGCACAGTGAGAACTCGCAGATCACAGAGTGCAACCATAACTTTGCCTTTTGCAAATGTTTCGTCAGTCTGTTCAAATCGAATAGTTGTTCATTGGACAAATTGTGACCTTCTTTTACTTTCAAGTGCAGCTCTCTCTCTCTCTCTCTCTCTCTCTCTCTCTCTCTCTGGGATAACCTTGTAATCCATTTGTATTGGACCTTGGATTCTGTGTTTTATGGGACTTGTTACAGTTGGAAACTCTTTGGACATATAAGAGGAGGCTCAAAGAGCAAAGACCTTGTTTAAGTACAATTGTTGGACAGCATTTTGGTCTCTCCAATGGCACAGGTAAAGCTCCAACATTTTTTAGATGGACTTTAATGTTTTCTTCTAGAGATATTCCCTTGCTATTGGGAAATAGAGCAGCACAATATGCGTGCTGATCATGTCCGCCGAAAATGCTCAGAAACCAAATAGATCACCGAGCTCACATTTTATTATACGCTTTAGTCCACATGAGAATTGATTACCCTTTTTTGATGCAATCATAATGAAATGAGCTGGTTATGTACTGTGTTATTTCAGAAGCAAAAGAAATGAATGGATACTTGATCGTTGAAGCCAATGGTGGTCTTAATCAACAGCGCTCTGCGGTAAGCAACTTCTTATGTGTAATAATAATATAACTGTTAGTTTCTTGTGACTGTTATTGTGGAAGTTATATCCATTTTGTCTATGTAAGAGCGGGAGAGAAAGGATTTCCAACCTTTAGATCTGTTTGTTTTTGGCATGAAGCATTGACGTATCCCTCTAATATGTTCCTAATGCCTCTCATTGTTGAATCAGATTTGCAATGCAGTGGCTGTCGCTGGGATTTTAAATGCAGTACTAGTCGTCCCTCGCTTTGAATTCAATGGTGTTTGGAGGGATCCCAGGTGATTAGCCAACTCACTTTGCTTCTTATCAGAAGGAATATCGATAAGCAGTAGTTCCTGTATACATCATGCTAGTGTCTCATGTGTTAGCGTGCCCGAAAACATAGATCTCAATGCTCGTCTTCCGCCCACTCCACTACACTTATGCTCTTGCATGTGTAACTTGATACAACTGGCCATAATAATGTGGATGGACCAATCAAATAACCAGAAATTGGTCCACGACTCTTATTGGTGTATCCTAAAGAGAAGGGAACTTGAAGTTGTGCTTGTGCACGATATCATGCTTCATCTTTCCAGCTATACTAGGACAGTTTTCAAACGAATTCTTGACATTCTTGTAATAAAGTGAAATTATTTGACAGTGAGTTTGGAGATATATATGATGAGGATCATTTCATTGCCACGCTTGATGGCTATGTGAAAGTGATTCATCGATTGCCAGAGGAAGTGATGGAAAGATACGGTCACAACATCACAAATATGCCAAACATCCGTGTCCCGGCTTGGGCTACTGCCAAATACTATATGAGAGAAGTTTTTCCTGTCATGAAGGAACAGGGGTAAACACAAACATCCATATCTTTATTTCTAATTTGCGATATGTTCATCGAAGAACGATCTGCCTATAGTCCTCTCAAAGATCATTAGCATGCCTAAAAAGATGAGCATGGAGGGAGATAATTTCATCCTGCATGTGGCTTTGTTTCGATTATCTTTCCTATGAAGGTTAAGGAGATCATTGGAACTTGCTGCTAATACAGTTGAACATCAATGCAGGGTAATCCGACTTGCCCCTTTTGCCAATAGATTGTCAATGAATGTGCCGCCTCATATTCAATTGCTAAGATGCCTAGCAAATTTTAAGGCATTGCAATTCTCTTCCTCAATAGCAGTACTCGCAGATAGAATAGTTGGTAGAATGAAAGAGAAGAGCTTGAGGACTGGCGGAAAGTATGTTTCGATCCACCTTCGCTTTGAGGAGGTACTACTGCCTATTACACTACAATTTGTCCACCTCATGAGAAGGTTGTTTGTTTCCCATTTATAATGATGCGGTCTCCCCCTTAACTGTAGGATATGGTGGCCTTCTCATGCTGTGTTTATGATGGAGGCAAGACTGAAAAGTTGGAACTTGACATGATCCGAGAACGAGGTTGGAAAGGGAAGTTTAAAAGGAAAGACCGCATTATTGCACCTGGCCTTAATCGGCTGGAGGGGAAATGCCCTCTAACGCCTTTGGAGGTGCTCTTACTTGAACTATCTGGTCATTTTATACAGACATATGATTGCTTCCCGTAAAATATTTTTAATCTTTATAGTATTGCTGTTTGGATGAATAGGAAGTTCTTGCGTGATGTTTTTCTGTCAGCATAGGTCGGGATGATGCTACGCGGCATGGGATTTGATAACACCACTTCAATATACTTGGCCTCAGGAAAAATTTACCATGCTGAAAGGTACTTAACTCCGCTGCTGAAGATGTTTCCTCTTATTTATACAAAGGAGTCTCTTGCAACCCCTGAAGAGCTTGCTCCATTTGCGGTAAATGTTCTTACTCTCGCTTCCAATAGTGTCAATTTGGGGACTCTAGGATAGATAGGTAATGCAGACATGCTGGTTTTGCACATTGTTAAATCTCTAGGTAACGCAGATATGCTAGTTTTGCACATTTTTAAAGTTCATGCCTTACCTTATATGCTCGCATTCCATGGACTCTATCTCATTAATTGGATATATCAGCATATTACACAATTTGTCCCGTCAGAGCGTAACTTGCACTTTCATAAGATCTGGTTATAACTAGTTTTAGCCATGAGTGGAGCATCTTTATAGCATTTACCTCTGAGAAGTATCGACCCTTATTTTAAGAACTGCATCTTATATCTCATGATTGTGAAAGCTTAGGCTCCCAACTTCTCCCATAGTTAACCTGGAGACAACAGGAAATTGGGAACAACCAAA
Organism: Syzygium aromaticum; assembly: GCA_024500025.1. Lineage (NCBI taxonomy): Eukaryota > Viridiplantae > Streptophyta > Magnoliopsida > Myrtales > Myrtaceae > Syzygium > Syzygium aromaticum. Next base: position 35,328,433 of record CM044890.1, on the reverse strand, counting down.
TTAGTGCTGACTAAAATGGACAAAGATCTAATCTTGTGATGCTCTCTGGAGCTGCAAGTTACTTTGTTTGAGTAGCCCTTTTCTCTTCTGCAGGGTTATTCTTCAAGGTTGGCAGCTTTAGATTACACGGTATGCTTGTTCAGTGAGGTATTCGTGACAACTCAAGGTGGGAATTTCCCACATTTCCTCATGGGCCACCGAAGATTTCTATATGGTGGACATTCGAAAACCCTTAATCCTGATAAAAATAAGCTGGTTCTTTTACTGCAAGATGCAAGTATAAGGTAATGTCCCTCAATCCTTTTTCCCAAAACTCTCTGGCTCTCTTTTCCCTCTCCTACTCCCTTTAGAGTAATTTAGAGTTGCCAAACTAACTATTTCTGTTCCGTGAGAATTCATATTTTGCATTGTGTAACTTCATACATGATACATCCATATATAGTTGCAAGTGCACAAAAAAGTACAGTAAAAAGCATCTTCCACTGAACGAGTACTTTACTTGACCTAAGTTGCATATTAAAGCATGTGCTGAAAATTGTTAAAGTTCAGAAGTAATCACGTCTTATACCAGCTAGACACTCTGGACAAAAAGAGGCCCTGGCTTATAAATTCAAGAGCGACCCATTTTTCTGCGTTAAACTGAAGGCTCACATTTTGTTAGGCATCTCACGTCAATTACCCTTATGATTTGTACAGAATGCATGTAATATTACTTCTTCGAAGTCTAAGCTTGGGTTAAATTTTTTAACATGATTTCAAAGCCAAGTTTCTTTTTCCCATGATTTTGTCCATGCATCCATCCTGGTTGTGAGTGTCTTGTTTATGTTTATCCCACGATCTATGTCACTTTCTTTTTTAACCTATCCCCTTGTCCATCCTTCAGCACGTGAATTGGGCTGACATTGATTTTGAATGTAACAAACACAAGATTCCTATCCTTACCAAAAAAAACACAAGATTCCTATCATGTTACTTACTCCACCTAATGGTTAAGATTTTGTAACAAGATATAGACAAGATATGAATGGGATATTTTTTTAACAATGCTATTACCAAGTCAAAGGAAGATGCACTAGTGATAAGTTCTCGCTATATTAACTCTGGTGGATGTTGCCCATGAATGCAATCATCGTGGCCTCATTCCTGGACAAACATTCTTATGAAAGATGATAAGAAGGGAAGTCGCTATAGATATCTGTTTTCTTACCGCTGTCTGTTTCTGTGTACTTGCAGTTGGACATCCTTTAAGCTTCAGATGGAGGCGATGCTTAGGGAGAACGATCGCAAAGGCATGATCGTACCTAGAGTCAAAAAGTTCAACAGAAAGACTTCCATTTATACCTATCCTTTACCGGAATGCGGATGTCTCCAGCAATCGAATGACTCAACACCCAGGCTTGCACACACATGGAATTTCGAACCTGGTACTGGTAGATAGCACGGCCAATTCATAGTTATCTCAAACTTCCGCTCAATTGTGCAGTTACCCAGATTTGATTCTTCCTTTTCTCCTTGCTGAATTTGAATTTGTGAGGTGCCAAGTTCCAGTTTTGATGACTTAGATATTCTTTCATTACATTCGACCATAGCCTTTGTTTGTCCAAAAGAATATAGCGGCGCGATTTGATGAAGCTTCTCTGTATGGACCAAGTGAAGATACGAGGTGTGGTGCTTGTATGTGTTTTTACATTTGACATTAACTTGCCAGTCCTCTGGTAAGGGAAGGAGGGCTGTGATTTGTCCCATTTTCCTTCTCTCTCTGTAACTTATCCTGTAACTCAGCAAGCAGGCAAGAAAAACAAAGATGAACGTTGTTAGTTTTTCCATGACACGGCCTCTCTTCTCTCAGAGTGGTTGGATGATTTTGGCTGTCAATAAGGAAGACCATAAGTTACGCAGATCCATTCTTTGACGGTATCCCTCCGAGGGACCGGCTATCTTCAGATGCATCGGTCGTATCCAAGTCCATAATCGTAGCGATCAACATTGTTGTGTTCGTTCATCTGCATTTTTCCTTGGGCATAGACTGTCTGCTTGTGACAATATCACTATATGTCATCGAGAACGAACTTGATCTCTTAACTCGAGGGCTTCTACTGGCGTGGTCACCTCATCATGAGATTAGATTTCTCCCATGAAATGAAAAATTTTACATATATAATCTCAAGGGTTAATATCGCGAAAAACCCCAAACTGATATATTTATGATAATTTTATCTCAAATTAATTTTTTGACCATAAAAAACTTTAAACTGGTATATTTATGACGAATTTATCCTTAGTTTATTTCCGTTAAATTTTACTGTCAAATTACTTTGTTAAATGACTTGCGGCAATTGATGAATGTACCAATTTTATGTTTTACTCTCCGTTTTTCACAAGTGTACCAATTGATGATTGTTTGTGGTATTAATTCAATTTAATGGAAACTAATGGATGATAAATTTATAATAAATATACCAGTTTAGGATTTTTTGTGATCTAAAAATTAGTTTTGAATAAAATTATCACGGGTGTATCAATTTAGGGTTTTTGGTGGTCAAAAAATTGGTTTAGGATAAAATTATTACAGATATACCGGTTTATGATTTTTCGTGGTATTAACTATAATCTCAATCTCCATTTCTTCGCTTCATAAGTAAGTTACTCTTGTACAGTAAACAACTTCACGTGCGGTAAATAAACTCGTGCGTGGTAAAAGATCTCATTTACGGCAAGCGAACGCATGTGTTGCGATAGTTTTGGATCAAACACCACGCAGCAAGAGGCCAAACTACATAAACGTACTTAAAATTACGAAGAGTAACTTGGTTTTACCAAGAATAACTAGCATGTGTCAAGAACAACTTGCATTTACGGTAGATGGTGGAAACCTTATTTGTTCTCGGTAAATGCGACTTCTTCTTGATGAATAGCAGCGGTTCTTTGCAAATGCGAGTTGTTTGCGGCGAAAATAACTTATTCTTAATAAATGTAAATTTCTATTTTATCGTTCCTGACGACATGTAAAATAGCTTTACTGATGTTGATTCTACTTTATGTTATACAACATTCGAAGCTACATTTACTTGGAATAAACAAAAAAGGTTCACCATTTATTTGCACACTTTATTTTTGATATTTTAAATAAGAAAATTAACCTTGACCAAAAAAGGTTTATCACCAATAAATAAAGTTTACCACAAGTAGGCTAGTTTTTTTTTTTTAGTAAAGGACCTGAGTCCGAGAAACACAAATAGGCTACTTTTTACTAATGATGAATGTTATACCACAAAATGCATGATGTTATCAATAATAAATAGGGAAAATAATACAAATGATCCCTGAATTTTGGCCCAATATTCAATATGATCCATAAACTTTAGCTCAATGTGCAACATGATCATTGAAACTTTTGGTACATGTTCAATTTAGTTCCTAAACTATATGAACAAAAATTCATGTATCATATTGAACAAATTAAAAATTGATGGACCATATTATAGATTAAGCTAAAGTTCAGGGATACATCGAACATCATCTATGTCGTTATCCCGAATAAATAAGCATATTCCACTATTGTACAAGAGATGACCGCATCTAATTGTGAGATGACCTCATCATAGAAGCCTCCTCGTACTCATACTCATCTGGACCTTGTCCGTGATCTGTCTTTCCGTTTATTATGTGCAGCAGAGTTTTATAATACGAGCTCGATGCATATGTTATATTAATAATGTGATTCCACATTTAAGAATATAATTTTTGAAATAAAAACTTATTCATTGGGTTTGAACCGCGTTTTCTCGCGTTTTCTCTTTTGAGTGACGGTTATCCACGTGCAGTTTTTTCCACGCTTCGTACCCCTTCGGTGATAACCGCCCTCTTCGGTAATCGCCTTGATGGGAAGCGGTTTATAAAATGAACGTTCATTCCATAAAGGCTGATACAAGGTTTAACGCAAACCCTCTCATTCGGAAATACATCATCAATACGCGAGGGGATTGGGTTAGTAGAGTGCGCCCGTAATTGTTGCCGAATTGACATTGAACTACCGTGAATTTTCGACGAATGTAAAGTTGAACAATGGCTGGAGGTCAGTTTATTTTCAATCCTATTTTCCACATTCAATTTTAATTGTGCTTGAATTTGTTCTTTTATGCATGATTAAAATCTTTCGGTTTTAGTCTAACAGCATATTGAGCCAAGGTTCCAGCTAGAGCTCATAAAAATACTAACTTGCCTAGCAGTTCGTCTCAACCAGCATGGCTTGATGAATTGGCTGATTCTGTAGTGCTGTCCTTCCGCGTTCACGGGCTTCATTCGTGGCGGAACCCAGTTCATGGAACACCCTCTCGAAACTTGAGCTTTGCGGCGAATCAGACTGCTCGAATGTTTTCTAGCGAACTCCCAGTGCAATGATGTGGCAAAGTTAGTTTCTTGGAGCTTCAGGGGCAGTGGATGGACTTGAGCAGTAGTCTCGTGGGGGCTCTGCGCCATTGTCGGCGCTTTCGAGCTCTCAAACCTGGAAGATCAGTTCACTCTCGGGTGATCAAGCTTGGGCTCTCGGATGATGTGTATTTCGCTAACAATCTGATCTCCATGTACGTGGGTTCGAGTGAACTGGGCGATGCATATAAGCTGTTTGATGGTATGGCCCACAAGAATCTGGTCACTTGGGGTACTATGGTTTCCGCCTATGTTAATGTGGGAGAGCCTGTGGTTGCTCTCAGATTGTACCACCGAATGTTGGAGTCCGGGGCAGAGACACCCAACGAGTTCGTGTACTCTGCGGTTCTGAAAGCTTGCGGTCTCTTGCGTGATCTTGATTTGGGTAGAAGGCTTCATAGCAGGATTTCTGCAGCTAAAATGGAGTCTGACACTGTTTTGATGAACTCCCTTATCAACATGTATGTCAGGTGTGGGAGTGTGAGTGATGCCAGGAGCGTTTTTGGAGAAATATCGCAGAAGACATCAGTTTCGTGGAATACTATGATCTTCGGGTACTGTGAGGAAGGTTTAATGGACGAGGCGTTGAGTTTGTTTCATCAGATGCCAGGCCGGAATGTTGTCTCTTGGAACAGCATTGTTGCTGGTTTTGCAGATCAGGGAAGCCCGCGGTCACTGGATTATGTCCAAATGATGCACCACCAAGGTTTAGAGCTTGATGGTTTCACATTCTCCTGTGCTCTCAAAACCTGCGGTTCTCTTGGTTTGCTAGCTTTTGGGCAACAAGCTCATGGTTATGTTGTTAAGTCGGGCCTGGAATCTAGTTGTTTCTCTGCATCGGCACTGGTTGATATGTATTCTCAATGTGATGAACTAGGTGAGGCACTCAGAGTGTTTGACGAACGTATGAATTTCAGATTTTCAGATCATGAAACTTTGGCTCTTTATAATTCCATACTTTCTGGATATGTTGCCTGTGGACACAACAGGGCTGCTCTCAAACTGCTCTCGGAAATTTACTGGTCAGGGGTGCACATGAATTCTTACACCTTTAGCAGTGGCTTGAAGGCCTGCTTTAACTTGCTTGACTTGGGACTTACAATTCAATTACATGCTTTAGTTGTTACCAGTGGATATGAATTGGACTATATTGTTGGAAGCATTCTTGTAGATTTATATGCAAAGCATGGGAATATTCAGATTGCATTGAGATTGTTTGACCTACTTCCACAGAGAGATATTTTGGCATGGTCTGGCTTGATTGTGGGGTGTGCAAAACTGGGGCACGACTTGTTTGCTCTCTCCATTTTTAGGGATATGATGGCTTCAGGTGTGTATGTGGATGAGTTTGTAATTTCATGTATTATAAAAATCTGTTCAAGCTTAGCATCTATCAGAAATGGCAAACAGGTGCATGCTTTGAGTGTCAAGAGTGGGTATGAACTAGAGGAGGTTACTGTAACATCTCTAATCGATATGTATTCAAAATGTGGTGACATTGAGGATGGCTTAAAACTATTTGGCAGCACTTTAATAAAGGGCACTGTTTGTTGGACGGCTATTATTATGGGTTGTGCACAAAATGGACGAGCAGTGGAGGCAATTGGGTTGTTCTATGAGATGTTACAAACAGGGCAAAAGCCCAATGAAGTTACCTTCTTGGGTGTTCTTGCAGCCTGTAGACATGCTGGGCTGATTGAAGAGGCCAAAATAGTATTCAGTTCCATGGGAAGTGAACATGGACTAATACCTCATTGCGAGCATTACTACTGCATGGTTGATCTTCTTGGTCAATTCGGGCATTTTGAAGAGGCAGAAAAATTAATTTCCAGTATGCCACATAAACCTGATAAAACCATATGGTGCTCGTTGCTGGAGGCTTGTGCAAGTCATGGTAAAACTGAACTAGTTGATGGCATTGCAGAGAACCTCCTTGCAATCTCTCCGGAAGACCCTTCAATATATGTGATGCTCTCAAACGTCTATGCAACACTAGGTCTGTGGGCAAACCTGACCAAAGTGAGAAAATCTGCTAAGAAACTGGGGACTAAAGAAGCTGGAAAAAGCTGGGTGGAGATTTCAACCTAGAAGTCTTGATTTCCAGCATGCGTAATGGAGATTTGATTTTATGCAAAAATGACTTTCAGGGTTCAAAAATATTAGATAGCTCTTTCTGCAGTCGATGACATGGAAGGAAGATGCGGATGCTTCCTATAGTGCCAGAAAAGCTATTAGAAACTCTACCGGGATATGCCTGTTCACATTATCTTAAAATGTTTCTACGCCTTTCACTTTAGAGGTACACAAGCTTTCCTCTTCTTTCTAATTGAGATTTATGAGTGTCACCCTCTGTACTTAATTCAATCTAAGATGCTTATAGGGAAGTGAAGAAGACATGTCATATTGGTCGATGCCTCTATAGGCTCACAAATCTTCTATTCACCACATTGAGTTCATGAGGAGTCAAGAACTTGATATCTGAGAAGCTCAAGAACTTGATATCTGAGAAGCATAATCTGGCAGGTGCTGCTTTGCAGCTACATTATGCGCCAAATTCAGAGGTAAATTGAAATTCCTAATTTTTCCTTTTTGGTGTCCTAAAACAGAGTCAATGTGGTCTTGCTACAGGGTCTCCTTTTTGTTTGAAAGTTTGTTTGCAAATGAAGAAACCTAACTTGGGAATCAGCAACCGTGCTCTAAAGATTGTGAATTGAATCCTTCTGAATTTTTGCGTGTAGCCTTGCAGTTTGTATATTCCAAACTGGAAGGTGGAAGCAATGTTGAAAAGGAAGGGGGAAAAATTGCAAGGTTATTTCTCTTCAACAGTCCATGTGCACATATACAAAGATATGTTTACTGTTATATAGTATCAGTGCACATATACCTGTTATTACACGCATGCAATAAGACCATTCACATTAATCATTGGAAGAAAGACAACTTTGGAAAATCTAGATTGATTTTGCAAGTCCTTAGGAAGATAGTGAAATAGAAAAGGACTTGCAATCAGTTCCAATTTGGGTTGTCATTACTTGTTGGTTCTCACTCTAAAAAATTGTGTCCTTCATTTATTTATAATAGATATTTTAAGTTTCAGATGAAGCAGAAATGAAGTATGTGTTTCTGTGTGCATCAGCATCTGTGTGGTTTTGATTTAAATCATGGCGCCATGTTTTTAACCTTTTTTCATGAGGCATGGGTATCTAATTGGCAAATTAAGTGATTTCTTCAAGATTGAAACTTCCTTGAACTTGAACGTTGTCCTTTCTTATGTCCAGAAAGTCAGAGATTGGAAGGCACTGAATGCCTGGTTCATGACCAGTTCCACTGTGGCTCATATTCATTTAGGTTCGAGGTCGTATGTCAGCTGATGGATATAGTTCTTAGACAACACTCTCGCGTTTAGACCGACATGATTCTACCGTAAATCGTTCCTGAAACACTACTACTGGCATTCGCCAGATCAGTCTTTGGTAGAGGAATTTCTGTCTCACAGAAGCTTATGGCCTGAATGCCTTTTTCCTTCGTAGCTGTCGATGGAAATCGTGCTGGTTTTATCCAACCCTGTCATAAGCATATTCTAGAGCCAATCTCTCTTCCTTCAAAGGGAAATGTGAATATGCACCAACCAACCCCAGATGATGCCGTAGCAAAGCAAAGCCTCCCTTTTTGGGGTGGTTCTATTGTGGTTTATCCCCTTGTCTGTGGCGCTGTGAATGACAGCAAGGCCTTCAAATCCGTCAACAGTTGCGACTCCAAAGAAGCATATGTTTAGATAGGACGAGATAGTCCCTGCAAACTTTCAACCTAAGGTGTTGGTATCCAGGTGCCTGACTTGTTGACATCACATTAATAAGTCTTGGTGGCCATTTTCACACGTATACTTCTGTGCATGGCAGGAAAAGAAAGCCTGGTGAAATTTGATTATGCCTTGGAAGTAGCATAGTTTTTGAATGGCTCACCTCCAGCATACTTGATTTGGGACTGATTATGGATTCACTGGGCTGACCTAAAACGATGCTTGATTCGTGTGAATATAGATTCATACCATGACAGAGAGAAACTAAAGTCATTCAAGACTAAATTTTTCACTCAGATATGACATCACCGATTCTGGTTAGCTGAATCTCCCAGACACAACGCAAAAGAATCCATTTTTGGGCATTCGCTCTGTTATTCCAGTGCCAGTCATGAGTAATCTCTGCTTTCTCCTAATATGTAGTGCAAATCAGACGATCAGAGGGCTTCAGCAATTAACAGTACCAATTCTCCATGGAGTACGGTGCCGCTAATTGATGCTTGTTCCAAGCTATAGTTACACCCTTTCTCAGTACTTTTTTTTTTATCTTTTTTCATCTTCACTTAGGATTATCAGAGGTAGTATAAAAGACGAACTGTTCAGGTACATTCAAGAAATGTACAAAGTTCACATGTTCTACCTATAGTGTAATGGTCTAGTCTACCACATGACTAGGACTTCTCGATCTCAACGAAAGTCAATGAGTAGTGTGTTCATCTCGTCTTCTGTTTGCTTTATTATGGATCACCTTACTCATTCCCCATTGATTCGCAGAACATGAACGGTCCCCCGTCGTCTTTCTTCAATTATAGCGATGGTCCCACGATTGTTCCTGCTATGAGACAAATAAGCCCGACCTCACAACTTTTGGATGAAGCACAGGAACATGGGGTCTGATCATTTGCCTTCTGTAAGGACTCTTATCGTGCTTTTGGTAGTTGGCTCTGTGGAAGTCTCTTTTATCATGCCAATGTTCTGTTGCTTTCATTCTTCAATCATTTCACCGATCCCACCTCTCCTTCCTTATTGTGGCCGAGCGTGAGCAAATGTGAGCTTCTTTTTTTCAGTTTTCTCAAGCAAGGCAATCTTTTTTGCCTCCTTTTCGTTTCCTCTTTCTTTCCTAAGCTGGAAACAATAATTTGGTACCAAAATTCAGAGAAATGTTCCTAGTGGCCCCTCCACTCCACTTTTGGCGCCAAAGTTTACTCTTGATGAGAGAGAGAGAGAGATTTGACTTGCTTATTCTTTATGTGGATATTTTGAATCCATTGATTAACTCGGCTTTAGTCCGCACTTTCCGCAGTAATAGTGCATCTCATCAGTGTGGTACAGGATTCTCCGAGAGGGATTAAAAAATATGCTCAAGTAATGCATTGTAGTATCGACTCTCGAGGTCTTATAGTATACATACAATTTTAGAAATTGTGGAGTCAATTGGTGTAAAAGTCGTACACCGATATGGGTATATGGCTTTCTTTAATCTGAAATAATCAATAGTTGTATAAGGTACTAACTATACACAATATCTCTATATGAGTGCCAGGATTTTGGTTTTCCAAGCCGAAATGTGCACTAATTTCTCTATTAGAGCGCTCATTAATTGAGCCCATCCTCCCTCGCTTAAAAATCTTGTCGAAGTTCAAGAAAGTGAACATCATGAGATAATGAGTACAAAATAAGAGTCAAGAAGATGTCGAAACTGCACATCACAAAGCAAAGAAGGCCATGCGCGACTGTCTATGCAGGCAAAAAGAGACAACTATCATGGAACAAAAACAGGAGCAGAAGCTGGTCTGGCACAGCCTAAAGTTAGATTGAATTTGTAGTTTCTTCTCAGCACCATTGACAAGTTTGAAGTTTCCTTCACCTTGTGTGGGCGAATTGCCCACAAATCAAGTTTGGGCTCATCTGTTAGTCTTAATGTAAAATAAGCGGAACCGATTATCCCTCTAAACCAACGTGAAAAAGAATGTCGTTTTGAACTTGAGACGCAAAATTTGATCAAGGATAGGACTAGATAAGAGACTCGATGCTCAAATTAGACTTTCTGAGGTGAATAAGAAAAACTCTCCAATACTTTTCCTTCTTTGTCTGGAAACTCTATTGACCCTGGCTATCATTGGCACTTCATTCCATCTTTGAACCTCCGTTATCAACTACCTCGTCATTTGGCACCATTTTGTTTCTCATGGTTGCCCTGTTTGGCCTAAGTCAAGCTGCACTTCTTGAATTGTTTTTGGACAAGCGTACTCCATGAGGATCGAATTGATTGATTTTTATCGCAAAAGCATGTTTGATGCTTCCAGAGATCTGTCAAATTTAATCTTTGTGATGCAACTAGCCTATCAAAATTAAATCTCTCAGAAAGCAAGCCCCCAAGAGCAACACAGAAAGATTTTCCCCGAGCAGTTTACGCATTGGAAAGGAGCAATTAATCTTACCTCAACATGATATTGCAGATAGAAAAACTGAAAAAGAAATCAGAAAAACAAATGAAAAAAAGGAAGAGAAAAACTGGAAAAGAAAGCAAGAAGAAACTATTAAAACCCCCTATAGATTACGACAAAGCAAGGCAAAATGGCTCTAGGATTGAACACATACAACTCATCCAAATTTGAGTACAACCCGCAAGCTCCAGCCGCAGAGTCATACTCCTCCATGCTTCCCTCCATGTTCTTCTTCACCCTCCCTGCAATCACCCTGCACACCAGCATTGCTCTCTTCTCATCATCCTCTGTTTTCATCACCAAACTCGTGTTGTCATGGGCTCTTCCACTAGTTGCTGTGGTCAAGACCCCCTCTTCGCCAACCTTGAACCCATTCTTGATTATGTTGCACACGTTGCACCGCGGTATCAAGTTGCATAGATTGGAGGAGCCATTGAGGCCTAGCGAGCAAGAGAACATGGTGCAGTGGAACCGGAGGAGCTCGTTCCCGTCAGCTATGCAGCGGGGGTTCTTCTTGGTGGCTTTGGCCTTGATGGAGTCTCTGTACTCTTCAAACTTGGAGATGGTCTTTTGGGTGTTGTGAACTTTGAGGATCCTGTCTATCTTGCAAATGGGTGATTGTTTCTTTAACCAGCTGGATTGGAATATGATCTCCACGATGTTCTTGCTCGTGTCCTCTGGACCCAGTTCGGACACTACATAATAAGGAAAACAAAAACATTAAAATGAATTGGTTGAGTAAGTTGATGAGTTAAGCCATAACCAGAACAGAGATAGGCGACTGCCTAAACTGAAAGCAAGTTACGAGGACCAGTTCTGGCTTTTGGAGAAAGCGCAGACAGACAGTTTCAGAAAATTTGATTAGATCATAAATCTCATTGTGGAGTAAAGTTTAATCTTTTATAGCGACAAGAAACTACTATGATTCGCTCTGTACAAGCTTGTTACTGTTATATATCTTAAACTTCGATATCACTGTGATCCTTGCTCATTGTGAGGAAGACTCTTCACACTGCATATTTTAAGATGCTAAAAATGAAGGACAGATGAAAAGATAGTCCATTGAGACTCTCGCCATTGCCGTATCTTTTAAATTAGTAGGAACTGCGCCCTCGAATGTCACTCGCTCGAATGCAATGATGGGATGGCTACTTTCCGAAGCAATAATGAGAAACAAATTGAACAGGACTATACTTCGGGGAATCGTGTGTAGGCTTACCTGCATGTCTAACAGCAAGATGAAGCTCCAGATCGTCCGGTTTCATGAAGATTTCGCCACACTCAGGGCAAGAACAAATGGTGGATCTCAGAGAAGGGTCTCTGGTGAAACCGAGAACCGGATCAACCACCATTCGACACTCATAGCAGCCAGAGAATCTCCTGAATGGCATGCCCCTAAAAGACCCACCATAGGAGGAACTATTGGAAGACACCGAGAGCGAGGACGAAGTAGCAGAGGGCACAACCCCATTGACTTCTTGCAGAGGGACTTTCATGGATCTGCTCGAACTCGAGCTATGGTTAGTGTTATTAATAGGACCGCTGAACGAACCCATTGAAGACCTTCTTTTGAGGGCTTCAGGAGTGATCACTTCTGATGGTTTCTGCATGACCTTTGTGTTGCTGCAAAGTGAACCTGAGCACTTCATTTTCTTGCACTTTCTGCTGCTTTCTTCTACAACTGCTGCTTGTTCTTGTTGCTGCTTCTGCTTCTGGTTTTGCTGCTTCTGCTGTTTATTATCCGGGTTAAGCGGTTGCTGTTCTGGTGTTTGGAGATGCTTCAAGCCCAAGAAACTCTTTACTACAGTCCATGAGGATGATTTCTCTAGCTTCTGGAGATCTTTGCTCTCTGTCTTGTGTGTTTCTTGGGGTTTTCTTGAGATTCTAGGCTTGGCCATTGGAGCAGAAATAAATGCGGTGCTATAGCTTGAGGTACAGAAAAGAAGAAAAAAAGTGGATTGTTTTGGCTGAGCTTGAGGATTTGTTTCACATGGAACTAGGTTTCAGATTGCTTTCTAGAGATATTGAGTGAAGCAAAGAAATTGAAGAGAGTACCAAGAGAAGCTGCTTTTTGTAGAGATGACAAAATAATTGGGCCTCATGGGGTCCTACATAAACTTAGGAGTTTGGAATTATAAATTTTATATTGCAAAACCCTAAAAAGACCCAAAAAAAAAAAGAAAAACGTTGAACACTAACTACTAGGATGTATATGAGCAATTTATTAGGGTTGGATCTTTTAAGGCCCTTTAAGTGTTTCGTTGGGTACATAAAAGTCTGTTTTTCATATCCACTCTATCACAAAGGGAAATGATTTAGAATGTAAATGTAAGAAACTAAGGAAGAAAAAGAGAAAAGTGAAATTCATCATCGGTCTGTTTTGGGTTTAGGCTTTTGCCTCACGTCCACGAGCAAACATAGCAGCAGAGTCGTGGACCTTTCGTTTCCGTAAGACTATTTGTGATTATAAGAGCATATTTACTACAGTGAAGTGAATTCTTCCTTATTTTGACTGCGTAATCATTGAAACATGCGTACATATCCATTAAAAAGGCTCGTTCAAATTTTCGTTCAAACACAAAATTTCAAAAAAGCGTACGCTTATTATGTTCTACAAGACTTGTTTTATAAATGATTCTCATGCTACTTTGCATCCCTGAGGACTGAGACTAAGAGAAACCTACACTGACTTAGCATAATCATTTTAAACCCTTTTGGCGTGCAAAATTTCCTCACCTAACGCGATATTCCTCGTTATCTATAGATATAACCAGAAAAGATAAGAGCGAAGGCAAGCTAACAGTCTTGCTACCAATGCTTCAACATTTATGTATCTTGCCATGCTAGCAATGCCAAATGGTCATGGAAATTTTCCGTACATGATCGTAGATTGTTTGCTGGTCCCAACATTTCGAATTAACACGGTGTGGTGAACAGTGTACGACCCCAACATAAATTTTTGTATACTTTCTCAAATACCTTGGATGTCTAATACTCTCACACCACTTGTCTGAACTGAAAATGCATTTTTTTTTTTTTGTAATAAACATCAGAGCCCGACTGAATTAAACAATCTCTCTGCTCAGCATTCCCGGGGCCCAAAAGAGAGAAAAAAAGAAGTAATGAAAGAACGGAGATGGGTCAAGTTCTTTATGAAAACGACCCGTAACCAAAGCTAGGGTTTCATTGGGTTAAGTGTGGGAAATTAACAGGAAGATGCTCCCTGATTATTCCCTCTTCATGTAAAAGGCTGCCCGAGTTATTCCTTTTGCCTCAGGCTCTGAAACAGTGAGCTTTATTCACTTTTAACTAGAAAGCAAAGTCATCCCCCATCACCCCATGTCTTTAACATGAAGCCATTGTCCTGACAGTTAAGCATTTTGAAACCTTATACTCGCTGTGCAACGTCTCTTAAAAATCCCGTCATCTTTAATCATATGAACCTATCTGTTAACTATGTTTTGGTCATTGCGGAATGCTATGACACTGATTTTTATGATGAAAAGCAATATGTCGCGTCTCGCAAGCGTGAGAAAGTATTTCACGTATTGTTCATAAAAGGATTTCAAGTGGGCATGGCATGATCAATATATGACTTAAAGATTATTAAGAGACAGAAGAATAATGAATAATGAATGGTGCCGTGTTATTAAGGATGGATATGTGGCAAAAAAAAAAGATCAAATTTTTTTATCAGGCCACTTATTTTTTTCATTTCCAACAAAGAATGGCGGCAAACATGGTTAGTTTATTTGAGCACATGGCCTAATGATTGAGTCTTCCTGTCGTACTTATTATGCCCAAGACTCGTAATCGTAGCATGCTTCCTCGGCTTGTTCATGCTCTTCCTTTTCCATGAATCATTTCCTCGGAAATTGAGAAACATCGAGCATGGTTGCTTCTCTCTATTCATACTTTGTAATGGAGTATTCAAGAGCTATCCAGTTCCTTAAAATTCATTTAGTTATTTTAAATACTTGTTTTGGACCTTCTTTTTCATTTTCATATCTGACATTCTCACCTGTTATAATTTTAAAAACATCTCTCTTATTCTTTAGATTATATGTGTAGATCGATAAACTTTCGTCAATTTTTTTTTTTTACCTATCTTGGCACGCTTGTGACACCACGCATGCATCGTTGCTAGTTTATAATTTAATAAGTACACAAACATGTTCGTAGGGATTACTGAAAATAAGATTGGCTATCCATATGGTGTGAACGTATGAATTGGTATTTCGAAGTTTCTTTGGGTACAAAATTGAAAAGTCACTGAAAAAAAGTAAAGTGTCGTTGTGTACTCCTCAAAATAAGATAAAGAATATCTTATGTTATTTAAGGAAATTAAATCATAGACACCTTTTCTATGTTTGAGAGGATCGGGGGGACGTTAAAGTTTAGGAGTTTTTCAATTGAATATATTGTTCGAGAAAATAAAGATGTGAAATTGGCCCATATCACAAGTGAGTAACAATGACACTACAAGTGTCAAAAGTTGTATACGGCGCTCACTTTGATACCAAAAATTTTTGTCATATCACTTAAATGTCAAATCGGAGAAAAAACGATTACTTAAATGTCAACAGCGAGAAATTTCGGCCAAAATAAATACACAACTTTTATAATTAAAAAAAAAGTGAAGTGGCATATTTTTTAAAATGCAATCCACGTACACATGAAAAATGATGTTGTTTTTCCTTCTGACATGGCTCCAACAAACAAAACGACGTTGCGAAAGGTGGATACAAATTTGGGCATCGACTTCCTTTTATTGACCATCCCTTGCTCACTTGCCCGCTATCCCTTGCGTAGCGTCACTCTCCTGCCGTCGCACACTTGCTGTCGCTCACCTGCCGTCTCTGTAACTCTCACTCAAACAGGTTTATCATCTTCTTCTCTCCCTTGAGGTTCCGACAGCAAAATTAGAGCAACGAGAGCAAAATTAAGACTCGGCTCAAAGGGTAAAAGGGTTATTTGCAAGATCGAGTTGGTAATTTTGGGGGCAAATTGAAATATGTGCTAAAATTGTCCGATTAGGTTTTTCAAATTGGGGATATAGGGTTTTTATTTGGGAGAAATTTGCTGAACGGCGTCATTTTTATTGTTGACATGCTGACTAGACCTCCGATGACCCACAATCGGCTTCATAAATTAATAAAAAAAGGCCACATCCGATTTACGGCCAATCAGATCGGAGTTGGCATTTAAATAATAAATTTTCAAAAAATTTGGCACTTAAATGATCCAAAAGAAATTTTTTGTATCAAAGTGAATGCTGTACATAACTTTTAATACTTGTAGTGTCCTTCTCTCCACAAATGACAAAGGGACATATATATATATATATATATATATATATATATATATATATATATATATATAAAAGTAAAGATATATTTGTAATCAATAATATTGGCCCACTAAAAATTCCAATAAGGAAAGAGACCCGTTCAAGATTAATGAATATACTCAAATTGTCAATTAAAAAAGCGCTCCGAAAGAAATAAAAATCAAATTGGATTTGTACTTATCTTGAAGAAGTCAAAATGTAAAGAAACGAAATCCATTATAAAAATGAATGGGGTGATTAAGTGCGCTTTAATTGAACGATTCGATTTTCAAGGCATTAATTATGTACAACATAAGGACAATCAATACATCAAAAACTGATAAAAAATTTTAATTGATTGTTTAATAATGCTGAAGGAGCACTCATTAACGAAATCTAGATGAATATTGGAACGAAACTAATGAAGGATCAGGATAGAAATGACAAAAACTCTATATATTTCAAAACTCTTTACTTAAATGATCTAGACAAAAGCAAATTACATAATCAACAATGAAATTGTCATCACAAAACTCAACTAATGCGCTGACCCGAATTAATTGCTGATTAAATCAATATGGCACGAAACTCGGTGTTCGAATCAGTATTCACAATTAAAGGAAAATAGTTATTCTCAAGTATTTTTTTGGAGTTGTTATATTTCTGTTCACTGATAATTCGTCTTCTAAGTTTTCTTCTCGTGCATTTGCACGGGGATAGGCTAGTTCAAATTCTATATTAAAGTAACTTGCAATATATAACAAAAAAAAACTTAAATTTGATGAATCACCTAATAAATATGTTAGAATGATTATTGATATTATCAACATTTCAAGACATGATATTTCATTTGCTTAGACGATATGAACGGTGTTTTCTTCAAGATAATCAAAAGCATAAGCACATAATCAACATATTGAGATATTAAATAAAAAAAAAATACTATATTTCAGGCGTCTTCGCGAGAAATGGCTCTGAATATTCTAAGATGAAAGCTATCCTTTTTAGTTTTGTCTATTCAGTTAGCCATGAAGTCTGAAAACTAGATGAGACACTTCGGAATGTGACATTACAATTAAAATTTTGTTAATGAGCGCCTCGCGAGCAAACAGTTTCAAAAATGAATGAGATGGAATGAGACCGAATCGACCTAAAATAAAAAGTCGTCAACACATTCTTTTCCCGAATTATTTCATTAGATGGTGCAAAAACATATTAAGGAACGCAATTACACGACATTTACGCAAAAGCCGAAGTAGGAAGGCTTTATTTTATGTACGTAACGATGGTTTCACCGTGTTGGTTTGGTTTGGTTTGGTTTGCTAGGGGGTTAGAGTGAGTAGTAATTGAGGGGGGAAAAATGGCAAACGGTTCAGGGCACTCTTACATTATTAAAAGATGTAACGTCTTTAGATGTTGCAAGTGATTCTGGGCAACTTGAATATCGAGGAAAAGCACTTGAAGTATCGATTCTTTTTATGTATGACGTGCACATGCCGCGCAAAAGATTCTAAAAAAGATCATTTTTATACTTGAGCCATGAATTTGGTTGCCCATAATGTTGGTATGTCACAAATGGCTTTGCATTTCTCTCTGTCTCAAGTTTCCTGGGAGAGGGAATTGATGAATCTTATGGTGTGAATGATAACCATTATATTCTTAAAATAGATTTTTGGTCTTTATTCTCTTGACTAGTTTTTGAATTGAGATAAGTGTTTGATAACAATACAAAATTTCTATTTTTAGAACAAAAATTCATTTCATAGGCCTTCTTACATTTTTCATTCATAGACAGGCGGTAACCAGTGGGGGTGGTGGTGGTCGATGGGTGGTAGGTGAGAAAAGTTTTTATTTCTCCTTTTATTCCGGAAACAGAGAAGTATAAATTTTTTACTTCTCATTTCTGTCTAAAACGTATTTTTGAACTAAAAATTTATTCCAAAAATAACAAAATGAAATTGGGTTACCAAAATTCCAAACTTGCTCTCGGGAACAAAAAAAATAGATATGGCCCGAAATAAAATGGTTATAATGCATATACCCTTACTGACTTATGCAGTACTATTGATTGTCCAAAAAAAGTCATAAATCTATTGTAATTGTGTCAATTTAATCATAAACCTTTTATATTTGTGCCAATTCAGTCTATCCTACCAAAATCTCTGACATAAACATCGCTTGTCCTATATGGCGCGGCGGCGTTGACGTTGACATTTTAAAGTAATATTTTAATATATTTTTCGTATTTTTTATTCCTTTTCCTTTTCATTTTTCCCTTCTCTTTCTTCTTTTACTACCTTTTTTCCTCTGGAGGCGAGGGGCCGGCGAGCTGGACCTATCCTTTTCTATAAATCAACTCATCCTTTTCTATAAACTCCAATTTGACATCCCCAAATCTCCAAATCCACAACCATCCCCTTTCGACCGAAACTTCTTCACCCTTTCCGGCGGACCAAACGCGCCTAGCTTCTCCATCATGGTTTATGCGTACTCACATGTTTAGACATCAATGCACGATTTTTAAATGGTTCGCAGGGATAATCATTATCTTCAAAGCACGACATGTGTTTGTGTCCTAGCAGACTGATTAAACTGTGTTAATGTTGTCGAATAATCTGTGTCTTCGTGTTGTATCTTAATATGCGTAAGTGCAGTTCCGGGCCTGCGACGTGATCATGGGCCGTTGCTCGAGAGGCCCATAACGAATGGTGTGGCCCACCAGACAAGCTGGACTTGGCCCATATCACATCACCCCGAGCCATAAATGGATCAAATCGAAGGCCCAAATCTTTTGCTTAACTACGTTAAGCCAGGGGTAAAAGAAAAGGCTCAATACCATGAAAAATTCTAAACTTATACATCTACGATAAATTTACTTTAAATTATTTTTTTTATCACAAAAAATTCTAAACCGGTATGCCTATGATAATTTTATCACGAACTATTTTTTTTACCACAAAATACCCTACACTGGTACACTTGTGATAATTTTACCAAAAACTAATTTTTTTATCATAAAAAATCCCAAACTGGTACAGCTGTGATAAATTTATCAAAAACTATTTTTTTTATCACCAAAAATCCAAAACTAGTACACATGTAATAAATTTACCCTCCGTTAATTTCCGTTAAATTTTACTGTCACATTGCTAAGTTAGATGACGTGTAGTAGTTGACGAGTTTACCAGATTGTGGTTTTATCCCTTTGTTTGTCACAAGTTTATCAATTTGTAATTTTTCTTGATATTAATCCAATTTAACGAACACTAACGGAGGGTAAATTTGTCACAAATGTATAAGTTTAGGGTTTTTAGTGGTCAAAAAATTTGTTTGGGATAAAATTGTTACAAATGTACCAGTTTGGGGTTTTTTGTGGTAAAAAAATTAGTTCGGGGCAAAATTATTACAAATGTATCAGTATGAGGGTTTTTGTGGTCAAAAAAATAGTTCGAGATAAATTTATCATAAGTATATCAATTTGGAGTTTTTGGTGATTAAAAAATTAATTATGGGTAAAATTGTAATAAATATATAAGTTTGAGATTTTTCGTAGTATTAACCTAAAAGAAAAATCCTTCATTAATGGAGCGCCAAAATGGCCTCGATTCAAAAATCGCCCCGGCTTGCTCGCTGGACTCGCTGACTCGCGCTGAACTCGCTTCGTCTTCCCCCCCACCGGGCATGGAGCTCCGGATCGATCCCTGATGCCCGCTTGAGCCAGGCTCGAGTTCCGCCGGCCGCTCGACCCACGGTTGTTCCCCCCTCCTTTTGCCGGTCGCTTCCGTTTCAGGGTGGGGTGGGTGGGGGGGAAAGCAATGCCGCTGAGCCTCCGCCATGGACGGGGAGGCTAACCTTCCGGTCCGGCCGAGCGACCCGATCCGGAGCACCGGCCCGACGTCCTCGTCCTCGTCGTCGGCGTGCCTGCCCGGTTCTTCCCCGCCGGGCTTGCTCCGGCATGTGCAGGCCGCCTTCAAGCGCCACCGCCCGCTCGGTAACTGTTCTTCTCTCTCGTGTTCCCTTCTGAATGCTCCCGTCTCTTGGACGCAATCGCTTTCGGATGGGTTGTGTTTGAGTCGATTAGGGTTTCGTGCTTGGCGAGTTTGGGGTGGTCATTGATGGGAGTGGAGGAAGTTAGGTCTTTTTGGTGGAGTTCCCGAACTGGCGAGCGTTGTGCAGTCAATTTCTAATGTTAGGCTAAGAGCTCGAGATAAGTTGATAATTCTCTTGGGGCTTCTTGGTCGAAAATCAAGTGCTGTGAAGTTTAGAGTTTAGTATGTTGTCAGATGTATTGGTTTTATGTTGAATCTTCCTTACTTTTTGGGTGTATTGAGCCTTAGATTGATCCTCCAATTCTGATTACCCTTCCTTCCCAGTCACCAATCTGCAGGGCATTGCATCCCAAACTCAAAGAATTAACTGATTTGCGTGAATTATTGCGCCCCCACTAGAAAGCATTCTGCCCCCTTCCTTTCTTTAGGCGAAGCACTGAAAAGTTTAGCAATTTGGTTGAGGATGCTCGTCGACTATGTCCTCCTACGTATTTTTTGGTACTGTTATATGAATTCTATATTGCAGGAACTTATTTTGTGAAGATAACTTGTTAAGAAGATGAAAATTGTGACATCCTTAGTATCTAGATGTTTGATTGAGTTCACTAATAGAGTAATCTTTTCGCTCACAATCAAGCATCTTCCCATCCGTTTTTTATATACCTCAACTCAGATTTTCTCTTGAAATATCATATATTCTGCATTTGGGTTGATTGTGATGTGTCAGGATTAGAGTATAGGGTGTTCATTTACCAGCCGACTCTATTTGTGCAAGTGGAAATCAGTTGAATGTCCTTTGTCACCTTGGAACGTGCTAGAGGTCCTTCAATGTTCTTTTTCCTTTTTTAAATTTTACTTCTGCTTCCATGTTGCAATGATTTCATCTTTCGTCTATCTGGTTAGGTTGGAACATATTCTTGTCTTCATCTTGTATTTATTGAAACTCATAGGAGTGATGCAGTCGAATGATATGAGGCCCCGGCGTACACTGGCTCCTTCACGAGAAGCTTCACGTAACATGGGTCCAACAGCCGTTCCTGCCGTGGATGACAAGAGGTCAAAAGATGCGGTTTCATTTGGTAAAGTTCACACAGTAAGAGAATCTGTTATGCAGACAAAAAACATAGGCTCTGTCATGAAAGAAACCCAAGATGATGCGACAATCACACCCCCTTCCTTCTCAGGCACCATTACCAAGTCTTTTAATGACAGTTTCAACCCATTTGATGAACGAATACATCAACCAACATCTATCATTGATTATAAGGAGAAGGATCCTATGCCTCTGACCCATGTAGAACCTCAAGTAGACCATTTAAAGAAAGTCCAGTTTTCACAAGGAGAAAATGTTGCTTCCCGAGGTAACATGTTAATTGTGTCTTTCCAGAGATTTTTCCATAAACTATTTTGCATTACACATTTTACAATGAGTTTCTACATGGCAACTTTAACTTTTTACTGTGAAACATCAGTTTGAGATTTTCCTGGCATTTGTCAATATTCTTTGGCAATAGATACAGCAATTCCTTTCAATATGCAGGGGCCAACGCTCAAGTGGCCCCTGAATTGGGGAATTCATCATCTCATATCAGTCCACTTGCGTTGACAGAAATGGAGTGGAATGCAAGCAATCATTTGGATGCATCGACTGTTATCAATCAGGAGTTGAAGCATCAGAATCTCCAGAACACAGACTCTGGTAGCCACTTAAGATCTGATGTTGGAATTCCTCCTCTGCTAGCAAAGAGAACAGCAGTTGTTCAGGATCAGCTACACCATTTCAGAAATTTTCTAACTCAACCTACGACTCTATCTTCAGTTGTTGGTCCATATTGTGCCACAACAACTTCAGTAAATTCAGCCTCTGCACCCATGCTGAGTTCGACAACCTACACCGCATGTCGTAATCTAGAGGAGGAATCTCAATTGGCAGTAGAAGCTCCTGGAGATGCTAATTCCAATCCTGAATCCGAGGCTCAGAAGAATAAATATCGTTCTTTTGGAAATACTAGTGGCATAGTAGGTGACCAAGCACCTATTACAGCTCAAGCTTCTCGCTCCTGCATGGACGGCCCTACAGAGGACAACAAACATGATTTATCCAAAGTGGAACTTGTCGAGGTTGAGAAGGACAGCAACTTTCGACATGATGTTTCCTCCGCTGAGGATAAGTTAATCCAAGCAAAGGGATCTGCTAGTGCTGTCAGCAATATGCAATATGGGGTGCCTGTGTCCAAAGATTCATCTCTGGATGCAAAACAAGAGTCTTCTCAATCAGGAAAACGAGAGAAGGCAATAAGTGGAAGAGGTGCATCGGTCCCTCGAAAAAGGAACTATGATCCTGACCTCTTCTTCAAAGTTAATGGCAAGCTATATCAGAGGCTGGGCAAAATAGGTAGTGGAGGAAGCAGTGAGGTCCATAAGGTCATTTCCTCAGATTGTACAATCTATGCACTCAAAAAAATTAAGCTTAAAGGTAGAGATTACGCTACTGCCTATGGATTTTGTCAGGAAATTGAGTATCTGAACAAATTGAAAGGAAGGAACAACATTATACAGCTGATAGATTTTGAGGTAATCTCACTTCCACGTCCTCTTTTTTGCTCTGTTCTAGCATGATTCCTTCATCCCTTTCATATCTTAATTGCTTAGAACAGTTCAGAATAATAAATTTTCATACGCCATGGTCATCAGAAATTCAGAATGCCAAACTTAGGTATTCGAAGTGTTGAGGTGGTGCTTTTAGGCCACATAGGATCATAAGTAGATAGTATTGGTAATTTTAATGTTGGAAGTGCTAATTTCCGTGAAGTGTTATTGCCTGCTTGTGAGGAAACAAATTGTTAAACTTTATCCTCTTGCCCCCCACCCATCTCCTCTTAGTCTTAGCCGTAGCTTTGAATTTTCCTATGGAGGTGGAAAGTTGACAAGTTTGATGTTTGAAGGTGATATCTTCTTTCCCAGCAGTATGTCACATCAATAAATGCATTCACATTGCTTGAAGATTATCCTTCTCATAGCTAGGAGGTTATTGAGTGAACCATCTATCAGCACCATATTTTCTTGGCATGGTATAATCTATTCATTGTTAGGGATCAGTGCTGTAAATGGTATATGCTGGTCCAGTTGAAAATAATAATTTCATTATCCGCTGGTGTATTATGACATTTTGTAGGTAGTATCTAAGCACTTTGTATCTCATGTTCTTTCCCCCAGAGTTGTTCATGCTTCTCTGGCAGCTAGGTTCTGGAAACAAATGGAGTAGATGTTTTTAGCTTCTAAATGAAACTTAGACTTTGTGATTTTGAACGTGTTGGATGCCGTTTCTGGTTATGTTCCAATATATCTCATTTTTCCCGCCTAATTCTGTTATTGTGCTTTCATATTTTGTCTTGCTATTAATTAAGACATGGCTGATTCCATTGCTTATAATTAGGTGACAGATAAAACCTTGCTTCATGAAGTCATGAGTGGCTCCATGAACATTAAAGATGGGAGAGTCAAGGATGATGGATATATATACATGGTGCTTGAATATGGTGAGATTGATTTGGCTCACATGCTGTCCCAAAAGTGGAAGGAATTGGATAAGTCAGACCAAACCATAGATGAGAACTGGCTTCGTTTCTATTGGCAGGTATTCAAATTACTTTGTAATGATTATCATTCTTTACGTTTTCCTTCTACTAAATAAATTTTGAAACAAACTGCCTATTATTATTTTCTTATTATAATCACATAAAGTACCTCTTTATCTAGTATAATGACGTACATTTATGATGTTGGGTATGCGGGAGTCTTAGAATGCCTGACTAATCCCATTTCTGACAATCCTCTGACATGCTGCCTCATGATTCGCAACTACTACTGGATCTTCTTTTCTGATATTACCTTTATGATGGAAATTTACATTTTTTTTTGGCAATTCTATGTGTTTTTGGTTAACTTGAATGCTTTAGCTTATGTTATAAATTACATTTGCGTCACTTACTTTCATCTTGTAATCTCACTTCATGCTCCGTTATGAATGAATCTGCAATAATAGAGATTATCTATGGTTCTTGTGTAAATTACTTCTCTTTCTTTTTCCTCCCTTTGCTTGTGCTGTTGATTATGCCGATTGGCTCAAGGGAAAACTGATATTTGTTTCTTTGGATATTCGGTTTAGCAAATTCTGCAAGCTGTCAATACCATTCACGAGGAGCGGATTGTGCACTCTGACTTGAAGCCAGCTAATTTCCTTCTTGTGAAAGGTTCATTGAAGCTAATTGATTTTGGTATCGCAAAAGCGATAATGAGTGACACAACCAATATCCAACGAGACTCTCAGGTTATTATTTTAGTTCACTGTTCTTGCATTTCAGTCCAACTACTGAGCTACATCAAATCACATGTATTTTGTTACTGTAGGTAGGTACATTGAGCTATATGTCTCCTGAGGCATTTATGTGCAATGAAAATGATGCAAATGGAAATGTCATCAAATGCGGTCGACCTTCAGATATTTGGTCCCTTGGCTGTATCCTGTATCAAATGGTGTATGGGAGAACCCCTTTCTCTGAGTACAAGACATTCTGGTCCAAGTTCAAAGTTATAACTGATCCAAATCATGAAATTGCATATGAGCCGGTTAACAATCCATGGCTTCTTGACCTTATGCAGAAATGTCTTGCATGGGACCGGAATGAGCGGTGGAGAATTCCACAGCTGCTTAAACATCCTTTTCTTGTTCCTCCAGTACCATCCCAGATATCTCCTCATCTAAACCACAGCTACAAACTGCTTCAACTTATTGCTGGAGCTTGTACAGATGACAAGGATGCATCAGCTTTATGCTCTCAGTTAAGGCAACTACTTGAGGACCCCATAGCACTTTTGGATTCTCAGTCATTAACATCTCGGAGCCAACATTGCATGTTGCTCTCCCAAATGTCAAAAATTTGTTTTCGGCTACAGGAACATTTAGATATATCTGAAAGATAGATGCGGCTGTAGTGTAGAGGCAAAGCTGTAACTCGTCCTGTTCCAAATTTGTGGGTTGTGAGTTCTGTTTAGGGTGATGAGAATGCAATTCCCCACCAAAATCTTTTTTTCCAATCGGTTTGTAAATTATGAGATTGTTGCTTGTGGCAATGATAGTCCCAGCTTTGGAGGTGTAACGGCTGTTCGTTTCACGGTTTCGAATTGGAATTGTCAGATAGTCTTCTTGCTCTTGAAAGTTGAGCACATGTCCATTTGAGTCAAAGGGCTACTTATCTTTGTTTCAGGTTTGACCAAGCTCAATTCCATTCGTTCAGCAAATATGCTTCCATGGTCTAAGAGTTGGAGTGAGGCTGGAGTTGAACAGCAAATTTTGCGGAACCTCAGTGACAATGAGTTCGGTTCCACTGGTTTTTGTCATCGTGCAGAAATTATGTCCATAGATTTGAGCGATCATGCATGGTATGAGATCTAACATATCTATGATAAAGTCTGAAAAGAATTTGTTGTTGAGTTTGTTTTTAGCTCTGGTGAAATGAGGTGGACTTGGATCGTGTTATGGCCAGGCACCTCAGACGCGCATGGTGCGTGTATCGTCTATTATTAACTTAAGGAGAATTAACAATGTGGTCCCGTAGCACCTTCGATATCGATTAATGGTAAACATAGGGCAATTACGCCGATATCCTGTTGATTTTGAAGAACTACTCTTGCTGTCTGGTTTTTTCTTTTTCTTTTTATTTTCCCGTTCCTTTTGCTCTTGATTGTTCGACTTTTGGATCGTTATATGCAAACATTCGCATGGGAAATCATGTTGCTAACAACACCAAATGAAAGGAATATGATTACACAACTGAGCTAAACAAGACTTGAACCTCGGACAAGAAACCGATCAAAGTAGGTTTAGTGTGAGTAGGTTTCCTTGTCCAAGTGGTTTCTTAATTTGAATAGGTTTTCTAGTTTAAGTGGGCTAAAAGATTTTTCCTATTTTGGATCAAAATATAGAAATAATTACGATATATCTATTGATTATCCATATTGAACGTATATTGTGTGTATATCTCCTTTTGCTTTTGCATATCTTGATTGAAATATAATCTTGAAATAATTATCTAATAAAACCTATAAATAAGCTGATGTATTCTTCATTAATATAAACTTCGAAATATACACAAAATTCCGTATTTCTCTCATCTGCATCTCTTTATTCTTAACAATTCTAATCTTGCACATCGCTGAACCAGCGACGACAGTTATTGGAATACCTCAAACTATGTTCCTCAAACCAGCAACATAGACATAACGAAACATGGTGATGTGTTTCTTGCTTTTCCCAAATCTAATCCATTTCTATATACAAATAACAAGTGCTAACTTGCAGCCACAGGTCAGAGCGCACGGAACTGTGGAAGTAGTAGGGTCCGTTTTATCCAATTCGTATTAATATTAAGAGCCTCGACTAGCGTGATGACCATCCTCTGCCATTTCCCTCAAGTCCAACTCTTGGAGAGTCTGTTGACCCCCGCTGCTTGTGCTGGATGGTTGAAGATCATCCTAGCTACTA
Source organism: Syzygium aromaticum (assembly GCA_024500025.1). Lineage (NCBI taxonomy): Eukaryota > Viridiplantae > Streptophyta > Magnoliopsida > Myrtales > Myrtaceae > Syzygium > Syzygium aromaticum. Next base: position 35,301,837 of record CM044890.1, on the reverse strand, counting down.
AGTCGCTGAACTCGCTTTGTTGCTTGTTCCTGGCTTTCCGGTGCCATTATCCTGAATTTCTTTGAATCCTCCCCTAATGTTGGCTGGCGTCATAATCTAAGCTTTCACAGCGGCTCTATGCTATGCTGTGTCTTGGGATAAATCCCTCATTTGAATTGCACAGAGGAAGGTTTCCTTCCTACCCTCGAATTACCTGATTACACAAAGCTCAAATCTTATTCCACACTAGTAGACCAATTCGCATCGACTGGTCATCTCAAAAAGTGAGTTGTTGCAAATCAAGACACTGAAAATAGCGTTTTCTTTTTCTTTTCCTTTTCCGAGCTCAAACGAAGTGATAACCGAGGACTTTTCATTCGTAGGAGGAGCAAAACCACTAAATAGAGCATGGAGTTTTTTTGGTAAGGCTAAATAGAGCATGGAGTTAATGTCTATAACAACACGGGAAAAAAGAAGGAGGAGGAGGAGAAAGAAACACCGATTTTCGCATTGAGCTAAAGGCTTTTCAGCTAGACAATGTAGCCGCGTGTCCAAGCAGTAGCACAATTTCCTCGGTATCATAGTCCCGTGGATCAACACCGGCATCGAATTTGCTAATCTTCTAATGCTTGTGCGAGCAAGGGGGACTATAGCCCAAAATTCCATTGGACGAGTCAATTCCATGACACTATCCAGGGTGGAGGGGAGAGGGAAACGTGGAAGGAAAGGAAACGTGGAGGGTGGCAGGTGGGGAGGGAGCGGGTGCACTAAATGCTTTAACTTACTTTCGCAACGAGACCGTTTATGGACATCGTTCCCTCCGCCCGCCTAACCATTCCCACCTTCCTCCCTCACGCCGACGCAATTTTTTGTGCTCTCCGACCGCCAACGCTCTCCGCGCTTTCTCCCTGCAGCGTTCTCGCGTTTTCGTCCGTCGTCGCCCATCTCCCGAGAAGCCGATTCTCTCCGTCGCTCCATCGACGGCCGGGGAAGGTGCGAGTTCCTGCGAAACGTCTCCGCTTGCTTGCTTGCGTCGATTTCACGGCTAGTCTGGGATAGGCCGAGGTCTGGTGTGCTTGCCCAGCAATTCCTGTTTGCACTTTCACGTGTTCGATGAAATGTCTCCGTGGTTTATCGAGGAACCGAACGACTTAACTGTGGACGCCATGGGGGAGGAGGAGGAGGTCCCGCCCACCGTGTGATTTCTGGCTCTTGACCGTGAACCAAACGCGGCGTGCTGCTTTGTAATTTGACTGTTTGGTCACCCAGAAAACTGGTTAAACGGAAATCCTGGAATGAATAGTAAATTATCTTGAGGTTTCTTTACGCGAGGGTGATTCGGTATGAATAAATGGAGATATTACCTTGTTACTTTATGGCGATATCATCTGCTCTTCAAGTTCAACTCTTTGTTGGTTGCGTTCTACTATCTCAGAGTTGACGGGTTATTCATTTCATTATTTATTTTATCCTTCTCAGAAATGGACTTGCAATCGCCCTGTGTTCTAGTTTTATCTGGGAAATCGCCTGCAGAAACGGAATTTGCGAAAACTTTGAAGAGCAGTGGCGCTCTCAAACTCCCTGACAACGGTGAAGTTAGAATCTTTGTGCATCCAGATACTCAAAGGCCACCAAGTGAAGAGTCTTTCCAAATTGATTTGTTTCTGAAGTCCCTTTTGACAAGTCGGTTTGGTAGGTTTTTCATTTGGTCTCCACGCTTGCCATCAACTCACGACGTTGTTACGCAGTAAGCATCGAGTTAGTGATTTTCTTGTAGCGCCAGTTTTTCGGAAGTTCAACCATGTTTGCTTTCTTTACAGCAACTTTTGCGAACTTCCTATTGGTGCAGTCTGTGCTGCTGACATTCAATCGAAAGGACGAGGTTGGAATTCCAACCGTTAACTGGATACGTGGATCTTTAGCGTCGGTTCTTTGGATCTTATATGTTTAAATTTGTAGGAAGGTCAAAGAATCTTTGGGAATCTCCAATTGGTTGCCTCCTCTTCTCTTTTACGGTTCAGATGGTTGATGGGAAAATCGTGCCTCTTCTGCAGTATGTAATTTCGCTGGCTATTACTGAGGCTATAAAGGAGATATGTGACAAAAATGTAAGCACAGAAAGATCCTCTTCGTTGTTTCTTTCTGTCTACTTTACTATTTGGGAGTGAGCCAAAAAAAGAATGATTAACAAATATCATGTTTTCATCTGGTCTGTCTGAGATCACAACTTCTTCATGATAAAGGGAAGAAAATTAATTCGAGATTTATGCAAATTTTGTATTGTGCATATAATACTTCTTAGTGTGTACATTTTGGCTGGCATGTTCTACTGAGGTACAATGATTGATACATTTACATACATTCATTTTGCTTCAGGGACTTCCGTACCTTGATGTTAGAATAAAATGGCCGAATGATCTGTACCTAAATGGCCTTAAAGTTGGGGGCATTCTGTGCACATCAACTTTTAAGTCGAAGAAGTTCAATGTTAGTGCCGGTAAACAGACTCATCTTTTGGACAAAGTGTATGATCCCATATGCTTTTTTATTGAGAGCCTTGAAGCTACATGCTACTTAAAAAAGTAGAATTTTTGCTGTTTTACTGAAGTTATCCTCTTTGACACTAAGAACCGTCCCATGACTCATCTGCACTTGGACATTGACTCATCACCTGTATGTGCAGGTATCGGCTTCAATGTTGATAATGAGAAACCAACTGTGTGCTTGAATGCGGTCTTGCAAGAATTGTCAATTACTTCTTACAAATTTACACGGGAGAATATCCTTGCCGCTTTTTTCAATAAATTTGAATACTTGTACGATCTATTTATAGATCAAGGTAACTCAATGTCTTCATTGTGAATTTTTTTTTTCTCTTTGAAGTTTGTTTCAATTCAATCATCAATGTTTACTCTTCACTTTTCTCATACTATATTCCTAATGTAATTCATGTTGGAGACTTCCTTTCATATGCCTTAGGATTGATAATTGGGTAGTAAGAAATAAACTTCTTAATTTCCCATGGAGGAGATATTGCACTAATAATAAAAATTTAACCTTGGTCAGTAAGATAATGTACTAAGTAAAGTTTTTGATCTTTATCCTTTGTTACTTGTCTAGAAAAAGGTGACAAAACTTCTGATTTACATACATGGGAATGAGTGGAGCCCTTTTTGTTTACTAAGCAAGGGTACCTTTTTCTTATGCTCTACAGTCTTTTCTAGCAGGGTAGTCAGTCTGATAAGTAACCTTTCCCCATGGTAAGAGTCTTTGGTCAAACTATGGTGCACGTGCTGAATGAAGTTAGCCAATAATGCTCAATTGACTCGCTTTCTTCACTGCTTTTTAGTCTTGATTTTAGGCTCTGCTACTGCGTGTTTGCATCTTGAATAGAAAAACAAACGGGTGGGGGTCTCTATTTTATATTTTCCATTCGGTGCTTTTATTTTGCCAACTTGTACAAAATGTCATTTTCTTTAAATGCAAAACTTACATGACTTGTAATGAAACATCTTTTATGACAAAATTGCTACTCGCAAGAATGTGCATGAGAGAGAGAGAGAGAGAGAGAGAGAGCGAAGATATTGGATCTGTGCCAGACTTTACAAGCTTGAGCTGGTCATCCTTGGTTTGTTCGGTAAATTGTCAAAACACTGACTACTATCCTACTATGTACATTGTCCTCTTTCTAATGAAATGTTTCTAGTGATTTAACATCGTAAAATGGACAGTGGTTTTGTTGGACTACAGTGGGCTTTTGAGCAGCATTCTGTGCACTATAATTATGGTCTAAAGGATGGTTTTGAAGTTCTTGTGCATTGTGTTGTGCAGGATTTCAGGCTCTAGAGGAGCTGTATTATAAGACATGGTTACACAGGTAATGCAAATGTGCAAATTTCACTTGTTTGTTCTGCTAACGCTTTTCTTCTGCCATATTGTGAAATTTGTGTGTAGAGACCGAAATCATTCTAGGTCTGTGCATGTTTATGACAATAGTGTAGAATAGCCTCATTTCCTACTTAGATTCCGTGAGAGAGGTGTACGATTCAACAAACTTGTCTGAACATGTTTCTAGACAACTGGTGGATTTTTTTTAAGAATTCTAGAGTTGTGGTGTTATTGTTTCAAAATCCTTGTTTTGGGTTCCATTTGGGGTTTATGTGATGGATCCTTTGGTTCGGGAGAGTCTTTCATAGAAGACTTTTGACGTGTGAATTCTTCACATGGGATGGAGGCAGGTCTTTACAGACACTTTTCATGAAATGTTCAACTTTCTAGGTTCTATTGATATTTGGTGCATCAGTTAAACGGCTTTTGTGCTTTTGGAAATAAAATCTACACAACCAAGATGACGGACCTATGCATAAAGCTTAAGACATGCCATTGCTTATATATAAACCATTTCCTAATAAAAAAATGGTTATTCTTTTAAGCATTGACTAGGGCTCACTTCACCCATTACTAGTTCATTGTAGCATAGCAAACAACTTCAAATGTTTCTTGTCGAACTTGGTTCAACAATTCACTAATTTTGAACTTCGTTTTCACAGTAGCCATGCAAGATATAACGGAATGTTTAGAGCTGTTCTAACGAGCATTTCTTAATTTTAAAGGATATGAAAGATTAGAAAGAAGCAAATGACAACCAAAATTTGTTGATTAAAACTTGATTTTTCAACTAAAAAGAATAGCTTGTATGTGCAGGCCAATGCATTCAAAGTGCTTGTACTTTTCGAACTTAGTTACCACATTGAGCTATTTTCTCTGATATATCACCTGCTCAGTCAGCAATAAAAGAAATACTGGACTAAAAAAATCAGAAACAAATTCTCAATGAACATAATTCAGTCAAAAAACCTTTCACGATCATTTGATTCCTATGTAGCTCTTTCTGCTGACTTGCTCCTTATCTTCTGCTGTCACAACAGAACCCATTTGCTTTTCTAAGCTTTGCTTTTCCTGACTTGTTACAAATTTGAAATGTACTGCTTTAGCTTTAACTTGCTAGTCAAACACATCAACAGAGATGCAACTGCCAGCACTGTCTCAAATGTTCTTCTAGGTGGTCCTGTACTTTCTAATTTTCTTTGCAATCAATTTAACGATTGTAACTTTCTTTTACGCTCTGTTTTTGCTTGAATTTGCGTTACATATGAATTTCCTTTTCCTTTACCACTGGTACTTCTTCCTGATTGGTTTGGGTAGATAACTGAAAGAAAACACACCCATTTCTAGCAGCACATGATGCGTTGGCATTGGTTCTTCATGGTGTTACTGATTCTAGCAAGAGGCATCATGTGGAAGACATTATAAAAATTTATACTAGTGCCAAAAGGGGTTATAATTTTGTGAAAGAGTAAACTGAAAACTAAACCAGATTGTTTGGCCATCACGGAGTTCTACCATCCATTGCCATGTCTTATAACATGTAGTCATGTTGATTAATGTGCCAAGACAAATTTTATTGAAGTTGAGCCTTGATGCTTTCTGTGTCTGCACTTCTCTATTTATGTAAATGCTGTTCTATGTTTTTCTCTTTTAATCTTATATGCACTTTACATGTGACTTGTAGTGGTCAGAGGATAATTGTACAGGAGAAGAACGAGGAGCAGGTGGTGGAAAATGTTGTTACTATACAGGTAAGACAAGGAATGAAAATTTGATAGTCAACATATACCAGCAATATGCACACAGATTTGAGATATTTGTGCACAATTTCGTTAATGCATGTCAAAGGAACTAATTTAGTGTGGATTCTGTTTGTAGGTATGTAGAGAACTTGTTCATTTTTTTACTAGCGTCTTGTATAGGTTTGGCTATAACTAGATTAATTTGACAGATAATGTATCTATATTTCTACATAGTGTAGAGCTGTGTAACACTCACGTGTGTCATTAGTGAAATCTACTTACTCAAACGTGATATTTTATTTTGATAAATATTTAGGGACTGACGCCATCAGGGTACCTTTTGGCTGTTGGTGAAGACAACCAGATGTGTGAGCTTCATCCTGATGGCAACAGGTACTTCATTAAGCTGTATGCCGTTTTTTTTCTTAAAAGTGCATTGTGCACGTCAGTTGTATAGAGAGTGATATAACAAATTTCTGCAAACTTTGATGAGTCGCTCCCATGGTGTGTGGTAGTTCAGGCGTGCATTGAAGTTGAGTAATTTAGGTTTTCAGAACTCTCTGAACTCGAACACCTCCAGAAAGGATCTGAATGCATTTTTATTTGCTTATTTGCCTTGGTTTTTTTATGCATGTCGTGTGTGCTAGATTTTGTTTCAGTTCCTCTGAGATGGTCTGCTTCGAGTATTTTTGGCTTCATTGGATTCATTGAAACTCCATATATTCAGTAATTTCTTGCTTGTTTTCATTCCTACGCAGTGCATATGCTATACATTAGGCATATTCATTATGTTTAGAATTTACTGGCGAGATGTGGGAACCACCGATCTTGTCTTTTCTGGTTCATCATACCATCGTGCTTGGGTGATTGAACTGGCCATAGTTAAAGGACAATGTTGACTGACTTTGCCGTGAGAGAGATGACTTCCCCGTTGGACTGACTGCAAGCTATTTCGCTAGGAAATACGTGTAAATGGTTCATGATAACTATGACTTCTATCCACAATCTCATGTTATGCGACGCATCTTTTCTTCTCACGTGGCTGCAGTTTTGACTTCTTCAAAGGACTGGTCAGACGGAAGCTTTGAATAAGATTCGTTGCCTGCTCCAATCGAGGCATAAGCCATGCACCACGTGCATCCCTCAAGACTTGTTGCTTCAATGTTAATTAAGTACTCATAAATAACGTTTTAGTTTTCATTTCTTTTTCTTAGAAAAACAATATCCCAGGTAAGATAAGAAGTTAGAATAAATTTGTCATCAGCACGAGAGTGAGCGCAACTCGTGGACATATTGTTTTAGCTTGGTTGCCTGCAATGGAGCACATATGGTTGACCATATGTATCAATCGGGCTTGAATTTCTGGGTATAGGGTTACCAAATCACTAGTCAATTGAGCCAATCTGATGTCATTGAATGCCAGTCTTCAGTTGTTTAATATTTCGTGGCATCTTCTTTGCAAATCGCTGGTTGTGGTACTTGTTTGTAAGGACTGTTCCCATAAAGCATTGTCTGTAATGCTGGAACATGCAAGATGAAGATTGTTCCTTCATTATTTGGGCTTTGTCCCGGTCTTAACACTAACGTAGCTGGCCTCGCAATTCATCATTGATTGAAGAAGAATTTGCAACCTCTGAAACCCTTGTGTGGCTGGGGATCAGCCAGACACTCTTTAAATCTTTCTAGTGTTATCATCTCTGATTAATGAAAAGAATCAATTTTTTCACATCGTTGTGCCTTTTTATGATTATGATTGAATAGAGAGCGCTATTTCGGGGTGAACCGAACCGAGGCATGGGCACTCAGGATAGGAACTATCGGGTCATCTGTCCCTTTCTTCCAACCTTTTGTGTGGAGGGGTGGGCACGCTGGTCCCGCCGTATGGGGTGGGAAAAAGTAAAGGAGGAAACAATACTGCGCCACATGCAAAAAGCTCCCAACGTTCGAACTCTGTAGCTTCAAGTTTTGTTTCTCACCTAAAAGAAATATTTACAAAAGAAAAGGAACAGGTAGTTCCAAGGGGCTTATCATTTGGAGATGGCCACAACCTGTCAAATGGTTGGTCCATGTGGCGGACACTGTCGCCACCACAACATGGAATTTGCATCGAGGTTTCGGGGGGTCTATCTTCTTCTTCCTCTTCTTCAGCAAAAGGCTGCAAAAGAGCAATGTGGGAAAACCCCACTTTGCCATTGATTGGAACAGAGGACGGTCATGCTGGATGCTCTTGCGTGACTCACGAAAACACTTCGGCTGTTGTTGCTTACTGGGTTTGTGCTGGGTCCGACACTTGTGCCCACAACACACCTATTTGCACCAGCTTTTTGTCCCTCTGGTTTTGTCGCTCATCCGCGTCATTGTGAACATGAACTCAATTTTGTGCGCATTGTGAACGTGCGACATATCGCATGGCTCAAATCCTAGAGCTGGCGATGGCAATTATATTCTGGTTTCGTAAGCATGGGGTGGGGAAAATAAATGGCTACTACGTATTTTTACGGGGGGAAATTATCGAAAAAGTTTTAAACATATTGTATTTGTGCAAATTTAATTATAAACTTTTCAACTGTGTCACGTTTTACCAATGCAGTCCACTCGAGGCTAATCCTCGCCAGCCTCGTCGAGGCTCACTTTCGCAAGAGGGTAACCTCGCCTGCATTGGCAAGGGCAACCCTCGCAGGTCGTAGCATGTGGTGTGGAAGAAAAAGGAAAAAGAAAAAGAAACCAAATAAAAGACAAAAGATATAAATATAAAATATTTAAAAAATATTTAAAAATTAATAAATTTTGTCCGCATCAATGCCAGTCGTGCCACGTAAGACGACTAGCATCCACATTAGCAATTTTTGACTAAAATTGGCCAAATTAATTACATTGGCAAAACATAAAAAATGTTTAGGACTAAATTGGCATAATTGAAAAGTTTAGAATAGAATTTGCACGAATGCAATAGGTTAAAGATTTTTTCGGTAATTTTTCCTATTTTTATGTATTCCTACGATTAATCGTCTCTTAGTACTTTAACTAATTTACGCTCGAGTAACCTCTTTGAATGTGTAATTTATAGCTAATAATCATCGGAAAACATATGCCTAGCGATAAATATAAGTTAATTAGAAGGTATGCGAGGAGTAGAAAATGAAAATCATGACAATATGGCAAAGGTAATTAATTTCGTCTAGCCATGTACCGTAAACGTGCCTGTACCCATCGTTACTCGTTAGACTAAGAGATGAACATAGAATAAAAAGGAATGGGTCCTCGGTGTTCGGCTCTTGTTTTGTTGGCGATATGAGATCGGTGGGGCATTTCATGATTTTAAAGTGCGCTCAGCTAAAGCAGGTTTTCTCACCACAAACGAGCTCCCGCTGCGCAATGTCGTGGTTTGTTGTGATTCACATACACAAGAGAGGAAACAGGAGTAGCATCGAACATGATCTGATGCAAGAATCGACATGAATAGTGATGGCGGCAAAAAGGAGCCAATGCAAGATGATCATGTAAAAGTCTCTTCTTAAGTATCAAACAAAGTGCAAAGATGTTGAGCAGTGGTGGTCAAATGTTCTTTAGTTAAATCACATGTAATGCACCTTTTGTGGGCCAACATGTGTCGTGGTGGGGTTGACAAATATGAGAGAGAGAGAGACAGATTATGTAGGAACTCTGAAGAAAGATTATGTAGGAACTCTGAAGAACATTCAACCATACGAGGTCCTTCTCGTGAGTCTTGAGTATTCAAATGCTTACGTGCCAACGTGCCAATCCCTGAATTAGAAGAATTTCAAAGCCATCATCCATTATCTAAGATCCAATCTTGTGAGGGGGAAATATCAGTCATTCTTTAAAAACGGGGGAAAATGACATAAATGATTTCGGGACTTTGGTCCAGTGTGTAATGCCATCTCTGAATTTTTAATTTATTTAATGTAGCTCCCGAACTTTAATCCAATACTCAATGTGATCCTTGAACTTTTAGACATATTTCACATAGTCTAGGGACTATATTGAACATTTACTAATAGTCCAGGATCACATTGCATAAATTAAAAGTGTAAGAATGATGTTGTACATTGGACCAAAAATTCATGGTTAAGAATGACGTTGTATATTGGATCAAAAATTCATGAACCATACGTGGTATTATCCCTCAAAATCAACGTGGGTATGCGTGATGTTATTTGCGTGGACTATCAATAAAATCAATTGGTCCTGGTCAAAAGGCCAAGTTTGCGCACCAAGTGTTAAATAGTCTAATGTGTATCAATCATGTAACAGGACACCGAAAGCAAATGTTCTTTTAGTTTGCATTTGCATGTGCATAATATGACTTCCTGCCCAAAATAATATTAAAAAAATCGATCTTATCACACAAAACATGTTTAAAACTTAAAAGGGAAACATAAAAAGTTAATTAATCTATAGTTTCATGAATCGCCAAACATTAATCAATCTATTGTTTTGCATGCGGTCAATGAAAGACGACAACGCCACGAGGCTTTGGGTTAAGAGCGCATGCACACGATGTAATGTCACAAATAGTTCATCTATTTTGACCCAATATTCATTGTGATTCGTAAATTTTAACCCTATGTGTAATGTCGTCCCTACACTTTTAATATATCCAATATGTTCTCTAAACTTTTTGTACATGTTCAATTTAATATATTCGATATTATCTTTCCGTTAATTCAAGTTCAGAAATAATATTAAACATAATCTAGAGATTAGATTGAATATGCATCAAAAATTCAAAAATCAAATTAAATAAATTAAAATTTTAAGGATCATATTTCAAATTAGGTCAAATTTCAGAGAAAATTTATCTCGTTTTCTTTTGTAACGAGCCTCGTGAATTTCGGAGTCAAGCTTAGATTTTCAAGAATGAAGTGCTTGGTTGAAGATTGAATTGTTTGACAATTATTCCTCTGATCCGCGACACGTGGACGGTTCTCGACGAGTCAATTTCCCCACGCTTTGACCGGGCCGGAGTTTACAAAAAACTCACCATTTTTCAACTAACAGGAAAAAAAAAAACATTTATAATTCCTTTTTTATTTTTGTCATGCATGTATAACACAAGACATTCAATAATAAATAAACCGAACGCAATCGTCAAAGCATATAAAGCACACCATATCCACGCAACAAAAAAAGGCATTTGCTATATGCAATCTGAACAATCAAAATAGACAAAAAGCTTCGCGGAACTTTTATAGGTTTTTTTTTTTTCCTTTGACGAGAAAATACACCGACGATAGATAAAATCCAAAAAAAATTATCTAAAACATCCTAATTTTGTTGCACCTTTACTAATCCAATCATAAGTCTTTTAATTTTGCCAATTGAGTGCTAAACACTTTTACTTTTTGTTAATTGAGACCATCCAGTCAATTTAACCGGGAAATTGTTGATGTGGATGTGGCCGTCCTACGAGCACGGCTGACACTAACGTGAAAATTTTTTAATAATTTTTTTTATTTTCTTTCTTTCTTTTTTCCCCTATTCTTTTTGTCGATGATTGACAAATGGCCACTAGCCACGGGCGGCAAGGGCTAGCCTTGCCGGATCTGGCGAGGCCACCGTAGCCTGGGTGAGGGTCGACCGATGGCCTTGCCGGCCACTGACAAAAAGAATAGGGAAAAACAGAAGGGGAAAAAAATCAGAAAATTATATTTAAAAAATTTCAAAATATTATTAAAAACGTCCACATTAATGCCGGCCGTGTCACATAAAACGGTCGGCGTCCACATCAGCGATTTCAGCTCAAAATTGGCCAGATGAACTCGACTGACAAAATGTGAAAATATTTAAAATCCCAATTAATAAAATTAAAAGGTCTATGATTGAACTAACAAAAATGCAATAAGCTTATGACTCTCTGGATAATTTTCTCAAAAAAAAAAGAAAAGATCCCCGGCGCACGCGTTACATACACGAGTCGGGATCATACCTAATAAGCAGCCCCCATCATCAAAATTTGGGTTCGTTCAAGGCGTAGGAATCCACCTAAAGGGGAAGATTCCATTACTCCTTTTGCTCGATGCCATGGCCGTCGAGCTCGGTGGTTTTTGCAAAAGGATTTGTCGTCCAATCACCGGAGTTTGCGGGTGGCGATTGGAGGTGCGTTCCGATTGGGACTGCGGACTCGGCAATAATTCTCGAGGGAAATTTATCCTTGTCTTATCGCTAAAAGTGGGGTTAAAAAAACAAACGAAAAAAGGCACGACGGAATGAGAACGTCCCGCATCTTTCGAGGGCACAATCCTACAAACGCGGGGCATCTTCCTTGCGGGGGTCAAATCTCTCTCCAGTGACGTCATCTTTTTGGAGCGTGACGTCAGATTTTGTATGCGACCTTGGTATGGTGGCGTTAGGCAGATTTAACACGAGCACGTGTTTACATCAAGAAGGAAATTCTGGTCTATTCCAATTGAAATCCCACGACGGCACTTAAATGAGCTGAAGCAAATCAATTGGTGATGGTTATGTTCGAAGGAAACGATTGGACTTGCACAATTGATGCTTTTCTAATTCCCTATCCCCTTCCATTCTCTAACTAAGATTGATCTATCAATTGATCGTCCGCACCTAATCGAGATTTCATGTTAATTCAGCACTCATGCCGGATCTATAGCTATAGGGCTGTGCTTTGTCATTGTTCTGGTCTATAGGTTAGATGGAGTATGGATCGCTCCACTACATGAAATACGAAATGTCGCCGGGGTAAAAATGTGGAACGATCGGGAGTGCCTCTTTTTGTCATGCAGTTAGCATAAGACGTGTTTTTTTTTCATTATAAATTATAGCATAGATAATACAATGTATTTCGGACATGTCTAGGGCACTAAGTTTCGCCGGCTCAAACGAGAAAATGGCTGTATTCAGATATGTTTTCTATGGTCAAAGTATCGGCATAAAAAATATAATATCGGATAAGTCACGCGATTATTTACATTGGAATGCTCATTTTAGTGCCATCAAATTGATAGGGTATCGCGAAAAAGAATGCCTCTGCCAAAGTACATATTGCTGGTGTAATAGGTTGGCTTTGAGATTAAAGGCAGAAGATAGGATAGGCTTCTTCTTCTCCTCCAATTTCTCCTCCTCTCTTTTTTTCTTCTTCTTCTTTTTGTTTCTTTTTTCGCATTTACCTCCTAAATTTTAGACAACATAATTAGGGTTAATAACATGAAAAATTCTAAACTGGTACACCCATGACAAATTTACTCAAAACTAATTTTTTGATCACAAAAAATCCCAAATTGGTTCACCTGTAACAAATTTAACCAAAACTAATTTTTTGACCATCAAAAATCCCAACTCGATACACTTGTGACAAATTTAACATCCGTTATATTGGATTAATATTATGAAAAATAACAAGCCGATAAATCTATGACAAACGGAGGGATAAATCCCTAAACCGGCACACCCGTTAACCGTCATATGCCGTCTAACTTAGCAATTTGAAGATAAAATTTAACAAAAATTAACTAAGGGTAAATTTGTCACAGGTGTATCAATTCAGGATTTTTTGTGGAGTTACGGATATACCAGTACGAGGTCTTCCGATATACGAAGCCTATAATTCATGATCTCCACGGTAAATTCTCGCGTGGGATTGACGAAATGCGTCAGTACACCTCGCGATTATGCCTCCCAAATGGCAAGCAAAACATCCCACGCAAGAAATGCCCTTTTCGGAACTGGCGCCATTCACACATAGAATAGAACCCATTCCCTTCCCGACAAGATGTCTCCGCCACTCCATCTTTTCGCGAGTGTGAACGACCGACCTCATGTAAAAAGCCACTGCAATTCGATGCCTTTTGCATCTTCTCCAATGCGTAAGTTCTTATAACTGGAAATCAAATCTCCCATCGACCCATCACTAATTGCTGCGGTACTCTAGGGTTTGCGCCTTGCGTAATGACCCGATGCGCGCTTCGTGCCTCGAAAAGGGAATCGTCCGTCGTCTTACCACTTGCCGCGGTATTCTAAGGCTTTCGCCTTGTGTGATCAAACGCGATCCGATGCGTGCATTGGGTGCGCATGTTTGATGGCTCTTAGTAAGTGCGATATTCGTAAACGACCGCACGAAAACAAAAAGATGGGAAGTTCGAGAATGCATATGGAAAATATTCTCTTAGAGATTTCAGAACGGTGATCATAAACGTGCAGATGAGATGCCGGCTAAAATTCGTATATGGAATTTATGAAGATACGAAATGTTTGAGAAGTGACCTCTCGCAAAGAAATTCCTCGCATAACTAAAGTCATTATTCGTAAATTCGAAATCATCAAAGAAGATTATCAATAAAATCTCAATATTCGCTCTCTTCCTATTGCCTCGTCCACTCTTTTTTCCTTCTTCCAAATCTTTTTCTCTTCACGCGGCTCGCGTTAATTTAACTTCATACAATTGAATAAAAAGTATGTATTCTCGTTATATATGAATCTAATAATTTAAACTTCATCGCAGCAATAATAACAACGACGATGACGATAACAGATGAATAAATATAAGGCCTATCATCTCAAAAAATCTCAATAAAAATTGAAAGACATAATATGTGCTCGTGATTTGTTATTTTCTCTTCAATTTTTTTTTCCCGGGGGGGGGGGGGTGTAGTCTACGATGACGTGGGATGGTTGTACTATTATACGGAAGCCAAGCCATCACACGGGGGTTCGGGTATTGTTGTTATCCTAAGGTTTTCGAGTCGACCGGTCCACGCGTCGCTCACGGGGGACATGGCCGACGCGAAATCACGCTCCGTCGCCGTCCGATCAAAGCGAGGCTCCCCGCAGCCGGTCGATCCCCCTGAGCCAACGGCCTCACTTTCAAAACTCTCTCCCCGCACCCTCTCTACTTTTCTCCTTCATCGCCACCGCCACCGCCGCCGCCGCCGCCGCAACTGCCACCGGGAAATTCCTCTCTCTCTCTCTCTCTCCGCGCTTAATCCGCCGCTTGCTTGTTTATAGCATTAATCGCCCCCCCCCCTACCCTCACTCTCTCTCTCTCTCTCTCTCTATCTCTCCCTCACCTACACGCACGACTCGTATATAACCGTCTCCCTCTCTCTCTCTATCTCTCTCTCTCTCTCTGTCTCTCTCTCTCTGCACATCGTCAATTGTCGATCTTCAATTGATCGGCCGTTTCATGCCCGTTCGCCGCCGGCATCCTCCGATGCGTTCCTCCGCCGCCGCCACCGTCCGCCTCCCTCCCGGCGGCGGCGCTGCCCGGGCGGCGGCCCCATGAGCCCGTTCTGCTGCGTCTCCCCGCTCTCCGATCATAGGCCCTCGCCGGTCCTCTCCTCCCGCCTCGCCATGTCCTCCGCCGCCGGCGCCGGATCCGATCCGGCCGTCCGGCTCGGCAACCACTTCCACGGCCACGGCCAGAACCACCACGGCCACGCCAGGATCAGCAGCTGCAGCGATCAGAACCGGCTCAGCCAGCGGTCAACGGCGGACGCGGCGGCGGGGATGGCGCGGATGCCGTCCGCGAGGGAGCAGCCGGCGGTCGACGTGAAGATCAACGACATCGTGGGGAACGGCATATCGGGAATGCTGTACAAGTGGGTGAATTACGGTAAAGGCTGGAGGCCCAGGTGGCTCGTGTTGCAGGACGGGGTGTTGTCGTATTACAAAATACACGGACCCGATAAAATCGTGGTTAACCAGGAGACGGAGAGGGGATCGAAGGTTATAGGTGAAGAATCGATGAGGAGGGTCTCCAGGACTTCCCATGGCCAATCTCAGCTCCGGCGTAAGCCTTTCGGTGAAATTCATCTCAAGGTATGGGGAACAACTGCCTGGGATCCCATCATTGATCTTGTTTCGTTTGTAATTGCATGTTCAGTTGGATTTTTCTTCTCGGATTATCTAGCGATTGCTTCTCGTTTCCATCGAGCTGGAGTTTCTGCATGGGTCGCTAGTTCCATTGGTCTCGATCGTGCTCCAGTGAGAATCACGATGAGTTGTTGTAGTTCAACTCTTGTGCTGACAAGACTTGTGAGTGGGTTCACCTTGTCTATGTAGCATTTATTCACTTGCGTGTATCTGGAGCTTAATTTCGCTTTGCGAAGTGATCTCGTCAATTCGGAAATGTATGTTGCTTATTTTCTTTTAATTTTTCTGGGTTATCCCTTATTTGGCTCCAATTCGATACCGTTGTGTGCAAATTTCACGTTGAGAGTCTGCAACGACTCCATCCTAAATGATTTCTACCCTAATGATAAGCAACTAGGATTTCTTTCCTTCTTTTCAAATTGACTAGATTCTGATTAAGTAGTTCTTTGAATATCTTCTTTTTTACTACTTTCCCTTGAGCAGCGTTATTTATTGGTTTGGTAATTCCCTGTTTTTTAATTAACACAAGGGTTTATATTCAGCTTTCCACTGTTTTCTCGTGATTTGTTGAACATTGATGTTAGAGACCATGTGATTATCCAATTAATTAACTATCTCGACGAGTTGATCAGCGTCATTTGAGTTGGAGTGTCTCTCTAATTATGGGTTCCTCCTGACAAATATCCTGGTAGGTTTCATCTATCCGGGAAAGTAAGTCAGATGACAAGAGGTTTTCAATTTTCACGGGAACCAAAAGGCTTCACTTAAGGGCAGAGACGCGGGAAGATCGTTTGACTTGGATGGAAGCATTGCAGGCTGTCAAGGACATGTTTCCGCGAATGTCCAACAGTGAGCTCATGGCTCCAATGGACAAT
The DNA here is from genome assembly GCA_024500025.1 of Syzygium aromaticum. NCBI lineage: Eukaryota > Viridiplantae > Streptophyta > Magnoliopsida > Myrtales > Myrtaceae > Syzygium > Syzygium aromaticum. The sequence goes on along the minus strand of CM044890.1, from coordinate 35,285,501 downwards.
TTGGCTGTGTCAACTGAAAAGTTGAGGCAGAGGCTTCAGGAAGAGGGTTTGCGTGAGGCAGCCATTGTGGACAGCGAACAGATTATGAGGAGTGAGTTTGCTTCTCTGCAGAGCCAGCTGCTTCTGCTTCAACAGAAGCAGTGTCTGCTTACTGACACTTTGCGGCAATTAGAGGTACGTTTATGTAAGAATGAAGCGATATGTCATCTTCTTTTATGGTTCTTCAGTTTGTCCAATATACTAGAAATGTGCTCCATCATTTCGAAAGTCCTGCTGAATGAACTACTTTGGCAAGGGACACTTCTGCATGCTCTGCTTCAGTTCTGGTCCTTTGCATGTAGTGCTCTGACATGACCCTGTTTAATAAATGACAGTAGTAATGTTGTTGAGAGTATTCCGGTGATTTTTCTTGGAAAGTTATAGATGATCTTGATTTATCCATTTTTCATCTTTTTACATGTAGGACTTCGTATGATACAATCGAGTATGAAGTTTAAGTCCATGTCATGCATTTCGATTGCTACGAGATGTCTATCACCCCACTCTTGTTTTAAACCGAGGCTACTTTCAATAGTTATTTTGTATGTGTTGATATGAAGTGGCAATTTGGCCCTCTTTTATAAGCCTCTAGCGGTTTAGACTTCGGGGATCTCTAGTTTCTAGCTTCTCAGATATAGGGGATCAGTTTATGGTGTTTTCTCCCTACATACTCATGCACACAAGCTCAAATTGAGGATTTTGTTAAAATGTCTTAATTGTGAAGAAGCTGATGTATTTGCTGGTAAATCTGAGCTAATGTTGAGCAAGTTCATGCCTCTGCAGAAATTATATGCTGTCAAGCACTTACTTTGTAAGCTTGAGAGCATTGGTAAAGTTGTAGAAATGGGCTGTGTGGGGTTTTGTTTGGCACTTTTGCTTTTTCAATGCACACATAGATATGGTACTTTATTTGATACTATTGTTGTTTCAATCAAATTGAGGACATTACTAGTTATATTTGCCTTCAAAAGACTGTCGTTTGTACTCATTTCATGTTGCCATGTTTTTATGAATTTTGACCTCGATACTATCATAGATTAGAGTGTTGCTGCCTTAGCAGTGTTGGCGGTGATGTAGATGCTCGTATCAATTTCTGTCATTAGATGTCAAGTTCATCAGATAGTTTGTACCAAAGTGTTGTCAATTATCAATATGGGGTTACTACCTCATTGCGAATTTTTCTGTGAAATCTTTTAAATTTTTCGATATGTGTCCTATGATGTCTTACCCATTTAACATGTTACTGAATCAACATCTCTGTCCTTTGTTCCTTAAATTCATAATTTGCTCTTTGCCATCCTTTTCCATCTGGTAAGCACTTGTGACTTTTGAAAATGAACTTTGTAGACAGAGAAAGTGGATTTGGAGAACACTGTGGTTGATGAGAGCCAGAAACAGCACACTGATCACGGGGCTGCTTCCATTTCAAGGCAAGACAAGTGCAGTGGTAGGTTGTAACTACCGAATTTGGGGTGACTGGTCTTTTGGCAGAAAGGAATCATAAAGCATGGTTTTTGTTGATTTATTCTTCCAATTCTAGTTAGTTAGACTCCAATTATGACAATTAACAATTTCTGAAAGTATAGTAGGATCCTGTCATACAACAGACATGTCACCGATAACACCAATGGGCAAGAAATTGTGTGTTCCTCTTTTTTCTATGATAGATTCTCTTTTGTTGTACTCTGAGAATCATAATTTATTTTTGAAGCAGAAGCAAGCGCAACTGAATCAGATGATGATACTGAAAGAGTTGATGCTGCAGAAGAAGAAACAGATGAGGAAGTCCATACGTTCTTTGATACTCGCGATTTTTTATCATCTAGCTCTTTCAAAAGTAACGGATCTGAATTCCGGAGATCATCCGTCTCTTCAGATGACGGAATTTATGGGGCTGACTCAGAAGATGACGTTGACCCCTCCATTAAATCTGTGGGCAGTAATTTTCCTTATGTTAAACGGCGCAAGAAGTTGCCAGATCCTGTCGAAAAGGAGAAGAGTGTCAGTCTCTGGTCAATGATAAAGGATAACATTGGGAAAGATCTTACAAAAGTTTGCCTTCCTGTTTACTTCAATGAGCCCCTTTCTTCTCTGCAGAAGTGTTTTGAAGATTTGGAATATTCATATCTCATTGATCGGGCCCACGAATGGGGTAGAAGGGTGAGTTTGTGATTTAGGTCTAGTATTCTTCATTTCGGTTAGAATAGCACAATGATTTCATCTTCATTGCATATTGTATCGAAAAATGTATATTGGATTGATCGACCTGCATTAACAATTGTGGTTCAATAAAATAGCATCCTCCCTATATTTCTGATGGGAAGTGTTACCTCCAATTGTATAACATGGATACGATCATTTATAATTATTCATGGGAAAGAGGTGTTGTTTTGTTGTATAATAGACGCAATTAAGGTTACCGTGTAAAATATGCCTCGGACAAGTGTATTTCGGCTTCTCTTAGTAATTCGTCACGGCTGTTGATTGGCTAGCTTGATTGATGTTGACATAAACATCATGATTATCCTGTTAAACTAAGAAATGGTCAATCCTCCTCAGGCAAATATTAATATGTACTATGCACATCACATCCTCTATTGCTTGACCTTTTTAACTTTAGAAATTTGTAAACATGATAATATTCTTAATGAGCAGTGCCTTACCCAATCCTTCCTTAAACTTCATCAAGTTTTTCAGGGTAATAGCCTCATGAGGATTCTTAATGTTGCTGCTTTTGCTGTATCTGGATATGCTTCTACTGAAGGAAGAATTTGCAAACCATTCAATCCATTATTGGGGGAGACCTATGAAGCTGACTATCCTGATAAAGGAGTCCGTTTTTTCTCAGAGAAGGTACCTTTTTGATAATTGGGAAGCTCAGTGATGCCGCATTGGCATATTTTTTTGAGACGTATGTCAAGAATCCCTATATCTGAAACAGATTGTAGGCATATTTTTTTGAGACGTATGTCAAGAATCCCTATATCTGAAACAGATTGTAGGCATATGTCTGCACCAGCAACCAAGTCATGCTATTGCAACAGTTGCTTAAACAATTATGATATGATACTTTTTCCTCTTTCTTCCCTATATATGCAGAGAAAATATGAGGAAGTATAGGCTCATCTTTTTGTGATAATTGAGATAGCTCCTCTGCTTGACTAATTCTTTCTACTTCACTGATTCTTCTCCAGTTTGAACTTCCTGTGTATCGTGTCTTACGAAAAGCTATGACAAATTCTGCTCTCAGGTCAGTCATCATCCCATGATAGTGGCATGTCACTGTGAAGGAACTGGATGGAGATTCTGGGCAGACAGCAATTTAAAGAGCAAATTTTGGGGTCGGTCAATTCAGCTTGACCCAATTGGCGTTTTGACCATAGAATTTGATGACGGGGAAATTTTCCAATGGAGTAAGGTAAGCATTGGGTATTATATGGTTTTTGGATTTTTCAGGTTCAGTTCTTCATGGAAAAATTTTCCTTCTAGGTTACAACATCTATATACAATCTCATATTGGGAAAATTGTACTGCGAACATTATGGTACTATGCGCATACAAGGAAATCGTGGCTATTCATGTAAGCTGAAATTCAAGGAACAGTCCATTATAGACAGAAATCCTCACCAGGTCTCTCTCTCTCTCTCGTCCTCAACGTGCTTTGGACTGCCTTACTTTAGCTTTCTATATTTTAAAGCCTTACTAGTACTGCTCCTATCTTGAGTTCAAAAGTTTCCCAACTTGGGGGCATCAAATTTGAGGATTTAAAAGGTTCCTGGGAATTGAGCTTTCAATTGATGTTTTCTCTTTACTCATTTCTACTATTTCGACCATGGCTATGGCTTCTTCATGACTTTACTGGCATGCACATTCAGACAAAACCTGGTAGTTTTCCCTTATGTTCATGCTTGCATGAAAACAGTGATGTCTGTTCTTAGAGGGGAATAGAATCGATTGCTTCCTGGCTATCTCATAGTCAGGTGTAAAATGTTGATTGTGAAGATGTTCTCTTCAAAGAGCACTGAAGAGCATGTCCTAATTTAATGTTCTTCCATCCCACATTTAGAAGATAGTGATTTAGGCTCTACACTTGAAGTGGATGAAAGTAACGGGCTTTGAATGTTATGTTTTTTCACTCTGATAACTAGAAAGAAGAATTGGCTCAGTAAGGCCATTGTTCGCTTTAAAAAGGAGGTTGAATCTTGCTGCTATTGTTAGATCCTCGTTCAATCATTTTGCTGTGCATTGATAAACATAGCTGGTTTTCTCTTTCATGCTTAAGCTTTTATTCACTTAAAGCTAGATTAGCTAGTAGTCTAGGTTTTAAATTCTCGTATGAAGTTTTGAACTGTTATTCACCATTTTGTTGCGCCACTATTTGTCCATCATTATGATTCGATATTGCTTTGTGCTGTGATATAATTTTAAATAATGGCCCTGGGGACTGGTGAGACTTGTTGTTTTGTGGATGGACAACCAATACTGCAACTTCCGTTTCCCTGAATGAATGCCCTTTCGTGTCTTATTGGAACATTGAATGCCAACACTTCACTTTCTTTCAACCCAGGTGCATGGCATTGTCCAAGATAGAAATGGAAAGACGGTGGCAACTTTATTTGGTAAATGGGATGAAAGCATGCATTACGTGCATGGTGATTGTTCTGAAAAAGGCAAAGGATTTGAATCTCTGTCTGAAGCCCAACTCTTGTGGAAACGGAGCAGGCCTCCGCAATTTCCCACCAGATACAATTTTACACGCTTTGCCATGACACTGAATGAGCTTACTCCTGGACTAAAGGTAATGGTTTCATTTGCAGTATTCACTTGTGAAGCACAGAAGCAGGTTCCTGGCTTCTCATTGCATCTCTTTTAATCAAATAAGGCCTTTAATACAACTAGAGTATATGGTCATGCATTGTAGTAAACAGTGTCACGTTTATCCCTCATCTACATGAGTTTAGGAATCGAATTGCTCCACCTTTTTCACCTAAAGAAGGGGTGGGGACTGAATGTTGTTTTGCACTGTTTGAAAGATTAAGAAAATCTTCTATGGTAAGAAGATGTAATTATCGCTGCTCTTTAAGGTTACCAATCTGAGGAATAGAATTACCAACTAATCAGGGCGATTGAGGGGAAGCATATTTTATCATTAGGTAAAATGCTTCCTCATTGTTTGAAACTTAAGGCACGTTTGATTTGAGAGGTCACCGTCCTCATTTTTGTTGTAATTTCTTTGTCCCACACTCCCTAATTGCAGGGATTTCTTTTTTTAACCCAAGTAGGGTTTTAGTGACATTAGTGAATCATACGAGGCACATAGTTGTTCCTCTTGATCTTTCACGATGATGCTTATTTTTCTTTTATTTGCAGGAAAAGCTGCCACCTACAGATTCAAGGCTTAGACCTGATCAGAGACATTTGGAGAATGGAGAGTATGAAATGGCAAACTCTGAAAAGTTGAGACTTGAACAACGTCAAAGACTGGTAAATTGCTATCAGTTTTGTTGTCAAACTTACGTGCTCTTGCTGCCAATCCCTTTTTAATCTTGGTGTCCACTTCTGGTGGAAGTGAATAACCTATAGTTAGCACTACTCCGTGGTTGTTCAAATTGGCGCTTACCTAATGATAAAATTTCATGATCGCAAGTATTGGGGTAGTTGATCAACACAAATAGTCTTAACGGGTTGGGGCTAATCTTTCTCATCAGAAAAAAGAAAAGAAAATGGTTGATGGGATTAATGTCATGGAGGATTATTCAACTTCAAATTTATTTCTTGAGAGTTAATTCACTCTGGCCGGACCTTGGAGATTTACTTGTACCTTTGTCTCGAGGCTTGGTTTTCGCGTACTTCTTTTGCTTTTTTGTGCATAACCAGTCACTACACTTAGCAAATGAAGATGTCAGCTTAAGACTTGATCAACGACTGTGTCCTGTTACGGTAACACGTGACGCTATACCTTTTGGGTGGCTAGTAATTTGGAAATTCGGTCTTATATTTCAGGCTCGCAATATGCAAGAGAGGGGCTGGAAGCCGCGGTGGTTCACGAAGGATAAGGGAAGCGACGCGTTCCGTTACCTAGGTGGGTATTGGGAGGCGAGAGAGAAGGGGAATTGGGAATCATGTCCTGATATTTTTGGTCAAATTCCTTCGGATCAGCTACTCGATTGAGATCCTCCCCTTCATTTTTTCGCGATTTCATTTGGTTCCACTTATGTTTTCCTCCTTTTCTAATGGGTTTCCAAAGAGAGGTGAAGATGGGAGGGAGAGGGAGAGGGGGAGAGATAGAGAGGGGGGGAAAGAGAAGTGTTTCAATTCTCATTCTTTTGCAATTTTTCTTTCCTTTTCTTTTGCTCCTTTTTTTTTTTTTTTTGACATAGCTTTGAGGGGCGATTGCTTCAGTAATGCAAAGGCTCCATTGAGATGTATGTTTTAGGTTGTGGAATTAGATGAAGCTACAAAAAAAAGCTAATAAAAAGTGGTGAATAGTCAATTTTTTCTTCCGTCTCAATCTCGCTCTTTATTCCCAAAATAAGAAAAAAGAAAATTTCGTGCTCATTGAACTTTTGAATTTTCTGGATTCTTTTGTGATCACGGGCTACATCCACAGCACCTACATGTTCCCGGAAGTAGGATCCGAAAGGCGATTCCATCAATTTGCCAATTTCATTTATTTGCAAATTGCAAATCCATGATTTTTATTATTTTCTCGCCTCAGCTTTTTGGTCACGACGATTCTTAATATCTTATGTAAATATATATATATACGACGCCAAAATGGATCTCGACTCTGACACTCGGAAGATATGAAGCACCCCGGTACTGTGCAAATTTTCCTTCACGTTACTCTCTGTTTACATGACGGATGGATGGACGGATTTAATGACAATCGAACACGATTCTTCCACTTCCATTTGCTTCAAAACTATCCAATCAAACTCCGATTTTTGTCGACTCTCTCGCTCTCCTTTCCTGAGCTCCGCTGTGCGTTCCTTTCTTGTCCTTCTTCTGGAGTCTGACTGAACCCACAATTAGTCATGGCCACGGGCCATTTTTGGCCCGGAAGCGGCCCAGTCAAACCTGGGCCCGGCCCATTGATCGGGCCCGCTGTTCGGAACCTGAACCGGAACCGACCAGTGGCCTACGGGCCCATTTCTGGTTCCAACAATTTTGGAACCAGCTCCGGTTCCAAATTATTTTTTAAAAAATAATAATAATGAAATTAAAAAAAATTCATTATTTAATTTTTTTTATAAACCAATTTGGACTCTAATTGCCATGTATTGCAAGTGCATTGATCTTTAATTACGATGCTTGGCTTGGGTGTATTGAACTCTAATTACACGGCTTGGCTTGAGTTTTATACACAATGATTTTAATGCCTCTTCGTTCTCATTCGATGTAGGACTCTCGGCTTGCCTTAAACACCTTCAATGTGAGACTATTGGCGTGTCTTCATGCAAATGCCAAGATTCTCATATCGAATGAGAATGAAGAGACCATCAAAGGGGTTGTGTATAAAACCTCAGCCAAGCCATGAGCATGTGAAGTTGTATGCCTTTTGTGACTACGATCCTTTGCTAGTTAAGAGCAAAGGGTTCCATTGAACCGCCTAGAATCGAACTGAATCAATGGTCTGGTTCTTGGTTTTATGATTTGTCGGTCCGGTTCCTAGTTTTAAATTTAAAGGACCGATCTTACAGGTTCGATTCCCAGTTCTGAGTGGAACTGGACCGAACTGAGAACCAATTACCCATACAATTTACATTTTGATTACAATTTATATAGAATAATTTATTAGTTCATGATTTTATAATTCATTATTTTTTATTTCATAATTTATTTCTAAAATTTTTAAATTACGAACCGGAATCAGCCGGTTCACACATGGCCACGAACCGAAACTGGCCAATTCGGAATCGAGGCCATGCCTACCCACAATGGCCAAAAGCTCAGATCTGACCATATCCCCAAGAGATTGATGGGTCCTAGATTTCACCCCGTTTTCCGGAGGAAATCCCTCCCAAAATCGTTTGTGAGTTCATTGGGCAATCTGGGGCAGCTCTTAAGATGCCCTCTGATATAGTCTTGACAAAACTTAAGACTTGACCATTACTCACTTAGAATAATAAGTGACATGATACTCCAAGAGCACTTGATTCTTTTTCTTTTGTCTTCCTAATCGGCATTAGGAAAAAATTGTTTGAAGAGCTAATCTGTAAAGCGACGACCATTGTGAATACGAAAGGAAAATCTCAATCGAGCAAAGATATTTTTGAGATTATTTTTGAGATCTCAGGGAACTAAAAATAGGCCTACCAAAGAACGAATGTGAAAATTTTGTAAGTTAGAAATTATGCATGACAAGCAAAGAGAAGACCTGGTTATAGCATTTGAAACCTGCTGGTTATGGAAATTAATCCCATATGGAAACGAGATCAGTTCACCCACAGTGATTCCTTCCTCACTTGTAAAAAAAAAAAAAAAAAAAAAAAAACAGAAGCTAGAAGTAACTAATGCTCCTCCTAGTTCCAACGCTAATTTTCGACATTTGACCCTAAATATATAGGCAAGACAGGTCACGAAGTTTAACTCTCTTTTTCTATCTTGACCTAATCCCAACCGTTTCCCATGTCCCGAACTAGATTATTTTATCTTTCCTCATAATTAAAAGGACGAAAAATGGCGACCCCTACTAGCAACCCTTTTTTGGTGTTATCATAATGCCATGCACTCATTACAAAATATCCGATTATAATCAAAATTACCTTGCGCCATCCGTGATTCGAAGATTCGAAATTGACGAGAGCCTATCACGACAGCCCTATTAAGATTTTAGTAGCCAGAGAAGTACGTTCGCAATATGAATCGAACTCTTTTCATCCCGATAAAGGTAAATAACCCCTTTGAGCTCGAGATCAACCAATTTTGAAGGACTTCTTCTTGGTACGGTAAAATCAAGGAAATCAAAGTTCCGAGCAAGATGGAACGAAACGTAGCTTAAAGTCCACAAAGGCGTTCAAGTTCAACAGTAGCAACAGGGCTAGCGACAGCTCTTGCTTGTGAGAAAAGGAATTGAATAGAAAGGGGCGGGGCAGGAGCCTCCTTAGCTTCTGAGGCTGCGGTGGCGAAGTGAAAGCATAGGGCGGCTGGTGGGGGTGGCTCCTCCTCGTTCAGGCCTCTCCGGTCGTGTCGGTCAAAGTTCTCCTTTTCGCCCTTTTATCTCCATAAAGAACGACACGCCGTCCCATGAATATTGCGTCATTGTTTGGCGAAAGCGGAGAGATGGATTGGACGTTCTGCACCCTTTGCCATATTCCACAAGCAAATTGAAATGCTTTGAGACTTTAGGGACGCCTTGAATGCACATGCAGCGACTGGGGTACTCCCTTTTTGATCAAACATCGACTGTGGTTGATTTGAAAAGGAGTACTGGTACTCGATGGTGGTGTTGAACAAATGTTATTTGTTTCTAGACTAGACAAAATCCGATACTATGCTTGAAATCTCGGGAAGCTCACACATATAACTACAAATTATGGGCTCGAAGAGGTATCTTCCTACAACAGAAGCGGATAGACATCTCCAATTCATTAATTTATCTCTTGAAGATAAAATGTTCCTTTTGACCGTTGGACTCGTGCCTTTTGAACTAAATCATTTCAAAACAGCATCGAGATGCATATCGTTCCAGTTCGAAATCGAGCTGGCACTGTGGCATAGCTAGCATAAGGTAAACCGACGGCTTCCCTCGGTTTTGGGGCTGCGTACATGGCGACCGGAGGACGGCAGCACCAAGGCAGGCATCGCAACAATAGAAGGCTACGTAGTAACCTAAACCTTTTCATCATATATACATTAAGAGGCGGACAAATTCAAGTGATACACAAATGAACACGTTACCGCTCGGGCATAGATCCCTACCAAGGACTTCGTCCCCACATATGCATGATTGGAATTTCGCCTAATGACCAAAATGTACCGTACGTGTGACTCAGTTTTGCAATAGCCGATGCACAACTTTATCTCTTCCACCAACAGCCATTACCAAATTCTGTGAAAATGATTCGCCCTTGCCGATTGAGCAGAACATGCAGCACGTACACACACACAAACTTTCTCTTGGGGAACAAACGATCGTGAATCCCCGTATCAAGTTGGCGAATGCGAAGGAAGCAACGTCTTCAGGTTAGAGATGGGTACAAGAGAAACCCCAAAAAGACATGGCAGAGAACATTGGGTGAATTCTCTAAAAAATCCCAAACTTCAGGTCAAATTCCAAATTCGTCCAAAAATTTTTTTTTCTCGGAAAAAACCTCAAACCTCATATCAAATCCCAAATTTGTTCCGAACTTTTTTTGCCTTAGAAAAAAGCCCAAACTTTAAATACAGTCCCAAATCTGTCCCAAATTTTATTTTTTGTAAAAAAAATCATCAAATTTCAATTTATTTTCAAAAATATACCTTCGTGATCCGATCTCAACTTTACGTGGTATTTCCACGTCATAACAAATACACATCGGCAAAATAATGGGGTGATAGGTACGGATCGACGTCGCATTTCCACTTCAATAACAAATCAAACCAAATATAGATTATTGAAATTCTTCAAAATAAAACCATTCTAGAATATGAAGGTTATGAACGATAACAAATCCACCACAATTTTTTTTTAATTTAAAAAAAAACCTTAATTTTTAGGTTTGCTCCAAACTTTTCTTTGTCTAGAAAAAAGCACCATTATTTTATTGATGTGGATTTATCATCAACATGAAAGTGCCACATCAAATTGAGACTGGATCACTGAGGTATATTTTTGAAAATAAATTGAATTTTGGTGATTTTTTTTACATAAAACAAAATTCACGGCAGATTTAGGACTGGACTTAAAATTTGAGGGTTTTTTCTGAGACAAAAAAAAGTCCGGGCAAATTTGAGGCCGAACCTAAAGTTTGGGGGGTTTTTTGGGGAATTAGGCCAAGAATATTCACTCTCTCCGGCGACACTCGTCGTCGGACTCATCTGGGGCACAACGACAGCGACCCGCCCTTGCGATTGTATCCCGTCCCAGATGAGCATGTAATGTCTTCTTGTGCTGTACCACCGTCCCATCTCTCCCTCTCTCTCTCCCTCTGCACTGTCGAATGGTCCTCCTCCCTCATTTGGCTTTCCATGGCGACAACATTATGGGGCGCACCTTTCACCTGGGGCTCGCACGCTTTGAGGAAGGATAGAGAGATGCGTGAGACCGACAACGACCATGGCCGAATGGACATTTTCATGCTCTCTCCGTCCTTGCTTTGTAAGATGCTGCTCCACGCGACACGAGACACGACCCTACCTCCTCCTTCATTCTACTATTTACAAATGACATATAAGAGTTTGGTGTTTTCGATGTCGTGCTCCCCTAAATTAGTTTCTTCAATTGTTGCTCTGGTGTTGAGATAGACATGATTTGCAATTCCTCTATCGCCTCGCTTTTTTACCATCTTGCTTCAGATGCCGCTTCCTCTCCCGCCCTTGTGTGCATCGCCTTGCTCGCGAGTTCTTATACGGTACATGGTTACGTACTCTTGTTTTTAAGACAACCCGCCTTCATCACCACTAATTTGGTAGTTGTAACTTATGGAATCGATCAAGTACCCAAATTAATCGACTAACGGGTTGCATGCATAAACGAGTACATAGGTTGGTTACTTAAATATTTTTCTCGTCAAAGATAGACTTACAAGTTCGACCCTGAGGGGGAAGGCTTAAGGGAGAAGAAACAAGAGGAAGAACCCCCGGGGGTAGGACTCCCCAATGTCACTTCCCGTATTCCCTCTATCTCACGAAGATAAAGATAGAGAGGGAATTAAAGGGACTCAAGTGGTGAAGGTAGATATCACATCAGCTTTGGCTAGCTACCGTCGAGCAGCTATGTATAGTAGCCTGTCGAGTAGCTATGTATACTAGCCTCTCGCGTATGGAGTGATGATCCCATTATTTCAAACACTAATCCCAATAAAATTGATTGTGAAAGTAGAAGGATGAAGTCCAATAAAAAAAAAAAAAAGTAGAAGGGTGAAGTGATGTATGGCATGGGGAAATTACTAAAAAAGTCCTAAAGATATTACATTTGCGCTAATTTAATTATAAATTTTTTAATTTGACTAATTGAATTATAAACATTTTGACAATTTGCCAATGAATTGTTGATATGAATGCTAGTCGTCTTGCGCAATACGATTGTCGTTAACGTAGACAATTTTTATAATTTTTCTAAATATTTTCTTGTTTTCTCTTTCTTTTACTTTTCATTTTCTTTTTGCCAGTCTCTAGTTATCGGCTACAAGCAATGGCTAGTGAGGGTTGGTTGCACCTGGATGAGAGTCGTCTACGCCCACCACTGGCGAGGGGGGCCAGTGAGGTTGATCCTCGCCTAGGCCAAAGCAGCCTCGATAAGTGTCGCCTAGGCTAGGGTGAGCCCTTGCCAGGCATCGCTTGGGCAAAAGTGAGCACTAGCGAGGGCCCCCTCTCTAGCGAGACCGAGCGCTACAACAAATGTCTCCGTCACTCTGAAACTCGAGCGCAACCATGGAGGTCATCGGGCTCGTGCGACCCAGATCTATGGTTGTGCGAGGCTGAAGACCTCCATTGAAGCAAATTGATGGAGCTCGTGACCTCCATTGCCGCAGCAAGAGACCTTCACGCATGGTGACAGAGAGAGATGGAGGGACATAGCGAGGACTCAAGCAGGCGAGGGACCGGTGTTGACAACAGATGGAGGCGTGATGGCAAGGCCTCGTGGCAGCGATGGTCGGCTGATGATGCGGCGGCAAGTGAGCAGCGGATCCATGTGGCCAAGCTCAGGGAGGGGAAGAAGAGGAAACTAGAAAAAAAAAATCAATTTTTTTTATGATTTCCAAAATTGTCCATGGCAACACCGGATAGCCGGCGTCTGCGTCAGCGATTTCCGGTTATATTAATCAAATGGACTATATTGGCAAATTTTTCAAAAATTTGTGATTAAATTAGTCAAATTAAGGGTGCAAGACTCGGTAATTTCCCCTGAATTGGCACAAGTTGCACGTGTAGCACGTTTACTAGCAACTTTGATTGGGTCACGATCTAATCAAACATATGTACCTTCGAATTATGCTTTTAGATTTGCTTCGGCGATTAAATTGGATGATAAGATGTTTATTTGGGTTGGCTCTTTTCTTCGAATTCCAACCTTATGATCCCTCCAAAGCAATAATTCAACACGCAAACATCTCCATCCACCTTCGACAATTCAGCGATCCGCAGGGGTGCGATGTCGCTTGCAAATTTCTGTCAGTGTCGCTTCTCAAAAATGGGTGGCAAACGACCTTGAGTGCCTTGTGATTCTGTTTGATTTGCTCTGTCTAGCTCCAACAAGGATAAGAAAAACCCACAGGAAGTGAAATATTCACTTTTCGAAGGAGAAGAACATTCATCCGTGTTGAGGAAAACTTCTAATGGATTTTGAAGCTGACAAAACTCTCTATATTTAACTTGTGAATCTGACATACATTTCTTCTCAGGTTAATATATTCTGGAAGTTTAGAAGGAAATATCAGACTTTACAAGTTTTCAGAACTAAAAGTTTAGACTCAAACATAAGATCTTCAGACTTTACTATGAAAGTCATTCAAACTCTGATTATGAAATATTCAGATTTTACTGAAGATCTACGCTAACTCAAGTTTTAAATTAGAAATTCTTCAGACGCAGAAGCAAAACTCATTCAGAAGGAATCACAATAACTAGTGATCTGGCATGGATTTCATAAAAGGAAGGTTTTGATTGACTCAATGTCAGTCTAATTGATTGACAATCAAACCCTATGACAAGTATGTATTGCAACAGATAAAGCTCTACTTATGGAAATCAAGATTCTGATTGTATGGGTAACCAGAATCAGTGGGATTTATATTTTGTCAACCAACGGCTACTCAATCCATTTTATACAAATCTATCCAAAATAAAGATTGGAAGATGATCCTCTGAAGATTGTCTAACGGCTAATTTAGTAGTGAGGGAGTATAAAAAGAGATCTACGAGGAGCGGAACGTAAAAAAAAATAAATAATCAACAAGTACAAAGTCTAAACATACTCCGATCATTTTCCTTGTCTTTCTTGAGCCAAACATTAAGATCTTGAGGAATACTTTGTAAGAGTAATTGTGTAAGATAGAGAGTCGTATAGTACACAAGAGTGCTGTCACTCAGAATTTGTAATTTCTTTTGATTACATAGTAAAATCCAGCTAATAGGTTGTCAGCGTGGGAGAGTGGACATAAGCTTGTTATAAGCCGAATTATTATAAACTTGTGTGCAATTTTTCTAACTCTTATATCTTACTTTACATATTACATATCAAGAGCACAATCTATATAAATTGTTTTGAATCTAAATTTTATTCAAACTCAACTTTAATCATTCATTTCCGCTTAAATTGATAAAAATTGTTTAAGATCATTTATTCACCCTCCTTTAGATGATCCTTGCTAGCTACATTAATCCGGTTCGTCTCGACAAAGATGCATGAGAACACGGGAGATAGAGGTTTGAGCAGTTACAGAGCTCGGCATGTCGATGTCGAAAGCCTATGTGACATGTGGAATCGTGTTATGTCCTCTCGATATGTAACAAGTCAACTTGCAAAGAGATCCGATGAGAAGATTCACGACTCAATATGAATGGCTCAATCTGTGGTTTCGATTATTATAAAAAGAGAATGGTAGAAACTACTAATTTGCGATATGACAGCAATTATGTGATGATTGCTTGTTGCTGCACACAAATTCCCTTCATGACCCAAATAAATTTTGTAAAATCAATCATCAAGAAACGATATTAATGTTTCTCCGTTTTTTTCATACATAACGCACGAACCAAAATAATGAGATGAAATTTTTCTCCTTTTCATTTTTACGAACTAGAAGCATTTTATAAGGTCTCTTTCTTTTTCTTTTTTTTATTTTGGTCGGCAAAGGTCTCTTTCATTCCTCGCACATTTATTTAGAATTCGTGACACTAGTTCAATTTTCTTTTTTCTTCGTCCTATTTTAAATACCCGAAACATGCCAAGCTCGTGCGCTAGTGCTACGTACTGCTGCTAACATGTCAAGATAATGCCAATAAATCGATATATATATATATATGATCATGTCATGGCTCAATATTAAGTCATTAATCATTATTATCATCTCTTATCTTTGTATTACGAGGTTCAATGTTATCTCCTCCCATATTACGTTGACATGTGTATATATATATATATATATATATCTGCAACCGCCCGCCAAAAAGAAAAACAATAATAGCGATTACGTGCTTAAACAAAGCGGACACATCTCGCGTCCTGTCCACGTGGAGGGCCACGATTGGCTCCGGGAGGACACGTGTGTGCCAGCGGTTGGGCTTCCTTCCGGACAACGACACCGGCATGTTCTTAGGAACCCCCCCACCCATCCCCCACCCCGAAGCGAGAAGACCGAAGGACCCCTCCCCATTGACTCCGACGTGGTGTGGGGGCGATGAGTGGCTAGCACGTCGGCCGGACACGTGGCGCATCCTGGGGCGTGGGGCCCACGGACAGCTAAGACAAAAGCTAGGGTGGGGTGGGCCCTGCTCGTGCCAGCCGCAAGGGGGGGCCCCACCCCCTCCCCCTCGGCGCATCCGCAAAAGGGACTGCTTGGCTCGACCGAATTATCAATTTTTCTTTTCGACCAAAAAAAAAAAAAATCAATTTTTCTATGTCTATATGAAATATAGAAGATCTAAGCAAAAGCAGACAAAACCCTAGTTGCGAAAACTGATGGCAACTTCAACATCAACAGGAAAAAAAAAAAAAGAATTTCTGGTGGACCCCGAATTATTTTAATGATCTTTACAAAAAACCATTCGTAGTTTCTTACAAAGTTTGAAGCCCTGTCGCACATGGGTTGCATATTTTTTATCGACCTTAAACTTGGAAGCCGTCCGATTCGCAAGATTCAATTTAGAGTCCGACTCGATCGATGTGAACCAAAAAAAAATAAAAAAGAGAAAGCTCGCGAATCATACCCGGTCGTCGGCTATGCCGAGGTCATCGGCTTGCAGTGATTGGAATACCGCGTCGGCGATAGAAGTATTAGAAAATTGCGATCAATAGGCTTGTTTCTAAGCTAGTAAGATAACATAGTTTAGTGCGGTACGGTCAAAATAAGATCGTCGCGAGGTGTGTTTTAAAAGTACGCATTATTTCAGGCGATTAAGAGGGCCGTTTGCAGCATCTGCTTCTCGTTTTCTCTTGGTTGGACTATTCGCAGGTAGCCTCCTCGCCATCATTAGCAAATAGTTATTAAAAGATGCACAATGCTTGAGCTTCGCTTTGGGACGAGCCGTCATGACATAATTTTAAGCTTTTTTGGCGCCACAAAGTCACTAGACTGGTGAGGTGAGTCCATACGTCAGCGTCGTCCAAGAGAAATCAGAAAGCAAGGTTACAGAGATTAACATGATTAGCCGCTTGATCTCTCTAATTACCGAATCAAATTGCCAGGACCGATCGAGCTAAATTGATTATAGTAGTCTTAACCATTTTTTAAGGCACTTTGATCCGATAATTAAACTTGTACCAATCAAGAGACCAGTTTCGATGTTATTCGGAGAGTCCGTAGCTTTTTCGAGAGATGGAATATTATTGCAAACGAGATTGACCCATTTGGATATGACGATTTACCTAACAAGTGAATAATGATCACGAGGAGCCGGTCAAGCGTAGAATAATTTGGAATGCCGCGTTGCAAAGAAGTGCGAGTGAATCAGTTCGTACTTAGCCGTATCATTTGAGGCGAGATCACGAGAAAATAACTTCCGGGAAATCGAATAACATAAGAGATGGACTTACTTTAGGCTATAAAAGTCGACATATAGTGCCTAACTGCCAAAAAGGAGAAGATTATCCGATTGCCATGCCACCCGAATGCTGAAAATACACAATTTAACTACTCCATAAACATAAACGCAAGCTCTCCCGTCCAACTTCATTCATGTTATACGTATACATCAAATGATTATTCTCCAAAATTCAACTAATAAAGCATATTTCCACTAGATTTGGCATCTAAAAAACGCGCATTGCAAGATAGCAACCATCTAGAGAGGAACTTCCAAAGTTGCAACCCACCAGTGCTTTAGGGGCGGCACAAACCCTGCAAACAACGCCAAATTAGGTGGTAGTGGGGGGCAGTGACTCCATTTGGTATGACCATGACATTTGTGTTTTTGCTTTTTAGTTGTGGCTTTTTTTGACCCCTGTGATTTCTCATGAACTCGATTTTAAGAAGATGGGATGCCTAAAATCGCTTGAGTGGAGCTTTTTACTCTAGCGTCAAATAAAATACCAATGGTAACACACCCATCTATCAGTGGTGATAATGTCTAGAAAATTTGAGCTAGACCTAGGATCTTCAGTTGGCATAGAAGTGGAAACATGATACAGCTGCGTATTTCCCGCTTTAGGAAAGGTACATGCCCTCAATTGTCTGTTATGACTCTCAAGCTACCCGAGTCTACATAGTTTCTAAAATTGAATACTCAATGAAGCCATATTCACGCTCGAATAGTGAGCCGGTCGATCATAAATAAATAAAATAGTTCATAAGCGATTCGACGAGTATACAAAACGATTGCGCAATCTGCTTCGATGATTGGTTGCACGGTTTGATAAGTCGAACCGGACATATTGATCAAGAAAATGTTTTTTCATCGAAGTTATAGTCTCCCTGAGTTTGAGTAAGTAGACGGTGAACTTTATATGGGTCATAAATTTTTTGTCTTTTTATAATATGGGTAGGTGGCCAAGATGGACCTTTGTGTCCCCTAAGAGAGGAGGCAGCTTGGAAAGTTAGAGTCAATGAGGCATGTATGGCAAGTCACGATCGGAATGAACAAGGCTGTCCTGGAGGACACTGCGTGCCCTTTGATTAATGCGTGGCGCTGGAAGTACACGTCTATGGTTTAGATACCTTGCCTCTTGCTCTGGCTCTGGCCTACCCAGAGCAACATGCCCTGTTCAAGGCCAATGCTTCCGTCATGTTAGTGTCCAGCTAAGTCGACTAATATATCGATATGGACTTTGTTAACGAGTGTCTCTCGGGGCACTACTTGTTAAAGAAAGACCCCATCGATGTTTGCTATAACGTGGACGGACGACTCAGGGGTCGTTGTCTCGATAGTTGGCCACACGAGGAGCTGAGGAAAATTTGGGGATCTTTTATTTTATTTTATTTTATTTTTTTTGCAGTCTTCTTTCCTTTTGAAAATGAGCGCCGGGATTCATACCTTCATCGACCGATGATTTGGCGTCGATGTTCGCCGATGACGAAGGGCGTGGCGGTTGATGATGTGATTTTTCCATAGATGGCTTATATAATTTTGTAGTATTTTGAGCGAAAGAGATGTGGCTGGACAGCATGATTATGAGATTACCATCTGAAGCTGGTGATACTATGTAGCTACAGAGGCAATGAAAACAACCCGATCAAATGGCCAATTACATAAATTACGACACTGCGATAGAGTCAGTTGTCGCCTTCATCGATGGTGACATTTGGCCATTTTGCTTTTCCCAGTAAATATGGATCCTACCAATGCGTGGAGAGCTGACCGACTCGGCTTACGCGCCCTATTGCTACCCAAAAAGTCTCAGGTTTTTAAATGAATAAAATTCACCTTGAAAAGAATCTCTCTCTAATCCTCGAAGAACCCCTCCTCCGTCTCTTTCTCTTCCGTAACAGTGGTTCATGTTGAAATTTTACGGCTCATTCGTAATTCTCTTTGATTCACGTCAAAACTCTACGGAAACGGCGAAAGTAGCTGAAGCTCTTGCTTTTCCGGTCGCTCTCTGGCTCCCTTCAAAAGTTTGCGAAAGTAGCAAGAGAGTTAAAATCCCTTCTCCTCCTTAACTCTATGGTTCATGTTAAAGTTTCACGAAAGTGGGGACGGAATTGAAACGATATAATTTTGAAAATTGCGAAGGTGAATGATTATGTTTTTCTTCTCTTTTACTAGATTTAGCATTCGCCGGTTGATCTACTTCATTGAAGTTGCTGTAGCTCGTTTACGGTTCCTGTCATAGTTGAACATGTGGCTCTCGATTACAGCAATGAGCTCATTGCCGTCTAAGATTTAGATCGTACAATAATCATGATTTTTTTTTGTCAAAACAGTAATCATGGATTGATTGTTTGTGTGCATATGTGGTTTTTCTTAGCGGTGAATCGTGAGAGATTCTTTTTTGACCAAAAAGAAAAAAAATCACGAGAGATTCTTACTATATCTGTTTGTGCATTTCAGGTTCATTTATATTGATATATCGTTCATACCAAATAATGGATCAAAGAAGATATGAAGGTATTCGCTTTTACTATTGCGATTCTCTAAACGGTGGATAGGATAAAGCAAAATCCTCGAAATTTGTATCCTATCCTTTTTCAATCCTATCCATATTAGACATCCAGAAAATCAGATACAGCCTAAAATCGCGAGACAGGATTTGGGTAGTTTCCAACCATTAGAGATGATGGTGTCATGATATTGTGATATGAAGTGAGTTTGATTGATTCATCATTTTTCCGAATAGAGAGGAATTCAAATTATGCAGTCGTAAGCCTGTGATGAGGTCACGTTGTTAAGAAGCCTAGGATGCACCACGTAACAATGACGGGTAAAAAACTTATGTGCTAATTAGTTATAGGCGAAAATTCCTAAAATTCTAATGTAACATTCGTGGAATGCATCTATAACGTAATTAATCGGCTATACCACATTAACTTTGTAATCAATTACATCTTGATACTATTGGGCTAGAACATAAACATAAGAAGCATGAATAGAAACTTCGAAAGGACAATGCCAGAGTGTCGCCAATTAGAGATTGATGCTCCTTAAGTTTCATTTGTTTCGCAGAAAATATTTTCCTCGTTTTTCGGTATTCGGATCGTTTAGGAAAATGGGTTGACGGAAAATGTTTTCCTATCAGAACTTAAATTCGGGAAAATGATTTCCTCCATCGGCGCTTAGAGTAGAAATTCTGCACTTGGGCACGGGAACCCCAACTTTCTGGGCCCTTGGCAGCGGGGCCGGGTCCCTCACGCCCTAGCCTAAGCCCATCCAAGCTGCGCCCGAGACCTCAACCGCCACGCCCGGGATGCCGGACTCCGTAGCATCAGGTCGTCGGTGCCTGTTGACTCCTATTCTAATCCATAAACTCTCCTTTGCCATTATCCGAGACTTGGAATCACTCTCGCGTGCTCCCCTCATCCATCCAAGAACCGGTTCAAAGGATTAAATTAATTTTGGGAAATAGTGTAATCGGCACCGCCCAAACAACGCAGCCCAGTCAAATCCTAGTTTTATACCCAGCACAAGCCCGTCATTTGACCGGGCAAATTGGCACCAGACCTTCGTTCTCCGTGATCTCATCGACCCATGATGACGTAGAAGCTCATGCTTTCACGATTCCTAGAAAGACATGATTCTCCCACAATGTTCGGATCGCATTATTATTTTACGGTAAATCCGATATGAACCCATAACATCGCGTACGCGAATTCGCGACATGTGATACAAGAAGTCGCTGGATCTCGGACCGAAAATAATATATACGTTCGCGCCGGCGATAAACATTTACCAAATACCAACATCGCCTCTTTAAACAAACATTGGTTATGAAATAACAATCGGTGGAGATTAGATCCGACAGCGATGCTTGCGTGCATCTGAGCCTTATGTTCATTCCCTTGCGAATTTGGAGGAGCTCCAGCCACGGTGATCCAGATTTCCACAGTTTCGCGTTGGAGTAAAAGGCAAGCCTAGCGTCACGGGGGGCGTTGTTGTCCGCAAGCATCATTGTCGGACCGTGTCAACATAATGTAGTCAAATCCCGCTTTAATTATGTCTGATTAGAGCGCAAATTGGTCGAGTCGAATGTGTTGGTTTTTTTTTTTTTTATACAATCAATCAATGAGTCTCGGGTATTACTTTTCGTATGTCAGAAGTCAACGTATGCGGCTGAATAAGAAATTACTTTGCCCCGTGGATCTCATCATTAACCGACCCGTAGGACCGCTAACTCCGGGATTAAGCAGTTGGGGGCGGTGTAATTACGATCGTGCTTGTTGTTATTGTTGGATGAGAGATCATTTGTACTTCTTTTGTTCCATGGTTATTTCTGTTTGCATGTGTTTTCATCCGAATTCAATTTCTTGAAGAAGTGAAGGTTACTCCAGATCAACTGGATACGTGCCATTATAGTTTGAAATGATTTTGTTCCTACATTCTGTACGATGTGCTCATCGTACTTTGAAGCATAGGGAGAGAATAGGAATCCATTTACATTGTTGTCGAAGTTAATTGCACTTACTATTGGACACGTTGGCTTTGCTTACAAGCTCGTGGTTTCTCGAAAACGTCTTCTGCTCAACTCCGCCATTAGAATGAAACGTAAATCAATGGCCAACGGCGAGTGTTACGAGTGTTAATCTTGTTAAGCGTAAATCAACAGATGGCGAGTGTTTTGGACCATCTCAAGGATCGACTTGATGTCTCCCGGGACAATTATTCAAAAAATTCTAAACTTATTGTACGGCGACCAATTCAATTCCAAACCATTTAACAAATTAGTCTTAGAATCCTTTAACGACTTGCAAATCGTCGAAGTGGCGGTCTAATTCATGCCGACCATTTTACATAACACGGTCAATAAATAGCCGGTATTGACGTGGACAATTTTCACAATTTCTTTTTATTTTTTTTCTTTTCTTTCCTTTTATTTTCTTTTTTCTTTTTCCCTCCACTCGCCATTTCTGGCCTCGGGCGAGATGCCTGCACTTGGGTTGGCCAAGGCGGCCCTCGCCTGGGCAGGCGATGACCACCCTCGCTCGGATTGGCTAGGACGAGGGTTGCCCTCATTGGCTTTGGGCAAGGGCCGCTATATAATAGGTTTGGGACTTTTGGGACAGTTTTCTCATATCTCTCCATCCTCTTCTTTACCCAGCAAGATGTAATATCCCTAATTCTGTCCTCTTCTTTGCCCTGTGACTAAAGAAGATGTTGAATACATAGCGTAGAATTCTACACGTTATGTAGGTAGCCTTATCTAGGTGCCAATACAATATTATCCGATTGGTTACTACTCCTTTTAGAGCGCATCATGCTAGTTTAAGGTTTCGAGAAACTTATTTATCGATGCAACAATCCATATCTAAATAATGAAAATTTGAGACATATCTGAAACTACACGTTACCACATTGGCTCTGATACTATTGTAAACAACCCCATTCGAATCACATACACAAATTGTCCGTTTCAGTCGCAGCTCACCTCCGCTCGCATTGCCTTAATAAGCACCGTATTAATTCAAGTTGTGGGAGACTTATCTCCCTACGCAACAAAATGTATCTCTTTCGACTATAAATTTATCTGATTCGGTGAAGACACATATGAAACCCGGCATCGTCGTATTAATTGCCGATTAAACATATCCGATGCAAAAAGATACCTTTCTATTTATCGTGTCGTCTCGAATAGATAGACGAGAGTTCCACGCATTCAATTAATACGAGGAGTAATGTAATCCAAACTCGTAATCTCGGCAATGTAGCTCTATTTTTGCAGCCGTAACCTACAAAATCTCCAAAGAGAATTGCCCTGAAAAGAGTGAAGCAAAACTAAACGAGATTTTTTTTGGTTGTGCGATCGACCGTGGATCGCCACAATTTGCAATGAGCAGCATCTCGTGAAAGTAATTAACCGCTCCTCCCAAAGATGGAGCTTCCACTAGAAGGGGAAATGGGGCCATCATGCGGCCGCATAAAACAAGAGAGATTAGTGTCGATCTTCTATCAAAGAGCCACATGCATAGCTCTTCCATTGCGCCACCCGCACATGCATGGCATGTGGGCTGAATACATTCGGCACGTACCCGTTTGCGCGACGGGAACCCCGAGATGCGACATACCCGTAAAGCGTACGATTACCGTCACGACGCGAATAAGAACGGACAGAGAGAAGATGGTCTCAAATTCGGACTTAATTCGCGATAAGGGCTATTATACACGACCGAACGAGGGACGGAATCATCGTTCGAATCCATGACGCTTCGAATCACGATTCCTTAAATCCGCGCCGCTTTCCAAAACTCGAACTTAGATCCTCCTTAATTCAAAAGAAGATTTCGATTCATTTCCATAAGTAGACCGAATCTCGGAATACTTTTGTTCTCACCATACCGAACCTCTCCCATACAATTTCTTCTTCTTCTTCTTCTTTTTTCTGGCATGCAAAATGTGGGCCCCTTTCCCTAACCCTAGTCCATTGGTGCAACGAAATAAGTCGATTCTCATTTTAATAAAAGCAGCAATAGCATTGCACGGCTTCGATGCTTCGCAAACTTAGACGTACATTTATGAATTGTACATTAGTTCAATTAAACCAATCCTAACATCAGCATTATTAGGTAGATCATTGCTATTATTGTGATCATCATTACACATAAATGTACATAATGTTGCTGTTGCTGTTAATGTTATTGACAAAATTGGAGATGCTGTCCACACGGTTTTAGAGAGTTGCCAAGTCTTTTCTAAGTCTGCTTGATTCCACGATTCGCGCACCCACCTCCAGTTGGAGAAATACAAATCGGGCGTATCTCGTATTATGATCACTAGATTGCTTCTTATTATAGCCTCATCAAACCATTCCACCATTAGATGCAAGTTAAAGAACAATCTCTAATTTCTTTTGTAGCGCGAACGACAATACCAATGGAGAGCTCGGAGCGGTACTTTGTTTCTCTAAGACTGGAAGTGAGTTTGCTTTGGAATGTACAAAGGAAAAAAAAAGTGACGATTTTCCATTTCGCAATTCGTGTGGAATATCCATATCCATCGACAGATTACTTGATTTGAAATGTCGGTACTTCTACGAACCGTAGCGATAACGATGCTCCAAAACGAGCACCGGTACGATAAGTCGTGAAAAGATGACGAAAGGTCGATATTGATTCACGAAGTGATGTGTACGCGTTAATTCGATCGGCACACACGGATCGCTTAAGGCAGCTGACCCAATTACGGGTCGCCACGGCATTCGATGAACCGATCCGGTAAAAAATCGAATTCATGTCGTACTCCCCTGCTATTCCCGCTGCTCCAAGCAAAGTCCCGGAGAGATCTCGGGGGTGGACCGGCTTCCCTGATTAGGACGGCTCAATGACCATCGTCAGCGCCCGTCCAAGACACGGAGCACCGAAATTCCTAATCTCGGATCTGACAATTATGAATACATATATCTATATAATACTTTTTTGTTCGAGGAAGAGGAAGAAGAAGAAGAAGATTGAGAAAATTGGGATCTTCACCGATTTCATTCTCTCCCCGACCTGTTGAGTTGGTAAAAGGGGGCCACAGCGGATGAACCCCACAGCTTTGATCCCACGAAAAAAAACACAAGAGCGAGCGAGCAGAACAGTCAAATGGGATCCTACCCGAACCGGAGACCGTCCGCCGGGTGTGAGTCGGGAGCAAAACGACGGGACGGGACGGAGGGACGGAGGGGGCGTGGCGAAATCTCGGAATTAACGGGGGGGTGTTGGCTTAGCAAACAATTCCCGCGTGTCGCTTTATGACGCGCGACGGAGATGTCGTCACGCGTCACGATGCTACCCAAAGGATGCTGCTGCTGCTGCTGGCTACAGCCCTACGAAGGGGATCCGTCCATCCGTCCGTCCACCCTAGGACGGGAATTCCGAAGATCCTTACGAGGGCACGCTCGTCATTCGACCGCCGGATCGATCAAGGCCCCCCCCCCCCGCCCCGCCCCGGCCCCCTCCCCCCTAAATTAAAAAAGAGAAAGCTGATCCCCCTCTCCGTTATGCTCCGTTTCCCGATGCACAGCAACGCCAAAGCCGTCTCAAATTTAATACACACACAATCTCTCTCCTCCTCCTCCTCCTCGTCCATCGCCCTTTCTCTCTCTCTCTCTCTCTCCATTTTTTGTTTCTTTTTCGAGAGCTGCACAGATCAAAGCACACACGCACACAATCTCTCCCTCTGTCTCTCGGTCTATCCTCTTCTCTCTTCGCTCTCCGCGGCTGCTCTGTTGCTCCCAGGATCCTCCCCCCCTCCGCCCCCCCACACACCGGCCGGTTTCTCTCCCCGAGCACCGAGACGACGACAGCGCAGTGGGAGTCGAGGGACCGCTCTCCGAATCCGGAACCGCCGCCGAACGTCGCTCCGGCGGTGTCCTCGCCGCCTTGCCGATGCTGAATGCGGCGCTTCCCAATGGATTAGCCCCACGACGAGGAGGAGGAGGAGGAGGAGGAGGAGAGAGCCCTGAGGTTTCCAGAGGAGGGGAGGTGTTCGATTTGATGTAGAGCCCCGACGGTGCGGGGACAGCCGAGAGAAAAATGCATGAGGGGGTGTTGCTGGACGACGTGAGTTCGCTGACCAAGAAGAAGAAGTCGTCGGACGAGCAGCAGCAGCAGCAGCAGGAGGAGGAGGAGGAGGAGGAGGAGGACGGGATTAGGGTCACGCTCGTCCCCGACAGGGGCGGCGGCCGGAAGCCCCTCGAGCTGGTCGTCGCGCCCCCGATCGTCGTCAGCCGGAGCCGATCGCAGGCCGGGACGCGACGGGTCGCCCCGGCGGTGGCCGCCGCCGGCGGGAGGGCCGTCGAGAAGGCCCTCCCCAACGGAGATCTGTACATCGGGAGCTTCTCGGGGAATGCGCCGCACGGATCTGGCAAGTACCTCTGGGCCGACGGCTGCATGTACGAGGGCGACTGGAGGCGAGGCAAGGCCTCCGGGAAGGGCAAGTTCTCCTGGCCCTCCGGCGCCACCTTCGAGGGCGAGTTCAAGTCCGGCCGGATGGAGGGCCTCGGCACCTTCGTCGGCTCCGATGGCGACACCTACCGCGGCTCCTGGACCGCCGATCGGAAGCACGGCTACGGCCAGAAGCGGTACGCCAACGGCGACTTCTACGAGGGCTCGTGGAAGCGGAACCTGCAGGACGGGCAGGGCCGGTACGTTTGGAGGAACGGGAACGAGTACGAGGGCGAGTGGCGCAACGGCGTGATCTCCGGCCGCGGTGCGCTGACGTGGGCCAACGGCAACCGGTACGAAGGGCAGTGGGAGAACGGGGTCCCCAAAGGGAATGGCGTGTTCATCTGGCCTGACGGGAGTCGCTATTCCATCTCTTGGAGCAAGGACCTGAAGATTCAGCCGCAATTGGACGGGGCGTACTATGCCGGCAGCAACGGGAAGGAGCTCTGCTTGAAGGGCAACAACGCCGCCTTTGTCGCCGAGCATCTGATGCTCGCCACGATGAGGAAGCGGTCCTCCGTGGATGGCGCGAGGGGGAGCTTGACGGAGAGGAACTTCCCCAGGATATGTATTTGGGAGTCTGATGGCGAAGCCGGGGACATCACCTGCGACATCATCGACAATGTCGAGGCGTCCATATTCTACCGGAACGGGTTGGGGTTGGGCCGCGACGGGTTTAGGGATTTTAGGAGGGGACCCTGTTGTTTCAGTGGGGATGCCAAGAAGCCAGGCCAGACGATCTCCAAAGGGCATAAGAACTACGACTTGATGCTCAACTTGCAATTGGGTATCAGGTAATTTGGCTGCCGGAATCGACATTGATCTCTGAAATTTGCTTGAGGACCTTCTAGATTATGGGGTTTGATTTTGTCGATTATTTCTTAGGTACTCTGTCGGGAAGCCGAGCGGCCTGCGGGATTTGAAGCCGAGCGACTTCGACCCTAAGGAGAAGTTCTGGACAAGGTTTCCGCCAGAGGGATCAAAGGTTACGCCGCCCCATCAATCGGTGGAATTCCGATGGAAGGATTATTGTCCAACGGTGTTCAGGTAACTGCACGGAGCGTGATTTGGGAGGGTTGGGTTATTATGCTTTGCTTGGTGTGCAGTTTATTCAGTGTTTGATTTGTCCTTGATGAATACTTCATATCTTTCTTGAAGTCTAGTAGTTATGATGACAGCATTCGATCGATATGTTCTCCTGGTTGCAACTTGTGGGTCATCATTCGTTTTTCCAACTCTTCTTTTCCTATCCGCTGTTTTCCATCTGCTAAATGGATGGCTCGATATTTCAGGCACTTGAGGGAGCTATTTCAAGTGGATCCTGCCGACTACATGTTAGCGATTTGCGGCAACGATGCATTGAGAGAGCTCTCTTCGCCGGGGAAGAGTGGCAGCTTCTTTTACCTTACTCAGGACGACAGATTTATGATAAAAACTGTGAAGAAGTCCGAAGTTAAGGTAAGCTTTGGCGCTACTTCTGTGATTGAGCAAATACGCCTGAGAGGTTGAGCAGCTACTGGATTGGAACTGAGTTGTGGAAATCTATGTTCAGGTGCTTATAAGGATGCTCCGTAGCTATCACCAACATGTCCGCCAGTATGAAAATTCCCTGGTGACAAAATTCTTTGGCGTGCACTGTGTCAAACCTATTGGAGGCCAGAAGGTATGCTTTGTTGAAGATATTTCAACCTATTATCAGGTCTTTGAAAAGTCCGGGCATTAAGTACTTACTTCCGATTCTATTGAAATCCAGACCCGGTTCATTGTCATGGCCAACTTGTTTTGCTCGGAATACCGAATACATCGGCGGTTTGATCTGAAAGGATCCTCCCATGGCCGCATGACGGATAAACCTGAGGAGGAGATTGACGAAACGACAACCCTGAAGGACCTCGATCTCAATTTCGTATTTCGCCTGCAACGGAGTTGGTTTCAAGAGCTCATGACGTGAGTCTCGGTCCAAACCCGCACTGGCCTTTTTATTAGTGGGCAAACGTTTTCCTTCTTCTGTATAGCACTTATATTCTCTGAAATCTTTGATCAGGCAAATCGGGCAAGACTGTGAGTTCTTGGAAGCAGAGGGAATAATGGATTATAGTCTGTTGGTTGGTCTTCACTTTCGAGATACGAGCACGTGCGACAAAATGGGGTTATCTCCATTCGTGTTGCGAACTGGTAATTTATTACGATTCTTTCTCACTAATTATCTCTAAGTTAGATCCATTATGTTTCTAATGAAGAACATTTCATAAGAATGTATTCATCTTTGCAGGCAGAAAAGATTCATATCAGAATGAAAAGTTCATGCGGGGCTGCCGTTTCCTTGAGGCGGAGCTACAAGACATGGACCGAGTTTTAGCCGGCAGGTATGATTTAAGACTCACTGTTCTTTTCTCTCATGTCCACCCTAATAATGCCTTCTATTTGAGTTGGAGTTATTGCCAGCGTACTCTCTTGTCTTTAACCGAGTTGTTGTCCGAGCTTTGGTATTGTACTTCCTAGAATAATTGACAAGATTCATGATTGGTTTTTTGTCATCTAAATCCAATACATCGAGATTGGCCATGTTTTCTTGCCAACATTTTCTGATCGAAGAGTAATAAAATCTAGCACGATTGACTAGGGCAATCAATGGCCTTGGTAGCTTAAGCAAAATAGTTGCATGTGGATCACGTACGTCTTGTGTTCTGTCTTCATCTCTTAGGACGAGGCTTGTGGACTATTGTTGGCTCCAAGATTGGGTTTGTGAATTTTTTAATGATGGAGCCTATGTAGCCCTATAGAATACTGATGGAGAGCTTCCGTGCCCTTTTTTTGGTCTAAAGCGTCTATTGCCTGGCTCATTGATTTCTCTCTCGATTTTGTTCCAATGAATTCGCGAGTCCGGGGTTCTTTTCATTCGAATCAATAAAGATGTAGCGGGACATCAATTGTATATGTGATGTAGCAGGACATCGATATTGTATGTGATGGCT
This sequence comes from Syzygium aromaticum, assembly GCA_024500025.1. Lineage (NCBI taxonomy): Eukaryota > Viridiplantae > Streptophyta > Magnoliopsida > Myrtales > Myrtaceae > Syzygium > Syzygium aromaticum. The sequence continues at coordinate 35,256,613 of CM044890.1, read as the reverse complement.
TTGGTTTTTCCCAGAACAAATCTATGAAACATTCATACTGATATAAAACCGAATTAATTTTTATCAGGAAACCCTTGATACGGTTAGGAGCAAATATGCCTGCAAGAGCAGAGCGGATGGCTCGGAGGAGTGATTTTGACCAGTACACTCAAGGGGGAGTGAGCCATTTGACCCCTTCACGAAACAGTGAGACATACGAGGTCGTTCTTTACTTCGGCATCATCGACATCCTACAGGATTATGACATCGCCAAGAAGTTAGAGCATGCATATAAATCGTTGCAAGCTGATCCCACCTCAATATCGGCGGTGGATCCAAAACTCTATTCCAAGAGATTCCGCGATTTTATAGGAAGAATCTTCATAGAGGAAAGGTAGCTGCTGGAGGGAAAGAGAAGTGTTTGAAGACACAAACAGGCTTTGCGGATGAACCAACGATAGACCGCATAAACACTCAGTGTGGCAGCGGAGATTCATGGTGGATCCCTCGGAGGGTCAGAGCACGAGAGTCTGTAAATTGGAGGCATCGCTGCCGGTGCGGAGTTTATGCGGTGGGTAAGCACCTCATCGAGCTGGGATGGTCGGCTGAATTTTGATTGTATCAGTCATTGTGAAGTGAAAGGGGGAAGGGCAAATACTTGTACATTGGTTGGGGGGGAGGGGGGATGGGAAGGGCTCTTCTGAGCATGGGAGGGGTAATTTCTTTTGTTTTTATTATTTATTTTCCCTTGCTATTTTGATATTTTTTTTAAAATGTGTTTCTTCTAGAAATTTTGTGGGCGAGGCAAGGCAACCAAGGATATGTTAAGCTTTTGGAAAAAAGGGGGGGGGGGGGTATAGGGAAGTGAGGAAATGTTTTCCCCAGAGAGGAGTGAGAGAGATTCAAAAAGGAAGAAAATGGGAGGAGACTGTGGAATAAGGAATTGTACAGGTCATAGAGATTTATGATGAGAATTTTAAATGAATTATTATTATGATGTGAGATATTTCCCAGAATTACTTTTGAACCACATTCACACTCGAATCACCAAATGGTGGGGGTGGTCCACTGCATCTCTCTCTCTCTCTCTCTCTCTCTCTCTCTCTTGTTGATATGTATGTTTGTATATTTGTGAAGAAAGAAAGAAGTAGCATGGGAATGGGGTCATTGGCTTTTCCTTTTGCAGTGGAGAAGAGGTGAAAGGCCATTCACATGAAAAGCAGAGAAAGCTAAACAAAGATGCGCTTCTGCTTCCTCCTCCCTTCACTTTCTTTGCCCACCCTCTCTCTCTGACTCTCTCCTTCTTTTACTGTTTACATTGCATGATGTCTTCTTCACCTGCCTTTTACCCCCTTCATGTTTAAATACATCTTGAGTTGCCAATCAACTCGAGCGGAAGTCATCATCACAAGCATACCCCAGTTTTCAATTGCTGTTTCTTTTCTGGGTAATGATCAGATTGTTGTTAATCGAGTCCATGAAACGCTATCTTCTTTAAACATTGATTTGCGGGGGGACGGGGGGGGGGTAGTAGTGTCGTCCTATATAGGGGGGATGATAGCAGCAGAACGTGGTGCATAGGGTTTCGTGCGAGGGGGCGCTTTCTTTCTTTATTTCTTTCTTTCTTTTCTTTTCTTTTCTTTTGTGGGTTTGTTTTTGGGTGAATATGTCACTGCAGAGGTCAAAGTCTGATGCAGAAGTAGTCCCCGCCCCAGCTCCACACGGTACACTTCTGCTCTCTCCTTTTTGAACCCATATTCTCTCCTTTTGGGTCCACCTATACAGTGATCCCTCACACCATGCAATGCCATTTCGAAAAAATAAAAAATTAAAATCAATATTCTTTTTAAATTTGAGTCAATTTTTTGGGCTTGGAGAGGGACAAAAGATGCGTTCGGTAGGAAATTATAAAAAGAAGAAGAAAATGCATGGAAAATGGAGTTTGCTTTGAAGAACAAATTACCTGAGTAATGATATCTCTATAATCTCTTCATTTCGAACTATGACCTTTTACTCTAATTTGGATAATAATTTGGGAATAGCCACACAATCTCTGGTCTTTTACTATTATTTCAAAGGAATTTACGTGCAACGAAAGGAGGAAAAAAACGAAGAAGGGTTCACACTCACTGATTTTAGCCCATATTTTTGTCTCCTCTTGTAAAACGGGCCGATCCTTTCCCTAATCTGCTCCTTAATTCTGTCCAAACATGAGCGTAGGAAACTAGCAATACCAAAATAACCCAATCCTCGGTGTCATTATGGAGTTAAAAACCCCATTCGAGGTGTTAGGTCGAAAAAGTCATCAAATTGGGGTCAAAAGTTCATAAAACTTCATACCTAATTACGTGGAAACCAGTGGCTCAACATGGTCACTTTTCCTTTACTGTTGGCAACTTCACGAGATCAAACACTCGATTAGCGATTTCTCCAATTTGAATAAACCTCACAACCCTCCAAAAGAGAGTCTAGTGCAATGGACCCAACAGCATCTTTTGCCACAGCTAAATGGATGTGCTCCCTCCCTGCCGCCGAAGGACCACAAATTGACCACCTTAAAAACATAGAACTCTAATTCTAGGATCAATTCGCTGACGCAATCGATTTTGATATCATGTGCATTTTTATTTTTGGTAGCAACTCGTGCTCTCTTCCTCCAAGTGTTTGTCGTGTTTTTTGGCCACATATGTTACTTTAGTGTAACGTATATTTTATAGTAATGCAGGCGCTTTTTGGGCGTATGTTATGGTGGGTGGAGTCCACGTGGTGATGGGAATAGTGCCGATCTTTGTGCTGCAGATTTGTCAGCCACATGAAAATAAGGGTCGATTATAAAGTTAGGGATTTGGATAAGAGAAGGGTAAGGAATTTCTAGTATTTGACTGGGGAGAGTTCGCCTCGAAAGGCCAAGTTGGGAAGATCTTTTAAGATCCCCTTGCTGCCCCATTGCTGAACTCTATACTGTTTTTGTGTGCCCTTACATGTGTTGTATGTTTTAGAGAAATAAAGGAAATTGCGCAAATCGATGGGGAAATCTCTGTTTTTTAAGGGGCAAAGATTATAATGTAACGAGATTTGTACTCGTCTCTCTACAAAGTGGAGGCGGTTCTTACCACCACTAAACTAATGTTGTACCTCGTGTTCTCCAGCCAAGGATAAACGATTGTTTAATAACCTGGACTCTCTGTCTGTGTCTCTCTCTCTCTCTGTCAATCTTGTTCCACAAGTTGGTCCTTTAAGATTGCTTTTGAGTGAGTCGTTTTTTATCCTGGGGTGAAAATTAGAACATTAAAAAAATTTGAAATTGTGGAATTCAAAAAGTAAAAATATATATATTTGGGTTGCTCTGAATTTGGAAACCTTGGTGTACTTAGATATAACTTAAGGATCCTAAAAAAACCGTTGGGTACGTTTCATCGATAACAAATGGGAGGGATAACTTTCAGCGAGTCATGACATTGAGTTGTTTTGAATTTGAACAAGTAAATCTCATGTTACGTCTTAATGTATTTGATTGCTCTCCTGTATGTATAATCGATATATCGAGAATTGAATTTTTCCAGATAAAATATATTTAAAAAGTGTCGCGGGCCCGCTCATTAATGATACCCTTTTTCCATATATTTAACTCTTTTGACCACCTTGTATTTTTTTGTTAAAAATGCCATAGCTAAATGGACCGGCTCTTCTATTAAAAAAATAGTTTCAACCAAAATTTCAAGGATAAAGTTAAGTGGCTAATTCTTTTTATTTTCTCTTGGGAATCGGTTTTCCCGGGTAGACGACATTTCATGTCCTCTCCTACGTTAAATCGCCTTTATGAGCTTCTAAGTATTCAAATTTGGAGCGTCTTTATCAGCACTTATAAGGCGAGTGACTACGATGTTTTTTTCTCTAAAAAACCTTTTTAAATGACGACCCTGCATTCGAAGACTAGAGAAGTAAAGAGGTGAGGAGTACGGTGGAAACCAAGGAATGGAAAGTATGCAAAGCGAGGTGAAGATCATAGTTTGCAAAAATTTGAATTAGAAAATCATTTTTGGAGGCCCCAATCCGGAATGATCATCACCAACTCTGGTGAAAGTGTGAAATTCCCGGATTTGTATATGATGTGAAAATGACTCACAGACCTCTCGCCTTTTTGACAACATTGTTTCGTGACATCAAATCGGACTCAAGGATAAAAAGGGCCATTTTCTCTTCCTATTTTGTTCTCTCTTTGCAAACCCAATAAAAATTAGGGTTAATACCACGAAAAACTCTAAATTAATACACCTGTGATAACTAAAAACTCCAAGCTGGTACATTTGTAATAAAATCACCATCCGTTATTTTTCATTAAATTTGATTAATACACACAAAAAAATCACAAATTGATACTCTGGTGACAAACGAAGAGTAAAATATAAAACCGATACGTCCGTCAACTGTCACGTGTCATTTAATAAAATTTAACGGAAATAAACTGCGGGTAAATTTGTCACAGGTGTACCAGTTTGGAATTTTTTGGGATTAAAAAAATTAATTTTTGGTAAATTTATCATAAACGTACCAATTTGGGGATCTTTCGTGATATTAACCCTAAAAACTATGATTTTCTCCATGAGATTTCTCAAAAAATCCATAAATTAAAAAAGCAACTTACATGTTCTCTCTCTCTCTCTCTCTCTCCAGGTGTAAAAGCTGACACATTGGGAGTCTGCTGATTTTGGTTAATGTCGATTTAATCAACCCGAGCTTTACATTGAGGCAAAGTCATTATAGTCCCAAGTGACTCTAATTAAGATGATGATCCCATATTAGATTATCATTCATTTGTCTACTATAGCGGGACCCCCTTGCCAACTTGGGTATAGACAGCAGTTGCCCGAAGGGGAGGAAAATAAGGCCAATTTCCTCTATGCAAACCCCCCCCTTAACTTTGCACTTTTCGCATAAAATCACCTTGTCTACCTCTGAAATTTTTAATTTTCCTAAGTACTTTTTTTTTGACTGATCGAGTCAAAAAGCTACAACTTAAGCATCGTTTTTTTTTTTTCCACGGAATAGGCGGTAACTAACTCTCTATGTTACGATATTCATCGGCGGTGCACCGGCTTTCTAATAAGCTGGCACTATAATTTTGCCTCCATTTCCGGACGAAGCATGGCGAGGCCAATTAATGCAAACGTACACACATCAACATCCAAGGCACACGCAGACAATTGAAATGCTCGAACCCAAGACACCTCCCTCCTCGAATGCCCCCTCGGTCGTCCCTGGAAACAGCAGCATTTCGGATGATGACGACGACGGCTGCTTTCCGTTTCTGCTGGCAACCGTGATTTGATATGGAAGGGGCTTTAGGGGACCGAAGAAGGCAACGCGGTGACAAGAATTGAAGATTATTAAATGCGGGGCTGTACTGGGTGTCGTCGTCTACGTAGACAAAGATTAGCCGTCAAGCCATAAATGTCAAGGCCGCCTGCTCATTCCTCGCTCATTCCTCGCTACCTTCTGTGGGAATTTGCGGCCCCTTCTCTCTCTCTCTCCGTCTCTCTCCGTATTCTGTCGCCTGCAATGCCCCATCGTTTTCAGCTCCAGAGCGCCAACGCGTCCCCTTTCTTTAGTGCATTCATACTAGGGAAAAAGTCGCAAAAGAAACCCTCCAATTATGCCTCCTTGGACAACTTTTTTTTCTACATAAAAAATCCCAAAATATATTCACCGTGACGTTTTGCCCTGAATTTTTTCTCGTGATACAAAAAATCCTAAATTTATATTTATGTTATGCATATACCCCCCTTTCGTTAAGGTTTCATTAGGTGATTTTTCAGCCTAAACAACGTCTTTTTTATTTTGTTTACTGTCTAGTATCAAGATTTTTAACTGTTATTAGTGATAGAACTTTGACAGAAGCTAAATGTGTCATATAGGTATGGGTTTGTGATTTTTGATTTCGTAGAAAAAAGTTTAGAATATATGCGTTACAGTGGGTATAGTTCAGGATTTTTGATGACTTTTGTCCTTCCTATTATATTCGGATGCCCCGAAAGATATTTATTAAGAAATTAATTAAAAAATGATTTTGTTAAACACTTTTGTCATTTATTAAACACTCCTAAAGAAGTTTTTGCCATTCTTAAAATACCTTTGTTTGCACGTTAAACACAATCGGGGGCGTTTTCGTGTCAAATGCAACGAGTTCATCGAAATGAAAATATTTGTTTCTTAGGTATGATTAATCAGTACTGTTGCGTGGCACTCGTAAATGAGGCCTTCAAGAAAATTTTGCTTTTTCAGTGCACTTACTTGTCTCGTATTACGTAATTCATATCTCGAAGGATGAATCATTTCACATGAATTACGCCCTAAACACTCGTTAATAGAATCATATTCATCATGCAAAAATAAAGAAGAAGAGATGAACATGAATCTTCCTTCTTGTTTTTTTGTTAGAATATCTTATGACCGCAACCCTGTGAAATGGAACCTGAAAGGTCAACCGAAACAGCTATCGTAGGCGATGTGAAAAACCTTTCTAAATCCAGCAAACGAACAAGCCCACTTATGCTGCTGGAGAATTCAAGCCCTGAGCTCCAATTTTCCTTGTGTCGCTCTTCCAAAAATGAAAGTAGAAAATCACTGCGAGTTTGGTACCATAGACTTCACTTTCGATCCGATCGATCTCCTGGAGCGAAGAAACTGATTGGGTCGATGGAGTTGATGTTTTGATACTCTGGAGCAATCGGAATCGGCAATCAGAAGCAGTTTAATGAAATACTACAGTTTTGGTCTCTGAATTTCTGTTCAAGTTTATTACCTACTGAGCAATGATGAACATCCGTTTGTAACACATTAGTCGACAATTGCCATGTCTACTTAATCCGATGTTACAACCAAACACCGAGATATAGAGCCTAATTTAGCTGTCGACATTGGGTTAATTCAACCGAGACCGATGTAAGTCATCCATGCATACCTCTTAAGGACTCATATGATATTAAGAAACATTGACAGATTATGGATTTTGTGCCTTTTCTAATTCTCAAATCAGAAGTAGTAATTCAACTAGAATATGATTGAATAGGAGGAAATTGAGATTGGACATAGCATGACAGAGATTATGGTGGCATACGATATATATGAAAATGCTCTTTTTCCCGGTAAAGTTAATTTTTTTAGCCGTTGCCTCAAGTAAAGCAAATGAATTTTTATATTCCTTTTCGTCCCTGAACCCCAAAGTCACAATAAGATGCTGAGAAAGTAGTCTCAACTGAGAAGGCTGCTAAAATATGCTTATTTCCACACGAAATGGGGCTCATCAACATGCTGGTTCCACTGAGCTAGTCAGACATTGACATAATTTTGCATGAGTTTCATTTTTTCGGACCGCCCTTTCTTTATGCTCCCAAGATGGACAGGCTTTGTATGACCGCTTGCCTGATGCAGTATCGAGCAGAAGCTCATCGATCATTGCTTCCCTGGGGAAAAGAGAAAAAACAAAGACGAAGTTGTGCAGCTGCATCAAATTGAAAGATGATGCGTTGACCGGTTTTGAAACAACGCATTTGTATGCTTTCGGTATTCAACGAGTGCATAAAAGTATCATGCACTCCTGCCATTGCTTGTCTCAGCCGTTTGATAGTTTTTTTTTCGACAATTGTAACTAGAGGCCTATAACTTATTGCGATAATGTAATTGAGTTTTAAAACTCTTATTTTGTACATTGAGCCTCAAAACTTGTCACTATCCTCCATGTTAGCCCTTTGATCAGCTCTTTTTTGGATGGAAAGTTCATATGGCTTTATTATCATTTTTTTTTCCTTCTATTTTTCTTACAATTATCGTTGTTGTTGCACCAGATTGGTATCGCATGACGCGGTGGACACGGGTAGGCACTAGTAAACTCGCAAATGAGTGCCCAAAGGTACATGCACAAGGCGCACCGAGAGAAACCTCTTGATTTTATGTACTTCTAAGAGAGGCAAACTTGAATTACATGAAAGTAATGCAAATATTCACATGCGTAAAACCCTATCCCTAAGAATTACTACTCATGCGGTAGTGGCTGCAGCGACTCTTGTCGTGACCGGGTGAGGATTAGCTGAACATCGCTTGGATCGAGGCTTGAGCCGCTCATTGTGGCATTGAATCGTGTCTTCAACTGATTTTATAAGGTTAATGGATAGGTACTTCGCAAGTTATGAATTTACCTATTTATACGAAATAAACTTTCCCGACATTAGAAAAAGTCTTAACAAATGCAAACTCCATACTTATATTCGAGCTAAAGGTTGAGTGGGACAACCAGTTCCTCTAGAAACTTTTAGTTTTAAATCAAGTCAAAGTTGAGTAGCTCGATTCTTTTACTAATGAAGTGTCAATGTGACTCGGTTTTTTCTTGTCCTTTTTTCCGAGTCTCCACGCATAATCTACAGGGCCACAATCAATCGGTCAGGTGTCCATCTCGTGATCCACTGAATAAAGCGCAGGGCAAGACGGGACGCAATGATTTTTAGGGTTTCCACACATTCTCATGCAAACTGAGATTGCGCCATGCATGCCTCTGCTGCTGAAATAATGTACGTGCGATGTGCATGGATCGATGAACCGTCCATATCTGACTTTATCCGCCAACGAATTTTTATTTTCTGTCTTTCCTTTTTCGTTTTAGAAGCCCGATGGTGGTAATTATGCGCAATCTTATGATATTGTCACCTCAAAAGCCGAACATCCCGCGTGAGCCAAGAGAACGCTATCGAATTATTATTTTGTCATGCAGTTTGCCCTAGAGGGGTTTAATTAGGATTTCAAGAAGTAGATGCAAGTTTCCAGGACCCTAGTCTTCGGGGAAATTTACATAAACAAGTGTTGCCGCCTAGTTCATAGGTTTGGTATATTGGCATCGTTTGCATGTGTTTCTTGAGATTGTAGTTGGTGCGACAACGAGGTGTTGCTTTCTCGAGGATACACCTCCTGGGTTTAGGTAACCATGTACGATGAGCAAGGACTCGGTCTTTTTAAATTTATGTATTTCGCCGGGTCCAAGTCAAAGGGATATATGTATTTCAAAAGTCCAAACTATATCAACAGCGAGTCGAGAGTAATATATATCGAATATAAACCTGAACACTCTTGCATGTAGGCCGGTCCAACGAATGGGATTCTTAGTAATGTGAATTCTATCACACTGGCGAAACAAAGAGGGAATAGAAACTTAGCAATGCACAATAGTAATAGAGAAATAAATGAGATTGATTGTGATGATAGGAACCTCTCATACGTGCCTTGATGTCACACCGGATAATATTTCGTCAGCAAAAGATTTAAGTTTTTTATTATATCTCTTACTTTGAACCAAACGCGTTCCGGAAACGGAGTATGCGGAAACCCTTGATTGCATATCGTATGTCTGCATGTTTAATGCAGATTCACTCAATTAATCTCAAGCAAGCGGGCGAGATGTGAGGAAAACTTGCGCCCCAGAAGATAAAATCTTCCCAATCAAGTTGCGGTCTTCCAGATGGAACCAAGCATCATGAATCTGTCGACACGGGATGATAGAGCTCGATTATATTTAATTTCATTGGGCCAGACAGAGCTCGGACTGAGACTTCACATGTGCAAATGGAGGACCTGCCTGGGCACCAAAATAAAGATCGCCAAGTGTGCGTGCCACGGCGCTGTGTCCAGAGGGGCAGTCCACGATAACCACCACACTTAAGTAGATGTAGGTCCATGAACATTAATAAAATTATAACACGGTCCTAGGTGTATCTCTTTCACATATGGTTTATAACTCAAAAGGGACATATATCGAACCAACCGGTGCATAGAGACCTAAACGGCTATCAAGGACCGTCGCATTTTATGTTGTAAGCCATGATATGATCAGCTTAAAAATAATCATAGACGAACGTGCAAGATTTCGGTTATTTCTCCATAAATTTAAGTTGGTGGATGAACTGTCGAGTCATTATTCATTGTGTGAATTAGGTAATTGGATGTATGATGTAGATGTATTGAATGTGGGGCGGCCAATGTGTCTGGAAAAAGCTACGAATCATGTCCAACATGAGGGGCTTGTTTGCAGGGGACAACTTCGCTCCCTTCATTATGAACTACTTTCACCCACGAATAATTGCTGACCTGCATGATGGTGGAGAATAAGGCAAAAAAAAAAGGAGAGAAAAGATGATAGTAGCTGAAACCATATAATTATACTGTCTCGAGCTACTTTTAAAAGAGGCATATGTTATTGTTCTCAACTTTTATACTAGGGTAGAGTGGCTGATTGGTCGCCATGGACTTCCTTTATATGATATTGTCACTCAGAAAGAGTTACAGCAAAAGGATAATTCTTATTTGCTCTCTGTATATAACCACGAATATACCACATCTGTAATTATGCACTGAAAAGGCAATGCTTGATTATCCCTCAGAGCTAGCTAGATTTTAGAAAGGGAAAAAATGCATCGAAAGTCCGACATGTTTGGCCCAATATACAATCAAATCTTGAACATTTGAGAATGTATGATCAAGTCCTACACGTTTTGAGTCTTGTGCAATTGAGTCATTCCAGCGATTGCTTGAATAAATTTTCTGACGTGGCGCGTGGGGACATTATGATTATGTGGTGCCTCATCAGAAGAAGAGAAATTTTATAGAAGAGAAGAGCAGATGCAAAAAGAAAAGTAGGGAGAAAAAAATGAAAAAGAAACTTAAAAAGGGAAAATCAAAGAAAATCGAGTTAGAGAGTATAGCGTTGGGGTACAAGTGCCTTGAGGCCTCCTCCACATCATGGCGAGAGCTTGTGAGCCCTCGCGCAATGGTGGCTGGTGGTGGAGCCACCCCCATACGAGGGCGCGAGCCCAAGGGAGGGCTCGCATGCCATGGCCTGTCTAGGACAATGGTCATCAACCCTCATCGGTGACATCGATGAACAAACCGGTCTCATTCTCTCTCTCCTAGGTTAGTTCATTATTCATTTTTCTTATTTTTTAATGCTTGGCCTTTTACTTTACTTTTCAAAAAAAAATAGCCTTTTTCCTTTATTTTATTAATTTTGGATTTTCATACCGTGGTTCCATATCAACACCATGCCAAGCCACATATACGTAAAATAATTAAAAAGGAACGCCGTACCAGATTTTAGTATGTCACGTCACCAAATTTGGCCGTGAGCTCACCAGAAGGACCAAATTGCTCCCACAAAAAAATTTATTTAGTACTTGACTGCACAAATCCAAACGTTTAGGACTATCAGTGCAATTATCTTGTCTTAAAACATAAATGAACTTTCATGCGAGACTCGTTTTATACGAATGTTCATGTTCATTGCGAAAACGACATTTTGCAAGTAAGAAATCCCTCAACTCTTTTTCTGACGTAATTATAGAAAAAGAGCATCTCTCTAGGTTCAGCAGAATTTGCTGCTAATTAGCTGGTTGCACATGCAGAAAGCGATGGAACTTAAATGTTGGGAAAAAAAGGTCATTAGGGCAACACGAAGACGAAGTGTTGGTCGCTAGATATGAACGGGAAGGATAATGAACAGTAATGGCATTAATCGCGACCGCCCCCTTCCTTCCCATTAATTGGAAAGGTACGCTAAGACAAAACGAGCCCCACCATTGACTTCTACACTTCGTAATAAAGGCGAATGAAAAGTCAGCACTAATTAGTGCTAGATCCATCTTAAAAATAATGGGTGCTAGCCCCCTAGGGTTTAAATCTATGTTTGGCAGGCTAGAATGGCAAAGCGCTGACATTCATCAATCACAACATTTTTTTCAAGTGATAGGTTCGTAGGGATGAACTAAAGTCGTGTCACGTTTGACAAACCTAGCAAATGATGCGAATCGTGTGATTTGGTTTGGTTTCAATACGTAAAAGGTCCCGTTTGGTTTGTCAATTGAGCCAAATGTATGTTCTGTGGGATTGGCTTATCGGTTAAGAATAAGACTTGTATGTTTTGTTGATCAGGCGCACCGCATGTGTTTGATTCTCCGCGCATCATCAAGTGCAGCGATTTCATATTTAGGTCTTTCGTTGTGATTCAAGCTCACGTCTTCATATGATCTATGGAGATAGCGAGGTATTTCACAGCCCGCGATTTACGTACATACGGTGGAGTTTCCCGTCATCTAAGAAGACTAAGCCAAATGTACAAATTGGGTGGGCTTCTGTCTAATCAAATCGGATTGAGAAATTGATTCTAAATGTGTTAGATTATGTTATAAATAGGTATAGAATATAATATCTATGGAAATAATGATAATGTCATATTATTAACAAATTGAAATCTGATACATAAAAGTTACATTTCACGTACACTATGAGTACATGTTTGTAAGATCCGTTGCATCTAATTAAACTAAACAAAATAAGGTCCGGTACCTATTCAGTTGCATCCATGATTATACCGTGTGACAATATGCCAAGGACAGTCAATCCACAATTGCTGAAAAAATTAAAGTCGAATGACGTGGCAATATATGCATCCAAACATGTGAGTTAAGATGAGTCTCCTCATAGTAATTGATGATTTTGTCCTCTACTCCCGCTTAAGGAAAATTTGTCCGATCAGTCCTAAGCCTATTGTGCGAATATTAATTTAATCATAAACTTATCTAATGTATCATGTAGGACGGCCGGCGATAACTGATCTGACATATTAGCGATTTCCGACAAAAATTAAACTCACACCATATTTTAAGGCCTATAATCACAAGAATACGCGCATCGATGGAGCATTCGAGCATGTGAGGGTGTGTTTCCTATCTCAACAATCTCGCCTACATCAACTCTTTTCCAAGTTGCCACGAGCCTTTTAAGTTGACCCCGGCAACTTGAATTTTAAACGCGTCGTTATGTGACCATCTGGAAATTCTAGACGAGAAAGATAAAGAAGGGTTTCGCCTTTATCTAAGAGAACAATTTGGACTATGGTGGTGCGTGATTTTTTCTAACCTACCAAGACAACTTTCTTAGGCTCACTAGTCGTACATGTGGAAAACATAAAAGAAAAAAGCGAATTCCCTCGCTCTTTTCAACCGGGAAAAGTTGGCATGTCGATGACGAAATTCACGAACCCAACAACATCCTCCACCAAAAAAGGCCGTGTGTTTAAAATTTGAAAGAAGAAAATGCTTCGAAGATCACTAGGAAGGTCTCTATCATGACCAACATAGGGTTTCCCCTACGGCGGACAATTGCCGAACCGTTCCCTCTCCTCTACGACTCTTTGTTTAGTTTGTTTTTTCATGTACTAAACCCCTTTGGTAATTATGTCGCTAACTTGTTTATGACCTTACATTGCCGAACTGACGTGCCTAGACCTTAGATTTAGTTCACATCTTCGGGCAGTGCAAGAGAATGCCTAATCATATTGTCTGTAGTTGTGAAAAGGTATAAGGACATCCGGCGTTTTATAATGCTAAGTGTGTCGTCCACAATTCCTCCTTTTGCCTTTGATATTTGGAGGAAACGCAGATTATATTCTTTAATTTATCCTTAGAAATCTCCTTGACAATATAGCCTTTTCGCAGTAATTCCTGACGTCTGTTGTCCTGTGAAGAATTCTTCGAGTACGTAAGGAAGAATACTATGATTATCTAGTCCAACATTTAATAGTTAAGCACATAAAAAAAGACATCAAACGTTAGTCTGCCTCTAATATCGAAGTCGGGTTGATGACGACGGTCAGAAATTAACTGCGACCAAGAAAATTCAAATCCGTTTTTCACACATTGCTAACTTATCTCTATATCTTTTGCAGATTCAGTCTACGGTGTACTTCAACAATTTTCGAAAATCTAACATCCATATGCGAAACAGTACGCAATACTAAGAGTAAATTGAATAAGAAATAAATTGAAAAATATAGAATTAGTCTTTTGACAAAGCATTTTAGTATGACACCGTCGTAAGCATATTCTAAAGCCGATCCCCCTATGCCCAACCAATCGTGGGATCTTCCTCGCAAAAACTATCGGGCCTTGCTGGGTGGGCTAGGCCCAAGAAGAGAAAAACTTGCCCTAGATAATGACAGAGTCGACACAAATGTAAAATTTATTAACATGTACTCTCTTTTTACCACCCATATCAGTTTTTGGCCTTCAAGGATTTCACAATTTCACCATACAACCATATATTCTTAATTCCGTAAAATACTGAGATGAGGCTACGTGTGGGAGATGTAATTATGTTGAGTAAAGTTCTTTTTCCTTTTGTCTTTATGGGTCTAATAGTCTTTGAGTAGTTTCAAGGACAAAATTCATGTAGAAGCAAATGTTCGGCCAGCCCATTTGGACGAATCCAAATGCTGCGAATGGGCTTTTGCTGTAGAGACTGTGAAATCGTTGCTTTGGCCACACACAACTCCAATTATGAGATCTCTTGTGATACATTTTGCTCCTAAAGACTAGGTAGCTGAATGAATTCATGGACTTTCCATTACTTCCGAAATAAAAGGATCGCGCAGAGAGAAAATTATGGGTCGTGTAATTTGATAGATTTTTTTTTGTTCGAAATGTAATTCAATAGATGAATCGTTGGTTTGTATTACATCGTCAAGGCACAGTGCATTTACATATGATATCGAATCGAAGCTAATGTGTGCCTTTCCCAAGATAAAAAAATCCAAATAAAGATGACTCTGCACTTTTTACCCAAAAGCGCATGTCATCACGAGTTCGTGTTTTCGAGATTGGTGCTAGTTACGAGAGAGCATTTCAGTCCAGCCTAAACATGTCTTACAAATTTAAAAGGTAAAAATTCCTGCCCATTAATTAGTCATTACTATTAAAAATTTTTAACAATAAACTACGCTTACTTATAACAGTTTAAATTTTTAAAACAGTTGGTAGTTATTTGACAAAATCTCATGGCCTTTAAGTTCAAATCTTCCAAGCCCCTATAGGCTTTAAGTTAAAACCAAAGTCTAACCTATGCGTGAGAAGGAATGTTATAGTATTTAAATAATAAACCATGCCTTAGCTTAAGCTTACATTTTGTGCGATCATTTTGTTGTGAAGTGTATGGACATGAACAGTGAATGATAGTACCGTGTTGGAAGAGAAAATTAAGAGATTCCATGTCTCAATTTTCATGGCATTATCCATATGAAAAACCATGATATCTTTAGAAATTTGTGTTTTTATCGTGACAACGAAATCACAGTAGATACGAGTAAGCTTTGATTGATTTTTCATAAGAAAAAGCCAACTATAGCAAGAGTAATAGTCAACAAAATGACAAAATAGCAAGAGTCTCTCGTGGAAGGTGCTGGAGAAGGTCCCCAAATGTTAGAGTGAATCAAAAGGAGCATGAGAGACGGATTCATTAGGATCAAACGATGAGGCATGATGTTTTCTTAATTGGCAAGGCAAGCAATCAAAATGTTTATCAACAATACAACCTAAATGACCACTTGAAATCAAAGATTTTAATCTAGAAGAAGAAAGATGACATAACCGAGAATGTCAAGTTTCATACGACACTGTGGCAGCACGACCAACAAAAGAGTTGGGAATATTTAAGAAAACAAGCTCAAATAGGCGTCTCACTCTACTGCCAGTTCCAATGATCTGTCTCGTCCATGGATCCTGCACATAATAGCCATGAGAAGAGAAGTGAATATCCAAGTTCATAGAATTGACCTACTAAAATCAAATTTGAGAGAGTTTGGGAACCATGAAAGTGTTAGGTAAGGACAATGTGGATGTGGAAATATTTCTTATATGGCTGATTGCATTAGAAAATTATCAACTATGTGAATAGTAGGTGCATGTGAAGGCATGATTTTGACTGAAACAAATAATAATTTGATGTCATATGATTGCAACAAGCGGAATCATAATACCATGATTTAGAATTACCTGAAGCGATAGATATAGCACAATAAAGAGACGAGCTAGAAGTACAAGATTTTCAAAGAGCGGAATGAAAATTATATAATAATAGAGCGCCAAACAATTCATTGGGAGAAGCCTCTATCGTAGCAGCATTGGCAGATGAATGAGCATGTGAACCTTGGCTTTGGGGTTTGATTGTTCTACCGGATTGCTTGCTTCTATTGTAATCGATAGCAATTGGATACCACATGACCATACTTTCATCAACAACTTAAATTTTTAGAACAAAAGACATTTGGTTGCACAAATTCTCGTAAGTACATTGGGTCGTGCATTATTATTCAGATGGCGATTTATTTTTTGAAACGTAGAAAAAGACATGCGTAATTGCAGGTGCAGTACGTACATAAAACGTACATGAAGCGAACTTATAGAAAAGAATGCAAACAATACATGACACGAGAAACGAGACCTTTACATGCGAAGAGCAAACATGCAGGATGGCACTGCCTCCTTTCTCTGAGTTGGAGTTTGCCAAAACAAGCAAACACATCTGCACAAGAAGAAGGTCAACCCGGGGGTGAAAAGGAGAGATGGAGAGAAGCTTGAAAAACAGAGATGTGTTGCATAATCTTTCCCTTGCAGGCACAAGCAGATTTACTTTTCAGAGAGAGAGAGAGAGAGAGAGAGAGATGTTATTATGCAACTTTTGAACGGATGAACGTGAAATATATGTAAGGACTCAGAGTCTTTGACCAAGAAATAGAGCAATCTATTATACATGTCCAAAAGTGCCGAAGAGTAAAAGAGAACCATCATAAGAAGAGAGGAATTTGTAGACTGGGCACATGCTCAGCCGCCACGAGTTCATTTTGGTTCGTTCTCTCATGGGACAGAGACACAGAGATTGATCTGGGGAATAATAACTAACGATTACATAAATGAATCTGCGCTATATATGTGTATCTTTCCTTACTACTTGAGTCTTTGACACACATATTGAGAATGTTATATCTGCTCGTGATTATTCATCTGCATTTGCATAAATCCAATGATATAAGGCCTGAGGTATGCCCAGAAAGGAATAGTCAAGCCCACAAAACCCCATCTTTAGCATAAGTCTACTTACATGGTTCTAGCTTTTGTTCGTGCGTGTGTTTGTGTGTGTGTGTGTGTGTGTGTGGGTGTGTGGAGAGAGAGAGAGAGAGAGAGAAAGTCGGTAGGCTTTGTATGGTATGGAAAGCCACGTCAAGCACAGATTGGAGTCAGTTTTGCATAAAACAATGTGGTTCAGAAGACACCAATGTAGAAAGCAGATACACGGATGCAATTTATACAGCGCAGCTCTATATGAGCATGCATGTGTCACGGGTCGATCGATCTCGCGTTCCCAAACCCGTGCGGCCTTAGGAATTTCTTCCCAAGTCAGCCTTCCCCACCTCAACTCACAAGAACTCTTTAGAGAGAGAGAGACTCTAGCGAGCGAAGCTCTGGATTTCTATTGCTTCTTGAAAGAATAAGATGCTACAATGAGGGGGAGGAGACCCCTTTTTATACAAGTACCAGACTGACCGTATCCATAGATTTCTCCCCGATCTTACGGTGGAGATCGTACCTCCCCATCTACCCAACTACCTCATTAATTACAGAGGTTTACAATTTATGACATCAAGAAACCCAAGGATCCGCTTTCTCGTTCAAGGGTCGGTCATGGTCCATCGTCCAGGAAACCTCATGAACGATCCATTTCTTTGGGCCGTGACATTCTCCCCCACCTATTCGGGCGACGCCCTCGTCGCGTCTTTGGCGTGGAAAGTATCGATATGCAAAAGTGCTCCCAACTTGCTTCACTCTCTGGAAGACCCTTCCATCGGATTAAGTAACGATATCTCTTCCGTATGACTCGATCCGCCATGATGAAGTCGACGTCTCGATCATAGGAGGTTTTTGCTCCAAGCGGCGCCCGTTGTGACTCCCCTCGATCTGGGTCTTCCTCGTCTACACGGAAAGGTTTAAGCATACTCACATGGAATACCGGAAGTTTTTGTAGCTTATATGCGACTTTTCCGACTCGATGCAACACTCGGAATGGCCCCTCGTAGCGACGTATAAGCCCTTTATGCACGTCCTTGTATCGGAGAACCGAGCTTGGCCAACACTAAGTCCCCGGCTTGGAACTCCACGTGCCGTCGCTTCTTATCGGCCCACTTCTTCATGCGCTTCGAGGCCTTGTGTAGATACGTTCGTGCCAAGTCCGCTTGTTCATGCCACTCCTTGGCAAACTTGAAAGCGGATGGGCTACTCCCCTTGTAGCCCGTTGCAACCGTACTCGGGGTGAGTGGTTGTTGTCCCGTCACGATCTCAAAGGGACTTTGATTCGTGGACTCGCTCTTCTGAAGATTACGTCGATCAACTTCGCCCAATTCACTTGTGTCGTACTCACGTAGTGTCGGAGGTATAACTCCAAGAGTGCATTGACCCGCTCCGTTTGTCCATCGGTTTGGGGATGCAAACTGGTGGAGAAATTAAGATCCGACCCTAATAATTTAAAGAGCTCGGTCCAGAATCTACCCGTGAATCGAGGGTCGCGGTCGCTCACGATCGTTTGTGGCACTCCCCAATATTTGACGACGTGTTTCAAGAATAGCTTGGCCGCCTCCTCGGCCGGACAATGACGCGGGCACGAACGTCGCATACTTGGAAAACCGATCTGAGTCCGACACCCGTCGGATTTTGGTAGGTTGACAATGAAGTCCACTCTCCCATGGACGCTCCGGGATGGGAAGTGGCTCCAAAAGCCCCGCCGATGACCGTTGTTCGAGCTTGTCTTGTTGGCACACAAGACATGTTCGTACATATGCCTCGCGTAATGAGGCCAATAGTAATGATCCTCCAAGAGCGCCATAGTGCGATGGATTCCCGGATGACCCGCCCACTTGGAATCATGGCACTCCCGTAGGATTTCTTTTCGTAGCTTCCCATATAGTGGCACGTACAATCGCCGTCCCTTGGTGTAAAGCAAGTCGTCTTCACACCAAAATTGCCGGGTTTTGCCCTCCCGTGCGTGGTCGATGAGTGCTTTGGCCGTTGGATCATGTTGGAGTCCCTCCTTGATCCGCTCATCCCATGGATTCTTGGGACGACTTACGATCGATGATGCTAGCTCACTCTTTCGGCTAAGCGCATCTTTTACTCGAGCCCATTCGAACTGCCGTGTGAAATCTTGCTCAACTTCTTCTGAGTTTGGAAGTAACTCGTGGCCACGTTATCCGTCCTTATGACGAATCGGGGGCCCAAGAGGTAATGCCTCCACGTACGAAGACAATGGACCACCGCGGTCATTTCCTTCTCTTGGACCGTATACCGTCGTTCGGATTCAGTTTTCTCGAGCTACCGGGTGACCATCTTGCATAAGAACACCACCAATAGCGAAATCGGAAGCGTCGGTCTCTACCTCGTAGGGTTTGGCGTGATCAGGTAGCACGAGCACCGGCTCTTCGGTCATAGCTTGCTTCAACCGATCGAACGCCTTTTGGCATCGGGCCGTCCACTCCCACGGCTTCTCCTTCTTTAACATATCCGTGAGTGGCGCGGTGATGCTCGAATATCCTCGGACGAACCGTCGATAGTAGTTGGTAAGGCCAAGGAATGACCTTAGATCCGTCACCTTGGTCGGCGGTTTCCAATCCACAATGGCCGTAATCTTGGCTGAGTCCATTCCACCCCCGACGATGTGTCCCAGGAATGGAACTTCCCGTTGTGCAAAGGCACATTTCTCCCGCTTGACATATAAGTCGTTCTCCCGTAGAATTGGAGTCGATGTGTTCCTCGAGCGTTCGGCTATACACCACAATGTCATCAAGATAAACCACGACAAATTGATCTAGGAACGGGTGGAGTACCTTGTTCATGAGTGTGCAAAATGTGGCCGGAGCATTTGTCAAGCCAAACGGCATGACGAGGAACTCATATGACCCATACCGCGTCACACAAGTGGTCTTTGGTTCATCCCCTTTTGCAACAGCGATCAGGTCAAGCTTGGTGAACCATATGAGTTGATCGAACAAGTCGGCAATGAGAGGGATCGGGTACTTGTTCTTGATGACGCCCGAGGTCCGGAGTGATCCATCATGCTTCTTTTGAAATAGGACCGGGGCGCCAAACGGAGCCTTCGATGGTCGAATATAACCCGCATCGAGCAACTCCTTGAGTTGTCTTCTTAATTCTTCCAATTCGGGAACGATATGGGGAAATCAGGACACACCTCCCTTTGAGGCGGAAGCTTCTTCGGGAGTTCGGGGGGCATTACATCCTTGAAGGAATCGAGGACTCGGGTTACCTCCGTCGGGACATCACTCCCTTCACCCTTTGGATCCTCGACTTTCAAGGTTGCTAGGAAAGTAGCCTCCCCTTTCCTCGCTCCCTTAGTAACTTGCATTGCCGATATTATCTTTTGGTTGCCCAACTCTCGTTTGACCGGGATCACACATTGACAACGTGGTATACAAATACAATCGGCAAATGGGATGATAAGAGCATCTATCCTATCAAGGAATCCTAAACCAATGACAAAGTCATAGTCATCAAGTGGAATTACCTCGATCATTTCCTTGCTCTTCCAAGTTGGAAATCCACGTCCTTAGCTAACCCATTGGTAGGGAAGTTTACCGTCTTACCGGCTCCTTTCTCAACCCGAAGATTGAGTTTCTTCGCAGCTTCTTCCGAGATAAATAGATCGGATGCTCCCGTGTCGATGAGCGCACTCATCTTAGTTTTCCCGATCGTCACGTCCGCGAACATCAATCCCTTGGGCTTGTTCGCCTTTTTGGATTTTATGGAACTTAGGATTCGCAACGTACCGAGTCTTGCCTCCTCTCGTTCCTCCTCGTGTGCCTTGGCAATTGCAGCTAGTTTGCCTCGAGTTGGACAGTCACGAGCCATGTGCGCACCGTCGCACAAGAAGCACTTGAAGGTACGTCCCTTTTTGTGTTCTCCTCCGCTCGACTCCGCCTTCGCCCTTGGAGGGGCCATTGATGGTTTGCTTCCACTTGGACGGTGGAATTTGTTACGATCTCCCCCACCAAGTATCCGGTTTGCTTACGGGAGTTGTTTTATACTCCACCATGGCCTCGGCCACGGACATGGCCGTCGAAAGATCCCTTGCGTTGCACCGCTTTAGCTCTTGCTTTACCCATGGTTTTAGACCACCCATGAATTGGAAGTAGGCCTCCGTGTCATTCATGGACGGAATTTGGAGTAGTAACTCCGAGAACTTCCGAACATACTCCCGAGCTCCACCTTTTTGTTCAAGGCGACGGAGTTCATCTCGAGCTTCTTCTTCCGCATAAGCGGGATAGTATTGTCGTCGAAACTCCTCGACGAACAATTCCCATGTAGTGATCGGTACACCACTCCGATCATCACTCCTACGACGCCACCATAAGAGTGCATTATCAGTTAAGTACATGGCTGCGGTACTTACCCGGATTGCACCATCGGTGATTCCCATCGCTAGGAAGTATTGCTCCATGTACCATAGGAAGTTGTCCACGTCTTTGGGCACCCGCGAGCCTTTAAACTTTCGGCTCTTTAGTTTGCAGTGAATCCCGTTCACACGTGCTCCTTCCATCTCGGCGACCTTCGCCTTTAGTTCGGCCATCTCTACGCGCATCCACCAAGGTTTCCAAATCAAGATCAGTCAAGTCGCCCAGCAAGTTCTTCTTAGCTCTTGCACTTTGGCCTCGAGCTCCCCCGTTCCGGACTGCCTACGCGCAAGATCCTCGACTATTCCTTGGACATCTCCCACGACGATCTCCATTTTCGCCAAACGGGTCTCCAAGTCACCAGCCATATCCTTTGCATTTGAGCTATCACGGTCTTCCCTTGCCTCGACACTTTGTGTCCCGGTGGCCTTCCCACGATCCTCGAACCCTTCTCGGTTTGTGACTTTAGATCGGATCGTGGTTCCCTGGCCATCCTCGATACCATTGACGGGTCGATCGATCTCTCGTTCCCAAACCCGTGCGGCCTTAGGAGCCTTCCCCACCTCAAACAAGAACTCTTTTCTAGCGAGCGAAGCTCCGTGAAAGAATAAGATGCTACAATGAGGGGGAGGAGACCCCTTTTTATACTTAGATTTCTCCCCAATCTTACGGTGGAGATCGTACCTCCCCATCTACCCAACTACCTCATTAATTACAGAGCCGTATCGCCCGCCCCCACGAGTATTCTAGAACACATCAAGAAACCCTAGTACTCAGAATACTCGGGATCCGCTTTCTCGTTCAAGGGTCGGTCATGGTCCATCGTCCAGGAAAATGAACGATCCATTTCTTTGGGCCGTGACACATGCGTATGAAGGTGAAGTTCATAAAGAAGAAAACAGAAACAGGACAAGGAACGAGGGCTTTTTACTCGCAAATAGCAAATACGGAGGGTGGTATTAATTAGCCCTCTCCTCTGCGTTGGAGTCTAACCGGAACAATGCAAGCAGAAACTGCAGAAGTTAAAAGAAGGGTTCAGGTGAAAGGTGAAACCCTAATCTGCTCAAGGTCAACCCAGATGAAAATGTGAAACTCTTACAACTTGGATATGGATGGATCATCTCCGACCTGGGATTCAAGTAAGACTCGAGTCATTAATGGTTGAGACTCACCTTGTTTACCATGGATGTAGTCTAGATAACAATTTGCTCTTTATTGAGGAATAGTGCTGACAGTATCCATAATGACATAATGGAACTTCAGTGCCATTTATGCTACGCGCGGATGATACTAACGTCAAAAAAAAACTTTCCCCTTGCTTCCGAACCTAATCTGTTCCCTTCCTCGAAATTGAGTTTTCGATGAGAACTTCGCAAACCGTAAATAGTATACTTCTCTCTAGTGGTAGGCACGAGACAAATATCCGAAAAATTAAAATGAGGCATTTTATGAATTATCTATTTGTCACTCCGTTCCTAAATAGAGAAGATTTCTGATTGTTGCATAACATATGTGAAAAGCACTCATGTTTAAAATGAAGAAAACGTGGCGCACTTTCTGGACACCTGGACAATTGATGAAGAACTTATAACTTAGTGGACTCTTTTGAGAATAGGTGTGGGAAATAAAAGATGTCCTCGATTAAATGATTTGGAAAATTTCACCAGCCAAGCCTTGATCAGACCAATACAGCCATAACCCAAACACCTCACTCGGTCTATAACCGTGAACATTGAACATGTGATGAAGAATTTCAACCTACTTACGCTATGTGTTTCCATCAACAAACAAAAACTAAGAAGAGGATCACCCTCAAATCAAAGAAATTCCGGATACTTTCCCCAAAAGTTTGTCTCTATTGAGAAAACGATTGGTTCCTTTCGAGCAGACAATTGAAAGTTTCTTGGTGGGGATTGAATGGAAAGTTGATCCGAGACTAAATTAAAAGGTGCATGGCATGTTCAAGTTTCGCGCTGCGGTTCGTGTTTGTGTACGAATGAAATCGCCCTTCCCATGCCCAAATCCAGGGATTTTGACCCTCCTTCATTAATGACTTGTCCAATCCACCCACGACTTACCAAGTGGGCGTTCAGGATGATGATTAGATTATACCATGTTTGATGGATTTGGTTCCGTCCACTGTCCGCGCCACGTGGCAAAATAAAAATCATTGCCACACTATTGCTCCGCATTGATATAAAGCCTTCAAAAAATTTCTCACCTCGGTTTGTGTAGCATATACACGATTCAAAGCCGAATTCGACTAAATTATTGATCGAATGAAATGTGACAACATTAATTTGGATGAATATAAATAAGATGTCAACACCTATTTTTTAAGGTCGTTCACGATAGACAATTTGAAAATGCTAGAAATAAAAATAAAACATCAGGAATCCAAGAAAGGAATAAACTTCGGACAATGGTCGTGGCTCGCTAACCAAGGTTTTTAAAACTTTTCCATTCAAAATCTCGGCACTTCCTCAAGAATATAGAGAATTCTAGAGACTGTCCTAGCTCAGATAACCATCGCAATGGTAGCTAAATCCTCAAGCAATGAGTTGGCTGCCAGGGATGAACGGTTTCAGGTTTCTTACAACAGGTTTCTTATAAGTTTCATATGAAATATGGAACCTATCCATGGAAAAAGATTTCTCATTTTTTGAAATTTGAAACATACTTTGCATATCTTGAAATTTAAAATCTATTTTATCACAGGTTCTAAGATTGGTTCCAGAATTTACTCATATTCCACCTATATTAGCAATCAAATGATTGCAACGAATCATCACTTTTAATTATCACAACTTGATATTATAATTCACTGATCACAACTTATATTTTGACATACGAAGAATATAAAACTTTAACTAAGTAAAAATCTTATTCATAAAATGGAAATTCAGATTAGCAGTTTCAAATTATATATTTATCGTCGGACGCTATGAAATACCACAGAATGGCATAAAAATATAAATCAAGAAAAATACAAAAACTTAATTTCAGATTTCAGGTTCTAACCTATCCGTTAAAAGAGATTTTTTAATTTTTAGAACTTGACACTTACCTGCATATTCTAAAACTTGTAATCGATAGGTTTTCACTTATCCAATTATAAGGTTTCAGTATTCACCCCTTTTGGGTGCCTAATAAAAGGGATCGCTACATCGATCCGCGAAGCCAATTCGAATTAGCAAAAACACAATTCGCTGGGCTCGCGTCGCGCTTTATTTACCATTTTCGAAACGAACCGTGAAAATCCGCAGAGCAGACTCCAATGTCCGATATGTCTTTCACGTGGCTCTCCCCCCTGTCCGTCTCTTCAGAATGGCGAAGCCGCCGCTGCAAGCCGAGGTTTGTCATCTTCCGATGGTGAGCATTAAATGGAATGGAGGGATATCACTGTACACGATCTCTCCATATTCCCGCTTTTCATCATTGCTGAGATCTCTTATTCCCTTATTTTCTCACCTCTACGCGAAAGCAAACATCCTGCAAAAATAGACTTTTCATTTCACATCTCTCTCTCTCTCTCTCTCTCTCTCTCTCTCTCAGGTCTCTAATACCCGTCGCATCATGGCGAACCCCTCGGGCTCTGCTCCATCACAAACTTGAAACTTCTGCCCCAACTCTGCCTGTCTTTTGGCTTTTTCCCATTGAAAAAGAGAGAAGGCTAAAAGGGTGACATAAACTCGTAAACCCTAGCCCCTTGCGCGGTCTAAAAGAGCTGTTCGGAAAAGAAACGAGGAGAGAAGATTGTGCCCTGTTCCACACAGCATGTGCCAGAAACCCAGCGGGGCTTCTTCTCTTCTCTCCAAAACGTCGGAAGGGGATGATAAGCCCAGTTTGAATCCGCTGGCCGAGCCTTACACGCCACCTCACTTCGTTTCCCAGAAGCCCCAGCATCATCAGTTTCAACCTCCACACCTGGTGTTCTCGAGCTGGGGGTGTCCTTCGCCTGTTTACTATTATCTGAACCCTCAACGCCACCTGACGTTTCGCCCTCGACCCATCAAATATGGTGAGAATGTCACCCCGAAAAGGCCCCACCCAGTCTTCGGTGGCGATCTTGGGAAGAAGCTCGGAAAAATGGAGGTTCCAAGAACACCCTTTGGCAAGGAGAGGAGGAGAGGCGGTGTGAGGAGCTTCGTGCCTCCTCGGTCGATGAGAGAGAGACAGAGGCACAGAAATCTGACCCGGTCGTCCTGCGGAGAGAGAAAATGGGTTCAGAAGCAACACGATAGCAGTGACGAGAACAGACATCGTTTCGATGAAGCTGTGCTTGGTAAGGCTTGGGTTGTTGCGGAGAATGCGACGAACGACGATGTTGTTCGCGATGATCCGGAAGTTGTACTCAACGGAAGCACGACAGTCATGATACGGAACATCCCTAATCAGTTCAAGTGCGTTCGCTTGTGTTCTTGCTATCTGAACGAGTTTTAGTGCCTCATTCTTCTGAAATTTCTTATATTTTGTGGCTATTTATCTTGAAACGGGGAAGTGGGTAATGGAAGGTCGTTAGTGTCGGTTTGACTTCCGAAGTCCCACGGCTGAACACTCTTGCGATTTATTTGAGCATTTATTGCTTTACATGCAGTGGACATATCCTCGTGTGAAACAATAGACGACCATATTCCATCGTTTATTATTGATACTGCTTGTTTTGAGCACACTTTTGTTATCGTTTTTTGTTTGATTTAGGAGGAAAGATTTGTTGTACATTCTGGACAAGCATTGTGATGAAGCGAATGCTATGGCGGATTCAAAGGAGGACCAATCTGAGTACGACTTCGTCTACCTCCCAGTGGACTTCAAGTAACGAGCTCGATCTTGGCCATTAATTTTGCTGTTTGTTTTGAGTACTTCACGATACGGATTGTTGGTTATCTTTTGCTTTGCTTGTGTTCGCTGTTGGATTCATCATTTGACACTCTTTGATAGATTTTGACTTTGATATTGATCAGAACCAAGGCCAACAAGGGTTATGCGTTCGTGAACTTCACGAACCCGACCGCGGCATCAAGGATGTACCAGGCTTACCACAACTTCAGGTGGGAGTGTCTCCCAATCAAGAAATTGAACTTCAGGAGCAAGAAAGTGTGCGAAATCAGCCCCGCCAAGATTCAGGTGAAGCTTTCATGGACTCCATCTGCCTTCATTTTTTGTGTTGCTCTTGTCCTGAGTTTGAACGGATGGTCATGAGTCTCTTATCTGTTGTTACTACCTTATCTGCCTCGGGTACTATTTTGTTTGATGTTATTTGTTTTGCATATTGTGATAGGGGTCGTATAATCCTCGAAATAAAGGATTCAGCTTAATTATCCCAAGAGAAGTCGATATGGCTTCCCGGCATTTGAAGAACCTGTTTAACTAGATTTTGTTTTTATTAAGTTTTGTCTACAACCGTTGAACCGTATATGGTTGTGTTCTGATCTGTATGTGAAAATGTATTATTTATTTATAGGGCAAGGAAGCGTTGGAGTGGAGCTTCAAGAACAGGGCCTTCCCGTGTAGGGAGTATCAGCCAGTGGTCGCCGATGGCCGCCAGAAGAACGGTCTGCTCATCGTCGTTGGGAAATGTCCAGGTGCTGCGTCAGCGCGAGAAGCTGGAGCCTAAGCTCCCATGGTCATATCTGGGAACAATTTGTTGGGTGTGATGAGATATGATAATGCACACATTCACACCTCAACATCGAAATGGCAGCATCGTGCATGTCTGACTAGGAGTCTCCCTCCCTCTCCCTTATCTTTGTCTAGCATCACTTGGCAGCTGTAAATGGTATTGATGAGGGGTCTAGGATTTGTTTTCTCCGGTGTCTGTGGACCAAGTTGATAGGTTTACGTGTCTGATTTAGGTGGTAGCCTTTTGGGTTTACCATATAACTGAGTCGAGCGTTCTCCTTCCCGTGTTTTCATTGTCTCCCTGGAGGAAGATGGACGAAGTCGAGGGTGAATTGGAAACACATGGACTTGGGAACTTTCATTTGTATGTTACTGTTTTGTCTCTTTTTGGAAGAAACAATGTATCGTTTGCTCTATTTGGGTTCATGAGAGATGTGTTTGTAATATATATATATATGTATATATATGAGATAAATGCACTAGAAGTTTTAAAATTTATCACAAAATTGTAATCGATTCCTAAAATTTTTAAAAAGTGTAAGTTTTAAAACTTGTTATAATAGTGTACTTAAGTTCTAAAAAAGTGCAAGTAAGTTTTAAAATTTGTTGTGAAAGTATGAATAAGTTCTAAAATTTGTCTTAAAAATGCAAGTAAGTCCAAAAATTTTTACAAAGTATAATTAATGGAATGATTTAATTGGATCAATTTGATAAATTTTAGGATTTGTTTATATTTTCATGACAAGTTTTAGGATTTGTTTGCACTTTTTTAAAGTTTTAGGATTGAAGTATACTTTTGTGATAAGTTTTAAGATTTATTTGCATTTTTTGAAAGTTTTAGGATTCAATTATATTTTCGTGGTAAGATTTAAGATTTTGAATGCACTTATCCTGTGTATATTGTATGTGCCAGTGCAACTGATTCTCCTTTAGTTGATATAGGCTGTACATTGCCTGTTTTAGTCAGGCATCATCACTGTTATGCTTGTGTTTGCTTTGCTTTGCTTTGCTTGATGCTCTCTTTTGTTCCTCGAACAGGTAATAGCTCTCGCTTGAACCCAGTTCATTATATCGGCTCTATCTCAACTGTTGATTGCCTGTGCTCCACATGTCGAGTCTGCACGATCAACGGTGGAGATAGATCGATTCATGTGGACCTGGGTCTAGTCGATCTACTAAGAATGGCCCATCGATAGATGTGTGCTGCTCAGGTCAGGTTCGTGTGCATATTTTCTCGTAGATTCGTGACTCGAGATGTGTTGCCAAAGCATCGTCTGTGGATTTAGCCACTGCTTAGCGTGCGGCGATAGTTTCGCCCATCCCACTGGGAACTTACGGTCAATTGAGTTTGATACCGTGGATTAATCATATATTTCAATCGACTTTCTGTGGCTTAGCCACCTTAACAGCGTGATTGCTCTCTTTCTTCTTTGGAGTTTGGATAGGGAAGAACGTATATAATCTTTTTTGGTTAGTTTTTGTCAATGATCATCAAATTTTAACAAGTGAAGTTGTCAGGATTTAGAGCGGACATTGACCACACGGCCTGTGTTAATCTAACTATTCAGACTCTATGGATTCAATTCGTATGCTTAGCGTACGAGACTCGCCTGCTCCAAGTTAGGGGTCGTATGCTCATTTTAGCGACCATGCGACGTATTGGCAAAGAATATCCATGCCAACCGTCTCCGTGGCAGGGCTGCGGAGACCAATGGGACTTGCTTCAAGTAACAAAAGATATACTCCAGGGACCTAATGAGTTGTCAAGAAGGAAGTAATGGGGGTACTAAATTGAATCCTGATGAAGGTATGACCCGAAGTCGACGGAAAGAGAGGTGATATGGGCAGCGTGAATGCTCCAGCAATTGATGAACAAATTGCAACCTCAATACGCTACCAAGAATCGACTCCACAAAGATGGCTTCAGATATTACGAATTTACGAGGTTGCCAGACAAAAAGAAGATTAGCATGGGCCACAACAAGCACGGCTACACGAACAAGTGAAACCTACGACCTAAAGAACATTCAGAGTACAGATAATGCAGTACGTAAGCAGGACATGCCGGACCAAGGCACTGCCCGACTCACCTGCACGACGCCGCATACCCTAACTCTACTCATGTTTGTACCGAACACACAAACTACATTTGTCATAACCAGATATCAGCTTCTCCCGATTATGCCGTCTCTGATTTCGAAAATTGAGAACGATGATGCAACTTCTTGTTACCGAAGAATCGTGTTTCGGACATAGGCAAGAACAAGTCAATGATTATGCAGAAAAGGAGACGCTCCCCAAAGTAAAGAAACCGACGGAACTCGGGCAGTGCTGAAGAAAATTTCATTAGCTTAAAAGACACGTTTTACTTCTCCTGCACGACGGAGTCCAAAGTCCGAGTTTCTCATTTCGGCGATCATCACAGATAAAACGAACCGGTTAAATCTGCCTGCCTAACGAGGCGCTTTCTTCTTCCCTGCAATAGCGACGCGCTTGCCCTTCAGCGTCCGGCAATTGTTCTTGGTGCGCTGTCCCCTGCAAGGCAGCCCTTGGATGTGCCTCGTGCCTCTGTAGCACTGGATTTCCTTCAATCTCCTTATGTTGAGCGCATTGAACCGCCTCTGCATCACCAAAGCGCGAAAAAAAGGGACGCTAAGAAGGATAGCGTCGGGAGATCTAATAGAGTAATGCAAAAAGGGAGGGAGGGGGGGGACTACCAAATCGCCTTCGATCATGTAATTGGAAACTTCATCACGGAGCGTGACGAGCTCCTCCTCCGACAGATCCTTGGTGATCTTGTTCTCCATGCTGAGGTCGCAGAGTATTTGGCGAGCTCGGGTCCGGCCGATGCCGTGGATGTATTGGAGAGAGTACTCGACGCGCTTATTATTCGGGATCTCCACACCTCCGACACGAGCGCACCGGATGCTTAGGCCTTGGAGCTACAGATGACACGCGAAACCCAGCATTGAATATGACACCATTCCGCAAGAGGGCGGTAACATCCGTTTCGCTATCCAGCAATACGAGAGAGAGCAAAAGAACGACAACACGACGCGGATCTTCTGCTCAAGCACATCGACAAAAACCAGCAAAACCCATCCAATCCATTCAACCGAAGCGCGATGCACGCGAAATTTTCGAGCAACGATGGCGCGCTAAGCTCACAGTGCAACCAATCATACGATCCTAAACTAAGTCGGTATGCCGAAAGAAAGGAATTTGAACCAAAGTAAGTCAGTATGCCGCTAATGGATTCAGAGAGCTTCGTGAAATCCTCTCGTTAGCTTAATTGAAAGATCGACAGAAGGCTGGAATGTTCAAATTCCAGTCGATTCTTCAGGAATTGAACGCATATCAAACCGAGCGCGAAGGATTCCGAAGCCGAAGCCCGCAAAGAGAACACGACGAGGACCACCCCCCCACCCACCAAAGAAGAGAAGGCAGAGGAGGAAAAGGGGGAAAAATGAGAATGACCTTGGGAGGGGCGGCGACGGGGAAAGAGAGGGCGGAGAAGGGAGAGGAGGAGCTCCCTCCACGGTTGCAGATGAGCGAGAGCGACGGCGCCACCGGCGTCGCTAGTGCCTGTGCCATCGTCTTCTTCTTCTCCTTCTTCTTCGTCGGCGTCGTCGTCGTCGTCCGGGCAGCAGCGCGAGCTTTCTGAGTTCGAGATAAGAGAGGCCACTGCTAGCTTTTTGTCTCTTTCGATTTTTAAAAAAAAATGAAAAAGGAAAAAAGAAAAAGAGCAGGCGCTGACTAAAGGCCCAGGCCCAGGTCCAGGGACGCCGAGACGGGAACATGGCCTAGTCGGCCCATGAAGTTGATGGATCTGGATCCGGGCAGATTGCGGGTTATGGGGTTTCTTGAGAATATGGGTTCGGGTCAGCTTTGAGCCCAAAAAGATTTCTAATTTTTTTTTTTTTTTTTTATAGTTGAGTCTCCTCAGTCACATTGCTCTGTTACATTTTTTGGGACTTGAGAACGGTCTCGGCCCAATGGTTCTAACCCATCTCGTGCACCGCGTTTAATATGGGCCGTGTTAAACGACCATGTTCGGTAGCCCAGATATGACTTAGGATATGATATGAGTATGTCATACATAGATCGATTCTCGATTTTTGTGCACTGATCCCCACAGAATCAAGCATCGACATAAAAAAAAGGTTTCCCTGATATTTTGTTTGACAAGTAGGTTTTGATAAGCATTGGTAAACAAGTACAATTGTTTCGAATAATCCAGCTAGGTCTAGACCTAATCATTTTCGATACGCTAGCTGCATGCAAAGTACATGGTTGAGTGGTCGTTACGTGTCCCTTTCTATTTTCCTATTATAATGAGTCCTTCTACCGTGCCGTGGGTCTTTTACACGGGCAAATTCGCGTTCGAGGGTAGAAGTTCTTGGTTCGACGGTGAGGAGCGACTTTCCATCCCCCGGGCTGGCATCACATCTATTGCATCCGGACGGCGAAGACACGGCATGGCGACTTTTATAGCGGATAGGATCAAGTCACCATAGAACCGATCCAAAGTACCACCACGACTAGTACATTGGGCGGCTCTTGACAGCATGCATGGTTTTTCCACAAGCTTTTAGATCTAGTTCCATGTGTGCTTAGTCAAGCTCGCGTGCCTTCTAGTCTTCGAGGGATGATGCAGTGTGGAAATTAGGATGGCCCTTTCTTTTTTAGTTTTTTGACGTGTTAAAGGAACATATCTAGCTGGGCAAGAAACTACACGTACTTGCAAACGCAGTGCATCTCAATTTCATGATACAAGAAACATCATGCGACGGTCGCATCAATGAGCTCATCTTTAGCAACTCGAACAAAATGCCATATTCAATGCTGTCTATTTTTAATTTACATATATAGTTGGACAATATTTGAAAGTAGAATCGAGCACTGACCATGTGTAGAGCTTACTTTTGTTCCTTTTTCTCTATTCTCTTTCGGGCTATTCTATCGACTTCGCCAACCAAGTAGAAAGCAAGCGAAAATCCAACAGAAATGGCCGGGGTAATTGTTTACCTGTTTTTTTTTATGCGAGAGGAGATTAGCATATTACTTTTGCATTGTCCTCTACTAGACCAAGTTGGCATATTATCTGCCTCGGATTAGACATATTGACAAGTATAAATAGGCGCATTTCATTATTTTTCATTTCTCATTTTCCTCCAACTCAAACTTCTCGTCAAAGGCATTTTTGATACCATCATGTTCTTTCTAAGTTAACGAAAACCGTGGGAAGATTGAAGGAGGGACAATTACTTAAAAAAGTCCTAAACCTATTTGACTTGTATCAATTCAGTCTTAAATATTGTAATTTAGCCAATTTAGTGCTAAATATTTTGACAATTTGCCAATGTAATCTTCCCGATTAATTTTGGCTAGAAATCATTGATGAAAACACTAACTATCCAATGTGGCATGACCGACTCCGACAATGATCGCAAGGACCTCACCAGGGAGGCCACGCCTAGCCTATAATTGGGTGAGGGATGCCTTTCCCGCAATCGATGAGGCCGTCACTTGCTTAGATCTGGGCGAGGTCACCCCGCTCGCTGCCTCACCAATAAGTGAGGCAGCGAAGGCCTTGCCTAGGTTTGGGCGAGGGCCGCTTGCCCATGGCCAACGAGGACAGGATCCACCTTAGGTGAGGGCCGCCTCGCCCTCAGCTGCCAAGGCCAAGCCTTGTCGGTCACAATGGAAATAAAGATGAAAAATAATATAAAAATTCAATTTTTAAAAAAAAATTACAAAAAATGTTTTACGTTTGTGCCAGTTGTACGCAGAACAGTCTATGTACACGTCAACAAATTTTGGCCAAATTGGCCAGAAAGACTGTATTGTCAAATCGTTAAAAGGTTTAAAACTAAATTTGCCAAATTGAATGGTTTAAGAATGAATTGGTACAAATACAATAGGTTTACGCCTTTTCTTTTTAATCTCCCTGTCCCCACCATGGTTTTCCATAACAAGTGGCCTATTTGACTATCTTATCTCTAAGTAAACGTGGGTTGCTTGAAAGCAGAAGGAGTCACAAACAAGTGCATGAGCGAATTCGAAAATTTTAAAATTGTAACAACCTTAGCTTACACTGTACGCCGAATGTATTGGAACATATTTTGTTATGCACTTGGGCAAGTTGACAAGTGGGAATTGACCAAAATTTTTTGTTAGTCAGTCGATGGATATATATTCTTTTCTGAAATATTAGAGTAAGCCTTCACAGCGAATGGCGGATCGACCACCTCAAGGCTCTGTTTTGCTTAGTGTCGCGATGCAATGCACTTGTGAATTAATCTAATCCCCGCCCTGTCTCTTTGGAGTTCAATTTCAGGCTCTTGGGAATAATTTATTGCACATTAATCCTACCAACTAACATATCGATCAATCATTTAGCCGTCTGCCTATTGTTTTAAAAAAGAGCGGTTGGCCCCTCAGCAACCGTGACGTGACTGGTGGAGGAGAAGGTAGATTACTATTCCCGGGTCAAGGCTCGGTCTTAGAAGAGACGTCGGGGACATGTTCTTGTTTTATTTATGTATCATTCTTCCGTCTTATCTTTCGAATACTCTTTAGTTCGAGGAGGCGAGACGAAAGATTAGTCCTAATGATTTCATGCGAGACATGATCGATGGACCAGCTTGAGCATCACCTAACTTGAACATCTTCTGTCTTTATCTTTTGAACATTCATGTATCTCAATGTTTAGCCCTCGAATCGCACCTGGAAAATTTCGTCTCTGAGGCCCATTCGTAATGCTCACGAAACTCCAGAGTAATAATACTATGGTGGGCATCAACGCTCTTTCCATAGGGAGTAAAATTTTTGGCTCATGATTCGTGTTCAAATGGACATGAGAAGTTATAATATGGTCTATGGACTGCGCGGATCAATAACCATGTTCGTGTTTCATTACGAGACCTTTATCATCAACGATTTAAATGAATTAGATCGATGCGCTTCAAAAATGACAATAATATTTCTTTTCACAGATTCGCCCCTTCTCACCCTTCCCCATTGGCTGAGGGGGGGTGTGGGGGTGGGGAGGAGTTGGAAGAAAAACCAGGTCCTCTTTTAGAAAAGTCTATCCATTGAATAGTCATGACATGGATAAGATGATGTTACCCATTTAAACCATTATTTATCTTCATTCCCTACTACATATGGAAAGAAGGGATCGCCGAAAAGAAAATCATTACTTTCTTTCGATGAGTTTCGCTTGATCTTCGTCGTTTTTCTCTCCGGGGCTTTTCACCCTCTTATTTTTCCTTGTCGGCTACCACAAGGCGTCAACGGGGGCATGTGCCGTGTCCCTACGAAGATCGATGCGATTGGACGACAGTTGAAAGAAGGTGACAATATTCAAAACCACACCACGTGGATGAAAGTGAAAGCACATATTCCTTTGTAGTTGGGTTTTCGTTCTTGGGAGACGTGAGGGCTTTGGTATTAATAGTAAAAGGAGGGAAAGAATATAAGAGACAGGGGAAGGAAGCGGAGGTGGTGAATGATCGTAGGGTTGCGCGCGGCGAGGGAAACAAAGATAAAAACGGCCCTTGCCATGCACCAAGCAGCAAAAGAGAGAGAGAGAGACCGAGACCGCAAGAGGCCAAACCCATGCACGTGGTTTTTGCACCTTTGGCTCGCTGCAAAAGGCGTCCTCTTCTTCGGACGCGGCGGTAGTTGTTCCTCGCTCCCGCACATCGGCCATGACCAACGCCCAGCGCACCTTGGATGCGTGGTGATCCATTACTTGTGTTGTGGGATCCTCTCTCTCTCTCTCTTGTCATGCCCATCGTTTCATTTATGCGGACTATTCTAACACTCTGAATCGACGGTTGTGTTTAACACCTGCCGTTTGACTTGATCTGATTGATCTAGAGTCGTGGCCCATCGAAAGTTTCACTGCTGAGAACATAGATTATCCTTCAGATCTACAAGATTTGATCTTTGATGGTTTCATTATATGTATCGCTCAAATCATAAGGTCCTATAAATTTAAATTATCTTATAAGATAAATGGCAATGTAGTATTGGCAGGTAACTAACCACTTTAAACTGAGTTTTAATATTCACACGGAACCACAAGACATTATTACCTAGGACATGGGATTAGGATTTTGTAATAGAGGGAATGTTGGGGAAAATGGCAGTCCAAAAAACAAGAAATGAAAAACATGGGCTGGAGAATGATGATTAAAAGTTCACTATCGTCAAACTTAGTGCCCAAATACATCAGATTTTTTTCACACACTGTAAACTAGAATAAAGTATACCTAAAATAACCGCTACACCGAGGAAATGTGAATAACCCGCGCTTGACCAGCATGTCGTTTTCAATTTTTTTTTTGTGCATGTAACTTACATAAATTCATCACCAAATATATATATAATAAACCAAAGAAGAGGTCATTCAAAAGGTCACAAGTAAAAGAACCATCACCTGGATAGCAACTTTTCCTTCAAATTGAAAGAATAGTTTTGATACGGATAAATTTTGTTATCCCTAAGAAAGAAGAAAGCTGAAAGCCCCTACCCTCTTTGGAGACTCTCCTCCTTCATTATCACCAGAATACATAGGGACGCGTACAAGAGATGAACCAACAAATGGCACGTGGCAATATATAACGCTAGTCTATGTACATTCTTTCGTTCATCTCTCTCTCTTTCTATATATATTATATATATAGCTTTGGATCTCCCTAAAACACTAGCAATGAATTCTTGACGTCGTAATTCATCTTCTCCAAGTGGGGCTGCACCGACTGAATCATTACCGGCGGGCCGCATGCCAGCGCCAGCGTCTCCTCCGATCCTTCGGGGACGTGCTCTCTCAAAATGCCATCGGTGACGTACCCGGTGCTGTATTGCCAACCTTCTCGAACCGACTCCTTGACCACGTACCACACCTTCAACCGGTCGTACTTCTTCGACCACCCATCAAGCTCTTCCCTTAGCACGATATCATCCTCGGTCCGGTTGGCGTAGACCACGAACATCTCGGTCTCATCCTCGGGGTCCTTCAGGATCGCTTGGATCACTTGGTAAATCGGAGTAATGCCCGTCCCGCCGGCCAACATGGCCAGCTTCTTGGCAAACTTTGGCTTGCCATGCACTAGGAAGTTACCACGTCCGGTGTATTCAATGTGCCCTAACGGACCCTTCACGTCAAGGAAGGAGCCCAAGGGGAGCGATTCCAAATATTGCGACATTAGCCCACCGTTAGGGAAATTCGGGTGCACGTTCTTGAAGTAGATTTTGACCAGGAGCTCGAAGTAACCGACCTCATCCACTCCACTCGTCGGCGTGTACGCCCTCATGCAGAGCTTGTTCTCAATGGTGCCGCATACGAATATGTGCTTCCCCACAGGCAACCCGAGCACCTGGTCCTCGGATGGGAGCGCAAACCGGAAAATGCGGACGTTGTGAGAGATGGCCGTCTTCTCGACTAGTTTGCATGGGATTTTCTCGCGCGGGATGAGAGCAACGGGGCGAGAGGGCATGATTTCCTTGATTGGGGCCAAGTGGGTGAAGTTGGAGGACCCATGCGCCGAGTTGTTCGGTGAGGACAGGGTGGAGTCGGATGTGTAGCCGGTGGTTATCAGCTCGCTGATGCGGTAGTCCTCAAGGAGCTTCTTGGCCTTGTCGGAGTGGATGGCGTCAAACTCCTCGGTGCAGTCGGTGCCGGCATTGATGAGGATGCTATCGGCGCCACCCGGGTGGTCCTTTAGGAACCTCGTGCAATCGTAGACGTGGCCGTGGACAATGATCCATGCCGAGTCGGCAGAGTTGTGCTTCTTGACCTCGGACTCGGACATCATATTCGTGACAGTGTTCATGAAAGGTGAAGAGACACTCTTCTTCAGGGTTTGGTTGCCCTCAGCCGACTGCCCGAGGTGCTTCTCCCGGGCCATCCAACCGCCGGATTGGTTCCCCGGTTGGGTCGGGTGCTCGAAGACGATCCCGACCTCGCCCTTGTGCGGTCGGCACATGTTGGTCTTTACTCGGAACCAGCAATTATTCATCATGCCCTGTTCCATCAAAGATCCATGAGAATTCTCGTCTGTTGACCAAGTCAATGCGGACCAAGCCACTTGTCCCTATCTGAATATTATTACAATATAAATACAGTCCCGTGCGAATAATTACCATGGAAAGCGAGACATCTAAAGAGTGAAAGGCAAATCCATCTTGTCTTCCCGCAGTTTAATCTTTACAACCCAGACAACCGAACCTCAGATTCTACCAAATTATAGAGTTAGGTAGGCTGACAATTCATCCTTGCCTTACCTTACCAGTCTCGTTTTGACAATTACGTGCAAGATGCGGTCCTTTTCCCAGACTCTAATGCACTTACATATGTTTTAAGTTCCAAGTGTAACCGTCTAAGACTCTTCGTAAAATAAAATACCAATTTTCCCTCAAAAACTTCATGTGGTCATTTGCTAGCACGACGGTAATTCTTGCATTATGATAATCAATCACTTCAATGCTCATAGTACTAGTGAATAGAAAAAAATATTTCATATATTGTAGTAACACGAGATACTTTTACCTTATATAATAAATCCCGATTTAGAAAATCAATTTGAGTTCTCGAATATCATTAATAAGTTTGAAAACCCATTTGGAGCTCACCAAGATTATCATACAAAGCAAACTTTTTCTAATCCTTTTTTTTTTTTTTTGGTCAGCTTTCTAATCCTTACTTAGCTAAGATTTCTTCACCCAATTATCTGGTTAAAAACTACACTTATAATTCAGCTCTTTTCCACCCTCGAGATTTACTCTTTCCGGCTTTGGTGGAACAACCAACATCAGGTCGGCAGACAGACAGGCCTCGTATTGCGCCAACCACGCAGAGATAGGGCACTAACCTAAAAAAATGTCACAGGTCAAATTACTCATTAAACGTACCATGAGGTTCCAGATGAGCTTCTCGGGCTGGGTGTTGTGGGACTCGTCCCAGGCGCGGACGGCGATCTCCTTGCCCCCGAGCAGGTGCAGCACCTCCACCTCCACCTCCAGCGACCAGAAGCACCAGCACCAGAACTTGCCGTACCTGCTCGGCTTCTCCGGGTGCTCCAGCGCGCACACCTGCCACGTCTCGCCGCCATCCAGTGTCACCTCCACACGTGTCACCTTCTTCCCTCCTCCTGCGCACATAAGTCATTCAACAAAAAGGTCCGACGTCAGCCAAGATATTTTTTTCCTCGTGTGTACCATATTTCTTGGCATTCCTTCCGCTCTCTCCGTGAAACAAAACAAAGAAAATCTTCATTAATATGTGAGTTCGTATCACAACTGTTTCGATCCACGAATCAGTCACAGTACAGAAAAGACACATTGCAGGAAGCAAAAGTCCCCAGTCCGCCACTGTGCTGGCTCATGCTTTCCAAATCTTTAATATTTCTAATGTATAATCACTTTATAAAATTGATTAATTCTCATAATCCTCTACTGGTTTTGATCAACAAATATTTCTAATGTCTAATCACTTTTTGAAGTAACTATTTTGCACGGCGAAAGGTTTTGCCTAGTACTGAAAATTATTTCATGAACTATGAAAGTTCATCATGTGAACCATGAAAATCATTGCGTTTAGACAATGAAAAATTTTACACATATCCTACTCCCAACGACTCACTTTGTTATAATTGTTAATTTTGTTATCAAATTTCACTGGATGTCTTATCCATATACACGATTTAACTTACTATAATGCATTGAATTCGCATAGACCGGAAAATAGGCTCATCGAGATCATTTGTTTTATAGTCATGCGTGGGGAGTAGATAGATAGATACATCCGAGCTTGTTTTCACATGAAAGAGTGCAAACAAACGTTTTCTGCGAATAAATATTCCAAAAGGCTCACCGGAATAAGCATAGCCCCTCAACGTGTAGGGCCTCTGAGTCGTCCACGAGTTGATCGGCAATATCTCCTCATGGCACGGCGTGGTTATCACCGAGTTGATGTTCAGCTCGTTTATGATGTACTCCGGCTTGTACCACCATGCTGTCCCAAAGCAAACTCGTGACCGAACAATTCATAAAAGAAGAAGAAGAAGAAAAAACACATAAAAACACAAGATCTTCAATATTACCCACGATTTTTAAGCTCAATATCCGAAAGAGACCGACTGACAAAAAGCCAAAGGTCGATCTCAATTCCACGTCCTAATCGAAACTATTAATCATAACCCCACCAACCTCCCCCCATTGAAATTTGGAACATGACCCTTTTGTGGTCTGTCCATTTCCAGCGGAGAGAATAAGACCCTTCACAGAGATTCCCAGCCAAAATTTCTAGAGAACGAATAATCAATTCCATTATTGCCCAATCGAAATTCCCGTCTCTCTCGTCAATGAAAATAATGCATTCCTCGTAAAATCGAGGAATTAGGAATCATTTTGGATATTCGAGCTGGATTCGAAGCATCGTGACGGAACTTAACACCCATTTTTTTT
This sequence comes from Syzygium aromaticum, assembly GCA_024500025.1. NCBI lineage: Eukaryota > Viridiplantae > Streptophyta > Magnoliopsida > Myrtales > Myrtaceae > Syzygium > Syzygium aromaticum. The sequence goes on along the minus strand of CM044890.1, from coordinate 35,217,213 downwards.
ATACATAAATTAGGCGACCGGACACCGTACCTTCGGCATTAGCGAGCTCGGCGTCCACATGAGAAGGGAGGACCCTGTTGTCCTTGTAGTGGTAGTAGCTCTCCGATTCCTGCGTCGTCACCACGATCCGCTTCAGCCACTTCACCATCCGCCCGCCGATGAACCCCGGGATGACCATGCGCACGGGGAACCCGTGGTCGGGCGACAGGAGCTCCCCGTTCTGCATGTACGCTAGGATGATGTCCCGGGACGGGTCCATAGCGACCTCCTTCCGCACGCTCGTCCCGTACTTGGACCCGCCGCCGCCAGGGAGGTCCTCCGCCCCCTCGAAGCACACATTGAGGGCCCCGCCCCCGCGGCCCATGATCCCACACCGCCGCAGCACGTCGCGGAGCGGGACCCCACGCCACACCGAGGTGGATATCCCGGCGGGGCCCCAGTTGAACCCGATGGTCTGCTTCACCATGTTCTGCTCCTTGCGGCGGTTGCCGGCGCACACGAGCGTCACCGGGAACTCGCGGCTCACGAACTCGGTCGTCAGCTGGTCCATGGTGAACCGGGCGGGCCGCTTGACGAGTCCGGTGACCTCCACGGTCCAGTCCTGCCACGAGGCCCGGGGGACGGGCCCGTGGTTGCGGACGTAGTGGAGCGGGACGGGGGTGATGAAGCCGTGGTGCATGAGCTGGGCCAGCGGCGGCTCGGCGTTGAAGGGGTGCTTCCCGGTGAGGCGGACCATGGTGGGGTTGCGCTCGATCCAGTGGTCCGCCGTGGCCTCGTCCCGGGGGTCACGGACCGACGACTCGACCTCGGCGTTGCCCTTCTTGATGAGCTCCCTGTAGGCGGTCCCCGCCTCGGCCTCGCCGTCCTCGTCCTCGCTCGACGAGTCGGCCGGCTTGTTCGGTGGGAAGCTGCGGGCCCTGATTGGGGAGTCGGGCCAGTGGGTGGGGCCGGGCTTGAAGGGGCGGGCGACGCCGCCGCTCATGGCGGGCTCGCGGTGGGAGTACTGGCGGTTGTCGACTGAGGCCGCCATTGGAGTGACTCTTTTTGGATGAGAGAGAGAGAGAGAGAGAACTCCCTTTTGAACTGTTTTTTTCTTCGCTTGCAAAGTATTTCTTTTCCCTCAGGAGTGGGGGAGAGCTTGGCTTCCTCTCTCACTGGTCCGACACATCACAGCGGAGTATATATAGTATAGGCCACGGACCTCGGAGAAGGAGGAGGAGCGACGTGCGAAGAAGACGACTGAGCCCCCACTATTTCTTTCGCGCCCCCACCTGATGCGACTGAGTGATGTCATATTGGCTGGACCGAGCGAGATAGATGTGGCTCCAAAGCGAAAGGGGTGCTCGGCAAGAGCCACGCACACGCAGAGACGCACAAAGAAGGAAGGGCGGCGGGCCAAAGAATAATGGTCACCACACCACTCGTCTGCATTCAGTATTTGACCACCACCACTATTTTCTTTGTTTTTTCTAATGCTTGCATGAGGGCGAACTGCCTTTTTTCCTTGTTGCTGTTTAAGCAAAAGCGTTTGCCAGCGGAGCATGCCGCCAACTTTGGCTAAAATCGGACAATCTATCTCGTGCCAATACGACTCCTGGCGGCTTTACTGTTGTTACATTTGGAGTTTTACATATTTCTATCATATGCCCACGTACAATTTACTGCATCTCATGTCGTAATTTTACGTGAAATCTAGATCGAATGGCAAAAGGAGCATTATGACTTTTTGAATAATGCCGACAACTTCATCAGACAATTCTAATATTTACCCCGGGCTGACATCGAACTCATAATTTTAATCAATACAAGGTGCTACTTGGACTCGAAGCAAGCGGTAAGGAGGTGTTTTGCTTCCTCTATTTCAAAGTCTTCTTTTGTGGGCTAACCTTTCATCAAAGTGCGATTGATTCATACATTAGCTTAATCTAAATAAGAAAAGGAAGAGGCCAATGTGTTGGAATTGGTCACCGAATTTTGTCGTACAGTGAGTATAATCATCCCACGTCGTTAGTAATTCCGCTAAGGAAGGATGACCGACACAAAATATTTATTATTTGATAAATTGGGATGTGACCAATTGATATATGTTCTTGGTGCAATAATGACCTAATTTTTTCCCGAATTTTCCCCGCTTCACTACTCCGCCTGGGGCAGGGGGAGTGGCTACGCCTCTTCACCCCCACGAAAGAAAGATTACACATATATAAATTTCATTTTTTTACGATTAATTTGATTATACATAGTATAACTATACTATAGAGAACGACCCTACTAATCATTTCTAGATGTTGGCTTAGTCAATCATGTACTATGACGGATTGCTTGTAAATGTACGTAATTGAGAGCGTCTCGGGTTCAAGGAAATCCATAATGAGAACACATTTACACAATAATGATACGTACTGTGTATGTATGTATGTATGAATGTGCATGAACTTAACAATTTACACAGATAGCTGCTATATGTTTAAACGACGCATTTTGAAAAATTCATATTAATAGGGGGATGGATGATATGATTTTTTTGGAGCACCTAAAAATCCCTCGCTGCGCACCTGCTTGTGGTTTGGAAAGTAATTAAATTATACATGCATTTACTATGGTCTTTCAATTGAATTTCATTTCTCCCTTGCAATAAGAAAAATCAGAAAAAGAACTAACTAGTAATGGCGCACGTTGGACCACGCATTTCTGATTTCGTATAGGATGGGCAACCGGAGCACAATATCCGTGAGCGGGCATTATGGTTTTACAATGGGAGAAACATAACATTATTCAAGTGAAAATTAAAACATTATACGAAATTCTATAGCAATATCAGGTGCATATTGAGAAAAAAGAAAGAATAATGACATTCAAGATGATAAATGCGAAAAGTAAATATCCGGTACAGAGAGAATATACATTTTGGACTTTCAAATTGTTTAAGGCTTTCCGATCATGTACACAACGATTAAACTCTTTTATATACTATTGGGGGAACAAGTCAGCCCCTCTTTCGAAAAAAATAAAGTTTACCGGTCTCTTATTAAATCTTTATCACACCATAAGTAATTGGTAATTGAACATTGAATTTTAGTTATTATTCATCGATATGATTATTCTTTCTCAAAACGAATATGCTAAAACCATTTTTTCTAGTTTTTTTCAATTGAAGCTCCTTTTGCAGTAATTGGATTGATGAAACCATATACTAAAAAAAAGGTTGAGACAATTTATTTAATTAATGACGCTAATGATGAAGATATCATGAAAATAAGGGACAAGGTGTCTATGTTGTGTTAAATAGGTATAGAGTTTAACTCCGATAGTGCATACATTTTATAATATCAAAACCAGAAAGTTGAATTTGCCATCAATGTTTTAAATTCATATAAAAGGAAAACGTAATGAACATATAATTCTTTAGAATTTTATAGAAGATTGAATTCGTAAACAAAACAAAAGAAAAATCAACTTAAATGCGTACTGCTAGCTTCTCAATTTCCATCACTTAATACCCCGTCTCGCATGTAGGCTAGTTCTAACAAATGAAAGCACAAGACATAGAGAGAACTACATGAACCGAACAACCCTACATAGGAAAGCAAACGGTTTAACAAGAGTAATAGACAGAATAAACATAAGAGAGAGTGTCGGGATTCGATATTATGATACCCCATTTTTGAAAAACGGATTCTTTTAAAAATAGAGAGAAAGACAAGCGACTGCATTTTGAAATTCTACTACAAAATTTTGGGAAAAAAGTCACAAAAAATCTTAAACTATTCCCACCATGACACATTTACCTTAAATTTTTTTTGTAATATCTAAAACTCCAAACTATGCCCATTGTGACACATTTGCCCTAAATTTTTTCTTGTGATGTAAAAAACTCTAAACTTGTACCTATAAAACACATTTACTCTCCGTCAAAGTTCCGTTAGACGATTTTTCAACTAAAATAATGACATTTCTATTTCACTTAAGCTACATGGGCACCATTTCAACACTAGTTTTTTTCTGGTATCCATGTAAGCAGATTTTTAATGATTCTCATTGACGGAGCTTTGACGGAGAGTAAATGTGTCATATATGTACAAGTTTGGAATTTTTTGTGCCATTGAAAAATGTTTAGGGTATATGTATCACAATGAGCATAGTTTAAGGTATTTGGTGGCTTTTGCTTTCAAAATTTATTGAAAACTACAAATTCAGAAATTGGGATGGACTTTCTTCGTGGATCCCTAACGATGTCATTCCATGGTTTGAACAGACCGTCTGATCCACATATACCCTTCCCCAGAAAATACTAGAGATAGCTAGGGTTTCTGATAACTAACATGCATAATATTAATTTCGGATCGGTTGACCAAAACGCCATGCTTTTTGTTAAGTACAACCATTATAACATAACCCAGTAGCTGAATCACGTAAATAGCTGTATTGCTCATGTCTCGTCGACGTTTTGTTTTTCCGTTTGTCTCATCGTTTTGGCTCATTATATGCTTTACGTGTCAAATTCTTCCAAACTAAAGATCAGACGAATCCAGAATTCACCCTATCCCATATGCCAACTTTCCCAAATGCAACAACAACCAAGCGACCATGTCGGAGGCAAAGCCCATGAATAACTTAATAGGGGCGTTCCATTTGGGGCTAATCACAGTGGGAGTTCGCTACGCGAGGCGGCCAAGCAGGCTTTCCATTTCGGAGCATGTAGGGACGAGTTCATGTGCATCTGGGATTAAAAACTGGAGACTATCTGCCACCCATCGATTGATTAGGGTTTTGCTAAAGTGCAGGCGATTAGGGGAGGTCCCCCATTAGAATAAGTAATCCAATCCCAGCTTTAAAAGCTAATTAAACAGGAGGAGTCAAATTGAAGAATAATAGGGGAAGGGGGGGGGGAGGGGGGAGGGAGGGAGTGAAATGGACAAAAATGGTGGGGTGGGGAGGGGGGGAGATGGGAAGCGGCGCATGGAGGCTCCAAATGGCCAACGAGATGAAACATGGGGCGGAGTTTCAGCAGGGGAAGGAGAGGAAGATAAGGGGGAAATCGCAATGGTTTCGTACTATCAAACCAAGGGACGTGACTCCATGCATCACCAAAGGGCCAACATGTCTCTTTAACTTACCCCTCTCGCACTTCCATTAGCCGCCCCCGGCTTTTTGTACACTAGCTGACCTCTCTCTTCTCCCTACATTTTTCCTTACTACACATCTCCATCTCTCTCCCACTCAATTGTCGTATGTATAGTAGGTTTAAATCTGATGGATTCAGCCCATCGCATTGACACATATCGTCTTGCGATAAAGAACCGTGGCGAAGCTATTTGAGATGGTTCTTCTACGTCTCAATAGAACAGGTGCACAAATTCTGATACTAACGATGTAATCAAAAAATATTTTTCTCGCGAACCTGCACGGGCTGTCGATAGACAAAAGAGTAAGATATACAATGCTTCGGAGATCATCTACAAATCAATAATGTCGTATCCATCGTATCACTGGATGTAAGTACTAAATAATTTATTTAATCTTCCTGTTTCATCCATTCGGACGATCGTAGCGCCCAGTAAACTCGATCAATGTCTTCCCCAATATTGCAAATAATTGGGAAAGTGTCCCACGTGTATGATTTCTCTGTAGAGGGAAATTATTTCGGCACGCCTCGTACGTAAGATACTTGGCAGATTCAAGTCCTATACTTTCCACAATGGTAAAGAAACAAAGACCCTTTTCATTGCTCTATTTCAACGGAACCATTCCATCTATGAGCGTCGCGGATACGGGGATTATCTAATTTGATGCAAAGATTAAAGTCGAGGGTTTCGGCAAATTAACGAAAGAATAATGCAAGGGCACATGAACATTTTCTTCCTTCCTCCCATATTAGGCCAGTGACAAATCGAGCCACATGTGGACAACAGCCCATGGCGCCCCAGCTAAGACCAAAAGAGCTACGGTTTCGTCGAGAGTCGAATCACGTCCATGCATTGTGGGGGGCCGACAGATTGAATTTAATTTCCGCAATACACGACTGGCACGCATCTCCTCTCCTCACATTGGGGCGATGTGACTGTACCGAAAAGGTCATGGGGAGGGAATTTAAATAAAAGATAAGGTTTTTTGCCAGTTATCTTTTTTACTATAGTAATAACAGCAATGATAGCATCAATTGTAATCACAATAGTACTATATAATATGATAGTGATTACAATAATTACGAAAGAAAGGAGGGGATGCTTAGTCAATTTTTGTTTGGCTCTCCTACATGGGGCACGGTTTGTCCACAAAAGAAATGCCACAGAAGCCACATTTTCACTTGACCCCGTGGCGTCGAGATATTTTTGGCCCCTTGGCTTTTGGGAATACTAGCTTGTGGCCCGTTGAAAGAGCTAACCTCGTGTATATCTATATCATGTAAATTATCTATATCTCAAGTTAAGTATGGATAATTCGAATGTTGGACAAAGATGTAATGAATATGCTCGAGTAACTGACTGACGATATATCGGCTAAGAGCTTAATAGACGTCTGTGATGATTGAGCGCCCGTTGGTGCATTGATAAAAGTTTTGGGTAAAATTATCATAGGTGTACTAGTTTGAGATTTTTAGTAGTTAAAAAATTAATTTTAGGTAAATTAATCACAAGTATACCGGTTTGGGATTTTTCGTGATTTCAACCCACGAGTTAAATATGGATAACCCATGTTGTACAAAGATGGAATTGTATATATCATGTAATTAGTGAAAAAATTGTGTTTCACCTCCCTCAAGCTTGAATTCTCGGTATACCATTGACTTTTATCTTTCCAAATATATCTATCTTGTGAAAAAATTTAACTCGAAAGATTAAGAAATTAGATGAAGAGAAAATACATGTATATAATGCATATTTTGACAGCATATATAAGGATTGTGGGATTATAATTACTATTAAATTAATGCCTCGGATTTGAACCATGTACGAAACCTTGTTCCACTTGAAGGACGTGGATCGATTCGTTAGAATTTGTTAGGAAAGAAATTAGAGAGATCGGTTCCATGGTAGATAGGTTCCAGACCAGGAACCTGGAACCTACCCTATTATAACAAGTTCTTGGTTTTTGAAACTCGAAACCTACCTTATTTGTCCTGTAACCTGTTTTGGAACCTGCCCTAGTCCGATTTTAGTGTCTACCCGAGAACTTGTTTTTCTTTTGTTCCTTTTTTTTTGGTGACCCCTTTTGTTCCTTTTTTTAGTTTCATTTTTTCCAACAAAATAATATGAGTAGCAATAAAATGATTCAAAGTAAAAAATAAATAATAAAAATCACTATCCACCAAAAGCAACAATCCCTACGATGAGTAATAAAAATTATTATCCATCAAAAGCAACAATCCAAAATATAGTAATAGTATGATCTACGGTTTTATTTTTTTAACACAAGCTAAAAACCAATTCCAAAACTAGTCCGAGTGGGTTTTCACTTGGAATCGGGAACCGGACCAGTTCTAACCGGTTTCCAAAAAATGGAACCGGTTCCTCGGACTTGTTTTTTGGGTGGTCTAGTCCGATTTTTAGGTAAACCTGTTCCGGTTGCATACCCCTAAAAGAAATCCACTTTCCTATTTGGATTAGAAAAATCAATTTTTGAAGACCCTATGTAAGCGTAATACTTGGAGGTTTGAATTTTTTTGGAGATAATATCCAAGTCTAAAATTTGATCGTGGGAAAGTGAGACTTCTAAGAAAGAATCCAGTGGACGTCTCAAATATAACTGGCCATATATTGTTTATTCCTTCAAGCTGCACAATGAAGACTCTGTGAGCCGCACAAGAGAAAACTCAAAAAGGTAGCTCTTTGAAGAAGGTCGATACGGAACGAAAAGGGGCACACTTATTTGTTTGGCCGAAGAAGAAGGGAACGACGCTTGTAGAGGGGCTATTCGGAGGACTTTACTCGTGAGTATAGCTTCTGTTTATCGATGTGTCTAAGCAACTGTGACCTCAACGTTCAAGCAATTAGGTGAGGCAAACACAATGGGCTTGGGTGTAATTTAGGTATGGTAAACACTTAAGTAGTGAATGATTGTAACACTATAATCCTCCTATTAGTTAATGAATTATTTGTTGTAAGCCCTTCTCGTGGATTAGTTACAATCCCTCGGACCGAACCACGTAAATCTCTGATTTTTTTTTATTGTTCCTCATTTATTTCTGTGGTGATTTCACATTGATTTAATTGCAATAACCTATTAGCGCTTCCGTGTTGCATCACAACAATTGGCATTAGAATTAAGGCCAAGGTTTCTAGAGTTGATTTGGGGTTTTTGCTTGCCTGATCACTGTTTGGAAATTCTAATGTCACAATTATGTCTAGAGCGAAATTTGATATTGAGAAGTTCAACGGGAGGAGCAACTTTAGGTTGTGGAGCTTAAAATGTATGACCTATCAACAACCCAGGCTATGTTTGGTAGTTGGGATAAAATTCATGATAGGATAAATTATATCCTATCCCATATTTGGTGTATACCCAAGATAGGATAAAGTTAGATATATGAAGGATATAACCCAGATAAAATTATCCCATGAGGAAAATGAGATAAAGGTGGATAGAATTTTTAATAATTAGAATATAAAACTTAATTTTCTCGAATAACAAACTTGTTAAATTAATAAAATTAAAATAATATTTGAATTTTAATATAAAAATTCAAAATAACAAAAAAATAACAATAATTTCGTTTCTATATATTCTTATTTTTATTTAAATCAAAATTTCTTTACATCTTGTGGTATAAATTTCATTAATATAAATCAATACTAATGTATTTATATTTATTACATATTTCAGGTATATTAGTATAGTTTACTATTGAATAAAATTTTATTAGAGAATGATGGAAGGGGGAAAAAGGAAATAAAAAAACAAAATAATTTAAAAAGAGAGGGAAAAACAATATAAAAAAAAGCAAATAAAAATGAAGTAGGTAAGAGTGTTGTGAGATATTTTTATCATATTTGTTTGTGTAATTTTTAAGTTCATTTACACTTATATGACGTTCATAGCAAATAAAGACATAGTAAGATATGAAAATATTCGGCTTTATTTTTGCAATTCACCAAACAATATATTGAATATAACAAATCCCTTGGATTACATATTATATCTTATTCAGTCCTATCCTAACTAGAAATCCATACAACCAAACACAGCCTCAAGGTTTGGCAAAGGCGTTAGACAACAAGAATAAATTGCCAAAAACGATGAAGGAGGCCGATGATGCAGAGTTGATGGAGAAGGCAAGAAGTGCAATCCTGTTAAATCTATATCATGTAAATATCTATGTTACAAGTCAAATATGGATAATCCATGTTGTACAAAGATGCAATAATCATGCTCGAATAACTGATTGATGATATGGCGAAACAGTTTAACTCGAATTCTTGGCATACCATTGACCTCCTTCTTTCCGAATACATGCATCTTGTGAGAAAAGTTTAACTCGAAAGATTAAGCAATTAGGTGAAGAGAAACTACATGTATATAAGGCACATTTTGACGGCATATATAATGGTTGTGGGATTATAATTACTGTTAAATTAATGTCTCAGATTTGAACCAAGACCTTGTTCCAATTGAAGGATGTAGATCAGTTCACTATTAGGAAAGAAATCCACTGTCATATTTGGATTAGAAAACCAATTCTTGAAGACCATATGTTAGCGTAATATATGGAGGTTTGAATTTCTTGGAGATAATATGCCAGTCCAAAATTTGACCGTGGGAAAGTGAGAGTTCTAAGAAAGAATCCAGTGGACGTCTCAAATATAAATGCAACTTTTTGCCACATATTGTTTATTCCTTCAAGCTGCACAATGAAGACTCTTCGAACCGCACAACAGAAAACACAAAACGGCAGCTCTTTGAACAAGGTCGATACGGGACGAAAAGGGGCACACTCGTAGAGGGGCTATTCAAAGGACTTCACCCGTGAGTTTGGCTTCCGTTTGTCCATGTGTGTGTGCAACTGTGACCTCAACGTTCAAGCAATTATCCTTCTTCATAAATCGTCATTTGAGCAAAAAAAAAATCTTGGCGAGAAAGTAAAAGCGGAATGATTTTATGTTTAAATCATGGGTTATCCTTCTTCATAGATCATTATTTTGTATTGCATTTACCTCAAAAAGAATAAATGAAATGCACAAGTGACAAGGATCGTCACATCTAACACCTAAAAACCTTTGGGTTAATACCACGAAAAATCTCAAACCAGTACATCTATAACAAGTTTACCCTAAACTAATTTTTTGACCATAAAAACTCAAAACTGGTACCCTTGTAACAGATTTACCACAAACTAATTTTTTTACCATAAAAAACCCAAAACCGGTACATTTGTGACAAATTTACTCTCTATTAAATTGGATTATTATCACGAAAAATCACAAAATGGTACATCTATGACAAACAAAGAGTAAAACCTCAACTGGTACATCCGTCCACCGTCACTTGTCATCCAATTCGAACATTTGATGGTAAACTTTAACAGAAACCAACAAAGGGTAAAATTGTCACAAGCGTACCAGTTTGGGGTTTTTAGTTTTTTTTGTTTGGTCGAAAGGGGGTTTTAGTTAAATTTGTTTTAAATATAACAGTTTAAAGTTTTCCATGGTATTAACCCAAAACATTTCCCACCTCACTCTAACAAAAATGATACGCAAGTCAAAAAGCCCCATTCAAACGTGGGCTGAGCTTAAGTTGTTCTTGATGGGTCCAAGCCCAACAATGTAAAACCGAGAACGGCCTTTCGCTTCTTCATTCTTTTTCTTTCTTTCTTTCTTTTGGAATTAGGGCGTGATTGATCTTTCTATCGTGAGATGCGTGACAAATCCATGAACTAGCAGAAACCCAAAGATGAGCTTCGAGTGTTTCACCTGGGAGCTTCACTTTTATTTTCCTATGAAATGATTAGATCGTAGCATCCCCACTGTATATATCCAATGTATGGAAAATTAAATATTAAACCTCTGTAATGCAGCTAGATTCAATTGCAAAAGCAATTCTAGCATCCTAAGGATGAATGCTTGATACAAGGTTAACAAATTAATTGGGTCTTGCCAGCGACTATCTCTAGGGCACTAATTAAGATAATTGATAATAGAAACTGTGCATATCAACCACATCTTTGAAAATCAAGCAATAACGCATTTCGAAAAAAAAAGTTCACATACTGCAGATATAAATATTTATATACTGGAAACACAACCGATGAGATTTAACGAGTGCCCAAAGGGTACTCTATGGCATTTTTTCAAATTAATTAGGCAATGTGATGGATAATGGTTGAGCGCCGAAATGCCTAAATGGACTCACTGACTTAAATGAATAATTTCAATTGAACATGTTGCTTTTGTAAGCCAGTTTGGCTATTAGCATCTTAGCATTACTCAATTCCAAAGTCTTTGGGTGATTGGCGACAATGACCGGAGATTCAAAGATTTATCACATGTTCAAACAATTGAGGGTGGTGAACCGCTAGTACTCAGGGGCTATACGTCCCGTTAACGGGGTTCATCGACGACTGAGCCAATCGAGTTTAGCTCCTTCATTGTCGATGGAGCCACGCGGGCCCTAAACGGAGCCAAATCTAGCTCTCCCAATCCTCAAAAAAGCCAAATTCGGCTTGGTTGATGATAGTGTAATCTCGGAAGAGCCATCGTTATTGATATGGACAATTTTTATAAATTTTTCTAATTTCATGATTTTTTTTCCTACGAATTTTCTTTATTTTATTTTCGCTGTTCACTTTCCATTACATTGTTGCTGCCTGACAAAGACATAACTACTCCAGCTACATTGTTTTGGTTCGCGGGAGGGTACAGATAATGGATCAGGTGAAAAGTGCATCATGGTTTGAGTAGTAGTTACGGATCATGGCAAAAATAAGACTAAGAGGTTAGTCGTCCGGAGTAAGTCCCGATTACTAGGGGACAAAAAGCTACTATCTAATTCAATTTCTAACTCCACATAGTTTCTAAAGGGCTGAGATCGGTTCAATTAATCGTGGACACATTTGATTTTTGATTGACAAATCCGATTAGGTTCACGCCCGTAACTGCGAAGGAAACATGAAGGAGAACCTTAGAAAATGATATTATCGTCACATGCATCGAAATGTAATTCACCTTCTTACGACCGATCTCAAGAATTTATGTCAAATAGGATTGAACCTGAAATGAAATTCCGGAATAAGGAACTGAACCAAGGTCTCACGATAATAATCGTGAGAGCTGTATTGACCTTCTAAAAAATTAGTGGAGTCGCTGAGCATTTGATTCGAATGCGATGCGCCCCATGTTCAGATCACATCTTCAGTCTCTAGGAGGCCACATTGGCCTCACTTTCATGGAGCCTTAATTGATGAGAATGAATGCAGTTTTTCGTACATTTATAGAGATTGGTCGAGCGGAATGCTCGAATGTCGGATAAAGTGAACACGAGAGCTAACGTGGTCCGAAGCATAAGACCCTAGTTACCTCAACAACTTAGCTAATCCATGAGATTTGCTAGTATTATAACAACCCCAGTGTTATCGATTTGCCTAGTTGTTCGGTTGATCCTCAACCACTTTTCACGATCCATCCATGAAGAGATCGGCGAACGCCAATCCAGTCATCATCTCAGTCTATGTCGAATCACCATCACCGTCTCCCTCCCAGAAACCTAATCATCCCGCCACAAAAATCAAGCCAGACTCATCCTCCAGAAACCCTCGAATCCCGAGAACAGATGGTTACGATCGCCGCGCTCAGCTCCTCGCCTATGCAAGAGCAATGAGGACCGGCGGCGGCTCTCCGCCGGCAGCACAGCGGACCGAGCACAGGGTACTCAGATTTTTTCTCGAATTTAGCACGGGCTAATCTTCTCGTCGGTTTGATCAAATGATAGGTGAATTAACGTGCGTGCACGGATAATATAAAGCAAAAATGCTTTGCTCTCGAGTGCAGAAGAGTAGATGGTCAGCCCAAGCCGGGCCAAAGAGGCTCCGAATATGTCTCGATCGGATTCTTCGGCGACGGAACAAGAGTCGGAGATATGAGCGCCTTGGGTCCGACGACGAAGAAGAAGTAGAAGAAAGATCGGCAACTCCCGAGCGTGCCAATCAGAGAAGTAGAACGCCCTTTTACGTAAGGAAATCTCACAGGATTTTTTCATAATTATTCTTCGCAACGAGTTTTATTCACTTCTCTAATCAACTTGCACTGTTTTTCCGGTGACGATGTTCTTGTGCTTTTCTTCCCTTCTCCATGTGTCTCGACAGAGGAAATTCAGTCGTATGCTCCGAAAGTTATCATGCGGATGGAAGTGCGCAAAAGGATCATCATGATGAGATCTGCACACGAGTTGTGGGGAGGAATTTAATCTGATTGTCACGCTATATTCTATTGTTGAAGTAGCCCTGGGACTCGTAACCTGAACGAGATCTACGTGTCGATAGATTCATGAACACGCCGAGAGACATCGGACGCGTTGTATATAATCAAAATGCCTAGTACTTTTCAAGTCTGCGCTTTCCGGTTTCTGTAGATTATCCGTTCGTGCTTGTTGATTAGTCATTCCCTGAATTGTTTCTGTTGGTTCATCCTCGTTAGTCACAGATCCATAAACTTCTCAGACGCGGATTTCTTCAGATTTGGCGATGGATCAGCATGCTTTTTGCCAACAAGCATATGCCAGGTCGAAGAAATCTTTAGAGGTCATTAAAAGAAGTAAGTATCTTGGATTAAATACAGCGATTGCTTATAAACATGCTAGGAAAGAGTTCTCCAATTAACAATACAAATATTGCCAAATCTCAGTTAGTTGAAGGTAGTGTCTGTCATGATTTCGTAAATGCTCTCAAGCAAGCCGTCGTTAATTCGCATATGGTTCACGTCTTTTCATATGTACAGTGATTGATCCATTTCAACTCCGAAATAGTTTCTTCGTATTTTGCAAATAGTTGCTTTTTTTTTTTTTTTTCCATTTATAAGAGATTTAGATCTTTATTTCCTAGTGGTAATCGCCCAGTAGCTATATATTTCTAAAGAAACGCACATATATCTTAGCTAAAGAGGGATATGGGGGGAAAAATTACCAAAAAAGTCTTAAATCTATTCTACTTGAGATAATTCAATCCGAAACCTTTTAATTTGGCCAACTTAATTATAAACATTTTGGCATTTTGCCAAATTAGTCATAAACCATTTCAATATTGCTAATTTACTCTTTCTGGCTAATTTTGACTGAAAATCGCTGATGTAGTGGTTTAGTTAGTGCTAGAAGACGACTGACACAACCCGGATAATTTTTGTAATTTTCTGAATTTTTCTTCTATTCTATTCTATTCTTTTTCTTTTTTTCTTTTCTTTTTTTCCGTTTTTCCTCCACCGGTCACCGACAAGGATCTCGACACCCTTGCCGACCTCAAGTGAGGGTCACCCTCGCCAGTGGAGGAAAAAAGGAAAAGAAATGAAAAGAAAAGAAAAAATTACAGAAATTGTCCACATTAACACTGACTATTATACGTGGCACGATCAGCACTGATTAAATCGCCACATCGGTGATTTCTGATTAAAATTATCCGAAAGGACTAAATTGGCAAATTATCAAAAAGTTTATGACTAAATTAGCCAAATTAAAAAGTTTAGGATTAATAATCACGAGTGCAACAGATTTACAACTTTTTTGATAATTTTCCCGGTGTCTATACAAATCCAAAGTCATCGCAGCAAAATGGAAAGAATTATCTTAAATTACTGTCGTCTACTCGCAGATAGATCATCGCATAAGAATTTTCAGGCTATGTTCTCCAAAACCTCCTTTCTTGTCACGTGCATTCACTGCTCACAAGTCATTAAGTTACTTCTGAGACTTTCGAATTCAGTCAATGATGCATCCTAGCAGCACGGCTCACGGAATAGATCCGTTTGATATGACAATATGGCGAGGAGACCGGGTGTTGTGTTTATTTATTTTTTCGTAGGCCCCGTCGTTCTCGTGTCGTACACGGTTTTCTTCTCACCACGCCCCCTCCCCGTAGACTTTTCTAGGCCCTCAAGTCAAGTCAATGATGAGACGAGTCGACTCGTACAAGCATTTCACCCATGAAGAAAATACAGTGTTCCGTCTGACCAGGACACTAAGGAGCAGATGGGGCTGCTGAAAAGTAAGCTCTAATCACAGCCGGTAGAGTAACATGATGTTATAACATCAACTGCTGTTCACCTTATAAATGGATTACACCGTTAAGGCACCTTTGCTCCAATAATTGAACCAGTGAATACATCCATCGAACTCTGAATCAGAGACTTGAATTCACTCAATCTAAATACACGCATTTCAAGAAAGATACATATGTACATTTGTCTCCCCTTTTCATTTTCTCACCACAACAACAGCAACAGCAACACCTGTCCCTCGCAATCTTCGGGTTTCACCAGTGGAAAAAGAAATCGAGAGAACAACAACAGCAAAAATTAAATTTAATCTAACCCTAGGAATCAAACTAGACATATTTGCAAGGTATGAATTTCTGAACCTAATTGCACGGACCAAATGCATGCTCCTCTATAAATCACAGATCTACAGCTAGATCTGCAGCAAGGCTGTGAGAAGTTGACCGCTACGAATAAGCAAAGATGAATTTGGTTTGGCTTATGCAGTTGCTCGTCTACCGAGATGGTGATAAGGAGATGCCGAGCCCGATAATGGGGGAATTGGCCTCTTCACAAATGGGTGATCTAAAAGCTGAGCAGCAGTGGGACGTTCGCCAGGATTAACTTGTAAACATTGCAAGATAAAATCACCAGCATCTCTGGACAAAGAATCTGGTAGCGGTGGTGGCTCACCCTTTCCGATCCGAAACAATGCTTGCATCTGATTGGGTCAACAGTTAAAAACAGTCAGACATAATCTTTTGCTTTCTACAGGATAAATGTAAGTTCAGTTTAATGGATAACAGGTTTGAGCATAAAATGAATTTAGATGATTTCGTTTTTTACTAAAAAAAGGTAAAGAAGGTACACTATTGTAAAGAAAAAGCAATACAGAGAAGGTATCGTATGATTCCACATTATCGAACAGCTGTTATTAAAAGGAAAAGCCTTATCGTCCAAGTAGAAAAGCTGCCTCATCAGATAGATCAGGTTGGAAAGATTTTTCATTTCTTGGAACAAGACCATTGAAAGAGATATTTTAGCCAGACGTGTTGGAGGGAACATACCCATTCCAAAGGAGAATATGGGACCTGACCGGTCAGCATCTCTAAGACAGTGCACCCAAGGCTCCATATATCAGCTGGAAGCCCATAGCCATGGTTTTTGGCTTTTACAACCTGAATTAGCCAAAGTTTGTATTACAATCCATTCAATAATGTTGTATCGGATGAGTAGGAAACTTCTTGATTGGATAACGAAGCATTTGACTAATTTGAAATTTAAAAGTATCTGCTAGTGGAAAATACAGCACAATCAAAGAAAGAAAGTAGCAGTAGCAGTAATAATAATAGAAGAACGACGACGACGACGACAATAATAACAACTAGATGCAACTTGAAAATCTGCCACGAACGCCAGAGAATGGGATCAACATCATCCAATATAACTTGTAAATAACACAGCCCATGGTCCACCCCCTAATCAAGTTTTGCAAGATGGACAAGTTCCCATCCACAGATAAGACACGGGAACTAAAATTTAGAGAATATCAAGGTCTATTTAACAGTTCGAACACCATGGCATAGCACAAATCATGCTTCAATAAGATTTTCGCTCATAGTACCCCCCCTTGGTGGCCAGAAAATTGGCAAGAATGAAATTCCATTCAACCTTTATTCCTTTCTTTGGATGCAACAATTTAAGCTGGAGGGGACATCCATTTTACACATATTCTTTGGTGTTAAAGGCATTTCCACATCTTTTCTAGAAAATTCCACTTTGACCCTATAAATATCTGGAAACAAACTAATCACTATTTGTTTGCATTGATGATGAAAATAAATATGACACTCATGAGGATACCATCCTATCACATTCCTTGCCATGCCTTGTACTTGTTGCCTAATGCTCATAACAGGCCTCATTCAAAGCCACTACACCAAGAAGCAAATTTTCAATAGCCATGGAAGTGGGGCTTTGGAGAGTTTGTACGGTCATATGCCACATAGCGTGGGAAATTCAATGGCTGCACTCAATAGCTTTTTGGTTATTACAGAGAAGCGATCGCAGGGTGTTCTAACAACATAATAAAAAACTATTGCAAAGTAAAACAGAAATGAGGGCTCCATAATTTGCCAGAAAAATGAAGTTGTAGATCAGATTATGATTTATTTTTTATGTGACTTTGTAATTTATTTTCAAGAAGGAAATGTTCGGAGTCCAAATTACCCAACGAGTACTTCCTTTGAGCACTTACATGAAACCACGATATTCTAGGAAATTAGATATTCAATCACATTTTCTAATATCCAATGGCTCCAACTACCATCCAAGTCCAACCACAATCCATACTAGATCTAAGCAACTACCCATCCTACGTCCTCTACGTTCTTCATAGCCATCTTTGTCTCAAATACAGTCTCAATTCATCCTATTATATCATATCAGGAAGTGGTAATTTCAGTACAAACACCCCGCATAGGTACAAGGAGAACACAATAAAGGATAATTTCCTATTGAAACCCAATCGAAACAGTCAAATTATCCTAACTAAGAAATGTAGAAGAAAAAAAATGGTCTGTGACTATTCTCCTAATGGATAAGATGAAGGAAATAATGAAGAAGCAAACAATTCTCTCTTCCCCTTTGATCACATTACAAGCATGGTCATAGTATTCTATGATCACCGACGACTCGAAATTAAATGACCTATTGAGATCAGTACGACCTCGTGTTTTTTTTTCTCGTTTTCTTTTGGGGGAGGGGGACCTCTAGATTAGTCCAAAAAGAATAAACAAGCCTATTTTGACATTAACAAATCCTTTGAGATGAAAGTAGTTAATGTAGACAAAACTTTTGCCGTTTGCATCCATGAGAAAATCATCAATGGATAAGAACTACTCCCAGCATAACTCATAGTTAACCATATTAAAGATTCCCAAGTGTAAAATGCTTTCGAAGTTCTGATTGCAGTCAAGGGGCATTTGATTTCTTTGTGGCAAAATCAATTAGTGGTCAAGTATCACTCTACATCATTTTGATATTTCAAAACAGTTGAGAAATATCAAGCAACACAATTGGTAGTAAGCTTACAACAAAAATCAAAACCCTGAACACTTTGAAAAAAATCTTCAAGTAATATCACAAACTCAATAACCTGATAACCTAGACCTTAATGTTTTCAAAGAAAAACACCAGTAGATCGATGAGACTCCAAAACTGCCCTTGGTTGACTTATTAGGGACTGGATATGATATTATATGGAGTTCAGCCAAGTTGGCAGCTGTGGCCATAAAAGGAATCTCAATATATGCACAAATAGGAAATGTCCTGCCCAGACATGTCCAGCCCTTGTTCACTATCAAACTTTTTATCCAGCTCTACACCTGGTTGGTCCTATATATCTTCTGATCCACTGGTATATGATGATCACATCAACCCTACCATATGGGCCACCAACCATCATTTGAATAAAATAATCTAATCTGAGCCAACTCAAAAACTCAAAGTTGCAGTAAAAGAAAACGACCAGAAAAAGAAAGGATGAAAGACAACCTCCGGTGCCATCCAGAATGCAGTGCCCTTGCAAGATTTGACATCATTTAATTTGGTTGCCTGAGGCGGATGAAGAAAAGGGATTAGCTTGTAGTGTCAGCAGCTCAACATCTATAGAACTGAGTGTCGTCATGTACAAAAAAAAAAAAACGATAATTACCTTTGCTAATCCAAAATCTGCAAGTTTCACCATTCCATTTGCATCGACCAAAATGTTTGCACATTTGATGTCCCTTAAGCACAAAAATGAATAAGATGAGGTGCCAAAACAGGTAACACAATTGTGTACAATGAGGAATGGCAATCACCAACCACTAAACGTGTATCAGACTCATACATGATTGAACAACTATAAAAGAAAGACTGAAGAGAGTTAAGTAACGAAATAATTTAATTCAAATAAATGTATGAAAGCAGAAGACAAAGTTCAAGGGACAAAACTGTAAACTTTCCAGGTATTTGGCACTGTAAACCAAACTTCACAATGGTTTGTGTATCATTTCAGAATCAAGAAATATAGATGATGCAGCTTAAGTCAGCAAAGAGTGTCATCACTTCGAGACATTACTTCACTCCATCGTATTAGCAAAAGGCAGAGATCAATCCAAAAGCAGAAAGAGAAGTCAAATCAGTGCATGAAACAATAGGGAATAACTAAGCAGAAGTATGTTTTACTGCACCAATACCACTAGATATTTTTCCAACCAAAGGCAGTTATATTGCAATAACAATAAAGGCAGCCACGATGCAATAACAATATGAGGTAAAAGACAATCCAGAGAAACCTTATGAAGATCAAATTAAGTTTCAAAAGGAAAATCAGTGTTCTAAGATCTCTCACCTAAAGATACAACCGAGATTAATTACATACGGAACACACACCATAGAAACACTATAGAAAGAATTTCTTCGAGCAAGACATGATAATATAATAGGCAGCTAAACCCAATGTTTGCACAAAGCATGTAGAGGTCATACAGATACTGCTACAAAAAATAGGCAGCAGTAGCACATTGGTAATGCAGATATAACATACCAATAACACCCACTAAGAGCACCCAAAATCAAGGATGTGGCACTAATAACACTACAGGAATTAGGGTATGGTAGCATCAAAGGTGCTTATAGAGATTGTATAATAACACTACAAGAATTAGGTTAGGTATGGATGTCTCACCTGTGGACCACATTGCGATCATGAAGATACTTTAGACCGCTTAAGATCTGTCTTGTGTATGAAGAAACTTGAGAATCTTTTAGATGATATATTTGATAGAGATTTGCAAGGGAACCTTTCGTCATGAGCTCGAGAAAAATATAGAGATTGGAATCATCCTGTTCATGGATTTGTTGATTTGTAAGAATGCAGAGAGTCAATGGCTAAAAGGCACGTCATCAACATAATAAGAAAGAAAGATGTACCTTTGCCGTGCCGTAATACTGGACTATGTTCTCATGTTCAAACTGACTTAGAAGAGCAATCTCCTGAAAAAGAAAGCACTCGATCAGATCAAGCCCAACACTGGTATAAATTGCAGTTGTGACATTTCCAGCCTCTCCCAACTACGTTGATGTTCTAGATACGGCAAAGGAGAAAAAATAATTACCTGTTCCAGATACAAGATACTTTGCCTTCCCATATCTCCTTGATCGAGCAATGAGACTTCCTTTATAGCAATAAAGAAGCCATCACTGCAGGGCAAGAGAGAGGAAGAAGGACATTAATGAGAAGATCCTATTGTATGGATTGGAATTCATTGAGCCCATAAAGTACCAAGAAAACCAAGTAATTTCCGGTATAATAAACTCTCTCAGTAAACGGGAATAACGTAACGCTGCAGATGTAGGAACAGCAGGAGCAATAATGGCGAGTAAAGTATATGACTTCCAACGACAACAGGAAAAAGATTGACAAGTAAAGGCTCGTAGGAGTCCTCCATAAGCAGAAGAGTCACGCACAACTGTGATATCAGTCAAATGCATCCTTTCTCATTGATTTGCCAATTCATGAACCTTAAAGGACCAAAATCCACCTATCACTGCAGTACATCAATCTAACTGAGTGAATTTCTCTCCCACAATTAGAGCTAACTACACTTAGATCCATATACTCCTTTCGCTTGCTAATAGCTACTCGTCATCGCAAAAGAACCAAAAAACAAAAAGAACGTCGATAAGAATCCTGGATGGAACAAATGGTTCAACGTAAAGCATTTTGCAAACCGAATGTCCCGCATGATCTTAGACTGGGTTTTTGGAAAAAATTAATAAGGCGGTGAGACAGCTGGGCCGTGTACTGCGCTTGATATCTAAGCAACTCCTAATTTCCACCAGCTGCCGTGAATTATGCAGGAAATTTGGAACACGACCTTAGAGCTGCATTTAGTGATGACCTATCAAACGGTTCAGGAATTACGCTAGCAAAACTAAATGATTAGCGTGAGGCCTGAAGAGAATTTTGAACTTACTCAGCTATTCCCTCGTAGACTGACCCAAATGACCCACGGCCCAGAAGCTGACCCTTATCCCAACTTTCGATTATTCGTCTGTATCTCTCACTTGGTGAAATAATTATCGGAGTAGTTGTAGCAGTACTTGAGGAGTCTTCATCATTCGAAGTCGAAAATGAGCAAGACGATGATAGCACTGCGGTCTCCCCTAACCTTACCCCCTTTTCCTGCTCCTCCTCAACCTCGACCCTAATTGCTTCGTCTACCGCTTGTTTCCGCTCTCCTGCATCTTCGTCTTCTTCATCAGAGGAGGGATGAACCCGTTCACGAGCAACGCTAGAAGCTCCTTCTTCGCCAACAGGGGCAAAATTCCTCAGCAAGTCCCATGTCGAGCAACCATCGTCGATTACTGGAAGCCGCATTGAGGGTGGAGGCTTAAGCATAGGCGGCCTAACACCCTTTATACCACAACATTCTCTTACCCCAACGGAAATTCCACCCGACACAACAGGCTTGTCCTGACTTGACTGGATCGCATCCGCCCTAAGTCTCTCGCGAAGGCTGTCCCCTGAATCCTCGACCACTTCATTGCGCTGTTTCGACTTAGCCGAAGCGATCCAAGTCAATTCAGTCAAGACCCTATCGGACGGCAACTCAGCTTCAACCGCCGCAGCCTTCTTCTCTTCGCCTCCTTCCTTGGGACTCTCCATCCAGTTCAGCCTCGACCGCGGCAGGAGATCGGAGGACGACCTGATCTTCCTCGCCTCCCACGCCGCCGTCGGGATAGCGAAGTCGTCGATCCCGGACAGCCCCAAGTTCTGGCATATCAGATCGATCTCGCCCTCGGCCCCCTCGACCCGCAAGCTCTTCTGCTCGAACAAGTCCAGCGACCGCGTGTGGCGCGAGGCCGAGGCCGAGGACGAGGAGTCGTCGGGCGAGTACGACGAGGAGGACGCGTCGTAGTCGTAGTGCTTCGCCGCGTTCCGGCGCTCGAGCCGCCTCCTCGTCGACCCCCGACTCGACCCGGACTCCATCGGCTTCGCTCTAGAGAAGAATCGACGCATGTGGGAACCGCATAAGGCTTCAGGGCTTCCACAGCGCGCGCGCGCCAAGGACGGGGGAGAGCTCGCGAAAAACCGACACCGCGCGGATGTAAAATGGGAGAGGGAAAGAGGGAGAAGGAAAGGGAGCTCCTCGCCGGCGACGCCTCGTTTCGGAATCCCGCGGCCGAGGAGAGCGGAGGAGACGTGCTCGGGGAGGCAAGTCGCCGGTCACTTTCCGGGAAAGTATTGGGGAGACGGGAAAATGGGCGTGGGGGGAGGAAAGGATTGCTGCGAAGAGAGAGAGAGAGAGACGGAGCTGACCGGCGAGAGAGAGCGGAAGACTTGAGAAAGAAAAGAGGACGAAGGAAGGGGGCGGAGGGAGGAGGAGAGAGGGAGTACGGGTAAAAGCCGCCGATAGGGGATTGGAAAAGCGGGACGCGGTGCCACGTGGAGTGATCCGAGCAGCGGAGGCACTGACGGTGCGGGCCGCCCCCCCGCGGTTTCGTGCTTTTGCGCTACGGCTGGCTGCACTGTATATATGTATATATCTCGCGCGCGTCTGTAGCGCACGCGCTCCCTCGGAGCGTCGGTGGGGCCCCGTCCCCCTCCTCGTCGTCGCCCGGTCCGGTCTGAATACTGTTTAATCCCGCGATTTTTTGCCGATTTATTACAAAAGCGAGGGACCAAGTTTCGTACGAGAGGGATTTACCTAACCAGAATTGTCGGTTCGAAATTTTTGGTCATTGGACTCTTTTACGCAATTATAGCCGACAGAAAGAAAAACGGAAAAAAAAAAAGGAAAATCCGTACGGTCCTTGGAAAATGCACTTTTTTGGAAATATCGAAAATGTCTAATTTCGCGAGAGAAAGAAGTTAATTTTACTGTCGATCCAAAGAGAATCCAGACTTTAAGATCGCCGGAATATCTCAACTTTGATTAGTTAGCATGCATAAGAACGAGGGAGAGGCATCAAACATTGACTTACCCATTAATTGAATTAGGTGACTTGACATCCTCTTCTAATGGTGCAAATTGGGATATTTGAATATTTCACTTGTATATTTAACAAATTTAAATAAAATGGTAATATATATTATTGAGAAGGAAATTGCGCATGCTTTTAGTCTTTAGCAAACTATTCATGAATAAAACCAAATCATTTTTGGAATGGGTTAATATTACAAAAAATCTCAAACTTGTACACTTACAAAAAATTTATTCTTAAACTAATTTTTTAACAATTAAAAACCCGAAACTTCTATACTTATGATAAATTTATCCTTAAACTAATTTTTTGACAACCAAAAACCCCAAACTTATATAGTTATGATAAATGTGTCCCAAACTAATTTTATGATTACCAAAAACCCCAAACTGATACATTTGTAATAAATTTACCTTCCGTTAGTTGCCGTTAAGTTGAATTAATCCCACTAAAAATCAGAAATCAATACACATGTAACAAACGGAGGGTAAAACCCAAAATTAGTATACCTGTCAACTGTCACGTGTCATCTAACTCAATAATTCGATAGTAAAATTTAACGGAAATTAACAAAAAGTAAATTTATTATAAGTATACAAGTTTAGAGTTTTTTGGTGATCAAAAAATTAGGTTTTGGCTTTACCAAAAAAAATTAGGTTTTGGTATATTTATCATGAGTGTACCAGTTTAGGGTTTTTCGTAGTATTGACTCTTTTAGAAATTTACAAGCCGTAAAAAATCTAAGGACCAGTCTCCGAGATGGTGATGCACGAATTGGTTGTGTTAATCTTCTCCAAGGCCACAAAGACCAAATTGAACATCGCAACCGACAACGCCCTCCTTTAATGTGAACAGCATGTATTCTATTGAGATCTTCTCAAGGTCCAGAACGTACACAAAGTAAGGATAGGTGTTCGACAAGAGGCGCGAATCTTGACACACTAGCTACGGCACAATCTGGTCCGGGGCTTCCACAACCTCGGCGAATGCACCAGCTGGCGGAGGGTCCGAGCTTCGGAGCACATTCATGGTGATCGTCGTCCACACCTTAAAGATCTTTCATTAAAATTTGAAGGCTAAAATTGTGACTTTAGTCTTTAGCAGTTAAAGAGAGAATTACAAAGTCGTCGAATACATCTAAGATCCTAGCCAGAACGGGTAAACGGGTTGCATGTTGGGAAATCCAAAGTTCTGTTCCACCCCACCGGCCTTTTCGTCTTCGATGAATAGCTCAAAAAGGAAGGCTTTCATGGCCACTCCCGGCCTCCTCGACGTGCCGGTCCGGTTTGAGATGCAGTCCATGAAATTCTCGTTGTAGGTCTTGGCATTGTCCGTGCTCTTGTACGGCGGGTTCCAAGCGCTCGAACACCCCGTCTCTAAGATGGCAATGCTCAGATCAGACACGTTGATCTTCTCCAAGGCCGCGAAGATTGAATCGACCATCGTGTCGAACAAGTTGTCGTACTCCAAGTTCCCGTCCCTCACGATGACATCCTTGGATGTGAACAGCGCATACTTGAGGGAGATCTTCTCGGGGTTCGAGATGTACATGAAGTACAGATACACATTCAGCATGAGGGGCGCCCCTTGATGCTCGAGCAACGGCGCAATTTTGCTCAATACTTGTGTGGCAGCGTCGGAGAATGCGCCAACTGATGGAGGGTACGAGCTTTCGAGCACATTCATCACGATCACCGTGGACACCTTCATCATCTTTGCAACACCCGTGGTGGAGATTGCGGCTAGCACATTGTCTATGGCTTGAGCAACGTAGGGCACTTCCGCACCTGGAATCACCTCGTTGCCTATTGTGATATATGAGATGTTTACGTCGTTTATATACGGAGACACATTGGATTGAATCCACGCGAGGGCAGCACTCGGACTCAAAGCTAGATTCTGGATGTCCTGTTTCGAGTGTCGAGCGAGATGACAAAGGGTTTGCCTATAAACGCTTCCAATACATCTTTCCTCGGTTCGAAGACTCGGACGTAGCTTATTTGACAGGTTCCCACGAGGTTGACGACGGTGGCCGGAGATGGGAGGTTGTCTCCATTTAACTTGTAATTGACACCAATGTCATAAGTACCTGGACAAATTCGATGAACGAGTACTCAAAAAGAGTATACCATCTCGGGAAAAAGGGCGATACAAGGTTTGAAAATAATGAATCCGAGAACATGAATGAAATCTTTCCCCTTTATTTTATTTTTTAAAAATTTTAGGAATGTGCAGGCATGAAGAGGCTTACTTGAAAGAATAACTAGCTGGATTTGTATAATTGCAACCGACATGAGAATTGCTATCTCTTGAGCAGAGCTCTTTATTTTAACTTGTTGATTCAAACTCAAGCGAGGCACTAAAGGAGTATTTTCTGAAGAGATACATGCTACATTCTATATAGAAACTCCCTTGCGTATTTAAGTGATTATTTAATACGGTGGTGGGAAAAAGCTAAGTGTAATTAACCACTCCGAGGCTAGCCATTACTTCAACAATCCTCGCAATCAGATATGGCAAGTGGCAAGAGGGGGACATTGACCTTGCTTTTCAAAAGAAAATTGTATGCATGAGAAATGCATAAACTTCGCAGCAAATCAAATCGAAGTAGAGAAATCCCATAATACTACAAAATAAAACCAAATCCAAAAAATGAGGAAAATCAACACGGAGCACCAAGAGAGTTAAGCACGTACTTATTCCAAGAGAACAGATTTGTAAACAAAATAATCAACTGCCCATCACTGGATCTTGTAAGCACACGCCATAGGCGAGATCGCTGGCCACAAGCGAGTGCATCAATCCCTCGCCCAAATCTAGGTGAGAGTGGGGAAGCCCTCGCCTAAACCAAGCGAGGGCGTCACGGCCCTCGCCGGCCACAGGCTCGCCCACCTCTCACTTGTGGCCGGCAAGGGCGCAGTGTAACGTCGTCGCTTCGAGGTTATTGATGCAACGTCCCGTTCATTATTATCTTATTATTATGAACAAGCAGAAATATATACTCAGAACAATCACAATAACATCAATCAAACAATGGGGTTAGGGAAAAACGCATCATGAGCAAACCTTATATTTACATGATTGTATTTTACAAGCCCATTTCTACAGGCCTTTTTTCCTTTTTCAACATACTACACGTATCTGCATAGGCCGGGGGAAATTTCTATCTTTTCTGGTGTGACTACAGCTCAAAAAACTAGTGTGAGACTTCTATATCTACAAATCTAAAAACCAACGGAGTGAATCGAGGACTTAGTAAGTAAAACTTACTAAACTCCGGATAGGAAGACACCTCGCCATCGAACAAAGCACATGTCATAGCTACATCAATTAATGGCAAATCAATAACAAAGATGCTTCAAACACCATTGTCTTTATGCTTAAGATGATCTCAACTTGCTTTTCTATTCATGTAACAACAATACCACAAAGAGCATGCACACGAGGGATTTATTATCTCAACCGTTGGTACGGTTCTTCCGGAAATTCTCTAAACAATGTCCCATATTCTAAGGGTGACGGCTTTTTCATTCGAACTTAATCGGATAACATCCCCTAATTAAGGGCGATGGCTATTCATCCGAACTTAATCGGGACACGTCTCCAATCAAGAGCGATGTCTATATTTTCCCTCGTGCAACCATGCAAACAAGCTACATGCCAACTTGAACACTTCACGTGAAGTAAGTGTCATGTCATATAACCTGAAAAATCGCACGTCATGCCAAGCATGAAACCAAGTTCGTGATCCAGACTGACCTGTCATGGCGCCAACCTACACCAAGCAAGGCTTGGATCGGTATGCCTCAATACCGACTTTCCAAACATGGCTCGTTCCGACACGCCTCGATGCCAATCTAAACTAAGCGACACTCGTTCATGGCCCGGGGCGAGCTCTAAAGCATGATGCCAAACACATGAGCAAACCTTACAAATGCATACACATGTGTGACAGGTTATATCAAACGTTCACAATCAATGGAATCCACGCAAACACAACAAGAACATGACTCGCTCAACAACGTAACATGACACCGTAGCTAAGGTTTAAGAAGTTCACTTACTATACCACACAAGCACAATTAGAACATGACTCGTTCAACCAACGTAACACATCGTCCTAACTAAAGTTTAATAGGTCTACTTACTATACCACATAAGCACAATAAGAGCATGACTCGCCCAACAACGTAACACGACACCATAGCCAAGGTTTAGTAAGTTCACTTACTATACCACACAAGCACAACAAGAACATGACTCGTTTAATCAACGTAACACATCGCTCTAACCAAAGTTTAGTTGGTCTACTTACTACCTTCTAAGATCACAACTGGGTGTGGCCTAGGGGTGAGCCAAATGGCAAGGGGCGCGGTGCGGCACAGCTCGAGCACCATCGAGAGAGAGAGTGAGGGTGTGAGAAAGAGGTAATGGTGGAGTTGTGTGACATTTCGAATTTCGATCCATTTTTGGGATTTATAAAACGTGTAATTCGTCAGTGTGCTTATAGTAAAATCTCGCCCGAGAGCTGATCACTCTCAGTTATTGTTTTTAAAACTGAGATTTAGCTAAAATCGCATTCAATCGAATTTGACCATTATTTAGAGCCCGAATTTTGGTGTCAAATTTTTCGGAGTTTCGTGACAAATTTAATTGGACAATGTCGATATTATTGTGGCCAACCTCGATATTGCCCGGATTATGTGAAAAATGAAATTTTGACTGGGTGTGGATTTGGAATGGTATACCTCCCTCGTAGTGTGTTTTAATTATTTTCTTTTGGCCATTTTTCCTAGTTATTAATTTTTCAGGGACCGTTGGATCGTTTTTGGATTTGAACTGTGATCGTCGAATCACACTTGAATGCGATATCGACTTCTCTCTCTCTCTCTCTCTCTCTCTCTCTCTCTCTCCTTCGGCTGATTTTCCGCTGACCGTTCCTCCCCCACGCCTGCTAACCAACCCCACCTACTTCTCTCTCTCTCTTTCTTTTCTTTTCTTTCTTCTTTTCTTCTTCCTTTCTCCCCCTCCCGCTGCAGCTGCTTCTGGCTTCTACTCCTGCACGTCTTCCTCCTCCTCTGCTGCTCACTGACCAGACCACCCCTCGCTGGGACTAGCTTTGCTGCACATTGCCTTCCGGCCGCGAGCCACCGTCCTCGGCTGCCTGGAACCACTCGTTGTCAAACTGCCGAGCTGCACGCGGGTCATGTCCTCGCCGGTCCGCTTGCCTTTCGCCTGTCGCCGCCGCTATCTTAGCTGCCAGGACACCACCATCAGCCGTCATTCAGCTCTCGAACCAACCAGCAGCTCATCAGGCCGAGCTCGCCCCTACCCAACTTCGCTCGCCACCTTACACTGCCGTCCAGGACACCCGCCGTCTGTCTCAGTCGCTCACCGCCACTATCCAGCATCGCCAGCCACCGCCACCAGCCGTCATTCCCGCCTAGAACAGCCCCAGGCCGTGCCGGAGCAGCCTTACAGCGGCCGCTTCTTCGTCACTTCCGTTCGCTGTTGTCCATCAGCCACCGAGCCCGAGTTGGAAATCACCGCGAACCACCCTTACTGCCGCCATCATCCTCGTGTCTTCGCCGACGTTAGTCGAGTAAGTTAACTTCTAATCCCGTATTTATGGTGTTAAACTTGCTTATGGTAGTTTAGATTAAGTTTAAATTAAGGTTATGTTTAATTAATTTGTATTAGGTAATAGGTTATCGGTGGTTGTACGATAAGTTATCGCGAATATGGTGATAAGCTATCGATTATTTTATTGTTATTGATTATTTTATTAAATAAATTATTTTCGAAATTAAATACTATTTTATTATTAAATAATTTTTTCGAATTTAATATTAATATTTTATTATTAAATAATTATTTTTCAAAATTAAATATTAATATTTTCGGAAAATTTCTAGCTTCTAATCGTGATTCCTATGCTTGAATTATAATGTTTATGCTATGAATTACTGTGTTAATTAGTTGCTATAGCTAAATAATTTTAATAACTATTTTCACGAAAGAATTTCGAGTTTTCGAGAAAGAATTGTTTTCATCGCCGTGTGTACAAAATGAATTTGCTATCTTGAGAAAGAAAGCATGTTTGAAATAAAATTTACAAATCAATTAACCATTTGCATGTGTAACCACTTGGTTTGTTATGCGGCATTGTGTGAGTACTATTCATGGGCGCATAGGCTAATTGAAAAAATGATAATTGGCCGGAATGCTTGTGTACTCGTGTGGTCACACGTTGGAGCCGTCTTACTGTAGATTGCTTGACGATGTCTGATTTATCGAGGTCTTGCAGTAGATAGCTTGACAATACTCGATTTATCGAATGTCTAGAGATTATTTGGATTGCCGATATTCTGGATGCTTTATCGCGGCCCGAGATTAAACTCGATGCTCTTTACGGAATACCATCTTATTGCAGATCGTTTGATGTTGTCGTATTGGAATGCCGTCTTACTATAGATCGTTTGACATAGCCGTGATCGATGGGGCGAAACGGAGCCCGGTTATGTCGAAAGATTGCCACTTTACTGCAGATCGCTTGATGTGCAGTGGCCCCGAGGGGGCATAATAACTGGAATACGTGTGATGCATAGTGTCTGATTATGTAATAGAAACTGCTAGGCATGGTATGGGACGTGCCCAAATGAATTCTATCTTATAATCGAGACACACGCACCTGTGATGCATTGATGCATGGGAAATCTATTTAAATGTTTCGAGTATGTGACATATTCATTTTATCAACAAGTGTACCAAGGCAAGATAAGAATGCATGTGATTATTTAATGATGTTGCTATTGATGTAATATTGCCTAGTTAGGGACCCCCGTGTGAGTTGGCCTCCTAAGCGGGGCTCAGGCCATTAGTTTATTGAGACTTTTGTCTCGTTTGTTGTTGGTAACATTTTTTTTAGGCTCTTAGCATGTTGATGCACCCAGTTTGGTTCAGAGTATTTGAAAGCTGGCTTTTTGGGTTTGACATGTTGGTGGAGTAGATTGACCCCAGCTTAATATCATTTTTGCTAGCTTTTTGTGATAGCGCTCGAAGTGGGCTTATAAGAATGTTCTCAGAGGTTAATCATGTGAAAATTAAAATAATGTTGTTTGACTGTTGTAATTTATTTTCCTGACTATCCCTTTTTGTTGTTGTTGTCCGGGAATTATTGTGATCGCTTCCGCGTGCATAATTAAAAGATAAAATGAAGGGTCGGCGACGAGTTTTGGAGCGTCGTATCTCAACGACCGAAAAGGGGTGCTGCGTGCCCGTGGAGTTCAGGGTATGACATCCCCGTCTAAAGTGGTATCAGAGTAAAGTTAGCTCGATCCAAGTTTGGTCGAGACCTAGAGTAATAAGGTGTGATGGGTTTTGGGATAGTGAGTTAGGAAGACACTAAGTACCTGTGCTTGAGTATTAGATTTCTCGTTTTTCAGAGGGTTGTTTATTATTTTTAATTCTTTGTTGGAATTGGAAAGTAGGTTTATGTAAAAATCTTACAAGATGGACAATCCTAAACCAATGGCCCTTAGGAGGAGGGCTGAGCCAGGTCAGGCTAGTGCTAGAAGGAGAGCACCAGGGGATCCTAGATTGGACCGGATCCTGCAGGCTTTAGAGACCTTAGTAGGACAGCAGGCTCAAAATCAAGTCGCCGCCGTTGTACCTGCACCTACACCTGTGCCTATAGATGTTCCGTTGGCTGGCAATGGAAATGGGAATCAGCCAATGCACAAGTTGGTAGAGCAATTTCTGAATCTCAAGCCGCCCAAGTTCACTCGCATGAGTGATCCTAAGGCTGTAACCCTTTGGATCAGGGAATTGGAAAAAGATTTTACCCTGCTGAGATGCTCGGACAAAGATAAGGTGACACTGACAGTCTACTAATTGCAGGGTAACGCTAGTATTTGGTGAGAAGCTACCCAGAGAAGAGCATTTCCAAAAGGTACGGCCCAGGTGTGGGGTGCCTTTGTGGATGTTTTTTTACAATAAGTACTTTTCGGATTGCGCTTGAGAGCAGAAGATGAATAAGTTTCAGCATCTCCGGCAAAACCAGTTGTCGGTAGACCAGTACGAGGCAAAGTTTGCTGAGCTATCCAAGTATACCCCGGGCTGATTGAAGACCCCGTAAATAAGGCAAGAAGGTTTAAGGATTAACTGAAACCTAAGATCAAGGATCAACTGGTGCCCCTGAATCTGAAGAACTATGATGAGCTGTATGAGAGAGCGCAATTAATTAAGAGAAACTTGGCTGAGAGGACAGCCGCGTCTGGATCGCGGTTTGTGCCAAACAAGGATAACCATCGGTTTAGGAAGAAACCGATGGCAGGAAGTAGATTTCCCATCCCTCCTAACAAGAAAGGTGGCATGAGAAAACCGGTATACAACAATAATGATCCCTGTCACTTATGTGGAAGGCGCTACGGATCAGCCTCGTGTCCTGCTAGGACGGGTGTTTGCTTTGGTTGCGGCCAGCATGGCCATCATATTAGAGATTGTCTATGCCAAGCAGCGGGAACGCAAAGACCAATGCAGCAGGTAGGACAACTTGCAAGTAACGCCCCGACGAACTAGTTGAACCGACTGCAAGTGCAAGGAAGAGTCTATGCTGTCACAAGGAATGAAGCAAAGGACTCACATGTCGTAATTACAAGTACGATTTCGTTACACGACCATGCTGCCTATATTTTGTTTGATCCTGAAGCTACGTATTCATTTGTGGCTAAACAATTTGTGGAGTTAGTGGGGTTAAGTCCGAAACCGCTGTGAGTAGTTTATAGTATTTCTACCCCTTTAAAGGATAGCATAGTGTCTGCAGTAGGCTATACTGATTGCAAGTTATCTGTTGGTGGTCGTGATGATAGCATAAATTTGATTGTTTTGACAATGTTTGACTTTGACGTGATTATTGGAATGGATTGGCTCACTAAGCAACGAGCTATGGTAAACTATTATTGTAAGACTATACGGTTTGAGCTAATAGGGAGTATCGATTTTGAGTTTGTCAGGAATCAAGGAGGACTTTCAATCCCTTTGATCTCATCACTCGAGGTAACTCGGTTATTGGATGTGGGTTGCCAAGGTTATTTGGCAACTGTAGTGGATACGTCGGTAGAAAAGTTGAGAATGTGGGTTGCCAAGGTAAACTATTATTGGATGTGGGTTGCCAAGGTTATTTGACAACTGTAGTGGATACGTCGGTAGAAAAGTTGAGAATGGAAAACATTGCTGTAGTGCAAGAGTTTTCGGACGTCTTCCCTGAGGAATTATCTGAATTGCCCACAGAAAGGGAAATAGAATTCGTGATTGAGTTAGCCGATAGAACGGAACCGATTTCTAAGGCACCTTACAGAATAGCATTGTCGGAATTGAAAGAGTTAAAGGTTCAGATGCAGGAATTATTGGACAAAGGATTTATTCGTCCTAGTGCATTGCCTTGGGGAGCGCCAATTCTATTTGTAAGGAAGAAGGACGGATCGTTGCGCCTTTGCATTGACTATCGGCAACTCAATCAAGTAACGGTTAAGAATAAATATCTGTTACTTATGATAGATGATTTGTTCGACCAACTTTAAGGAGCTTTGGTATTCTCGAAGATAGACCTAAGGACAGGTTATCACCAGTTGAGGATTAGAAAGAAAGATATACCGAAAACGGCATTTAGAACGCACTATGGACACTATGAGTTTACCGTGATGCTATTTGGTTTAACAAATGCGTCTGCAGCTTTTATGGACTTGATAAACAGGATGTTCAAGGAGTAATTGGACAAGTTCGTGATTGTGTTCATTGATGACATTTCGGTGTATTCGAAGAGTTCAGAGAAACACCAACAGCATTTGAGGATAGTGCTGTAAACTCTTCGAGATCCTAAGTTATATGCAAAGTTTAGTAAGTACGAGTCTTGGTTAACTCGAGTGATTTTTCTTGGACACGTGATTTCTGGAGAAGAAATTTTAGTAGACCCTGCTAAAATTGAGGCGGTTATGAATTGGCCTAGACCAACGATGGTAATTGAAGTTTGGAGTTTCTTGGGATTGGCTGGCTATTATAGGAGGTTCATAAAAAAGTTTTCTGTTATAACCATACCCTTGACGCAATTACTGAAAAAGGACATGAAGTTCGAATAGACGGATAAGTGTGAGCATAGTTTTCAAGAGCTTAAGCAGAAGCTAACTACTGCACATATTCTAATGTTACCGTCTGGTTCAGAAGGATATGAGATTTACAGCGACGCATCATACAAAGGATTGGGATGTGTTTTAATGTAACATGGAAAAGTTGTGGCATATGCGTCTAGACAATTAAGACCACACGAATTGAATTACCCGACGCATGACTTGGAATTGGCCGCTATCATATTCGCGCTTAAGATTTGGAGACATTATCTGTGCGGAAAAAGGTTTCATATCTATACGGATCATCAGAGTCTAAAATACCTATTTTCGCAAAAAGAATTGAATATGAGATAGCATAGGTGGATGGAGCTGCTTAAGGATTGTGATTGTGACATTTTGTATCATCTTGGTAAGGCTAATAAGGTAGCCGATACGTTAAGTTGAAAGCCCTCGATTGCGCATATGATGGTTTAAGAATGGATTTTGCTTAAAGGAATTCGAAACTCAAATTTCAGGTTCGAGATAAGTCACCTCTCAAGTTTAATAGCTACTCTCAGAATTGAGCCCAAAGTGCAAATCAGGATTAAAGCAGCGCAACTTTCGGATCCTGAGCTGCAAAAGATTCTACAAATGGACGCAACTAAGAGAAAACCTGACTTTCAAGTATCCGAGGACGGGATCTTGAAGTTTCGTGGACGATTGTATGTGCCCAATGATGAAAGACTTAAGGAGGAAATTTTAGTGGAAACTCATCGTAGTAACTACAGTATTCATCCGGGCAGCACAAAAATGTATTAGAATCTTCGCCAATATTATTGGTGGAATAGCATGAAAAGAGATATTACTAAACATGTGGCTAGATATTTAACATGTCAACAAGTGAAGGCTCAACACTGTAAATCTGGCGGACTATTGCAATCGCTGGAAATACCAGAATGGAAATAGGAGCATATTATGATAGATTTCGTGATAAGTCTACCGAGAAGCCAAAGAGGAAATGATTCCGTTTGGGTCGTGGTAGATAGATTCACAAAGTCTGCCCATTTCATTCTGGTGCGAAAGGATTTTGCCATGGACAAGTATGCTGAGTTGTACATGAGACATATAGTTCGTCTTCATGGCATATCAGTGACGATCACGTCAAATCGAGACCCTAAGTTCACCGCCACGTTCTGGAAGAGTCTTCAAGGCGCCATGGGAATAAAGCTGTAGTATAGCACTGCTTTTCATCCGCAAACAGATGGACAATCCGAGAGAACGATTCAAACTCTCAAGGATATGCTTGAGCCTATGTTCTAGATTTCAATGGGAGTTAGGAAGAACAGTTACATCTTATCGAATTCGCATACAACAACAGTTATCAGCAGAGTATCAAAATGGCACCTTTCAAAGCACTTTATGGCTGACCCTGTAGGACTCCAATTTGTTGGAACGAAGTTGGAGAACGAAAGATTTCGGGACCCGAGATGGTGCAACAGTCGTCGGATGCTGTTAAAGTCATCAGGGATAGGCTAAGGATTACTCAAAATCGCCAAAAGAATTATGCAGACCGGAGATGTAGGCCTTTGGAATTTTAAGTGAGGGATCGTGTTTCTTCAAAGTGTCATTGATGAGAGGATTATCGCGGCTTGGCAAGAAAGGAAAGTTGAGCCCGAGGTACGTGAGTCCGTTCGAGGTTTTAAAGAGAATCGGTACTCTGGCCTACCGTCTAGCACTACCGCCAAATTTGTCCCAAGTTCACAATGTATTCCATGTGTCTATGCTAAGGAAATATGAACCGGACCCGACCCACGTGCTGAATTATGAAGAAATAGAAGTGGACGACAGAATGTCGTACATGAAAAGGCCAGTTAGGATTGATGACAGAATGGAACGAATGTTGTGGAACAAAACAATTCCGATGATCAAGGTGATTTTGGAGCACCATAGAACTGAAGGTGCAACACAGGAAATCGAGGAGTTGATGCGACACCAATATCCCCATTCGTTTGAGTAATTGGGTTGGATTGTAAATTTCGATGACGAAATTTTTGTAAGGGGGAAAAGTTGTGACATTCTGAATTTCGACCCATTTTTAGGATTTATAAAACGTGTAATTCGTCAGTGTTCTTATAGTAAAATCTCACCCGGAAACTGATCACTCTCGGTTATTATTTTTAAAATTGAAATTTCGCTAGAATCACATTCGATCGAATTTAATCATTATTTAGAGCTCGAACTTTGGTGTCGAATTTTTCAAAGTTTCGTGACGAATTTAATTGAACGGTATCAATATTATTGTGGTTAGCCTCGATATTGCTCAGATTATCTGAAAAGTGAAATTTTGAATGGGTGCAGATTTGGACTGGTAGACCTCCCTCGTAGTGTATTTTAGTTATTTTCTTTTGACCATATTTCCTAGTTATTAATTAAGATTTTCGGAGACCGTTGAATCATTTTCGAATTTGAATTGCGGCCGTCGGATCGCACTTGAGTACGATGTTGACTTCTCTCTCTCTCTCCTTCGGCTAATTTTCCGCTGACCTTTCCCCCCCCACGCCTGCTGACCAACCCCGCCTACTTCTCTCTCTCTCTTTCTTTTCTTTTCTTTCTTCTTTTCTTCTTCCTTTCTCCCCCTCTCGCTGTGGCTGCTTCTGGCTTCTGCTCCTGCGCGTCTTCCTCCTTCTTTGCTGCTCACCGACTGGACCTCCGCTCTCCGGGACCAGCTTTGCCGCATGCCACCTTCCGGCCACGAGCTACTGCTCCCGGCCACCCAGAACCGCCCATCGTCGAATCGCCAAGCCATACATGGGTCTTGTCCTCGCCGGTCCGCCCGCTTTTTATCTGTCGCCGCTTGCTGCCGCTGTCCCAGCTGCCGAGACGCCACCATCAGCCGTCGTTTAGCCGTCGAACCAATACGCAGCTCGTTGGGCCAAGCTCACCCGTGCCCAGCTTTGCTCGTCGCCGTGCACCGCCGTCCGTCTCAGCCGCTCACCGCTACTGTCCAGTATCCCCAGCCACCGCCACCAGCCGCCATTCCAGCCTGGAACAACCCCAGGCCGCGCCGGAGCAACCTCACTACAGCCGCTTCTTCGTCGCTTCTGTTCGCCGTCGTCCGCCGGCTGCCGAGCCCGAGCCGAAAACCACTGCGAACCGCCCTCGCCACTGCCGTCGTCCTCGCATCTTCGCCGACATTAGCCGAGTAAGTTAACCCCTAATCCCATGTTTAGGGTATTAAACTTGCTTTGGGTAGTTTAAATTAAGGTTATGTTTAGTTAATTGGAATTAGGTGATAGGTTATCGATGGTTGTACGATAAGTTATCGCGAATGTAGTGATAAGCTATCAATTATTTTAATGTTATTGATTATTTTATTAAATAAATTATTTTTGGAATTAAATATTATTTTATTATTAATTAATTAATTTTCAAAATTAAATATTAATATTTTCAAAAAATTTCTAGCATCTAATTGTGATTCCTATGCTTGAATTATAATGTTTATGCTATGAATTGCTGTATTAATTAGTTGCTATAGCTAAATAATTTTAATAACTATTTTCACAAAAGGATTTTGAGTTTTCGAGAAAGAATTATTTTTATCGCCATATTTACAAAATGAATTTGCTGTCTTGAGAAAGAAAGCATGTTTGAAATAAGATTTACAAATCGATTGACCATTTGCATTTGTGACCACTTAGTTTGTTATGCGGCATTGTATGAGTATTATTCATGGACGCATGGGCTAATTGAAAAGATAATAATTGGCCGAAATGCTTATGTGCTCGTGTGGTCACACATCGGAGCCGTCTTGTTGTAGATCGCTTGACGATGCCTGATTTATCGGGGTCTTGTTGTAGATCGCTTGACAATACTCAATTTATCGGATGCCTAGAGATTATTTGGATTGCCGATACTCCGGATGCCTTATCGCGGCCCGAGGCCGGACTCGATACTCCTTACGGAATACCATCTTACTGTAAATCGTTTGATATTGTCGTATTGGAATGCCGTCTTACTGTATATCGTTTGACGTAGCCATGCCCGAAGGGATGGGACGGGACAAAGCCTGATTATGCCGGAAGACTGCCATCTTGCTGCAGATCGCTTGATATGTAGTGACCCCGAGGGGGTATAATAACTGGAATACGTGTGACGCATAGTGTCTGATTATGTGATAAAAACTGCTAGGCATGATATGGGACGTGCCCAAGTGGAATCTATCTTATAATCGAGACACGCGTGCCTATGATGCATTGATGAATGGGAAATCTATTTAAATGCTTCGAGTATGTGACATATTCATTTCATCAACGAGTATACCAAGGCGAGGTAAAGATGCATGTAGTTGTTTAATGATGTTGCTATTGATGTGATATTGCTTGGTTAGGGACCCCTGTGCGAGTTAGCCTCTTAAGCAGGACTTAGGCCATTAGCTTATTGAGACTTTAGTCTCATTTGTTGTTGTTAACCTTTTTTTTTAGGCCCTTAGCATGTTGATGCACCTAGTTTGGTTCAGAATGTTTGGAACTGGCTTTTTGAGTTTGACCTGTTGGTGGAGTATATTGACCCCAGCCTGATATCCTTTCTGCTAGTTTTTTGTGGTAGCGCCCGAAGTGGGTTTGTAAGAATATTCTCAAGGATTAATCAAGTGAAAATTAAAATAGTGTTATTTGACTATTGTGATTTATTTTCCTAACTATCCCTATTTGTTGTTGTTGTCCAGGGATTATTGTGATTGCTTCTGCATGCGTAATTAAAGGATAAAATGAAGGGTCGGCGATGAGTCATGAGACATCGCATCTCAACGAACAAAGAGGACTGTTGCATGCCCGTGGGGTTTAGGGCGTGACAAGTTATGAGCCAAAGGTGGAAATGCAAGAGGGGGCTTATCTATTTATAGGCAAACCCCTCATCATTGCTTTACCAATTGGACTAATAGGAAACCTTAAAGTAGCAAACCTATTAAGTTGAGTTGGTTAATCTAATAACTAGGAGTGGCAAGTTTAATAAAAAGAGGTGGCAAGCCTAAGTCTTAGGTGCACACTCGTCTTTTCATTGGACCACTTAAGGTGTGATTTATCCTAGTATTAATGAAGTGTAATGTTGTGCAAAACACTTAGGTGACTCACCATCATTCATTAAATGTCTAGATTTTGTGTAATCATTGACTTTGAATTTGATCTTATCTCTAGCTTGCTCTCCAAGATAAGCTCTTCTCTCTAAAATCTTCTATTTTGTCGATTTTCCAAGAAATAAAGCAAACATGAGAACCAGGCCAAATGAAGTGTTAACTTGATCGAGAATAAGTTCTTCGTGTCCACCCACAATTGATTATGCCTGCTAAATCGAGGTTCGTAGCCGAGTCACCGTCGGAAGTGGAGGGTCATGGCTAAACTTATTTTGAATGACTAGGCCGGTGGTCCATGGTGTGGGCACAATGGCCAACATTGACCGGGTGCATGGCTTGGCAAACAGGGCATATAGTCTATGCATGGCCTGGCGTAGGGCCTATCCGCTTGGTTCTCGGCCTAGACGGGCGTAGGGTCGGGCTTAGGACTGGGCCGCCAGCCGAACAGATCGAGTGCATGGCCTATGCAGACCTAGCACATGCCCTTGCGTGACCTAGCGCGTGGTCCATTAATAATGTCCATAAGCCATACGGGTACATGACCGATGCTTGAGCTAGCCTTTAGCCTTACAGAAGGATCCAAATTAAGCATATGGCCGGCTCGTGGCCCGGCACATGGCCTGGCACATGGCTTAGACACATGACCCACTCAACAAGGTCGTCGAATCAATCCGCGACTGATCCGTGACCCATCCAAGTAGTCCATGGCCAAGCATACTTGGTCCGTGGACAACCCTCGCTTGTTATATAGTTATGTGGAGCTGATCGTTCTATGACCAACACACGGTCGTACAGATCGATCCATGGTCATCTGCGATCAGTTCATAGCCATGTAGAATCACTCGTGATTGGAATAAGACCGTGTGGTACTAATCTATGATCGTCTATTAATCCGTGGTGGTACAAGACCGTCTCACGATTAATCCTTATGGTCAAGAAGCCGATCCATGGTTGAATAACTCAGATCACTTATGTGGTCATTTGATTGATTCACTACCGATCCCTCGATCATTCTAGGGCCGATCATTCGATTAGACCATGGTTGATCCCTCGGTTACTCTTCCGATCGGGTTGATTGATTCACGACCTATCCTTGGATTGGTTCATGACCCATTTTTCCCACGATCGGCAAGCCAATTCCATGGGCATTCCCTATAGCCGAAATCGTGGATGTCATACGCGATGGCCCTTGCCAGTGGCCGACGAAGGTGTGAGACTAGCCTGTGGCTGGCGATGGTCGATCGGCGACCTCGTCGGCCAACTAGTTTTGGGAAAACAAAAGAGAAAAGAAGAAAAAAATTAAAAAAATCTGAAAAAAATTTATAAAAAAGTTATAAAAAAAATTTCCACATAAGCACCGGCGGTGTTGCGTAGGACCGTTGGCCTCCACGTCAGTGATTTCCGGCCTAAATTAGCCAGATGGACTTTTCTTGGTACCAATATGAAAATGTTTAGGACTAAATTGATACAATTGAAAGGTTAATGATTGAATTGGTACCAATACAATAGATTTATGATTTTTTTGGTATTTTTTCTAGAGAAAATGACATGACTAATGATTTTCGATGAAATTTATGTTATTGTGTAGCAACAAGCAATTGAAATTATAATCAATATCGGCGACTATCGCAAAAATTAGTTTCAATATATTGTTGAAAGACAATTAAGTTTAGTAAAAATGACATAAACAGTTCTTGAACTCTGGCCCTTTTACAATTGACAAACGATTGATACACTCTCGAACAACAATTTTTCTTCGTCTTTCTTTTTGCTACAGTGTCAAACAGTGATGAGCATTATATGGTTCATAAACTTTTAATTTGTTCGATATAGTCCCTGAACTTTAGTTTAATATTCAACATGATCCTTGAATTTTTAATTTATTCAATGTGGTCTATAAACTTTTGGTATATGTTCAGTTTAGTCTCTGAATTTTATGAAAATATTTAATATAGTCATTTCATTAATTCACCAAATTACATATTGGGTCAAAATCTAGGGATTGTTTATGTCATTTTTCGTAAATTTTACTTAGTTAGCATAAAGTGTAACGCGAGAAAGGCGGACATATGTAATTTATTTTGCATGGGGTATACGGGAAAGAAATGGAGAAAAAGGATGGGAGAATTTATTTTATGCTTTCTCCCTTTTGGGAGCTTGGAAAAGGAGCGATAGAGACACGCCGAAAGGAATTCTTCTGTTCTTTTTTTCCTGTGGAGCCTTTTTGCCACGCAAAAAGAAATGGAGAATATTATTTTTCTCCGGTAAATGAAAAGAGAAAAAAAAAAGAGACGAAGACCCTCCACTTATTCAGTCATTCTAATTACCAAATTGCCCTTGCTTTTCGTTCGGATGACCTGAATTCGAAGACTGAAAGTGTAATTCTATATATATAGCTATGTTTTGAGGGAGGGAGGGAGGGAGGGAGGGAGGGGGTTGGCGGGGAATGGGAAAATATACAGCCTTATTCCCAAAAAAAAAGCACTAATTTTGTGTTGAGTGACAATTTTGGCCAGAATTTTTTTTATCTCATAAAAAATTATAAACTTTCACTTAAATTTTAAATCTGATATGAATAATTTAAAATTTTCATATCACTGTTTAATCCCTACTTTCTCTTTTTGTTTTTTATTTTTTTTACCGTGACACAAGCGAGGGCCCCATGACCTCGTCGGTCATGGACCTCTTGCCTTCACCGATCATCCACCGGCTATCGGTTACGGTGTTAATTCCAGCAGCCATCGAAAGCAAGTCTCGACTCTCAACCTCGCCCCTTTGGCCTTGCCAAGATTTTCGGTAGAAAGTCTCGACTCTCAACCGACGAAATCCGGCAAGTCTTGACCTCCTGCCTTTTGTAGGTCTTCTTGAAAGCCCCGGACCAAATCATAGTGAACACATAGGCAAGTCCCAATAGGCCCAAGTTTGTTGTCACCTCCCTTCATCACTAGCGACGCTAGGTGAGTGAGGGTCGCGTGGCCTTGCCTAGATCTAGGCGAGGGTCATGGTTCTCGCCAGTTGCCTGCTCGAAAAAAAAAAGGTAAAGAAGAAAAAAGAAAAAAAAGGGAAATGAAAATTTTTTAAAAATATTAAAATATTATCAAAAAACTATTCACGTTAGTGTCGGTCATATCACGTAGGACGGCCGCCCTCTATGTCAGCGAATCCTAGTTAAAATTGGCCGCTTGGACTTAATTAATAAAATACGAAAAAT
The DNA here is from genome assembly GCA_024500025.1 of Syzygium aromaticum. NCBI lineage: Eukaryota > Viridiplantae > Streptophyta > Magnoliopsida > Myrtales > Myrtaceae > Syzygium > Syzygium aromaticum. The sequence goes on along the minus strand of CM044890.1, from coordinate 35,175,564 downwards.
TTTAATTGAAAATATTTATAATCGAATTGATTGCAACTACATATGCAAAATAAAGCTTGTAAGGGTATATCGCGGTGGTAAAGAGATAAGATTTAGCATTTCTGCGAATGCTTGCAAATGCAGTAATTATCCCACGAGTCGGGAATCCCCCACTTTTGGGACCGCGAGGAATCGCCTTCTCGCATCGAGATTTAGCAAAAGACCGCCGTCCGTAAATAGGAAAAGAAATCGAGACGCCACGAGAATTCACAGGAAAACGAGTAAATAAATTTCCGCGTCACGGGTAAGTCGGAAAATAATCCCAGGCCATTAAAAATTAAAATGAATGACATTTTCTCCATTGGAGGGAACAAGAATCTCTCTCTCTCTCTCTCTCTCTCAACGAGCCGCCCTTCTCTTCTGCCTGCGCAAAACGCGAATCTCTCTCTCTCTCTCTCTCTCCCTCCCTCCCTCCCTCTTCCGTGAAAGCAAAATCCAACCGCGAGAAACGCAAAAAAGAAAAAGAAAAAGAAAAAAAATCATCTCTCCTCCTCCTCCTCCTCCTCCTCCTCCTCCCCTCTCTCCTTCGATCCCATAAACAAATGAACCAAACCAGAAATAACTGAAAACCCTAGACCTTCCCAGCACTCTCAGACTCCTCTTATCCCCTTCTCTCTCTACCCCCTACACTCTGTGTGTGTGTGTGTCTCTCTCTCTCTCTGTGTTTCGTCCGGGTGAGGACTGAGCTCTCCCCGCACCTTGGCATTTGGGGTTTAGGGTTTCGATTCGCGGTCTCGCGAGGTCGATTGCCGTCGCGGTTTCCGAGGGGGGGGGGGGGGCAAGTTTTCCTTAGGGTTTCCGTCCGCGCGGGAATGGCGGGTCTCGGGGCCGGGGGTCCCGGCCGGCGTCGCCGATGACCGGAGGCCCATGCCAGCCCCTGGAGGAGAGGAGGATGATGGGTAGGGGCGCGGACGGAGGGTGCGGCGCGGGGGAGAGGCCCTGCCCTGTCCCTAGGGTTCCGGCGAGGGCTCCGGCGGACACGGCCGGGGAGCCCGCTCCGCCCGAGGAGGTCGTGGATTTCTTCTCCCAGGCGCGGAAGGCGCTGTCCCAGCGCTCCCCCTTCGATGCGGCCGAGGACGGTTCGGCCGCCGGGGATGGCCTGCCCGTGCCCGGCCTGCCGAGTGGGTTGGCGAGCCTGCTGAAGAATTCCGATAGCAGGAAGAAGCACAAGAAGTCGCATTCGGGCGCGGAGAAGAAGTCGTCCAGGCAAGTGGAGCGGTCCCGCGGCAGTAACATTTGGCTCGAGACCGATGATTTCTTTAGGGGCTTGACTTTGCCGGATGTCGACGCGTTGCACGGCGCGTGTTCTGTTAGCTCGATAGCTTCTAGGGAGCGCATGTTGATTCCGGTCTTGGAAGGCGATAACGTCAAGGACAATGCTGTTAGTTGTCAGGATGTCGACGATTGTAGTGGCAGTGGGGTTGTTCTTGAAGAGGAGAAGCAGGGCAGGAGCGAACAGGATATGGAAATTGATAGTGTGGGAGCTGGTGGTGCTCCCAGACAAGAAGCGGTGTGTCCTGCGTCGGACTCCTCGGGTAGTTTAGAATGGCTTTTGGGTTGTAGGAACAAGATTTATTTAACATCAGAGCGGCCTTCAAAGAAACGGAAGCTGTTAGGTAGTGATGCGGGCCTGCAAAAGCTTCTCATTGGTCATCCTTGCGAAGGGAACTCTTCTGTATGTAGCTTTTGTTGTAAGACCGAGGCAGGCTTCGAGTCGAATCCGTTAATCATCTGCAGCTCTTGTAAAATTGCGATTCATGCAAAGTGTTATGGAGTGCAAGGGGATGTAGATGGCTCTTGGGTTTGCTCATGGTGCAAGCAGAAAAAAGGCAGTGGATGTGATTCGGGGAATGCTTGCGTCCTTTGTCCGAAGGAAGGAGGCGCTTTAAAACCAGTCCAGAGAAAGGAGGGAAGCAATGCAACCTCTGAGTTTGCCCACTTGTTTTGTTCTCAGTGGATGCCTGAGGTTTATGTAGAGGATCTGACAAAGATGGAACCGATTATGAATTTGGAAGGGATCAAGGAAACTCGAAGAAAATTAGTTTGTAATGTGTGCAAGATAAAATCCGGCGCTTGTGTTCCATGCAGTCATGGTATGTTTCGTTGCTTCACTATTTAGTGTCATTCTGCTTCTCTATGTCAGCAGTGAACCTGGGAATTGTGTTGTGGATGTTTTACTTCTCTTATGTTGAGTCTGTCTCGCCTAGCCGGTTTTGAATGCACGCACGGTAATTGTCACATTTTTTTCATACTGGAGTTTGAGAATTTATGTATCTTAGATCAATTAAAGACACTGTGGTACTTCTGATCTCTTATCTTGGTTGTTCAAAATTGACCTTACTTAATGCCCCATGCTTTGGGAAGAATTTGACTTTATGCCCTTTGTTTTGTGAATGTGATATTAAGCCTTTCTGTGGTTATGCCGAAAACATGTTTCAACATGGAATCGATGTCCAGTGGTCAGTTAAGTGAACTGGCATTTCCTACTTATAAGAAGTCAATTTTTTTTACACGACAAGTTACGGGGGAGGTAGAGCTTTTTATCGCTACTCATCAATTTGACATGCCTCTATCTGCACCAATTCTGGATATATAGCAACTTTTCGATACTCTGTGGACAAACCCAAGACATGGTGACTAGTAGGTAGTCATACCACATGCTAGAAGCTATATCACTGTATAAGCATGAAATCTATGGATTCCCCACTCCTTTTACAAAGATAGCGTGAAACGCCACCAATTAGCAATTATAAGTCCTGATGTCTAAGATAAACCTTTGATGTGATGAGAGGCTAGAAGCAACAACAAGTTAAGAAGTTGCTTCAAGAAGCAACAACTAGCGGACCCTATAGGACAGCAAGAAAGTGACATTAAAAAGTACAAACAATCCCGAGGTTTATCTGCACGTGCAGTCTTTTACTCACAATGAATCCAAGAAGCGCCTGCTGCTTGCTAGTGAAGAAAGCTGCCTAGTATCGTATGCCTAATCTTGTGCCAGCTCTCTATACTTGAGAATCTTGGAGTTGCATTTTGAGACTCATTTGAAAACATAGGCTGTGGTAGTTATCTTGTGGTAGCTGGTTTCCTTGGAGTTTTATACTGCACAGGGATCTTCTCTGGAATTTATTTTGTATAGCTGCTGAGATTTATTGGGTTTGAATATCTTACGATATAGTAATTAGTCAATTTTAATTGGGTAGGCGTGCCCTGGTTGTCAACTTATGACAAAAGCAAAGAGGAATCTGCTCCAAGTTGGAAAGTTGATAAAATCGACCTTATGTTGTTGAAGTGGCGGTAGTTCTTTGTTTGTGCAGTTGGAAAAAAATAATATGGTCAATCTGGAAATTTGAATATATGATGCTTGGCTCGGAGAAAAGGGATCATCTGAGGAGTGTTCAGTGAACTTGTCCATGCTTCTGCACATGGCTGCAATTTAGGATGCATTCTTTTTATTTCTATAGCTAATTTAGGAAGCATCCTTACTTTGGTAGGCCTCTCCTTCCTCTCCTTACTGTCCTTTCTGCTGTTAAATGTAGTTAGGCAATGAGATAGAAGAGCAACCAGCACGCACAATAAAATCCACCCCTTCTTCTTCATTTAAGGACTAGTGACTTCATGTAGCTTTAGATAGATTAATTGGAGGTTTGACTTCTGTGCGAAGTTAATTATTTCTTAGTTTAATTTGAAATCTGCTTTTGATTTTTGATTAATTTATCTTAACTTGAGGGACATTTTGGATTTTTTTTATGCTCCTCGGGCTTTTTCTTTGCTTTATGTTAAATTGGAGGGATTGGAGGATAAAATGGAAGATTTAAAAAAAAAAGGACACTTGAAACAAACTTGTTTAGCCATTCTAGAAGGAAGGAGAGCAGAAATTATGAATTGTTAGTTCCTGTTTACAATATTCACGAAGGTTTTAAATTCCTTTGCACTGGGTGGGTTTGGAAAAACAAAGATTTTTGCATATCTTCTTTTTGTTTTTTTTTTTTCCAAACATCCAGCGAAAGAAAAGATAAATTTATCTAGCTCTTTGTTTTTAACTGTTTCTTTTGGGTTAATTGCATATATCTTCAACTCTTCCAAACGTAATGCTACTTATGCCTTGTGAGCACTTTGTTTTCCGTGTACGCATTTAAAAAGTAACGGTTAGAAGTCATACTGGTTTCTTTGGTGTTAAACTTGTTGTGCTCTCTTGATCAGTTTGTATTTGTTAGCACCCTCGTCTATGTTCATGTTTGCTCCGTGTCGTGGTTAACCATGAGGTCATCTGACCTTTCATTTAGAATGGTTGTGGATTCAGCTCTCAGCAAGATTTGTGCTGTGAGCTGGTTAACGATGCAGAATTACAGTCTTGCTTACGCCATTTGATGCTGGCCGCGTAATGAGCTATCTTCAGTTTGTTGATTTGCTCTTTCCTTCTAGGATGATTTTACTGGAATTGAGTTTTCTTTTTTGTAATTTTTTGGCTTTTTAATTATTAGGTGCACCCTGCATATCTGAGATTACTGTTGATGTTTGGTGTTTGTTTTGGCCAACATGGTGGATGTGTAACTGAATTTGTGAGATTGTGATGCTAGGTTCCTACTCATGGTATCAGTGGCCTTAGTTATTTTTTTTAAATGGTTGTTCGACATTCTGATAATTGTTATTAGTACGTTCATTCTTATCGTGTTACAAGTATTTTATTTGTTACTTTTTTGTGTCACATGATGTTAACTCAGGAACCTGCAGAATTTCTTTCCACCCAATTTGTGCCAGGGAAGCCAGCTATAGAATGGAGATTTGGGGAAATTTTGGAGATGACAATGTAAGCTTTTGTTGTAGCTGATGCTGCTTTCTAGTTATCTTATTGGTGCTGTTGTAACTGTGCTTTGCAGCTTTTCTTCGCTCTTTAATGTGAAGAGGTTCTCTAGCTGATGTGGCCTACTTCCTAGTGTCATTCTACAGGTCGAGCTACGTGCTTTTTGCTCAAGGCATTCAAATGTCCGGGCCAGTGGTGTCTCGGGCCGACCAGAAGGTTGTCCTGGTTGGGCTGATGGCAATCCACATATAGAGAATCCCGTATCTGGGGTATCACCTACAAAAGAAACCAATAGTTTGAAAGTTGGCTGCAAAAACGGGGGTGATGATTCTCACAAATCAGATAGTACAGATTTGCAAGAGGTGGTGCTTTCAAATGATAGATCAAACATTAATACTAAGTTGGAAAGTACTGATTCAGAGGAGCTTGGACAGTTGGAGAAGATACATTTGAGCAACTGTGAAGACACCAATGCATCTGATTCCTTCAACTTTGTGCTTATTTTGAAAAAGGTTGCTTGAATTGTTATGTTGCGCTGCACTATAAATGCTCCTCTTATGAACGATAGTAAAGATTGAGATTGTCCTTGTATTTGCCAATTTGCAGTTGATTGATCGAGGAAAAGTGAATGTGAAAGACGTGGCATCAGAGATTGGCATTTCACCCGATTCATTTTACTCAAAACTTGCTGTAATGGCCCCAATGAATCCAAAACTTTATATTTTCTAGATTAATTTCTTAATAGCTATAGGAAGCTGTTTTTTTTTTCTGCTCTGCTGCTCATATTTTCCTTTACAACGTATTCCTGATGTCTTATTTGCAGGATAATAAATACGTGCCTGATTTGCAGTGGAAGCTAGTTAAATGGCTTAAAAATCATGCATGTATGGGTACCTCGCAGAAGGATCTGAAAGTAAAAAAATCGGGTTTTCCAGCTAAGGCTGAAGTTGGAGGAACTGATACTTCCGATTCAGTTGCACTATCAGATTCTGATATTTCTGATCCTGTTGCTGTTAAGTCAGTACCCCCACGGAGAAGAACCAAAAGCAACATAAGGATATCAAAGGATAACAATATTATTTGCTCATCCAAAAATAGCTTTAATGACAATGGGACGGTGATGGATGGACTAGATCAAGTTGTTGCCGGAGAAGTAGAGAGATCAACTGAATTATCTATTCCTGACGTCAGTGAAAAGGTAATGTTGGTTTTTAGATGGTTGTTTAAATGCTTTCGGCATGCCTAGAATCTCTCTCCTTTGGGACAGTGGAATATAATGAGTTAGAGTGACTGAAAATTTTCTTACTTATTGTGTATATGAAGAATGGCTCTGTAAACATTGGTTTTTTGTATTTGTGTTCTGTCTGGCTTAGCATAATTGGGACTTCTGCCGTGGCTTCTAAATTCTGATATGAAAAGCTGTGGTGTTTTTCTGGCTGAAGATAGTAAGATCTGTGATAAAGTACCGATCGGTTTCATACGAGATAAACCAAAAGCTAGTAACATGTAGATGTGAATGTAAAGCAATTTAGTTGAGATAGGGTAACTTTGTTGTGCTTTTGGATATTATTTGTTGCAGCAATGTTTGATTAATCTCATCTGAAGGAAGTTAATCGCAATCATTTATAGAGTGATAAAAGCGCCACAAAACTTATCTACCTATCTCCCCCCCCAAAAAAAAAAAAAAAAAACTCTTTGCTAATAGACAGACACATGCATGGATGTGTTTGGTCTTTTAAGAGCTTTTTAAGTAATTGAAGCTATATTATTGAGCAGTAGGGGGTTTAGAGTATCCAAAGTAGACTAGATGTTAAAAAGATGAGTAATTTTTGGCAATCTAAACTGAGATTTCTTTATCCTGCACTTTTGAATTGCTATCCGAAATATCTCTGCTTTATAAACAAATTAACTTTCTTGCCAAGAACTTGCTGATTCTTTCATTAGTACTCTCTGAAAGTTTTGAGTTGTCCTCCTGCCAGAAGTAAAAAAGAAAGGGAGCCATATTTCTTATCCTGTTATTTCTCATGATGTTCATTAGAATATCAGGGAGTTAAGATAATACCTTTCGTTTCTTTAACTATGTGATTTATATTAGGGCTGGTTAGCTATTCTGAGAAGAGAGTTCAGCTAACCCCTTAAGAAAGTTTGTGATCTTCCATTTCTCCTTATTAATTGAGCAATATACACCAGGCCATTCTGCATAGTAGGAAGATATGGCGGCTGATCCATATATCTGTCGAGATGATTATTTAAACGAAATAAAGAATGCTTATGAGTGCTCAATCTTCATTCATATATATATATATATATATGTATATGTATATACACAATTTATTCTGTAATTTTCAAATTCGAAGCTGTCATAAATTTTGAACATCTTTTGTATTTTCAAAGTGGAATTCTTGAATTCATGTTGATCTGTCATCCTACTTTGTATGTGGATTCATTTCGTTTCCTGGTCTTTCAGTGACATGTTACGTCTGGGTTGATTTTCGACCTTGCCTTTATTCATCTTAGGACAATCGATGACCTCTTGGCATGTAAGCTGAAATTGGTCTGAGCTCGATTTTTAATCTTGCTAATTCACTTTCATTTTCTTGCTCACGAATTTTTCAGTTATCTACCATGCATTTATTTCATAGTCACTGTAGAACAGAGAATAGTAGAGGCATCCATAGCTTCACAGAAGAGGCAGTGGGACATCTTGTTCCATCTGCAAGTTTCTTTATGGCTTCTCTTTATACTTTCCTTCCCAATAAAGAAGTTGAGAATGTGAATGGTCTATGATTTGTCATCTTTGCTAGAGATTTTATGCCATTTTGTGCTTATTGAACTCATCTATTTTTTTCTATGCCATTGGCATTGAGATTCTTATGCACTGCTACATTCATTTGTTCTGGGATTATGTAAGGCTATTTGCATGGAGTATTTCCATGTATCTGAATGGGTACAAAATTGGAAGTTTCTGCTGCTTGTGCTCTATTCCTTTTTATTGTGCAGATTCGTGTTTAAGAAGGCTGATGAACTTGATGGCCATTCGTTTTTTGTATTGCTTCTGCTTTTGGATTTGTCTGGTCATGTTATCAAACAATAATTGAAGCTGTTCTTTGTGCAGCTTGAGTCTGAGCTTGATAGCTCTCAGAATACTATAGCTAGGGATTCCCCTTCACTGTTAGGTATGTTTCTTGTCTCGGTTTATCCTCCTTTGACTCCAGGGCTTCTCATAGCTCTGTTGTGCTTGAATGTTGTGTCTATTTGACCTAAAATTCTCTAGAGGACATGCCATACATGTACCAGTTTATCGGATGATGCCTAGCTCGTGTTAGTTTTGCCCTGACCTGGTCCCAGGTTGAAAGTGCATATTATAGACAAATTAAGTGAAGGGATCGTTCTATGTGATCAAATGTCATTAGCTTGTCAGAAGGTTTACCTTTGGTATTCATCCTTGGAATGTTTTATCCTTTAGGATAGTAATAGGAGTTGAAAGAAAGAGTAAAGGGATGGTTTTGTATTGGAATGTACATTAACAAAGAAACTGTCATGTATAGTTGGTAATGTGGCATTTAATTTCCTTTAGTAAGCACATAAGTTACTGTACATGCCATGACAGAATTGTAATGGTATAATTAGTTGAGTAGCAAATTGGTGTTCTATTTTGTAAATTGTTAGCAGGGATGGATCTAGAAATCTTTCTCAATGGTGGCTAAATTTGGTCAATAATTTTTTTAGTAATTAATGTACTCAAAAAATTGAAAAAAAAATTAACATCATTTAGGCTCTGTTTGTCTATAAAAATTACAAATTTTTGAGATTCTAAAAATTGACCAAAAAATTGACATCATTTCGCAGCTAGTATGGCGTATGTTTATAAATACCTCCTTTCTTGTCATTGACTCTGTTCCCTTCTTCATCTTGTTGAACTGTTTAGGAATAATAACAGAAACTAATGTACAAAATATACTTTGCATGTCAGAAATGGTTTTTAGACAGATGCCAGAAAGGAGCATCAAATGGTCTGTTAATTGTGGAATAGTTAATTATTGTGCATGTGACGTGGTTTCTGATGGGCACAATTCACATCATAGAACTGTAAGCAGCATTTTCATGTTTCTCTTGAGGGGTTGACCTACTTTGAGAAAGTGGCTGGATACTGCTTTTCTCTATTTACTTGTTGTCAATTTTTTGGTCACTAGCTGCTAATGTGGTCAGGAATTCCAGCAGGACCTCCAAATAGCAGCTTTTCTCAGTGCAGTCAATTGGAAGAGGCCACAGATCTTGACCCCGGTACCTTAGCAATTCCAAACACTGGGAATCCTGTTTGTCCTCATCAGGAGAATCCTGGACTTTCTACTCCTGTGTAAGTTCCACTAAATCGTCTTTCGGGGAAATTTAATTTTCTTCATTATAGTAAGGATTATGTTAACCTGGCAATCATGAAATTTAAAGGATGAAGTGAGTCCCCAAAGAAACTATTAGCGTCAAGTGAAATGTATAATCTTGTCGATAGTTATATTCATCTCAGGGTTGGCATATATTTCTTTTTGGTTTTTTCCTGTTTCCAGAGTTAAACCTTAATATTGAGTTCATTTGGTTGCTAGAAGAAGTGTCTGAACAAAATAAACTTGTGTTCATAATTATGACAGTGCAAATTGTTCTATGGGACATACAAGTAAATGGCATGATGTGTCGACAAAAGAGGTTCTCCTGAAATTTCTATCTTAGAGAGTCTGGATCTCATCTCCTCCCTATATAACATGTGAAAATACCATTTGTCTGAGAATTTTGAGATCCTCTCAAATCCTCAAGTGTTAACTTCCCTCAAGGAGTTCCTTCTGGTTTATAGATGATCCTCTTCTTTCTTTTCTTTCTTTAAATATCTTTCTTCCTTATGGGTAGGTTGAATTTTTCTTTTCCATTTCCTTTTATGTGCATTTGAAATATTTTATGTTTTTTGTCCTTGTTTCCCTGAAATTTTTTGATACTATGGTTGCATAAAATCAGTCTCTAAGTCAAATATGACTACAGAAAATCAGAAGCACTACGAAGTTTCTACGTGCATCCGTATATCCAAAAGAGTTTGCTGTACATGCAGAGCAGAGGACTTCTATGGAATGCTATGGATGAGAATGACGGTAAAGTCTTTTCAGTTATTTGGTAGCATTTTTTTTCAGGTCTTACAGATATTTGACTTTGCAGGTTCAAAAGGAGGAGAAACCTCTCGTGTTGGTTCCTCTTGTGGTGCCAGTGTTTGCTGCGATCACCAAAATGGGCAGATTATATGCAACACGGTAAATTGTAAATCAGCTGGAGAAGATTCAGAAAGTTTGGTCAATGCTGGGCGATCAAGAGTGCTAGAGATGTCCCCAAATGATGAAGTGGAAGGAGAGATACTCTATTTTCAACGTAGATTGCTTGGCAATGCAATCGATAGAAAACGATATAGTGGTTTGTTTTTCTTCTCCTTTATCTGATTCATTGCTTGGTTTGAGTATGAACTTTGTTTTTTCTTTCATATGATGTATCTTTATCGATTATGGAACTGTGACATTGACTAATTGTTTCCTTTCTGGAATGTACATGCAGATAATTTGATTAATAAGATTAGAAAGGATCTGCCACAAGAGATTAATTCAGCTCATGGTCAAGTGTGGGATGCCGTTCTTGTCAACAAATATCTTTGTGAGCTCCGAGTGGCAAAGAAGCTGGGTAGGAAGGAGCGGAAGCACAAGGAAGCCCAGGCTGTTCTTGCTGCTGCTACTGCTGCTGCAGCAGCTTCATCTAGGATTTCTTCACTCAGGAAAGATTTGCTTGGTGGATCAGCGAATCAGGAGGTTATTGGCATTATCTTGGAAATTACTTTAATGGTTGGAGGGGAAAATGATTGTTATTTGGTTGTGGTCTTCATTTTGATTTCTTGTCTCTGCAGAATTTGGTGAAGCTCAATACTACTAGCGGAAGGCCTGGTTATTGTTCTCAACTTATGCCACGAGCAAGGGAGACAGTTCCTAAAATGGGTGTTCATAAGGATTCATTGGAACGGCATTCTGGGTCCATTCAGTCGGCATCGGATTTTTCCAAAGATCATCCCAAATCATGTGATATCTGTAGTCGGCCGGAGACACTGATGAATTCTATTTTAGTCTGTTCAAGTTGCAAGGTTTTCACCTTGAGTTTTACCTTTTCTCCAAGTAATCTTAGTTGGCTGCCTTGGGTTTGACAAGCTTCTCTGGTAACAGGTTTCTGTGCACATGGATTGCTACCGGAGTGTCAGAGAATCCACTGGACCGTGGTACTGTGAATTATGTGAGGAGTTACGAAGTTCTGGAGTACCGGCTGTTGATTTCTGGAAGAAATTTGCTTCTGCTGCCGAATGTGCTTTATGTGGAGGCACCACTGGTGCTTTTAGGAAATGCACAGATGGTAAATGGGTCCATGCCTTCTGTGCTGAGGTGAATGGCTTTTCCTTTATGGTTTTTGTGGATATTTCTTTGTTTTTATCTTTATACAGATGGGAAATTTGATTTTTGTTTTTATTATTTATTCTCTCATTTTGTGCTCTAGTGGGTCTTTGAAGCTACCTTTACAAGAGGACAAGTAAATCCAGTCGAAGGAATGGTATGTGTGATGCTAGTTGCCTGAACTATTTAATTCTGTTTTATGCTTTGTTTTTCTCTGTAGACATGTACCCCATATTCATGCCTGTTTATTTTCTCTAATGTCTTAAAGCAATGTATTTGACAAAATGGCAGGATTCAATTTCAAAAGGTGTTGATGAGTGTAATGTGTGCCATCATAGATTTGGCGTCTGCATAAAGGTGAACTTACCTCTATGATTCTATGAACTCTGTGTTCATTTTAAGTAGATGAAACTAAGTCTGGCTCTTATGGCCTGCAGTGCAATTATGGTCACTGTCAGAGCACATTTCATCCATCATGTGCTCGAACTACTGGATTGTTCATGAGTGTAAAGACTGTTGGTGGCAAATTGCAGCACCGGGCTTATTGTGGAAAGCACAGTGTGGAGCAGAAGGCAAAGGTGTGTCTTGCATATTGCATGTTCATTTATTAAGTCAATTCCGGAGATCATAGATATTGAGTTGTATATCTCATATATTTCATTTTTTTTTTCTATAAATTGGACAGGCTGTGTCGCAAAAGTATGGAATTGAAGAGCTAAAGAGCATCAAGCAAATCCGGGTACAGTTATTTTTACACTGATCTTGATGCATGGGCTAATTTTGTATGTTTAGCAAATCAAGGTACCGTTTAAATTTCAGAAAAATGTAGCCAGCGGACGTGTGGGTTAAGTTTTCAAAAGCCAGAAGAAGGCATATGAAGTTTAGTATGCGTTGTTAAGTTTCTTTTTGCAAACTTGTTATCATGCACTTTTTGTTTTCTCGGACAGTTAAGTATTATTAACTAATATCATGTAATCTATCATGTATAATGAAGATACTGGCTTTAACTGTGCTCGATTTTTTTACCTCTGACTAACATCTTCTAACTTGTTATGGCAAGTCATGGCTGATTTTGTATTGCATGTGATGAATATGTAACTATACTATTCATTTGTGTTTTATATATGTTTGCTGTATATGTTATAATCAGATTATTGAGCTTCACTCAACGCTCTTGCAGGTTGAATTGGAAAGGTTGCGGCTTCTTTGTGAGAGAATCATTAAACGTGAAAAAGTGAAGGTAAGCCAAGCAGTAAGATGATGTCTGTTTTATGGTATGCTCATCATGATGGCAAAGACGTGACTTCAGCATGTTTTTTCCATGGTGTTAGGGAGCTGCTGATATGCTAATTCATCTCTTTAGAAACTTAGACACTTTCCATAGAAGTTCTTGCATTAGCTCTGCAGCTTATTTTCTATGCCTGCACAACTCTTTGTTGGTGCTGGAAGGTTCTTGGCTCTATAAGATGGATTCTTATGCATAACTGATTGTCAGTGCCTTTCTGACAAACGGTTATGCCATGTATCCTCTTTGTGATATTTGTGTTAAAGTTGTCTATCTTACATATTAGTCAGGTAGTCGGACCCTGTTAGGTGGGGCTTGAACATCAGTTGAGGAGTTGCGCTGTTCGATCTTTCTTGTGATGGTGGGGGATCTTTTTTGCATGGATATGGCTTTACATGCATCAGGAGAATTGTTAACTCCTATAATTGGTGAAAGAAACTCCTTTGAAACTTTTCTTTCTATTTATTGTTTTTGCGAATTGATACTTGCAGATCTTGTTAACTTAGAATATTCGATATCCTAAAGTTGGAATGTGAGTGTCCTGGGATTACATCATCCTTTTGCGGCATGCCTACCTTTATTTTTATATACAATCCTGCGGAGTCCATCCTTCATTGTTAACCTCCTAGGATTTGGCATGTTCTCCGAACTGTCCGTTCATGATTTTGTTGGACCTTTAGTTGTGACCCTTTACATTGACCGGATGTTTGCAGCGGGAAATTGTGCTTTCCACGCACGAGATACTTGCGTTGAAGAGAAACACAGTTGCTCGTTCTATGCTGGTTCAAGGTCCTTTCTTGGCTACTGATGCCAGCTCTGAATCTGCCACCACATCACTGAACTACAGATCTGGCAATGAAGCAGTTCAGAAATCGGATGAAATGACTGTGGATAGCTCAATTTCTATCAAGCGACGAAGTAAAGTTCCTCCTCACACCAGCACTGCCCAAAAGACTGATGGCAGCCCTGGATCACAGACTATTGTGATCCGGAAGCAAACAGAAAAGGTTCCATTCTCTGGGAAACAGATTCCTCAGAGGCCACCAGTTGCATCTCGAAATATTCTGAATGATGGAGAAGTGAGGTCGAGGTATAAGAAGGTATAATTTCGCCTTTGTTTGTCTCACTTCAACTGCATGTTTCCGTAGTGAGGACCTGGTTTTTCATTTCTCTCTACGCATTCTGACTCAGCATCCAGAGACTTTCGAGAAAGAGCTGGTAATGACTTCTGATCAAGCCGACTTGAAGAATAAGATGTTACCTAAAGGTTATGCATATGTACCATCAGACAGCATCCCAAAGGATAAGTGGATAAGCCAGGATGGTTCGAGTGAGCCATTGGAAGATGGTGGCTAGTCAAAGAACCATCTCCTTCTGGTTTGCGAGTCGCTTGCTGAAGGCTTCTTGGTGTCTGTCACGGGTAAACGAAGCTTGTGCGGCAGAAGTTATTGCCTTTGGGTGATCATGAAAAAGGAAATCAAGGCATTAACGGTGAGATCATGCCCAGCCTGGTCAGGGATCATTGCACTTACACCCTGAAGGGAGCCAACGGTTTGCTTGGTTTTGATCGTGAAATTTTGGCACCATTGCTGTACATCCATTGAGAAGAGTTCAGAGTGTACAGGAGGTCAGGGTTTATTCAATTCTTCTTGTTGATTCACATTGCTCGCCTGGGGTATGATGGGTGGTTGGTGGGCGTAACAAAAGCTATAGAGGCTTATCGCCATCCACTGCTGCTTGTACTTGAATGCCCAAAATTAACACAGATAGAATCCTTTAGTGTGCATGTAAAGTTTAGTGCATGTACATAGTTACAGTATCAATATTCAGCAGTTGTGCCAAAGTCAATTTGCTGGAATGCTCCTTGCAGTACTCAACAATGTGCGCTGGCTTTTTGTGGCATTTGGATGTTGATGTTCGGAATTGTGCTCGTTCATTTTCTCTTGTTGGCTGATAGATCCGTGAGTCACTAACATTGGTAACGGAACGAGTTTTTCTGTTCAAGCAGTAAGCTTTTATTCAGCCAGAACAAACAATTTGGTCGACAAGTGAATGATTGTTTTGATTGAGCGTTGCACCTTTTTCTCATGCGAAGCGAACTCTGAGGCACTCAAGTAGAGTTTTTCCGACCAAAAAAAAGAAAGTAGGGTTCATAATTGGCCATCAATCAAGAAAATGGGGTTAATTGAGTGACTTCTCTCTTCTCACCAAATTAGACTATAAGCATTCTTAAATGTTCCAGACAGGCCAGGAATAGGGTAATATACATTCTCATTATAAGATGGGATCATTTGAGCGTATCGAAATACATATTATATTTACTTATGAATCCATACATTATTTCATTCCATTTAGGACTACAAATAATCGTAATCAGACTCGCTTTTTAAATATCTCTCATTATTTGGGACCCTATTCAACTCTTTTAGCTTCTATTGAATTGAGAAATGGGTTTGATCGTTCATATAGAAAATTTTCAAATGTCCACAACATTTCTATGGTTATGAGGTTTTCCGTCTTTCATTCCTTTCACTTGGCAAGTTTGTGTTGGAATTTGGTGGCTTTGTGCAGTTCATCCTCCAACCATATAAATAATTAGCTGAGCGAATCGATATAGAGTATCAAGCTTCATATTTGTGGATTCCAATTTATTCCAAAACATTGTGTCCATTTTGCGGACAAAAATCATTTACCCCGCATCGATTGACAAACTGATGATCTTTCCCTCTCCCTTGCCTACCTTGTTATTAAGCATTACCCCACTCATGTGCTTCTGCCAAATTAGAATAAGCATACCAGACACATGATTTTCCTAGTTACGTTCTCGTTGTGTCCAGAAAAAAAAAAATAGTTCCATGGTATGTTCAAGATTTATGATCAAAATTGCATATATTCAAGGTATACTAGTGACAAATCAATTCAATACGCATTTAATGAAACAAGCAAAACATACTGGACACCAGCCATTTACACTTCTCAGGGATCCCTCCCTCTCTTTCTCTCTCATCCTATGAATTCTAATTTTCTCCTCCTATCAAACAGTGACCGGCTGCATATGATGCCTTCGATGGTGAATTTGTTGAAGCTCCAGACTCTTCAAAGCAACCCCACCAAGCCTCCTCTTCCATAGGCTGCCGTCGCCTCCGCTGTCTCCGCTGCCTCCTTCTGCGGCCGGTTTGCTCACTTTCTTGATCACTGGCAATGGGGGATCCATGTCCAAAATACTAACTGATGAACTGACGGAATTCTCAGTCTTTCCACATTTCTTCTTGGCTCCTGCACACCCATTGCTCTCCTTTTGCCTCCTACCCCTGCAGCTGCCTGCAGCGGTTGCTGAGGCGGCTGCGGTGGCGGCAGGGGAGGTGGTGGCGGATGCGAGGAGGCTTTTGCTAGAGAAGAGCCTCTTCAGCTTGGTGTACTTATTGAGACTGCTATTGACATTGGCTTTTGCGGTGATGGCGATGAGCTTGTTGGGCGTCGGGAAGCCGACAACCCGGTTGTTCCGCTTGACTTGGCCCATGCAGCCGACCTTTGGCGACATCGGGTCGTCGGAGAAAGAGGTGGATCTGTCGTCGTTCCACTTGGGGAGCTTCACATCTTTAATGGAGGGCCTCGAGCACAACATGGGCAAGAATGAGCCCTTGTGTTGGAGGCTGTTTCTACGGTGGAGATGATGGTGGTGATCTCTGTAAGCATTGCCCATCTTGATTCGCTTCTCTTTGATCTCTCTTCTTGACGGTTTGAGAGAGAGAGAGTTATGTGTGATAGTTGGGGAGTGTTTAAGAGGAGGAGAAGGAGAGTGTTTGAGTTTTGATGGTGTCAAAAATGGAGGGGAAGAGAATTCTTCTTCCTGCGACTGCAGAACCAGGTCTTTGATGGACTTGGTCCTCCATATACAGCTACACCGTGGATTTTAACAATAATTGGTCAACTATTTATTTTAAGACCTCTGTTGTCCGTCCATTTTTTTCAAATCTACATCTCTTTAACGTGGGTTTTCTTCTAATTACAGATAATGTCTTCGGACACTTGCAAAGAATTTTTTTCATATTTAATGCTTAATCATCAATCAGGCACGTTACAGCACTTAAAATACGTTACTAAATCTCGAAATATGCGAAAACTTTTTTCCTTTTCACGATTTCTCTTTTTCAAAACTCGTTCCATATGGCTTGACACGTAAGCCCGATACTCACTTATATCTTCATGTACAGCGAGGCAGAGGGATTAAAAGAGTTCGATTCGTAAAACCAGTTTCATGCATCAGTTTCTGTACGTTTTAACAATTCTATGTTTTTTCCCCGGGCTCGAAGTGAAACCGAAAGCCAAGATTGCTGCTAAAGTTGTAGTCTTTTGAAGCCTTGTCGCACGCGTAGAAGGAGCAAAAAAGCCAAGTGTGGACAGTAATTATAAGGAAAGGAATTGGTCCCAAACACTGCATGTTGCTTGGAGTTGAGGGGGAACTCCATCCAAATGCATTCACGCCTCGTTCACACGCCACTCCATCGTTTAATCATGGTGGTTTTGAGGTTGACGCTCCTCCTGTTTTCTCTCCCAGGTTGGTCCACATTTCTTAATCTAATCCCTGAAACTTGCCTTTCTATATCATTTAAAGCAATGGCTCGTCTCAAATGGGGTCGAATTTCAAAAAATTTCCCCGAAGTCCCTTGTCGATGGATGAACGCCGCGTTTAGGATCCTTTGTACAGAAACCCTAGAGATGATTATCCATGCGATACGCGTTGCTATAACAAGGACTTGAATCCGAGGGTCCATCCGATTTTTGTAGGACAGGAAAAATTACCGAAAAGGAATCCTAAACTTATTGTGCATATGCTGGCATGGTCGTAAAACTTTTCAATTTAGCTAAATTTAGTCTCAAACCTCTTGACGATTTGCCAATGTAATCTTTATGGTTAATTTTGGCCGGAAATGTACTGTCGTGAACGCCAGCCATTCTACATTGTACGGTCGGTGCTCACGCGAACCATATTTATATTTTTTTGATTTTTATTTTAAAAACGCAGAAAAATTTTAAACCGAAGTTAGAATTTCATGCATTATAGTTAGAAAAAAATTTGATCCTTGGGGGCTGAAGGCCGCCCCAGCCCCATGCCCTAATGCGTCCTTGCTGGCGTTTCCCTTTGTTTGTTTTTTTCTACCCTTTTTTGTCTCAATATCGATGGACTTTTCTGGCACTCAATTTGATTGCCGTATTCGACCCACCAAAAGACATTTGATTTCCGTACAAACCAATTTTTTCCACTTTTTTGCTCCGCAAAATAAGATTATATTCGTATGAACCCCGTCGTCCTAACTAATAAGGCTAGGAATCTAAGCCGATCGATATTTACGAGAACATATACATTTGACGTGGGGCTCCTGGTGTACAAGAAAAAACTACATGCCGTTTCCGATTTCCCAATCACGATCGAAACCCTCCAAAAAAGCCAAAAGTCAAGCCAAAAGAAGCTACCATCCAATCCTGAAGCGACGCTACTGGAAGTACTGGAAATTGACAACTCCTTCCCCTTCAAATGTTGGATCCCAACTGGGCATTAGATGTGTAAACTGTAGCTTTTTGTCTAGGGGGGCGAAAGTCTTTGAGTTCATAGGCGTTCGAAAATTATTGGTGTTGGCATCGACTGATGGAGCATGTGGCTGTGTTCTCTATGAGATCGATCGGTCAAAAAAGAGGGGGCAAAAGAGCAGGAATTTATGCTCCTTCTCGTGACGATGTTTCGAGACTGATTGGACGAACTTTTAATCGGGAGAAAAGTATATACGTATGGACAATAGCCACGTCTATAGTTATCTGGGATCATGACTATTAAATTCGGGCGTACACCATGGTTGCATAGTTGATTAACACCTTGGAGGCATAGAAATCGGATCACTCGAAAGCGTGCACAAAGTTTAGATGGTTCGGTATCGTTTAGGTAACGGGCGGCGTCCTAAAGAAGAGAGTTTTGCGGAAGCTTGAAGGTCAACAATAGGTTGGGTGTTTGACGTAAATTGGGGTTTGGTAAGACCCTTCTCTTATCGGTTAGCCGTTAATTCTGAAGTTAAGAGTCAATGATGAGGGACGGACCTCCAATGATGAGCAACATCCGCGTAAGGTTTTAGAATGCTCTTTTGGAGTCACTTATAGCAATCTGTTTTTTCTTCTGATCCCGTCTATGATTTGTGTCGTTTTGACCAATGGTTTGAAGAAAGAAGTTAGAATCAAACTAGCTAGTCATGCCTCTATTTTCCACCACACTAACTAAAACTTTATCCATCCACGTAAGTTAGAGATCATCCAAATTCCAAAACTAATGTGAGGAAAAACGTTCTTTATATTAACGTGCCAATGCCCGATACCTCGCACCTCCCGATTTCCCTCCGTATCTTTGTCTTTCTTATGAGGAGGAAATACCCTCTCTGAATTTTACATCTCAATGATCCCGAAATTCTGACGAGAATCGAAATGGAGCATTTGGAGGACTTGCTCAGGACCTAAATTCCAAACCAATTCGGGGAAATAATGCTTTATGGTTTTAGTTATATCTTCCTATTAATAAAAACATTGGGAGGCTCGAAATGCAAGAGCAACTGCCTTTTTTTATTATTTTTTTAATTTTTTTTGTGGTTTATGCATTTCAAGCTAGAATAAAATAAGATAATGACCTTTAACAACAACCCACATGACAGTTCCCGTGCTAATGTTGCAGGAACAGACTTGGAATTTTTTTTTTCTCACCCTCTCGTGATTGAATAGTCTTTACTGTTTAAGCTTGGACCAATAGCAAATGTGATAAATATAAAGTAGATGAATTGTTGAATATGACCATATATCAGTTCCAAAGTTCTAAGTTGCTTGCTTTTAATCCCTACTATTCTGAACACAGACAATCATTGCAACTTAAATCATCATCAGCATATGTTCCATTATTTCGAGTATTATGGTACTTCAAATTGAAGAATCTTCAAAATGTAAATTTCTTCAGGCTTTTGCCAGAATTCACTTGATCGAAATTCCCCATCCTTTTCTTTTCCGAATTTTCCCTCATTATTTTTAGCCACAAAGCTATAGTTACAGCCGAGCTGATTGCATGATTAAGATCGCCAACAACAATTTAGACTCGATAAGGGTTGGTTCCCCCTTTACTAATTTTATTTGATTATGACTAATCCAATCTCATCAAGCTCAAAGGATGTGATTAAACATATCAGTCAAAATGAGAGGAGTGGGTGAAGGCCAATCGATCTCCTTTGGTCCATTAGGTACCGACCAAGCACATGCAGGTCACGTGCGGAAAACATCTTGTCCGGGGCAACGGAGAAGTACACATCTTTGTTGATATCGGCCGACACATAGCGTGTGTCTGCACGTGGGTGGCACGTGAAAGGTGGATTTGGTAATCGCCCTTTCGCCATCACTCACCAAAAAAAAAATAATTGCATACGCAAAATTAGATGAAAAAAAAAAATTAAGTACCTTTATTATTAAGCGTTATAGCCCTGGAGAAATCCTCTTAGTGACTGGGCTGATGTTTTTTTTTTCTTTTATACTTGTTGGATAGCGCATGAGGTATTCAAATCTTTAACTCGATCTCTTCATAAATGCATATTAATTATGGAGGTTAATCGTTTAGACGATCATGTTTTCGAGGCACGGAATCTTTACTTGTGATTCGTGAATGATTAATCAACATGAGACCTCGGAAGGCAATTTTGTTTATCTTTCAAACGGATTTACCTATGATGAATTAGTCCTAGAGAATAATTACATTCAAATCGAGATGGTCTCATCACAAATTCGTGAAAATAATAATCTGTGTTCTTCTTGTTCTGAGTAAACAAGAAGTGAAGAAAGTATCCGTTCACATAAAGAAAGCAAGGAGTGAAGTTAAGAGTGCCACCGTCAATGTCGGAATCATTAGAAGATGCCATGGTTTTGTGCATTGCCACACATGCTTCCCAATTAAGCAATTATACGTGAAAGACACAGTTGTCGTTTTATAATTGAAAAATCGCAGGTTGTTTCACCATTGATCTCTTACCCATCCAAGTGTCTCTTTTTGCTGTTTCTTTTGGCTTAGGTTAACCTTAAAGAAAGGAGGGGGGTGTGGGGGGGGGGGTGTGGAGGTACTGCTATGTCGAAGTTGAGGCACAAGAGAAGGTGGCCTCACATTGCCCCCGCCAGAGATTGTCTTGGCACAGCATGACATGCTTGTCTGTGGCTTGCAACACCCCCTTCTTTCTAAATCATTAAAGTTCCCAAATAATAAAGAAACAGAGAAAACCCTAGACCCATCTCTCTCTCCCTCTGTCTCTCACATCCACTGCTGATCCAAAGCACAAGAAATAGGTTTCTTACCTGCCAGTTGGTATGCCCGGTTATACAAGGGCAATGACAAATCAAATTAAGAAGGGCCACACCCCCCAGATCCAGAAAATCACCCCCCAAGAGGACACTCCCCCTTTTAAAAATAGTACCACTTTTGGGGTACACTGCAGGCTGTCCCAACACACAGAATAACTCGAATCTTGATCCCCCCAGTTCTTAGGTGATGTCACCTGTGTAAGCACTACGTGGTTCAAGGAACTTGAGAAACTAGAAAATGCAAGCTAGCTGCGCGAGAGAATACATTGGGCGACCGCATAACAACGAGGGGATAAGGACAAGGGTAATGGGTGTCATCTCCAGTCGTGCTTCGCCTTTCTGTTTTTTTCAAAGTGTAAAGGGGAAGTTTCTTCGAAAGAGAGAAAGATGAGTACCTAAGGTCCTCATGTGTTTGTCTGTTGGGGGAGCCTTTTGCACGTTCCTCTTGATGGGAATTATTAGTCAACTTCCGTTATTTCGAGCTATGCAAATGTCCTCTCGCGGAAATATGTAGGTCCACGTGACATTATTTTCCTGGACGTGGCTCGCCATCGAAAGCACGTCGGACTGTTGATCCTATGGCCATCATGCTGTCTGGTTTCTCTTAGGTCTAGTAAAAAAAGTAAGGAATTATTTAAAAAGGAAATGCGGTTCTAAGTTCAAACGGAAAGTTAAGGCATTAAGTGGTGGAGGTAGGTTCTTTGGCGAAAAGGAAAGGAAATCAATAAAAAGATTGGCGAAAGAGAGTTGAGCTTAGCGGTTGCCAGGGTTTGATAGTGTCAAGATAGTCTTACAACAGAAAAGTACTAAAAAATGCACAGAAACTGGTGACATGTCAGTCTCATCTGCATAACTACATGATCATCTGGCGTGTTTCAGAATGCAGAAGCCCTGCTTAAGAATAAAGACAGCATGCAAAATGCAATGTAAGGTGCCAAATTTGATGCGACTTCACGACTTCGCGTGATACTGATGAAGCAAATCCATGAACCAGCATTTTTCAGTGTGCAATTCTTTGATTTTCTGTGAAACCACACTAAAATGTGAGTAATTTATTTCTTCACAAGTTAGCTTACTAGTCTTCAACCGACAAATGATCGCACTTTGTATCAGAATCCTCGAAAACATATTGCCCTATTCTGAAAAGAGGATTGAGAAACATGAATTCCGTTCAAATATCTTCCTTCAGGATCTCTGGCTGATAACTTCCAGCAGTAATAACCTGAATGACCAGAATTTACCGAGAGATTCATTCTTACCTCTACATTCCCTCAACACATGAAATATAAAATTTGTATCCATTCTTATCATGGATCATACCAAAATCATTTTATGACTATGCAGGCCAGAATTTACTAAAATCCTTACGTGGTCAATACAAGGCACAATTCAAGAACAAAGAATCACAGGTGCGGAACATTGAAGCAAACATTGATCTTGAAACTCTGATCAAGAGCGGAATATCCACATCTATCACACGAATCAAAATGCACATTGAACTATCACCTATCCATCACTGTAACCTGCTGAAAAATTTTTTGCAAGTGGTAAAGGAAGACGTGAGCTAAATTTGACGACGAGGGAGTGACGTAGATGCTCTTTAGATCATTCCTCATTCCCTTAAACAGGACTGATCGACTGCTAAATTCTACCAGAGGACAGGAATTAACCTAACATCTTGTCCATTGTCCCAAATATATGACCTCCGTAGGGCAGTGTTCTCTACCTAAGAAACATATGAAATGGACCAAAAAAAAAAGAAGACTTGACCTATCACTGGGATGTCTCGCTAACAGGGTTGCCTTGTGGCTCCAATGGCTCATTTGGTGGCGACTTTGAAACAAGACTCTCCTCTTCGAGGAGAGAAACTCTATCATCCGTCCTATCTGTATCTTCTTGTGGCTCAGAGTGTATATCGTGAAATTTCTTCGCTGTTTCCGTTTGGTTTGGGCCTCCAGTTTGTAATTTGAAAGGAATTTGTGGGTTGGAAACACTCATCCCTTTGGAAAGGCAAATGTACTTGAAAACTATCCTCTTGTAATTACTTAGCAAGTCTTCTACATCATTTACTGTCAAATCACCAGCCTGGGCAAATAAGTATGGGAACTCCTGAAAGGTTTTACTCACCTGATCCTCCTTTAACAGTATAGCTGCCCCCTTATTCTCCAAATCTGAAAGGGATGGAATTTTTTCCATCGATGCCTGATTACTTGTATATGGTACTGACTTTGTCTTCAGTTTCGTTTCAGATGTTTTGGGTGGTGTTGCAGGAATTCTATAAGAACTTTGATTTCTCGTTGCCATCTGTTCTGCTCTTGGCACATAATCACCAGCACTATCAGTTCTATTAGAGAGACCATCAGCATCAATAGAAAGCCCAGATAAAAGAGCTCGAGCAGATTCCATGTTGCTCAAGAACTCAGTTTCGTCCATTGAAAGTGCTTTTGCATCAATGTTTGAGATGAAGGACTCTGCGGAGAGCATGTTTGTAAAAAAATAAGCTGCTTCAGCAACTAATCGAGCTTGTCGTCTGTATCTTTGTATATACAACAAATTTGAGTGCAGTTGCGGGGGGCTTGCCTGCATGGGATGTATACAAGGGCAGATTATACATAAGAATAATTTCAGCAATAAGCAGATAAAGCAGCATCCCAAAATATTCGTATCCCCAAAAAGATTAGAATAAAATTTGAAGCTACGAAACTACTTAATCTTTCCAAAATTTCCATCGGCTCTAGGCTTCATTCAAAACCTGGGCTCTGTGCCCCATGTATACATTGGAAGATCAATTTTTCCTTTTGGGAAAATCAGAAAAGAATTTGGACTATCACCAATTATGTAAAAACACCAGCATTTTTATAAACAACAGATAGAAATCCTCAAAATGGCTGGCCAATGAACTTCTATGGAACATGTTCAAAGACAAAGTAATAGTGTCAACATATGTGATTATTCCACATAAAAAAAACATGATTGTTGGAATAATAAATGTCTCATTAACGAAATATGTAGAACTACTTGCAGGTTAGATATGCACCAGACGGTATCTAAACTACAGTACTGCCCCCCCTCAATTTCGCTTAAATTGCAAGATTACTGCTAATGTTCCCAAATCAATACAACATTGCTATCCTCATTTTGAGCCTAGTAAAAAGTTCTTTTTAAGAAATAAATGCACTTTCTTTAGCGTGAGCCAGCTGAGACTGATGAAGTGGCTATCATAATTTCCAGTTGGCCACCTAATTTGCCACATAGGAATACATATCAGCAAAGCTGAGGTGAAATATGTCTACTTCATCAGTCTGAGCCACTGGGTTGAAAAGATAATACTTCAGGCCGCCTCAGCATCTGATGCCTTGACAATGACTCGCGGGGAGTGAAATGTCCACTAAAATACGGTGTCCATTAATTTGGGCCAAAGTCAGAGACATGACGGTAATTTATCTTAACGTTTGGAAACATCAAGTTACGCTCCTCTATAGGCTGAAGGTTATCCATATTATCCATCTAAACGCCTCAATGAGGCAGAGGACTGTGGGCTTATGGTGGTCCAGCCTTACCAAGACCCAAGATCCCCTTCCCAACTTACCTATAAACATCCAAAGAAAAAGTTCCACGCCATCAGTGTAATTAAGATTCTCTTCATTCAGAAGATTGAAGAAACTAACCAACATTGCCTGTCAGTCTTGCATCCAAAGCTCTGGCATTTCATCAGCAGAAATGTTTACCAATGACCAGCAAACCACAGTATGTGAAGGACTCTAGAATGACGATCAAAGCCAACACTTCTCCTTTCACTATCTAGACTGCGGAGTAGATTATTACAAAACAACGGTATAGATTGTTGTCTGAGTATTATGATACACAATGCTAAAAGTAGCAAACAAGGCATCAGTGTTGCAAACCAGAAAAGTTACCACAAACTTCAAATCTGACATCATGTATATTTTTCAGAATTTTGATATTTACCAATAAATCTGCCAATGAATTTAGATAAAAGAATTTGGATACAATGACAGAATTTGGATAAGCATTCAATATATCATGAGTCATAAAGAACAGGATAGGTATCTCAAATAGCGAGAACATGTACCTTAATGGTAACAAAAATTAGAACAGGGAGAAACTCATCAGCCCCTGGTGGATTCTCATTGGAAGCAATGGAAGCATTAATCAACAAGTTATTAATAACTTTGCAACAATTGAGGATGCACACTAGCTTGTCTCTTGGTGCCTTGCACATGTTAATCTTTTGTAGTTCTTTCTGAGCAAGCTGTCAATACCAAAGTAGAAGATTAGTCAGACTAAAAGATCTTTAGAAGATAATATCAGCAGCTAACCCATTCAAAACAAGATCTAAAGAAATGCATTTTCAGTACCAAAGTAGGAGTAGCCAGTTCATCTATTTATTGGCATAATTGTCAATGAGGTCCAAAGAGTTGACTGTCTAAAGTCTAACTTAAGGAAACAATCCAGAATTCCCTTAAACGAAACTGTTTAAGAAAGTGCATGTAGACACCCACCAGCCATGACGTTTCATTCTGAAAGGTCGGTGTGATGTCCAGATTTTCTGGCCGAATGAACTGTTGAACCAGGGCCATCTTCTCAGAAAGGTCATCATCAAGTTTAACATCATCTGGATGTGACGCAAACACGCGGGAATACAATTTTGTCATTACATACTTCTCCAATCCCTGTATAGAAAACAAGCCAGAGAAACAGGATGAAACCAGTCAAAATTCATCAACTGCCTATAGAATAATGAACTAGAATATCATGATGGAGAATTCTCAGCATGAACCACTAGATTAAAGCTCCAAGCAGTAACATTATTTCGACCACTTCCAAGCCTCGCTGCAAATGGCTTGAACCTTAAGCTGCAAATATTTGCAGCCGAAATAAAAAAAATGGAAAAAGAGAGTAAAATCAACATAACCAGTTTATTTAATTCCAAGTATAGAAAATCTACTCCATTCTAAGGACAATACATTCGCATCCACCCAAACCAACAGGCTGTTCGAGAGAAGCTCACCATTTTTATGAGGGTAAGCTCCCAGCTAATTCAGCAAATAGTGTTGGCATCTTCTAAAAGTCCAAGGGAAAAAAAGAAGGGAAGGAAGAATGTTGCGAAATTCCACAAATATGGACAGTGCTTCTATTTGCCTATTATTCTTCTCTCATTTCTAGAAGCATCAGAAACTTCACAGACTCTACTTATCTCATCAAAGAATCATGTCCACGCCATATAAATCACTTATGTGGGTCCTTTCTATCAAACCATGGGATTTTATCATACCAGCTGCAAATGTATGTTCACAGTATCAGTTACCGTTCTCCAGACATCAACCTATCAATCCTGCTGAACTGCAACCACTATCGACACATGCTTTATCCCATTTCCCCTTTGGGGCTCTTTCCCTTCACTCGTAGCACAATAAGAATTTGGGTGGCGGAGCAAGAAGCCACTTTTCAGGTATATCTTTATTTTGTCGTCATTAATGGTGAAGTCAGCCTTTGTCCCCTACAAATTAGAATTTGCGTTGATACTCTAATGCCAGTTGCCCAGCCCAGAACTGCCTTCCCTTTCCACCTTAAAGACATGGTCCTAGGAAGCTAGTTGAGATTTTTTTTTTTTCATCAGCTAGTTGAGATTTGGAACATGTCTAATTGAGAGAATTTAGAATACTATTAACGACGGCGAAGTGGAGTGCTTTGTCTGGAGGCAACTTTAATGATCTCATGCATACATGCCTTCATGTAAAACAAGTATACAGGAAAAGTTAAAAAGCAATCTTCTGGGGAAAAATTGTTGTGATAGTGACTCACTTCACCAGCACTCTCCAGTTCCTCCTCTGAGCAACCCGCCCACAATGGATGATTCCTGAAGACTCCTTCCATATTCTTGAGAAATTCTTGTACAATGGCACTATCCCTTTCCGGATCCGGAGCATTGTTTATAAACGAGACAATAAAACTGCAAAAAGGAATGCACTTAGCTCACAGGTCAAGAACCTTCACGTATTAATGTCAAACAGAAGTACGGAAAAAAAGGTTATCCGCATATGATCTAAAGGTCTTCTATTTTCGCAACTAGAAAAGGCGAAAGCTTCAAAATCAAAAAACTACATAATCCTTCATTGCGCCTGGCTTGAAGAGTGGACTTTGATCGAGCAAAATCCCGATCATGCTCCAGCATCAGCAGTTTTTAACAACAAATTTTCAGAGTCAATCCACCTCATGTATCAGAACGCGCAAAAAGGTTCAATTGCTTCCGCAATTCCAGTTTTCTTGCTAAGAATCCGATCCTTATCAAAAAATAATATGTATATATCCGCAACTTTCCGCTTTCAACATCGAGGCCCCTTTGGTAGACTAATCATCACGTGGTTAACGTCGGCTTTGGCTTCCAATTCAAGCTAGAACAGGTCTCCAGAAGCACGGAATAGTGCTAAAAACCAAGCGAGAGCAGCCGAACACCAAGAGAGCCCCCCCCCCCCCCCCCCCCACCGGCATGAAGGGAGGCGGCGGAAAGCTAAGCGAATCGGAAACGGACGCCGTGAAATCAAGCGCACCTCTTGATGGACTTGACGATGTCGGAAGCGGAGGGCTGTCGCATGCGCTCCAGGAAATCGTGCAGCCCCAGGACGACGTCGGCGTTCTCCATTGCCGGCGACCGAACCCCCAAAGCGACGCGAGCTCCGCTTGACTTCTTTCGCCTCTCCGCGATCGCTTCTCTTCTCCGCCGTCTATCTAACGCGCCGCGAGACGGCCGCTGCACTCGTCGGCTTCCATCGAAGGAGAGTGGGAGGGAGACGGAGATGCAGAAGAAGCTTGGGAAGGTGGTGGTGGTGGTGGTGGTTGTGTGCCGTGCAGGACTGCGGCTGAACCGAAATAGTTTTTCCTCTCTTTTTTTATTTCCTTTTTTTGGTTTGTGCTTTTGGAGCGTCCTATAAGTTATAATGGGGGACGACAGAAACAGCGACCGGGAGGGCAGACCGATTGTAGTTTTTTCTTCTTTTCTTCTTCTTTTCAACAATTTGTGGAGTAATTTTTACGTTTTAAAAATATGTCTTTTATTTGGGCCTCAGAGGAAAGAAAAGCAAGAGAAATATTTCGAATTGTGTAAACTTTCCTTTCTCTCCTTTTCGCAAAATATATTATAATTTATTTCACGCTCACGCCTCCCTTGCAAGGGTAAGCATTGGAATCGGATCGGACCTGCCGGAATTAGGCCGTTCCCTCAAGAATCGATCCACTTCTTGGATTTTTAAAATTTGCAATCGATGATTGTCGATCCGGCTCCTGGTTCCAGGTGTGGATCAAACCGTTGGATCGAATCGATATTTTTTTTTTTATTAATAAGTCAATTATACTCGATCATATTTTATTACATCTTTAGCGTCTTTCTATCCAAAATACTAAAAGATAAGAGTTTAGAAAATACGAAAAAAAAAAATCACCACCGTTTTTTAGACTCACCCGAGAATCGGACTGATCAGTCCGATCCAATTCCATAACATAAGTGAGCCGATTCCACAAATTAGGAATCAATCTACCTTGCAATCAATTATCTCTACTTTCTTTCCTTTCCTACCGTTCCCATCCCTTTCCCCCTCCCCAACAAAGCAAAGTCAGAATCGGGGCAAAATCCGATATTTAAAGATTGGATCAATTTCATTTTTGGTCTTATGTAATTTATGTGAATTATGCAAGTAAATTCTACAACTCTTAATCGGTACAATCATATCGAGACAAAATCCGATATTTTCTTTGCGACAATAGTCCAGTATTCGACGTAGTCCGACTAATCAGAGATCCAATCCGACGGAAATCATGAACTCAATTAAAGACTTTCTGTTTGGCTTGTTTTGATATTAAATTTCTTTCTTATTCCTTTCTATGTTTTATACAGAGAAGAACATTCTGCCCCGCCGGTGCCGGCTTTGGTGAGGGTGACGCCTTAACAAGCAGGGTCCTTCACATAGAGACTCTGTATACATTTCATTTGTTGAAGATGCTTTTTGGCCCTCATCTCTTGCTAATGAAGGGTTCCCATCACGATTGGTAGCTCACTTCAGTTGGAATACTGGGGATTTCACAATCTTGACCAACTTCGAGCGCACGCAAACATAGTCCACCCGGGAAAAAATGCAAGGAAAGTCTTGACATTTTCATTTCAGCTGTAAGAAGAAAAAACCGACACAATGATGCAAAGCAATTCACTTGACTTCCTTTTGAACAAAAACAAAATCAGCTCCCGAAATTCTGTCAGGGGGTCAAAAACATGGGACCCAGGTGTGTAATATCCTAAAAGCCTAAGTTACACTTCACTAAAGTGGGAAAAATAAACAAATAATTTCACGTAAAAGTAACCATATATCACCCCACAATCTAGGTGGGATCAATCTTCCTAGCCCATGAACATGCAGCAAACAAGCACTGCGACGACATTTTCCAGCTCGATAGCACAGCTGCAACCGCCTCCTTCAGACCACACACGTGCATAAAATATGTTGCGACCCCGGCAAGAAAATCTCTTCTCCGCAAGTTGCATGCTCGATTAACTTGCAAAAGTGCCTCCGTTACTTCAGCACGCATCGTGTTTTAAATGATTATGCACTTCTCTTTTACCCAACATACTATCCGCCGCTACAACTCTACATCAAATTAAAGCATCCCAGACAGCTCCATCCCCTTCACCGCACCTTCTGTGGACATCTTTAATCTTCTCCACTGACTTGCAAATACCACTACAACTCCAGTCAAATGAAGCAATGCACACATTGCCAGCCTGTGCCTTCCATTCACAATCTGATGCAGCAGAAGCTTTATGTTAACAAAGAAGAAATTATGAGAACCCCAAAACTTTGGCATTACATCACAACTTCAAACCCCAGGGCATGTTTCCCATCTCCAATTTCAAAACATGTCAAAGATTGAGACTTGTAGTCTGCAAACAACAGATGGCTAAAAACTATTGCGAACTTTCAGTTACATGATTACATTAGCAGTGATGCTATCATCTAGAGGTTGTAAGTATGTGCCTTTCTCGGATCTTACGGGTCTTTTCTGTGAGATACGTATATTTACCTGGTGAAGTCCCACAACACATGTTGCGGTCATCAATGTGCTCAACTTCAAGACCGATAAACCATGATCCAAGAGACACGTCTTCATTGGCATACTTGTGCAATATAGGCCTGCAGTCACAATCCAGACCAACTCTTATTTCGCAATCTTCTGAAATGCCCAATCCACCACATGCACTCAGTACCTCAAGGGACCAAAGTTCTCTAATCTTGATCGTAATTAGATAAAATCATAATAATCCAACACCAAGACTAACGCTTTCAACAAATTCCATGTTCTATTCTGGTATGAAAACAAAAGGGAAAAGTCAATACAGATATTTGATTCGCAATCAAGATCAGTCATAAATTTTCAATGAAATAATGATGCCAAGGAACGGTCCTTCTGCACACATAATCCGAATTTTTCTAATTACGTAAAACTTCTGAATAGTAGTTAAAAAATTTACCGATAATGTCCCACGAAAGAATGATTTCTTATATTCAGGCTCATTTGTTGAGAGGAATGGATAGACAACTTCTTAACAAATCCATCGGCGCCCCAGTCAAGAGGTTGGGCACGAAGAGAGTTTTACATTTACATCAATATACTAAATGCCAAATATCATTTTAGTTATAAAAGAGTGAAAATCTATTAAAAAGTCTGAAAGCAAGTGATGTCTACTGAAGATTAAAAAGGATGTTGTGTAAATAGCAATCAGTCAAAACCCAGATTAAATTGTACTCCTTACTGGTTGATTGAGATGTAGGTAGCCAGATCCTTTGAGATGGCATAGATCTGTCCCGTTGCATGGCGGAAATACTTATTACCCTCCTCTCCAAATTTCCAGTACTCTGGTTCATGATACTTGACATTCCTATGAAACACAGAGAAGTGTAAATACGAAAGAAAATCAAGGCCTGACACTGATACTTCTCAAGTTAAAAGATCTAAAAAGGTACTTTTGAGAAAGCACAGGTCCGGATTTCATGCAGCCAATATAAACCCTCGGCTTTGAACGATGCCGGGCAAGTGTTGTGGCCAGCATACCTATGAAGTAAGCATGCGTTAAATAGAGTTTGAACAATAATGACAGGAGTTAAGTGAAAAATGATAAGCAATGAAACTAACTGGAGTAGCACATACCCAAATTAACGTGGACATCATCATCCACCTTGATATAATAATCAGCATCCCACGTAGCAACAGCAGTGGAAAAGAAGATTTTTGTTTTTGCAGATAATTCATGATATCCTTCCACATGTTCCTACGGGAAGAAAGGTCGTATTAGAGAAGACCAAATTTACGAACAAGTTATCAGATTTCCAGCAGCAAAACTGAGGCTTTCTTACCAGCCTTAGGAAGTCTTTGTGCTGAGCATCTTCTGAGTCAATTGCTCGATCTAAAATGCTATTTGACGTCGCACTGGATCCATAAAGTGGTCGTAGTTAGATTCAGAAATCCAATGAAGTCATTGCTCAGCGAAATGGGAACGACATTAAGGATTGCAAATACTGCTGATTACAAGCTACTCTACTTTTAGA
Source organism: Syzygium aromaticum (assembly GCA_024500025.1). Lineage (NCBI taxonomy): Eukaryota > Viridiplantae > Streptophyta > Magnoliopsida > Myrtales > Myrtaceae > Syzygium > Syzygium aromaticum. Next base: position 35,144,001 of record CM044890.1, on the reverse strand, counting down.
TACACAGCAACGAAACTTCCAGTAATCGGAGTTTCTGCAATGCCAGAATTACTCCAAAATGAATACAAAGTGCAACTAAATATATGTCAGTTTAAGGTTCAAAGCTATTCTCCTATACTTTCCATCTTAAACCACAAGCCTGACATATGCATCCCCCATATATTTCACCAAAATCTAGCCGGAATTTTTCTGACCAAGGTCGTGAAAACAAAAGGTAAAAAAGTAAAGACCTACTAATTTAATATCTAAAATTGCTGATGAACAAATTCCCAATTTCATTCTTGTGTATAAGATGTTTTCATGCCTGTGCATAGCGGTGCGAAAGAAATAAGTTATGCATAACAAACACTGACTATTCTCACAGGTCCTTGCCCAGAGACCTTTCCCCTTTTTAACTCTGTAGCTTCGAATTTCCCATGCATAAACATTTTAAAATTCCTAAAAAGCGTTCATTTGTCTAATAAAAGAGATCTTTAGAAGGAGAACTATCTATACTTGCCTCTCATCAAAGAAATTTCATTTACGGCTTTTGCCAATTGTCGGCAGAACATGGCACTTGCAACTTGCAAGAGTGTTGTTTGTAAAGGTCTCATATGCATCCATCATTGAACAGGCAACGGAGCATTACAAAAATGAAAAAACAAGATAATCTTATCGTTGTTCAGGACATTGCGTCGAGGTAATTCAAAAGAAGCACTATGGAAGACCAAAGGATGTTACTCTTAATTTTGCAAGTTAAATTATGCAGATTATGGGGATTCAAGATACCCTGAATTACTATGTTGGCACTCACAGCTTTATTAGAGCGCGCATGTACGAAGGAACTCGTTACACAAAACTCCGCTCTTGTATTCCATCTAGAAAAAATTGTCTAGTCATTACTCACAGCATTTCACATGGTATAATGCTAAGCATGTATGCCAATAGGGAGGGGAATAACTGACCTATGTCCAATCATGAACCGTACAACAATCCCTTTCTCGCGCTCCAACTGAAGAAGCTTCTCTCCTAATCAATCGCGACCACGTTCGAATCATTAGACAACAAAAACATACGACGAGGTAACATCAGCCAACCCGACAACGAGTTCTACTAGAATTCTAATACCTTGAGGCATCCAAGTCTCCCTGACAGAATCCCGCCGCTTCCTACTACTGAATGCCGTATTAATTCCGATAACCATGAACATTTTCTTCGTCGCCTTCTGATCACCCGATCCACTCCCCAATTCCACTGAACTCCTAGAAGCAGCTAGTTCCATCTGAAGCGACTCGATTGACTTGTCCAGAGATCTATCCAGCCTCCACGAGAATTTCAAAAGAAGCAAACGACTTAGGAACAAAATCTCAAATCGAGACTTTTCAACAGCTCAAAAACCTCAGCCATGACACTCACTGGATAGCTTCATGAGTTTTGTGCACTTGCTGCATCACATCCTTATCATCAGCAGGCTTCTGGCACGCAAAAAAAAAAGAAAAAAGAGTTAAAGTCTCGACGTTAACGCCAGCTCAAAGCTAAACTAAGCTCGAACTCAAATCCGCACACGCCCGGACACAGTTCACCGCCACGAAACATACAGCAACCGAACCTTCACCTTGTTCGATTCGCAATCCTCCAAAAGCATCCTCATCTCCTGCTCCCGCCGCGCCCGCGACACGAGCTGGCCACTCGACTCGGGCGGAGACCACATCCTGCGAGCACGATTTCCCCGAATCATCAAAAAACACTACCGCCACACCGGACCTGCTCTGAACACCGATCGCACGCTCGAATCGAGCTCCCTCAAACAACAACACATCGCGGCCGCCGCCGCCGCCGCGATCAAACGACCGCACGGCGCGGGCGCGGCCGCCGGCACGTAGAGATCACGGCAATCGGCGGGGCGAGGGGGGATCGAGAAGAGCACGGACCTGTCGGAGAAGAGGATGCCGAGGAGGAAGAAGGAGACGCAGAAGATCGGAATCCACTTGGCGGAGATCCTGCTGCCGCCGCGGCTCTTCATGGCGAGCGCGTGAGGGAGAGAATTGAATTGAATTGAATTGAATTGAACTGAAAATGTTAAAACGAAGGAGAGAAGATGATGAAGAAGAGGAGGCGATGTCGTTGTTGTTACTTATTTCTTTTTTGGGACTTCGTATTTATGGGAGAGCGGCCGGGGGGGGGGGAGGGGGGGAGGGGAGCAGCAAGCGCGTGGACGGGGACCGTCAAACTTGGGACTCTGGGTTAGGCAAATGCAGTGGAAAATCGGAATATTTTGGTTTTTCCTTTTTCCTTTTCTATTATTATTATTTTTGGTCGAATTTAATGCTTTTTTTTATTATTATTTTGGGGGGTTGGGGGGGGAATGTTTGCGGGGCTGTTGGATGGGGGAGGTGGGGTTTGATGCGATTTGTCGTCTCGGTCTCCTGCGCCAGCGGCGTGAGGTTCACGTCGACGACTTGGGGCGCACGAGTCACGCCTCGAGTCGTGGCCGACAAAACACGTAGAATGATGAGCGTGCATCGGAAAAAGAGCGAGCATACCTAACCGTGATAAGCTCGTCCGAAGCCCTGGCACTTACCATGAAAGTGTAATCAAACTTTAAGACTTTCAGAAAACGCAATCGACAGAAAGACTTAATTTGATTAATTTGAGAGATTTTAGGGCTTGATTATATCGTTTTGAAAGTTTTAGAATTCGGTTGCGCTTCTGTAACAAATTTTAAAATTTTATTACATTTTTTGAAAGTTTCATGACTCGATTATACTCTCTTGACAAGTTTCAGAATGCATTTATCCTAAATTTATATATTTTCACTTTTTTTTCCTTTTTTATTATTCACTTTATTAGTTAAATTCTCGCGCTTTCTTGCCTGTTATTTTTCATTTGATTAATTTTTTGCGGCCGACACATTTTGGTTCTTCTTTTAACTTTAAAAATTCCGATGCAAAATGACGATATAAATATTTACTTTCTGTTCGTGGTATTTTTATGTATTATCTAATATTTAAAATTTTGATGAGAAGTGAAAAAGTACTTTATACTTAAACTTAATTCGAAACAAACAAACCTGAATTGATTCGGTTTTAAGAATTCTAATCGAACTCTGATAACTACTCACGCAAAGATAACCACTTGCAGTTTCAGGTAAGGATACATTACCGTCGATCTCTAGCTACATGATTTCTTTTCGTAAGCTTTAAAGTTCAATTTGCCATGCGAAAAGTTTTCATAATTCACACATTACTCAATCTTATTTACACTTTCATTTGCACATTATTTTTTTCAGGTGTCGATGTCGATCGAAAGATTTTGCATTGCAAAAAAAAAGGTAAGAAAGCAACGCATTTTCAAGACCTAGTTATTTACACGTAGAATCTCATCAAGTGTCTCGGGATAACTGCTCCCTGCGCATTCTAATCGTTCATATCATTACTAGATGTAATGAACCTCACGCCGTACCGGTTAAGAGCGATACTTTCATAAAGCCCGAAATTAAGTTAACAAAATATAATTCCTAGGAAAAATCTAATCCTATTAAAGATTGAAAACTGTTATCACCCCGCCATACATTCTATCGTCATCCTGCAATATTTCAAATTCAAGAAGCTCGACTTGATGGCGTGACAAACGCGTACAATCTCGAAATCTCAAGAGACAATTTTGGCAGACTATAGAAACTAACTTATGCGCACGTGAAGTTGTAAGAATACTGTTTTGACATGTTATCTAATGAGATGAGACGGTCAAATTGAATAAAGTTCGGCATCTTATTAAATTCCGAAATCAATTCACTTACCGGTCCACCTCGTGGCCCTTTGGTCCCTGGGATTGACCTTAACTTCTAACGATTCGAACTCGAGGTCGTGATTTCCGCTACGTTAAGTATACTAGCCTATGCATAACTAGAACATATAGCCTTAGGCATTGATCCGAAACGCAATGTTGCTGATTGATCGATCGGCACGTCCTTCGCGGCCCTGGTTGGGGACGTACACGAGCTAGCACACAAGGTCAACAATGTACTTGCATTCGCGTCACGTAGTACCGAACAATGGTGTGACTAAGTCCAATCCTACCAAACATGTGCTTAGTATGATCCCCACATAATTATCGCGGGTTCCACAGGTCGCTATCCATTGCACTCGCGGCCCCCGCAAGCAACCAATGGCCTTGGCGGGCCATGTGACGTCACTCGTGCACAGGATCGCTCCTACGCGATGAGTTTCATTAGGCACACGGGCGCGAGCTTGCGCTAGGCCTCTCCGGTACACAGGGCGAGCGACCTTGCGAACGATCGGTGTGTGAGTGAATATGTAGGTCAACCTCATTCGCGGTGTACGAGCGAGCATTCGGACTAATGACTTACGAGTTTGTTGGCCCAAGGTTTGTTCACATGTTAACTAAAGGGATTTGGGTTCACAGAATGTCCACAATTGAATTCCTAACGGCTTGGTTCGGCGCCATTCGAGCCTAATTAACAACCCAAAGGAGAGCTCAAAAGGTAATATTCGAGAGTAGATTCCCAATTTAATTATCGAGGGTATCCACCGGGTCTTGTGCAATTTGGAAACCGCCTTGAGCCGGCCTGGTTGGTCCGATTCCAAGCCGATTTCGAGAACAACCGAGCTAACTGTCGGGCTCGAAACCTCGGAATCAGTCCCTCGTCATCCAATTTGGTTTCGGGTTCTTAAGTTGCAAACGGGAGAAGTAGTTACCATGGCCTCCGGTTCAAAGAATGCGCATAAGACCACTCAATTGACAAAACTCGTCATCGAATATAAACATATGATATGTAGTACGAATTATTTGATTTTTACAAAACCAATCCTGCTCTCGGGGGGAATCGAGAATCGGCCCGTTCAGTTCCAAATTCCAATTAATTCGTGGACGTTCGCCCCACGCTAAGCAGGTCTAGCTTAAGTTGGTTATAGGAAATTCCTTTTTCAATCCTCTTTAATTTCCTTTAAAAGGAAATTTAATTTCCTGCGTAAATTTCGTGCTAATACTAACTTATTTTCACGAGTACGTATATGCAATTAGAGGTCTTTTTTAACAGATCTATTTGACTACACTTTTGCATTTCAAAGCTAGCCTAGACAATTAATTTCGTGGACCATGTTATTTCCTCTTAGCCAAGTTATTCTTTCTACTTGTCCTTAAGATTCCATTTCACACGTAGAAACAAAGCCTGTAAGTGTAAGTAACACGTACAATTCATGGCTATGGCTTTCCAAGGCCATACCTATTGAATGTCTTAAAAGAAGCTCGTAATTAGGCACGTGCATATGCGTATAAAAACAGATATAAATTTTTTTTAGCAAAAAAAAAACAGATATAAATTAGTGCTTTGAGTGATAGAAAAAATTCAAAGATGTGATTTAATTTGGGAAAGAGATTTAAATGGTTGTCGAACGGGGCATATTTGAATTCCATTTTTGGAAAGTGATGTAATCAAGAATAAGTTGGTTTTAGGGTAGGTCGGTTATGATTACGAGGCCACAACCTAGAACTGACCATGTAAGTCCCATTTCGGATTTTTTGGAATGGGGAATTGAACCGGTTACTCTAAGAACTGGTTCGAAACTGAATCAGCTAGTTTCGGGATGATTCTTGAATTTACCTGAGAATCAAGTTTACTCGATGAAATCAGCTTGCATAAATTTGTAGCTAGTGTTAAATGGGCTTTCGTTAGCTTAGTGAAAATGCACTCTTGTCATACCATGGGACCATGGAGTCGACTCCTTAATGTTGCGACTTTAGTATATACAAATGTTATTTTAATGGAAGATGTCAAACCAATCCAACCCGGGACCTCATTGGCCGAGATTGGTTATGGGTTTAAACGATTTGGTCCAGTTTTTGAGTTGAATGGGGACCGATAGCCACCCCCATTACATTACAATTTTATCAGTTTTGTTATGACGTGTTAATGTAAAAAATTATGATTTTATGAGTTTTGTTATTTATTCAAATGATCGTATTGGATTCATAATCGTTTCATATTTCGGCAAAAGTAATATATTTCAATATTTAGATCATTATAAGTGAAATATAGTCATTTTTCATGATGAATCGAGCCGAAGTCCGGACTTTTTGCGAATTTAACTTCATGTGGGGTTTGGTAAATTTTGAGTTTAACATGAGAAGGACAACATACGCAAAAGAATCACGAGAAGGAAAAATGAAAATACCATACTTGCCTCCAATTCGGATAGGTAGCTGTGACTACTAAATATTCTTGTTATCAACCTGCGAAACTATGAAATAAAAAGGAGCATGGTAAAAATTTCATTTTCATTATATTAGACTTTGCATGGCTGCTTTCATAATAGCGTAACGCTAGAGATATTAAGGACCCATTCGATAACTTAATTAAGGGTACGTTTGTTTCGCGAAAAACTTAATAATAAAAGAAAATATTTTCCAGAAGATCATTCTCCTGGAAAACGCTTGTTTGGTGATACACAATGAAAATCGTTTTCTTATGTTTGAATTTCATTGGAAAATTATTTCAATCTCATGACTTTATTTCGGGCAAAAAAAATCGATTTTTTATATATTTTTCTAAAAATCGAATTTTTAATTATTTTTTATTTCTCTTTTTATTTTTCTTCTTTTTTTGAAAAATTGGAAAATTTTATTATTGTTTAATTTTCTTCTTTCTCTTTTCCTTTTCTTTTTTCTTTCCTTTCCTTTTATTTTTCCTCCTTCCTCCGCCATGACCGGCCAACAATGGCCATTGGCAAGCTTGAGGCTCACCCGACGATAGCCACATGCGAGCTCGAGCTCGCCGACCTCAGTGGAGCTCGAGCTCCCTTGGATCGCCTGAGCCTTGAGCTTGCCGGCCTGTGTCCTGGTGGTCTCTGGGTTGTCGGCCTAGGGCGAGCTAAAGGCTCGCCGCCAGAGGCCACAACCTTGCTAGCCTCGGGCGAGCTCGAGGCTCGCCGCCAAAGGCCAACCTCGAGGCTCGTTGCTAGAGGCCATGACCTCGTTGGCCTAGGGCAAGCTCGAGGCTCGCCGCCAGAGGCCGCAACCTCACTGGCCTTGAGCGATCTCGAGGCTCACCACCAAAGGCCGACCTTAAGGCTCTTTACCAGAGGCCCTGATGTCGCTGGCCTAGGGCGAGCAAGGCCGCCGCGAGCTCATCGGCCTAGGTTGAGATCGAGGCTTGTTGACAAAGGCCGTGAGCTTGCTGGCCGTCACCATAACCGACAACCAGCCGAGAAAGAAGAAAAAAGAAAAAAAGAAAAAGGAAGAACATGAAAAGAAAATAAAAGAATAGACAATTCAATTTTTAAAAAAATGATTTTAAAAAAAATAAATAATATTTTTATAAGAACAAACATTTCATTAACTAAGGACCCAAGCTCGAGCGTCAAGGACTTGCGCACAGTCTTTGTGGACTCAGGTCGGACGGTTGGGATTAAAGCTCGAACATCAGGGATCTGAGCACAGCCTTTATAGACTCGAGTTTGGGTGCCCGAGCATCGGGTAGGAGTACTAGGGGTTCGGGCTCAGCCTTGATGGACCCAGGCATATGCGCTGGGGGCCAGGCCCTGGACACCGAGGTCTCAAGCCCAGTCGCCAATACCTGGTCCTAAATATAGTGTGACATTCCGAATTTCAACCTACTTTTGGGATTTATAAAACGTGTAATTCATCAGTGTGCTTATAGTAAAATCTCGCCCGGGAATTGATCACTCCCAGTTATTATTTTAAAATAGAGATTTCGCTAAAATCGCATTCAATTAAATTTAGCAGTTATTTAGAGCCCGAACTTTGGTGACGAATTTTTCGGAGTTTCGTGACAAATTTAATTGGACGGTGTCAATATTATTATGGCCAATCTTGATATTGCTCGGGATAAGTGAAAAGTGAATTTTTGATCATGTATGGATTTAGACTGGTAGACCACTCTCGAAGTGGATTTTAGTTATTTTCTTTTGGCCATTTATCCTAATTATTAATTAGGATTTTTCCTAATCGTCAGATCATTTTCGGATTTGAATCATGACCGTTGGATCGCAATTATTGCAATTGGACTTTTCTTCTCTCTTCTCTCTCTATTTCTCTCTCCTCCCCTCTTTTCCCGCCGGTCTCCCCCTACGTGTCTGACCACCCCCACCTACTCCTCTCTCTCTCTCTCTTCCTTTTCTCCTTTTTTTTTTCTTTTCCTTTTCTTTTTCTCTTCTTCTCTTCTTCTTCGTTGCTTTTGCTCGTGCTTCTGGCTTTCGGCTCCTGTTCCCTCTTTGCTGCTCACCGGGATTAACCTAGCCACACACCGTGCCCGACCGCTTGTTGCCACTGCGCCTCGCCCCCAACCGCCGTCCACCAGCCGCTTTCCCTCTTCCTTCACATGCACGGTAGCAAGCTCACCGTCGACTGCTTCTGGCTCCCGGCCTAGCCATTGCCGAGCGCCGCTCCTCCCCACCGTAAACCACCACGGATTGCTCTTGTCACCGCCATCGTTCTCGCGCCTTCGCCGGTGTTAGTTGTGTAAGTTAACCTCTAATTCCGTGTTTAGAGTGTTAAACTTATTTATAGTAGTTTAATTAATGTTATGTTTGTTTGATTAGGATTAGACGATAGGTTATCGGTATTTTAGGTGATAGGTTATCGGAAATGTTGATAGATTATCGTGATTGTGGTTATAAGTTATCAATTATATCATTATTGCTATTGATTTATTAAATAAAAATATTTTTGAAATTAAATATTATTTTATTATTAAATAATAAATTTCGGAATTAAATATTACTATTATATTATTAAAATAATTAATTTCTGAAAATAATAATATTTAGTTTTAGAAAAATTTCTAACGTCAAATTTTGATGCCAATGTTAGTTTTCGTCGTATAAGTTGGCGTATTTAGAAAATGATTTGAATGATTTTGATTCGAGAAAATATTTTGAATTTTGGAATAAATAAATTATTGTTGGATATTATTAATTAATTAAATTTCGAATTTATTTATTATTTTTTTGGAAAATCTTGAATCTCAAATTATGATTTCTAGCTTGAATGGTGGCGTTGATGTCGTGAATTGTAATATTAAATTGTTTACGTGACAAATTGTTTTGATCGAAAGTTTTCAAGGAAAGTTCATGAGGTTTTTGGAATTAAATTATTTTTATGGTTATGCCAGGTAATGTTAGTGATGTTTTGTTGTTGATAATCATGTTTAGCATCAAAGCTTGTAAGAATTGATTGACTGTTTGCATGTGTAACCACTTAGCATTATTGTATGACATTGTGTAAGCACTATTCATGAACGCATGGGTTAATTGAGAAGATAATAATTGGCCAAAATGCTTGTGTGCTCGTGTGGTCACACATTGGAGCCGTCTTGCTGTGTATCGCTTAACGTTGCCCTATTTATCGGATGCTTGGGGATTATCTGGAGTGCCGATACCCCGGAGGCCTTATCGCGACCCAAGACCGGACTCAACGCTCCTTACGGGATACCATCTTACTATAAATTGTTTGATATTGCCGTATTAGAATGTCGTCTTACTGTAGATCATTTGACGTAGCTGTGCTCGACAGGGCGGAACGGAGCTCGATTATACCGGTAGATTACTATCTTGCTGCAGATCGCTTAATGTGTAGTGGCCCCGAAGGGGCATAATAACTGAAATACGTGTGATGCATAGTGCTTGATTATGTGGTAGAAACTGTTAGGCATGATATAGGACGTGCCCAAGTGGATTCTATCTTATAATCGGGACACGCGCGCTTATGATGCACTGATGCATGGGTAATTTATTTAAATGCTTCGAGTATGTGACATATACATTTCATCAACGAGTGTATCAAGGCGAGGTAAGGATGCATGTGGTTGTTTATTAATGTTGTTGTTGCTATGGTTTTGCCTATTTAGAGACCCCTATGCGAGTTGGCCTCCTAAGTGGGGCTTAGGCCGTTAACTTATTGAGATTTTATCTCATTTGTTATTGTTAAACCTTTTTCAGGACCTTAGCACATCGTTGCTTCCTATGCGGTTAGGAGTACCGCAGTTTTTGATTGGTTATTGAGGGTTAGGCCTGGGAGGTGATTTTTTTGGATGGAGTAGATTAACCTTGGCCTTTGTCTTTTGTTAGCTTTTTGTGGTAGCACCCGAAATAGACTTGTAAGAATGTTCCTAGGGGTTAATCAAGTGAATATTAAAATAGTGTTGTTCGACTATTGTGTTTTATTTTCCTATTTATTCATATTTATTGTTGTTGTCTGGGGATTGTTGTAATCGCTTCCGCATGCGTATTAAAAGATAAAATGAAGGGTCGGCCACGAGTCTTGAGACGTCTTATCTCAACGACCGAAGAGGGGCGTTGCGCGTCCGTAGAGTTCGGGATGTGACATGTAGGGACTTGGGAACCAATGTTGGGGTTTTCGTGCTCAAGCATAGAATTTCGGGTCTAAGCGTCGATAGCTAGTCATACTTTGGAAAACATTTTATGGTTCTTTCAAAGAGGAAATCATTTTTCTAAATTTAAGCTTTGGTAAGGAAACCTTTTTCGTTAACTAGGAAAATATTTTCTGTTAACTTATTTTCATAAGCAAACCCAACGCTTGGAAAATGGGGAAAGCGTTTTCCCAGAAAAGGCTTTCCGCGAAACAAATGGACCCTAAGTATTGAGAAGCGACTCCTCAATGAGATCTTGTTTGATAACCCTCATTAGAATTGACTTAAAAGATTCGATTAAATGAAAATTCGTTTAATCTGGAAAGTAAGAAAGAGGTACTTTTCATTTAATAGAAATAGCAACTTATGGTAGTTATAAACCTGCCAACAATAATGGTAATTCTATGATTGGTAAGAAATTAATAATATTGGAGGATCAATTTTCACTTATCATTAATTAACCTTTTATTTCTATCTTCAAGGCTAACACTATCCAATTTGTAAGTCTTCAGCACTTAAATTTTTTATTATATCAAACAAGCCCTACGACTTCTTACTAGGCCTCCGTTTGTTTCACAAAAAAATGAATGATTTGAACAATATTTTTCTGAAAATGATCGTCTGTATCGCTTACAAAAATAAATGAATAAAAAATATTTTCATCGTCAATAAAAATGTTTTGACATAAATTTTAGTCAATAATGAAAATATTTTTTATTTGATTACTTATTTCAAGAGACAAAAATAATCATTTTTAGGAAAACATTTTTTAAATCATTCATTTTCTAAGCCCTAAAAAATATTTCACAACTTCTCTATTGGAAAAAAGGATGGAAAAATGACATAAACAATCCCTGAACTTTGGGTCAATGTGCAATATGATCTCCGAACTTTTAATTTGTTCGATATGGTCCATAAACTTTAGCCTTATATTCAATGTGGTCCCTGAATTTTTAAATTGTTCAATGTGATTTCTGAACTTTTGGTACATATTCGATGTAGTCCCTAAACTAAACGAAAATGTTCAATGACATTGAACAAATTAAAAATTTAGGGACTACGTAAATATTAGGCTAAATTTCAGGGACTATATTGTATAAATTAAAAGTTCGGGGATCATATTATATATTGAGTTAAAGTTTTGAGACTGTTTGTGTTATTTTTGAAAAAAGGATCGAGAATCGGAAAGTGGGCCTTAAGCATTCGCGGCCTTTGCGCGGGAGGCGAGCTTGATGATGATGTACTCTAATATTGGTAAAAGGCCGTGTGATGTGACCATCTGGGCTGGACTCCCCTGTTGCCGGGCAGAGAGAAGAGAGAGAATGGAAGAGACGACGATTTACTTTTGCCCTTTTCTCCATGTGACTTTCAGATTTGGATTTTTTTATGGTAATTTTTTTTTATACTAGGGTCTGGACGCAAATATCGAAATCTACTTAACGTATATGATAAGTTTCCAATTGTTGCCAAAAGCATGGGAATTAATAAGGTATAAAGTTTCACGTTCAAAATAACTTCTCAAGTTATTCATGTAATTCAATAGATGATAACTTATTTATGTTCCATTTGTTTCGTGAAAAATATATTCTAAGAAGTCATTTTTCAGGAAAATGATAATTATTTTCCGTTGTTTGGTAAGAAAGATCGGATTTTCCTAAACAAATATAGACTATTTTGAGTTTTAGTGACTTGCGCATGGGCAACTGAGGAATCGGGCACAAACACAGTGGGCATGGGCCTGGATCTCGAGAATGGGCACGGGCCTGGATCTCGAGAATGGGCACTAGGGTCTTGTGCCCAACATTGATGGGGTCGAGGACTTGGCATCGACATTGATGGTCCTGAGTGCAGGGGCCGAGAACCCAGGCATTTAGCTCCCAAGCGGGGCCTTGATTGGAACTAGGCCTAAACATGAAGGATTCATGCACAGGTGGGCTTGGCATCATGGCCCTTGGCGCGAGCGCCGAAGTTTGTGCTTGGCCTCGATAGATTAAGTCTAGGCCTGGGGTTGAGGTCTCGAGCCCAGCTTTGATGGATAAGGGCACAAGGGTCGAGGACCTAGGGCCAAGCTGAGTATCTTGGCCTCCGGCCTTGATATACTCGAGCTCGGCTTAGATGGACCTAAGTTGGGGTGTTGGGTTTATGAGCACAGACATGAGAGTCTTGGGCTTGATCTCAATGGATTAAGGATCAGGCGTCGGGGTCTTCGGGCCTTCTTCAATGTGCCTGGGCTTGCCTTCAGTGGACCTCGATAGATCGGGCCTCGTTGTCAAGGGCCCGTGAATGACTGCTGGGGTTCCAATATCCAAGTGGATACCCAAGTGTAGAGTTTCTGATCCAAAAGCTGCCGTATAATCATAATTTTCAATGTTTTAAAGAGGAAATTGCTTTCTCGAATTTAAGCATCAATTTTTCGCTGATCAAGAAAATCTTTTCTGTTAATTCATTTTTTTAAGCAATCTAAACGCTAAAAAATGAAGAATTCGTTTTTTGTAAAATAAACAGCTCCTTCATGTACACGCAAATATACACATAGAGTGTGACAATTACATACATCTATAACTCGCGTTGCCAATCCAAAACGAGCTATTGCAGCGCGGACCGACTTTAGCCGAGTGCGATAAAAAAAGATATAATCATTGGTATTTTTGGTACGACATGTCATTACTCTTCCGAACATGGCCATGCCCAGCACCTTTCCCTGTTCAATCAAAGATAGCGATAAGCTTCTAGATTCTATTTTCCTCCGCATATACTTTTGGCCCCTTTCCGCTGAATATCTCCATCACTTCACAAAAATACTAATAATTGCCAAATTACACGGCACCCCGGATATTTCCTTCGATGGCACCTTGTCGATTGATGGGTCAGTTTCGGAAAGTCCAAACCGAAATAATAACGAGCGCAATAATAGAAAAGAACGACTAACGAAGACGTTTAATCTCCATATAGTGTGAAACCGTGGACTCTATCACGAGGTTTTTAAAATAATATCGTTGGGAAAATTCTAATTAGTACATAACCATTTACTAATCGCTCTCTCGACAAATTTATCCACTGTTCTTACGGTACATTAGACATCGCATCACCTTTAGATTTATTACATCGAAAATAATTTCTTAAAATACTAAATGACAAGATTGATAATGATCGATCAAGTAAAGAAAAAGAAATTATAATGACCGATATCCAAACCAGGTGTTGTTTATAATATCTTCTTGTTCATGAATTCGGATTCACTCGCATAAAAATGAGTTTGCGATGGTGTAAAAAAATTGTTTTTTTCTGATGAAGATGATTCCAGTTAAAGCCAGAAAGCCCCAAAAAAACCCATGTCAAGCAACCAGTTGGCCAAGGAAAAAACACAAAGGGCAAAAATATAATAATATGTATTAATTAATATGTAAAAAATTGTTAGGCGGCGACCCTTTTACTTTACAGCAGGATATTAAACGTCCCTTTCTCATCGTAATTTTCGTGGACCAGCTCCAACCATATCCGCAACGGAGTGAAATGCCGAGAAAAGCCCTGGACAAAAGCGAGGAACACCCATCCAGAAGGGGCATAATCGTAAATATACCCACCGGGGCTGCTTACTTGCAAAATAGAATTATGAATCAGAAAGTCGGTCGGATTATATTTATATTTATTTTATTTTTTTATTATTTTATTTGCGGGAGGATGAGTTTGCCCTAGTAACTCTCACGCCTCCTATATAAATGCAGCCTCATCGCTCTTCTGCAGAGTCCCGGAATTCAGAAGCCAAGCCACGCCTGCGCGACGCAAAGCACGGAAGCGAGAAGCGGTCGACGACGAATCCCTCTCCCATCATCAAAGAAGGTATCGTGCTCGGTTCCTCCTCTTCCTCCGATTGCTGCTGGTTCTGGTGCGGCGATCGGTTCGATCGATGCTCGTCGCTCTGCGTCGCCGGGTTTTGATCGCGCCGGTTGCTGTCTGTTCAGCGATCGGGACGGTCGATTCAGCTCGTCGGTGCGCGATTTGTCTGTTTTCATGTTAGATCTGGCGTTTCTTGTTGGGGATCGAGAGGTTTCTTGACGGTTTTTGGAGGCGCGACGCTGTTCCCGGTCGCGGTCTGGTCAAACCTTGGATGGATTGTGGACGATCGATTGGGAACTTATTTGATTCTAGCTGGATTCGTTGCGTATGGCGATTGCCTAATGGAGTGGATGCTTGTCTGTTTCTAGTACTTGCGTGATGGATCTTTTCTGATCGATTTACGGAGCTAACCCTTGCTGTTTGGGAATTAGGTGGATCGTGTGTGCTTTGGGCTGATATATCTTGTTGATTTTTTTGTGTATATTTATTCGAAGCTGTTGCAGGTCTTATATCGAGAGTGTCTTATTCTCTCTGTGTTTCGATTTCGGTGATTGCTTACGTATTTGGATATTCAAAGGAATGTGTCTAGCTTTTGTTTTGATGAGTGAACTCATCTATGAGATTTAATCATGCGAACACACTCTCATATCAATGTTTAAGATAAACCTTGCGTGGCGATCCTTTTTAGAATACTGACATGGCTTTCGCGGGAAAGATTGAGTTAACAGTTTTCATTTGACCAAGTTGTCTGTATTTTCTGAAAAAGCTTGCCACTTGTGGAAGCAGAGGCCCTTCATTTGTTCCAATGATGGAAAATGAAATTTGAATAACGGAGAAAGGAACTTCTGGCGTGAAGACATGCATTTGTGGAATGGTGATTATTAGTTTTGCATAGATATGCACCCATCACATTTCTTTGATATGATTTTAATAAAGAATGTTATTACTGCCTGAGTGTGAGATACTGTGCCTGAACTATGGTTGATGTTAGGTGTTTTAGTGTGTGGAAAGTAGTACTTGTTGGATCTATGTCAACTGCTTGTTGCTTTATGGCCAAAATGGTTAGAGCTGCTATCGTTGCCATCCGTCAAACATCTAGGATGTCTAATATTGTTTTGACTGCTTTTGTTGTATTTTTTTCTGTCTGGAAATTGCTTCTATTGCATTTGACTCAACAATTACAGTCTTGTCGAGAAAATTTCAGATACCGAGTTGCATGTTCATATCTGTGTTTTATTTTGTTTTGATGAGTTCTGTCATTAATAAATTGGTGGTCTCCTAAATTTTGTCTTGTTTACCTGCATGAAGTTGGTGCAGGCAATCTGTGACGCTTGGCCTGTCAAAGTGGAGGGTCCTCAGTTCGAAGCTTCTTTTATGTCTGAACCGGCCTCACTTTTTCTGTCATCACTTGGATTACTTGGGGAGTACTGTCCTACGTCTAGAAAAAAGAACATACATCCATCTGAAATTGTTGGATGCATGCATCTTGGAGCCATTGAGAGCTGCAGGAGTGAAGTTCTAGGTTGTGGGTCTATGCGACCTTTTATGTCCGAAGAGAATTTTGCCATAGCAGATAAAGCTGCCGTAACCTTTTGTTCCTTCTGATATAGATTCGTGACTTTGCGCTGCCGCGACAAGATGGCCCTCCAAAATATTGGTGCTTCGAACCGTGATGATGCCTTTTACAGGTATAAGATGCCAAAAATGATAACAAAGATAGAGGGTAGAGGCAATGGCATCAAGACAAATGTGGTCAACATGGTTGAGATTGCGAAGGCACTGGGCAGACCTGCTTCTTACACCACAAAGTATTTTGGTTGCGAGCTTGGTGCTCAATCAAAGTTTGATGAGAAGACTGGAGTTTCACTTGTTAATGGAGCCCATGACACTGCGAAGCTCGCCGGCTTACTGGAGAACTTTATCAAGAAGTATGTTCAGTGCTATGGCTGCGGTAATCCTGAAACTGAGGTTACCATTACCAAGACCCAGATGATCACGCTGAAATGTGCTGCTTGTGGGTTTGTGTCGGATGTTGATATGAGGGACAAGCTGACAACGTTTATACTGAAAAATCCACCCGAGCAGAAGAAGTCATCAAAAGATAAGAAGGCTATGAGGAGGGCTGAGAAAGAGAGGCTCAAAGAGGGGGAGGCGGCAGATGAGGAGCAGAAGAAACTGAAAAAGGAGGCGGCGAAGAAAAAGGCTTCTGCAACTTCCAAGGACGCATCAAAAGGTGCATCGACTAAGAAGAAGAACCTGTCTGATGAGGAGCACTCTCCACCAGGGAGCCAGGCCGATGAGAATGATCATCCTCCTGCTGCTGACGACGACGACGACGTGCAGTGGCAAACAGACACATCTTTAGAGGCGGCCCGGCAGCGCATCCAGGAGCAGCTGAGTGCTGTTACTGCTGACATGGTCATGCTCTCCACCAATGAGGAGAAATCAAAGTCGACAAAGAAGCTGCCGGAAGAAGCAGCAAAATCAGAAACTGAAGGGCATGGCAATGGCACTGTAACTGCTGAGATTGAGGATAGTCTTGTTGACGAGATTAAGGTATTCCTGAAAAAGGGCTCCTCATCGAGCCAGCTAAAATCATTCTTGAAATCTCTATCCGGGACCCCAAAAGAAATCATGGATGCTTTATTTCAGGCTCTCTTTGATGGTGTTGGGAAGGGGTTTGCAAAGGAAGTGACCAAAAATAAGAGTTACCTGGTGGCTGCCACTGAGGAGGATGGATCACAGTTGGTGCTGCTGGAGGCTATTGAGTCTTTCTGTGGAAGGGCAGGTCAGGAGGTCACGAAGGAGGTAGCGCTGGTTCTGAAGTTCCTGTATGACAATGATGTGCTCGAGGAGGAGTTCATAATGGAGTGGTATCGGAAGGGTCTGGCTGGTGGAAACAAAGCTTCTCCAATTTGGAAGAATGTTAAGCCGTTCATTGAGTGGCTTCTGAATGCTGAGTCCGAGACCGAAGAAGAGTGATGGTGAACTTGCGCGCAGGCGTCAGCTGCTGCTGGTAGCATCAAAGATACTGTTGAGTGATGCTTGTGACATTCTGTGTTTGGCTTTTAGCAGTGTAATCGCGTCTCTCTTAATTTATAATAAGAGGGAGGCAATGAGAGGGAGGGTTTATTCATCTTCCCTGTCACGAGCCTCTTGGTTTGCTTTGCGTTCTCGCAGGATGTTGGAGTCGGTACCTTTGAAGGTCTATTTGTGTCGTGGTATTGGATCTGTTGGAACCTTATCTAAAGTTGCTTTGCGTTATTATATTGGATTTAAACTTCAGTTAATGTTCCTAGATCCTTTATCTAAAGTTGTGGTGGCTGCGATTGTTGGCGACTCTGTGTGCCTTGTTACCAGATGAGTCCGGTGATTGTCTTTTTGGTTATTTCTTCTTGGCTGGGAAAACGAAGTAAACTTTCGTTACCCGGTTCTATGCTATCAGCTATAATCAAGGACTCTCTCCAGTTTGAGTAGCTTTAGCTGTAAGGTTAGCAATCCTAATTGCTTGTGTAACGCTTTTTCCTGAGGGAAGAACAGGATGGGACGTGCATTATACGACGGATAAACCTGGCCAGTTGAAACCGGTTGGAGAAGCACATTTGTTACGATATTGAAATCTCGACTTCCTTTTCTCCTTTCTGGATTATTTGTCCAATACCCCGGTCCTTTTAGTACGTTGTAAGGTTTAATGTGTTCCTGTTTTGTGTGTTAATGTTGGCCTTATAGTATTTTTGGAATCGGAAGGGTTTCTGCTGGTTATGGAATTTCGTTCTGAAACAATTTATGCAGTCAAACGGAGATGATGAACGAGCCGGGCGCGCGCGTTTCCTTCTACCCAACTTTGATGTTGCTAAGCGTGACCATTTTTCGTCATGGCAATTGGCAAGCTGATCTGTTTTTCAGATGTTGATATTTCCTTCTTCAGAATGATTCTCACAAGTGAATGCTATATGCCTATGCTGAGCTTTGCAGAAAAAATTATCAGGGCTCAAATGCAGGACATTTGGGACATAATGAGCTCGATTAATTGAACTGGAATAGTAAAATATGAGCATTTACTGTTCGGAAGGTAACATCAAATTGTAGCAAGACAAGCACCGGGCACTAGCTATGTCATATAAGCTGAAAAATTTCTCCATTCAACATGCCTGCTGCTTCGACCCAAAAAAAAAAAAACATGCCTGCTTAAAACTTGCTCGCTATGCTGCCATTGACATTGATTTGACGTGCATAAACTTCGTGTAAATTTGGACTGGATAAGAGATGGAACAGAATATGCACTTAATTGAATAATTACAATGACGAGATAGAACTGAATACGCAGAGAGCGAATAATTACACCTGTGATGTATTAAGAATGTTGATACCGGATGATCTTCAACCTTTCAGACCTATTGACACCTTTAGAGATTGGGTGTGGAATATCAGCATGTCTCCGGTACAAATTTCTGAGGTTCCTCATCCTTGTCTGTAACAAAAGAATACCCAAACAGTTGGTTTGTGCAGAATCAATATGCAAAACTAATGCATTTTGTCTTCAGCGTGCTCTTAAGCAGAAATTTTTTTAACAGATAGTGTAACAGCACTATGCCATGGGAAATTTCTATCTGAACTCAACCAATCATGGAAAATTCCAGCATTCACGACGCATTGAAGAACTAAAAGGTTATTAACAACAGTCCGATTCTGGCGTTTAGCAATAATCTCTTCTCTCATGGCCAAGACGGAACAATTTACACCAAAACAATTCATCATTCTTTGAATGTTATCCAAAAGCTATTCAAGTTCACAGTAAACAGCCAGAAGATCTCTAGTCCATAGTTACATGCTCAAAAACTTGCCAATGAGAGGATGGAAGGAGAAAATAGCCCTCGCAGAAAGGATGACATGGAAATTGAGATTTCACGCCCCATTTTCCTTGACATGCATTGTCATAAGATCCTTAGGATGCCAGCTTTACTATAAGAACATCTCATACACAGAGGAGAAAAAGATTAAAGCTTTCCTATGCCATAGAACCATCTTTGTATTGCCAAATTTGGCAACGTTTGATAAATGTAAGATGTTTTCACACTCGGGCATTAGATATGTAACCCCTCATGGAAGCAGGGCAATTTAGAGTTTGACTTTGCTGCTAAGTGGCATGTACCTTAAGCCATCTCTTCAGCAAGCTAAATAGACCACGCAGGAGTGATCTTGACTTAGACGTGAGCCAAGTGTCATGTTGGTATCTGAGCTTTATACTTGTATGAGGAAGATCATAGCTCATGTTGTTAGTGAAATATGGTAACAGATAGGAGATTATAGGTTGTTTTTACATGGTGAGAAGCTTTACATATTTGAGGTTGATAAAGTGATGCAAACCAACTTTTCAGTCTTTCATTTCTTGGCTGGATGATTCAAAACAAAATGAAGACATAAGATTTCAGATGGTTGATGAGGAACAGGAAAGATGATTTTCTTGATCCTGTAACCAGTTCGGTTAATGTGGATGCGGAGGAGAAATTTAGCCAGTCCAGGATGAAAAAAGCCAGAAGAAGGAGGAGAAGAAGAAGAAGAAAGAGGGACGCAAACAAAGTTTTTCCAGATTCGATTCAGCAGAAACCCTTTGTAAAGAGCCGCTGGCTTTTGGTGCTTCACGAAGAAATCTTTCAGCAGAAAGTGTTTTGCTATTGGTGCTGTCAATGGACTTTGCTGAGTAAATGGAGCAGTGGTAAAGGCAGGCCACCTCTGTCATTGTCAAAAACTGCTAACCTTTCAGTCATTTTAAGATAAATCAACCAGAAGAAAAGGTGTATCCTTCACAAATCAAATTATGTTCCAAGAAATTTTTTACTATAAGGCCTCCAGTATCACAGCAGGCTACGTAAACCATCAAGTCAGGCCGAACATTTATTTGATTATTGAATAGAGTTTCTCTCATCTTTCCTCTTGGCAAAATCATGACTTTGCCGTAACAAGGCAGTGAATTCCAATCCCGTCATTGAAAGTGTCACCCCTGAACCTCAGTAAAGATTATGAACCTAAAACATTTACCACTTACTTAAAAGAAATTGAACAGCTCCATAATCTACAAACAGGATGATGCATTCATATAAAATCTTGATTGAACTGATTGACAAGAGCAGGAAACTCTCAAGAGTCCTTGACATAAGCATAAACAAGACAGATAGCAGCCGTCAAATAATTTTCCTAATTAGCAAAAGCCTTTTCTTTGTACAATGTGTGGAAGATGAGCCTAGTCCCAAGCCTGTCATCATGCAATGCGACATCATCTCACTACTGTACCAGCTTAATACACTGGAAGCTCAGCTGATTGATTTTGACTCAAAGATACTCACAAGGATCCTTAGCACGATTCCAGTGCAAACTTTTTTAACCGTGTCAAAAGTGTCCAGAACTCTAATTTTAGCACTAAAGCCTCACAGACGATCACTGGGGTGACTTCTTACGTAATCAACTCGTCATGGATATCTTGCATCGCAGACAAGCTATACATAAATCTCACAAAAGGTCGAACCTTTGAAAATTTGCTGGTTACTTCAGCTAATTGAAGCACCAAAGTCAAACAAATCGGGATAAGAAAACCCACCTTAAGTATACCGGAGAGATTAACCAAAACACATGACAATCCATTCAAAGTCAGACAGCCTCAACAGATGCAAAATTACCATCTTAAAAGGTTTGCCATTAGAGGTTGCCATGCCTAATAAACGATCTCAAATCGGCTTTTTAGAGTCAGGGTGTCGTTGGGGATCGCGATTCATGCTACTATAGAACTTCGAAAGCCGATGGCGAGTCGGGGGCTTCGGCTTGACAGACTTCTTCCGGAGGCCGAAGATCTCCTGAACCAGAGGAACATGAACCAGAACTAGCTTCCACGCCAAATACCAACCTACAGAATCGAAGACCCACAGCAAAAAAAAAAAGAGAACACCTTTACCAGAACAGCACAATTCCAAGAATCATCACGTATACATGAGAAAGGAAAAAACATCAAAGACCCACATAGCGTTAACGGAACAGAAGAAGAAAAACAAATCGAAAGACTTGGCAGAAACTACAATTGAATTCGGAAGGGGGAGTGACCAAGATACCCAGAAGGATGAAGGAGAAGACGAAGGAGATGGCGAGAAACGGACGGAGAAGAAACAGGTTGAGGCAATCCCAGTAGGAAAGAGGATGCAGGGGGGCCGTCGAAGAAGAAGGAGAAGAAGATGACGATTCTTCCATGGACAATCACGAAGCTAATCTCAAAGCAGGAAGATTTGGAACCCGATGAGACCCTTGCTTCCAGCTTTGCCCACGGGAAGAGAAGTGGAAGACCGGTTCCGACATGAAGGCTCTCCGCGGCATTCGGTTCGGCTTGTGAATCGGACCGGACGGGGCTATGAACCGGCATCTTCAAATATTAAATTGCAGGAATTGATATTCCTTTGCGTGTAAGCTTTAACTCAGTGCCTCATGCGATTTGCATGATCATCTCTAGTTTAAGGATGGATATTACATTTTTACATCAAACTGTACAGCCGTTACTAAAGTTGTGATAAATGACACGACAGTATCAACGTAATCACGATAGAGAATATGACGACAATATCGGCGAAACGATGAAAATGACGATAGAAACATTAATGATGTTAAAGACGGTACGCGATAACGAAAACGACAGCTACTGTTAATAGTAATCAATGATGATGACTCGCAATTGGGGCGACCAAAAGCAATGAATCCAATGCAAAATCGCTACTTTGATGTCCCCATTGAACTCTACATCTCAAGATCTCCATAGCCGAGGAAAAAAAAAAAAAAACCGTGAAACCAAAAAGAAAAAAATGAAAGCCCGTTTTTTTGTTTTATCGAACACTAGGGTAGGCATGAGCGATCACGCAGCCACACTCACCGGCATAAAAAAAAAAAAAAACCTCACTTTCGTTATGTAATGCTCGGTTTGAACTATAACTACACGATCCGCCCCCGAGTGTACGGGCCCGTCACCCCAGCAGCTACGGTCGCGCTAGAACATGAAGAAGTCGTTGGCTAGCGAGCACACCCGGGAGGACATAAAGCTCGGTGCCCTGCGATCCCCCCTTGTCCCACAATTGCTGCTTTTGGCACACCCGGCACGACACACGTTCGCGATTTTCAAGGTAAAACGCATGTACCTGGACGCCCTCCGTATCTACATTGTTCCCGAGCTCCTTCCCTCGCCTTCCCCACAAGCATCCAACCGCCAGTACGCTCCCGCCACGTGTCCTCCGACCGGGGGACCAACCGGAAACGCTACCGCCTGCAGCCGGTCATCCCGTCGCCCCCCACCCACGACCGACTCCGTGCGCGCGCGCGCTCGCCCCATCGCCCGCAATCGCGTCCGTGTTCATCCCCCCGGCGCCTTCCTCATCAGCCAGTCTCCGTCAATAACATCTGCCCATCATCATTCTCTCTCTCTCTCTCGAAGCACACCCATCCATCGTTCCTGGGTCCTTTCAATTTCCGATTTTGGAGGCGATCTCAGGAGAAAAATCCCATCTTTACATGGAAGCGTCAGCTGCTGCGAGCTCAAGGAATCGCCAGCCGAGGCTTCGCTTCTTCCGCTGCGCCTTGTTCAGGAATTGCTGTCGATGCTTCTGTTGTTGCTACACCTACCCATAAAGTCGTCTCCCCCAGTTTTTCTACCCCCCCCGATCGCCGTCGCCGTTGAAGATCCGGAAATCCCTGCAATTCCTTTGGGGGGGTGGGTGGTGGTGGGGTTTGGTTGGATGGATTTCTCTGGTTGTCAGTCCGGTCTCTCCCTGGCCTTCCGCTCTCGCTCCTCCACCCCGGCTCCTCTGAACCCTAGCGACGCCGTTCCCGGGCAGTTCGTCGCGAGCCGTCGCGGCTCGTCGAGCCCGACCCCGCTGCAGTTGCTCGAGCGGAAGAATGACCAGTCGAGGGAGAGCGACGAGGAGGAATTGAGCGAGGAGGAGGAGTTTAGGATTCTGGGGCACTCCTTGTGCTTGAAGAGGCAGAGGGACGGGCAATTGTTGCTGAATTCGAACGGAGTTAAGCGGGTTGCGGTCGAGCAGGGGGTTGAGGCCCGGCGAGCCGCCGTCAAAGCGTGGGGGAACCAGGCTCTGTCCGTGGCCGACCCGGAGATTCACGGGATCATGGAGAAGGAAAAGCAAAGGCAATTTAAAGGTATCGAATTGATCGCTTCCGAGAATTTCGTGTGTAGGGCGGTAATGGAAGCTCTAGGCAGTCATTTGACTAATAAGTATTCGGAGGGGATGCCCGGATCTAGAAATTACACGGGCAATGAGTATATTGATCAAATCGAGTTCCTCTGCTATAAGCGTGCATTGGAGGCGTTTCATTTGGATTCGGATAAATGGGGTGTGAATGTGCAGTCTTATTCGTGTACCTCCGCCAACTTCGCGGTTTACACGGGTCTTTTGCTTCCGGGGGATCGGATAATGGGTTTGGACTTGCCTTCCGGCGGTCACTTGAGTCACGGTTATTATGCACCAAGTGGGAAAAAGGTTTCTGCTGCTTCCATATTCTTTGAGAGTCTTCCTTACAAAGTCAATCCGCAGACGGGGTATGTCGATTATGATAAGCTGGAAGAGAAGGCTCTCGACTATAGACCGAAGATACTGATTTGCGGCGGGAGTTCGTACCCTCGAGAGTGGGATTATGCAAGGTTTAGGCACATAGCAGATAAGAGCGGGTCCGTTTTGATGTGTGATATGGCGCACATCAGTGGTCTTGTGGCAGCAAAGGTTAGATCCCGTGATCTTTATGAGATTTTTTTCTTGAATCCGTGATCTTTCTCTAGCGTTGGTATCATCGTTTTTATGAGGGATTGGTTGGATTGTGAACATAACTAACACTATCACTCTACATACTTGTTTTATGATCTTATGCCTTAATTTTAGGTGTTTGCTTATGATATATGCGCGTGCTATTTTCCCTAAGTACGTCCTTAATTCGAGTTCGATTGCATTCATTAAGCCCCTTGTTTGCATGTATGCGCATAGACAGGCATGTCAAGTTCAACAAATTATTCGTGTAGCACTATTGCCATGTACCTGTGGTATGACTAACCATGATATTATCTGATTGTAAGTCACAACCTCTCAAGTCCAGGGTGTGTTTTAATTGTTCTATAAGCAACGAAGTTTGAGACAAGCTTTATCTTTTGATGAGGTACTTGGAGATGGTGCTGCTTTTTCTTATTGCAATCTTCTCTTCGTAAGGGTTGGATGGACTCTTTTATGGCACTATTGTCCATACTCTAGCCCTTACTGAAATTTCTGTGATTTTTAATCTGCCTCGACGTACAACATCAGTTTTCTTGCTAGTCGACACCAACGAAAAGCTGCATGCTCTGAATAATGTAATGTTTTCCAACTTTTAAGTCTCCAATTTTTATTCTCATGACAGTCATTGTCATTTGCAGGAATGTGCAAGTCCATTTGATTATTGTGATATTGTCACCTCAACAACTCACAAAAGTCTCAGAGGTCCCAGAGGAGGTATTATCTTTTACAGAAAAGGTGTAAAGTCAAGGAAACAAGGCTTGTTGTCTAGTCATGGTCATGATACCGCGAATTATGATTTCGAGGAAAAGATAAACTTCTCTGTTTATCCGACAACGCAAGGAGGCCCTCATAATACTCACATTGCTGCTCTTGCCATAGCCTTGAAACAAGTGGCTAGCTTTGAGTACAGAGCATATATTCAACAGGTGAAGAAAAATGCTCAAGCTTTAGCATCTGCATTGTTGAGAAGAAAATGCCGGTTGGTGACTGGAGGCACGGACAATCATCTGTTGGTCTGGGACCTGACTCCGCTTGGCTTATCAGGTAGAGTTGTTACTTATTCCGGATTTTACAAGGTGTCATGAGTTTATTATCCTGTCATCCCCTTGCACGCAATGTATTTTAAGCTGTCATTCTCTGTGTGAATGTGTGAAACATCATATATAGTGACTGTATCAGTGGAGTAATAATTATTTTGAGCTAGCACTTTGCTGAACATCCTGGAATGTCATTGAAATGTTAATTAATTTGATTTTTTCCTTGTGATGTATGCTTCTTCAATTGAGTTGCTTTTCTGCCATTTTCATCATTTGAGATATAGGAGAAACCAAAGAGTTCTTTGCTGAAAATCTTGTAGTCGTTTTTTGGGATATCACTAGCTTTACTACAGATGATGCTATCAAGTAGGTATTCTTTGAGATGATGAAACCCCCTCTGAAATTTATTTCAAGGACTCTTCATATTTAACAATTGCTGCTAGCTAATCAGGCAATTTAACTCTTCTAGCATTAAATGCTTATGTAATGCAGATGAACAAGGGCTTGCTTATACGATGGAAGTAAATACCTTGTTGATTTGAGTGTTGGGGCTCTCTTTTTTTCATGTACACCAAGGATTTACTCGCGATATTTGAAATGCATTTTGCTATTTTACTATGACAAATCTTTGAATAGAACTCCTCATGGCTCTTAATTACTTGGGGACAAGTGGTTCATAAATTTCTTCCCTGTACCCCCTTCTTTCATAAATTTATGGAAAAAGTTGCATCCATAAATTTCTTTTGACCAAAATAACTGGTTCTTTCAGGAAAGAATTATGAGAAGGTCTGTGAGATGTGCCACATTAGCGTCAACAAAGCTGCTATATTTGGTGAAAATGGTGCAATTTCTCTGGGAGGAGCAAGAATTGGTAAGTTTTGACCTACCATATATGGTGATGGAGCATTTATAAGCTGAATTCTGAGAGTATCCATGCTACTAAAACTGAAAGTAGAATAAGTCTGTGAATTGATCTCGTTGCTATTTCAGCTTCATAGTGGCTGCGATATCAAAAGTGAGCACTTAAATCTATTCTTATCTAGGTACTCCTGCCATGACATCGAGAGGATGTATAGAGTCTGATTTCGAGACAATAGCTGATTTTCTCCTGAGGGCAGCTCAGATTGCCATTGGCGCGCGGAGGGAACATGGAAAATCGCAGGGGGATTTCCTCAAGGGTCTTCAGAGCAACAAAGACATTGTTGAGCTGCGGAATCGAGTTGAGGCATTTGCATCCCAATTTGCTATGCCAGGAATCGACAGTTGACTCTAGAAAAGCAGCCGGAGGCATTTGTTGTGGAACTTCTCTGTTCGCCTCCACCTGTATGCCCTCCAGCGCTCTTCCCAATTTTTGGCGTTATGTTAGTCTGCTGTGTATATTACAGAAAATTAGTCTCTATACCATGTGGAAATATCGAACACTGCAGTCTGAGTCTGTCCATTTCTTCACACAAATGATTACCGTCAGGAAGAATCTTTCTTCGTTTTGTTTTTCTCAACGTTCATGTTCTCGACATATTTCTGGAAGTGCTGGGTTAATGGTTTAAGTTCAGGTCGTCGTTTCATCAGCCTAACTCCTGAACATTTCTCTGACTTACAGCGTGAGCTATAGCTATGACTTAGCTTTTGCTTCAAGTTAAATGAGGTTGAGAATGAGTACACTTTTGGTGAGATTTAACTATGACTATGACTCCCAGAATGCAGAGCGAGATATAACTACTCTATTAAATCTTTGAGGCCTTTTTATCTGTTAAAAGCACTCCGTTTCTATTGCTGAAATTGATTGTGCTTCCTAGACATTATTGCCTGAGCTTAAATGAGCGAAAGAAAAATAAAGAGGAAAAAGGGAAAAGCTCGTACGAGATTCTTGACAGCTGTGGTTACCTTTTTCTTCTGGTTTGCTGATTTGTTTGGAAAATAGCAAAGCTGCGGTGTTTCTCACTGAGGATGTGCGGGGAATGGAATGATGGTGTGGTGTGGTGTGGTGGGGTGGGGTGTGGTGAGAGAGACAGTCACGGACTCACAGTGACTGTCCCCTTATTATTGTTCTTTTCCCGGTTTCTGTTACCTAAACATGATTTTGGCAAAAACCCCAAATTCTGATTCTGGGCACTTCCTTTGTCCCTGATGCTCTCTCCCCCTCTCTATCTCTCTTACTTATCTTTCCCTCGCCATCCAGCCCGCATTTATCATCATCATTATTATATTCAGATAGCTTCCTTCTTTTTATTTTTTTTGGGTATTTGGTCGAAAGGTGGCTTGTTTAGTAAGCAGTCTCTTTAGGGGGAACCCTTGAAGAGAGGCAAGGCATGAATTCCCGGCATGGGACAAAAAGCATGCATGAGTTTACGGTTTAAAGATCCAACCAGGTCTTTGAGACAGCGAACCCCCTTCTTCTTTTTCCTTCATTTTTCAACTCTACCCCTCAAACCCCCCAAAAGAAGGGCAATAGAGATTTGGCTACCAAATTTGTTCTGAGAGAGAGAGAGAGAGCTGGGGAGCTTTTGGTAATCAAAGCTCCCATGGCTTTCAAAGGGGAAGAAGAGGAACCGGACCAGACAAAAGCTTCCCCGGAAAGCCCTCGAAAAGAAGCTGCCGTTCTTGCTGCTGCTTCTGTGCTCGAAGTCTGATGCGACGATAATTAAAGGTCCACTCACTCATAGCCCACCAAGGAATCTCCTTGTCCCTTCCCCTGCACATCACACTGCACTACACAGTACACTCCCCCTCCTCTGTTCTCTCTACTTTCTTTTGCCCGCCCTCCTTTTCTTTTTCACAGCTATAACAGCAGCCCTATGACAACTCGAAAGAAGCGACGCTCTCATGATTAAAATGACAGCTGAAACCGGATGAGGCGAGATCACAACCCCGCCCCCCCCAAATAAACTAAACCCTGAAAAAGATTAATTTGACTTTAATGTAAGGCACTGCATTCCCCCAACCCATGAAGGACGACGACAGACAAAGGAAGCTCCCGACCCATTCATTGGTCCACGTTTGTTTTACCCCGTGTTTCCTGTATGTATACAATCTTTCGTGGCCTTAATGCGTTTCTAGGTCGCGGCAGTGTTCCTAAATTTCTGCTCGCGTTCTCCCCCCATGTTGACCAGCGCATGCACGCATTCCCATTTCACTTCTTCTCCAACTATATTGTTTTTATATGCTTGTTATCTCCTCAACACATAAAACTTTAATCTTTCGAGTCGAACCCTCTTAATAACATACCCAAAACTAGGCCGGCGAATCCCACACGAACCGGAAAGAAATATACGTGTACACAGAGAGAAATCGAGTAGCCAACTGCAAAAAAAAAAAGAAAAAAAAAGGGAAGATGACCAGGGGAAATACGAACAAAAATTTTATTCAAAAAAAAAAAAAGGGAATTTGATTAAAGCAACAAAATAAGAAAAAGAGAAAGAGACAGAGAGACAGAGAGAGAGAGAGAGCGAGAGTGGAAAGTGTTGCAACTTCCAAAGGGAAAAAAAGGAAAGAAAAGAATAGGTACACAACCCACGCTAGCATCTTTCTACTTCTGTCAAATTCTTCTGCGCCCTCATTTCACCACCCACATTCAAAAATGTCCATGACAACTCCTCCTCCTCCTCCTCCTCCTCCTCCTCATCTAAAAATATCTAACGACAATAACGCTAATAACGATATTAAACCGAAAATCCCACCTAAGGAAAAAAACCCGTCTTGGCTGCCCAAAAAAAAATGGCCGTTCATCTGTGGCTGCAGAAATCCAGGAGCTTCTTCCTCCCTTCCACGATCTCGTCCAAGAAGTCATCCAGCTGCCCCACCACCCCTTCCACCCCATCCCTCAGCGCCCCCAAGCACCCCCTCATCTCCTCCACCCTCTCCCTCACCCCTGCCCCGGCCCCGCCCCCCGCCGCCGCCGCCCCGCCTTCCAGGCACCCCCTCATCTCCTCCATTCCCTCCCTCGCCCTCCTGTACTCCTCCACCATTATCATCGCCCTCCTGCCGCTCCCCCTCCGGTTCATCTCCTCCCCTATCCTCTGCTCCAGCCGCGCCGCCGATATCATTATCCCCGACCCGAACAGCGGGCACGGCCGCTCGTACTCGCCGCCGCCGCCGCCCCCGAAAGGCCGGGCGGAGAAGAAGCTCTGCTCCGGGCAGTGGTGGACCAGCCCCGAGAGGAGGACGGTCAGGAGTAGAGAGCTCACGTTGCGCATCGCGTAG
Source organism: Syzygium aromaticum (assembly GCA_024500025.1). Classification (NCBI taxonomy): domain Eukaryota; kingdom Viridiplantae; phylum Streptophyta; class Magnoliopsida; order Myrtales; family Myrtaceae; genus Syzygium; species Syzygium aromaticum. The sequence goes on along the minus strand of CM044890.1, from coordinate 35,114,737 downwards.
AGGACGCCACGGAACCCGTTGAACCCGTTGAGCCGGGGCTCCGCGGCTGCGGCGGCGGCGCAGTCGTCGAACCGCAGCCGAGACAGCTGACCCATCCGGGCCTCCACCAGCGCCCTGTTCTCCTCCTCCAGCCCTGCCGCCTCCCTCCCGCACGCCGCGATGGCCCGCGCCAACTGTTCAATCGATCCGCCAATCGGGAGCCAAATATCAGTCAAGATTGAAACGGCAATGATCACGACGATCACCGGTCGATCAGAGCCCCGCGGGATCCGAAAATGATCGGAGCGCCACGGTGCTCTGGCACCCGCGCGGAATTTTGCGGGATCAGCGCGCGCAAGGAACCGGCCGAAACAGGGAACAGTTGCAGAGCATATAATCTGGGAAATCTCTTTCCGTCGTGGGAATCAATTACCTGGCGAGAGAGCTGGGGGGAGAGGTGGCGGTCGCGGAGGTCGAGGGAGGAGACGATGTCGAGGGCGGAGGAGTAGAAGGACTCCAGGGCGGAGACGCCGGACTTGAGGAGGTGGCAGGCGTCCCACAGCTTGGAGCTCTCGTCCATGTACTCGTCGAGCCACCTGTCGCCGACGGGGAGGTGGAGCTTCTGCACCAGGAGGGTGAGGCTGGAGTGGAACGACCGGAGCAGGGCCAGCGCCGCCTGCAGGAACTGGATCGACATGGCCCCCCCGCCGCCGCCGCCGCCGCCCCCGCCCCCGTCCCCCGCCGGTGGGGTGAGGTAGGTCCGCTCGAGGTCGTCGATCCCCCGGGTGAGGAACGTGTAGAACCCGTTGACGGAGCTCGTGGACGAAGGATCCATTCGACCAGAGATGGGTCTTCCGATGACTTGGCTGATGAAGAAGGAGGTGGAAAGAGAGAGAGACAGAGACAGAGGGAGAGGAGGAAGAGATGGTGGGTGTTTTAAATTTTGGAGGCTTGAGGGAGGGGAGAGGAAAGGAAGATGCACGAGATTTTCGAAGGGAGGTGAGTATCTTTAGAAAGCTCAAACACCCTCCATTTTCACACACACACGCACGCACGCACACACACACGAAAGTACAAAACACAGACACAGAGAGAGAAGAGAGAGAGAGAGAGGAGAAGAGAGAGGAGCTTCGTAAGGGGATGGAAAAGGATAGATGGTTTGGGGAGGGAAGGGAGGGAGCAAATGATGTGTGTTTCCCTCGGAGGAGAAACGATCATTGTTAACATATACGCCCCCTCCCCCTCCCCTGTTTTTTGCCCCTTTTGTTTACTGGGCAGAAGGCAAAGCCCCGAAAAAACAGGGGTCCAAGGGAATTCCAAGAGAACAAATTGTGGGTGATGGGTTTTTTACGCTGGAAAATTCTCGAGGTGAATAATTTCGGGATCGTTGGCGTTGCATGGCGTTTCGTCTCTAAAAGATGTGCTCGCGTGGGCAAATTGGTGTAAGCGCCGCGCGCCCCGTCCGCGTGTTTTAACCCCCACGGCGACAGCTATGGATGGCGGCGAAGGAACCGGCGCCGCGGCGAGACGCCGCGAGGCCGAAGAGGGAAGCGGGAGGTTAATGCATTTTTTGAGGTGGTGATTAGGGTTAGGGGTCTAGGTTTTAGGTGGTGGGGGGGGGAAAGAAATAGGGAAGAGGAGAGAATTTCACGAGCTCCCTTCCAATCTTGTGCTTTTACCCTCTCCTCTTCTTTGCCTTTTTGGGGGTAATGGCATAACCAGTCCTGAACTTTGCTTGAATATATAATTTGATTCATGAACTTTTAATTTGTTCAATATAGTCTTAGAACTTTAGCTTAATATTCAATGTGGTTCATAAACTTTTAATTTATTCGGTATGATCCATAAACTTTTGGTACATGTTCAATTTGATACCTGAACTATATGAAAATGTTCTATGTAATCCCTAAATTATATGAAAATGTTCTATGTAGTCCCTGGTCAATTCAAGTTTAGGGACTGCATTGAACATTTTCATATAGTTTGTGGACCGAATTGAACATGTATCAAAAGTCTAGAGACCACATTAAACAAATTAAAAGTTCAGATATCATATTAAACATTATGCAAAAGTTCAGAAATTATATTGAACAAATTAAAAGTTCATGGATCAAATTGCATATTCAATCAAAGTTCAGAAACTATTTGTGTCATTTTCCCTTACCTTTTCTCCATCCATGCCTCTTTTCCTTAAGGAGCAAAGCAAACGAGCACCTCCCTCATATTTTATTCGCGCGCGCCCAAAAGACAAAGGAAGGAATTTGGTCCGGAGAGAAGGGCACCTGTGGTTGGGGTTTGGTCCCTAGTGCTTCGGTTGGCAAATCTTCCTAAAGCCTTCTCTAGCTAGTTTTCCAATCGGTACCACACGAAAAAGTTTTCTGACTGCATTGACTCGAATTCTGGGGGCTTTCTCTAATGCCCCATCTTGGATTGGAGTTGCTCCATTTCATTCATTTGCTCGAGCAACTGACTTTTGCTCCCTTCAAATCCCGCCTTCCAAATCCATTGAAATTCGCGGCATTTCCTGTTCTCTTCTCCTCGGCATCCTCGGATTAAACTTAACCCTTCTCTCTCTCCCCGCGATACCCCAAAAAGAAACGCACGAATCATCATCATCGGTCTTCTTCCTAATGCCCACAATCGCATACATCCAGATAAACAAATCAGATTTGCAATCCTCCTGAACTTTTGCTTTTTCGCAAAGCAATACGGACGGTGCCATTTGCCGTACAAGGAACAATTTTGGGGGGGGGGCGCTATTATTCAAAGCCCTAGAAAAATTCTCCTAATTCCTAATCTTTCTTTTCAAAGGGGAGGGTCCATTCCATGTCGCCGGACCCTATCGTCCATTGATTCGAATATAAATACGAACCCCTTTTTCTAAATCCGCCCCTTAAAATTTTTTGGCTGTTGTTTTAATAAAATTTATTCGTCAACCATGATCGATTGGGAAGGAAGGGGGATCCCGAAAATTAATTCTTGCCCCATACCCAATTCGGGATCTTCAATGATTGATCCGAATTAGTCGATTAATCAAACGAAGGCCACACAGAATGTGGGGAGCTGGTTTAGTGCAAATCCTGCTCTCGAATCTTAAATTTAATGATAAACTCCCAAGATTAACAAGAAGAAATATCATACACATGACGAATGAGATGTGGTATTCCTTTAATCTTAGCTGGGGTGTTGGGAGGCGGGGGGGGGTCACCCAGCGATCTCACCACTTATTTTATTGATTTTTATACTGTGGACAATTGAAAAAATATCTATGTAAATAAAATAATGTATTTTAGTTGGGGGCGCTCGTGGGCTCTTGGGGGATGGGACGTTTGAGAGGATGTTGGTCTTTTGAGGATTGGAAAGTTACGAAGAAGAAAAGCAGAAGAAGATGGACCAAATTTCCTCCTCCTTTTCTCTTGATTTGTTTATAAAAGGGCATTGATTCGGACGCCCTTGTCGTTGATCTGGGGGGTCTCCCTCCTAATCGTCGGATAGGATTGCTACCTAATCCGGTGCTTCTTCCACGGAATTTACTCGCAAAAGAGCGATTCGTTTCCATTTTCCCCCTTGATCTCCCTGGCCCAGGGAGGGTCCCTCCCGCCCGAATAAAGGGTCATCGAGTTGGTACTGCGTTAAGCTCGAGCTCGAGCTCAATATCCGAGGCTCGATACTCGGGTTCGAGCTCGATTAGAACCGAGCAATTATGGAACTCGAGCCCCGGCTTTCAAACCCCAGGAAAGGGTTTTGCTGTCAACCCAGTTCGATTACGGGAATCAATGTCACACATCCAGCTGAATCTGCTCGTCTTGATCTATCCCCCTGCACGAAGAACATTGGATGGGTAAAGACATCGTGGGCGGTTCGTTCGGGGAGGATCCTCATGACTTCGTTTCCCTTCAATTTCGCTTTGAGATTCCAAATTCAAGTCGCGAACGAAAAGATCACTTGACCGAGTCAATCATAACATTAGCCATCGGGAAGAATTCGGCAGCATCTCAGCATGGAGATCCTCCGATCTTGTCGGTCAGGTGAACAGGAAGTTGATCTTCTGAGAATCCAAACATGGCTCAGCCTGCTGGGATACCTGTAGACAGAATCTCCACGTGATAAGTCTGATGGATTTTCTTCGTGAAAACCTACCCTTTGAATTGGACTGGTCCAAAAGCACCATGATTGCATTGCATGTGTCCAAAACTAAAGATCATCGTACATTCATGGTTCTTTCATGGGGAGACGAGTAAAATTGCTCTCGATGCCTCGATCGATCCCTCCAAAGTATCTTACCTAACAATGCCTATGAATTAGGCAAAATTCCAATTAAGAATTTCTAGTAGGTTCTTTTTCTCAAAAAAAGACCCTAAATGAATATAGTGTCATATAAGGGCTTCGAGTATTTAATATGTCTTAAATAAGGATCCGAAGTGCTCAATTAATTTCAAGTAAGGGTCTGAGTTCGCTAGCCGATTAAATGCTCACTGGCCGGCGACCACGTTACTGTTCCGGCGACCGAAACAATGACAGTTTCGTCTTTTTTTTTAAATTTTTTTTTTCTTTTTCTATTTTTTTTCTTTTTCTTTTCCTTTTCTATTTTTTTTTCCTCTCTTCCCCTGCAGACTATAGCCGGGGCCAACGGAGATCGCTGGCGTTGAGCGAAAGCTGCCCTCGCCGGCATTGAGCAAGAGCGGCCCTTGATTGGGCTAGCGAGGGTCACTTGACGCCAATGAGGGTCACCCTCACTTGCCCAGCCTAGTCGAGGGCTGTTCTCACCAGCGTTGGGCAAGGGCGGGTGAGGGTGACCCTTGCTAACCTAGGCGAGGGCGGCCCTCACCCGATGCCGACGAGAGCAGCCTCCGCCCAATGCCAGCGACCTCCACCAACCTTAGCAATGGTCGGTGGGGGAAGAGTGGAAAAAAAAAAACAAAAAAAGGAAAAAAAAATTAAAAAGAAAAAGGCGAAATTGCCCTTGTTTTGGTTGTCAGAACAATACTGTGGTCGCCGGCCGATGAGCATTTGACCGGCCGGTGAACTTAGGCCCTTACTTGGGACTAATTGGGCACTTCAAGTCTTTATTTGAGATTGATTAAACATTTTAGGTCCTTATTTGATACTATATTCACTTGGAATCTATTTTTTGAGAAAAAGACCCTACTTAGGGTCTTTTATTGAAAATTTCCCTATGAATTATGTTATGGCGATTCGTAACTTTTAATGTATCGAGAAAATTGCTAAAAAGGGAAAAAAAAAAAAAAAGGAGTTGAAAGGATCGACTCTACGTATAATATGATGGATGACACTAACTACAGTTTACAATTAACTTGAAAGTCTGACCTTTTCTTGTGTACTGCGACGCGACTTGATAATTTTTTAAACGGAATTGACCCGATTCGTTAGAATAGGTTCTAACCGATAATTAATCAAGAGAGAATATTAATGGGTTATCACGCATCGAATCACCAGCTAGCACGTTTTAATGACCGATTTCTAATCTTCCCTCACGCCATTTTGCGAATGTTGAGTTCGAGTTCCGCGATACCTATCAAACAGCATGTATTATCGTCATTATTGGTTGCCATCCATCGTTCCATCTAATGACACGGTACGTGACGTTCGGCAGACATCTCAATTGGAATGCTCACGCGTTGGTCGATCTAGGGACGCTCTAATTTTGCAGGCCCCCAAAACAGATCATTACTCAAGCAAGCATCGACGAGCGGCTCGATCCGTCCATCGCGGCATCAACCCCAAAAGGACGAGGAGCAGGAGGCTCGTGCCGAGGAGGAGGAAATGTTTCGTTTTCCTCTTAATGAGGGATGGATGAGATGGATACAACTGGTTTGGTACAGACTCTTAACACATCCACGCACGCGCACGTAGAGAGAGCGAGAGCGAGAACGAGAGAGAGAGACTCACAACAAATCGGAAAGCGAAAACAGCAATTAATAGGGAAGAGAATGCAAAGGAAAAGAGTGGATAAAATTGCACGCTTGGTCACCTTCTAATTTCTAATGGGGAGCAGCGTGGATTGGCCTCTCGATATGGCCACTTGGTTTTCATATTTATGAGCATTTATGCTTGTGAGTTGCTTGTCTTGGGGACCATTCGAACAGCTTGCTAAGTATGCTTCACAAGAAAATGTTGTGATTTTTAACAGAGAGCCCTTCGAGCCTCATGAAGGGGTTAAAGAAGCCTATCCGACTCAAAGCAGTCTGCACGCAATAGGTAAAACTTGAACATGTAGCCCTTAGAACCGAGCCATAGAAATCCTAATGAGCCCCACTCAATAGTACCAACCTCCAACTAGAGCAATTCCGTAGGACTAATTCGATGGACGACGACTAGCTTTCAAGGAGCCCCACTCATCCGTGCCAACCTCCAACTAGAGCAATTCCGTAGGACTAATTCGAAGGGTGACGATTGGCTTTCCAGGACTTAAATGACTCATATAAAAGGTCTAAGATTAGAGTAACAGATCGATGCAAGTTTTAGGATTTTCATGATTAGTATCTCAAATAAATTGAATAGATTGGACCAGTTCTCCCTGGATCAATGAATCATTGGAAGGGTCATGAGAATATAATATCCGTATGCTTGTTCTTTTTTCATAGACCATGATATCTCCATGCACCTAATAACGGCAAAAAAATTATATATTTCACTTAATGACTATATAGTATATTGAGTTTTAAACAATACCATGACCGTGTACTGATCTTTTTATTTCTAGCAAAAAAAAAGTACTTATCGTTTTATAGAGAACATTTCATCACCATCAATTAGGATAGTTAATTTCGACCAAAAAAATTGGGATAGTTAATTAATTACCATAAAGCATGGCAACTCTTTATCTTATTCCTTGATGCTTCTACAGCAGAGTAATGTCTCGACACCAGGTTTAGGATAAGAAATGGAGTGAATGTGACGTAAAATGGATTTTCGATCCACCTCACTTTATATCAGCTCATGCTTCAAACCATAGGTTATTTCACAATGATGCATAAACTTGCATCATATGTATGACCCCCCAAAAAAAACCTTGCATCGTATGAATTTTTTTGGGTCTAAAAGAAATGCTTTTCACCTCTGACGTAGATTATGAAAAATCAAAGTTAGTCTTTGTTTTAGATGGTCAAGTGGTATTCGAATGAATTTTGGTGTCCAAATTAACTATACTTCCTTCATAAGCAGACCATTCAAAATGAAATTAGGAGATTAGAATGACATATTGTCGAGGCCACACCTGACATTATCGAAACAATTGAAAACTCCATGCCCTTTGGGATAAACAACTTTGATCACGTTACAAGATCGAGGGGAAAAGTGCCAAAAAAGTCCTAAACCTTTTGTGTTAGTACCAATTTAGTTCAAAACCTTTTTTTGGTGCCAATTCAGTTTTAAACCTTTTGCATTTGTGTCAATTTAGTCCAAAACTTTTTTTTGATGCCAATTAAATCTTAAATCTTTTAAATTTGTGTCAATTTAGTCCTAAACCTTTTTGTTTTTGTGTCAATTTAATCTTTCCGGTCAATTTTGATCGGAATTTGCCAACGTGGACGCTTGTCGGCCGGCGACCGATCACCAACGTTGATGTGGACCAATTAAATAATATTTTAATATTTTTTGAATTTTTATTTTTTTTTCTCTTTTTTTCCACTTTTTTTTTGGTCTCTCCTTTCTCAGGCCGGTGGGCTCGACCTCGCCGGCCACTGGCAAGGCTCAAGTCCTCGCTGGAGGCCGCGGTGAGGGCTCGAGCCTCGCTCGACCAAGGTGACGCTCGCCCTCGCCAGTGGCCAGCGAGGTCTAGCTCGCCAGCCTCTAGCCTCTGGCCGGTCGTCGGAACGACGACCAGCCAGAGGAAGGAGAAACAAAAAAAAAAGTGGAAAAAAAAGTAAAAAAGGAAAAAAAATATTAAAATATTATTTAAGTTGTCTATGTCAATGCCACGTCGGCGCCGGTGACCGGTTATCAGCCGGCAGACGTCCATGTCAGTAAATTCAAGTCAAAATTGGTCGGAAGGACTAAATTGACACAAAAACAAAAAAGTTTAGGACTGAATTGGTACCAATTTAAAAGATTTAAGACTTAATTGGTACAAAAAAAAGGTTTAGGACTAAATTGACACAAATACAAAATGTTTATGACTGAATTGACATAAAAAAAGGTTTAGAACTAAATTGGCACTAATGCAAAAGATTTAGGACTTTTTTGGTACTTTTTCCTAAAATCGAGTAATCTTTTGACTTTATAAATTGAAAGTAGGCCAAGAAAACTACTATATCGAATTTCATGAGACAATCGAAGTTAAATATCTCAGACGATGTTCTTTAAGAGATTAAGTAGATTAACTCTCTTGAGATCGACCACTGTATGTTACTTTGCAAAATTCATCACGACTGTCCATTTATGGGCAATGCAAACACGTCGCAATCTCAATGGCTGTATCAAATTTAATGGCTATTTGACATGGTTATTGGCACCGTCATCTGTACCCTCTTCCACCTCACTTTGGAGTTTGGTAGCAAATAACAGACAATGTACCCTCTTGCGTGTGGTTAATTGTGGCTAGCTTTCTTCTAATGAAAAGTGAAGTTTGCCTCGTTCACACATCCGTGATCCGCAGCATGAACAGCACCCAAAACAAATGATGATTTGAAAGCATCAGTCTAAATGATGATTAAGTACAGAGAGAGACACTCGAATCAATCATGACAGACCCTTCGGGGCCTACTCATCTCATGAATTGGCCCACGAGAAAACCATCACAGGACTCACATTGACATGACTGAAAAGAGCTTGACATCCTAAGCATATAAGCCACTGCTTGTAGTGGGATGTGAATGAAATTTTGCCTTTTTGCTCTTGATGTAATATAGTTGGGTAATTGAAAAGCAGAAGAAGAAGTGAAGTGACCCTCCAAATACTCACACTTCTGCTCCCTGCATTATTACCCATGATGTACAGTTGATGCAAAGTCGTTTTTCAAAAGTAAATCTGATCTTGTAAATCACGCGCCATCTTCAACCCTTATCAGAACAATACATATCTTCAGAGCTTTCAAAACATTTTCCGTGTACAGGTCCATGCACATAGGGAAACGCTGAATCGTACCTTACCTTCACTTTCAGTCGAAAGTGACCTTGTTATGTGGTTTGCTTGGGCGGATGACTAGAAAGATCCTGTCCGTCGGTAAAAAGGACCGCAATTAATAATCCCTTGCTTGTTATTGGAGGAGCTCTGCACTCATGACTAGTGGTGCGGTTTAAGTTATAAATACTGCTCATTGTGAGCTAAGATGTCGCGGCTGCCCCGTCATAGTGCTAGCGGAAGTAAAGTCGAGGTTATTTTACGTCTTGACACGGTCGAACCCACCCCGCGAACGAATCAAGGCTTCCAATGCCGAGGAATGACTAGGGATCCGAACCCGTGACTTAGGGTTTCAAATTACTTGGGAGTAAGCCCTATACTGTAAAATCAACCATCACAACCCTGAATAATAGGGATGATCACACGAGAAGAAAGGACCCCAAATCAATCAGTGCAACTTAAAAAGACCACATTCTTGTTCTTTAGGCCCCCCCTTCTCTCTCTCTCTCTCTAGCCCACATTTGACCAGCAGCGCTAGCAAGAGGGATGCAAAGTACTCTTTTTTTTTTGAGAAAAAAATCACCAAAAATCCCAAATTTTATCACCCGTAACACATTTACTCCAATTTTTTTTTTGTGATATCAAAAACCTCAAATTATACTATTTGTAACATATTTACCAAATTGTAATTTAGTTCATGAGTATTTTTATCTTTTTTACTTTTTTTTTTTCCTTTTCGGCAATGCCCTCGCCGGATCCAGCGAGGGCGGCCCTTGCTCGAGTCGGGTGAGGGCCGCCCTTGCTCCCCTAGGCGAGGCAATCCTCGCCCGACGTTGGCGAGGGCCGCCCTCGCTCGCCCAGGCGAGGCGACCCTCGCCCGATGCCGGCGAGGGCTGCTCCTGCCAGACGCCGGCGAGGGCCGCCCCCGTCGGATCCCGCAAGGGCAGATCCGGCAAGGGTCTCGCCGGAAAGGAAAAAAAAAACAAAAAAGACAAAAATGTCCATGGACTATAGTACAATGGGGTAAATGTATCATAAATAGTATAGTTTTGGGTTTTTTGTATCGGAAAAAAAAGTTCGGGATAAATGTGTCACAGGTGATAAAGTTTGAGATTTTTGGTGATTTTTTTTTTTTTTTTATCTATTTCTTGGGTTGAGGCTTGCTTTTTGGTTCAACCGAGGAAAACCCACTTGAGGATTCCCCCATTCCTTCCCACCATGTGACTTTTCTTTTAATCTGTTCAAGTCCCTTGTCATCCCTTAAAAGAGGAGTTTCTAAACTCAATACAAATTCTGGAACCAATCTCAATCCCTCAAAGTAGCATCCATAGTGAATGAAAGCAGGACAAAGTGCTCCATAGGCTTTATAACTACAAAGGGACATCTAGAGAGAGAGAGAGAGAGAGAGAGAGAGAGAGAGACTTTAGGGTAACTTTTCATGATTAGGATTTTGATTCAGAGAGACGCCCTTTTTATAAGGCAAGATACTGAAGACTTTTCTTCACCTTCAAATAGGTGCATGCGTAAGTGGGGGGCATCATTCCTCCACATCTCCTATAACATTACAGCCAAGTGGATGTAACCCTCCAGTAATGTCTAACAGTTGTGGAGATGCCATGAGTTCCCTTCAACGTGTCTTGACAAGTGACATGCCTCCTTGTTGATGGTGACCAGGAGGACATAACTTCACCCCACTCAATACTTGAGTCTCTCTTTTTTTTTTTTTTCTTGTTTTCCTCTCTTTTTCCCACTCTTTAACGGCTAAGGATTACTATAAATTTTCCAACATAAATAATGACTTCCGTTTGCAATGAGTCTTTCATGTTTTTATCGTAGTTTCTTGATTGCATGATAATCTGACTAGGAATGATAATTTCATACGTTTCATTGCACACCACGTAGTTCTATCAATTTGAGATTTCTATGGTACCACTCTACGAGGAAACTTCTAGCTTGTAAATGCTTTGGAAGGTGAAGCTACAGAGTCAATGAGAATGGCCGTTTGATACAGTTTTTTTCGCGGCAGTTTTTGGCTGTGATAATGAGTACGGTGACTTTCGGATGTGTTCGGAACATCTCGATGACCACAACATCGCTTCAAAGCCACGGCAATTTACTTTATATAACTTTTAGGGAACTCCTCGACTCAGTTTTAATATAACGCGGCTTTATAACATGTATTACCAAGTACGTAACTTCACCATATAGCTGCTACCGGATACTGCGATTACAGTTCGGACTTCAGAAGTAACGAGAGCTGTGCATAGCATTCTTCTTTCCCTCCTCGAAGATTCGTCTTTATCCAGGTTAACTTCGAGTCGCCATGAAAGACTGGCCAACGACCTCTTCTGTAAAGAGCAACAGCTAAAAAGTGCAGCCGCATGCTGATGCAACACACAACGTATAAACCCCCTCCAAAAGAATCACGGTCTTGAATTCAAAAGCGATCCCACGTCAATTATTGCCAAAGGAACAGTAGGTTCGCTTTCTGTGTCTTCTTTTCCGGTATTTCAGAATCTTCCTTACTTCCTAAACTGATCCTCCGGATAATTAAGTAGACCTCTACCCAATTAAATCATCCCTATTGGACGGTGCTCTTTCAGTTCGATATTCTCTGCATCTGGCTCGATAGAGCTTCTTCTCCCGCCTAATCTATCTTCTTTCTCTTATTCAATCGGACCCTTTCTTCACCGATCCATCTTACATTACGAGTCTCGAAGTTTTATTGGGTTCAATTTTTTTCTTTTTTTCTTGGGTTTTTGGATTAGCGCCCGGTTGCGAAGCTTCGAGGGAGTCAAATCCTAGATAGGATTGATTAAACCTTGGTGGAGCTTCTAATGACTAGCCCCCACTTCGAGGGAAAAAAACTTTGGTAGAAAGTATCTGTTATATTCTTTGATTTTATTTTTCGATTTCCTTAACCTGGTGCACCTATTTAATGACCTAATCTACCTCCTAAAATTGGAGAGAAAAAAAAGAAGAAAGAAAATAAAGAAGAAGGAAAAGAAGGAAAAGCTTTGCGAGGTGGAAAGTGTTGCGGCTCTGATGGCCCTAGGAAGGCGGCTCCTCGTGGTGACCGGTTGGCGCCGGTAATCATTGCTCCTATGCTCTTCCCAGCAGCAAAAGTGGGCATGACAAATAAAATTAAAAAAATAATAAAAAAATAAAAGGGGCCTTCCTTTGTCATTTTAATTTCTGATTATTTTTTTGACACCAAGAAAGCAGAAAATAGGGAAGGAGATGGGGAGTCGCAATTGAGCAACAACGAAATTTCACAAGACCCAAAACCAAGCGATGCCATGTGGGATGTATGCATCGCATATAACCCCAGTTCCAATATCAGAGAACATAATGAACACATGTAATTATAATTCGACAAAAGTTCACTTGAAAAAAAACCTGATAATTTAATTATGAACTTACATAAGTCATTGCATCGCATATAAAGCTTAAAATATGATTACAAATATATAAAAAAAAAAGGTGATTCTATGCTTTAAAATCGAATCCTTGAAGCATGAGGGTCATCAAGTATTTTCCATTTTTTGTTTTTATATTTGGAACCATGATAGGTAAGTCAAAACATCAAAATCGTGCGGTCCCGTAACAATTCTCCAAAAATTCGGGGGAATCGACGATCATCTAGAAAGTCAGAGATAAGTTATTGTTTGGAAGAAAGTATCTGGACATGATAAGGACTTGCCTTGCCTGTTACTAGAACTATTAGGTTTAAGGCGTCATGAGATGCAAGTAGAGATGTGAGCAGGGAAGCTTGAGACCCACAATGCACGTAACTCTAATCCCGTCTTTTGCATATCAATCAAGATTTTTTAAGATCGATGATATATTGGAGCATGGAATTTGTGACTTTCGACTTGGAAATCAAATTTCGGGTCTTAAATCATTTGATGAACCACCTTATCAGTGAAAGAAAAAATATGAGTGGATGAATGAAGTGTGTGGTTTGCCTTTCAAAGTGGGTTCTTCGCCCAAGGCTAAATATTCATGGAACCCACATCCACAATCGATCTTCTTTTTCTTGGGGGGCAGAATATTTATATTCGATTAATTAGGGAAACGAAAAGGAAGGCCAAAATTTATTTGGTTAAATATATATGTTAAGCAGCTATGACACTATGGTGGATCCGTGGCGCAATGGTAGCGCGTCTGACTCCAGATCAGAAGGTTGCGTGTTCGATTCACGTCGGGTTCAATCCCCCCAATGTCCACTCCATCTTTTTGTCTTATCTTATGTTATGACAACACTAATTTGTTCTTAGATTTGTGTTGATCCTTCTTCTTATTGAACTTTTGTAGGAATGAATCTCTGTGGAGCACACGGTCGATCAATGTTTTCCTGGAATGAACTTTACTGGTAATCATCGGACACAATCAACCAGCATATAATACTCCCCTTCTGTGTGTTTGCATCTTCTTCTTCTTCTTCTTCTTCTTCTTCTTCTGCGAATTTCAAATGACTATCAAGATGTTAATAAAAAATCAACCTTGAATGGGTTCATGGGAATCATTATGATCCTTTTCACTCTTCATGCCTTACCCACTATTAGATCTCACCCGGTTTGGTTGAAGAGTGTTTCCTGATATCATCCTTCAGTGCAACTTTTGCTGTTTTGGACTATCAGATCTTCCATGGGTACTTCCCACTTTTGTCCTTAGACAAATTCAAAGTGACAGGATGAAAAATCTCAACACTTGATAGAGACGAATTGTTCCTAATTTTCATTTCTTTTTTACCTTCTGATATCACTATAAGTAAACATTGATCTTCAGTAGAAGGAACAATTACATACATTCCACAGCGACATTTACATAAATAAGCCAACCAACAATTTTACTGTGTTTCGTCAGCATCCGTGTCAAGCTCGAGGCCCTCTGCCGCTAAGAGCTGACTGATAACCTTCTCCCGTTCCTCTTCTGCTTTCTTTCTCATCAGATCTCTCTTCTTTAGGACGAGTGTATGTCGTTTAAGAGTGTTGGTGAAATATTCCCTGGATGCCTTCTTTTCTTTAGCCAGTATTCTTCTCTCCTCTTCTGGGTCGATCTAGATATGCATTGGAATGTATACATCATCACTTGGCAAAGAGCAATATTATCAAACAAAATCACTTCTGACCCAAAAATTGAAAAGGAAAAGAGAGAGCAGCCCAGCTGAAGAGATATCCACAGAAGTTCTGGTAGGGGGATCTGAAGAAAGAATTGGACTTTAAAGGATTAATCTCAAATCCTTTGTTTCAGATCTTCTGAGAGTCTTGGGATTAAGAAAAAGACCTTCCAAGAGGAAGATGGGAAACTGAACTATTTTAGCCACTCCTCCCACTGCCAGACAGCTCTCAAATTGCTGGATGAAGGATTTAATCGACTAACTATCTTTTTAATTACACATGTATTCCCAGGTCAAACCATATTTTAATCATTCCATCAGTTGAAGCATGGTCTTGTTGGCATTGTACATATAAATTCTCTCCTTGCTGTCGTACACTACGGAATCCCCTGTTTCCCTCATATAAATTGTCCCTTTTACCCGAAGGTCAGTCTGCTCACGTGTTCATTAAATTACTCAAATACCTTGGAACGTGCAAGCCGTCGTGCTCGGAGATTCATCTCACGTTGCTGCTGCTCAGCCCAAGCTGCAATTGCCATATCACCACGCTGATCAAATGCCTTCCGCTTCTTCATAAGCCACTCCATCCATGCTTGAGATGCCTGGAAAAATAAAATTCAGCTGAAATGGCTAGTTCAAAATACCTAAGTTATAAAGTACCCTATCACTAAAATTCCAACAGGCAGACTTTAAATGAACTAACAAGGGAAAAAGGATCCACCAGATTGCCAATGACTAACATCCTGAAGATAAAAATTGACAGAAAGCAAAATGATCCGCAAGACATTTTTCTTCTCCGCTTACTTTCAAAAGTGAAACAAAAAGAAATGCTGTATTTGGCTATGCATTGAAGCCACACAGAGCGCAAATGAAATAAAATTTCAGGATCTGGTCTGCTGCCTCATTGATATATATTGTTACGGAGACACAGACCACGTGCTATTAAAAAAGAAAAGGAGATACAATTTTAAATTTAATCACCATCTGCTAGTATAAGCTTAGAAACCAATGACAGACAACCACAGAGTGAAAAAAATCGTAAACCATATGAAGCCTAGATAAAGTCACGGTAGACAAGTAACTTGCACATAGAACCCTTACCTTCATAGGGTTGACCCGGTTGTCCATGTCATACTTCCTGCGCTTCTCCTCATCTATGAGCAACTCGTAAGCAGCTTGGATCTTAATAAATCTAGCTTCTGCAGTTTCTCCTTCTTCCAGGGTGCCTCTACCGTCATAAACTTCACCAGAAGAGAAAATCGAAACAGTTCAGACTTCCGATCACTGGGAGAAAAAGCAACCAACTCACTAACTTGCAGAAATGGTGCATCCTAGCATCAAAGAATTGATCAAATAACACTTATGGCTACTCAGTGAGCTACCATCTTATCATTTCTAATGGTGCTTGTAGAATTGCCGCTACAGACTGATCCTTCTTGTGACATATAGCTGCTAACGAATTATTCAACCGTACCAAGCAAGCCCTCATGGCAATAAGCAAGGAACAAAACCGAAACAACACAAAATAAACTATCAGCTTGATAATTCCTTCTAAGTTCGTTTAGCCCATAAAAGTTTATAAGCAAAAAAGAATTCCGCAACTTTGTAATGATTTTCTCTTCTATCTTACGCATTATGAGCATTATGAGACGCCCAATCAAGATAAAGGAACAAACCATCTGGATGATAATATTTTGCCAACCGTCTGTAGGCAATCTTTATCTGCTCGTCATCGGCATCTCTTTCCAACTCTGCAGAGATCAACAAATAGCAATTCGTCACCGAACCCATCAACTGAAAAACTCAGAGCCTCGCATTGCGAAAAATCGCTTCTTCCGCCCGCGAAGTACACCGAAAAACTCCAAATTTAAATTACCCAAGGTTTCGTACGGCGATTTCTCCTCGGCCCAGCTCGAAGCCTTGACCATGGTCCTCCTCTGGTTGGCCCTGAACCACGTCGGCTCAGCTCTCTCGGAATTGCTCCAAGTGAACACGAAGGACGACGGGGAATTCAACCGCGGAGGCTCGCCGCTCGAGCTCTGGAACGGGACCCTGGTCACCTTCGATCGAGCTCGAGCTTGGCTTCGGCAACACGCGATGGAAGCGACCACCGCGTGGGGACGACAGATCGATCTCAGATTGCTCATGCTTCCGACCCCCAAAATCGATCGAATTTCTCGATCGGTGAATTAGGGTTTCGGAGCTGAAGGCGATGAACGAATGCACCAACGGAATCCAACTGAATCTAATTTCCCTTTTTTTTCCCTTCTATTTCTTTATTGTATTTTTCCCGGGAATTTTGTGGATGGTTTGCTTCACGAGGGCTTTTTTTTTTTTTTTTGTATTTTTTCGCCCAATGTGTGGCATTTATCGACTCTTGGGAAATTACTTCTCTTAATATTCTCCCCATCCTTTAATATGGAGAAAATGAAGAAATCATTTTGAAGTCAATAAGATAATTTTACAGCTAACTGAAAGTGAATAAAAATAATAATTATCCAGCCATTTCGATTGCGATTTAAAAACGACCGAAAAGTTCCTTCTAAATTTCTCGCCCCAAGAACAAGAACGTTATTATGATATTTCCCAATAAAATCATGAAAACCTAATTCATATATTCGAATGGTTTGAGATGTATGGTGTCGATTTTAAGCTCTAAATAACAAGAGCCAGAAGCGAAACCCCCCATCTTTGGGTTAATTTCTTTATCACTTTGTCAAGCTATTAAACTGATTTTTCAAATTTATAAAGATCTCCACATGTTCCATAATCTCGAAAATTAAGAAATAAACTCAACTTTCTCAATGGCCCATTTCCTCTCCATTAGGGGTGAGCAAGGATCCGGGGTAAAACCGAGAACCAATCCAATCGGTTCTCGGTTTCAAGGAGGGAGGTTCCGATTCCCCATTTCATTTTTTTAGGAGCTGCCAGTTCCAGTTCGGTTCTAGCTTCCATATGAAATGGAATCGGGAACCGGAATCGAGAACTGTGAATGGAACCAAGAACCGAGAACCCTGAATCTAAAATCCATAATTTTCCTTTTACTCCTCACTTGTCACTTCTTAGCTCTCAAATTCTCATTTTCATATGCATGCTCATTACTTTGCTTAACTTGTCATATAAAACATTTCCTAAGGTTTGTTTAGACCTTTGATTTATTATTTGCTTTGCTTAACTTGTTATGTTTGGGTATTTATTGTCATGTATTTATGCCAAGTTTTTGTTCTTTAGTTAGGTCGATTATTTTCGTTATTCACTTTTTCAAGAAATATCTTAAGCTTGATAGTTACATAGTTAGAACCATGGTGATAATAGATGGTGAAAGGAGAAAAGAAAAAGTAGTTGCGGTTGCAAATAATCGATACACAACACTTTAATTTTAAATTTAAAACTATTATTAAGCTATCAACTATGATTATTATTTCTTTTGATTTTAGGTGGTTAGAATTTGGAACAAATTTTCATAGATATTTGAGGACCAAAAGCTCATCTTTCATTTCTTTTTCTTGCTTCCCATTTTGTTTATAGTCCTGGATATGGACATTGTCTTGATTAACATGCTAATCCCTTGTGAATTTTGTTGTACATCGATTCACGCAATGACTTCTCATTTTAATTGTATTTATTTGAACCGTAATGTTAGAAAAACTAGTCTTTTGTATTCTCTTTGATGAATGATAAATTTGTTTGGTATTATTGCGTTCATTTTCATTTTGTTTAACTAAAAATGAAACTAACAAAAAAAAAGACCTTGTTGGATCTTAAAATCGGTGACAAGATAGGTTCTAGGTTCCAAATTCCGACGGAGTAGGTTTTAGGTTCCAAAATATGAGGAACTTATATCTGATTGTAAGTTTCAGGTTTCAGGTAAAACCTGTAAGGAATCTGAAACTGTAAGGAACCCGGAACCACTCGACCCTACTCTCCGTGGTCCAACTCAAATTTAAATTTACTCTCCCATAATAAAGTTGTACTCAACATAATGTTCGAGAGTTTCCCTCCTTCAAAAACCACAACACTGGGCAACTACTTTCCGACTTAACAGAAATTTACGCAAGCCGAATCATGCTGCAAACTTCATTCAAATGAGGCCTGCAATGCTAGTGTCGCTGGAAAGACGTGTACTATATATACAATAACGTCACGCGCTGCAGAAGAACTAACGTGCCTATATATTAATCGCGCGAGCGGCTTATCTCTATATTCACAATGGTCAGAACTTGGGAGTCCTTGATGACTGCAGGCACATCCGTTGGAGTCTATAGAACGACAGCAGCAAGTTTTAGTTCCGGCCTGCTTGCCAGTGAGTCTTTTCCAGCTACGAAGGCCTACTTTTCCTGGTGCGGCTGTTCTGGTGTTGATTGCCTTAGGCAGGTACGTAAGGACGGGCAGCCCACAGAGAGCTCAGTGTACGAAGACGGTGACAAAATTCTCCGAGGGCAAGCAATGCGTGGGCCGCTTGGCGGGTGGTTAGAATGCGAGACATTTGCTGCATGGTCTGCCTCCGGAGATGATCCGCCTGTTAATGTGGAAATGAAAAACGGCGTGTCAGCAGATCAAATGCGGTCAATGAGCAAAGCAAACAGAACTAGGGAAAACAGAATAGTGACTAGGCATTAAGCAATTAAATCCCTTGCTACTCAGATTTCTGGCACCAGCATTTCTGAGTTCGATTTCGTTTGAATTGAATGAGATCATCACGTCCAGCCCTGCACCTTATGACTTGAATCGGTTTGGGTTGGGTCCATTCCACCGAGGGACCTGCCTACTAACGTGATAAATCAAGAATCCTCCCAGGAGTAGCACAAGTTCTATAAGTGGAGATCACCTGGTTCACAAAGTCCTCCAATGCTCCCAATTTCTCCATAGCAGCAGCCACCTCGGAGGCGTAATGCCCTGCGCCTAGTTGATTATCGGCGACTTCCTGAACTAAATTCTGCTGAAGTTTTTCCAGTCCTTTAGATAGAGCCTCTTCGGCTTGCTGGGACAAATGTCGGAGGTTGCACACTTGCAGCATCTGTTGTTCGGTCAAAAGATCGATTTGTGGCAGTAGAACCTGTGGAATAATCGACGGGTCTAAACTGAGGTTTTGATAGCAATCCTTTGTTACACAGGCAAAAGATTCTTTGGATTGGAAGACACTTTGTTCTCGTAAAGGAAACGTCGAATGGAAAGGCAAGAGGGAAGGAAATTCTTACATTTAGCAGCTCCGACGGACGAAATCCTCCAATCCAAAGGAAAAACCGCTCTGCTGATGTCCTCCATGCGCCGGACATCAAAAAGAATATGTCGGCCTTGGCAGCTTCTGCTTTCATGCGGAAAAGATCGTAATAGTGTTTCAAGCCGCTCTCTACCAGGAATAGAAGCTCAACGTCGCCTACTTCGCCTTGCAGTGCAGTCCTAAGTTCACAACTCTTTTGACGTTGCTCTTCGACCCAGTGCCCATATTCCATCTCGAATGTGGCAATTCCTGGGAGATAAACACTAACGTTAATTTCTTTGAAGAATGTAAGTATCGGGAATTACATCTTTACTAGATGGTCAATCCATCTATTTGGCAGCTGAGAGGCGACATCTTATGTTTGGAATCATTAAAGGCTTTGAAATGGCAATCAGTTCTAACTTGCTTAGTGTTAAGCAGGATTGCTATAAATAAGCACCGAAACAGTTGCCAGATTCAGGAGAATACGAACCCAAGTTGACTGTTCGGGAGAATCCGAAATGATTAGCATCGTATGAATTTCCCGAGAACACCCCCTAAATAGAGAGAATTTAACCGGTCCATTAGAAAGATATTACGCTACCAATGTTGCACTAACAAGCATTACGGGAGAAAGAATGACGTGACGAAAAGCTCTTAAAGAGTCGACATAGGCCTACTTGCTGCCCAGCTCTCCCGAGTTCCAGCTCCAACTGTGTTAGCTTCAAGCGGCTTGATTCTAGTTGTTGTACATATTTCTGGAAGACAAAACGTAGATCCAAACCTATAACTTGAAAGTCCAACAAAACTACAATGAAATGAACAGGACTGCACTTTCTTTTCTACCTTTTTCCGAAGACGACTTTTTCGAGCAGCTTCACGGTTCTGTGCCAGACGTCTCTGTACCTGCACAGTTGATGCACATGTTTGAATAGGTTGACACCGAATTATGTTGCATCGAGAGTTTATTCTAGGCAAAGCAATCTTAAAATAATACTTAAGGTTGCTTGACGCAAAATCATCTTGGATCTAGAGAAAGCTTGCTCGACCGTGGTTTAGGTTGCTTGATCTAGAGAAAGCACATCCTGGAAACCAAGTACCGTTCATATCTGTAAGATGTAGGCAACACTGTTCACCTTGTCAGGTCTGTTTGCTTCCTGATCGCTTCTGGAACTGGAATTTTCCGCCGATTCATGAGAAGCACATTCAAACTGCGAAATTCAATGCTGAGAGAAATCAGTCATGACCCAGAAATACTCAAGGCACATAGTCTTATGAGATTAGTTCACCTTCTTGTCTAATCCATCATCTACTGCATGCACACTCATGGATGTCGATGCTTCGAGATTTTTGACCTTGTCACCTTTAAAGGCGTCTCCCCACATGGTGAACTGGTCAAATGGCTCGTAAATGACCATCTTTCTTGGGTTGACAAGCTGGGCTAAAGGCGAGTTCATACCTGACCAGAAAGGAAGAGAAAAAGAAAGGTATATATTCACAATTATAAACAAGAAGGAAAACGTCGGCAGTTATAAACAATGTCCTTCACTTATGATAAGTAGGCATGCACGACTAATTTTCGGAGGAGCCCTAACAATGCTTTGCTGGTCTGGTCAATCAGAAGCCAAAAGCTTCTCTGAAGCTAATATCACAAAGCACCCACCATGAATGGGACATTATGCAAACCGCATTGCCAATTAAGCTGTCAACGGAGAATCTTCAACATACAAGACAAGCAAAATTAGATACTAAAGTATGAGATTTATTCATCTGATTGAAAAATTTTATTTATTCTCAATCAATTAACAAAATTGATGGCATCAATCATTGCCGCGACTTAGCATTATTTTCTTTTGTGAATGATGGTAAGGAAACAGTTTCTGGCTCTTTTAAAGGGAGTTTCTGAGCACTGCACAAGCTTCATTGTTTCGTGAAAAACCAAAGTCATCTGCTGAGTTCCCTGTTCATGTACGAGTTCCTTTTTCTTGCTTTTCTAGGTGCAAATGGGAGACAACTTTGCACACATATGCAAAGACGAGAGCTAATGAAGGAGATGCAGCCCATCTATCTTTGTTTATATCTTCGCTACATGTTATAAGTGGATTCCAATACTGTGCCTATCTGAATCATCAGATTTACAACTAAGCAACGGTGTCAAATCTTTTGAACTGCCTGGAAACAAAGTCGTATAGATCAGATTTCAGATCCTTGAAAGAAAAAGATTTCTAATGTTGTCGTGATTTTTGTCCCTTGCAGGTAAGTCTTTAAGGCTCTCATAGGAAACTAACATTGAACTCAACCAAGAGAATAAGATGATCTGCAACATTTACTTGAGATCTACCGATTCTCTTTCCAAAATCCACTCAAGTTTGCAAGAACTTCAAAACGCTACAAAACATAAAGAGAAAAAGGAAAAGAAAACGAACTGGCGATCAAGTAAGTTATTTGTTCAGATATCTGTTTGGAAGAGAATGAGGAGACAGCTACTATCTCACTAAATACTTTGGTCACGCTTCAGCAAACCATTTGTTCTCATTTTCTGCAAAATCAAGTTGAAGGGAAGGATGAAGCAATAGTTTGTGAGATTCAAGAGATAGATAGATTCTCAACCTACTCAAGAATCAATTCACGAAGATATCTGGAAAGGTAATCAAATCACAAATTTAGTTAGAAACAGAGAACAAGAGATCTAGAGAGGAAACTTGGCTTCGCAGCTTCATGATTTTTGTCAACGACCCATCAAAGGACCCATTTTGTTATCCTATGGTTCATAATAGCCAAAGATTGTGTAACTTCAATTCTTCCAGTACCATCACAAGAAAAATCTAACTAGAGAGAGCATGCAACTGTATTCTCTAGTAGTTTAAACCGTCATAGAACATTACCATATATATAAGACAACGAACATGTTAACAACATACATCATCGGAAGGATGAATAAGAATCTGATTTGGCTTACCTCACTGGAACTGTTTCACAGCATCCTTCAAGAATCTAGCGCCCCGAAACAATTCGCTTACTGAACTGGAGCAACAGAAACAAAGCAAAACAAACAAATTTTCATTCATTAACAATGAAGACCGGAGAATATTAACAGCAAACTGGTGTATTATCAACATAAGAACTCTGCAGGGAAGAGCCAAGTTGAACAAAAGTTGCTGAAAAACAATCAGCCATTTTCCATAGAAATGTCTGGAACAAAGTATGATCATGTTATCTTCAGCTGAATTCTCGAATACAAACAAGAAGAATACGATCCACGCATAAACAGTTAAAAGCTCAAGAATCAGATTACCTCCCACTTTGACTTGATTGTTGGAGAGCCAGAAACTGCTGGACTTGACCTAGAACTTAGCGCCTCTTCGTGCGCAGCTACAAACGGAGAATATCAAGAGTGTGCAAGTGCTGGTGTGGACTGCGGCGTACTAAAAGGAGGCTTATATTGGATCTCGCTCTCTCAGGTCCTCTGAGGATCGCTGTTATTGGTCCCTCCAAAGCAAACAAAACCCGTAAAGCAGATGCAAGACCGATAATAAACAATGGCCATAACAACAATTATCAAGAAAGAAACAAAAGGAGCGATCAAAAAAGCAAGATTATTCTTTTAGCCTTTCCTTAGCTTATCAACTGATAAAAAGAAAACGTCTTGGTGTTCCCACTGTGAGGGGGAGTTTTATAAGGAAGGAAGCGAGCAAAGCAAAAATTACAGATGAGCGCACCAGCCACAAGCCACAACAGCACAAAACACCCCCAACATCTTTGAAAAGCAAAAGGGAGAGGCTGAAAACGACGCCCTCAAACATGCGCACCACCAACAAACGCTTTGGAGCATCTTGGAACGGCGATCACTTCACTGACACGAAAAGAAAGGGACGGGGGAAAAATCTTTTTTTTCTTGATTTGATGGAAATTCTTGCATGTTGACTCGACTAATTACATGCAAGAGTTTTTGCGGATGAAATGAGAGATTTTCTAAGGTGCGCATGAGTAAAAGGCTTCATCCGGACCTTGGGACGTAAAAATAAAAGGGTATCCTTGTTCTCCCCTAAGAAGAAAAACAATATTAGAGAGGGACGGGTGTTATGGCAGAGGACCTAAAACAAGGCGTTGTAGCCATAACAGGTGGAGACACCCTCCTCTAGGGCATGGGATCGTGATTTTCTTGATTTAAGTGAAATAAATTAAAAATTTACCTCTACTACTTTTAATAGGATAATTGCAAGACAAATATAGAACTCTG